>OY660883.1:27189508-28424017 GCA_962446985.1 Xyrichtys novacula | reverse complement strand
TGCATTTTCAACACTTCCAGACAAGTACAACACTTGCAAACACTGACTTTGGCCATTTTCCGCTCCCATTCATTTTCAATGGGAAATTTTCACTTCGCCATAACTTTTGATAGGAACGTCCGATCGCTGGTTCATTACTATTTCTAGATTCAGCATACCCGAAAATGGGGGGTAGACCAAATCTCAGCCCGGTTCATCGATGGGAAAGGCAATGAACCGGCATGTCAAAAGTGGCACATATCCCTATATCCTGCCCCAAAGCTCCAACCCCCGAAAACTTCACCCACAATCAGGTTCTATGGACTCCCCGTGGCCTGAAACGTGCTCCTAACACAATTCTGGAAGGTGAAAAATTGGGTCCGCACTTAGGAAAATCTTCAGATTTTGGGAAAATCTTCACATTTTCCTAACCCTAACCCTAACCCTAGCTCCAACCCTAACCCTAACCCTAGCTCCAACCCTAACCCTAACCCTAGCTCCACAACTAACCCTAACCATAGCTCCAGCCCTAACCCTAACCCCTTGCCCAAAGTCTCACCCTAACCCTAACCGTCGGACATGTGCAGCACCACCTCTGGTCAAAAGCGGTATGACACCCCTTTTTGCAAAGTCGCCCTCAAATGACAGGAAATGGCCTGAAACGTGCTCACAATGCATTTTCAACACTTCCAGACAAGTACAACACTTGCAAACACTGACTTTGGCCATTTTCCGCTCCCATTCATTTTCAATGGGAAATTTTCACTTCGCCATAACTTTTGATAGGAACGTCCGATCGCTGGTTCATTACTATTTCTAGATTCAGCATACCCGAAAATGGGGGGGTAGACCAAATCTCAGCCCGGTTCATCGATGGGAAAGGCAATGAACCGGCATGTCAAAAGTGGCACATATCCCTATATCCTGCCCCAAAGCTCCAACCCCCGAAAACTTCACCCACAATCAGGTTCTATGGACTCCCCGTGGCCTGAAACGTGCTCCTAACACAATTCTGGAAGGTGAAAAATTGGGTCCGCACTTAGGAAAATCTTCAGATTTTGGGAAAATCTTCACATTTTCCTAACCCTAACCCTAACCCTAGCTCCAACCCTAACCCTAACCCTAGCTCCAACCCTAACCCTAACCCTAGCTCCACAACTAACCCTAACCATAGCTCCAGCCCTAACCCTAACCCCTTGCCCAAAGTCTCACCCTAACCCTAACCGTCGGACATGTGCAGCACCACCTCTGGTCAAAAGCGGTATGACACCCCTTTTTGCAAAGTCGCCCTCAAATGACAGGAAATGGCCTGAAACGTGCTCACAATGCATTTTCAACACTTCCAGACAAGTACAACACTTGCAAACACTGACTTTGGCCATTTTCCGCTCCCATTCATTTTCAATGGGAAATTTTCACTTCGCCATAACTTTTGATAGGAATGTCCGATCGCTGGTTCATTACTATTTCTAGATTCAGCATACCCGAAAATGGGGGGGTAGACCAAATCTCAGCCCGGTTCATCGATGGGAAAGGCAATGAACCGGCATGTCAAAAGTGGCACATATCCCTATATCCTGCCCCAAAGCTCCAACCCCCGAAAACTTCACCCAGAATCAGGTTCTATGGACTCCCCGTGGCCTGAAACGTGCTCCTAACACAATTCTGGAAGGTGAAAAATTGGGTCCGCACTTAGGAAAATCTTCAGATTTTGGGAAAATCTTCACATTTTCCTAACCCTAACCCTAACCCTAGCTCCAACCCTAACCCTAACCCTAGCTCCAACCCTAACCCTAACCCTAGCTCCAACCCTAACCCTAACCCCTTGCCCAAAGTCTCACCCTAACCCTAACCGTCGGACATGTGCAGCGCCACCTCTGGTCAAAAGCGGTATGACACCCCTTTTTGCAAAGTCGCCCTCAAATGACAGGAAATGGCCTGAAACGTGCTCACAATGCATTTTCAACATTTCCAGACAAGTACAACACTTGCAAACACTGACTTTGGCCATTTTTCCGCTCCCATTCATTTTCAATGGGAAATTTTCACTTCGCCATAACTTTTGATAGGAATGTCCGATCGCTGGTTCATTACTATTTCTAGATTCAGCATACCCGAAAATGGGGGGGTAGACCAAATCTCAGCCCGGTTCATCATTGGGAAAGGCAATGAACCGGCATGTCAAAAGTGGCACATATCCCTATATCCTAACCCTAACCCTAACCCTAACCCTAACCCTAACCCCTAACCCTAACCCTAACCCTAACCCTAACCCTAACCCCTAACCCCTAACCCTAACCCTAACCCTAACCCTAACCCTAACCCTAACCCAAAAACCTTACCCGCCAGTGCCTCGTCCATCGTTGGTGCGTTTCCTCGGTCCCCAACCTGCAAAATCTGCACATATTAGAGATCCAGCCGACCCGCAGTCCGGGCGGCTGATGCCGTAAGCCCTAACCTGGCACTTAACCCTAGCCCTAACCATCGCGCTAACCCTAACCCTAACCTTAGCGCTTGCCATAACCCCAATCGTGGCCCTAACCCTAACCCTAACCCTACCTTGGATACTAACCCTAACCGTAATACTGACCCTAACCCTAACCCTAGGGGTCACTTGAAGCCTAACCTCAGGATCTAACCCTAACCTCGGATACTAGCCCTGACCCTAATACTGACCCTAACCCTAACCCTAGGGGTCACTTGAAGCCTAACCTCAGGATCTAACCCTAACCTCGGATACTAGCCCTGACCCTAATACTGACCCTAACCCTAACCCTAGGGGGTCACTTGAAGCCTAACCTCAGCATTAAGATAAATATATCATGTATTAAAAAACAATCAGCGTCTAAAGGGTTAACATAAGATAAATATATCATGCATTAAAAAACAATCAGCGTCTAAAGGGTTAACATTCAGAAACTAAATAGAGTACAAAATAACACAAATTATTTAAGAAAATTCAGTAAATTATTTCTCCAAGGGTATAAAAGGGAGAGGGGAACAGGGATAACTTCATTTTTATTTGGCTGCCTGCTGGGTACACACCCCTATGAATTGGGGCCCAGCAGCCATTCTTTTGTGCGCATGACCTGATGAAGACCCAAGTAGGGTCGAAACGTCGTCGACGCGCACAATGTATGTACATAGTTCCTGTGTGATCATGTATTGTTTGTTTGTTTGTTTGTTTGTTTGTGTGTTGTGTATATAAAAAACAAAAAAATCCTAAAAAACTGGAAATTATTTAAAAACAAAAACAAAAAATCCTAAAAAAATGGAAACTATTTAAAAACAATAACGCAACACATTAAAACCAAGTCAACAACAACATTTATTAAGCACAAGTCGTGTTTCCTGTGGGACCGGGGGAGCGTGTCCGGTGGGCGAAGGACCGTGCATTCCCCGCTCCCCGCCGCCCAAGTAGGGCAACTTAGGGGAGACGGGATACTTACCCAAAAACCTTACCCGCCAGTGCCTCGTCCATCGTTGGTGCGTTTCCTCGGTCCCCAACCTGCAAAATCTGCACATATTAGAGATCCAGCCGACCCGCAGTCCGGGCGGCTGATGCCGTAAGCCCTAACCTGGCACTTAACCCTAGCCCTAACCATCGCGCTAACCCTAACCCTAACCTTAGCGCTTGCCATAACCCCAATCGTGGCCCTAACCCTAACCCTAACCCTACCTTGGATACTAACCCTAACCGTAATACTGACCCTAACCCTAACCCTAGGGGTCACTTGAAGCCTAACCTCAGGATCTAACCCTAACCTCGGATACTAGCCCTGACCCTAATACTGACCCTAACCCTAACCCTAGGGGTCACTTGAAGCCTAACCTCAGGATCTAACCCTAACCTCGGATACTAGCCCTGACCCTAATACTGACCCTAACCCTAACCCTAGGGGGTCACTTGAAGCCTAACCTCAGCATTAAGATAAATATATCATGTATTAAAAAACAATCAGCGTCTAAAGGGTTAACATAAGATAAATATATCATGCATTAAAAAACAATCAGCGTCTAAAGGGTTAACATTCAGAAACTAAATAGAGTACAAAATAACACAAATTATTTAAGAAAATTCAGTAAATTATTTCTCCAAGGGTATAAAAGGGAGAGGGGAACAGGGATAACTTCATTTTTATTTGGCTGCCTGCTGGGTACACACCCCTATGAATTGGGGCCCAGCAGCCATTCTTTTTTGTGCGCATGACCTGATGAAGACCCAAGTAGGGTCGAAACGTCGTCGACGCGCACAATGTATGTACATAGTTCCTGTGTGATCATGTATTGTTTGTTTGTTTGTTTGTTTGTTTGTGTGTTGTGTATATAAAAAACAAAAAAATCCTAAAAAACTGGAAATTATTTAAAAACAAAAACAAAAAATCCTAAAAAAATGGAAACTATTTAAAAACAATAACGCAACACATTAAAACCAAGTCAACAACAACATTTATTAAGCACAAGTCGTGTTTCCTGTGGGACCGGGGGAGCGTGTCCGGTGGGCGAAGGACCGTGCATTCCCCGCTCCCCGCCGCCCAAGTAGGGCAACTTAGGGGAGACGGGATACTTACCCAAAAACCTTACCCGCCAGTGCCTCGTCCATCGTTGGTGCGTTTCCTCGGTCCCCAACCTGCAAAATCTGCACATATTAGAGATCCAGCCGACCCGCAGTCCGGGCGGCTGATGCCGTAAGCCCTAACCTGGCACTTAACCCTAGCCCTAACCATCGCGCTAACCCTAACCCTAACCTTAGCGCTTGCCATAACCCCAATCGTGGCCCTAACCCTAACCCTAACCCTACCTTGGATACTAACCCTAACCGTAATACTGACCCTAACCCTAACCCTAGGGGTCACTTGAAGCCTAACCTCAGGATCTAACCCTAACCTCGGATACTAGCCCTGACCCTAATACTGACCCTAACCCTAACCCTAGGGGTCACTTGAAGCCTAACCTCAGGATCTAACCCTAACCTCGGATACTAGCCCTGACCCTAATACTGACCCTAACCCTAACCCTAGGGGGTCACTTGAAGCCTAACCTCAGCATTAAGATAAATATATCATGTATTAAAAAACAATCAGCGTCTAAAGGGTTAACATAAGATAAATATATCATGCATTAAAAAACAATCAGCGTCTAAAGGGTTAACATTCAGAAACTAAATAGAGTACAAAATAACACAAATTATTTAAGAAAATTCAGTAAATTATTTCTCCAAGGGTATAAAAGGGAGAGGGGAACAGGGATAACTTCATTTTTATTTGGCTGCCTGCTGGGTACACACCCCTATGAATTGGGGCCCAGCAGCCATTCTTTTTTGTGCGCATGACCTGATGAAGACCCAAGTAGGGTCGAAACGTCGTCGACGCGCACAATGTATGTACATAGTTCCTGTGTGATCATGTATTGTTTGTTTGTTTGTTTGTTTGTTTGTGTGTTGTGTATATAAAAAACAAAAAAATCCTAAAAAACTGGAAATTATTTAAAAACAAAAACAAAAAATCCTAAAAAAATGGAAACTATTTAAAAACAATAACGCAACACATTAAAACCAAGTCAACAACAACATTTATTAAGCACAAGTCGTGTTTCCTGTGGGACCGGGGGAGCGTGTCCGGTGGGCGAAGGACCGTGCATTCCCCGCTCCCCGCCGCCCAAGTAGGGCAACTTAGGGGAGACGGGATACTTACCCAAAAACCTTACCCGCCAGTGCCTCGTCCATCGTTGGTGCGTTTCCTCGGTCCCCAACCTGCAAAATCTGCACATATTAGAGATCCAGCCGACCCGCAGTCCGGGCGGCTGATGCCGTAAGCCCTAACCTGGCACTTAACCCTAGCCCTAACCATCGCGCTAACCCTAACCCTAACCTTAGCGCTTGCCATAACCCCAATCGTGGCCCTAACCCTAACCCTAACCCTACCTTGGATACTAACCCTAACCGTAATACTGACCCTAACCCTAACCCTAGGGGTCACTTGAAGCCTAACCTCAGGATCTAACCCTAACCTCGGATACTAGCCCTGACCCTAATACTGACCCTAACCCTAACCCTAGGGGTCACTTGAAGCCTAACCTCAGGATCTAACCCTAACCTCGGATACTAGCCCTGACCCTAATACTGACCCTAACCCTAACCCTAGGGGGTCACTTGAAGCCTAACCTCAGCATTAAGATAAATATATCATGTATTAAAAAACAATCAGCGTCTAAAGGGTTAACATAAGATAAATATATCATGCATTAAAAAACAATCAGCGTCTAAAGGGTTAACATTCAGAAACTAAATAGAGTACAAAATAACACAAATTATTTAAGAAAATTCAGTAAATTATTTCTCCAAGGGTATAAAAGGGAGAGGGGAACAGGGATAACTTCATTTTTATTTGGCTGCCTGCTGGGTACACACCCCTATGAATTGGGGCCCAGCAGCCATTCTTTTTTGTGCGCATGACCTGATGAAGACCCAAGTAGGGTCGAAACGTCGTCGACGCGCACAATGTATGTACATAGTTCCTGTGTGATCATGTATTGTTTGTTTGTTTGTTTGTTTGTTTGTGTGTTGTGTATATAAAAAACAAAAAAATCCTAAAAAACTGGAAATTATTTAAAAACAAAAACAAAAAATCCTAAAAAAATGGAAACTATTTAAAAACAATAACGCAACACATTAAAACCAAGTCAACAACAACATTTATTAAGCACAAGTCGTGTTTCCTGTGGGACCGGGGGAGCGTGTCCGGTGGGCGAAGGACCGTGCATTCCCCGCTCCCCGCCGCCCAAGTAGGGCAACTTAGGGGAGACGGGATACTTACCCAAAAACCTTACCCGCCAGTGCCTCGTCCATCGTTGGTGCGTTTCCTCGGTCCCCAACCTGCAAAATCTGCACATATTAGAGATCCAGCCGACCCGCAGTCCGGGCGGCTGATGCCGTAAGCCCTAACCTGGCACTTAACCCTAGCCCTAACCATCGCGCTAACCCTAACCCTAACCTTAGCGCTTGCCATAACCCCAATCGTGGCCCTAACCCTAACCCTAACCCTACCTTGGATACTAACCCTAACCGTAATACTGACCCTAACCCTAACCCTAGGGGTCACTTGAAGCCTAACCTCAGGATCTAACCCTAACCTCGGATACTAGCCCTGACCCTAATACTGACCCTAACCCTAACCCTAGGGGTCACTTGAAGCCTAACCTCAGGATCTAACCCTAACCTCGGATACTAGCCCTGACCCTAATACTGACCCTAACCCTAACCCTAGGGGGTCACTTGAAGCCTAACCTCAGCATTAAGATAAATATATCATGTATTAAAAAACAATCAGCGTCTAAAGGGTTAACATAAGATAAATATATCATGCATTAAAAAACAATCAGCGTCTAAAGGGTTAACATTCAGAAACTAAATAGAGTACAAAATAACACAAATTATTTAAGAAAATTCAGTAAATTATTTCTCCAAGGGTATAAAAGGGAGAGGGGAACAGGGATAACTTCATTTTTATTTGGCTGCCTGCTGGGTACACACCCCTATGAATTGGGGCCCAGCAGCCATTCTTTTTTGTGCGCATGACCTGATGAAGACCCAAGTAGGGTCGAAACGTCGTCGACGCGCACAATGTATGTACATAGTTCCTGTGTGATCATGTATTGTTTGTTTGTTTGTTTGTTTGTTTGTGTGTTGTGTATATAAAAAACAAAAAAATCCTAAAAAACTGGAAATTATTTAAAAACAAAAACAAAAAATCCTAAAAAAATGGAAACTATTTAAAAACAATAACGCAACACATTAAAACCAAGTCAACAACAACATTTATTAAGCACAAGTCGTGTTTCCTGTGGGACCGGGGGAGCGTGTCCGGTGGGCGAAGGACCGTGCATTCCCCGCTCCCCGCCGCCCAAGTAGGGCAACTTAGGGGAGACGGGATACTTACCCAAAAACCTTACCCGCCAGTGCCTCGTCCATCGTTGGTGCGTTTCCTCGGTCCCCAACCTGCAAAATCTGCACATATTAGAGATCCAGCCGACCCGCAGTCCGGGCGGCTGATGCCGTAAGCCCTAACCTGGCACTTAACCCTAGCCCTAACCATCGCGCTAACCCTAACCCTAACCTTAGCGCTTGCCATAACCCCAATCGTGGCCCTAACCCTAACCCTAACCCTACCTTGGATACTAACCCTAACCGTAATACTGACCCTAACCCTAACCCTAGGGGTCACTTGAAGCCTAACCTCAGGATCTAACCCTAACCTCGGATACTAGCCCTGACCCTAATACTGACCCTAACCCTAACCCTAGGGGTCACTTGAAGCCTAACCTCAGGATCTAACCCTAACCTCGGATACTAGCCCTGACCCTAATACTGACCCTAACCCTAACCCTAGGGGGTCACTTGAAGCCTAACCTCAGCATTAAGATAAATATATCATGTATTAAAAAACAATCAGCGTCTAAAGGGTTAACATAAGATAAATATATCATGCATTAAAAAACAATCAGCGTCTAAAGGGTTAACATTCAGAAACTAAATAGAGTACAAAATAACACAAATTATTTAAGAAAATTCAGTAAATTATTTCTCCAAGGGTATAAAAGGGAGAGGGGAACAGGGATAACTTCATTTTTATTTGGCTGCCTGCTGGGTACACACCCCTATGAATTGGGGCCCAGCAGCCATTCTTTTTGTGCGCATGACCTGATGAAGACCCAAGTAGGGTCGAAACGTCGTCGACGCGCACAATGTATGTACATAGTTCCTGTGTGATCATGTATTGTTTGTTTGTTTGTTTGTTTGTTTGTGTGTTGTGTATATAAAAAACAAAAAAATCCTAAAAAACTGGAAATTATTTAAAAACAAAAACAAAAAATCCTAAAAAAATGGAAACTATTTAAAAACAATAACGCAACACATTAAAACCAAGTCAACAACAACATTTATTAAGCACAAGTCGTGTTTCCTGTGGGACCGGGGGAGCGTGTCCGGTGGGCGAAGGACCGTGCATTCCCCGCTCCCCGCCGCCCAAGTAGGGCAACTTAGGGGAGACGGGATACTTACCCAAAAACCTTACCCGCCAGTGCCTCGTCCATCGTTGGTGCGTTTCCTCGGTCCCCAACCTGCAAAATCTGCACATATTAGAGATCCAGCCGACCCGCAGTCCGGGCGGCTGATGCCGTAAGCCCTAACCTGGCACTTAACCCTAGCCCTAACCATCGCGCTAACCCTAACCCTAACCTTAGCGCTTGCCATAACCCCAATCGTGGCCCTAACCCTAACCCTAACCCTACCTTGGATACTAACCCTAACCGTAATACTGACCCTAACCCTAACCCTAGGGGTCACTTGAAGCCTAACCTCAGGATCTAACCCTAACCTCGGATACTAGCCCTGACCCTAATACTGACCCTAACCCTAACCCTAGGGGTCACTTGAAGCCTAACCTCAGGATCTAACCCTAACCTCGGATACTAGCCCTGACCCTAATACTGACCCTAACCCTAACCCTAGGGGGTCACTTGAAGCCTAACCTCAGCATTAAGATAAATATATCATGTATTAAAAAACAATCAGCGTCTAAAGGGTTAACATAAGATAAATATATCATGCATTAAAAAACAATCAGCGTCTAAAGGGTTAACATTCAGAAACTAAATAGAGTACAAAATAACACAAATTATTTAAGAAAATTCAGTAAATTATTTCTCCAAGGGTATAAAAGGGAGAGGGGAACAGGGATAACTTCATTTTTATTTGGCTGCCTGCTGGGTACACACCCCTATGAATTGGGGCCCAGCAGCCATTCTTTTTTGTGCGCATGACCTGATGAAGACCCAAGTAGGGTCGAAACGTCGTCGACGCGCACAATGTATGTACATAGTTCCTGTGTGATCATGTATTGTTTGTTTGTTTGTTTGTTTGTTTGTGTGTTGTGTATATAAAAAACAAAAAAATCCTAAAAAACTGGAAATTATTTAAAAACAAAAACAAAAAATCCTAAAAAAATGGAAACTATTTAAAAACAATAACGCAACACATTAAAACCAAGTCAACAACAACATTTATTAAGCACAAGTCGTGTTTCCTGTGGGACCGGGGGAGCGTGTCCGGTGGGCGAAGGACCGTGCATTCCCCGCTCCCCGCCGCCCAAGTAGGGCAACTTAGGGGAGACGGGATACTTACCCAAAAACCTTACCCGCCAGTGCCTCGTCCATCGTTGGTGCGTTTCCTCGGTCCCCAACCTGCAAAATCTGCACATATTAGAGATCCAGCCGACCCGCAGTCCGGGCGGCTGATGCCGTAAGCCCTAACCTGGCACTTAACCCTAGCCCTAACCATCGCGCTAACCCTAACCCTAACCTTAGCGCTTGCCATAACCCCAATCGTGGCCCTAACCCTAACCCTAACCCTACCTTGGATACTAACCCTAACCGTAATACTGACCCTAACCCTAACCCTAGGGGTCACTTGAAGCCTAACCTCAGGATCTAACCCTAACCTCGGATACTAGCCCTGACCCTAATACTGACCCTAACCCTAACCCTAGGGGTCACTTGAAGCCTAACCTCAGGATCTAACCCTAACCTCGGATACTAGCCCTGACCCTAATACTGACCCTAACCCTAACCCTAGGGGGTCACTTGAAGCCTAACCTCAGCATTAAGATAAATATATCATGTATTAAAAAACAATCAGCGTCTAAAGGGTTAACATAAGATAAATATATCATGCATTAAAAAACAATCAGCGTCTAAAGGGTTAACATTCAGAAACTAAATAGAGTACAAAATAACACAAATTATTTAAGAAAATTCAGTAAATTATTTCTCCAAGGGTATAAAAGGGAGAGGGGAACAGGGATAACTTCATTTTTATTTGGCTGCCTGCTGGGTACACACCCCTATGAATTGGGGCCCAGCAGCCATTCTTTTTTGTGCGCATGACCTGATGAAGACCCAAGTAGGGTCGAAACGTCGTCGACGCGCACAATGTATGTACATAGTTCCTGTGTGATCATGTATTGTTTGTTTGTTTGTTTGTTTGTTTGTGTGTTGTGTATATAAAAAACAAAAAAATCCTAAAAAACTGGAAATTATTTAAAAACAAAAACAAAAAATCCTAAAAAAATGGAAACTATTTAAAAACAATAACGCAACACATTAAAACCAAGTCAACAACAACATTTATTAAGCACAAGTCGTGTTTCCTGTGGGACCGGGGGAGCGTGTCCGGTGGGCGAAGGACCGTGCATTCCCCGCTCCCCGCCGCCCAAGTAGGGCAACTTAGGGGAGACGGGATACTTACCCAAAAACCTTACCCGCCAGTGCCTCGTCCATCGTTGGTGCGTTTCCTCGGTCCCCAACCTGCAAAATCTGCACATATTAGAGATCCAGCCGACCCGCAGTCCGGGCGGCTGATGCCGTAAGCCCTAACCTGGCACTTAACCCTAGCCCTAACCATCGCGCTAACCCTAACCCTAACCTTAGCGCTTGCCATAACCCCAATCGTGGCCCTAACCCTAACCCTAACCCTACCTTGGATACTAACCCTAACCGTAATACTGACCCTAACCCTAACCCTAGGGGTCACTTGAAGCCTAACCTCAGGATCTAACCCTAACCTCGGATACTAGCCCTGACCCTAATACTGACCCTAACCCTAACCCTAGGGGTCACTTGAAGCCTAACCTCAGGATCTAACCCTAACCTCGGATACTAGCCCTGACCCTAATACTGACCCTAACCCTAACCCTAGGGGGTCACTTGAAGCCTAACCTCAGCATTAAGATAAATATATCATGTATTAAAAAACAATCAGCGTCTAAAGGGTTAACATAAGATAAATATATCATGCATTAAAAAACAATCAGCGTCTAAAGGGTTAACATTCAGAAACTAAATAGAGTACAAAATAACACAAATTATTTAAGAAAATTCAGTAAATTATTTCTCCAAGGGTATAAAAGGGAGAGGGGAACAGGGATAACTTCATTTTTATTTGGCTGCCTGCTGGGTACACACCCCTATGAATTGGGGCCCAGCAGCCATTCTTTTTTGTGCGCATGACCTGATGAAGACCCAAGTAGGGTCGAAACGTCGTCGACGCGCACAATGTATGTACATAGTTCCTGTGTGATCATGTATTGTTTGTTTGTTTGTTTGTTTGTTTGTGTGTTGTGTATATAAAAAACAAAAAAATCCTAAAAAACTGGAAATTATTTAAAAACAAAAACAAAAAATCCTAAAAAAATGGAAACTATTTAAAAACAATAACGCAACACATTAAAACCAAGTCAACAACAACATTTATTAAGCACAAGTCGTGTTTCCTGTGGGACCGGGGGAGCGTGTCCGGTGGGCGAAGGACCGTGCATTCCCCGCTCCCCGCCGCCCAAGTAGGGCAACTTAGGGGAGACGGGATACTTACCCAAAAACCTTACCCGCCAGTGCCTCGTCCATCGTTGGTGCGTTTCCTCGGTCCCCAACCTGCAAAATCTGCACATATTAGAGATCCAGCCGACCCGCAGTCCGGGCGGCTGATGCCGTAAGCCCTAACCTGGCACTTAACCCTAGCCCTAACCATCGCGCTAACCCTAACCCTAACCTTAGCGCTTGCCATAACCCCAATCGTGGCCCTAACCCTAACCCTAACCCTACCTTGGATACTAACCCTAACCGTAATACTGACCCTAACCCTAACCCTAGGGGTCACTTGAAGCCTAACCTCAGGATCTAACCCTAACCTCGGATACTAGCCCTGACCCTAATACTGACCCTAACCCTAACCCTAGGGGTCACTTGAAGCCTAACCTCAGGATCTAACCCTAACCTCGGATACTAGCCCTGACCCTAATACTGACCCTAACCCTAACCCTAGGGGGTCACTTGAAGCCTAACCTCAGCATTAAGATAAATATATCATGTATTAAAAAACAATCAGCGTCTAAAGGGTTAACATAAGATAAATATATCATGCATTAAAAAACAATCAGCGTCTAAAGGGTTAACATTCAGAAACTAAATAGAGTACAAAATAACACAAATTATTTAAGAAAATTCAGTAAATTATTTCTCCAAGGGTATAAAAGGGAGAGGGGAACAGGGATAACTTCATTTTTATTTGGCTGCCTGCTGGGTACACACCCCTATGAATTGGGGCCCAGCAGCCATTCTTTTTTGTGCGCATGACCTGATGAAGACCCAAGTAGGGTCGAAACGTCGTCGACGCGCACAATGTATGTACATAGTTCCTGTGTGATCATGTATTGTTTGTTTGTTTGTTTGTTTGTTTGTGTGTTGTGTATATAAAAAACAAAAAAATCCTAAAAAACTGGAAATTATTTAAAAACAAAAACAAAAAATCCTAAAAAAATGGAAACTATTTAAAAACAATAACGCAACACATTAAAACCAAGTCAACAACAACATTTATTAAGCACAAGTCGTGTTTCCTGTGGGACCGGGGGAGCGTGTCCGGTGGGCGAAGGACCGTGCATTCCCCGCTCCCCGCCGCCCAAGTAGGGCAACTTAGGGGAGACGGGATACTTACCCAAAAACCTTACCCGCCAGTGCCTCGTCCATCGTTGGTGCGTTTCCTCGGTCCCCAACCTGCAAAATCTGCACATATTAGAGATCCAGCCGACCCGCAGTCCGGGCGGCTGATGCCGTAAGCCCTAACCTGGCACTTAACCCTAGCCCTAACCATCGCGCTAACCCTAACCCTAACCTTAGCGCTTGCCATAACCCCAATCGTGGCCCTAACCCTAACCCTAACCCTACCTTGGATACTAACCCTAACCGTAATACTGACCCTAACCCTAACCCTAGGGGTCACTTGAAGCCTAACCTCAGGATCTAACCCTAACCTCGGATACTAGCCCTGACCCTAATACTGACCCTAACCCTAACCCTAGGGGTCACTTGAAGCCTAACCTCAGGATCTAACCCTAACCTCGGATACTAGCCCTGACCCTAATACTGACCCTAACCCTAACCCTAGGGGGTCACTTGAAGCCTAACCTCAGCATTAAGATAAATATATCATGTATTAAAAAACAATCAGCGTCTAAAGGGTTAACATAAGATAAATATATCATGCATTAAAAAACAATCAGCGTCTAAAGGGTTAACATTCAGAAACTAAATAGAGTACAAAATAACACAAATTATTTAAGAAAATTCAGTAAATTATTTCTCCAAGGGTATAAAAGGGAGAGGGGAACAGGGATAACTTCATTTTTATTTGGCTGCCTGCTGGGTACACACCCCTATGAATTGGGGCCCAGCAGCCATTCTTTTTGTGCGCATGACCTGATGAAGACCCAAGTAGGGTCGAAACGTCGTCGACGCGCACAATGTATGTACATAGTTCCTGTGTGATCATGTATTGTTTGTTTGTTTGTTTGTTTGTTTGTGTGTTGTGTATATAAAAAACAAAAAAATCCTAAAAAACTGGAAATTATTTAAAAACAAAAACAAAAAATCCTAAAAAAATGGAAACTATTTAAAAACAATAACGCAACACATTAAAACCAAGTCAACAACAACATTTATTAAGCACAAGTCGTGTTTCCTGTGGGACCGGGGGAGCGTGTCCGGTGGGCGAAGGACCGTGCATTCCCCGCTCCCCGCCGCCCAAGTAGGGCAACTTAGGGGAGACGGGATACTTACCCAAAAACCTTACCCGCCAGTGCCTCGTCCATCGTTGGTGCGTTTCCTCGGTCCCCAACCTGCAAAATCTGCACATATTAGAGATCCAGCCGACCCGCAGTCCGGGCGGCTGATGCCGTAAGCCCTAACCTGGCACTTAACCCTAGCCCTAACCATCGCGCTAACCCTAACCCTAACCTTAGCGCTTGCCATAACCCCAATCGTGGCCCTAACCCTAACCCTAACCCTACCTTGGATACTAACCCTAACCGTAATACTGACCCTAACCCTAACCCTAGGGGTCACTTGAAGCCTAACCTCAGGATCTAACCCTAACCTCGGATACTAGCCCTGACCCTAATACTGACCCTAACCCTAACCCTAGGGGTCACTTGAAGCCTAACCTCAGGATCTAACCCTAACCTCGGATACTAGCCCTGACCCTAATACTGACCCTAACCCTAACCCTAGGGGGTCACTTGAAGCCTAACCTCAGCATTAAGATAAATATATCATGTATTAAAAAACAATCAGCGTCTAAAGGGTTAACATAAGATAAATATATCATGCATTAAAAAACAATCAGCGTCTAAAGGGTTAACATTCAGAAACTAAATAGAGTACAAAATAACACAAATTATTTAAGAAAATTCAGTAAATTATTTCTCCAAGGGTATAAAAGGGAGAGGGGAACAGGGATAACTTCATTTTTATTTGGCTGCCTGCTGGGTACACACCCCTATGAATTGGGGCCCAGCAGCCATTCTTTTTTGTGCGCATGACCTGATGAAGACCCAAGTAGGGTCGAAACGTCGTCGACGCGCACAATGTATGTACATAGTTCCTGTGTGATCATGTATTGTTTGTTTGTTTGTTTGTTTGTTTGTGTGTTGTGTATATAAAAAACAAAAAAATCCTAAAAAACTGGAAATTATTTAAAAACAAAAACAAAAAATCCTAAAAAAATGGAAACTATTTAAAAACAATAACGCAACACATTAAAACCAAGTCAACAACAACATTTATTAAGCACAAGTCGTGTTTCCTGTGGGACCGGGGGAGCGTGTCCGGTGGGCGAAGGACCGTGCATTCCCCGCTCCCCGCCGCCCAAGTAGGGCAACTTAGGGGAGACGGGATACTTACCCAAAAACCTTACCCGCCAGTGCCTCGTCCATCGTTGGTGCGTTTCCTCGGTCCCCAACCTGCAAAATCTGCACATATTAGAGATCCAGCCGACCCGCAGTCCGGGCGGCTGATGCCGTAAGCCCTAACCTGGCACTTAACCCTAGCCCTAACCATCGCGCTAACCCTAACCCTAACCTTAGCGCTTGCCATAACCCCAATCGTGGCCCTAACCCTAACCCTAACCCTACCTTGGATACTAACCCTAACCGTAATACTGACCCTAACCCTAACCCTAGGGGTCACTTGAAGCCTAACCTCAGGATCTAACCCTAACCTCGGATACTAGCCCTGACCCTAATACTGACCCTAACCCTAACCCTAGGGGTCACTTGAAGCCTAACCTCAGGATCTAACCCTAACCTCGGATACTAGCCCTGACCCTAATACTGACCCTAACCCTAACCCTAGGGGGTCACTTGAAGCCTAACCTCAGCATTAAGATAAATATATCATGTATTAAAAAACAATCAGCGTCTAAAGGGTTAACATAAGATAAATATATCATGCATTAAAAAACAATCAGCGTCTAAAGGGTTAACATTCAGAAACTAAATAGAGTACAAAATAACACAAATTATTTAAGAAAATTCAGTAAATTATTTCTCCAAGGGTATAAAAGGGAGAGGGGAACAGGGATAACTTCATTTTTATTTGGCTGCCTGCTGGGTACACACCCCTATGAATTGGGGCCCAGCAGCCATTCTTTTTTGTGCGCATGACCTGATGAAGACCCAAGTAGGGTCGAAACGTCGTCGACGCGCACAATGTATGTACATAGTTCCTGTGTGATCATGTATTGTTTGTTTGTTTGTTTGTTTGTTTGTGTGTTGTGTATATAAAAAACAAAAAAATCCTAAAAAACTGGAAATTATTTAAAAACAAAAACAAAAAATCCTAAAAAAATGGAAACTATTTAAAAACAATAACGCAACACATTAAAACCAAGTCAACAACAACATTTATTAAGCACAAGTCGTGTTTCCTGTGGGACCGGGGGAGCGTGTCCGGTGGGCGAAGGACCGTGCATTCCCCGCTCCCCGCCGCCCAAGTAGGGCAACTTAGGGGAGACGGGATACTTACCCAAAAACCTTACCCGCCAGTGCCTCGTCCATCGTTGGTGCGTTTCCTCGGTCCCCAACCTGCAAAATCTGCACATATTAGAGATCCAGCCGACCCGCAGTCCGGGCGGCTGATGCCGTAAGCCCTAACCTGGCACTTAACCCTAGCCCTAACCATCGCGCTAACCCTAACCCTAACCTTAGCGCTTGCCATAACCCCAATCGTGGCCCTAACCCTAACCCTAACCCTACCTTGGATACTAACCCTAACCGTAATACTGACCCTAACCCTAACCCTAGGGGTCACTTGAAGCCTAACCTCAGGATCTAACCCTAACCTCGGATACTAGCCCTGACCCTAATACTGACCCTAACCCTAACCCTAGGGGTCACTTGAAGCCTAACCTCAGGATCTAACCCTAACCTCGGATACTAGCCCTGACCCTAATACTGACCCTAACCCTAACCCTAGGGGGTCACTTGAAGCCTAACCTCAGCATTAAGATAAATATATCATGTATTAAAAAACAATCAGCGTCTAAAGGGTTAACATAAGATAAATATATCATGCATTAAAAAACAATCAGCGTCTAAAGGGTTAACATTCAGAAACTAAATAGAGTACAAAATAACACAAATTATTTAAGAAAATTCAGTAAATTATTTCTCCAAGGGTATAAAAGGGAGAGGGGAACAGGGATAACTTCATTTTTATTTGGCTGCCTGCTGGGTACACACCCCTATGAATTGGGGCCCAGCAGCCATTCTTTTTTGTGCGCATGACCTGATGAAGACCCAAGTAGGGTCGAAACGTCGTCGACGCGCACAATGTATGTACATAGTTCCTGTGTGATCATGTATTGTTTGTTTGTTTGTTTGTTTGTTTGTGTGTTGTGTATATAAAAAACAAAAAAATCCTAAAAAACTGGAAATTATTTAAAAACAAAAACAAAAAATCCTAAAAAAATGGAAACTATTTAAAAACAATAACGCAACACATTAAAACCAAGTCAACAACAACATTTATTAAGCACAAGTCGTGTTTCCTGTGGGACCGGGGGAGCGTGTCCGGTGGGCGAAGGACCGTGCATTCCCCGCTCCCCGCCGCCCAAGTAGGGCAACTTAGGGGAGACGGGATACTTACCCAAAAACCTTACCCGCCAGTGCCTCGTCCATCGTTGGTGCGTTTCCTCGGTCCCCAACCTGCAAAATCTGCACATATTAGAGATCCAGCCGACCCGCAGTCCGGGCGGCTGATGCCGTAAGCCCTAACCTGGCACTTAACCCTAGCCCTAACCATCGCGCTAACCCTAACCCTAACCTTAGCGCTTGCCATAACCCCAATCGTGGCCCTAACCCTAACCCTAACCCTACCTTGGATACTAACCCTAACCGTAATACTGACCCTAACCCTAACCCTAGGGGTCACTTGAAGCCTAACCTCAGGATCTAACCCTAACCTCGGATACTAGCCCTGACCCTAATACTGACCCTAACCCTAACCCTAGGGGTCACTTGAAGCCTAACCTCAGGATCTAACCCTAACCTCGGATACTAGCCCTGACCCTAATACTGACCCTAACCCTAACCCTAGGGGGTCACTTGAAGCCTAACCTCAGCATTAAGATAAATATATCATGTATTAAAAAACAATCAGCGTCTAAAGGGTTAACATAAGATAAATATATCATGCATTAAAAAACAATCAGCGTCTAAAGGGTTAACATTCAGAAACTAAATAGAGTACAAAATAACACAAATTATTTAAGAAAATTCAGTAAATTATTTCTCCAAGGGTATAAAAGGGAGAGGGGAACAGGGATAACTTCATTTTTATTTGGCTGCCTGCTGGGTACACACCCCTATGAATTGGGGCCCAGCAGCCATTCTTTTTTGTGCGCATGACCTGATGAAGACCCAAGTAGGGTCGAAACGTCGTCGACGCGCACAATGTATGTACATAGTTCCTGTGTGATCATGTATTGTTTGTTTGTTTGTTTGTTTGTTTGTGTGTTGTGTATATAAAAAACAAAAAAATCCTAAAAAACTGGAAATTATTTAAAAACAAAAACAAAAAATCCTAAAAAAATGGAAACTATTTAAAAACAATAACGCAACACATTAAAACCAAGTCAACAACAACATTTATTAAGCACAAGTCGTGTTTCCTGTGGGACCGGGGGAGCGTGTCCGGTGGGCGAAGGACCGTGCATTCCCCGCTCCCCGCCGCCCAAGTAGGGCAACTTAGGGGAGACGGGATACTTACCCAAAAACCTTACCCGCCAGTGCCTCGTCCATCGTTGGTGCGTTTCCTCGGTCCCCAACCTGCAAAATCTGCACATATTAGAGATCCAGCCGACCCGCAGTCCGGGCGGCTGATGCCGTAAGCCCTAACCTGGCACTTAACCCTAGCCCTAACCATCGCGCTAACCCTAACCCTAACCTTAGCGCTTGCCATAACCCCAATCGTGGCCCTAACCCTAACCCTAACCCTACCTTGGATACTAACCCTAACCGTAATACTGACCCTAACCCTAACCCTAGGGGTCACTTGAAGCCTAACCTCAGGATCTAACCCTAACCTCGGATACTAGCCCTGACCCTAATACTGACCCTAACCCTAACCCTAGGGGTCACTTGAAGCCTAACCTCAGGATCTAACCCTAACCTCGGATACTAGCCCTGACCCTAATACTGACCCTAACCCTAACCCTAGGGGGTCACTTGAAGCCTAACCTCAGCATTAAGATAAATATATCATGTATTAAAAAACAATCAGCGTCTAAAGGGTTAACATAAGATAAATATATCATGCATTAAAAAACAATCAGCGTCTAAAGGGTTAACATTCAGAAACTAAATAGAGTACAAAATAACACAAATTATTTAAGAAAATTCAGTAAATTATTTCTCCAAGGGTATAAAAGGGAGAGGGGAACAGGGATAACTTCATTTTTATTTGGCTGCCTGCTGGGTACACACCCCTATGAATTGGGGCCCAGCAGCCATTCTTTTTTGTGCGCATGACCTGATGAAGACCCAAGTAGGGTCGAAACGTCGTCGACGCGCACAATGTATGTACATAGTTCCTGTGTGATCATGTATTGTTTGTTTGTTTGTTTGTTTGTTTGTGTGTTGTGTATATAAAAAACAAAAAAATCCTAAAAAACTGGAAATTATTTAAAAACAAAAACAAAAAATCCTAAAAAAATGGAAACTATTTAAAAACAATAACGCAACACATTAAAACCAAGTCAACAACAACATTTATTAAGCACAAGTCGTGTTTCCTGTGGGACCGGGGGAGCGTGTCCGGTGGGCGAAGGACCGTGCATTCCCCGCTCCCCGCCGCCCAAGTAGGGCAACTTAGGGGAGACGGGATACTTACCCAAAAACCTTACCCGCCAGTGCCTCGTCCATCGTTGGTGCGTTTCCTCGGTCCCCAACCTGCAAAATCTGCACATATTAGAGATCCAGCCGACCCGCAGTCCGGGCGGCTGATGCCGTAAGCCCTAACCTGGCACTTAACCCTAGCCCTAACCATCGCGCTAACCCTAACCCTAACCTTAGCGCTTGCCATAACCCCAATCGTGGCCCTAACCCTAACCCTAACCCTACCTTGGATACTAACCCTAACCGTAATACTGACCCTAACCCTAACCCTAGGGGTCACTTGAAGCCTAACCTCAGGATCTAACCCTAACCTCGGATACTAGCCCTGACCCTAATACTGACCCTAACCCTAACCCTAGGGGTCACTTGAAGCCTAACCTCAGGATCTAACCCTAACCTCGGATACTAGCCCTGACCCTAATACTGACCCTAACCCTAACCCTAGGGGGTCACTTGAAGCCTAACCTCAGCATTAAGATAAATATATCATGTATTAAAAAACAATCAGCGTCTAAAGGGTTAACATAAGATAAATATATCATGCATTAAAAAACAATCAGCGTCTAAAGGGTTAACATTCAGAAACTAAATAGAGTACAAAATAACACAAATTATTTAAGAAAATTCAGTAAATTATTTCTCCAAGGGTATAAAAGGGAGAGGGGAACAGGGATAACTTCATTTTTATTTGGCTGCCTGCTGGGTACACACCCCTATGAATTGGGGCCCAGCAGCCATTCTTTTTGTGCGCATGACCTGATGAAGACCCAAGTAGGGTCGAAACGTCGTCGGCGCGCACAATGTATGTACATAGTTCCTGTGTGATCATGTATTGTTTGTTTGTTTGTTTGTTTGTTTGTGTGTTGTGTATATAAAAAACAAAAAAATCCTAAAAAACTGGAAATTATTTAAAAACAAAAACAAAAAATCCTAAAAAAATGGAAACTATTTAAAAACAATAACGCAACACATTAAAACCAAGTCAACAACAACATTTATTAAGCACAAGTCGTGTTTCCTGTGGGACCGGGGGAGCGTGTCCGGTGGGCGAAGGACCGTGCATTCCCCGCTCCCCGCCGCCCAAGTAGGGCAACTTAGGGGAGACGGGATACTTACCCAAAAACCTTACCCGCCAGTGCCTCGTCCATCGTTGGTGCGTTTCCTCGGTCCCCAACCTGCAAAATCTGCACATATTAGAGATCCAGCCGACCCGCAGTCCGGGCGGCTGATGCCGTAAGCCCTAACCTGGCACTTAACCCTAGCCCTAACCATCGCGCTAACCCTAACCCTAACCTTAGCGCTTGCCATAACCCCAATCGTGGCCCTAACCCTAACCCTAACCCTACCTTGGATACTAACCCTAACCGTAATACTGACCCTAACCCTAACCCTAGGGGTCACTTGAAGCCTAACCTCAGGATCTAACCCTAACCTCGGATACTAGCCCTGACCCTAATACTGACCCTAACCCTAACCCTAGGGGTCACTTGAAGCCTAACCTCAGGATCTAACCCTAACCTCGGATACTAGCCCTGACCCTAATACTGACCCTAACCCTAACCCTAGGGGGTCACTTGAAGCCTAACCTCAGCATTAAGATAAATATATCATGTATTAAAAAACAATCAGCGTCTAAAGGGTTAACATAAGATAAATATATCATGCATTAAAAAACAATCAGCGTCTAAAGGGTTAACATTCAGAAACTAAATAGAGTACAAAATAACACAAATTATTTAAGAAAATTCAGTAAATTATTTCTCCAAGGGTATAAAAGGGAGAGGGGAACAGGGATAACTTCATTTTTATTTGGCTGCCTGCTGGGTACACACCCCTATGAATTGGGGCCCAGCAGCCATTCTTTTTTGTGCGCATGACCTGATGAAGACCCAAGTAGGGTCGAAACGTCGTCGACGCGCACAATGTATGTACATAGTTCCTGTGTGATCATGTATTGTTTGTTTGTTTGTTTGTTTGTTTGTGTGTTGTGTATATAAAAAACAAAAAAATCCTAAAAAACTGGAAATTATTTAAAAACAAAAACAAAAAATCCTAAAAAAATGGAAACTATTTAAAAACAATAACGCAACACATTAAAACCAAGTCAACAACAACATTTATTAAGCACAAGTCGTGTTTCCTGTGGGACCGGGGGAGCGTGTCCGGTGGGCGAAGGACCGTGCATTCCCCGCTCCCCGCCGCCCAAGTAGGGCAACTTAGGGGAGACGGGATACTTACCCAAAAACCTTACCCGCCAGTGCCTCGTCCATCGTTGGTGCGTTTCCTCGGTCCCCAACCTGCAAAATCTGCACATATTAGAGATCCAGCCGACCCGCAGTCCGGGCGGCTGATGCCGTAAGCCCTAACCTGGCACTTAACCCTAGCCCTAACCATCGCGCTAACCCTAACCCTAACCTTAGCGCTTGCCATAACCCCAATCGTGGCCCTAACCCTAACCCTAACCCTACCTTGGATACTAACCCTAACCGTAATACTGACCCTAACCCTAACCCTAGGGGTCACTTGAAGCCTAACCTCAGGATCTAACCCTAACCTCGGATACTAGCCCTGACCCTAATACTGACCCTAACCCTAACCCTAGGGGTCACTTGAAGCCTAACCTCAGGATCTAACCCTAACCTCGGATACTAGCCCTGACCCTAATACTGACCCTAACCCTAACCCTAGGGGGTCACTTGAAGCCTAACCTCAGCATTAAGATAAATATATCATGTATTAAAAAACAATCAGCGTCTAAAGGGTTAACATAAGATAAATATATCATGCATTAAAAAACAATCAGCGTCTAAAGGGTTAACATTCAGAAACTAAATAGAGTACAAAATAACACAAATTATTTAAGAAAATTCAGTAAATTATTTCTCCAAGGGTATAAAAGGGAGAGGGGAACAGGGATAACTTCATTTTTATTTGGCTGCCTGCTGGGTACACACCCCTATGAATTGGGGCCCAGCAGCCATTCTTTTTTGTGCGCATGACCTGATGAAGACCCAAGTAGGGTCGAAACGTCGTCGACGCGCACAATGTATGTACATAGTTCCTGTGTGATCATGTATTGTTTGTTTGTTTGTTTGTTTGTTTGTGTGTTGTGTATATAAAAAACAAAAAAATCCTAAAAAACTGGAAATTATTTAAAAACAAAAACAAAAAATCCTAAAAAAATGGAAACTATTTAAAAACAATAACGCAACACATTAAAACCAAGTCAACAACAACATTTATTAAGCACAAGTCGTGTTTCCTGTGGGACCGGGGGAGCGTGTCCGGTGGGCGAAGGACCGTGCATTCCCCGCTCCCCGCCGCCCAAGTAGGGCAACTTAGGGGAGACGGGATACTTACCCAAAAACCTTACCCGCCAGTGCCTCGTCCATCGTTGGTGCGTTTCCTCGGTCCCCAACCTGCAAAATCTGCACATATTAGAGATCCAGCCGACCCGCAGTCCGGGCGGCTGATGCCGTAAGCCCTAACCTGGCACTTAACCCTAGCCCTAACCATCGCGCTAACCCTAACCCTAACCTTAGCGCTTGCCATAACCCCAATCGTGGCCCTAACCCTAACCCTAACCCTACCTTGGATACTAACCCTAACCGTAATACTGACCCTAACCCTAACCCTAGGGGTCACTTGAAGCCTAACCTCAGGATCTAACCCTAACCTCGGATACTAGCCCTGACCCTAATACTGACCCTAACCCTAACCCTAGGGGTCACTTGAAGCCTAACCTCAGGATCTAACCCTAACCTCGGATACTAGCCCTGACCCTAATACTGACCCTAACCCTAACCCTAGGGGGTCACTTGAAGCCTAACCTCAGCATTAAGATAAATATATCATGTATTAAAAAACAATCAGCGTCTAAAGGGTTAACATAAGATAAATATATCATGCATTAAAAAACAATCAGCGTCTAAAGGGTTAACATTCAGAAACTAAATAGAGTACAAAATAACACAAATTATTTAAGAAAATTCAGTAAATTATTTCTCCAAGGGTATAAAAGGGAGAGGGGAACAGGGATAACTTCATTTTTATTTGGCTGCCTGCTGGGTACACACCCCTATGAATTGGGGCCCAGCAGCCATTCTTTTTGTGCGCATGACCTGATGAAGACCCAAGTAGGGTCGAAACGTCGTCGACGCGCACAATGTATGTACATAGTTCCTGTGTGATCATGTATTGTTTGTTTGTTTGTTTGTTTGTTTGTGTGTTGTGTATATAAAAAACAAAAAAATCCTAAAAAACTGGAAATTATTTAAAAACAAAAACAAAAAATCCTAAAAAAATGGAAACTATTTAAAAACAATAACGCAACACATTAAAACCAAGTCAACAACAACATTTATTAAGCACAAGTCGTGTTTCCTGTGGGACCGGGGGAGCGTGTCCGGTGGGCGAAGGACCGTGCATTCCCCGCTCCCCCGCCGCCCAAGTAGGGCAACTTAGGGGAGACGGGATACTTACCCAAAAACCTTACCCGCCAGTGCCTCGTCCATCGTTGGTGCGTTTCCTCGGTCCCCAACCTGCAAAATCTGCACATATTAGAGATCCAGCCGACCCGCAGTCCGGGCGGCTGATGCCGTAAGCCCTAACCTGGCACTTAACCCTAGCCCTAACCATCGCGCTAACCCTAACCCTAACCTTAGCGCTTGCCATAACCCCAATCGTGGCCCTAACCCTAACCCTAACCCTACCTTGGATACTAACCCTAACCGTAATACTGACCCTAACCCTAACCCTAGGGGTCACTTGAAGCCTAACCTCAGGATCTAACCCTAACCTCGGATACTAGCCCTGACCCTAATACTGACCCTAACCCTAACCCTAGGGGTCACTTGAAGCCTAACCTCAGGATCTAACCCTAACCTCGGATACTAGCCCTGACCCTAATACTGACCCTAACCCTAACCCTAGGGGGTCACTTGAAGCCTAACCTCAGCATTAAGATAAATATATCATGTATTAAAAAACAATCAGCGTCTAAAGGGTTAACATAAGATAAATATATCATGCATTAAAAAACAATCAGCGTCTAAAGGGTTAACATTCAGAAACTAAATAGAGTACAAAATAACACAAATTATTTAAGAAAATTCAGTAAATTATTTCTCCAAGGGTATAAAAGGGAGAGGGGAACAGGGATAACTTCATTTTTATTTGGCTGCCTGCTGGGTACACACCCCTATGAATTGGGGCCCAGCAGCCATTCTTTTTTGTGCGCATGACCTGATGAAGACCCAAGTAGGGTCGAAACGTCGTCGACGCGCACAATGTATGTACATAGTTCCTGTGTGATCATGTATTGTTTGTTTGTTTGTTTGTTTGTTTGTGTGTTGTGTATATAAAAAACAAAAAATCCTAAAAAACTGGAAATTATTTAAAAACAAAAACAAAAAATCCTAAAAAAATGGAAACTATTTAAAAACAATAACGCAACACATTAAAACCAAGTCAACAACAACATTTATTAAGCACAAGTCGTGTTTCCTGTGGGACCGGGGGAGCGTGTCCGGTGGGCGAAGGACCGTGCATTCCCCGCTCCCCGCCGCCCAAGTAGGGCAACTTAGGGGAGACGGGATACTTACCCAAAAACCTTACCCGCCAGTGCCTCGTCCATCGTTGGTGCGTTTCCTCGGTCCCCAACCTGCAAAATCTGCACATATTAGAGATCCAGCCGACCCGCAGTCCGGGCGGCTGATGCCGTAAGCCCTAACCTGGCACTTAACCCTAGCCCTAACCATCGCGCTAACCCTAACCCTAACCTTAGCGCTTGCCATAACCCCAATCGTGGCCCTAACCCTAACCCTAACCCTACCTTGGATACTAACCCTAACCGTAATACTGACCCTAACCCTAACCCTAGGGGTCACTTGAAGCCTAACCTCAGGATCTAACCCTAACCTCGGATACTAGCCCTGACCCTAATACTGACCCTAACCCTAACCCTAGGGGTCACTTGAAGCCTAACCTCAGGATCTAACCCTAACCTCGGATACTAGCCCTGACCCTAATACTGACCCTAACCCTAACCCTAGGGGGTCACTTGAAGCCTAACCTCAGCATTAAGATAAATATATCATGTATTAAAAAACAATCAGCGTCTAAAGGGTTAACATAAGATAAATATATCATGCATTAAAAAACAATCAGCGTCTAAAGGGTTAACATTCAGAAACTAAATAGAGTACAAAATAACACAAATTATTTAAGAAAATTCAGTAAATTATTTCTCCAAGGGTATAAAAGGGAGAGGGGAACAGGGATAACTTCATTTTTATTTGGCTGCCTGCTGGGTACACACCCCTATGAATTGGGGCCCAGCAGCCATTCTTTTTTGTGCGCATGACCTGATGAAGACCCAAGTAGGGTCGAAACGTCGTCGACGCGCACAATGTATGTACATAGTTCCTGTGTGATCATGTATTGTTTGTTTGTTTGTTTGTTTGTTTGTGTGTTGTGTATATAAAAAACAAAAAAATCCTAAAAAACTGGAAATTATTTAAAAACAAAAACAAAAAATCCTAAAAAAATGGAAACTATTTAAAAACAATAACGCAACACATTAAAACCAAGTCAACAACAACATTTATTAAGCACAAGTCGTGTTTCCTGTGGGACCGGGGGAGCGTGTCCGGTGGGCGAAGGACCGTGCATTCCCCGCTCCCCGCCGCCCAAGTAGGGCAACTTAGGGGAGACGGGATACTTACCCAAAAACCTTACCCGCCAGTGCCTCGTCCATCGTTGGTGCGTTTCCTCGGTCCCCAACCTGCAAAATCTGCACATATTAGAGATCCAGCCGACCCGCAGTCCGGGCGGCTGATGCCGTAAGCCCTAACCTGGCACTTAACCCTAGCCCTAACCATCGCGCTAACCCTAACCCTAACCTTAGCGCTTGCCATAACCCCAATCGTGGCCCTAACCCTAACCCTAACCCTACCTTGGATACTAACCCTAACCGTAATACTGACCCTAACCCTAACCCTAGGGGTCACTTGAAGCCTAACCTCAGGATCTAACCCTAACCTCGGATACTAGCCCTGACCCTAATACTGACCCTAACCCTAACCCTAGGGGTCACTTGAAGCCTAACCTCAGGATCTAACCCTAACCTCGGATACTAGCCCTGACCCTAATACTGACCCTAACCCTAACCCTAGGGGGTCACTTGAAGCCTAACCTCAGCATTAAGATAAATATATCATGTATTAAAAAACAATCAGCGTCTAAAGGGTTAACATAAGATAAATATATCATGCATTAAAAAACAATCAGCGTCTAAAGGGTTAACATTCAGAAACTAAATAGAGTACAAAATAACACAAATTATTTAAGAAAATTCAGTAAATTATTTCTCCAAGGGTATAAAAGGGAGAGGGGAACAGGGATAACTTCATTTTTATTTGGCTGCCTGCTGGGTACACACCCCTATGAATTGGGGCCCAGCAGCCATTCTTTTTGTGCGCATGACCTGATGAAGACCCAAGTAGGGTCGAAACGTCGTCGACGCGCACAATGTATGTACATAGTTCCTGTGTGATCATGTATTGTTTGTTTGTTTGTTTGTTTGTTTGTGTGTTGTGTATATAAAAAACAAAAAAATCCTAAAAAACTGGAAATTATTTAAAAACAAAAACAAAAAATCCTAAAAAAATGGAAACTATTTAAAAACAATAACGCAACACATTAAAACCAAGTCAACAACAACATTTATTAAGCACAAGTCGTGTTTCCTGTGGGACCGGGGGAGCGTGTCCGGTGGGCGAAGGACCGTGCATTCCCCGCTCCCCGCCGCCCAAGTAGGGCAACTTAGGGGAGACGGGATACTTACCCAAAAACCTTACCCGCCAGTGCCTCGTCCATCGTTGGTGCGTTTCCTCGGTCCCCAACCTGCAAAATCTGCACATATTAGAGATCCAGCCGACCCGCAGTCCGGGCGGCTGATGCCGTAAGCCCTAACCTGGCACTTAACCCTAGCCCTAACCATCGCGCTAACCCTAACCCTAACCTTAGCGCTTGCCATAACCCCAATCGTGGCCCTAACCCTAACCCTAACCCTACCTTGGATACTAACCCTAACCGTAATACTGACCCTAACCCTAACCCTAGGGGTCACTTGAAGCCTAACCTCAGGATCTAACCCTAACCTCGGATACTAGCCCTGACCCTAATACTGACCCTAACCCTAACCCTAGGGGTCACTTGAAGCCTAACCTCAGGATCTAACCCTAACCTCGGATACTAGCCCTGACCCTAATACTGACCCTAACCCTAACCCTAGGGGGTCACTTGAAGCCTAACCTCAGCATTAAGATAAATATATCATGTATTAAAAAACAATCAGCGTCTAAAGGGTTAACATAAGATAAATATATCATGCATTAAAAAACAATCAGCGTCTAAAGGGTTAACATTCAGAAACTAAATAGAGTACAAAATAACACAAATTATTTAAGAAAATTCAGTAAATTATTTCTCCAAGGGTATAAAAGGGAGAGGGGAACAGGGATAACTTCATTTTTATTTGGCTGCCTGCTGGGTACACACCCCTATGAATTGGGGCCCAGCAGCCATTCTTTTTTGTGCGCATGACCTGATGAAGACCCAAGTAGGGTCGAAACGTCGTCGACGCGCACAATGTATGTACATAGTTCCTGTGTGATCATGTATTGTTTGTTTGTTTGTTTGTTTGTTTGTGTGTTGTGTATATAAAAAACAAAAAAATCCTAAAAAACTGGAAATTATTTAAAAACAAAAACAAAAAATCCTAAAAAAATGGAAACTATTTAAAAACAATAACGCAACACATTAAAACCAAGTCAACAACAACATTTATTAAGCACAAGTCGTGTTTCCTGTGGGACCGGGGGAGCGTGTCCGGTGGGCGAAGGACCGTGCATTCCCCGCTCCCCGCCGCCCAAGTAGGGCAACTTAGGGGAGACGGGATACTTACCCAAAAACCTTACCCGCCAGTGCCTCGTCCATCGTTGGTGCGTTTCCTCGGTCCCCAACCTGCAAAATCTGCACATATTAGAGATCCAGCCGACCCGCAGTCCGGGCGGCTGATGCCGTAAGCCCTAACCTGGCACTTAACCCTAGCCCTAACCATCGCGCTAACCCTAACCCTAACCTTAGCGCTTGCCATAACCCCAATCGTGGCCCTAACCCTAACCCTAACCCTACCTTGGATACTAACCCTAACCGTAATACTGACCCTAACCCTAACCCTAGGGGTCACTTGAAGCCTAACCTCAGGATCTAACCCTAACCTCGGATACTAGCCCTGACCCTAATACTGACCCTAACCCTAACCCTAGGGGTCACTTGAAGCCTAACCTCAGGATCTAACCCTAACCTCGGATACTAGCCCTGACCCTAATACTGACCCTAACCCTAACCCTAGGGGGTCACTTGAAGCCTAACCTCAGCATTAAGATAAATATATCATGTATTAAAAAACAATCAGCGTCTAAAGGGTTAACATAAGATAAATATATCATGCATTAAAAAACAATCAGCGTCTAAAGGGTTAACATTCAGAAACTAAATAGAGTACAAAATAACACAAATTATTTAAGAAAATTCAGTAAATTATTTCTCCAAGGGTATAAAAGGGAGAGGGGAACAGGGATAACTTCATTTTTATTTGGCTGCCTGCTGGGTACACACCCCTATGAATTGGGGCCCAGCAGCCATTCTTTTTTGTGCGCATGACCTGATGAAGACCCAAGTAGGGTCGAAACGTCGTCGACGCGCACAATGTATGTACATAGTTCCTGTGTGATCATGTATTGTTTGTTTGTTTGTTTGTTTGTTTGTGTGTTGTGTATATAAAAAACAAAAAAATCCTAAAAAACTGGAAATTATTTAAAAACAAAAACAAAAAATCCTAAAAAAATGGAAACTATTTAAAAACAATAACGCAACACATTAAAACCAAGTCAACAACAACATTTATTAAGCACAAGTCGTGTTTCCTGTGGGACCGGGGGAGCGTGTCCGGTGGGCGAAGGACCGTGCATTCCCCGCTCCCCGCCGCCCAAGTAGGGCAACTTAGGGGAGACGGGATACTTACCCAAAAACCTTACCCGCCAGTGCCTCGTCCATCGTTGGTGCGTTTCCTCGGTCCCCAACCTGCAAAATCTGCACATATTAGAGATCCAGCCGACCCGCAGTCCGGGCGGCTGATGCCGTAAGCCCTAACCTGGCACTTAACCCTAGCCCTAACCATCGCGCTAACCCTAACCCTAACCTTAGCGCTTGCCATAACCCCAATCGTGGCCCTAACCCTAACCCTAACCCTACCTTGGATACTAACCCTAACCGTAATACTGACCCTAACCCTAACCCTAGGGGTCACTTGAAGCCTAACCTCAGGATCTAACCCTAACCTCGGATACTAGCCCTGACCCTAATACTGACCCTAACCCTAACCCTAGGGGTCACTTGAAGCCTAACCTCAGGATCTAACCCTAACCTCGGATACTAGCCCTGACCCTAATACTGACCCTAACCCTAACCCTAGGGGGTCACTTGAAGCCTAACCTCAGCATTAAGATAAATATATCATGTATTAAAAAACAATCAGCGTCTAAAGGGTTAACATAAGATAAATATATCATGCATTAAAAAACAATCAGCGTCTAAAGGGTTAACATTCAGAAACTAAATAGAGTACAAAATAACACAAATTATTTAAGAAAATTCAGTAAATTATTTCTCCAAGGGTATAAAAGGGAGAGGGGAACAGGGATAACTTCATTTTTATTTGGCTGCCTGCTGGGTACACACCCCTATGAATTGGGGCCCAGCAGCCATTCTTTTTGTGCGCATGACCTGATGAAGACCCAAGTAGGGTCGAAACGTCGTCGACGCGCACAATGTATGTACATAGTTCCTGTGTGATCATGTATTGTTTGTTTGTTTGTTTGTTTGTTTGTGTGTTGTGTATATAAAAAACAAAAAAATCCTAAAAAACTGGAAATTATTTAAAAACAAAAACAAAAAATCCTAAAAAAATGGAAACTATTTAAAAACAATAACGCAACACATTAAAACCAAGTCAACAACAACATTTATTAAGCACAAGTCGTGTTTCCTGTGGGACCGGGGGAGCGTGTCCGGTGGGCGAAGGACCGTGCATTCCCCGCTCCCCGCCGCCCAAGTAGGGCAACTTAGGGGAGACGGGATACTTACCCAAAAACCTTACCCGCCAGTGCCTCGTCCATCGTTGGTGCGTTTCCTCGGTCCCCAACCTGCAAAATCTGCACATATTAGAGATCCAGCCGACCCGCAGTCCGGGCGGCTGATGCCGTAAGCCCTAACCTGGCACTTAACCCTAGCCCTAACCATCGCGCTAACCCTAACCCTAACCTTAGCGCTTGCCATAACCCCAATCGTGGCCCTAACCCTAACCCTAACCCTACCTTGGATACTAACCCTAACCGTAATACTGACCCTAACCCTAACCCTAGGGGTCACTTGAAGCCTAACCTCAGGATCTAACCCTAACCTCGGATACTAGCCCTGACCCTAATACTGACCCTAACCCTAACCCTAGGGGTCACTTGAAGCCTAACCTCAGGATCTAACCCTAACCTCGGATACTAGCCCTGACCCTAATACTGACCCTAACCCTAACCCTAGGGGGTCACTTGAAGCCTAACCTCAGCATTAAGATAAATATATCATGTATTAAAAAACAATCAGCGTCTAAAGGGTTAACATAAGATAAATATATCATGCATTAAAAAACAATCAGCGTCTAAAGGGTTAACATTCAGAAACTAAATAGAGTACAAAATAACACAAATTATTTAAGAAAATTCAGTAAATTATTTCTCCAAGGGTATAAAAGGGAGAGGGGAACAGGGATAACTTCATTTTTATTTGGCTGCCTGCTGGGTACACACCCCTATGAATTGGGGCCCAGCAGCCATTCTTTTTGTGCGCATGACCTGATGAAGACCCAAGTAGGGTCGAAACGTCGTCGACGCGCACAATGTATGTACATAGTTCCTGTGTGATCATGTATTGTTTGTTTGTTTGTTTGTTTGTTTGTGTGTTGTGTATATAAAAAACAAAAAAATCCTAAAAAACTGGAAATTATTTAAAAACAAAAACAAAAAATCCTAAAAAAATGGAAACTATTTAAAAACAATAACGCAACACATTAAAACCAAGTCAACAACAACATTTATTAAGCACAAGTCGTGTTTCCTGTGGGACCGGGGGAGCGTGTCCGGTGGGCGAAGGACCGTGCATTCCCCGCTCCCCGCCGCCCAAGTAGGGCAACTTAGGGGAGACGGGATACTTACCCAAAAACCTTACCCGCCAGTGCCTCGTCCATCGTTGGTGCGTTTCCTCGGTCCCCAACCTGCAAAATCTGCACATATTAGAGATCCAGCCGACCCGCAGTCCGGGCGGCTGATGCCGTAAGCCCTAACCTGGCACTTAACCCTAGCCCTAACCATCGCGCTAACCCTAACCCTAACCTTAGCGCTTGCCATAACCCCAATCGTGGCCCTAACCCTAACCCTAACCCTACCTTGGATACTAACCCTAACCGTAATACTGACCCTAACCCTAACCCTAGGGGTCACTTGAAGCCTAACCTCAGGATCTAACCCTAACCTCGGATACTAGCCCTGACCCTAATACTGACCCTAACCCTAACCCTAGGGGTCACTTGAAGCCTAACCTCAGGATCTAACCCTAACCTCGGATACTAGCCCTGACCCTAATACTGACCCTAACCCTAACCCTAGGGGGTCACTTGAAGCCTAACCTCAGCATTAAGATAAATATATCATGTATTAAAAAACAATCAGCGTCTAAAGGGTTAACATAAGATAAATATATCATGCATTAAAAAACAATCAGCGTCTAAAGGGTTAACATTCAGAAACTAAATAGAGTACAAAATAACACAAATTATTTAAGAAAATTCAGTAAATTATTTCTCCAAGGGTATAAAAGGGAGAGGGGAACAGGGATAACTTCATTTTTATTTGGCTGCCTGCTGGGTACACACCCCTATGAATTGGGGCCCAGCAGCCATTCTTTTTTGTGCGCATGACCTGATGAAGACCCAAGTAGGGTCGAAACGTCGTCGACGCGCACAATGTATGTACATAGTTCCTGTGTGATCATGTATTGTTTGTTTGTTTGTTTGTTTGTTTGTGTGTTGTGTATATAAAAAACAAAAAAATCCTAAAAAACTGGAAATTATTTAAAAACAAAAACAAAAAATCCTAAAAAAATGGAAACTATTTAAAAACAATAACGCAACACATTAAAACCAAGTCAACAACAACATTTATTAAGCACAAGTCGTGTTTCCTGTGGGACCGGGGGAGCGTGTCCGGTGGGCGAAGGACCGTGCATTCCCCGCTCCCCGCCGCCCAAGTAGGGCAACTTAGGGGAGACGGGATACTTACCCAAAAACCTTACCCGCCAGTGCCTCGTCCATCGTTGGTGCGTTTCCTCGGTCCCCAACCTGCAAAATCTGCACATATTAGAGATCCAGCCGACCCGCAGTCCGGGCGGCTGATGCCGTAAGCCCTAACCTGGCACTTAACCCTAGCCCTAACCATCGCGCTAACCCTAACCCTAACCTTAGCGCTTGCCATAACCCCAATCGTGGCCCTAACCCTAACCCTAACCCTACCTTGGATACTAACCCTAACCGTAATACTGACCCTAACCCTAACCCTAGGGGTCACTTGAAGCCTAACCTCAGGATCTAACCCTAACCTCGGATACTAGCCCTGACCCTAATACTGACCCTAACCCTAACCCTAGGGGTCACTTGAAGCCTAACCTCAGGATCTAACCCTAACCTCGGATACTAGCCCTGACCCTAATACTGACCCTAACCCTAACCCTAGGGGGTCACTTGAAGCCTAACCTCAGCATTAAGATAAATATATCATGTATTAAAAAACAATCAGCGTCTAAAGGGTTAACATAAGATAAATATATCATGCATTAAAAAACAATCAGCGTCTAAAGGGTTAACATTCAGAAACTAAATAGAGTACAAAATAACACAAATTATTTAAGAAAATTCAGTAAATTATTTCTCCAAGGGTATAAAAGGGAGAGGGGAACAGGGATAACTTCATTTTTATTTGGCTGCCTGCTGGGTACACACCCCTATGAATTGGGGCCCAGCAGCCATTCTTTTTGTGCGCATGACCTGATGAAGACCCAAGTAGGGTCGAAACGTCGTCGACGCGCACAATGTATGTACATAGTTCCTGTGTGATCATGTATTGTTTGTTTGTTTGTTTGTTTGTTTGTGTGTTGTGTATATAAAAAACAAAAAAATCCTAAAAAACTGGAAATTATTTAAAAACAAAAACAAAAAATCCTAAAAAAATGGAAACTATTTAAAAACAATAACGCAACACATTAAAACCAAGTCAACAACAACATTTATTAAGCACAAGTCGTGTTTCCTGTGGGACCGGGGGAGCGTGTCCGGTGGGCGAAGGACCGTGCATTCCCCGCTCCCCGCCGCCCAAGTAGGGCAACTTAGGGGAGACGGGATACTTACCCAAAAACCTTACCCGCCAGTGCCTCGTCCATCGTTGGTGCGTTTCCTCGGTCCCCAACCTGCAAAATCTGCACATATTAGAGATCCAGCCGACCCGCAGTCCGGGCGGCTGATGCCGTAAGCCCTAACCTGGCACTTAACCCTAGCCCTAACCATCGCGCTAACCCTAACCCTAACCTTAGCGCTTGCCATAACCCCAATCGTGGCCCTAACCCTAACCCTAACCCTACCTTGGATACTAACCCTAACCGTAATACTGACCCTAACCCTAACCCTAGGGGTCACTTGAAGCCTAACCTCAGGATCTAACCCTAACCTCGGATACTAGCCCTGACCCTAATACTGACCCTAACCCTAACCCTAGGGGTCACTTGAAGCCTAACCTCAGGATCTAACCCTAACCTCGGATACTAGCCCTGACCCTAATACTGACCCTAACCCTAACCCTAGGGGGTCACTTGAAGCCTAACCTCAGCATTAAGATAAATATATCATGTATTAAAAAACAATCAGCGTCTAAAGGGTTAACATAAGATAAATATATCATGCATTAAAAAACAATCAGCGTCTAAAGGGTTAACATTCAGAAACTAAATAGAGTACAAAATAACACAAATTATTTAAGAAAATTCAGTAAATTATTTCTCCAAGGGTATAAAAGGGAGAGGGGAACAGGGATAACTTCATTTTTATTTGGCTGCCTGCTGGGTACACACCCCTATGAATTGGGGCCCAGCAGCCATTCTTTTTTGTGCGCATGACCTGATGAAGACCCAAGTAGGGTCGAAACGTCGTCGACGCGCACAATGTATGTACATAGTTCCTGTGTGATCATGTATTGTTTGTTTGTTTGTTTGTTTGTTTGTGTGTTGTGTATATAAAAAACAAAAAAATCCTAAAAAACTGGAAATTATTTAAAAACAAAAACAAAAAATCCTAAAAAAATGGAAACTATTTAAAAACAATAACGCAACACATTAAAACCAAGTCAACAACAACATTTATTAAGCACAAGTCGTGTTTCCTGTGGGACCGGGGGAGCGTGTCCGGTGGGCGAAGGACCGTGCATTCCCCGCTCCCCGCCGCCCAAGTAGGGCAACTTAGGGGAGACGGGATACTTACCCAAAAACCTTACCCGCCAGTGCCTCGTCCATCGTTGGTGCGTTTCCTCGGTCCCCAACCTGCAAAATCTGCACATATTAGAGATCCAGCCGACCCGCAGTCCGGGCGGCTGATGCCGTAAGCCCTAACCTGGCACTTAACCCTAGCCCTAACCATCGCGCTAACCCTAACCCTAACCTTAGCGCTTGCCATAACCCCAATCGTGGCCCTAACCCTAACCCTAACCCTACCTTGGATACTAACCCTAACCGTAATACTGACCCTAACCCTAACCCTAGGGGTCACTTGAAGCCTAACCTCAGGATCTAACCCTAACCTCGGATACTAGCCCTGACCCTAATACTGACCCTAACCCTAACCCTAGGGGTCACTTGAAGCCTAACCTCAGGATCTAACCCTAACCTCGGATACTAGCCCTGACCCTAATACTGACCCTAACCCTAACCCTAGGGGGTCACTTGAAGCCTAACCTCAGCATTAAGATAAATATATCATGTATTAAAAAACAATCAGCGTCTAAAGGGTTAACATAAGATAAATATATCATGCATTAAAAAACAATCAGCGTCTAAAGGGTTAACATTCAGAAACTAAATAGAGTACAAAATAACACAAATTATTTAAGAAAATTCAGTAAATTATTTCTCCAAGGGTATAAAAGGGAGAGGGGAACAGGGATAACTTCATTTTTATTTGGCTGCCTGCTGGGTACACACCCCTATGAATTGGGGCCCAGCAGCCATTCTTTTTTGTGCGCATGACCTGATGAAGACCCAAGTAGGGTCGAAACGTCGTCGACGCGCACAATGTATGTACATAGTTCCTGTGTGATCATGTATTGTTTGTTTGTTTGTTTGTTTGTTTGTGTGTTGTGTATATAAAAAACAAAAAAATCCTAAAAAACTGGAAATTATTTAAAAACAAAAACAAAAAATCCTAAAAAAATGGAAACTATTTAAAAACAATAACGCAACACATTAAAACCAAGTCAACAACAACATTTATTAAGCACAAGTCGTGTTTCCTGTGGGACCGGGGGAGCGTGTCCGGTGGGCGAAGGACCGTGCATTCCCCGCTCCCCGCCGCCCAAGTAGGGCAACTTAGGGGAGACGGGATACTTACCCAAAAACCTTACCCGCCAGTGCCTCGTCCATCGTTGGTGCGTTTCCTCGGTCCCCAACCTGCAAAATCTGCACATATTAGAGATCCAGCCGACCCGCAGTCCGGGCGGCTGATGCCGTAAGCCCTAACCTGGCACTTAACCCTAGCCCTAACCATCGCGCTAACCCTAACCCTAACCTTAGCGCTTGCCATAACCCCAATCGTGGCCCTAACCCTAACCCTAACCCTACCTTGGATACTAACCCTAACCGTAATACTGACCCTAACCCTAACCCTAGGGGTCACTTGAAGCCTAACCTCAGGATCTAACCCTAACCTCGGATACTAGCCCTGACCCTAATACTGACCCTAACCCTAACCCTAGGGGTCACTTGAAGCCTAACCTCAGGATCTAACCCTAACCTCGGATACTAGCCCTGACCCTAATACTGACCCTAACCCTAACCCTAGGGGGTCACTTGAAGCCTAACCTCAGCATTAAGATAAATATATCATGTATTAAAAAACAATCAGCGTCTAAAGGGTTAACATAAGATAAATATATCATGCATTAAAAAACAATCAGCGTCTAAAGGGTTAACATTCAGAAACTAAATAGAGTACAAAATAACACAAATTATTTAAGAAAATTCAGTAAATTATTTCTCCAAGGGTATAAAAGGGAGAGGGGAACAGGGATAACTTCATTTTTATTTGGCTGCCTGCTGGGTACACACCCCTATGAATTGGGGCCCAGCAGCCATTCTTTTTTGTGCGCATGACCTGATGAAGACCCAAGTAGGGTCGAAACGTCGTCGACGCGCACAATGTATGTACATAGTTCCTGTGTGATCATGTATTGTTTGTTTGTTTGTTTGTTTGTTTGTGTGTTGTGTATATAAAAAACAAAAAAATCCTAAAAAACTGGAAATTATTTAAAAACAAAAACAAAAAATCCTAAAAAAATGGAAACTATTTAAAAACAATAACGCAACACATTAAAACCAAGTCAACAACAACATTTATTAAGCACAAGTCGTGTTTCCTGTGGGACCGGGGGAGCGTGTCCGGTGGGCGAAGGACCGTGCATTCCCCGCTCCCCGCCGCCCAAGTAGGGCAACTTAGGGGAGACGGGATACTTACCCAAAAACCTTACCCGCCAGTGCCTCGTCCATCGTTGGTGCGTTTCCTCGGTCCCCAACCTGCAAAATCTGCACATATTAGAGATCCAGCCGACCCGCAGTCCGGGCGGCTGATGCCGTAAGCCCTAACCTGGCACTTAACCCTAGCCCTAACCATCGCGCTAACCCTAACCCTAACCTTAGCGCTTGCCATAACCCCAATCGTGGCCCTAACCCTAACCCTAACCCTACCTTGGATACTAACCCTAACCGTAATACTGACCCTAACCCTAACCCTAGGGGTCACTTGAAGCCTAACCTCAGGATCTAACCCTAACCTCGGATACTAGCCCTGACCCTAATACTGACCCTAACCCTAACCCTAGGGGTCACTTGAAGCCTAACCTCAGGATCTAACCCTAACCTCGGATACTAGCCCTGACCCTAATACTGACCCTAACCCTAACCCTAGGGGGTCACTTGAAGCCTAACCTCAGCATTAAGATAAATATATCATGTATTAAAAAACAATCAGCGTCTAAAGGGTTAACATAAGATAAATATATCATGCATTAAAAAACAATCAGCGTCTAAAGGGTTAACATTCAGAAACTAAATAGAGTACAAAATAACACAAATTATTTAAGAAAATTCAGTAAATTATTTCTCCAAGGGTATAAAAGGGAGAGGGGAACAGGGATAACTTCATTTTTATTTGGCTGCCTGCTGGGTACACACCCCTATGAATTGGGGCCCAGCAGCCATTCTTTTTTGTGCGCATGACCTGATGAAGACCCAAGTAGGGTCGAAACGTCGTCGACGCGCACAATGTATGTACATAGTTCCTGTGTGATCATGTATTGTTTGTTTGTTTGTTTGTTTGTTTGTGTGTTGTGTATATAAAAAACAAAAAAATCCTAAAAAACTGGAAATTATTTAAAAACAAAAACAAAAAATCCTAAAAAAATGGAAACTATTTAAAAACAATAACGCAACACATTAAAACCAAGTCAACAACAACATTTATTAAGCACAAGTCGTGTTTCCTGTGGGACCGGGGGAGCGTGTCCGGTGGGCGAAGGACCGTGCATTCCCCGCTCCCCGCCGCCCAAGTAGGGCAACTTAGGGGAGACGGGATACTTACCCAAAAACCTTACCCGCCAGTGCCTCGTCCATCGTTGGTGCGTTTCCTCGGTCCCCAACCTGCAAAATCTGCACATATTAGAGATCCAGCCGACCCGCAGTCCGGGCGGCTGATGCCGTAAGCCCTAACCTGGCACTTAACCCTAGCCCTAACCATCGCGCTAACCCTAACCCTAACCTTAGCGCTTGCCATAACCCCAATCGTGGCCCTAACCCTAACCCTAACCCTACCTTGGATACTAACCCTAACCGTAATACTGACCCTAACCCTAACCCTAGGGGTCACTTGAAGCCTAACCTCAGGATCTAACCCTAACCTCGGATACTAGCCCTGACCCTAATACTGACCCTAACCCTAACCCTAGGGGTCACTTGAAGCCTAACCTCAGGATCTAACCCTAACCTCGGATACTAGCCCTGACCCTAATACTGACCCTAACCCTAACCCTAGGGGGTCACTTGAAGCCTAACCTCAGCATTAAGATAAATATATCATGTATTAAAAAACAATCAGCGTCTAAAGGGTTAACATAAGATAAATATATCATGCATTAAAAAACAATCAGCGTCTAAAGGGTTAACATTCAGAAACTAAATAGAGTACAAAATAACACAAATTATTTAAGAAAATTCAGTAAATTATTTCTCCAAGGGTATAAAAGGGAGAGGGGAACAGGGATAATTTCATTTTTATTTGGCTGCCTGCTGGGTACACACCCCTATGAATTGGGGCCCAGCAGCCATTCTTTTTTGTGCGCATGACCTGATGAAGACCCAAGTAGGGTCGAAACGTCGTCGACGCGCACAATGTATGTACATAGTTCCTGTGTGATCATGTATTGTTTGTTTGTTTGTTTGTTTGTTTGTGTGTTGTGTATATAAAAAACAAAAAAATCCTAAAAAACTGGAAATTATTTAAAAACAAAAACAAAAAATCCTAAAAAAATGGAAACTATTTAAAAACAATAACGCAACACATTAAAACCAAGTCAACAACAACATTTATTAAGCACAAGTCGTGTTTCCTGTGGGACCGGGGGAGCGTGTCCGGTGGGCGAAGGACCGTGCATTCCCCGCTCCCCGCCGCCCAAGTAGGGCAACTTAGGGGAGACGGGATACTTACCCAAAAACCTTACCCGCCAGTGCCTCGTCCATCGTTGGTGCGTTTCCTCGGTCCCCAACCTGCAAAATCTGCACATATTAGAGATCCAGCCGACCCGCAGTCCGGGCGGCTGATGCCGTAAGCCCTAACCTGGCACTTAACCCTAGCCCTAACCATCGCGCTAACCCTAACCCTAACCTTAGCGCTTGCCATAACCCCAATCGTGGCCCTAACCCTAACCCTAACCCTACCTTGGATACTAACCCTAACCGTAATACTGACCCTAACCCTAACCCTAGGGGTCACTTGAAGCCTAACCTCAGGATCTAACCCTAACCTCGGATACTAGCCCTGACCCTAATACTGACCCTAACCCTAACCCTAGGGGTCACTTGAAGCCTAACCTCAGGATCTAACCCTAACCTCGGATACTAGCCCTGACCCTAATACTGACCCTAACCCTAACCCTAGGGGGTCACTTGAAGCCTAACCTCAGCATTAAGATAAATATATCATGTATTAAAAAACAATCAGCGTCTAAAGGGTTAACATAAGATAAATATATCATGCATTAAAAAACAATCAGCGTCTAAAGGGTTAACATTCAGAAACTAAATAGAGTACAAAATAACACAAATTATTTAAGAAAATTCAGTAAATTATTTCTCCAAGGGTATAAAAGGGAGAGGGGAACAGGGATAACTTCATTTTTATTTGGCTGCCTGCTGGGTACACACCCCTATGAATTGGGGCCCAGCAGCCATTCTTTTTTGTGCGCATGACCTGATGAAGACCCAAGTAGGGTCGAAACGTCGTCGACGCGCACAATGTATGTACATAGTTCCTGTGTGATCATGTATTGTTTGTTTGTTTGTTTGTTTGTTTGTGTGTTGTGTATATAAAAAACAAAAAAATCCTAAAAAAATGGAAATTATTTAAAAACAAAAACAAAAAATCCTAAAAAAATGGAAACTATTTAAAAACAATAACGCAACACATTAAAACCAAGTCAACAACAACATTTATTAAGCACAAGTCGTGTTTCCTGTGGGACCGGGGGAGCGTGTCCGGTGGGCGAAGGACCGTGCATTCCCCGCTCCCCGCCGCCCAAGTAGGGCAACTTAGGGGAGACGGGATACTTACCCAAAAACCTTACCCGCCAGTGCCTCGTCCATCGTTGGTGCGTTTCCTCGGTCCCCAACCTGCAAAATCTGCACATATTAGAGATCCAGCCGACCCGCAGTCCGGGCGGCTGATGCCGTAAGCCCTAACCTGGCACTTAACCCTAGCCCTAACCATCGCGCTAACCCTAACCCTAACCTTAGCGCTTGCCATAACCCCAATCGTGGCCCTAACCCTAACCCTAACCCTACCTTGGATACTAACCCTAACCGTAATACTGACCCTAACCCTAACCCTAGGGGTCACTTGAAGCCTAACCTCAGGATCTAACCCTAACCTCGGATACTAGCCCTGACCCTAATACTGACCCTAACCCTAACCCTAGGGGTCACTTGAAGCCTAACCTCAGGATCTAACCCTAACCTCGGATACTAGCCCTGACCCTAATACTGACCCTAACCCTAACCCTAGGGGGTCACTTGAAGCCTAACCTCAGCATTAAGATAAATATATCATGTATTAAAAAACAATCAGCGTCTAAAGGGTTAACATAAGATAAATATATCATGCATTAAAAAACAATCAGCGTCTAAAGGGTTAACATTCAGAAACTAAATAGAGTACAAAATAACACAAATTATTTAAGAAAATTCAGTAAATTATTTCTCCAAGGGTATAAAAGGGAGAGGGGAACAGGGATAACTTCATTTTTATTTGGCTGCCTGCTGGGTACACACCCCTATGAATTGGGGCCCAGCAGCCATTCTTTTTGTGCGCATGACCTGATGAAGACCCAAGTAGGGTCGAAACGTCGTCGACGCGCACAATGTATGTACATAGTTCCTGTGTGATCATGTATTGTTTGTTTGTTTGTTTGTTTGTTTGTGTGTTGTGTATATAAAAAACAAAAAAATCCTAAAAAAATGGAAATTATTTAAAAACAAAAACAAAAAATCCTAAAAAAATGGAAACTATTTAAAAACAATAACGCAACACATTAAAACCAAGTCAACAACAACATTTATTAAGCACAAGTCGTGTTTCCTGTGGGACCGGGGGAGCGTGTCCGGTGGGCGAAGGACCGTGCATTCCCCGCTCCCCGCCGCCCAAGTAGGGCAACTTAGGGGAGACGGGATACTTACCCAAAAACCTTACCCGCCAGTGCCTCGTCCATCGTTGGTGCGTTTCCTCGGTCCCCAACCTGCAAAATCTGCACATATTAGAGATCCAGCCGACCCGCAGTCCGGGCGGCTGATGCCGTAAGCCCTAACCTGGCACTTAACCCTAGCCCTAACCATCGCGCTAACCCTAACCCTAACCTTAGCGCTTGCCATAACCCCAATCGTGGCCCTAACCCTAACCCTAACCCTACCTTGGATACTAACCCTAACCGTAATACTGACCCTAACCCTAACCCTAGGGGTCACTTGAAGCCTAACCTCAGGATCTAACCCTAACCTCGGATACTAGCCCTGACCCTAATACCCTAGGGCACTGACCCTAACCCTAACCCTAGGGGACACTTGAAGCCTAACCTCAGGATCTAACCCTAACCTCGGATACTAGCCCTGACCCTAATACTGACCCTAACCCTAACCCTAGGGGGTCACTTGAAGCCTAACCTCAGCATTAAGATAAATATATCATGTATTAAAAAACAATCAGCGTCTAAAGGGTTAACATAAGATAAATATATCATGCATTAAAAAACAATCAGCGTCTAAAGGGTTAACATTCAGAAACTAAATAGAGTACAAAATAACACAAATTATTTAAGAAAATTCAGTAAATTATTTCTCCAAGGGTATAAAAGGGAGAGGGGAACAGGGATAACTTCATTTTTATTTGGCTGCCTGCTGGGTACACACCCCTATGAATTGGGGCCCAGCAGCCATTCTTTTTTGTGCGCATGACCTGATGAAGACCCAAGTAGGGTCGAAACGTCGTCGACGCGCACAATGTATGTACATAGTTCCTGTGTGATCATGTATTGTTTGTTTGTTTGTTTGTTTGTTTGTGTGTTGTGTATATAAAAAACAAAAAAATCCTAAAAAACTGGAAATTATTTAAAAACAAAAACAAAAAATCCTAAAAAAATGGAAACTATTTAAAAACAATAACGCAACACATTAAAACCAAGTCAACAACAACATTTATTAAGCACAAGTCGTGTTTCCTGTGGGACCGGGGGAGCGTGTCCGGTGGGCGAAGGACCGTGCATTCCCCGCTCCCCGCCGCCCAAGTAGGGCAACTTAGGGGAGACGGGATACTTACCCAAAAACCTTACCCGCCAGTGCCTCGTCCATCGTTGGTGCGTTTCCTCGGTCCCCAACCTGCAAAATCTGCACATATTAGAGATCCAGCCGACCCGCAGTCCGGGCGGCTGATGCCGTAAGCCCTAACCTGGCACTTAACCCTAGCCCTAACCATCGCGCTAACCCTAACCCTAACCTTAGCGCTTGCCATAACCCCAATCGTGGCCCTAACCCTAACCCTAACCCTACCTTGGATACTAACCCTAACCGTAATACTGACCCTAACCCTAACCCTAGGGGTCACTTGAAGCCTAACCTCAGGATCTAACCCTAACCTCGGATACTAGCCCTGACCCTAATACTGACCCTAACCCTAACCCTAGGGGTCACTTGAAGCCTAACCTCAGGATCTAACCCTAACCTCGGATACTAGCCCTGACCCTAATACTGACCCTAACCCTAACCCTAGGGGGTCACTTGAAGCCTAACCTCAGCATTAAGATAAATATATCATGTATTAAAAAACAATCAGCGTCTAAAGGGTTAACATAAGATAAATATATCATGCATTAAAAAACAATCAGCGTCTAAAGGGTTAACATTCAGAAACTAAATAGAGTACAAAATAACACAAATTATTTAAGAAAATTCAGTAAATTATTTCTCCAAGGGTATAAAAGGGAGAGGGGAACAGGGATAACTTCATTTTTATTTGGCTGCCTGCTGGGTACACACCCCTATGAATTGGGGCCCAGCAGCCATTCTTTTTTGTGCGCATGACCTGATGAAGACCCAAGTAGGGTCGAAACGTCGTCGACGCGCACAATGTATGTACATAGTTCCTGTGTGATCATGTATTGTTTGTTTGTTTGTTTGTTTGTTTGTGTGTTGTGTATATAAAAAACAAAAAAATCCTAAAAAACTGGAAATTATTTAAAAACAAAAACAAAAAATCCTAAAAAAATGGAAACTATTTAAAAACAATAACGCAACACATTAAAACCAAGTCAACAACAACATTTATTAAGCACAAGTCGTGTTTCCTGTGGGACCGGGGGAGCGTGTCCGGTGGGCGAAGGACCGTGCATTCCCCGCTCCCCGCCGCCCAAGTAGGGCAACTTAGGGGAGACGGGATACTTACCCAAAAACCTTACCCGCCAGTGCCTCGTCCATCGTTGGTGCGTTTCCTCGGTCCCCAACCTGCAAAATCTGCACATATTAGAGATCCAGCCGACCCGCAGTCCGGGCGGCTGATGCCGTAAGCCCTAACCTGGCACTTAACCCTAGCCCTAACCATCGCGCTAACCCTAACCCTAACCTTAGCGCTTGCCATAACCCCAATCGTGGCCCTAACCCTAACCCTAACCCTACCTTGGATACTAACCCTAACCGTAATACTGACCCTAACCCTAACCCTAGGGGTCACTTGAAGCCTAACCTCAGGATCTAACCCTAACCTCGGATACTAGCCCTGACCCTAATACTGACCCTAACCCTAACCCTAGGGGTCACTTGAAGCCTAACCTCAGGATCTAACCCTAACCTCGGATACTAGCCCTGACCCTAATACTGACCCTAACCCTAACCCTAGGGGGTCACTTGAAGCCTAACCTCAGCATTAAGATAAATATATCATGTATTAAAAAACAATCAGCGTCTAAAGGGTTAACATAAGATAAATATATCATGCATTAAAAAACAATCAGCGTCTAAAGGGTTAACATTCAGAAACTAAATAGAGTACAAAATAACACAAATTATTTAAGAAAATTCAGTAAATTATTTCTCCAAGGGTATAAAAGGGAGAGGGGAACAGGGATAACTTCATTTTTATTTGGCTGCCTGCTGGGTACACACCCCTATGAATTGGGGCCCAGCAGCCATTCTTTTTTGTGCGCATGACCTGATGAAGACCCAAGTAGGGTCGAAACGTCGTCGACGCGCACAATGTATGTACATAGTTCCTGTGTGATCATGTATTGTTTGTTTGTTTGTTTGTTTGTTTGTGTGTTGTGTATATAAAAAACAAAAAAATCCTAAAAAACTGGAAATTATTTAAAAACAAAAACAAAAAATCCTAAAAAAATGGAAACTATTTAAAAACAATAACGCAACACATTAAAACCAAGTCAACAACAACATTTATTAAGCACAAGTCGTGTTTCCTGTGGGACCGGGGGAGCGTGTCCGGTGGGCGAAGGACCGTGCATTCCCCGCTCCCCGCCGCCCAAGTAGGGCAACTTAGGGGAGACGGGATACTTACCCAAAAACCTTACCCGCCAGTGCCTCGTCCATCGTTGGTGCGTTTCCTCGGTCCCCAACCTGCAAAATCTGCACATATTAGAGATCCAGCCGACCCGCAGTCCGGGCGGCTGATGCCGTAAGCCCTAACCTGGCACTTAACCCTAGCCCTAACCATCGCGCTAACCCTAACCCTAACCTTAGCGCTTGCCATAACCCCAATCGTGGCCCTAACCCTAACCCTAACCCTACCTTGGATACTAACCCTAACCGTAATACTGACCCTAACCCTAACCCTAGGGGTCACTTGAAGCCTAACCTCAGGATCTAACCCTAACCTCGGATACTAGCCCTGACCCTAATACTGACCCTAACCCTAACCCTAGGGGTCACTTGAAGCCTAACCTCAGGATCTAACCCTAACCTCGGATACTAGCCCTGACCCTAATACTGACCCTAACCCTAACCCTAGGGGGTCACTTGAAGCCTAACCTCAGCATTAAGATAAATATATCATGTATTAAAAAACAATCAGCGTCTAAAGGGTTAACATAAGATAAATATATCATGCATTAAAAAACAATCAGCGTCTAAAGGGTTAACATTCAGAAACTAAATAGAGTACAAAATAACACAAATTATTTAAGAAAATTCAGTAAATTATTTCTCCAAGGGTATAAAAGGGAGAGGGGAACAGGGATAACTTCATTTTTATTTGGCTGCCTGCTGGGTACACACCCCTATGAATTGGGGCCCAGCAGCCATTCTTTTTTGTGCGCATGACCTGATGAAGACCCAAGTAGGGTCGAAACGTCGTCGACGCGCACAATGTATGTACATAGTTCCTGTGTGATCATGTATTGTTTGTTTGTTTGTTTGTTTGTTTGTGTGTTGTGTATATAAAAAACAAAAAAATCCTAAAAAAATGGAAATTATTTAAAAACAAAAACAAAAAATCCTAAAAAAATGGAAACTATTTAAAAACAATAACGCAACACATTAAAACCAAGTCAACAACAACATTTATTAAGCACAAGTCGTGTTTCCTGTGGGACCGGGGGAGCGTGTCCGGTGGGCGAAGGACCGTGCATTCCCCGCTCCCCGCCGCCCAAGTAGGGCAACTTAGGGGAGACGGGATACTTACCCAAAAACCTTACCCGCCAGTGCCTCGTCCATCGTTGGTGCGTTTCCTCGGTCCCCAACCTGCAAAATCTGCACATATTAGAGATCCAGCCGACCCGCAGTCCGGGCGGCTGATGCCGTAAGCCCTAACCTGGCACTTAACCCTAGCCCTAACCATCGCGCTAACCCTAACCCTAACCTTAGCGCTTGCCATAACCCCAATCGTGGCCCTAACCCTAACCCTAACCCTACCTTGGATACTAACCCTAACCGTAATACTGACCCTAACCCTAACCCTAGGGGTCACTTGAAGCCTAACCTCAGGATCTAACCCTAACCTCGGATACTAGCCCTGACCCTAATACTGACCCTAACCCTAACCCTAGGGGTCACTTGAAGCCTAACCTCAGGATCTAACCCTAACCTCGGATACTAGCCCTGACCCTAATACTGACCCTAACCCTAACCCTAGGGGGTCACTTGAAGCCTAACCTCAGCATTAAGATAAATATATCATGTATTAAAAAACAATCAGCGTCTAAAGGGTTAACATAAGATAAATATATCATGCATTAAAAAACAATCAGCGTCTAAAGGGTTAACATTCAGAAACTAAATAGAGTACAAAATAACACAAATTATTTAAGAAAATTCAGTAAATTATTTCTCCAAGGGTATAAAAGGGAGAGGGGAACAGGGATAACTTCATTTTTATTTGGCTGCCTGCTGGGTACACACCCCTATGAATTGGGGCCCAGCAGCCATTCTTTTTTGTGCGCATGACCTGATGAAGACCCAAGTAGGGTCGAAACGTCGTCGACGCGCACAATGTATGTACATAGTTCCTGTGTGATCATGTATTGTTTGTTTGTTTGTTTGTTTGTTTGTGTGTTGTGTATATAAAAAACAAAAAAATCCTAAAAAACTGGAAATTATTTAAAAACAAAAACAAAAAATCCTAAAAAAATGGAAACTATTTAAAAACAATAACGCAACACATTAAAACCAAGTCAACAACAACATTTATTAAGCACAAGTCGTGTTTCCTGTGGGACCGGGGGAGCGTGTCCGGTGGGCGAAGGACCGTGCATTCCCCGCTCCCCGCCGCCCAAGTAGGGCAACTTAGGGGAGACGGGATACTTACCCAAAAACCTTACCCGCCAGTGCCTCGTCCATCGTTGGTGCGTTTCCTCGGTCCCCAACCTGCAAAATCTGCACATATTAGAGATCCAGCCGACCCGCAGTCCGGGCGGCTGATGCCGTAAGCCCTAACCTGGCACTTAACCCTAGCCCTAACCATCGCGCTAACCCTAACCCTAACCTTAGCGCTTGCCATAACCCCAATCGTGGCCCTAACCCTAACCCTAACCCTACCTTGGATACTAACCCTAACCGTAATACTGACCCTAACCCTAACCCTAGGGGTCACTTGAAGCCTAACCTCAGGATCTAACCCTAACCTCGGATACTAGCCCTGACCCTAATACTGACCCTAACCCTAACCCTAGGGGTCACTTGAAGCCTAACCTCAGGATCTAACCCTAACCTCGGATACTAGCCCTGACCCTAATACTGACCCTAACCCTAACCCTAGGGGGTCACTTGAAGCCTAACCTCAGCATTAAGATAAATATATCATGTATTAAAAAACAATCAGCGTCTAAAGGGTTAACATAAGATAAATATATCATGCATTAAAAAACAATCAGCGTCTAAAGGGTTAACATTCAGAAACTAAATAGAGTACAAAATAACACAAATTATTTAAGAAAATTCAGTAAATTATTTCTCCAAGGGTATAAAAGGGAGAGGGGAACAGGGATAACTTCATTTTTATTTGGCTGCCTGCTGGGTACACACCCCTATGAATTGGGGCCCAGCAGCCATTCTTTTTTGTGCGCATGACCTGATGAAGACCCAAGTAGGGTCGAAACGTCGTCGACGCGCACAATGTATGTACATAGTTCCTGTGTGATCATGTATTGTTTGTTTGTTTGTTTGTTTGTTTGTGTGTTGTGTATATAAAAAACAAAAAAATCCTAAAAAACTGGAAATTATTTAAAAACAAAAACAAAAAATCCTAAAAAAATGGAAACTATTTAAAAACAATAACGCAACACATTAAAACCAAGTCAACAACAACATTTATTAAGCACAAGTCGTGTTTCCTGTGGGACCGGGGGAGCGTGTCCGGTGGGCGAAGGACCGTGCATTCCCCGCTCCCCGCCGCCCAAGTAGGGCAACTTAGGGGAGACGGGATACTTACCCAAAAACCTTACCCGCCAGTGCCTCGTCCATCGTTGGTGCGTTTCCTCGGTCCCCAACCTGCAAAATCTGCACATATTAGAGATCCAGCCGACCCGCAGTCCGGGCGGCTGATGCCGTAAGCCCTAACCTGGCACTTAACCCTAGCCCTAACCATCGCGCTAACCCTAACCCTAACCTTAGCGCTTGCCATAACCCCAATCGTGGCCCTAACCCTAACCCTAACCCTACCTTGGATACTAACCCTAACCGTAATACTGACCCTAACCCTAACCCTAGGGGTCACTTGAAGCCTAACCTCAGGATCTAACCCTAACCTCGGATACTAGCCCTGACCCTAATACTGACCCTAACCCTAACCCTAGGGGTCACTTGAAGCCTAACCTCAGGATCTAACCCTAACCTCGGATACTAGCCCTGACCCTAATACTGACCCTAACCCTAACCCTAGGGGGTCACTTGAAGCCTAACCTCAGCATTAAGATAAATATATCATGTATTAAAAAACAATCAGCGTCTAAAGGGTTAACATAAGATAAATATATCATGCATTAAAAAACAATCAGCGTCTAAAGGGTTAACATTCAGAAACTAAATAGAGTACAAAATAACACAAATTATTTAAGAAAATTCAGTAAATTATTTCTCCAAGGGTATAAAAGGGAGAGGGGAACAGGGATAACTTCATTTTTATTTGGCTGCCTGCTGGGTACACACCCCTATGAATTGGGGCCCAGCAGCCATTCTTTTTTGTGCGCATGACCTGATGAAGACCCAAGTAGGGTCGAAACGTCGTCGACGCGCACAATGTATGTACATAGTTCCTGTGTGATCATGTATTGTTTGTTTGTTTGTTTGTTTGTTTGTGTGTTGTGTATATAAAAAACAAAAAAATCCTAAAAAACTGGAAATTATTTAAAAACAAAAACAAAAAATCCTAAAAAAATGGAAACTATTTAAAAACAATAACGCAACACATTAAAACCAAGTCAACAACAACATTTATTAAGCACAAGTCGTGTTTCCTGTGGGACCGGGGGAGCGTGTCCGGTGGGCGAAGGACCGTGCATTCCCCGCTCCCCGCCGCCCAAGTAGGGCAACTTAGGGGAGACGGGATACTTACCCAAAAACCTTACCCGCCAGTGCCTCGTCCATCGTTGGTGCGTTTCCTCGGTCCCCAACCTGCAAAATCTGCACATATTAGAGATCCAGCCGACCCGCAGTCCGGGCGGCTGATGCCGTAAGCCCTAACCTGGCACTTAACCCTAGCCCTAACCATCGCGCTAACCCTAACCCTAACCTTAGCGCTTGCCATAACCCCAATCGTGGCCCTAACCCTAACCCTAACCCTACCTTGGATACTAACCCTAACCGTAATACTGACCCTAACCCTAACCCTAGGGGTCACTTGAAGCCTAACCTCAGGATCTAACCCTAACCTCGGATACTAGCCCTGACCCTAATACTGACCCTAACCCTAACCCTAGGGGTCACTTGAAGCCTAACCTCAGGATCTAACCCTAACCTCGGATACTAGCCCTGACCCTAATACTGACCCTAACCCTAACCCTAGGGGGTCACTTGAAGCCTAACCTCAGCATTAAGATAAATATATCATGTATTAAAAAACAATCAGCGTCTAAAGGGTTAACATAAGATAAATATATCATGCATTAAAAAACAATCAGCGTCTAAAGGGTTAACATTCAGAAACTAAATAGAGTACAAAATAACACAAATTATTTAAGAAAATTCAGTAAATTATTTCTCCAAGGGTATAAAAGGGAGAGGGGAACAGGGATAACTTCATTTTTATTTGGCTGCCTGCTGGGTACACACCCCTATGAATTGGGGCCCAGCAGCCATTCTTTTTGTGCGCATGACCTGATGAAGACCCAAGTAGGGTCGAAACGTCGTCGACGCGCACAATGTATGTACATAGTTCCTGTGTGATCATGTATTGTTTGTTTGTTTGTTTGTTTGTTTGTGTGTTGTGTATATAAAAAACAAAAAAATCCTAAAAAACTGGAAATTATTTAAAAACAAAAACAAAAAATCCTAAAAAAATGGAAACTATTTAAAAACAATAACGCAACACATTAAAACCAAGTCAACAACAACATTTATTAAGCACAAGTCGTGTTTCCTGTGGGACCGGGGGAGCGTGTCCGGTGGGCGAAGGACCGTGCATTCCCCGCTCCCCGCCGCCCAAGTAGGGCAACTTAGGGGAGACGGGATACTTACCCAAAAACCTAACCCTAACCCTAACCCTAACCCCCTAACCCTAACCCTAACCCTAACCCTAAACCCTAACCCTAACCCTAACCCTAACCCTAACCCTAACCCCTAACCCTAACCCTAACCCTAACCCTAACCCTAACCCCTAACCCTAACCCTAACCCTAACCCTAACCCTAACCCCTAACCCTAACCCCTAACCCTAACCCTAACCCTAACCCTAACCCCCCCTAACCCTAACCCTAACCCTAACCCTAACCCGAACCCTAACCCCAAACCCTAACCCTAACCCTAACCCTAACCCTAACCCTAGCTCCAACCCTAACCCTAACCCTAGCTCCACAACCTAACCCTAACCCTAGCTCCAACCCTAACCCTAACCCCTTGCCCAAAGTCTCACCCTAACCCTAACCGTCGGACATGTGCAGCACCACCTCTGGTCAAAAGCGGTATGACACCCCTTTTTGCAAAGTCGCCCTCAAAAGACAGGAAATGGCCTGAAACGTGCTCACAATGCATTTTCAACAGTTCCAGACAAGTACAACACTTGCAAACACTGACTCTGGCCATTTTTCCGCTCCCATTCATTTTCAATGGGAAATTTTCACTTCGCCATAACTTTTGATAGGAATGTCCGATCGCTGGTTCATTACTATTTTTAGATTCAGCATACCCGAAAATGGGGGGGTAGACCAAATCTCAGCCCGGTTCATCGATGGGAAAGGCAATGAACCGGCATGTCAAAAGTGGCACATATCCCTATATCCTGCCCCAAAGCTCCAACCCCCGAAAACTTCACCCAGAATCAGGTTCTATGGACTCCCCGTGGCCTGAAACGTGCTCCTAACACAATTCTGGAAGGTGAAAAATTGGGTCCGCACTTAGGAAAATCTTCACATTTTGGGAAAATCTTCACATTTTCCTAACCCTAACCCTAGCTCCAACCCTAACCCTAACCCTAGCTCCAACCCTAACCCTAACCCTAGCTCCACAACTAACCCTAACCCTAGCTCCAACCCTAACCCTAACCCCTTGCCCAAAGTCTCACCCTAACCCTAACCGTCGGACATGTGCAGCACCACCTCTGGTCAAAAGCGGTATGACACCCCTTTTTGCAAAGTCGCCCTCAAAAGACAGGAAATGGCCTGAAACGTGCTCACAATGCATTTTCAACAGTTCCAGACAAGTACAACACTTGCAAACACTGACTCTGGCCATTTTTCCGCTCCCATTCATTTTCAATGGGAAATTTTCACTTCGCCATAACTTTTGATAGGAATGTCCGATCGCTGGTTCATTACTATTTTTAGATTCAGCATACCCGAAAATGGGGGGGTAGACCAAATCTCAGCCCGGTTCATCGATGGGAAAGGCAATGAACCGGCATGTCAAAAGTGGCACATATCCCTATATCCTAACCCTAACCCTAACCCTAACCCTAACCCCTAACCCTAACCCTAACCCTAACCCTAACCCTATCCCTAACCCTAACCCTAACCCTCGGGGATCAAATCTAACCCTAACCCTATCCCTAACCCTAACCCTAACCCTCGGGGATCAAATCTAACCCTAACCCTGGCCCTAACCCTGACCTCTCTAACCCTAGCTCTGACCCCTAACCCTAACCTTTAAAAACTAATAATTTATTTTAATTAATTCTTTTTAATCCATTAGACATTAAAACCATAAATATTACAAAGAGATATCTCATCTAAAATTTAAAAAGGGAATTAGGGGATAACATAATTACATCTCTCTTTAAAAATTCAAATTCATTACGATTCTAATTGGCAAACGTTAAAATTGGGCATTACAATTACAATTCATTAAGTTAAATAAGTTAAAAAGAGCATAAAAAATTCTAATTGGGCATTACAATTATAATTCATTAAAGTTAATCTGTTAAAAGAGGGTAAAAAAATCCAATTGGCCATTAACATTCATGTCATCTAATTTCAGTTGGCATTTATGGGGTTAACTGCACCCAGACGGCCGGAGGCCCCCCGTCTGGCTCTGCTCTTTCCCACGCCCCTATAAAAAACTCACGCACACAGAGTTCAGCCTCCCACTTCTCATATGTCTCTTGAAGAGAAAGCATCTCACCAGCAGACTCAAACAAGCCCAGACAAGCCCAGACAAGCCCAGACATATTTTATTTCGTGCCCATAGCCTGAAGAAGACCCACAGCGGTCGAAACGTCGCGACTGGGCACTTATTATTCATTTTGATACACATTTTATTCAGTTTTCTCACTTTTATTTCATTTTATTTCATTTTTATTTCACAAAAAACAAAAAAACGCATAAAAAAATAAAGAACAGTTCATTTGATACAGTTTTTGTTTAAAAACATCGATAGATAGACCAATAAATAAATAAATAGTCTCATAAATACACCACATTAATAAATAACAATAAATAATTAAAAAGGTTAAAACAACAATCATGACCTACGACCAAGAACAATGGACTGAAGTGCGATACGGGAGAAGGCGTGGTCAACGCCCGTATCGCACTAATAATCAGCAGTATCAAACGGGGTCGTGGGGGACGGGGAACAGGGGGATGGACCGTGCACCTCCTGTCTCCTATTCTAGGAGACAGTCCCCCTTTATCCATAAACCTAACCCTAACCCTAACCCCTACCCCTAACCCTAACCCCTAACCCTAACCCTAACCCCTAACCCTAACCCTAACCCTAACCCTAATCTAACCCTAACCCTATCCCTAACCCTAACCCTCGGGGATCAAAATCTAACCCTAACCCTATCCCTAACCCTAACCCTAACCTTCGGGGATCAAAATCTAACCCTAACCCTATCCCTAACCCTAACCCTAACCCTCGGGATCAAACCTAACCCTAACCCTGGCCCTAACCCTAACCCTAACCCCTAGATCTAGCCCTAAACCTAACCCTAGCCCTAACCCTAACCCTAACCTCTCTTACCCTAGCCCTGACCCCTAACCCTAACCTTTAAAAACTAATAATTTATTTGTATTAATTATTTTTAATTCATTATTAATTGTTAAAATTCATAATACGTTAAAAATAGTAATCATTTGACATTTAAACCATAAATATTAAAAATGCATATCTTATCTAACATTTAAAAAGGATTAAGGCCTAAAAATACTACAACTATCTTTAAAATTCAACTTCATTAAAATACTAATTGGCAAATATGGATTTAAAAGACTGAAGTTTCAATGGGGCATTAAATTATAATTCATTTCAATTCATCTGTTAAAAAGAAGGGGGAAACATTCTAAATTGGGCCTTAAAATTACAATTAATCAGCTAAAACAGGGTAGAAATTTCTAAATTGGGCATTACAATTACAATCCATTAAATTTAATCACTTAAAAAGAGGGTAAAAAGTTCTAATTTGGCATTAACATTCAGGTCATTTAATTTTAGTTGGCATTTATGGGGTTAACTGCACCCAGACGGTATCCAGACGGCCGGGGGCCCCCGTCTGGCTCTGCCCTCTCCCACGCCCCTATAAATAAGACACGCACACACAGCTCAGCCTCTCATTCCTCAAATGTCTCCTGAAGAGCAAACACCTCACAAACAGACTCAGACAAGTCCAGACATATTCCCTTTTGTGCCCATAGCCTGAAGAAGACCCACAGCGGTCGAAACGTCGCGACTGGGCACTTTTTTCACCTCTTATTTCTCTATTCTTCATTTTGATAGACATTTTATTTAGTTTTTTCACTTTTATTTCATTTTTATTTCATTTTTATTTCACAAAAAACAAAAAATCAGAAAAAAATAAGAACAATTCATTTATTTTGTTATACTGTTTTAGTTTTAAATACCTTCATTTCAATAAATAAATAAATTAGATAGATAGATACACCAATAAATAAATAGTTTAGTAATTACACCACATTAATAAATAGTAATAAATAATTAAAAAGATTAAAAAACAATCATGACTTACGAGCAAGAACAATGGACTGAAGTGCGGTACGGGAGGCGTGGTCGACGCCCGTACCGCACTAATAATCAGCAGTACCAAACGGGGTCGTGGGGGACGGGGAACAGGGGGATGGACCGTGCACCTCCTGTCTCCTATCCTAGGAGACAGTCCCCCTTTTCCCGTAATCCTAACCCCCTAACCCTAACCCCTAACCCTAACCCTAACCCCCAGTTTATAGTATAGCCAGAGATGCTCCCGAAGTCATTTATGTATTCTAGTAAAACAGGAATGGAAACCATAGGGTCAGCTAGACAGACAAGGAGGTCGTCTGCGTACAGAGTCACGCAGGTCTCAGTACCGCCTGATCTAATACCTTTAATACATGGATGTCCTCTAATACCAATAGCCAACGGCTCCAACGCTATATTGAAGAGCAGGGGGGACAATGGGTCTCCCTGACGGACGCCGCGTTGCAGGGTGAACGAACCAGATCTGTCCCCATTCGTTAGAATGGAAGATTTCGGATTGCTGTATAATATCTTGACCCACTCTATGAAAGTGTCGCCGAATCCAATTTTTTTAAGTGTTGCAAATAGATAGGGCCATTCTATCATGTCGAATGCCTTACGAGCGTCTAAGGACAGTAAAGCTGCTCTATCATCTTTTCTATAATCTGCATAAATTATATTAAGGATTTTGCGAACATTACAGAAGGAGTACCTGCCCGGGATAAATCCTGTTTGGTCAGGGTGAATAATACTTGCTACATTCTTCCCGAGCCGGTTCGCTAGAACTTTTGTAATTATTTTCAAATCGTAATTTAGCAGGGCAATAGGCCTGTAGCTGCCCGGGTCTGTTTCATCCTTGTCTTTTTTTAATAAAACGCAAATATTTGCTTCACTGAGAGAGGGTGGAAGCTGTTTGTTTTTAAACGTGTCACGAATCATTCTCAACAGAGGGGGTGCTAGGATCCCAAGAAAAGCTTTGTAAAACTCTGGCCCAAACCCATCTGGGCCCGGCGCTTTACCAGTGGGGAATGCTCTGATGGCGTCCTGTAATTCAGAAAGAGAGAAATCCGAGTCCAGACTCTCCCTAAAAACTGTGTCTAATTTTGGAAAGTTAAGAGAGTCAAAAAACTGGTCAAAGTCTTCCTGTGTAGCGGTTGATTTGGAGGTGTAAATTTCTGAGTAGAATTCTTTAAAACGGTCATTGATGTCCTTCAAGTCTGTAAGCATCTCTCCAGATTCAGATTTTATTTTATAAATAGCTCGTTTTGCATGTTCTCCTTTTAACTGTCTCGCCAGTAGCTTTTGTGGTTTGTCACCGAGCTCAAAGTGTCTCCGTTTAAGTTTTAATAATAAATTGCCAATCTGTTCTCCCAGAATGGAATTATACTCGTACTTTAATTTAATGATTGTGTTATAATCCGATTGGAGTAGTGAATTTCGATAGACCTGTTCAGCAGTCTGTAGCTCTTTGTCAATCTCTGCCAATCTGCCACACTTAGTCTTTTTCAGTGTTGCTTCATACGAAATAATTTGCCCCCTAATATATGCTTTTAGAGTTTCCCACAAAGTAGTGTCGTTCACCTCCCCATTGTCATTGGTCTCAAGGAACTGTGATATGTGCGTGGTGATATATGTTTTAAAAGCCTGATCCTCCAGGAGGTAAGGATTAAAACGCCAACTATAGGCTTGTTTACGGGAGCACAGTTTAAGGTTAATATTAACTGGACTGTGGTCAGATATTAGTATGTTGTGATATTTAGTGTAGGTGATGTTAGAAATTAATCTGGAATCAACTAGAAAATAATCAATCCGTGTGTATGATCTGTGCACATGAGAGTAGAAAGAATAGTCCCTGTCAGATGGGTGCTGCAATCTCCAAATATCCACCACCTTCTTTGTTTTCATCAAATTGTTAATAGTTTGTACAGCAAGAATGTTAGGTGGGGGGTAGAAGACATCCTATCTAAATAAGGGTCCAGGTAGCAATTAAAATCGCCCCCTATCACTATGTGGCTTGAATCATCGTCTGGAATCAGATCAAACACCTTTCGGAAGAAAGCCGGATCATCTGTGTTCGGCCCATAAATATTCACTAGCGTGATAGGGAATGAATTGATGTGTCCGGTTACAATTATAAACCTGCCGTTTGGGTCAGTTGTTGATGATTGAAATCGAAAAGGCACAGTCTTTCGGAAGAGAATGGCAACACCACGTGCTTTTGATGTAAATGGTGATTGATAGACCTGTGAGATCCAATTAGACGTGCCCGGATCAGTGACTGGTGATTTGCCAGGTTGATTTTTGGCTTGGTCGCGGCTAGCATGAGCTGCAGTGTCAGCTAGCGGGCGGCTAACGTTGGCTCCCTTTCCTCCCTTTCCTCCTGCAGTTTTACCGGACATTTTTGCGTTCCTTTCGATAGTGGTGTAGACACGAAACAAAGTTCGACAAAAAAGGCGAGTCAAATGATCAAAAAAGCGGTTTTAAACAGTAAGATTTGGCGTACTACGAGGAGCTCTAAAAAACACGTCTACTCTGCTCGCATCTCCGACCACACCCCCACACTTTGAGCTTTTAATGTGAAATATGTCTGACAGTAGAACATAAATGTCTGAACTGTAACAGTGTTTGAAGTTATGTGTATTTAGGGGCAGAAACGTATTACACTACAGTAAAATGATGTAATTTATCATAAAAAAACATCACTGCTTGATTAACCTGCTGCTCAGCTCTAATGTTTTGTTTCCATGGCTGTGAGAAATCATAACAGTTCATTTTGCAGCCTGTTAGTGACACCTAGTGGTCAGATGTGGGTATCCATAGACTGTGCATACGGTATTTAAAACAAGAAATATCATACCCACTATATACACATTTTCTATTTATTCATTCAAGTTATATTTTAATAACAATGCTGATGTTCGGCACAGCTATTTTCAATAAAGCCCTACTAATGTCACTGAATCAGGCTGATAAACACACGTCATTTACTCACATACAGTTGGCTCAGAGGTGAAATCTGACTTTATTTTTTGGATGTGTCTATCGAACTAGAGCTTTGCTTTATCTGCACAGGTACAGCAGCTTCATTTTACCGCCACAAATAAACCGATTTAGTCCTGCAGGTTTTTAAACAACATAAATTTGCAATGCCACTTCGGAGCATGTGAAATGCGGACAGAAACACACACAGTATTGCTCTTTCTTCAAGCCTTTATTTTAAAGCCAAACAGCCTCTCAGTTCATACACACACAGTAACAGTCAAGTGAAGCTTCATCTCCGTACACACACAGGTTCAAGCAGAGTAAACTTTAGTGAAAAGAGGAGAAAAGTACATGAAACATGTTATCTGTTCAGTGCTGCTGCTGGTTTTCCCTCAAACTTTCCTTGAAGATATTAAACATTTAGGAGTTTTCAGTGCATCTTCACATCTCATAGAATCCTCTAAACTGAACAGAGTAAACTGTAAATATTAAATATTCTATTGCATTATTCACCGGCTAGGAACTCTCAACTAAAACCCTTTAAATCTCATACCACTGATCAACAGTCGTCTTAATAAATCCCATTTACTTAACACCCACACACTGTAAATAAATCCATTAATGCATATTTAAACCAGAGGTGGATGAAGAAGTTTGATTTAAAGCTGCTGTGAGGAGTTTTAATGGTTCATAAAAAGTTAACAGTGAGGGACACATTTCACACCAAAGGGTCTACTTTCACCACAGGGGGCGCCACAACCGTTTCCAACAGATAGACCCTCACCAGAGTTTAAAGTAAAAACAAATGTGGCTGACCTCTGCCTTTTTAAAGCTCCTGTGAGGAACTTTAAATTCGTTGTGACGCCCCCCTGTGGACAAAGCATGTCATCCATTATCACAGAGTTTGTCCTGCACATGCGCAAATGATGTGTCCTCCACTTTATTTTCATGACCAGTTAAATCTCCTCACAGGAGCTTTAAAATGAGCATCAACAATAAATAAAAGTGCTAAAGTCAGAAGGACTTTTGTGCAGAACGGCCCTTTTTTAAACAATATCTACTTTAACTCAAGAGTGCATCAAACTTTTAAATTGTAGCAGGTAAAAACAGACCTCATTTTCATGACTGCAGCATAAATAATCTGTAAATCCTAAGTATTGAGAATGATGATATATTTAGTATTAACACAAAATATTGTATGTAACCCATTTTTGTCTCCATCCGTTTTAAACTGACTTGGCTCATGTCGCTCCAGTTCTCTCTCACACAAACAAACTGGAGCTTTCTGCAGCTGTGTTTAAAATTTGGTCTGAAAAGTCAAAAGAAACGAACAGTTAAAAAGAAATATTTTTGATCACTTTTTTAAAAGAAGCTGGTTTCTTGGAAAGGAGTGTTTCAAACAGCTTTTAAAGGACTGTTGAGTATAGAATACTGGTTTTCATTGTTTTAAATCAAGTTTTTTTTTACACAAAACACCGAGGAGTTTTTTTCTGCTCTCTCTCAGTTTCATGGCAACCTGAGCAGTCAAACCTCAGACTAACTCAAAGAGAAGCTGTTTCTTTGTTCTTGCAGGTGTCTCATCCACCAAAGCGCCTCCTTCAAACAGGATCTACATTTTTCAGGAGATTTGGAAGCAGGAATACGGTGACATTGCTTCTAAGTAGGAGGAGGAGAAAGGGTGCAGCAGGACAGCTAAGTTTTGTGCGTATAATCTGCAGCCCTGAAGTATTTCCAAACTGCAAAGCCGCCTGTGAGGTGCACACAGCACGCTCGGAGGGATGGCTCATCTTCACAGATCTCTGGCAGCACACAGCAGCTTCAAGATAAAACACCGACAAACCAAAACAGACAAAAACAGAAAAAATCTTAAATATTTCTCTATAAAACTATAAACAAATAACACTGACAGGTTTCAGATAGACGCTGAGTCCCATTAAGGTGCGGAATGATCTAGACTGGAGGAAAGCTGAGGGTGATTTTAAAGTCAGGGTGTCGTGCAGCTGAAGGACTCAGGGGTTGGTGTGTTGATCTGGATATTTGGAGTGTGTTTGTGTGTTTTTTTTGTTGTCTAGCTGACAGACTTTAGTGTGGACCAGGGGTGTATCCCACGGACCTCCAGTGGCGGGCTGTTGCTGAAGATGTGGTTGCAGAGCTCCTCCAGCGGTGGCTCTGGATCTGATGTTGCAAACTGAGCAGCTTCCTCCACCTCCTTACGGATCGCAACGTCCATTTCCTGACGGGACAGACGAGATTTCAGTTTGCAGCTATTGTTTGATGATTATGAAGATCACCCCTGACCGTCGGCATCTCCACTCTGCTGCTCGGAGCTGCTCTGTGCTGTCTGATACACGTGTGTGTTTATGTTTGGTGCACACTCACCTTGAACTCCTCTGCAGAGGCCATGTTGTTGCTGAGCATGCGGTCTTTCAGCAAGGTGATGGGGTCGCTCTTGCTGCGAACTTCCTGGATCTCCTCACGAGTGCGGTAGCTGCAGGAAGTGACATCACAGCAAGGTCAGGAACAGTATTTAGTCTGGCTTGATAGGCCATATTTAGTGCAACAGGCCTAAAAAATAACACTGAAAACACTACGGTGATACTGAATACGGAGCACAAACAGGATTAAAGTTCATACTGCGTTGATGTGAAACAGGATTAAATGATCTTTACGCCTGGAGGTTAAACACAGACTCACAATAACTGAACATAAAGTCTTTGACATCCAGAAATTAAAAAGGGTTACTCACCTGACACCTGGATCGCTCATGCTGTGTCCATGGTAACGGTACGTCTGCAGCTCCATCACAATGGGACCCTGAAATAACAACGCAGCAATTCTCAGAGGGATTTTTACAGCTTCTGCGTTCTGCAGCACAAAAGATTTATGCATCTAACTACAGCACAGATTACTGGAGTTTCTGTTTGTTCTGATTTAAACTAAAAAACAAACATTGTCTCGTTAAACTTGTGGAACTTAAATTGTCTTCTCCAGCTCACCTTTCCAGATCTGCAGTGGTCTGCTGCAAACTTTGTGGCCTCTCTGACACACAGAACGTCCATCCCATCAACCTGGACAGAGGAAACAAACAGGTCACATGACAACAGAGGTAAAGAAGCCCTGTGACACATCTTCAGACACTTATGGTTTGTGTGCAGTATCATACATGAGCATCAGACAGCTGTATGAATGCTCACACCTGCAACTGCCAGGACGGATCATCAGCCTCCTGTTATAATCTGGGTCCTTTCAGACCAGCTGCAGAGTACAGTCAGAGGACACACTGCAGCCACGGCTCAGGACCCAAGAGTTTAACTACTACAAGAAATTAGCTTAAAAAGACTAGAAATTAAAGGGGCATTCTGCTCTTTTATTCAACATATCTGGGACCCTTGGCAACCAATGGGTACATTATGAGAATTGTCAATGTGACTGTCAATGAAATACACAGATTTTCTGATGAAAACTACAAAATACAGGAAGAAACAAACAACTGTTTCCACTTGACCCTGTTTTTATTATACTGTAAGTACGGAAATACTTAATCAGTATGAAAATAGATGAAGGATTCCTGCAGAGACAGACTTTTCATGGAATAAGACCCTTTTAAAAACAGAAACAGCTGTAACATTGCTTTCTACCACTTAACCAAACTCCATTGAAAAAAACTGTATTTTTACCTGCAGAACAAAAGGAGCTGCTTGCCTGTCACTGCCATGAATTCTAACATGATCTCAAGTTATTAAAATCGCATTAACACTTTCTTTTAAACCTGAATTGTCCCCTTTAAATTACAAAGTCAGAAAATTCAACCTCCTGTTAAAAGCTGCAGAACTCTGACACGTCTGAGTGAAATTGCTGTTTTTGTCAGTGGATTCTGGTTTCTTCCTTTTCTGGTTTTAAAAAGACCTCACCTTGAGAAGACAGGTCTGTCTTTGTAGAGATACTTTCTGAAATGCTGTCAGACACTTAAAATAACAATGTGAGCCTAACAGAGACTAAAACAAGAACTCTTAGAGGATGATCTTTGGCTGTGCAGCCTCTACCACCACTTTCCTGCAGCCTCTAATCAGCTGGAGTAAATCCTAATCTTCCCTTTAACTCACTCGGATTCCTGGTATGAAGTCTCCTCTCTTGTAGTAGTCAGTACAGGCCGACGCTCTCTCCACAGACGTCCCCATACCGTACTTGTTGTTCTCGCAGATAAAGATGCACGGCAGCTTCCACAAGGCGGCCATGTTGAAGGACTCAAATAGCTGGCCCTGATTGGTTCAGAGAGGACAGACCGCGGCGGTTTTGAGGAAATCTTAATGTGAAAAATATGAAGTGACTTCACACAGTGAGGACAGGGTCTGATGATTTACCTGATTGGCCGCTCCGTCGCCGTAGAGTGTGACACACACCTGGTTGTTCCCTTGATACTGACAGGCCAGAGCGATACCAGCGCCCAGAGGAGCCTGAACAGATCACAGCAGAGTTATGGATCAGAATGCAAGTTTCAAAAGCTGTTCATGTTTTAAGATTTATTTTTTTAAACCAGATAACCTTTGAAGCTTTGAAGCTAGCATTTTAAACTCTTACCTGTGCTCCCACGATGCCGTTGCCCCCGTAAAAATGAGGAGCATACATGTGCATTGAACCTCCTTTCCCTTTGGCCACACCTCCTTTACGACCTACAGAGCGACAAGAGGAAATGAGTATAAACTTAAGCTCAACTACATCCAAGCAGACACGACTGTGACACCTCTTTGTCACCTGTGAGCTCGGCCAGGATCTCCTTGACAGGCACCCCGCGGGTGAAGGTGTACCCATGAGCCCTGTAGGCGGTGATGAGGTGATCGTTGGGGGTGATGGCTGCCTCGATGCCGGCTGCACACGCTTCCTGCAGGGAGGACAAAACTCAGTTTACAGAGATGGAAGAGCGTTTAAAGCTCCTGGGAGGAGTTTTTAATTTATATAAAATTTTTACTGATGCTTTTTAAGATGGAAGAAAGCAGCTGCGTCAAGACTTTCGAGATTTTGTCTTTATTTAGTGAAGACAGAGCAGGGCACAGGGACTGGATCCTTGATCAGTCAGATTTTAGATGTTTAGATTTCTGCACAGACTTTGCACACTGTACATTTCTATTTTACTTTTATGGGTTTTTACTGTTACTTTCAGCTCTGTGGGACTTATAAAATAATTGTTAAGAGTATTTCTGTTCTTACCTGTCCGTCATACAGGTGACAGAACCCTCTGATGATCTTCTGTTTGTACAGCTGATCAGCTTTGAGCTCCATGCGCCTCACAGTCTGCATGATGCGGTAATACTCCAGACCCTGCTCCCGGGTCAGCTCGGCCTTCAGCGGGGGACCCTCCTCCAGACGGTGGACGTCGCATTTCTACCAGAAGGAAGACAAAGAAATTTCACAGCTTAAAAGAAGAAAAAAAAGAAAAAAAAGAAAAAACATACTTTGCTCTTTTTCCTCACAGAGGAAATCCACAGGAACTGATAAAATGGTAGCTTGATAAACCAGATCAACTACAGCATCGGTATCAGTAAAATCTTACCAATTTTCATCCATATTTTTTTTAACAATCCCTTCATTAGATTCTGATCCACTCGAGGGCTTGACACTTACTTTTTTGCTCTTGAGTTGAAAAAGTAAGAAGCACACAAAGAACTTTAGGGGCACAATGAAAATCGATCAAATTACATGTCTTATTTGTCGACAGAAGCACTATTATTGAAATCAATTTTAGGTCTTTTTGTCATACGACATGGAAGCTACTGTCATAAAATGTTCAAGATTTGCCTTTAAATTTAACACAAAAATTTTAGAGGACAATTTAGGGCAGGGGTGGTCAATCATGTACCATGGAGGACCGAGAGGCTGCAGGTTTTCTATCCAACCCAAAACTCCACCAGCTGATTTCACTGATTAGTCTCTGCTAGGTAATTATTGAAATCACCTGGTGAAGTTTTGGGTTGGGAAGAAAACCTGCAGCTTCTCGGCTCTCCATAACATGATGGTCCACCCCTGATTTAGGGAAATAAAGAGGTTTGTCTTATTGTCTAACCTTAGTACTAATATTTGAAATCAATTTTATGTCAATTAGTCACATGAAATTAAAGTTATTGAAGGAAAACGGCCTTTTCTGAGAACACAAACAGGTAATTTATTGATGGTCCCTTATTCAACACCCGGCGTTGACAGCGAGGATGCCGAGTGGATTTAACCGCGCTGCTGTTGCCATGCCCGGTTATGGAGAGTGAGGAGACACCGGTACATCCACAGTGAATGTCCGACAAATATCCAACCTGAAACTAACTTCACCGCCGTATTTACAGGAAAACACATTTGTTGCCTCACCTGATTTTTTTATGCGCACATGTGCCCCTATATGCATTTTACAATTCGCACACATCTATTTTTAGTTGCAAATAGTGTCTGTCGAGCACTCACCTTGATGTCAAAGGTGGCCTGAGGGGTGAAATCAGCGAAGGAGCGGGAAACCACGACTCTGGCCCCCTGTGATCATATATAAAAACAGACCAATAACATTTATTCAAACACAAACACAAGACGCACAAACTGTAACACAAAGAGAGACACAAAGTTCTGCCCTCCTCCTCACAGCAGGTGAAGGTGAGACGAGCTACAGGTGTGGGAGAGGAAATCAGGTTGTAGGTGTGTAGACTCGTCCTAGATTGGACTCCTACAGGTGTGTGATTTAGGTGGGAGGGTAACAAAGCACCAATCCTCTGCTGTGGCTCCAAACCAACAAGAGTTTGGACTAAATAACAACTTATTCAATCAGCCAATTCAAATAGAGCTAAAAAAACATCAATAATGATGATCAAATCAAATGTTTTTAGTTTTCACAGCAGATATAAGTAGCAGTTTTTCAGATAAGAGTGGAAAATAAAAAACAAGTTCATGAATAAGATCGTTACATATCACCAGATCAGGGTCCTGCTGCTGATGGATTGGAAGAAGACCCAGTTGAGGCCACAAAACAGGTTGAATCTGGATCATTTTAGTCAGTTTGAGTCTATTTTAACGTGTCTGCAGGTTTAAAAATTCAGATTCTGATTTAATTGTAAGAGGAAAATGCATTCAACGTGAGCATGCAGTAACAGCTTACACTGTCAGAACAGACCAGAGAATATGTGGACGTCTGACTTTAGAAGAAGAGCAATTATAGACAGAACAAACGTCCCGGTAAGAAAGAGTCACAGCCGTTATTTTGAACATGCTTATCTGTAACATTAGTTTGTCTTTAACCCTTTAAAGGAAAGTTCAGTTAGTGATTTCAAACATTTCCCAGAAACCAAAGAAAAACTCAGGATGTGTCAACAAGTGGATGAAACATGAAGCCTAAAGCTCTTTTTGGTTTGTTTCCCTTTAACTCTGGTTGTGAAAGAGCCGCAGACGCCCTCAGACACACAGGTTTAGTTCCCGCCCCCATTAGTGATCAGGCAGACATGGAGGGTGCTCTTCGGGTTCTTACTGGTCTGTCTAGCTGGTCGCTCTGGCTGCTAACTAACTCAGGAGCAGGGGCTCCAGCACTGACTGGAGGTGGTTTGGGTGGTTGCCGCTGGTTCTGTGCCAAGGCGGGCGCCGCCGGTGACGTTACATTGACGTACTCTGACAGGTCAACCAGCAACTGGGGAGCACAGGAGCCAACCAATCAGAGCACAGACAGGCACAGCACAGCCAGAGGAGCTCTAGAGAGGGCTACAGGTGAACACGGCAGCTGCTACATGGAGACCGAACACACACACACACACACACACACACACACACACACTCGTGATGACGGCTAAAGGCTAACATGAGGACAAACACACTCAGGGAACTGGAACCAGCCCAACAGTGTCTACTCTTCACCTGATATTTGACACAATCAGCACAACATTTCAACATTTCAGATCAGAGGTTTCCTTCGAGATTTTTACAGATGTTTCAGACCCTCCAACATCTCAGCTGTGTTTTATGATATTCACTCCACATTACCTTCACTATGTCATGTTAATGAACTCTGCTATTTCAGAGCCTATATCTAATGAGAAATCGAGCACATGTCTGTCATAGATACAGATTTTTGTTGTTTGAGAAAAATACAAACTCATTTTTCATTTGATGCCACCAATTCTGTTCGCAAAAGTTGGAACTGAAACAATAAACTCTGAAAATGTTATGTTATGCTGAGAAAAAACCTGGAGGAACATCTCTCCTCGATGACATGGTTTAAAAAAAGGACTTTCAGAAAGAGACATGACTCTGTCATAGAAATCACTGCATAGGCTCAAAATCACTTCCCTGTTGCTGCATCTACAAACACCCTGAACTGTTGAGCAGCTGAAATCCTCTGTCAGGCAAGAATGGGACAACATTCCACTTTCAGACTCCAGAAACTGGTCTGCTGAGTTCACTTAGGTTTACACAGTATCCCTGTCTCAACTTTTTGAACGTGTCGCTGGCATCACATTTAAAATGAGCATATAAATATAAGAAAAATACCCTGATTTAAAGTAGAGAAATGCATTTGTACTGATTCCCAGGCCCTTCAGTGATTATTTGTTACATCTCCATATTTTGATGTATGTATGTTACAGTTACTTTATTCATTTTAAAGTGATAATAAAGTAAATTCTTCCTGTCATGATGACTGCTGAGAAGCTCAAACAGCCAATAAATGTTGTGCCATTGTGAAATATCTTCAGGACAGCTTTTGAACCAAATTACTGCCTATAATTGTGCTACAATATTGTTTTAATGACAAAATTAAAAAATTAAACTCAAATAGACAAAACATGCAGAGTTTAAAATGTGTATTTTCAATGAAATCCACAGCATTGAAACAGTCAATTTAACCAAAAAGCAGTAAAACTTTTGTGTTCGACTGGATGCTGTCTAAGTTTGACCATTTCCACAATTTAAACTACATTTTCTAGCCTAAAAAGCGCTTTAAAGGAGCTCCTCTGGACACATGACTGCAGGAGCTGACAAATATGAGCTGAGCGTGAAGCTGCTTACCTCAGACACTGTTTGGGCTCCCTACGGTTCAGGCCAAGGGGAGAGGAGGAGAGGGGGGAGAAAAGCAAGAAATAAATAGGGATTGTTGTGTCTTTGTGATTGTGTTTGTGTGTTGTGTGTTGGGAGGAGAGAGAGAGTGAATGCAGAGGGAGAGAGCGAGAGTCAGCACAAAGCTTTACAACAGCGGGGACATCATGCAGACACATGCTGGTTTGTTTCAGGAAAGGACAAGTTTCACTGCTTAGAAATGATATATTTCAGTGCAAATCACATTACTATTGCACAGTCGCAGCTGATTATTGCAAAATTGATAAAGGACTGTAGGATCCCTGCTGCTGATGAAACATCCCGACATAGACACTTATGCAGCTGTCAGTGCTCTCTGCTTCAGCGCTGACTATTGGAAAAGTAAACTGAAAAAGAATGCACTGATGTGTTTCGGTCTGAACCAATATCTCAGGATTAACATGAGTCTGTTAATAGAATTTAATATATTCAAGTTTTACATTTCAAACTACTACTAACTCCTTGTCAGCTGTTAAATCATCACTCTTGTCTTGTTAACCAGAACGCTGTCAACTTGGGTGTTGTGTCATTTCCTTCTCTGACATCCGACTTCCGGGGTAACTACAATGCAGCACATATTGACCATGTTTTATATTGATATTGAGGGAAATTAATTTTTGATATACATCGTTATCGTTTTATCACCCAGCCCTAAGAGATTCTGAAAGTTAATTGACACGTTTTCAGATTAAAGTCCTGTCATCTTTACATTTCAGTCACACACTATGAGCAGCTGTTTGCAAAGAGACAAAGACAACATTTACTCTGCGCTTTAGCCTGTAAAGAAAGGTGGACTTAAAAACCATCTTAAGTCACAGATAAAGTTATTTGAGGCTTTTATCGCGATAAATATCGATAACACTATTAACGTTAATACCGCGATAGATAGTCAACAGTTGCGATAAATATCGGAACTGTTGAAGATCGATCGCGGTATTATCGTGTCATTAGATTTCATGTATTTTTTTCTAGTATCATAGTAAACCCAGAGATTGGTCAGTTTTAAACCCATCAGTGCTTCTTATTTCATAAAAAATAACGATGTAGTAAAAACAATTAGAGAGAAACAGAAATTAAAATACACTAAAACAGGCACAAACAGTGAGATAAACTCATCATTTCACATTCAGCCAGTCAAATACAAACAAACATACAATCCTCGGACCTTTGCCCTCAGCATGCACATTAAAACTAAGAGTCAGACTAGCTTCAGAGCTAATAATGTTACAAGGTCAGCCTCGAACCCGACACCAGAAACAGCCCGGAAACAGCCCAAAGCTCACAGTTAGACCCCACAGCACTCACCGCATTCCTGCCAGTGATCCTACAAAGTGCGTTAGAGATAATGGTTAACATATTTTGCATGCTACTGAGCGTCGACCCGACTCTGGAGGGATTATGGGAAGTTAATCGCTGTAGCTCCGTAGAAGCTAGCTCCGTGTTAGTGTCCGTCAGAGAAAAGGGTCCGACCAAACTGGCTGCAACGGAGATTGAGATTAGTTCCCCGGCCGACCGGAGCAAGTGTAAAAATTTAACAAAGAAAGTGTAAAATAAATAAATAAATGATAAGATTCGACGCAAATATGATAAGTCAAAGACAAGTTCATGCCACTAAACTACATCTAAACAAAGTAACAGAAAACGCCAAGGGGAGGGAGTGTACAGTAGCCCAGATTAACAACTGCAGAAAACATTTTATGATTAAAAAAAAAACAAAAAACATTTATCTCAACTTAAAAAAATGAAAATCAAATATAAAATGAGTGAAGTATTCAGGCAACATAAAGAAAAAAAGGGTAAGACTTCATTTACTTTAGGACGCTTTTCTCGTCAGTTATGATTTTATTACAACTTTATTCTCCTAATGATTTATTACGATTTTATTCTCGTAAATAATGATTTTATTACAACTACGACTAAAATAAGGGGATTTTATCACGACTTTATTCTCATAAACAATGATTTTCCTAAGACTTTTTTCTCGTTAGTAATTATTTTATTACGACTTTATTCTCGTCAGTAATGTTTTTTTTACTTTATTCTCGTCAGTAATGATTTTATTACGACTATATTCTCGTAAATAATGAATTTTATTACGATTTTATTCTCGTAAATAATTACTTTAATCTCGAAGTCTTAATTTTTTTTTCTTCATATGACCCTAATACTCTGCCGTACTTTCAAGGCAAAAATAGTAAACGTGATCACCAGAACACAAATATTTCTAAACACAAATATTTCGAAAATTAAAGCACAAACATTTCATCAAACTCTCAATCCAACCTAAACCCTAGAAAAAGGGTTTTTAATATTGATATTAGACACATTTTTCCGTGTCTCTCCATCACAACTATAGATTAAAAGATGAGAGAGAAATCCTCTCTGAAACCAGAGGTCGTTCTCTAAGCTGTAAACTGTTTCAAACTCGGTTAAAGAAAAGACACAGGGGCGGTTTTAAAATCAAGATAAATAAGAATCCATTTATTGTGTTTGGGTAAATACACATCTTAGCACATTCTCCTCTCTTTTGCAGCAGTCTGATACTTTCATAATAAAGCTCCTCACTCCAAACTAAAAAGTCAGTTTAAAGATTTTGTGCGTATAAGCGATGGTAGAATATAAAAATGTAACATATCTGTAAAGTCATGCAATCTTTAAAGAAGGAATAAAGTACACATGGTCAGTATAAGGCAGAAAATGAATGTTTCAATGTTTCCCCACGAAGACATGAAGCTGTAAACACTGACTCCTTAAAGTAACAGTGAAACAAAGTGTAGATACATTAAAAAGGATAAAAAAAGCTGCTTTCAGTTTTTCTTTGTTGTCTTTGTCTGTAAATGTAAACCACCTGAGCAAACACAGTGGCAGGAATCAAACGTAACCAGACATGTGAGCTGTGTAACATACAAGAAAAGATCTATACTAATGACATTTGGACTTCAGCCTGACCTCACTTTCTCTCTCTCACATGCACGCACAGACACACACACTCTAAGATGGGTCAGACGCTGTAAGGCTTTGGACGGTCGGGAATAAGCTCCCTCAGTTCTCCACAGTCTGATTAAAGTGTCTCTTCCCGTCCAGGTACAGCATCGACTCTGTCACACAAACATAAAAAAGGACATTAATATTCCACCTTTGTTGACATTTATTTCACTTTAAAGCCGAACAAACTATCTGACACTCCTCTTATATCACCTGGAACTGATATAAGAACAGATTTTTCAGACTACATGAAGACTCTGTCTCACCTCCATATGTCATTGGAATGATGTTGGGGACGTCTCTGTCTGAGACGAAGGTAAAGTGGAAGACGTTGGTGGTGTTATGCTGGCGGGTCAGGGGTTCAAACACCTCGCTGTGGACTCGGACCTGGATGTACTTCCCCTGTGTGTAACACACCTGAACCAGAAACACACAAGAATGAAATACAACAACAGCAAATTAACGCAGTTCAAATCCTTAAAGAATGAGTTTATAAACAAGTAAAGAGTCAAATTTAAAGATTTTTTTATGCTGCTTTATGGAAGTAGATCAAAATGTAGACCAAACACTGAAACATGATCATCTTTTAAAGTCCACACATCCAGCAGCTCGAAGTTTTCTCTGATCGAAATCTCCTCTCTGACCTGTGATGAGAGCAGCAGCAGGGAGCCGATCTCCACAGGTCTCTGGAAGAGGATATCATCAACAGCCACCAGACTCGGCCGACATCCTCTGCAGAAAGACAGAAGAGGGAAAACTGAACATTTAAACACACTCTCTCTCTCTCTCTCTTTCTGAAACATCTTGTTTTTTTTTTTAAAGCTCTCACCCGTAGGAGCAGGCGTTGGCCCAGCCGAGTTCGTAAGCTTTCCTCATCAGAAAACCTCCAAATATCCTGTTGAAGATGTTTCTCTCCTGATGGAAACGCAGACAGAGATAAAGTCAGATTTATTAATACAGTTAAAACCCTCTTAATGTTAAAATGTAAAGGACTTAAACTCAGGGGCAATATTTTCTGTCAAAGTAAGAGTCTGACTGACTGAATGTGTTTTAAACCAGAATTAAAAACAAATACATCATTTCACAAGTGTAACTCAGCCTGTAACAACCTGAGGATGACAGATCTCCAGTCCTTTCAGTTTGGCATCTTCCATCCACACTGAGGTTGGAGGAAGTACTCTGCTGCGGAAACTGACCGTCCTGCAGAAGAAGAAGAATAAACACAAAAATACACTCATTCATGAATGTCAGAGAGGTTTTTTTTTAAATCTGATGAAATACTGCAGTCTTGCACTGTGCAGATTTGATTTATAATAGTGTCTATAAGTGTATTGTAAGTCTTACTTTGTGTCCAGGGTGTTGAGGAACAGACTGTGTACGATCTTCCTCTCCTCGTCTGTCGGAGCCACCTTCAGTAAAGACGCAGTGCTCAGCTCCTGACGGCGAGACTTATTCGCTAAAAACACACAAAACAAACAAACGGTTTCAAGGAATAGGAGGAAACGCTTCTCATGAATCTGGAAGACAAAATGAGTCTAAAATAGAGTCATGTCAGGAGGTTTTACCTTCTCCCTCCTGGAAAATCTTCTCCTCCTCTGGACCTTCTGGCTTCAGCGGGTTCACAAAAGCTGCCCTGAAATCAAGACAAAGTCAAGAGTGAGGCGACAAAGGTTTCCAAGGCTGAAATCACCCTCATTACTTAATTTAGAAACATGAAACTGTTAATGATTCAAACTTTAAACATGTAAACCTGATCACCTTTGGGTTAAATACCTCCAGCAGTTCACACTCATCCTTTCTGAACTCATATCAGTGATGTTGTCTTACCTCTTGTTCTCTGGATCTCGAGCAACCATGACAAATGTAGCATCCAGCACTGGTGTGTAAGCTCCGTCATGGTACTGAAAGGAAAGTCAGATTTCTGTCATTTGTTACGTCAGCGCTCGTCTTTCTGTCCTTTTTTCTGTTCTGCACACATGAGCAACACCCTGACAGTCAAATAATGTGTTTAAGAGAGTTTCACCTTCATTCTCAGTCATAGATTTGAGTGACATACATTTACTAGACAACGTTTTGATGGTGTCTTTGTTTCTGCAGCCATGAAAGACACCATAGCTCTAGTATATCATGAAAATTTAACCCATGATAAGTCTCCAACATGATGTTTCTGGATTTTTCCACACATGTTCCCTTTGTGTGTGTTGGTGCATGTTGAGCAGAAGAAGTTCTCCACCTGTGACATGTGCATCTTCGCTTCAATCGAGGTCTTTCCCACCCACGTCACATGACCGGTGAACCTGATGTCGCAGTCAGGATAGATGATTTGCTGCCTCATATCTGCACCGCAAAGAAAAAATCATGAATGAGTCTGAAGATGAGATATTTTTTATATCTCTAAAGGATCAAAGGAAACAAATCAAGCAGTACTATGTATGTATGTATTACCGATTTTATCCACCAGAGCGGTGACGATGGACAGAGGCGACCTCTTCAGGGTAGCGTTATAGGTGTGAGAGTAAGAGATAAGGACTGAAGAGAGAGAGAGTAAAAACATTTGTGACTTTCTTTATGAAATAGCCCTTTATTCTTCTCATCATGTGATGATTTCTGTTTTAAAGTGACACCTGCTAAACTGTCCAAGTCCTCCAGGATTCTTCCAAACCTGAGAGAAAGAGAGAAAAAGTCAGATTTCGAGTGTATCTGCCTTTTTATTCACACATCATCCACACAAACACACGCACAGATATGTGTGAGCGTACCTGACGGTGTTGTGGAAGGTCAGGTATTTCTCTCTGAGCTGGGGTTCGGATCCCAGCGGCAGGTGAACCTCCAGGAAGCTGTCCTTCATCCTCTTGGCGGGGAGGTCGTTTTGAGACTTCGCCAACATGGAGGACAGAGACACTCGCTCCGCCATCGCCTGCTGGTGATCACTGCAGACAGAAACATAAAACATATCACCTAAACTGACTCTCTGGGTTTACACCTGTTGGTTCTTACATCACGATTCATGTGGAGGTATATAAATCAAATACTCGGGGAATCTCTGCTAAAGAAATCTGGATCTAGACCAGAGGTTTTCTGGGGCAAATTTTAAGACTAAAAATGGTGGAACTGTCTCAGCTTTTTTTTATTCTATCAAACTTCATTTTTCTTCACTTTTGACACTCACTGTGCTGCATCATAATACCAAAAAATGACGTTTTCATCCATAACAGCGCTAACAAAGTCTTAAACTCATGCAGAATTATCCAAACTCTTCTGATCTGACACATGGAGCCAGGACTGTAAATAAACTGATTCTTGGTGTTTTGATGTTGGTTGTTTGGTACCTCCAGTTGGTGGAAGCCCCCACGATTTCCCTCAGCCTGTTCCGCACTGAAAAACAGGAGAAACAATCAGATCCTCTCTTCCTGAGTGAGTATTTGTGTGTGTGAGGAGGTGCAGTGAGAGCACCAGAGAGCTCAGGGTCTTAATGCTTCATAATGTCTCTGTCAGAGCTGCAGGTAAAGATTTAGGTTTTACAGCTACGGCCTCCAGGGGAATGAGACACAGTTATGAATGTATGAACACTCAAAAGGCAGATTTGAATCTAGGGTTAAGGTTTAAGGTCTTAGTCCTGTTTCCTGGAGGCTGCAGCGCCCTGAGGCCTGAGCTGAGAGACAATACGAAACAACACAGAGAAGAGCAGACAGACTCTCGTAGCTGTAACATAACACTGAAGCTCAGAGGGAGGAGAAGATGAAGGTTAGCAGACCACCAAAGGGTGCTACACGGAGGGTTTAGCTGTGCTGTGGAGCAGGAAGAGAAATCCAGCCGAGACAGCCAAACACAGGTCCAACAGGCCTGACCTAAAAGCTGCCGTACATGAAACGAGGAGAGCTTCAGAAAAAAAGAAAATGAACATTCAGTCTCTCAGTGCAGAAACATGCAGCAGGAGTTTAGGTGCAATTACAGGAAATTAAGAGAGAATCTCTACAGATGACAGCTGTTTGAGTTAGGATGGTCAGGGTTTACCAACACACCGTTCGACACGTGTAAAAGTGGATCTCCTGCAGAAAAACACAAATGATGAATAAACATGAGATAGACTGATGAATCTGACTTTGATTTGACGTTAAGAGGTTGTAATTATTTATCTTGAGGTCAGCTTATGCATACTATTTTACTATTTTGTGTTGTATATCATGTGCATACTTGTATATTACCTCTTTATTTTTACTTATATTATCTATTTATCTCTTTATTTTGATTTGTCTTTACTTATTTTATCTATTATTTATCTCCTCTTTCTACTTTATTTGCACTGGAGTTACTGTGACAAAAAGCAATTTCCCCCTGAGGATTATCAAAGTATTTCTGATTCTGATTCTTACAAGATGACACTCCTTCAAAAGTTACAAAGAAGCTAGAAATTAGAAATTAATCAACCTAAGAGGGGCAGGCTGAAGCTTCAGCTTTTATACTCTTTTTAGGTGTTTAAATGTTGTTACAAGGTGATCTTCGGAACAGAATCAGATTTGTTTTCATGGTCAGTGTGAAAGAAAATGTGGGCACTGTCTGAGAATTATACTGTGTCTAAAGAAGATCAGCAACGTGCCTTTCGTAAGATTTAAAGATGAGGGGCAGCTAGAAACAAGTTAAATACATCAAACCTCATTTGTTATTTCCGTGACAGACATGAACAATTCACAAAACATCAGTATAAGAATCTGTTATTGGCTTCATAATTATTTTAGACATCATAGCAAGTGTTTGACAGTCAGATCAACCATGGCCGCTGTCGTACCTTCAGCCATATCCGGCGCCCTGCCCCTGTTGGACGCACCCCCTGTGCAGAGCGCCCTGGTCGTCACGGACGCAGCCGACCGCAGCAGCAGCAACCTGAAGCCCAAATAAGGACATGACATCAGAGGACATAAACGCAGCCTGAGACGACCCTGAAGGTCGAGGGGTTCAGTTACACCTATAACAACTATAACCACGCAGAGATGAGTGTGTCAGACCGTGTTCACTCACACCCAACAGCTGAACACACACACACACACACACACACTCTGTGACTGCCACGTCATGTCAGACTTGTGATGTTACTGGATACTTCAGTCAGCAGCTCAAGTTAGAAATCATCTGTGACTTGATGTTACCGAGGAAGAGAGAAACAAAGATTTCTAATCCAGGCCATTAAAAAAATAGACATTACAGCACAGTACAGAAAATCACATTCTTTTCTTATTCTGCTGTATACTGAAGATTTCCTGTAACAATTTAAACCCTCTTTCAGGCTTTGATTGTTTGAGAAGTAAAAATATTGTATTTAGGAACATAAATCTCAGACAGCCAAATGTAAAAGCAGTGTTGTAATATTGTTTCCCCTTTTTTTGTTTTTAATCACATCAGCGATTAGTCCCGCCCCTGACTGAAGAAGAACCAATCATCACTGAAGATTTTGTTGCGGCACTGGGAGTGTCCTATCCGATTTCAGGGTGGGCCCATCCCACCTCTGGCCAACCCTCTCAGCACGCCCCTGACCCTAAGCACTTCAGTGAGCATTTTATAACTAAGCAAGAGGACAATAAAACTTCATTTGATTCAATATGATCCTTATAACTTTATAATAACTTCAAAAAGAGTTCAGCAGTCAGAGTGTACTGCTCTGGTTTACCTTCTGTAGTATCTGAGGTTGACACACCTTTATGTAAACAGCCAATCCCACCCTGTTTGACCTCACTGTCTCCAGGTAGAGCTGGATTCTTTATCTATTAAGCAATTGGTAATTAATCAGCTCCCTATAACAATAAACCGCCCACATTAATGTGGTTTCCGATCAGCATAGCGATCATTCCTGTCTTTATTCAGATGGACTCTTCACACTAACGGTCACATTTACACGATCAACGACAAAGAAAAACGGAGTTTCAAACCCAGTTTTTATCACACTGACCTCGGTGAGAGCATGATGGCGTCCAAGAGGTCCTGATAAAAGTATAAGGGGTCTAAAAAGGGCTGTGGGGATATGTTAAAATGAATAAAACCACAGATTTCCTCTTCGGGGCAGTGCCAAGGTGCCAAATCTTGGGGATACAGGGCAGCTTCCGCGTCGGTGCTCAGTCACGCCCACTATGGAGTGACGTAAGACGTACGTGCCATCGTTCATAGTCACCCCTGAGTTTAGTCTGCCAGGCACCTCCATCTCAAAAGAAACATGACACCATAGTTATCCCACTGATTGTGTCATAAATATTTTTAGTGACTCAAGCTGGAAACTATAATCCGTTTAGTGTTTCTGTCGTTAATCCCCGAGCGTCGTATGATTGATGTGGTAAAACCCGGTTCTGGGATGCTGGAGGGACACGTGATTTATTGATAACAGGTTTATTTCAGTTTTTATGATATTCTGCAGCACAACTGTAGATTGACAGTCAGACAAAGACTCTTGAAGTTTGCACAGCTACACCTATCATGTGTCCTTATGCCATACATAAGGATGAAACACAGTTAAAAATAGAGTACCTGAAATCTCACATGAGTTTTCTTGAGTCAGATGACTTCATTTTAGGTTTGTTCAAGTGTGAATGTGCAATTACCATCAATAGCTGACCTGTCTTCAGTTACCTTCACATAAAGATCACTCTTTCTGTTCCTTTATCAGGTCTTGCTGACCAGCTCCAGACTACATGAATTAACAAAGGAAACTTTTAAAACTGGTTAAAGCACAAACTGTTAGATAGGAAGAACTTTATTGATTCCCACGGGGAAATCAAATTGTTAAGATAATGGTTTGAAATAACACACAATAAATCAACTCTGAAGTTCTTTCCAAAAAGGCATTTTTACAAAACTAGTCCTTCTGACTGTCCTTCTTATTTCACGACTTTTTTAATGATTTAGCCTGTGAGTATTGAAGCACGTTGTACACAGATGATAAAGCCATCATGTAAGTCTTAAAATTATCCAAATGTGCCTTTTGTGGCTTTTCAGAAACCTTTTCCAGCTTTGAAAAATAAGATTGGCATCATTAGTGTGTAAATACTCCTGATAAAAGTTAGCAGTACACAAGAAAGTTTCTGTCAAAGTCGTTTGAGACACAGTTCTGGAGTAACTGCTTATAAAGACACTTAAATATTCAAACGACCTCTTCTAAATTTCAATTTTCTGCCTTTTTGTGCCCTCATGTGAGAGACTAAGACATGAAATACAGCAAGAATAGGGAGAGAGCAGGATGTAGCAAGCAGTAAAGAAGCCACAATCTCTGACTATCCTCTTTCGATATAACCTCCATATACATGCGGATCCAAACCGCTCAGCCTGCCACACCCCTCAAATGACTGTAAAAGAAAATCTACAGACATAGCTGCATTTTCAGGATGTGTAAAGCAGTCAAGAATATGTACATGCTACCATAAGGAAAGCATTATTTATAGAATTTAGACTTACATGCTGCAGATTTACCACCAGTACCAAGATAGAGTGCTCAAGTAAATTTTCTTCATTGCTGTTAATGCCTTCAGGTGCAACTTGGGGTTCAGTGTTTTGCCCAAAGTCACTTCAACATATAAGCTAGAGTCAGATATTATAATTCAAAGCATGTCTAGCCAAACTATTAAACTTCATCAGACTCAACATGTTTTGTAAAGAAAGTCCAAAACACAACCTCAGCAGTAAATACAGTCATGAAGAACCATGTGTTATGCAGATGCCGATTCAGATTTGATGTGTGGACTCTGAGAAATGTCTGTTTAAAGGGCTCTGAATCTTTTTTTAGAGGACGCAGGATCCATAACCTCTAAACATCTCAACTTCTGCAGCATCATCTGAGTTTAAATTATGTCACTTGTCTAATAACTTTATCGGAGTACAGCACAAACTTGGAGCAGAGGTTCAAAACATACATTTACTTTGTTTACAAGTTTAACTTGGTGTTGTAGAGTCATATGTCTTTCTTTGCCTAACCTAGCCTTGATCTGTAGGGGGGTGGAAATTTCCACTTGTGTTTCTGGTCCGAGGTGTGTTTAACCACGACTGTGTTTGTCGGGGTTTGACACACCTTAAAAAGGTGAATAACGTGTCTGAGCCCTTTAACACACACTTAATATCTGTACACAGTATTTGTTTCAACGGGTGACAGATTTACACCATTTTATATTATATACATAGAATACTCTGCTCTTTTTTGACGATTCTATAATTCCGGCAAATGCAAAAGCATTAACTTAATGGTCGTTCATTAAACGTTGTAAAATTTCTACTAATTTTTCCCAAAGAAACTACATTAATGAGAGTCTGACTCCGGCATCAAAAACAAAGATCCTGTGACGAAATGAAAACAGACCCTGAAACAAGCATACCTTTCCCCTAATTGGGTAACAAAACAGCCCGAGGCGTCAGTGATTCGTCAGAAATTGGAGAACTGTGACGAGCAGCCAATCGCATTTTAGTGCGTGCCGGGTATAAGTACAGCGATGTAAACAAAGGAGAGTTCAGTTGAACGGCAGCGACCCAGCCGAGGGTGATACCTGCTGAATGTTCCAGAATCGACGAACGCGTCCGGATCTGAGGCTCACTGTGGGGAAGACGCCACTCTGAAGCGAATGAAGAAACAATTAATCTTTCACTTCACATACAGAGGACTTCTAACGAGAGGAAAAAAGAGTAAAAGAAGAAAATGGAGTATAAATTACGTAAAGCTGAACCCAAAGACGTGCCTGAAATATTACGACTCGTGAAGGTAGGCCTTTGGACATAACGGTGTTTCTAACGCGGCCAGAAACACGAATAAAACTGTTTTAATCGATACGACTCGAACATAACGGTCACGCGACTGGAATAGGATTAAACCGGACTGTTAACGGTTGGATAAACCGATGTTTAGCCTTGAACTTCTCATGAACTCGAGCTCTTTCGCACAGCTTGTTCTATTCAAAAACAACATTTGACCTATAAATCCACCCTTAATGTGTATGACACAGTTTTAGGATGATGAAGAGGCCGTGGGAGAAAAGTCAGGAGGACGTCCGAGAATCAGATTAGTGGTGTCAGTCTTTGTTTACGGGTAGACGACTCATTTCCGGGTGACCATATATGGTCAGTCTTACCGCTAAGCCAATGTTCCCATCAAGGTTGAGCCTGATAAGATAGTATTACAGCTTTATAAGCGCAAACTGACATAAAAAACACTCATGTTACCCCTGTTTATGATTATTTACATAAATTTACGATGAAGTTATTACAATTTAGTCAAGAAAACGAACAATGAAGCAGAATCGGATCATCAGGATGAATCAGACCCAAAGTGGACATCGTTAAATGGGTCATTGTCGAATAATAATCGATGTTTAAACGATTCTTTTCAAATGATGACCTAGGGAAGAGAAACCATTTATAAAGCATGAGCTGGTTTAGGCTTTATCAGGCAATTCCTCACAGACTCGATCAGTCTTATTTAATGGTTGACCTCGAGCATTTGATGTTGATTTATTTATTATCTGTGCTATTATATCATATATCTGATTAGCTAAGAGCTAATATTAGCTGTACAATGTTTGAAACATGTTCTCAAACATGAACTCGCCTCACGAAAAGTTATTTTGTAGAAATGCAGCCACATTTTATAAACTATGAAAAACTTTTCAAGTATTTCAAAAAATTCAGCAAAATCTTTTCTCAAAACTGAAAAAAAAAACACAGTTTGGAGCTGAGAAATTATGCAATCTATGAAATTTGTTTACTGAGTGTTAACATATTTGTGAAATATCCAGAGAAATGCCAAAATAATTCGAGAAGCAAAAACAAAATTTGCAAAATGCTTGTAAAATTTTTGCACTGAGTGAAGTGTTTTGGCATCTAGTCAAAAGTTCTTTATGATCATGAGGTATTTTTGCAGCCAACCATCAAGACTAGAGTGGTTAACAGTGTTGTGTTGATGTCTATCATCTATGATGAATTACCTGAGCAAACTTCTAACAGTTCTACTTCTGTCTCTCTTCAGGAACTTGCTAAATATGAGGAGATGGAGCATCAGGTCACACTGACTGAAAAAGGTGAGCTTTTAATCTATATGAAGTGGATCTCCAAAGTGGAGCTTGTTGTGTTCTTTGTATCTTAATCCTCCCTCTTCTTCCCGGCAGACCTCCTTGAGGATGGATTTGGTGAAACCCCGTTTTACCACTGCATCATCACTGAAATCCAAGGAGACGACAGCAGTGGGGGTATAAACTGTTTTGCTTCCTCTAAACCAGCGGCTTTCAGCCCTTTTGTTCCTGCACAAAGAACACCATGTGCCGCAAAATCAGTTCAGCAGGTTCAAACAGAGTCAGACATGTAACCTGATGACTGACGTGTTGTTCATATTAGAAACACAGATTTAGGAGCTGGCAGGCGGCCATGCTTGTTCCTGGCTGTGAGGCTCTCCTGACTGCTTCAAAGAGATTTAAAGGTTTAAATCTACACTGATTAAAAAGTGGTTCAGTTTTAGCTAAAAATACATCTGTTGGAGCTGACGTGTTCCTCCCACCACCTGCTCAGGCCAAAGAGTTAACGTAAATGTTTAATTTGGGTTTGCGCTTCCTGTTAACGAGTCAGACGCTCGGCAGCAGCTGCAGGTGTTCAGCAGCTTTGTGGTTCGGCTCTGACTCACATCCAAAGTTTACATTAAGCTGTTAAAAAAGCACGAAACAAGGCCTCAAATCAACAGAAACATCTCATGCATCAAAATAAACATCCTTTTATGGAAACATGTTAAAGCAGTACTTTGATAATCATCTGTGATGTGTCTCCTCAGGCCTGAAGGTGGTCGGCTTTGCCATGTACTACTTCACGTACGACCCCTGGGTTGGCAAACAGCTCTACCTGGAGGAATTCTACGTGATGGAGCAGTACAGAGGTGAGAAACCAGTCTGATCCGGTCTGTTTTTTACTGCTTCAAAACTTCTTCTTTCTATAAACAAGCTCTCCTGTTTTCTTCTGGTTCTCTTTTCAGGGCTCGGCATCGGCTCGGAGCTCCTGCGGCACCTCAGCAACGTGAGTATTTTTACCAAACCACCGCTGTGAGAGTGGCTGAGCTTCTTTGAATACAGTCAGAACAGATTCATGAGATTTTTGTACAGCATTTTTAAAGAAGTCAGGTATTTGTGCAAGGTAACAAACTGGCCAATCAGAGCCGAGTATTATCAGACACTGGAGAAGTTGTTTGACCAGCCTGACTTGTGGGTTCAGGAACAATGAAACATGTAATCTGGGGAATGTTAAATTTCAAAAGTAGAAGTAACTTGACCTCTTCTGTCCAGTTTATGACATTTAATCTCTCCTCCTCCAGCTGGCGATGAAGACGCGCTGCACTGGCATGATGTTCGTGGTTGCAGAGAACAACGAGCCGTCCGTCCAGTTCTACAAGCGGCGTGGCGCTGAGGATCTGTCTCAGGAGGAGGGCTGGAGGCTCTTCCGGTTCGACAAGGACAGCCTCGTGAAGATGGCCTCTCCGGCCGAGGAATGACAGAGCACCGACGAAGAACAGAGGAGGAAGGAGGAAGAGGAGAGTCTGAGCAAAGAGGGAGAGTAAAACCTTTGAGTGTCTTTTCTCTGAGCTCAGACAGAAGTTCAGCGTTTTAAAGGGCAATTCTTTATCTGATCAGATTTATGTTATTCTGTTTGTAGCTGATGATAGAGCTTTAATTAGTGTGATACTCAGAGTCACTTATATATCTGCTGATTTCACTGTAACCGCTGCGCGTGAGATGTTTAAGTCACAATAAAATGAATAATCACACGTCAAAGAAGTCTCTTCCTTTTACTGGAGGTGTAAATTAATATTTTGATCTTAACTGTGTCCTAAAGTTTGAGGGTTTCGCATTTGGTTGCTTTTTTTGAACTAATTTCTGCACATCACTCGTCTGAGCTCTTTGAGAAAAAGAGGGCAGAAGAAGTTTTAAGAGTTGGTCCATTAGGTCCTCTAAAGTTCACCAGGTCAGAAGTTTATCAGAAGTTTGTTATTTACCGTGAAGCTGCTCTAGACTATAAACGCAATAAAGTCATCCATGTGGCCTTCAGGATAACTGTATGTAATTTGGGACTATGATGTGTCATGATTGGAGGTTATTCCAGGACAAAAGTCATAAAGTCATCATGCCGATTGTCTGGGTTCAGTCGTGAGGATTTACCGTCTCCTCGGCTTTGACCAACATCTCTGTGCAGGTCAGAGTTTGTCCTCTAAGATAAGAGACCAGAGCTGTTTTCTGCTCCAGCTGGAAGACATCCCTGAACTTTGACCCCATGAAGGGGTTTGTTTATGATGAATTGTTCGCTCTTTGTCCTGTCGGACATCCACAGAGGGGTGTTATGAAAAACATGTGAGCAGGTGTGAGTGAATTTCTCTCTCATCGCTGTATTTTGTTTCTCAAACAAACTCTTTTTGTCCAAACTGTTTCTGCTCTTAAGAATCCTCAGACACCTCTTCAGCAGCGAGGCAGTCTTTGGTTTTCACGGAAATAAAAAAGGAACTACAACGACATTAACAAAAAGGAACTAAAACCCCCACAGTGTGCTAGTTTGTTCCTGCTTATTTGAACATGTGACTGAAAAACGGCGTCAGATTAACTTTTTTATGAGAGTTCATCGACCCCAAATTAAAAGCCGATCTGGATTCTGACTGGATCGTAAGGACCTCAAAGCTGCTGTAAAAACTTTGGATAAACATGTTTAAAGAATTTGGACTCAGGTCACTTTTTAAGTTCGCTCACTCCTGCACAGACTCATTTTGTAGTGGTTCCTCTCTTACTCCTGAATCAAAAGTCAAACAGAGGGTTGGAGTTACGTCATGTCCTCTGTTTGTCTGCAGAGACATTACATCAGCGTTCAGAGGAAAATCAAAACCTGAGACGTAGAGGAGAGAACAGAGAAGTCGAGTTGAACTAGACTTTGAGTTTGAAGATAAAACTCCTCGACAGTCTCCAGAATCTGGACTGAAGTTCGCCTCAGAGTATTTGTGTCTCGAAGTGACTCCAGATCTTTTCAGGTTCTCCCTGGTGGCAAAGGTCTCATTACCCACCTCCTCCATGTAAACGGATGGAACATGGGTCAAACTATAATTCACTCCAACATGGTTTCTGCTATTAACGGAGGTTCACATCGCACTGGTTTATGTCTGAGAGTTCATTTTTCTTCATCTTTGAGTTGTGTTAAAAGCCTGACCTACAGCTTTGACAACAAATTACTGACATTTCAGGCCAACATATCGGTGTTGGTTCTCATCTGTGCAGGTCATGGTTGTCCAACTCTTGCTCAAGGGGGTCACTTACATCTGAAGGACACAGGATATTCGATTAGGACAGCTAGTCAGGGAAGAACGCTGGTTTGAAAGAGGTGTGAAGGAGGCCATCTATGTCATTCTGGAGAAACCATCTCATAAAAGAGGCGTCAGACTGATGCACTTACTATTCAGCTCCGCATTATTTTTCTACAACAATTGAAACAACGCTTTTGTGCTGAATCACAGGCTCCAACATAATGCAAACCCGATAAAACCAGGACAACGATCCTGCTAACGACCCTCAAGTGACCCAGCCGTGAACGACTCTCAGGTGACGAATAGAAGCCGTACATTCCCAACTTTGGCCCCAGTCCTTTCAGAAATGAAGAAACATTTTGGTAAAAAGGAGTTTGTCTTCAAGAACCCCAAACAAGTCCATCTGTTGATGCCTCTTCAGGTTATAAAAATACTGATAACACAGATTCATTTTCTGGTTGAGACTTTTCTGGATGATTGCATTTCATGATTTAGACCAGTGGTTCTCAACTGGTCTCACCCTGGGACCCACATTTTCCCATCCTCCTTAAGCGACCCACTTTTATAGAAATCAAACCAAGCAAATTTATCTTTTATAAAAAAAAAACCTTTGCAGATTCAATACTTTTATAGAGTTAAGTGCATTTCAGAGCACATGAATTTAAGGACGACAACTGTTAAAGTTGCATATACAGAAAATATCAAATAAATACCAAATTGCACAAAATAAGCTATTTTTCAAAATAAAAAACATGTCAAACATCAGATTCACATTAAATATTTTCTTTTTTGACCAGTTGTTTGCGACCGATCCGGAACGCGTCAATGACCCACTTTTGGGACGGGACCCACCAGTTAAGAACCACTGATTTAGACGACCAGACTTGCATATCTTAGTGATGATGCGCTGAAATGATCGAAAAGCACAGAATCATTGATATAAAATAGTTACAATTGAAACCATAACACCGGTCACTCTTTATTTGCTCTCGACTAATCAGAGCAGATCGATCATAAAAAGGTCTATAAATGACCTAATATCTGGTTACTGTTATAACTGTTATATAATGTCTACAACTTTCACTTTATCTGCTGAGAACACCTGAAACAACATCCTGCTGGAAACATAATCACAGCTGCAACTCATCCGTTATCTTTGATTGATTAGTAATTACCGATACCACAGAAGTCAAAGAGCGTTTGAGGGTCAATAACTGCAGCAGGAAGACGTCCGCTCAGTCACATGTCGAGTTTAATAACATTACAGAAAGAGACAAACATAAAAGTGCATCAGCAGAAGCAGAGAAGGACACATAAACCTGGATTACACACTCGAACCTTCACTGTGGCGTAGTTGAATAATCAGCAGCATAAAGACGAACAATAACAGAGAGGCTGATCTTTAATTTAAGAGATGATAAAGGCATGGGGGGTGATCTGAGCAGAGCTAACTTGTTATTAATGAGTCCAGTAAGAGAAATGAAGTCCTTCAGGCCGAGATAACAGTCCTCTATCTCTGCTGGTTTTATTTTTACAACCTAACTGACTTGCAAACTTTGATCTTACCCTTTACTTCAGTGTCCCGGTAGACCTCTCTGACAGTGCAAAGCCAGCTGATGCTGAGTAAAGAGTCTGAAATGTCAAATTATATCAAAATAAATTAAATAAAACTTTTTTTTACTGCTTCATATGTTACAGATGAGCTACAAACATCTGCTGCAGCTGCACATGTCAGTAAACCTGTTACAATTTAAAAAGAAAAACATTCAAAACATCTAAAATTATAAATGAACACAAAGATCCTTGGACTTTGTTTGTTAGACTGTTGTCCCACCTAAGCTGAAAATCAAAACTGGTTCACTGATTTGTCCTGAAAGAGTCGGAGAATAACCAAAGGTGGGTTTTTGAAGCACTTTAGAGAAACTCAACACAAAAGAGAGAGAGAGAGTAGAGGTGGTTTACAGAGGAGATTCGCCTGACTGGATCACCTGAACGTAGACCAGGAGAAAAACATGTTCCAGGAGAGAGGTGAAGGTGTTCAGGAAAGAAAGAGGAGGTAACAGACGAGTTTGAGAGACATTCAACACATCTTCATCCTCAAGTTAGTGGGATATAAGACTTCAATAAAGCCCTGGTTGTGTCTGTGTGAGTCTGGATACGTGTGTTTAAAGCAGGTCTACAGGTGTGACTGTGTTACTGGGAGGCCGGCGTCTCTGAGAGGACGTGTGTCTTCCTGATGAATCAGCTGCTTGTGTCGTTGCTCTCTGCTCGCTCTTTCTTCTGGATAAAAAAGAAACACGGACACTGGCGTTAAAGATCCTCAACAATAATAATTTTAAGATCTGTATTATTTTTTCTATCAAGTCTACTTTTCCGAAATGTAGAATCTGTGGAGGAAATCATGGGAGGACAGCAGGAAAATCTCACCTTCTTCTTTCCAAACGGAGGATCTTTCCAGAGATTCTCCACCTGAGCGCGACCCTGCTGAGTCCAGGTGTTCACAGAGTCCCAACTCACCTGGACAAACAAAAGAGACACTATCAGGTGAGCGCACACACAGATGACACACCAGTAACCGCTCAGAGAGGTGATTTAAATTTCAAATTAGAGGTTCAGAGTCTCTTTGATGGTGTGTTTTCATATCAGCGCCCCGCCCTGCTCGTCTGTTTGCGCAGAGAGGTGAGGTGCGATGGTTCAGGGTGAGTCTGTGCTTCTCTCTTCGAGCTGAAATGGTGTTTAAAATAAAACCCACTCAGACATCAGTGGAAGTTTTCACATTTCACAGCCAGGACTTCCTGCAGGAGAAACTCGACCCTTTCCTAAAAGGAAACGAGCTGCAGGTCAAACAAACTCGACTTTCTTGAATCGGGGAGAGCTGGAGGAAAGTTTTCCTCTCAGTGACGTCAGTCAGGGTGTGATTTTCCACTTTCCTGTTCAGATCTTTCCTAAAATGAACTCTGTGGCTCTGCTGACGTAAAAATAATTATAAAACTACCTCCTAAAAATAAATCTCCACCTAAAGCAGCACATCTCAGCGTTTCTGCTTTGACAGACGTTTCCTGAGGATATTTAAAGAGATGAAACGACTTGAAATAAAGATGTGAAACAGGTTGAACGTGCAGTTTTTTCATCTGCGAGTAACTCATGCTCCATTATGTAATGATGTAGAACAGCAGCGTCGCCACATTTCACTGTCATAAAAGGTCTGATACATTGGTATTACTCACTGTTATATCGTTTTTAAGCCGTCACGACCTTGAGATAGCCATCTATGCTCAAATCAGTTCAAGATTAGACTAATGTAATGCACTTTATTTTTGCATCTCCGAATCATCTCTTAGTCGCCCTCAACTTGTCCAAAATGCTGTTGCCCGTCTTTTAACTAACACTAACAGATGTGAGCACATCTCTCCTGTCCTTTGCTCCCTTCATTGGCTTCCCGTCTCTTTCAGGATTGATTTTAAACTTCTAATGTTTGTTTTTAAAGCTCTTAACAGCCTCGCCCACATCTATCTAACTGAGCTTTTAACCGTGTGAGAGCAGAGTACAGCTCTGACGTCGTCAGACCAACTTCTGCTGGCGGTGCCCAGATCAAAACACAAACACTGGGGTGACCGAGCCTTTTCAGTTGCTGGTCCAAGGCTTCGACCCAGGACTTTTCAAATCCCGATTGAAAACATACTTATTTATACTGGCTTTTAATACCCAGTAGCGTGGTGACACTTTATTTTATTGCATTGTATTTTATTCTTTTTCTACTCCTTTCATTGCTTTTTATTGTTTTTATTTATTCATTTTCATTTTGTAAAGCACTTTGGTTCACTGTAAAGGGCTGTATAAATAAAGAACATTTACGTTTAGATTACTTAACAGTTTGATGATCAGGTTTAAAAGACTCAAAAACTCCTCTGTGTCTCCTCTATGATGCAGTAACACACCTTCAAGAGGGAGGCGGCCTGCTGAGGGTAAAACATGGAGGCACTCAGAGCCATCAGTCCAACAGGGAACACCAAACGCTTCACCTTCGAGCCTGAAAGACACACAGAGATGGTTTCAACAGATGTCAGAGTCAAAGAGAAATAACTGATTCAACTATTCTGATCAACCTGACAGATCTTTGTGACCTCGGGAGTCGAGTTTTAACTGTTATCCTTCAGACTACTGAGCAGACTAATCCCTCTGCACCTTTATTTCGTTTTATCTCTCCCTGTTCGCTCGTTATCAGCAGCCCGTCTGCAGCCTTTGACCTCATTCATCTGTGTGAAGAAATGCAGGTCAGTGTGTGTGTTTGTGTTGAAGTGCAAACGTGAACCAAGTCACCTTTGGCCAAATAAAGACCCAGGAAGCCAGAGAAGCCCACCACAGCTACACTGGGGTAAAGGTCAGGAGGAGGGTCGCTCAGGAACTGGTACACATCTGAAAAATGTGAAAAAACAAGAGAGAGGAGAGGAAGAGGGGAGAGAGTGGGTGAGGGGCCAAGGTCAGAGGCCTGAGGTCGGATTACAAGAAGCTTAAACTGGTTGAACTTTTGCACGATGGAAAATTGGAGAAGTTTTCCAGAGATCTGCCTGGAAACTTCCCTGAGTTTAGTGTTCACACATGTGCACCCTCACAGCATGAAACCCTTCCTGTCAGACAGGGAGGAGGAGCATGCATGCTGCAGAAGCCCAGCATTCACAGTGGTGCACACACTGGCAGAGTTAAAGGAGTATTTTTGTGTTTTTTTAGGTGGGGTTGTGTGAGATACATGCTGTTGGAAAGTGTGCTGAAAAAGTTTCAGCCGAGCCTGTCTGGCAGAAACTTTTGCATGTCTAGAGTTCAGTTTCATTCTGCAGTTTCTCAGTAAAGAGGCCGAGCTGACCCGTATCCACTGTGACTAAAAAAACAAATTGTAACAGGTAACCCAAACAACCTCATTTCAAAACATTGAAATATCCCTTTAAATGGACTGAAACTTTTAGTCCTGCTGCATGTGGGCAGAAGAGAGAGGGAAGTCACCTCAAAACAGACCATTAGAGGAAAACATCTGCAGGATCTCAGCTCAGTGAGCAGCAGCAGAATGGAAAAGTGCAAAAGGCCGAGCAGGGAACTCTTTCTGAAGCTGTTCTGCAAAACTTTGTTGAGGAAGCAGCTCTTTCACACATCTCTGAAACCTGCTGTAACATGAAGATCACACGTCAGGAGAAACCGAGTGTAGAAACACAGGAACTCGCATATAATGGACGACTAGGCATCTAATTGGTGCGTAGCCCTGTGCACCATATCTGCTTTGAAGGTCTAACTACATCTAACATTGGCATTATCACTAATAACTGCATTGTTGAATGTAATCCATAATATGACAATAAAACTTCTTGGAAAGCTCATATAATCCCTGTTTTCTGATGTCGCTGTAAAAATAGAGTGATAATGACCTCTGTATCTCAGCATGCCCTGAGAACTTCACCTTCAGTTTTTGTTGCTCTGACGCCTCTGAATTTTCTCACCTGTGACTGTGGTCATAGACGTGGTGACTGTGGGCTCTACGGTCCTGTACACTCCCTGAAGTCCAAAAAGAGTCATCACACACAGAAATAGAGAAAGAAGGAGGTTATTTTCATCTAATGCAGCTGTTTTATTTTCAGATAAACCTCACTGACCTCAACTTTCTCCATCACAGCTGCACTCGTCTGCTGTAAAAAAACAAAGAGGAAAAGTTTGATTTCTAACATTTTCACGTTGGTAGAAAGTCCGGATAAGGGTTATAGCTACATCAGTGCACAAACCCAGCACTTATTTGAGTTTATCTTCTGTTCTCAGTTTGTCCCCCCTGACATGTAAAATCAGGTGTTACGACATGAACTCACCTGACACTGGTTGGTGTACGGTTCTGCCCATTTTCTCAGAGATGCCACTCTCTGCTCCAGCTCTCCCACCTCAGGCTCCACACACTGAGAGGCGGCTTCAGGACTGGTGTATAAAGACGGGAGCTGAAATATAAACGTGTTTGGGTCAGTTAAAGGGATATTCCGGCATAAAATGATCGTGCAGTCGTTACTAAAGTTGGTATAACTAGAAAAGCAAGTGGTCGGCAACTTTTATCTCTGGAAGGGGTGTCTGACTCGGTGTTATGGTGTGTTTGACCCTAAATTAATTTTACAGAATATTCCTTTAAGAAGATCAGAACAGGTAAATGAATGATCCAGGAGGTTAAGTGACAGATTGAGCAGGTAATCCCACATTTATTAAACCATGAGTATCTGTGAAGTCCTACATTCACACTTAAGTGATGATAAATCTTATTAAAACAGTCTCACTCATTTCTAAACCCACCTCCTCCAGGCTGAGGACAGGTGTGGAGTTCTTCTTCTTCCCCTCACCTGCAGCCAGCACCGAGCCGCACAGCAGACCGGAAGCTCCGGCACACAGCGACACCTGGCGGCAAACGACATGACTATGACGACTGACAATAAGGCTGGACTGACAGTTTGACCTTTAAAAATACAAATCTAAACAATATCAAACCGAGAGATGAAACTAAAACTCATTTAAAACATGTTATTTCTAATTAAGAGGTAGAAGTAGCCTCACCTGACCTGCTAATGCTAATAACATGCTAAGGTTAGCTGTGACTCATTCAGCACCGATTGAGTGATCTTTGTTACATTTAAAAAACACAGAACAATACGTCTATTCTCCACAGATAACCGCTTATGATTAGTTAGTATTTCTTTGTTAAAACGATGTTATATAACATTCGTAGAGGATAGTTACCACTTTGACATATGACATTTTCATCCGAATGAGACTCGCTTTCTACGGAAAGCCAGAAGAGTGACAGTTTAAAGAGCGCATGCGCAGTCCGCTTGTCCGTTACATCCAAACAGAAGCTGCAGAGGCGAAGATAAGAGAGACGATGTTGTCCGAACACGATCTTACTTTACCATCTATTAATACATTTTATTATCAGAAACCTCAATATGGGAAGTTAAATTAAGCTTAAAGTCTTATCTAGTAAAGTAAAATGTATTTTTTGGTCACACTTTATTTGATAAATATATGAATAATGCATTACAATCATGTTATAGCACTGTATGACTATAGTTATAAACACTCATTTGCACAGTTGACCTTTATTTAGCTCCATCCAGCTGAATTTACCCTCACAGAAAGTACTGACTGCTATGAACTATTAAACTTAAACACTAAACATACAGGAACATTTTACATTTTTTTCTATTTTTCATTTTCTTCTTTTTCTTTGTTAAAGCGGGTTATAAATAAAATTTATTATTATTATTTTAAATCATCTCATGAACACATTGGCTGGATGACCAATAACAAAGGAAAAGAGATAAAGATGAGTTATAAACACACAAACACACACACACAAGTATAAAAGCACTCAAGAAGCCGTTTGAAAGTCGACCAATATGAACATTTATTTCTGGAAAGAAGTTACAAATCGTTTCCAAAGAGTTTCTACTCAGATTATAAGATATGTTAATCTGATTTTACGTTCTTTTTCGGATACAGTCGTTGTAGCAAGGTATGTTTTCTTTTTTAATCCTCTATTCTGTTTTCCTACCGACAGACTGAAGACTGGTGGACTAAAGGATGCTGCGCTATGACTGAATGTGCCTCAAATCAGGACAGTAGTACTTATCGGTTACATGTTTCTTCTTTTAACAGCAACATGAGAGAAAGAGGAGGAGGAGGAACAAGAGGAGGAAGAGCAGCGAGAGGGCTGCAGACAGGAAGATGATGATGATGATAGTTATGATGATGAAGGTATCAGCTGCAGAGTACAGGGGAGTACATGAAGGGACATGGAGGTATCGAGGCCTGTTTCCCTGCTATACCTGCCTCACAGTGTGATCATCGCTGTGTTTACAACGTGTGACACTTCTGAAAGTTCAGGAGTCCAAAAATGAGCGATAACAGGAATATAAGATCTTCAAAACAAGAAAATAAACAGAAAAAAAATCAACATTTCAAACCTGAAAAACAGAAAAGGTGAAAGTGAAAGAATATAATGTTTATTTTCCTTTATTTATATGATTATATTTTGCTGGTTTAACCCACCAGGTTCTTTAACTTCTAATGCGAATTTGCAACTTTTTGGGACATAAATCAATAAAAAAATTCCTTCAGGACGTCCACAGAGAAACACACCCGTTCTCCCCTGTAAGGAGGTGCAAAGATAGGAAACAACATCAGATTAGTAGACGAACTTACCAGAGTTACGAGTGTAAGATTTTTGAAAATACAACCCCCCTCCCCCGTGGCATCGCATGAACACTGAAAAGCTGCTCAGGACTCAAGAGGTTTGAGCGTGAAAACAGGTAAAGTCATGACTTAAAGGATAATACCAACAGGTTTTCATTTCAGGAAGAAATTCAAGTCAGATCCTCTTGAGAAAAGAGTTTAAAAAAATGACATTTGCATACAGGAAAATGTAAAGCTTGAGACTCTTCTTTAAACGACACCTATCTCCTACTTTAAAATGTTCCACTTCTTTTGTTTGGACTAAATTCTCTCTGATTTTTTCTGTTTTCACTGAGAATATCCGTTCATTAGCCACGTACAGTGCTGCCGCTGAGGCGGACAGGACAGACAACAGAGGACGAAGATCAATCCGAAAAAAAAACGCCACGACTCACAAATGAAACTCTCCCGTCAGAATAAATAAAAACCCTACGACTGTTACTGCATAGCTCGGTGGAAGCGAAACTTCAAAATAAATAACTTAAATAACTGCAGACACACACAACTGCATCAGAATGAGCTCTAGCCCTTTTCACAGTCGGCTCATGAGACAGAAAACAAAATCAACATCAGGTCAGGAACACGGAGCTGGACGTGGAGCACAGATTTCTGGGCAGCAGGATCGAGGCTGAAAGCTCTACAGTAAATATGACGACACGAGTTCAGCAGCTGCTTCATGAGCGACGTGACTGAAATGTGCCTGAAATCAGCTGGCTGCTAAAGCTCGGAGTGGATGGACACGCTCGGCTGAGGCTGAAATTCACATTTTAGGGTTTTTAAGAAACAAATATAAGTAGAGGATCAGCTGACACACTTCACTTTGAGAGCCTCATGCAAGAACCATGCAAAGAAATAGTGTAATAAACCTTAAAGGACAACTTAAGTGCAAAATTATTATTTAATCATGTATACTAGACATTTTGATGTACATGTATATTTTATAGTTTGTTTCAATTTCTACTTAAATCTGAATTCCTTTAATATTCTTCATCAGAATTTTATGACTTTTGGTTCCTTAAAATGACTTAAATGTCTTTTAGGACTCTGCTGAATCAACTTAATGTCCTTAAAAGTTCTTTTGTGTCTTTTAGAGTTTTTTAAATTCAATTCAGTTTATTAATTTTTAATAAACTGAACGTCCTTTAAAGTTCTTTGAAATGAGCTCTTTATCACATGGATCATATTTGAAGGACTTGAAAATGAATTTATATCTTAAGTAGATCTTAAAGAAGAACTTTGTTTCCTCTTAAGTCCTCTATAATTTTATATATTCAGAGTTTTGAATAGATTTTACATATTTTTAAGACTTTTTGTGTGTCATTTACTGCGTTTCAGTTATTCTTAATGTTTTTATGTTCTTAGAAATTCTTTTGAATGCATTTTATCTTTTTTAAATTCTCATGCATTTCAGAGTCTTTTTAAATAGTTTTCTTGTCCTTTTAGGTTTTTTTTTTTTACAAAAATCTCACATCTTTTAAGGTTTTTTTTAAAACTGTATCATAGATTTCGGATGATTTCAAATGTATTTTACGTCCCTTGTAGTTTTTTTTTAAAAATAATGTCTTTAAGAGTTCTTGCAAACAAACTTTGCCTTTATAAGTTCTTTTAAATCAGTTCTATCCTTTTTGAGTTTTTTAAAATGAATGTTACACCTTTGACTGTCCTCCTATATAAATTTTATACCTTACAGAATCTTCTCAGATTTGTTTTTCTCCTTCTATGACTTTTTTATGGCTTTCAAAGTCATTTTAAAGGATTTTTAGACCTTTAAGATGCATTTTACTACATTTTATGGCTTTCAGAGTCAGTTAAAGTAAGTCTCATTGTGTCTTTTGATTTCATGACTTTGCTGTTTGCTTTGTGACCTTTTGCTGCACCATTATTATTTTGATTATTTGTGTTACCAGCTCTAAGTCAGGTTAGATCCTCTTGATTCCTGACACAGCTTCTTTCGCTCTGACATGATCTTTCAGGGGTGTTGATCATATTTCCTCTCAGTCCTCTTCAAACAATGTCCTGATTTTCAGATTCATTTATTTGTTTTGTTTTCAGAACCATGTCGTCTAAGTTCGGTTTTTTTCTTTGGTGTCTCTTTTTTTTAAATTGGCACTTTACCCGGGAGTGGGGAAAACAACCGGCCTTCAAATGCTCTCTCATACCAATGATTCAGTCTCACACGGTGATCATCAGGCAGAGAAAAGGAGGGATTCACTTCAAGTTTGTCAGGTTAGAATATATTCAGAGGAGAAAAGCTGCAGAAAAAAGGAAGAGAGTAAAATAAAAGAGGATCTTGCATGAGGCTCTGTGTGTCTGTTGAATATTTCCAAACTTACAAACTCTGGACATATTTTGAAAAATGCATTTCCTCTGTAAATTTTCATTATCAGCCAGATTATTGATTTCAGACACCGCTCAATATCACACATTTCAGCACGTTGTCACACTGCAGCTGTCAAACTGCAGATTTACACCAAAGAGCCTCTACAGAGCCGGTAAAGTGCAGGGAATGTAGAGGAGGGAGAGTAAAGCACTGCCAGTGACTTGATGGACGCAGACGACATCCTTTGACCTTTGACCCTGTCACTATCATAACATGACATCATAACCGATGAAGTATTTTGTACCATGTAGTGTTTTTTCCTTTTACTCTCTCTCACACACACACACACACAGAAACACTCGCTCATTCATACTCCAGACTCACGCAGAGACATAGTGATGCTTTATGGAGATGGGTACAGCATGATGGGTAACTGGGAGTGAAGAGCAGATTTAGGACTAAAAGCTGGAACGCACTGGAAGCAGAAACGGAGAGTTTAGAGCTCAACAGGCGTGTTAGGTTTCTCTTTGCTCTTTATACTTGGAAACAGCCAATAAAAAAATCTGCTTACTATCGACTATAAGGATCTTATTTTGCTCATATACCTGATCGTATGCTTTAAACTGCTGTTAGATATCCTAAAGGGCGTTTTTTAAAAGCACTGCAGACTCTTTTGGCTCAGATCATCTTTTGTTTTTGTCAAAGAAAGCTGTTTCAGGCCTGATGTGCTGCAGGTTTGTCTGATTATCGGGTCAGTTTGTATGCATGGATGTGTGGCTTCCAGTGCGTTTCTGCAGTAAGCCGGACTGGACAGCAGCCTAAATACAGTAGGTGAGAAGTAGAATAGGAAACTGACCATAGTCCAGACATAAACCTTTTTTTCTCCCGCTAAAATTTTCCTTATTTTTCTGAGAAAGCTAAGTCTGAAAATGTCCGAGCTGACCTTGAACATGTGACGACACACCGCGCCGGGCTTCTCCTGCCTTCACAGAGAACGGCAGATCTACGGCCGGCCGTCTCTCCCTCACCTCGGGTAAGTGCTGGTCTCTAGATTCAAAGCCTGCGCCTCAGTGAGTCTCCCGCCTGAAAACACCTGATCCCCCAGCGGGAGACCTCAGTCCTCCTGCGTTCCTGTTTCTATAAAAAGCAGACCTCAGCTGCAGCGTCTCACGTGCTCAAGCACATACTCTGGGAAGAGCAGACTGCACACCTGCAGACCGTCCAGTTTGCAAGGCATCCTGGGATACTCGTCCTCCTTCCACTTGTTTTCGTCGGGGTCGAAGGTGAGGATGGAGTCACTGTAGTGGCCGTTGTAACAGAGGCCGCCCAGCACCATGATCTGCCTGTCCAACACCGCCACCCCATGGCCGCTGCGGCCGATGGGCATGGAGGCGAGGATGGTCCACTCGTCGGTGTCGGGGTCGTACACCTCGGTGGACGGGCAGCCCTGCGACTCGAAGGAAGCGCGCAGGATCACGCACACGCCTCCGAACACGTACAGCTTCCCGTTATGAGAGATCATCTTGTGGAAGCAGCGGGCGTAGTTCATTTTGGATTTGTTCTCCCAGCAGCTGGTGTGTGTGCCGGGCAGCAGCGGCCCGCGGCCTGCGCGTGTCCTGTGTGCGTCCGACCCACCCGAGCTCCCCCCTCCTCCTCCTCCGCCCCCTCCCCCCGCCTCCCGCCCAGGATCGAAAACGCACACCTGTTTGGAGGTGGAGGAGGAGGTGATGCCGCCGGTGATGTACAGTTTACCGTTGAGGACCGTTCCCTCGTGGCCGTACTTGTTTACCGGATACGGGTCCACAAACTCCCAGCGGTCCTCTGTGATGTCATAGCGCTCTGTGGAGTAGAAGGTCTCGTCTCGCGTGCGGCCCGCTACGGCGTAAATGAACTTCCCGATGACGCCCACAGCGAACTCTGACCTGCAAACGACAGACAACATGAACATGAATCCAGTTATGAATCAGGGGAGTGAGGAAGAAAACGTTTGGTTATAAGGTGACGTGAAAAGACGAATTTTTCCTGTAAACAACAATGAAACCATAAAACATCGTTCAGAGTATTCAGACTCGCTCCGGAATGATCTCCTTCCTGATTGATACGTGTTCAACATAATGTGGAAAAAAAGTGGAGAAACACTGCGAGAAAAACCCCAAACAAGGTCGAATTTAGAAAAAAATCCGTTCACGGCATCAGTCACTACATTTACACGCGCAGCTTAATTGGACTAAGCTCGTCATTCGTTTTTTCTCAGCGAATCGGACTTCTCTCTTTTTCCACATCGACATGCAGCTAAGAAAAGAACATTTTTGATGTGACCATGTCCTGCTTCCCAAAACTAGGGGGCGATATGGGTCTTTTCAGCGGCACTGTCTCCGACCCCATACAAATGTCAACAACAATACCTCGATAATGTGGCTGGAGGTCCAAACGTAGGACTTCTGTTGGACTGAAACTGGCCTGAATGTTTGGGGATGATCTATGATCTCACACCAAGACTGGAATAACTAAAATGTGATGAGAGAAGCAGGATGGAAAACCAAAACTGACCAGAGAAGAGACGTTAAAAAAAAGGAATAGAGCTGTAAAAGTGAGCGTCTTCATCATTCACGCTCAGTGTCTCGTTCATGTGTGTTTGTTGGTCATGATGAGCTGAAAGGAAAATGTTTCCACCTGCTGCAGCTGAAGCAGACGCGCCTGTCAATGATCCTAATTTTACTACTGGGACAGACACAGTGGACATAACCACAGCTCGACTTCTTCAGTGTGGATGTAAACGGACAGACGCCGGGCTGTTGCCATGTCTCACCTGGGCACAGACATGTCAGCCATGCGCAGCCAGGAGTTCTGTCGGGGGTCGTAGCGGTAGACTTTGGAAGAGGCGTGAAACTCCCCGTCTGGTCCGAGCTCCTCTCCGCCCAGCAGGAAGGCAAAGTTATTGACGATGGCCAGACAGTCCGGTCTCAACGGCACCTGAGGTCCCTCCAGCTCCCACCACACCTGAGGGGTGAAGACACAGAGACAGACGCTGACCTCAGATTATGACCATAGATTAGAGACCCCACTTCATCTACGGTCAGCAGCTGATTTGATCTACTTTGGTTTTCATCTACAAACACCTTTGGGCGCTGCAGCAGCAGGATCTTGCTGTTGACCATACTGTGTCCGATCATTCCCCTGAAGACGGCGGTCTGTGGCCGAATGGAGCGGATACGGTTGGAGCGCGTCTCCACCAGAGGCTGCTGGTTGACATCATGGAAATAGCTGAGCGCCTGATCGACCTCCTGCCTCAGCTGCCTGGAGTACCGGTAAAACTCTGACGTCTTCACCTGTGGAGGGAAAACAAATGTGTGATCGGTGAAACCTGGAGAACATCTGGACCATCGGCCGGCTGAAATCTGTCGCAGAGCAGCGCCGACCTTCTCGAAGATGTTGGCTGGAGTCATGAGGCAGAAGCGGATGGACTGCACGATGGTGTCCGTGTGCCTCCATCGCCGCCGGTCATGTCTTAACCACGCCTGGACCGCTTCATACAACTCGATTTCCGGGAAGCGACTCAGAGCGTCGCTGTTCAGGTACGCCTGAGTCAGAAACAAAAGAGAGAAGAAGAAGTTTAAGAAAACGCTCGCTGTTGGACCGAAACGAATCCCAGTGTCAGGACGATAAATAAACCAGGAGGTTAGAAAACTCTCTTTTTTATGAGCTTTTAAACGACTTTATCTCTGTTTACCAAAATCACTGACAACTAGGCGGCACGACGAGATGACAAATTTCATCTGCACTGGTTTACGTCCAGGTAGTAGAGCTTTACAGCACTACTGCAGTAGACATTAACCTGAGTGTCAGGACAGTCTTTAGAGATTGTTCTTATAGAGAGGATTTATGTGACTGTTTAGATTTATGTTTCAGAGGTTTGTCCCTCCCACTGGAGAGTCTCAGCGGGTAAAGAGGCTCAGGGACAGGTGTGTCACTCTTTTTTAGAGAGAGACTGTTTGGTGGCATCACTGCAGGAGACCTCAGAGACGCCAGTGGAAATCAAAGCAAGCTGAGGCCCCGACGACACGAATGCAGATATATTTCAAACCGCACATATTTATGTCCGATCAGGCCTCCCTACCACACCAAAACACTCAAACCGGATAAATCTGATTTAGAAAAAACAAGTGGAGAAACAAAAAAATATCTGTATAAGTGGATTCATGTGGTTGAACTTTTACGGCTCGGTGACGTCAAACCGCAGCTCGCACATGTGAATTAAAAAGAAAAACAACAACGATGGCAGACAGACAGGGTATTCGTTACGCTTGTTTTGCCCTTTTGGGACTAATTTCAGCCTTGACAGTGAACCTTGTTTTATACAATTACAAACACCAGTCAGCAGCCCACAGAGGCGTCTGCTGCGCCCAATACTTTTATTGGTCACATGCATGACAAACAAACAATGCATGACGCATCACGCTGTTACGATTCATCGGCCAATCAGGTAGCTTTGTTCCTGAATTTTTTTTAAGCGGCACCAGATAGGATTGAGTTTGAAGGCTACGTGTGGACGCAGATATTTTTGAGAACTAACACGTGTGGACAGACACATTTAGTCTGGGCCTGAGTTGTCCACAGTGTCCTCTGTTGATCTCCAGGCCTTGAGCGAGTTGGGGCAGGCAATGATGCCGGAAAAAGGGGAAATTTAACTCGACACTGAGCTACAAGTGGAAAGTCGAAGCTTAGACACAATCTGATTTCCATTTCAGGCCTGTAGAAGTAGAAATATTAATATATGATTAACTGACGGGTAATTCTGGTGCTGAGTCCAGCGGATGATGACGTTTAAATGACTCAAAACCAACTCTGCAGAGAGTTTTCCTTCAGAGACAGATTTCTTTCTAAGTAGACATCATCTACTACGCTCTCTTTAAGGCCACCAAACTCATAATTCAGGCAGTGGAGGACAAGCAGCTCCTGAGTTTTAGGGGGTCTTTTGTCCCCCCTGTAAGATGTAAAGTATGTAAACTTAAGTAAGTAAACTTTATTTATACAGCGCCTTTCACAGACCAAGGTCACAAAGCGCTTTACAGTAAAAGCAAAAAGCAAAAACAATACACAGTTAATAAGTACATACAAAGCTAAAATTTAAAAGGCCAAAACAACATTATAGCAACCATAGCAGCACCAAGACAGTTAGGGAAAAGCCTGAACAAAAAGAAAAGTCTTTAGTCAACAGACTCCATCGAACGCAGAGCAGGCGGAAGATCGTTCCAGAGCTTGGGAGCAACAGCCTGGAAGGATCGGTCTCCTCTGGTCCTGAAATGAGTGTGAGGCACCATCAGAAGATTCTGACCCACAGACCTCAGAACCCGGGCTGGGGTGTAAGGCTGGATCAGGTCATTGATGTAAGCTAGAGCCTGACCATGCAAGGCTCTGAAAGTTAGAACCAGAATTTTAAAATTTATCCTTAAAGAAACAGGCAGCCAATGAAGGGTTGTAAGAATCGGGGATATGTGCGACCTCCTATTGGAGTGGGTCAGAATTCTTGCTGCAGACTTTTGTACTAACTGCAGGCGAGACAGCTCCTGTTTGTTCATACAGGAAAACAAACTGTTGCAATAGTCTAAACGTGAAGACACAAATGCATGAATGATCAGTTCCAAATCATTATGTGACACCATCTTTCTAAGTTTGGAGATGTTCCTAAGTTGAAAAAAGCCATTTTTGGTCAGCTGATTACAGTGTTGCATTAATGACATGTCTTCGTCGAAAACAGCACCCAGGTTTCCTAGGCTCGGTTTAACAGACCGGCCCAAGTCGCCTAAGTACTGACTAATCCCTGGAATGGAGTCATCAGGGGCAATAATCAGTGTTTCTGTTTTGTCCACATTTAGCTGCGAGGTGTTATCACTTAGCCATTTTTTAATCTCTGCCAAGCAGTGGACTGAGGAGTTTAGCCTCTGGAGCTCAGTAGGCTTGAAAGAACAGTACAACTGAATATCATCAGCAAAAATGTGGAAGGAAACATCAGAAAATCTGCGGATGATTTTTCCCAAGGGGATCAAATATAACAGAAAAAGAACAGGACCCAAAAATGTCTGTTTGTCCTGTTCTTGACCTGATTTGTACAAGTTTCTGAGCTCCCAAAAGCCCACACAGAAACAGGAACGACCGCTCAAACGAAAGACGAGCCAATCCCGTGTTCTCCGAGGCAGAATTCCTGTTTTTGTCAGTGGAGTCTGGAGAGTTACGTAACGACTGTTTTTGCTTTTTTAAAAAGTGTGAGACGCTCTCACTTTGAGGGGATCCTTTCTGTGATGTTTTCAGACACTCACAACAACAACAACAACAACCGCCCCTTCCTTCCAAAGACGAGAACTTTTCTGAGCGGATTTCTGTGAAGGAGGATCATACCTGCAGTCGCTCCAGGCTGAGGTAGGACAAAAAGTCGGGTCGGCTCATCAGGGGGACAAAGTTGTCGAGTAGGAAGTTGTCGAGCTGCTCCTGGACGCCTTCCACGCCCACGCTGAAGTCCTCCAGGAGGCGCATGACCTCGGCACAGTTCTCCAAGCAGATCTTCGCCAGCAGAAAGGAGCAGCAGAACTCCACCGCCTCCGTCAGCTGGACATACATGGCCGCCTGCAGGGACAGAAAGCATGGAGGAATCAAGTGTGGGAGTGTGCGCGGTAGTGAAACTGTAAAAAAGTCTCTGCTTTGTCAGTTCTTCATCAGCGCGGTTTAAAATAGAAGCACAGCTCTGTTCGAACAAAAGGAAGTCCGAGGGTTTGGGTGTTTACCTGGAGGATCTCTTGCACTGTGGGCATGCTGAGCTCCAGAGAGCCGTAGTACATGAACCGGAGGATGTGGCCGAAACCAGCAGCTGTCAGCCCCTTCATGTGGATCTTGTCCTGGTCCCTCTCCCTCATGTCAGCCGTGAACATGACCCGGAAGTAGTCGCTCTGGGTGGCCAGAAGCGCCTTGTGGGCCTGAAGGAGGAGGACACATCAGACAGACATGATGTTTCTTCAACGACAGGAAGTCAAACTGACGGATGTTTGAGGGTTTTTTTCTGATATTTCGATATCTGAGCATTTCAAGCCATGTCCAAACGGGTTCTAATCTGATTAGACGTTGTACTCAACTAGTGAGATAAAGCTTGTTGCAGCTCGGCTCACAGCCCCCAAAGTCCAACCAAAGATCATCAGAGAGACACAGATTTTTAGCAGACCGCTGATCGCCTGTTTAAAGGGATATTCGGGCCTAAAATTAAGTTAGGGAGAGAGTAGGTGAGTTGTGTTTGGTCTCTTAAACAAAGTTAAAAAGATGTTTGGTGGCTGTGACCCTATATGTCCTGTTGATGAAGTTAGGTGCTGTTCTGAACATTATTTGTGGCTATAGAGTGGCGTTTTGGTTGGGGGCGTGTCTCTCTGTATTACTATCCTGTGGTCGTTACTAAAGTTGGTATAACTAGAGAAGTAAGAGGTCGTCAACATTCATCTCTTGACGGGGTGTCTAACTCGGTGTTACGGTGGGTTTGACCCTAAATTAATTTTATATCCCTTCAAGTCTTCTCTCTGTGTCTCTGCTCGATTTTCTGTTTGTTTTTGTAAACTGAAGGTGGATTACTGCGGGTGTTTTGCCTTATAACTCTCTTACACTGAGGAATTTCTGAAAACGAATTGAGTTTCTATAAAAGAAGCCAGGAGCAGCTCAGTGCACAGCCCCTAATTTGTCTGCAGAAACAAGACTGAATGAAATCAGGGTGTTTTTGGACCGTTATTGAGAACTGGGTCTGTTCATTCTTTAGAGGAAGACAGTTGAAGTTCATCTTGGAAAGAAACTATAACGAGTGGGTTTAGATTTACAAAAACACTCTGGTATTTTTCTGTTTGGAGGACGTGAAGAAGGAGACCTCTTTTATTAGGAATCAGGATGGTTTTCTTGTATTACTCCAGTCTGCAAAGCATCCTTGACTTCAAGTGGCTGAACATCCAGGGAATTTTTAAAAGCTGCATCCGTTGACAGCCGTGAAAAGCAGGATTACACTCCAGGATGAAGAATACACGAATTTAAAGTAACATCTGTTTAATCCGTGTACCTGGAAGTGGTGCTCCTCTATCAACAGTGTGACATCCAGCAGCAGACGCTCCTCGTAAAGCGCCCGGAAACCCGATGACACACTCCCATCGTGCACCTGGGACAGGTACACCTCCACATCTGCCCCCGACATAACACACCTGGAGGCATGAAGGACAGCAGAGCACAGGAGCAGGTGGGGGTGGAGAGAGAGCGGTGTGAAAATCACAGAGCATTAAAAGTGGCATCGATGGAGTCGGCTACAGCTGTGTAATGCAAACATAAAACAAGGATGAAACGAAGCCAACAGATATTTTAAAAATGACTCCAGCAAGCACACAACTGCAAGTCTCTCCACAGTCAGGGTTGTGTTCGTGAGCACTGCTGCAAAAAGGTAAGACTGGGCCTGGAAGGGCATTCACGAGGACGCTCAGCATTAAAAGCTCAGCATTTCAGCTGCTGCATCCGAACAGGCAGTAACTCTTTCACAGACAAATGTGTGTGTTTCTGCTCGGACCCCACAGGGGAAATATTCTGCTCCACTGCAACAACACAGTGAGGGTGGCACGCGAAATAAAGAGACAGAAAGAAAGAATAAAAAAGCATCCGGCATGTTCATCCACTTTCTTCAGGGTGGAAACACGCCGTCATGTGCACACAAACAAAACAGAGAAACAGAGAGCAACCACACAAAAACACACACGTTTGTAATTACACCCACACTCAGTACAAGACGACTGAAACAAACACACACACACACCTTTACACTCACAGACTCTCACAAACAATGCAAATGAAACACACGCACAGCACACTCACCTCTGATTGGCCACGGGCATGTCAGAGGGGGTTGTCCGAGCCAATCAGAGGACAGTGCCCCTTGTGTCCTGTAGATGCTAACAATGTCCCTTTTCTGAGCGTCAATCACCTGGACGACAAAGCCAACACAACGGCCACATTAAAGCATGAAGGTCTGCAGGAGCAAACTGTCATCATCATCATCATCATCATCATCATCATCATCATCATCATCAGAAAACAGCCAAACAAACAACATCTGAGCAGGTTCATCATCGTCAAACACTGACAAAAGTATGTGGACGCCTCAGCTGTACGCCCACAGAGAGAAGACCAGGGTGTCCACATACTTTTGGCCTGAATGTGAGCGTGACGTCTCTCTGCTGTCAATGATTCAGGAGGAACTTATGACAGTCTGTTTATTAGCATGGATGATATGAAATGAAGGTTTTAATGGCGTTTGGATTAAAAGATTATTTCACTCGATTGCACCTTTTTACCAGAGTAATGAGACTGCAGGGAAGTTAATCAGTGAGATTTGGAGAGCCTGATATGATGAACATGATGAAATACAGAAACATCAGCGGTCAAACTTTGAGAAAAGCTACAAAGAGTTTTAAAAACGTTAAAAACTTATTTACATGATTATTATCTACACCAGTCACATGTTTCAGCAGATGTTTTACTCATTTATGAGAAAGACAAATACACTGGGCGATACCTTGACTTTAATAATCAAGTAGCTGGTTTAGATTTGATAAGTCCTTTAAAAGGTTGGGTAGGCGGGAATCCATTAAAGAAGCATCTTTTTTGTGGTTGTGTACAGAAAAGCTTTTAATTTCAGTCAATAGCTGTAAGTTATTGATGACATTTGATAATATAACGATATCGCTGTGTATTGTTATGTCTGTGTAGTCAACATTAAAAAAAATTTGAGTGGTCCGCTCTTTCTGACTGTAAACAAAGCCGTTCTCCGCCTCCCCCAACCTGATTGGTTGTGAGGCAGACACTTCTCCCCGTGTCGTTCAGGAATCCAAACAAAGTTAGCGTGCTACAATATCGGACAGTAGAAACCAACCAGAAAGTTCGGAAAATTTGTCTGAATCCTCTTTTGGCCACAACTGCCGACACAAGCAAGAAAACAAAGTAAATACCGGAGACTCTGGAGGAATAACGGGCGCTTAAAACGGAGGTAGACCGGACAAGAGCTAAAAAGCCGGGTCAACATAAACGATGGGGGACGCTTGGGGATCTTGGTGACCCTGTAACCTTTCTGCTGGACAGGTAAACCGCTTTAACAAAGTAAGACAAGTGTCTGTAACAGAAGTGTTTCTTGTCAAACGGACCTGCTGTAGCGTGTTGTAGCGCCATCGCTAAACTGTCCTCCCTCGGGTCCTGGACTATGTCACTTTATCCTCGTTGTAGAAGTCCTGCAAACATTGTGTTTGCTGGTAGTCTGTTGGCATCTACAGTAGCACCAATGCTTTTGACTTTCACCTTGACTGGGCCCCATTTGTAATGATCTGAAGGATTTATCTGCATTATATCTTAATTTGTTGGAACGATACGAGCGAGCAGGAGCGTCTGTTTGTGGGCGGGGCTTTCTGGAGCAGAGAGGGAGGGGAGGAGCTGAGGGGAAAACTGGTTGGGAGGGGTCGAGTTTACATTCAAGATTTCTCCTAAAAACTGGAACTTCATCAGATCCTGACTACCCCACCTCTAATATGTCATCACTCCTAGTTTTTATTATTAATATGATTATTATTATTATTATTATTATTATAGGCCTGAAATGTGAGTCATACAGGTGTATTGTGCAGCCACCCACCCTCTGGACGAGGCTGCTGCATAAATAGTTGCAGCCAATGAGCTAAACTACACGGATGTAAACAAGCACACAAAACGGATGGCGTCTTTAGTCAATATTTGGATCTGTAAACTGGAGGCTGTGTCTAGATAAAAGCGGTTGACCAGCGCAATCTAACCAGAACAGGCATGTGGAGTGAAGGCTGGTGGTCTAACTTTGCAAACTTCTGCGACATTGTTTACCTGCAGACTCTGTAAGTCTTAGTGACGAGTCAGTGAGTCTAAAATCTTCATTCAAACATCCTCAAAATGAGCGACCTCAGAGGGTCTCTAGCCTAAAACCCCTGCGGCCCCAAAACACAGATTCTAAATGTATGAAACGGACAGGGATCAGGAAACCAGATGGATTATGTGTAAAATGGATGCTGAGTTAACAGTGACAGTTTCCTCAGGTTATAAGGAACCATGCAGCGCTACTGAGTGAAAAATATTACCTTGTGGAGCCCGGGCGAACAATCACAGGCTTTGACAGCTGAGCGCTAAGGGGCCGCTCGCATTTCCTGTGTTTGTGTTTCCCTGGTTCTAGCAGAGGAGACAAGGAAGTGAGCAGTTAAAACACTGAAGGAGGAGGAGAAAAACACAAGGAAACCATCACGTTACATGAAATATTCAGGTGTTTACATGTCATAAATGCTGTAGTAACCCTGATTTATTTAGCATCAGAAGCAACACAACAGTGAAGGAGGCAATAACTACACATACCACCATCCTCAAAGAATAGGGTTTCTAAACACAGACGTCTGATTTACCTGCTAATTATTTACTCAAGTCACAGATTAATCATTCAGTCTGAGAATTTAAGGCAAAAAAGTGAGAAAAATGCATTTCAGCAGATATAAAAGCTCAAGACAACTTTTCAAAAACACGACCACACTTGTGTTTCCCTGATTCAGCTGAAACTAATGACCCCAGATTATTTGAGATTTATTCCCGAACTAAAAAACTAAAATGGCAAGAGGTGAGGAGTATCTCAGAAAAACTAATACTTTCTGGGGTAAAGACCATTATTTAAGCTTTGTAATTCTGTGTAAATCTCTGTGCACTTTTGTTTCAGGAACTCTCGCCCTCTGACTGGCCTGACCCCGGCTCGCCTCTGTGCTGAAAGGAAAAACAACAGCAGGTTGCAGCAGCGTCCGTTCTGAGACCGTCTCTGCAGCACAGCACACCTGACGACAGGCTCAGCCCCCGCAGAGGTTCACAGTCACTTCACAGGCTGCAGCCCGGCTAACGTATTGTTCAGACAAATCAAATCACTTCACGCTTAAGTGACTCATTATGGGAGTTATGTTCTCACTTATGTACCCTTTACTCTTCCCTTCAAAGTAAACTTAGTTTAAACTGCTCCCTGATAAAAGTTAGGGGTGGGAGAAAAAAATCGATTCACACAAGTATCGCAATTTTTTGTTTTACAATTTTTAAATCGATTTTTTCTTTCAAATGTAAGAATAAATCTTAAAAACTGACCTACATGTGATGTTTAATGGTTCCTGAAATAGTCAGTAGACAATCATAATCATTCAACTGTTTCATTGGTGACCAAAATCCGAGAAAATCGACATATCGTAGAATCGCAATTCAAATCGAATCAGCATCCAAAAAATCGTAGAAGAATGGAATCGGGGGAAAAGCATATCCTCTCAGCTCTGATAAAAGTATTTAAAGATTTAAAGGGAAACATCTCTTTTACCTTTTTATCTTGCTTTGATTGTCCTTAAATTATTTTAGATTCTAGTTTGTATACTTTGATGGGTCACATTTTTATACTCCAGACATCCGACGCAAATCAAACTCCACCTCAGAGAAAATAAAGTTGAGGTTTAAGTTGACATTGCTGATAATGAATTATAACATCCATGCCACTGATACAGAGCGTGTATTTAGCCTACAAACCAATGAACTTTAACATATCGTCAGTAAGATCGGATGTTTGTGTTGTTGTTTCTGTTCCTGTTACAAAAAAACTGTGACAGCAAGAGTGACAGGAAAATAACAAAGGAAAACATCAAGTTTAGAACATTAAAAAAGAAGTGTTTATATCGTAGTGTCAAAGTGAGTTCGAAAATATCGGTATATCGGATATCGGCAACAGTCAGATGAAGTTCTGAAGAAATAACTGACCGCCAAATACAAAAGAGTGAAACCCTTTCTTAATTGAACTTTTGAACCATAATTTCTTTTCTTTGACAGAGAGGTTGTTCCTGTCCCTGTACTTTTATAAAATCGGAGCAGAGACCAGAACAGAGGTCTCTAACCCTGGGATCAAAGCCCAAAACAAAGGCTCCTCTAACGGTCTGCAGCCCGGGGACGGACACCATCAGGTCAGGCAGCGATTTAATGATATAATAGATACTGAATAAATGTGATAAAAGCTGTTGTTTTACTCTGCTGTGTGTTTCTTAGCTGCTAAAATAAACTGTCACGATTCTGAGCTCCGGGAATCCGGCTCTGCTCTCCACCGGGATCAGGTCTAGCTTAGCCGCTGAAATCCAGCCGTCTCACCTCGGCGGTGCTGATCCCCACAACCCCTCTTCGACCAGGCAGCTCTGGCTCCTTCGGACATGAAGTTGCGGGTTCTGTTCCGGAATCAAGAGAGCGGACGGCAGCGGTGCTCTGCCATGTTAACGTCCACCTGCCGGACGCAGAGACCCCCAAATTAAACGGCTAACACACCACCGCGGTTCTCAGGCTTTACGGACGCCATTTTCTGCACCGGCGTCATTTCCCTTTTGGGCGGAACTGAAGGGCGTTCAGAGGTGCAGCAAAGATTGTTTTAGTCTGCAAGATGAATCACTCCGACCGACCCCAGCTGGATTGTTATTGTTGGGCAAACCGACCCCTCATTCAAGGGCGCGTCCACGTTTTTCTTTGATTTGGGTGACCCAGCTGGGAACCCCCATGGACCCCACATTCACACCTGAAGCTAATACTACACAGTATCCTTACATGGCCTCACCAAATTACACATTGAAAAGCACACAAAGCAAAATTAAACAATAACCTTTCCACTAACTTCTTTGCTCATCTTTTCGCCGTCTTCTTCTGTGCCTAGATCGTAAAACACAGGTGCATCAATGTTATAGGTCCCTGGCCGCTCACTTCTGTTGTGGCTTTTTTTATTCGCATCCTTTTATTTTCGTAGTAACTAACTTTTTTTTTCATTGTCACTTTTTTTTTCTTTTGCGTCGTTAACTTCCATTGTGTTTTTTTTTATCTGCACTATTTTTTTTTTTTTTGCTGCTGGCTTCGGTTTCTGTCTTTCTTTCTTTCTTTCTTTCTGCGCTGTTTCTTTTTTATTTGCAGTGGGCTATAGTTTCTTTTTTTTTTTTTGCTACAGCAACTTCTGTTATGGTTTCTTTCTCTCTTTCTTTCTTTTTTGCATCACCACTTTTTTGTGTGTGTCATTAACTTCCATTGTGGTTTTTTTTTTTGTTGTTGTTGTTGTTTTTTTTCTGCTGCACTGTTTCTTTTTTTATTTGCAGAGGGCTTTGGTTTCTTTTTTTTCTGCATCAGTGTTTTCCGTTGTGGTTTCATTTGTTTGCATTCTTTTTTTTTAATTTGCAGCAGTGGCGGTTCTCAGCCACCGTAATCTTTTACCTCAGCAAACTTGGGTCAGGGTAGCCTACAACTCCAGGGTTCGGTCAAGGCATACAATTCGAAAGAACTACAAACCTGATGACGTCTATTAACAACGACGGACCTGACACATGGATCAGGGATTGGATTTTTTTATTGAAAGAGGAAAAACTCTTGACCAAACCCGAACCTTTTAGGAAAACTGACCGTTTGTAAGCACATCTGAGCCCCAACAGTTTGTGTACATGACAAAAAAATGTTAATCTTACAGAAATAAATTGCATCAGCCGCGGTGAAAGGTCCCCTCCGCCTATACGAACCATACGGATGCACAAACGCTTACTTCACCGCTGTTCAGGGACAAATACATCTAGACTTGCTTTCGTAATTTATTTATTATTTATTCTTGTAATGCAAACTCTGTCAGCGTTTTTCGTAATGGTCGATAATAATGTAAGGAAATGATCCCATCGGTTGTATTGATCAGGCATTCGTCTCAGACACCTTCCTGATTCCCTTTCCAGTCAAGATGGCGGGCGACGAGTCTGGAACAACGCTTGGTCAGCCTCATTTGGCCAAACAAGACCTCTCTTCTCTGGTAGGAGACGATTTTATATACATTCACAGCTCTCTCTAAAGTCTCAGGCTTTATTTGTGTGGGTTTTCCTCAAAAAATGTGACACGAATCTGATATATCTAAGCGTCAACGGTCGCCGGTGTTGCGCCACCTCCACCACCCGGCACATGAGGATGGGCCCCCCGGTGGAGCTCAGAGCTCCGCCACCGGCCTCACCTGTGACAAAGACCGCAGATTCATTCATTTGTCAACTTGTAATGAGGACAATATCGGATTTTTATTAATTCTGTACAGTTTAAGTAGTCCACATGTTTGTACTGAGTCAGGATTATCTGCTGCAACGACTCAGTGACTGGCAGTCATTGAATTAAAGGAACATTCACACAAATATCAGAGAGTATGAATAACGCTACTGTTTAAGCTGTTATCTGTTTAACACCAGGATTTACCTCTGTCTTAGTGTATAATGATGTGTTGATACAGGTTAAAGGGAAGTAATGATGTTGGTCGAATCATATAAGTATAGCTGCGAAATGTTGTATAATATAATTAATACAAGATCCTAACAACACCTCTCTGTTAAATTTTACTGTTTAAAGTTATTAAATTACGGGAAAAACTGGTTTATTTGTATGTGTAAAGCCTGAGTTTGGCAGTATTAAATTATGGACTAATAGAGTAAGTTAATTAAGTGTCTAATCGCAATGTTAGAAAATGAAACAGGTTGGTTTTGGAGGTTATGAGAAAACACATTTCAGAGCCTTAAAAGTAATGAGTGGAATCACAAAGTCAGTTTTTCAATGATTTTATGATTCTAGATTCACAGAAGTTAAAAGCAGGAGTGATGTGATTGTGTATTCTGGTTCCTGTTAAAAGAATGTGGGAAAAAGATGAGAATATGTGGTTTTTACTTAACTTCACTTCAACTTTATTATGTCTCAAAATGGGCAAATCGGGTCGCAGCAGGCACAGGCATTGACAACACTGCCATACATCATGAAAGAAAATAAAACACATTTACATAAAAACAGTTCTGGAGGTAAAAAGCATTAAAGACGATTTAGAAGGGGAAAAAAAAAAGCACATGTCAATCATACCAGTATTTTCGCATGAGCAGATCACAATAATTAAGTACAATACAAAGTAGCAATAATAATAATAATAATAATAATAATAATAATAATAATAATAATAATAATAGTAATATACACCATCTAATATCCGTAGCAGTAAGCTAATCATATTTGTTAGACAGATATTGAGTTGAAATGTTGGACAGCTGCAGAGCCTGAAAATGAGCATAGTATTCCCTCCTTAAACATGATAGACAAAAGTGGTTGTCTGAGGCTAAAATCAAATCTAAAGCACCTTTGTGAACAGTCAGGGTCCATTGCGGTGCAGCTTGGTAATTATATGTCATTCAGCAGACACTTTTATCCAAAGCAACATATGAGCTTGGTGTGAGTGTTCCAGCGGAAGAAATGTAGGAAAACCTCATAGAAGCTCACAGACAGTTTGTACTTTCCATTGGAGGTGTAGATAAAGTCGGTGAGTGTCAGTTACTCAGTTTGCAGAGTCAGCACCGGTCAGTGTCTCTCTCCCAGCTCTCTTTGTCTCTGTTCATCTCTGGCGTTTGTTTGGATCTCACGCTGGAAATCTGCCATATTGAATCTTGTTTTTAGTGCCATGATGGATCTTAAGTTGTTTCTTGTTTTTTGCAGGATGTGTCGACCTTGACGCCTCTCTCCCCAGAGATCATCAGCAGACAGGCCACCATAAATATCGGTATGGCAGAGTCAGGCAAAAATCTGATCTTCTTAGAAAGCCGCTGAAAAAACATGATGACCACCTTTTCTAACTTTGGTCTCCTTCTCTTGTAGGCACCATCGGTCATGTAGCCCACGGAAAGTCCACAGTAGTGAAAGCTATTTCCGGTGTTCACACTGTCAGGTTTAAGAACGAGCTGGAGAGGAACATCACCATCAAGCTCGGATATGCCAATGCTAAGGTAAGGTGCACCGGGGATTGATATCTCAGAGTCAACCTGCTCTCTACCTGACCTCTGCTGTTTTTTTTTAATGAGAGATCTGAAATGATTGGGGCTTTTGTCTTCTACAAATGTTTTATGATCCATAAGTTTTTCATGCATGTACAGGATTCAAGACAGTTGGTACATCATGCAAACGAGTCAGTTTTTCAGACTTTTTGGACCCGTTTTTGAATATTTTAGACCCAAATAAGCTCCAGAGAGGTTAAGAAATGCTCAGCTGTCAATGCAAAACAGTCTGCATGTGCTGCATCTAAATTCTGAGTAGGTGATGTCAGCTTGTGGAGGGCGATGTAGCTGCAGAAAATAGTCTTAACTGGACAAAAAGGTCTGACCCTGCACTGACCTTTCCTCTCATGCTGTCATTTGTTGTTGGTTAATCTTCCTCTTTAGCTCATTTTCATTAAAGAATTGCGTTGCAGACATTGCAGCCAAAAAACTTGAATGACTGTGAAGATATTTCGACTCCATATTTGGACCACACCAGAACATACCTATTAAGCCTTTGTTTTTGCAGGTTTATAAGTTGGATGACCCAAACTGTCCCCGGCCGGAGTGCTACAGGTCGTGTGGCAGCAGCACTCCTGATGAGTTCCCCACAGACATCTCAGGCACCAAGGGCAACTTCAAACTGGTCAGGTAAGACCAGAAAGACAGAGAGAGAGAGAGAGTTCACAATCAGGCTGTTTTCAGGTCAGAGATATTCCCACTGTTTAAGGACAGGAGAGCTTACCTTTCTCATGAGAGCACAACTTCTGTTTGTTTTCAGTCGTTTTGACCCCCATGTTTGTTGCTCTGTAGTGCAGTGACACTTTGTACAGATGTGGAAGTTTCAAAACTTTCTACTGCACCTTGTGATGGAGTTGTATTTGGTTTTTAGGATGTGCACAGGTCCACATCATGCTTGCTCGTGTAAATGAATGGATGTGTAATTATCTAAGCTCCTGAAATCTCTGATATTCTTTTCATTTGTGTGTTTTTAAAAATGTTTCAGACACGTGTCATTCGTGGACTGTCCTGGTCACGACATTTTGATGGCAACCATGTTGAACGGAGCAGCCGTCATGGACGCCGCTCTCCTGCTCATTGGTGAGATCCCGATTGGATTCCCTGATTTCATATTTATATTTTTGTCTGAGGAAGTCGCCCTGAGTTTTGTTTTTGCCTCCGTCCACCAGCTGGTAACGAGTCATGTCCTCAGCCTCAGACGTCGGAGCATCTGGCAGCTATAGAGATCATGAAGCTGAAGCACATCCTCATCCTGCAGAACAAGATCGACCTGGTGAAGGAGAGCCAGGCCAAAGAGCAGTACGAGCAGATCCTCGCCTTCGTTCAGGGTGAGCTGAGCTGTGATGTTTAACACAGGGCATGGTCGTCTTTAACTGTGATCTCGAAATGAAAAGAAACCGAAGAAGGATGGGGAGAGGGGAGAGTGATGCTGGAAAGGCTGCAGTGCATGTTTTTAGGAGGTGTTACAGGTTAAAAGCTTTTAAAACATGTAACTTGGACAAGGCGGATGACTTTGACGAGTCCACTTTTATAGTTATTATGATACGCATGACCATATAATAATAAAATCTGTTTGGAAAATAATCTGAACTTTGAACTCTTGAGTTCATGTGTGGCTCACTCTCCACCCCTGCTGACTCTGAGCTGATGGCGTGTTTAAATGTCCGTCCTGCAGGCACAGTGGCGGAAGGCGCTCCCATCATTCCCATCTCAGCACAGCTCAAATACAACATCGAGGTGGTGTGTGAGTACATCGTCAAAAAGATCCCCGTGCCTCTGAGAGACTTCACGTCTGAGCCCAGACTCATCGGTGAGAAAACAATCCGACGTGTTTCTCCAGCTGACTAACCTGGAGGGAAATTTTCCGTCTGATTTCCTTTTTTATGAACTTTACTCTCAGATTGTTGTTTGCTTTTGTTTCTCAGCTGTTAAACTTCAACAAAGTTTACCTTCTCTGTTTCAGTCATCCGATCTTTTGACGTGAACAAACCGGGCTGTGAGGTGGATGATTTAAAGGGAGGTGTCGCCGGAGGAAGTATCCTGAAAGGTGTCCTCAAGGTAACGCAAACTTTGATCCACTGATGTGCTCTGATAAACAACTATAAACAACTTCTTAACCAACTTCCCTCAAAGACGTCTTTGTATATTTTTCCATGATGGTTTCTTGCAGCAGTGAGAGTAAATACAGAATTTAGTAACATTTTATCCACATTCGATGATCCTGGGTGTGAATTATGTCCCAGAACAAACATTGATATTTAGTTGATGATGCAAAGATTGAGGATGTGGACATTTGCCTGACTCTACACCGGGGTGATAATAAACTAAATCCATAATCGGTTTTCCTTTTAAATTTCTCCTCCAGGTGGGTCAAGAGATCGAGGTGCGGCCGGGAATCGTGTCCAAAGACCAGGAGGGGAAGCTCATGTGCAAACCCATCTTCTCCAAAATCGTCTCTTTGTTCGCTGAGCACAACGACCTGCAGTACGCTGCACCAGGAGGCCTTATCGGTGAGACTGCACATGCATGCTTCAATAAAGACTGAAACCCCGCACATCTCAGCAACAGTTAAAAGGAGTGAAATCTCTGTTTTTGCAGGTGTGGGCACTAAAATTGACCCGACACTGTGCAGAGCAGATCGTATGGTCGGTCAGGTGCTGGGCGCCGTCGGAGCGCTCCCAGAGATCTTCACCGAGCTGGAGATCTCTTATTTCCTGCTCAGGAGGCTGCTGGGAGTCCGCACAGAGGGAGACAAGAAAGCTGCAAAGGTGAGTCGTGAATCATGGGAAATGTAGTCCAGACTCTGGTGGTAATATGATGTAAAGAACAGAGAGGTAGGTGAAGGAAATAACTTAAAACTATGAGCTGATACTGAAGAAAAATGTGTCACTCTTTCTCTTTGATGACCGGCGTCACTGACCCTCTCCTGAAACGGATTTGTGTCTCTGCAGGTCCAGAAGCTTTCTAAGAACGAGGTGTTGATGGTGAACATCGGCTCGCTGTCCACAGGCGGCCGTGTCAGCGCCGTCAAAGCTGATTTGGCCAAAATCGTCCTCACAAACCCGGTGTGCACAGAGGTCGGAGAGAAGATCGCTCTGAGTCGACGTGTGGAGAAACACTGGCGGTAAGGAAACATTCCTGCGTGTTTATTTGCGGAGGATTGTGGATGTTTCCTCCCTCCGGTCGTTGAGCTGATTTCTAATCCTCTTCTTCTCTTCCTCTCAGTCTGATTGGATGGGGACAGATCAGGAGGGGCGTAACCATCACACCGACAGTGGACGATGACTGAAGAGAGGAAAAATAACAGGAATTAACCATAACAATGCCCCCCCCCCCATCATCTGGACATCAACACCACCATCACCACACTCTTCTTCTTCTTCTCTGCTTTTTTTGTTTGTTTTTTTTCATGAGAAGAGCAGAAGTACAGACAGGACTTTTATTTGATTTAAAGATGCTTCCTCCCTCTGCTCCTCGTCCTCAGCAGCGAGGGTCACAAGAGTTCATGTTTGTGCTGCAGATGAAGGAGAGCAGAGGAGGAGAGGAGGCTCTTTAGACGATCTTAAAAATCCTCCAGAAGGTTTAAAGACATGCGAGAGCTGAGGTTCATTCGGTGCAGACGTGACGCTGTACTGTCCAAGATTTCTGTAAGATCTAATAAATACATTTGGAACAAAACTCAGGATTCGTTTGTCGGGTTTTATTCATGATGTGGATTGAAATGCAACAAACTAAAGATAGTTATGTCACTTAAAAAGGGACTAACTTTAGTTCTTTAGATAATGTAAACACTTTTCTCTGGGATCACGCGATCGTCATCAAGACTTCTACACCCACAGAGATATTAGACAGAATGATTAGGCCAGGGATCGGTGCATCTGAAATTATAAACGACTCCATCAAGACCCAGCTGAAACACGGAAACAGTTAAAACAGACTCTCACTCAGATCATGAAGTTGAAACAAACATCAGCAAATCCTCCACAAAACAAGCAAAATCACACATAAATGTACAAATGAAACACTAGGACATACTAAACGAAGCAGAAACTACTCAAAACACATGACAGGTTCAAAGAAAATATTGAAAATTTTATCATAAATTCAGGTTGAATCTCGAGGTGCTTGAGTATTTCAACTTTCAAATTCAACTTTATTTTTTATGGAACTTTTCAGACAAGAAATGCAGTTTAAAGTTCCTCACAGAGGCTAAAAACAACAATTAACAACAATAAAACCTGAACCTCCCACACATACACCCACCCATGGACCCACACATACACACAAACAAGCACACAGATTGTGAGAATTTAAAATAATTATTAAAGAGACATGGCCTGACACCGAGACGTCACGTGAGAAAAGAGCTACCTTTGGAAAACACTCGAGATAAAAGATAAAAAATAGAAAATGGTTAAAGGAAAGAGTAAAACCTGATGGACTAAAACAAGAAAATAATATCAAATGAACAGGTAAGTAAGAGCTCTTTACTATGTAAAAGGGGTATAAGAAGTAAAACCTATGAGGAGAATTAAGAAAAAGACGAAGAACAGAGATAATTAATAAAATGAACAGTTGCAATAAGAGAAATATAAAAAGGCAGTCAGTGAAAAGCCTGGTTAAAAATGTGAGACTTTAGCCTCTTCTTAAAAACATCAACAGTCTCTGCGGTCACTTTGAACTTTGACTCTTACATGTCTGAGTTAAAACGATTGTTTTTATGTTTCCTCTTTCTGTATTTAACTTCATTCTTCTGCAGACTGAGGTGAACACAAAAACATTACGGTTAAATAAGATGAGGCTGTAATTTACTGTAAACTACACTCAGCAGCACATGAACATACATTAAAATAACTCATGAATCATTAATGTCATTAAAGTTTGAATCCTAATTTTGATTCAGTGAAGTAATCCTTCATAACGAGTGTTTTTATAATTATTTTAACAAGATGTTCCGTTAAGATTTAACATTTATGCATTTTAACGTGAAGATTAAGACAAAAACGGGATGTTTCTGCTGCTTCTGTCTCTGGATTGTTTCCCTCTACATCTCAGAAAAGCAGCGGAGAGAATCCAAAGTTTACCAAAGGTGTTGCACTTCCGGGATGATCCGCCTGACGAGCACGAGACAGGACGTGGTTTACCTGTGAGACTGAGACCGGGGCAGAAAGTCAGAGGAGGAACCTGGAGAAAATCCGTGGAAAAGCTGCACTTATGATTTTCTCTCTGTTTGGATTTTCGATTTATCTGCATGTCTGTACAGCTACAAACACAGGGACCCTGAACGCACCACCGCGAACAAACAAACACGATTTTTTATTTTTTTTTTTTTTCACATTTTATCATCGTTTGTAGTTTTAGCTCAACTTTCTAACCCTCTACATGGAGTCTGCAGGTAAGTTGAATCCTGCTGCTACTAAAGGCAGAAAAATGAAAGTTTGGTGCAGAGATTTGTCTGCGAGGCTGCAGAAAAACATTGATTTAACCCTGAAAAGTGCAGACTTTTACCCTTTGTAGGAACTAAATTCAGGTGCAGTATGCAGCGAACACTGTTTTCCAAAGTCGTGCAGTCATTTTAGTTACTTAAACTTTAGTTAGGTTGTTTTTTTTTTTCTTCTCTGTTTCAACTCAACCTCATCTAAGTGTCAATTGCTACACTTAAACATCACTGCAGTTTTGGTTATTTGACAAGTTAAGACACACACCACCTTTACAGAGCTCAAATATATGAGGCTAGTAACAGTAAGTACACTCTCAAAGATCTTTAATGACTGATTATTTACATTTTAAAGTTTAAGCATCTTAAAAAACGGGAAAAGTTGAAGTTTTCAGCTTTTTCTCAACTATTCAAACCATTTTCACTCAAATATACAAGTTAAAAATAATTATAATAATAACTTTTATTTATAACGCGCTTTTACAGGTGCTCAAAGATGCTTTACAAAAAGAAACACAATTTAAAATACAGAAAATTTTGAGTGATAAGACCAACAGTGTAGAAGGTTAAAAAGACAAAATTAAAAGACAATAAAAGAACCGGTCAAAGGTTAAAAGCTCATTTAAAAAGGTTTGTTTTTAGGAGTGATTTGAAAGTGTGGGGGTCTGTACAGTCTCAGATGGGTTTGAGCTGGGGAGTGATTTCCAGAGGGTGGGGGCGGCAGCAGAGAAGACTCTGTCCCCCCCAAGTTCAAAAAAGGTTTTGTAAGGATCTGATTTCTTACGATCTGTCACCGTGTTTATCAGGAGTTATTCTTTGCAAAACCAGCTAATGTAGATAAAGTAAATAATTAATGATGAGTATCCATTCCAAACAAACATAAAGTGATATAATGGATAATTCTTCAAATTTAGTGGAGAAATACATTAAAACAGTCAAATGATGACTATTATAAAGTCATTACAGCACAGTAACAAAGATTTGAAGTATACTTATGCTCGTTTCTGCGCCTGTAATGAGTTGATCTTAATTAAAGGAGATGTAGAGAGTATTTAGGATGCTGTGGTTTATCTGTCTCACTATCATTGGTCAGATGGTCACAAAGGGCGGGAGGGCGGCAGCCTGAGGCGCTCCCCCCTCGACGTGCTCATGAATCAGATCCGCAGGAAACGCTCGGCCGCAGACAGGAAGCCTCTGGGACGCTTCCTGTCCTGGTCGTCGGACCGGACCGGGATCTCAGAGGACACAGAGACGGAGAGCCGTGAGGAGAAAGGACAGAGCTCAGGTCAGGGGGAGAGGAATCTGTCCTTTTGTACGGTGGCCCTGAAGGTCAATGGAAAAAATATTTCATAAAAATAAAACCTGAAAAAAAAAAATTCAGTATGATGTTAAGTTTCATCAGATTGTCAATATGTTTCCACTATTTTAATTAAAGCAATAAATGACTGTAAGAGATGTTTGAAGGATGACTCTAAACTGTAATGATCTGTGTCTCAGGTGTCTCAGGTGTCTCAGGTGTGTCAGAGGGGACAGAGAGTGGGAGGGACGTCGGCTGGGGTCGAGTGTGTGTTTTCCTGCAGAGGTTGGGGAAGAAGGCGGACAGCCGGAGCCTCAGCCTGGCTCACTGTGACCTCACTGCCACAGACCTGCTGGAGCTAGGTGACTACGCTAACTCCGGGTCGCTGATATAACTCCGATCATTTTAGTTTAGTACAGGTTCTTAAAAACTTCTATGAATTCATCATTCAAAGCATCTACAATCTGATGCATTTTCCTCCAAAACTTTCAATCTGCTTTAAAAACGTTGAAAAAGACTCAGCTCAGACCCAAATCCTTCTGCAGCGATGAGTTTTTCTTTGCAGCAAAATAGAGAATAGAAAGAAATCCATTTCTCTAAAAGCAGAAGCAGGCTGTTCATCATCTCCTTCCTCCTCTTCCTCTCTGCAGCCACCTTGCTGCAGTTCCTCCCTCGGCTGGAGGAGTTGGACGTCTCCTGGAACGAGCTGCTCGGTGGATGTCTGAGAGCGTGGACCTCTCACCTGCAGAACGTGGGCGGGGTCCGAAAGCTGCGGCTCTGCAGCTGCAGGCTGAACGACGAGGATGTCACTGCTCTGGGTGAGAAAATAAATTAACATATTCGTAAAGATGAATTAAGAAATCCATCCATGGTTGAGTAAACTTTGAATGTTTTAAAGTCCGCTTGTTTCTGTGTTGGTGTAGGTGAAGTCCTCAGCGGTTTGCCCCTCTTGGAGATCCTGGATTTGTCCTGGAATAGCGGTGTTGGAGGTGCTTTGCAAAACCTGCAGGGAAATCTTCAACCTTCTCTGAGGGAGCTTCACCTGGTTGCCTGCCAGCTCACTGCAGCAGATGCCGCCGCCCTGGGTACCAGTTTAACTCAAACATAGTTATAAGGAAGATTAAAAACAGAAAATGAATAAACGGCGTCCACATGTTTGACATCAGTGTCCTGTTTGTGTCCGTCTCAGGAGGTCTGGTGTCTTCTCTCCCCTCACTCTGTGTGTTGGACGTCTCCTGTAACCCTCAGCTCGCACAGGGCGGTGACGGCGGCGGAGGCTTCATGGAGTTAGCCTCTTCGTTGTCTCGTGCCACTTCCCTCACAACGCTCCGACTGCAGGCCTGCGGTCTGACGGAGGACGGCTTGGACGCTCTCAGTAGGAGTCCAGAGTTTTGTTGCTCTGATCTGGTTGAAATAAAAAATACATGATGAGGAACAGATTTCGGTTTGTGACCTCCTTCTTTCTCTCCTCCTCTGTCCTGCAGGTGGTTCGCTCCACTGCCTCCCCTCAGTGCGAGAGTTGGACCTATCCTGTAACAAAAGTATTTCTGGAGGACTGAACCGCCTCACACCTTACCTGGCTCACCTCACACACCTGGAGAACCTGGACTTCCACAGCTGCAGTCTTACACAGGCCGACCTGGAGGCCCTGAGTGAGTCTGCGTGACTCCGGATTATGAAAAACTCTGAACTGTAGAGAAGTTTTTAACAGTCATGTGACTTCTCTTTCTCCAGTCCAGGTGCTTCCCTCTCTGATCGCTCTGACTGAACTTGATATCTCGTCCAATAAGGAAGCAGGGGGCGTGGTCCACTCATTAGTCTCCGCCCTCCCTCTGATGAAGATGAGGCGTTTGCCGCTCAACAGCTGCAGCCTGAATCAGGAGTCCTTCACTGCCTTTGGTACGACACTACAAAAACACCAATACTGAGACTTTTGAGGCCAGTATTATGACTATTTCAAGTGCTGCAGGGATTAAAAAACTTTGATTATTTACATTAGAAAAAGTTTTTAAAAAATAGTCCATCAATAGAAAAAATCCTGCAGTCATAATTTGATAAATGCTGCTGTAAACTTCTCATAGGCAGCAGCTCAAACTCACAGATACTTCTATTATTCTGTCTATTAGAAGGTGCAGATTATTTCTGACTTGTCTGCTGAGCTGTGTTGAGTGACAGTACCGTTCAAAAACAGAGTGGTGTTTCTGTTTTCCACCACAGCAGCAGAAGGAAACAGGAATTCTCTGCTGCAGTTTAACTACGGTGTCCTGAAAGGGACATAAAAGCCTGTAATAAAGGAGAAACTGAGCTTTAACTTTGGACTTTAACTGAACTTACCGCTGACAGCCCGATTGTTAATGTACTGAATAGTATTTGCATTTAACTGCAGAGGAAACAACCCAGGCCTGTAGCTATGCACGCCCAAATCCTGCCTCTGAAAAGAGAAACAGCCAATCACAGTTTGGATTTAATGTCCTACCTGAGGACCTGAAGATTTATCTCATATTTGCATTTGTGGGCAGCAGTAGCTCAGGAGGTAGAGGGATTGTCCGATAACTGGAAGGTTGGTGGTTCTATTCCCTCCTATCCTTAGTCTGTCTGTTGTGTCCTTGAACAAGACACTTAACCCACCTCCCTCCCAGTGTGTGTCCTCCGCTGGTGTGTGATTGTGAGTGTTGTGTGGTGGTGGTCGGAGAGGCCGTAGGCGCAAACTTGCAGCCACGTTTTCATCAGTCTGCCCCAGGACAGCTGTGACTACTGAGGTAGTTTACCACCACCAAGGTGTGACTGTGTGAGTGAATGAATGATGGATCCGATGTTTAGCGCTTTGAGGGTCTCTGATAAAGCGCTATATGAAATCTGATGCATTATTTATAATAATTATTATTTATTGAATGTAATATCATTAAGATGAAATAACTTTAGTGAGACACAAAGCTCTGCTGCACTGAGGACCTCACTGGATGCATCTGTCTGCATAATTGTCTTATTTTATCTTCTGTTGCGGGAACTTTAGGGATGACTGTGTAGACATAAAATGCTAGCCTACACTGTGCAGTGACAAAACAAGTGTTTTATTTGTGCCTGTCTGACTTGTATGTCAGCCCTGGCTGTGCCGTACCTGCACAGTGTGGATGTTTCCTGGAGTAAGGTTGTTGGTGGACATTTGGCGCTCCTCCTGGATGCTCTGCAGCCGTCGGTCGTCCTGGAGCTTCGCCTCAGCAGCTGTGAGCTCTCCACAGAGGACCTCGCTCACCTCGGTAAAGTCCTTATTTCTCTCTCCAGTTTCACAGATATTCTGCTGCAGATTCAGTCACACCGCTCTGTCTTTGTCTTCTTGTCCAGCTGCCGTGTGCAGACGTGGCTGCCTGTCCTCCCTGCGGGTGTTGGATCTGTCCTATAACGGCTCGGCAGGTGATGAAGGCTGGTCCGCTTTGTTTGCAGCAGGAGGCCTGGGCTCGCTAGAAGAAGTGGACCTCAGCCTGCGACCTTCGACCTCTGCCTCATGCTCGGCCTGGCTCCCGGCGCTGCTCTGCGCTCTTCCTCGTCTTCCTGCGCTGACTCGCCTGGCGCTGCAGCGTTGGTCCATGAGCTCTCAGGAGAGGCAACAGCTGAACCACAGTCTGAGGAAGAGGAGCGTCCTGCTGGAGTGGGACCCACCAAGTACTGATGTGATGTCATCGTTCAAAGGGACCAATCAGGAGGGTCTAGAGGAGAGTCAGTCTGAGGAGTAGGAGATCTGACCTGGGATGATATTATTTTCTTATATGATTACCTCAGCACTTTTTTTGACTCCTCATGGTGGAGCTGACGACATGAATCCTGCACTTTTATCAATGAGAGACTTTTGTATCTTCAGTATCTTAGAAATCATGAGTCGTGTTTAATAATCCTGCAACTTATAGGTTGTTGCAGAATCAATGTGTTGTGAAAATATTTTCACTGTTATTGCACAGTGTACAGAAGTTTAATGACTCAGAATTTTGACATTATTCTGATACACACAGGGATTTATTGTGCATGCAAACAAAGTCATTTTGAATTTGATGAACAAATTTGTAGATTTTAAAAAGGTTTTATGTTGGAAACTTGAAGAGAAAACATGAAAAAAATGATATTTTGTAAATTTTGAAAACTGATCAAATTCGAGGAACAAATCTGTTATAATTTTCTTTTTGTTTTTTCAGATTTAACCTTTCTATAAAACATGAAAATGTTGAGATCAGAGCACAAACCGTTACTGCAGAGGGAGAATTTCTTGTTTAGTTTGAATGAGACGTGTTAACAGTTTGCACCTTGATTTAAAATCTGTCGCTGAAGACAGTTTTGTTCTTTTCTAACTCAAGTTTCTCAGGCTCTTTATTTTTCTGCCCTGTCTTTATTTTCTCCTTTAGTTAACGGTGAATTAAATCAGTTTTTTAGGAAGTTTGAAGTCTTTCTGAGGTTAACCCAAAGGCTGCAGGGGAACCACCCGCTGGTCCCTGATCTGAGCCGTGAGGGTGGACTCGGTGTTATCAGCGGGCTCCGTTAACAGGTCTGCTGCGGTGTCAGGGGTTGAGGATGATTCTGTATCAGAGCAGTGATCCATCCCGTCGTAGTGTCTCCTCAAACTGTGGCACATCTCAGCGAGAAACACCCGACCGTCGACCTCGTATGCGCTCACGTCAGTTTGAGCTGAGGGCAGACGGCCGCTGGAGATCAGCTCTCTGAAGGCCTGAGGTGAAGGAGAAGGGGGCGGCAGGGTTAACACAGGACATGTGAGGCTTCTAGTGCAGCTCTGCTTAAATATGAGTGTGAGATACCTGGCAGACACGCTCCTCCAGGTGGTTTCCCCAGATGTAGATGTGGCTCAGAGATGTGTTTAGCCTCATAGCCACAGACAGAGACAGCAGACCCTCCGTCTTGATGTTGTTACTGGTGACAGACAACCTGGGGGACACAAACAGGCAAAAGATGAGCATTTGATTTGTAAATGTATCTTTGTTATCCTGCTTCAGTCTCTTCACAAGGAGCAGACTGAGGCTGGGGTCTGATGGACTGCCCCTCTAACCTTTAAAATGTCGCTCTTGTGGTGGACTCACTCTCTCAGGGAGCAGCCTCTGTGACTGATGGCATCGCCCAAGTATAAAGCTCCTTCATCTTCAATCCGATTGGCTGACAGATCCAAGATCTCAAGGCTGGGGTTTTGCTTCAGCACCTCAGTTAGATGGCGCACACCGTCACGAGTCAGGCGATTGCTGCGGCAGACGAAGACAACATAGAGAGAAAGTGAACAGTGAGAGTGAAGGCTCCTTAAACTCAGAGGGTTTTCACTCGTACCAACGCAGGTCCAGGTATCTGAGGCTGCGGTTTAGCCTCAGGCCTTCAGACAGCCTCTCCATCCCCGTGTCCGTCATCCCCGTCTTCCCCAGGTGCAGCTCCACCAGGCTGCTGTTCACTGCCAGCATCTCAGAGAAGTGCACGGTCCACTCCTCCTAACAGAAACACACAGCTTCATGTCGAAAGCTGAGTCTGATATTAATCTGATTTTGTCTGTGTGATCGTACCTGGAGGCTGAAGAGCAGCTGAGGGCGGCTGATATCCAGGGAGTGAAGACTCTCGTTGCTTTTCAACATGATGGCAAATGCTATCACACTCTGAGTGGCCTGTAGAGACAGAAAACAAGATCCTGCCTGAACCTGACACAACTTTGCCAATAGGAACCTCAATTTTCTCCCCTGTCATGTCTTATAAATGAAATAAAGTGCCCCTCTCTCTCTTTCTCAACAGCAGAGCGTGGGAGCAGCCCCTCCCTTTAAACAGCTTTTACTTTAACTTCATCAGCGGCCGCTCAGACCGAGTCCAAATCAGGAGCATCAAAAGTTGCTGCTCCTGCTGAGAGGAGCAGGAAGAGCGGGAGCAGGAGACAGGTGTGCATTATTTGACTTCTGTGCAACCAGGTTCTTTTTTTGGGTCACCCCCTGCTGGACATTGGAAAGAATGCAGGTTTTAAGAGCAACTAAAAGGTGGCTGCGCTTGTGATACTGGGAGGGCAGGTCCCCTTTAATGTCTGGTGCATGTTTACCAGGTCACAGTCAGCCAGCTGCAGCTCCCTCAGCGTGTGGTTCACCTGCAGCATGCTGGCCAGGTGCATCGCCCCTCTGTTCCCAATCTTATTACCTGAGAGGCTGAGCGAGAGCAAGGTGCTGTTACACTGCAGAGAGAGAGAGAGAAGGGAAAGAGAGAAAAAATGAATGCTTCTCCTGGGGTTACCTCACTATGTCTCATAGCTAGATTTACTGTACTTATCAGTGTGAAAGAGCTCCATTATTGCCCAAAAAAGACCAAATCCCTGAGAAAAACTCGATTTCATACCATTTTCTATTGAATTTCCTCCAGAGGATAAATAAAGTTCTTCTTATCTTATTTGCTTCATCAGAACTTCAGTAACAGTTTAGCGTGTCACAGAGAGAGGTATAGACCTGCAGACTCTTGGCAAGAACTTCAGCCCCATCAGTCTGGATGTCGTTGAACGTCAGGTTCAGAGATTTCAGACTCGAGCTCTCCTCCTACTCAACAAAAATAAAACACTTCAAACCAAAGCAGAGAAATAAAACAGTAAACTCATTTTTCCTCAACTGTCTGCTCACCTGTAAAAGTTCTGCCAAGTCACCAGCCCCTTTATCTGATATGTTGTTGTACCTGAAGTCGAGACCTGCTGAGACAAGGAAACAGTTGACATTCATATTCATTTCAATGGATATAAACACCCACAGTCACTTCTCACCTGTCACATGTTTGCTGTCAATCAGACACTTTGAAAGAGAAAAAACGTCTTTGTCATCCAGTCTTTGAACACATCTGAGTCGGTTGTTTCCAGAAAGTTCTAATGTGACACTCCTGCAAAAACACAAACACCACATCCTCAGTTAATTTCATGCTGTGTTGAAGTGCTCTGCAAAAAGGCTCAAGTCTGAGAGACATTGTAGATTATAACTTTTAACACCACCTGCGATATATTGAAACTCTTTTTATTTTTCTTCTAGTCCTTTCCTTCCATCTATAGTTGGTGGAGAGGGAAGGTGTAAGAAAAAAAGCTGTTGAACTGGGTGCCCACAGTTCAGTCCATGTGAACAAAGTTATTTCACATATTTATGAAATAGTTTAATTTTTTAAAATGCGAAATAATGAACTTATTTCAACCTGTTTGGACCGTAATTATTATTATTATTATTATTATTATTATTATTATTATTATTATTATTATTATTATAATTATTATGCGATAAATGGTTGGAAAAAGTAGGCTACCATACCTGCCTTTTTGAAGTCACAGGTCGCTACAGAAAACTCTTGACAGAATTTTGATTTAAAAATGTAAAATAGTAACTGCAATTGTACTAAATTAATCGGTAGCTTTTAACTACTTCGGCTACCATTTGGTTACTTTAAGTTCCTGTTTTAAACATTTTAACTTTACCAATAAAACTTTTGAAACTTATTATACCTGACCATTTCAGGGGTCCCTGAAGGCAACGTTAACTCCGACAGCTAAACTTAGATGTCCGTTAATATCAAAACTTTCATTTTAAACCTGTGAGAAAACATTACGCCACCTACTTCGTGAGCGTCGTCTCCTTCAGAACTTGTAAAACGTAAGGGTTTATTTCTTTTTGATGTTCTTCGCACACAGCAGCGTAAAAATCCGATATTTTTATACTAGCCATGTTAGCTCCGGAAAAAGAGTTTAAGTTGTCATGGCAACAAGGAAAACGGCGTCACACAAGGGACATACAACAAATCAAAAATACGAACACGTCTTCGCGTTGCGTTTAACAGTGGTTTTTAATTGAATTAAGCAAATATACCTTTGGTATTAATAATTTCACAGTCTTATTTAATTTTAACAGTAAAAATGCCAAATTTACCCATAATCCTCACAGAGGAAAGAGTTAAAAAACAGAGTAAGTAAATACCTAAAGATACTCTGACAAGAACAGGAGGGTCATTCCGTGAAATCGGTGCCTCTTGCGTCCCCAAGAAGTTATCATTCATAAAATTATGATAACAACAAATTGATATGTAGGTTTGAAATATAACATTACCATGTCTTCTCTCCTTAATATAACATCAAATTAAAGTCAATTAAATATCATTTTAAATAATATAAATTACTTTTATGCTGATGAGGGTGAGGTTTTTGGCCTGTCCCTCACTATTGTTGTATGTAAACAGGACTTTAAATTTGTAAAATGTTGGCAAAATGTTAAAATTTTCACATTTATATATTGTTTTAAGTATGATGTTATTGTTAAAGTGTTTTTGGTAATAATATATATCAGTCATTATAAATAGTTGTCATAGGAACAACTTAACAACCTTTTTTTGATACAACATGAATATTAAATATTATCTCTAACCCAGGACAGGATCAGTAACAATAACTGAGATAAGCACACGTCTTTGGCCTGTTATGTCTTCATTTTTTATTTTCTTGTACAGTTTTTACACAGTAGTGAGCATGTATGTAATTCACATTTCTGTACATGAATGCAGAGACTTCATCCAAAAAATAAAAACTGAAATAAACACCTGAAAAAAAACCCAGCTACTTACAAGTTAACAGAAATACTGTGTAAAATGCAGTTTTCTAACTTGTTGCACACGTACGTCTGCTAAAACAGCTGCTTTAAAAGGAGAAAAAAAAACTATATTACACTTGATAGAAATCTTGTTTTGCATGAACAGGGTTTTATTTCCACGAATCAAACCACCATCACAGGTCGAACACTAAAGGGGGGAGCATTTCTGATAAATAGTCACGTCTCTTTGCACGTTAGTAATGCTAGTATTAACTATATAACCTATTACAAAGAATGTCCTGGCCTCTTAACTAAATACTTTTAAACATTCAGGTGTGATAAAGTTTCTTTACACTGAGTATTCCTTCAACAACAGAAAAGTGACTCCAGACACATGAAAACAAAACTGCTGATATTGTTGGTCTCAGGTGTTTTGGTAAAGCTATAAACTGAAGAGAAACAGATTCAACATCAGACTCATCACTCACACTTAGAAATAAGACAAACACTTTGCTCTAGGTGAAGACTGATGTTTATATAATCCAGGTTTTTTTCCCTCTTCAGGTTTGCACCAACATCATATCAGAAATAAAAATTAAGGTTAGGGGATTTTCTTCTTACAGTGTGAGTTTAAACTAGTGATGGGTAAAAAAAAAAGACAGTTTTTGGACAAAATGAAAAAAAAAAAAACATTTTCCTCACTGTTGACATGACTGATTATTAAATTAATGCCATGAGCTGCAGTTACTTTTTTGTTCAATATGAATGAGCTATTATTCACCCGACAGAGGAGGCAGGTTAATAACTCCTGGTATAAATGCCTCTTTTTACGTCCTGCGTTTGTTTTCTGGGACTTAAAATCTTGTTTATTTTCTTTTCCAACTTTCCAACAGAATTCTCTTGACAGATATGACTCAAACAAACCAAAAATTTAAAAAAGAAAAGAGACAGAGGGGCAACAAAAGAAGAATCTGAGATGTTTGTGTGACAAAGGCCTTATTTTTGTAATTTTCTAAGAAAACTCTGAGTGATAATAGTGTCATACTCAGCCACAGTATGAAAACATACCGCTATGATTCAGGAAACACAAACCATCAGGGTTATAAAGTAAAAAAAAAAAAAATTTAAAATCATCCAAATGATCTAAACTGCTTCGTTCAGATGTCAAACTGGAACCGATTCTCTTGAAATGTTGGTTCTTATCTGTAGAGACTGTTTAAGACAACAACTCCAACAAAGTGAAGCCAAAACAGTTAAAGCTCCCCCTGCAGGTCAGCTGTGGTATTGATCCAATTACAATTGATTCCTCTCAAACATGGACTCTGGTGACGTCATGATTTTGTTGGTTTCAAGTAAAACATGTTTTGATTAAGAGAGGGGTCGAGATGTAACACTCCCCTGCTGAGTATTTTGGCTTCACTGTTGTTACAAAGGAGGAGACATGTCGTCCATCTTTACACATGGCCGACACAGTCAGTATGACAGGTTCAGTTTAAACCAATAATGACCGATGAATTATTTTTCCTTCTGTTTTTTCACCCTGTGTGTTTATTTTCTATTTACACTGACAGAGTTTTTTTTAATCATTATTGCAGGAAACTACAAAATTCATACCAGAGCTGTAACCTACCAGGATCCTCCCTATGAAGATGACTGAATGTCCACCAGAGTCTCTGTCACGTGGATGTGGGTGTGTCTGACTGAAGGTTAAAACACTCCAGCAGAGGGACTCCTCCGTGTCGTCGCTCACTGCTGAGGTGGGTTGTGTTCGGGGTTATCCACCGTCCTGATGATGACGATCTGCTCCAGGCCCTGGGCGGGGGAGGGCGGCGGCCGCAGCTGCTCCACCAGAGCGTGGAGTGTGTCTGAGTTGATGGTCTGCTCCTGGTCGGGCTCGAAGGTCACCTGGTCGGCGGTGGTGGTGATTGGCGGGTGAGCTGGCTCCGCCTTAAAGTCCTGGATGATGGTTTCAGTGGTCGCAGGATCTTCGGAGGCGGCGGCTGCAGATGGATCGGTGGCTTTGGGGTTGGGGGTCGCAGGTTCTGGGTTGGGGGGTTCACTTTCAGGGATGGACGCCAAACTTTTGTTTTCTTTGGAGAGTTTGCTTTGGACGAACGCCACGGGATGACTGGAGGCCAGGAGGACCACTGATGACGCACAGGAACACAGAGTTATCACACCTGACACACCCGACTCCACACAACACTGACTCAAAGATCACATGACGCCTCACCTGCTCGGGCTCTCTCCTTGTGTTGTCGCACCTCGTCGGCGTGAGCTTTCTCCTGATGTTTGATCATGTTCTTCACGCTGGCAAACCTGTTTCCACACAGCAGACACTGCACGCCGTTGCTGCCCTCTGCACACAAACAAGAGACAGAAGGGCGTGAGCGGCTTCTTCACATGTTAAGTCCTGATCAGAATATTCGCAGATGTTCAGCTCGGCTCCGATCAGGGAAAACCCACCCGGATGAAGTCTCCTTATGTGTTTCTTCAGCTCTGAAGACGTCACGAAACTTGCGTCGCACGATGACTGCGGACATTTGTACGGAGTCTCACCTAAAACACATTCACACAGCAGAACAACAGTTTATCAGGGGGTGTGACAGAACAGCTGCTCTGAGCCTCCAGCCGACAAGGTTTGGCTGCTCAACGACTCGATCTGTCCAAACAGATTGGAAGGAAACCAAAGAAACTCTGACACTCTTCTTTTTTTTAATGGTTTAATAAAAGCTGTTAAAACTCTCACCTGTGTGTTTTCGTGCGTGAGCGATGAGAGAAGAGGAGACGGAGAAAGACATGCCGCACAGATCGCACTGGTACGGTTTCTCTCCGGTGTGTCGTCGCTTGTGATAGGTCAGAGTGCTGGACTGAGCGAACGCCTGACCGCAGACGTCACACACGTACGGCTTCTCTCCGCTGTGTAATCTGTCGAAACATCAGAAACACTTAAATTAAGACCAGAAAGAGCTCCCTTATCAACACTGTTTTAATTGTTTGTACTTTTAAAGTCTAGAGATTATTTCAGTTTGTCTGACTTTCTGATGACCGATAAATCTGCGTTGATTTCAAGAGAGTTTGGTTTAAAAAAAAAGCTAAAAGTAAAATAGGAAACCCTCACTTTATGATGCAGATTTCTGTACGTAAGACAAAACTAACAAAGAGATAAAATGTCCATCTTTGACTCCAGGTGGGCCCAGAACCAAAGCAAACCTAACGTGTCTCACATCTGCTTTCAGAGGAGTATCAGTGGTGTGAGTTGTGAGTACCTGATGTGTATTTTGTAGTTGGATGAGGTGGCAAACTTGAAACCACAGCGCTCGCAGGTGTACGGCTTCTCCTCTCCGTGGTGCATCCTGCGGTGAGCGACCAGCTGACACTTCTGAGCGAAACACTTGTCACAGTCGGAGCAGCTGAAGGGTTTCTCCCCTATGACACACACCAGAGACAGAAAGGGAAAGTGTTTTTTTTTCACTTACAGTTTAGAGGTATTCAACTTTTTTACAATTCCTGAAAAAAATCTCAAGATATTTTTGCATTATTTTCCCCCATATTCGAAGAACTCAATAAGATTTTCTTGGTTTGCCGAATATCTGACTATAAACTTTCCTCAAATTCTCCAAACTCCAGGGATAAAATCATTATTTTTTCTCCCACAGCTCAAAGTTGCTAATCTACTTCAGCTCCCACCTCAGCTCACCTGTGTGTATGCGCAGGTGTGTTTTCAGCTGCGTCGCCTGTCTGAAGGTTTTGGAGCAGAAGATGCAGACGAACGGTTTCAGCCCTTTGTGGATCTTCTCGTGTCTGCGCAGGCTGCTCGCGTCTTTGAACAGTTTGTTGCACTCGGTGCACGACAGCGACAGGTCGTCCATCTCTGACCGCTCCCCGACCTCTCCCTCCTCCAGCTCGTCGTTGTTGTCGGTCCCCTCCTCAACGCTGTCCTCGTCATCGTCTTCCACTGTCTTCCTCCTGCCGCGCCCCCTGCCTCTCCCTCTACCCCGCCCCCTCCCTCGGCCTCTCCGCGCCGTTCCGACGCTCAGTCTGGGTTTCTTGGCTGGATTGTCTTCGTCTTCCTCCTGTGAGGGGCTCCAGTCTGCTGATGTGTCCCCGAAATCCTTCACACTAGTATCTGAGTCCTCCATAAACGGGTCTTCAGTTTTGTAACTCCCTCTCCCTCTGCCCCTCCCTCTACCCCGGCCTCTCCCTCTTCCTCTCCCCCTCCCCCTGTAGCCTGACGTCTTCGGTGTGCCGTCGGCAGAGCTGCTGGCCTCCACCTCCTCTCCACTGAAACTCTTTGGCTTCCTGCCTCTCTTCCTCCCCTGTCCTCTTCCGACGCTCTTCAGCATGGTCGGGCTGTACTCATCGTCGCTCCTCTCTCCCTCTTCCACGTAGAAATCGATGGCTTCATCATCCTTGTCTTTTCCCTCCTCCCCCTCCTGCCAGTCTCCCCCTGCCACAGAGGCGATGGACAGAGGAACTGGAGAGCTGCCTGGAGAAGCCGGACTGGGAGGAGAGAGACCAGCTTCTTTATCTGCCTCGGACTGGGACGTCTCGCTTGGTTCAGTCCAGTGGGTGATTTCCTCCAGGTACTTTGTGGCCTCAGGCATCCCTAAGAAGACAGCGGCTCGGCGCACGGCTGCCTGTCGCGTACTGAAACAGGAAAACAGGATTTGGTTTGAAAAATGTTGAAAAAACTCCAACAAAGCCAAAGACCAAAATATGGTTCAGCCTTACCTGCTGAGGTTCATGTGTCCAGTGTAGATGAACTCCAGAAGCTTCTCCAGGGCGTAGCGGCTGACCTTATCAGGGTCTAAGGTCGTGACCTCCTGACCCTTCTCAGCTCTGGCAGAGAAGTATTTACTGAACGCAGCCAGGATGTTACGGTGGGCTCTGAACTCCACGTCTCTCACCATGATGGTGATGTCGCACAAGAAGTCCATCTCCCGCTGCTGATGTAAGCGCTGCAGGAGCAGCTTCCCATGACTGTTGGCATGAGACATCTTTGCAGCTGGACAACAGAAAAAGAGAGGAGAGGTGAGATTTGGTTCAAATGAAGGTGAAGAAATTCATTTTACAATTATCACAAAATTCAGCAGCACTTGTTATTAAAAGTCTTAATGGTCTTGGGCCTTCTCATCTTCAGATAAGGCTCCTAGTCATTCCAAAAGTAAGGACACACACTCATGACGAGGCGTCTTTTCAATATTATTGCCCTCGTCTATGGAACAGCCTGCCGTTCATGTTTTTAAGAGCAGGCTCAAGAACCACCTTTTTACTTTAGCTTTTAATTGATATTTATTTGTTTTATCTTCATTTATTCTAGTTAGCCTTGGTTTATTTTAGGTCTGTGTTTCATTCATATTTTAGTCTTTACTTGTTTTTATCCTTTTATCATTTTTAGGACCCCCAGTGTTTCCTCTGAGGGAGCCCTCGGCACCAGGAGCAGGAGTGGTGGCCGCTTGTGGTTGCAGGGGCCGGCCACGGGGTTCCTGGTGGAGGTTGCTGTCTGACACATCCCTCCACTGGCCCCGTAACGGCGTCCTGTGGCTGCGGGCGGCTCTCTGCTCCTGGTGCTGATGGCTCCTCTGATGGCGCCTTCTCAACTGATTCATCTGGACTCAGCCTCTGAATGTGTGTATGTGCGGGTGCGTTGGCGTGTGTTTGTGTAGGTGGGGGGTAAGGGGGCATCTGGGATAGTTTTTTTGTTCTTGTTTTTAACAAAACTGTAAATCACTTTGAGTCGCATTCCTGTAGGAAAAGTGCTTTAAAAATAAAGTTTGATTGACTAATTGAAAAAAAACTGTATTTGGTTTAGATATTCTGTGTTATTTTCACTATTCTCAATTAAATATTAAGTTTGAGTGGTTTTCCAAACATGCAGTTCTGGGATAATCAGGTTTATTTAACAGCAGCCAATAACAAGTGTGTGTTTTTATTACTCACCAGGTGGAAATCCAGTATCAGGCTGGAAAACACAAACAGAATAATGACGTTAAAATCGTATTTAATTGATAAAACATAGAAACTATGACATTAAGGTATAAAAATACTTTGCAGAAGTTAAAAATAATAATAAATAATAAAAGAAATACAAACTTACGCTCAGCAGTAAGTCACCTTCTCTTTATTTAACTCTTGGGCTCAGTAGATGAGTCTGTGGGAGATAATAATGAATGAAAATTAGGCTTTAAAGAGAGTGTGTGGCAGTGAAACAGCTCAAACACTGACTGCTAACCTTCACAGACATTAATGAGCAGATTAAACTCTCAGATTTTGCAGCTTTGACAGGTGCAGAGTCAGTTTTGGAAAATAAAAGCTCCCGCCTGCTCACAGAGGAGGCCTCGGAGTCGTGCTAATGCTAACAGGAGAGCCGTTCAGGAGCTAAAATGACCTCCAAACATTGTTACCGTCGCACTCAGACTAGTACCTCTATAATGTAGGGTGTAACCCGCTGCAGCAGCTTTTATGATCGCTTAGAGCCTAAAAAGAAAGGGTAAATGTGTGAAGCTAAAGCTAACTGTTTACGTGGTTGTAAAACGCGCGGAAAACACTGAGCTCTTATTTCGAAGGTTCGACGGTTTGTACCGGCGATGTCGGCATAAGTTGGCACAGAAGAATAGACAGAGGTTTTTTCACGACGAGGCGCACAACTGCGTCGACAAACACAATTTAGGGTTCAAATGAATGCAGTATTTTAATAGAGTAGAAAGTAAATAAAAGCAGAAAAGTACCTTCTAATATCCGCGATCTTCAGCCATTATCCCGTGACGCAGACGATTCTCGCGAGAGTTTGCCTCACGACAAAGATGATGTATTGCATCAAGATGAGTCCCGTCTTAGGCACAACAGACGAAGACGGGAAAGAGCTCCAAAACACGATTAAGACTCTCTATTTTCAATTATAGAACTAAATTTCTACTGTCTTTATTATAATCCGTATAAAAAGTCTGATAATACGGATATTTATAGCGTTCTTGTATCACAGTGAGGCAGGTCATTGTTGCACGATTGAAAGGTAAATAACTATCTTGACTCAAATTGTGTCACGCTTGAATTGTATACATACTCTTTGTATCACTCGTTGCTCATGTTTTTTTGCTTCTTTTGGGTTTGTTGTTTTTTGAGCAACGTTTTAGTCTGGCTTTTAGTTGAGTTTTGTTTTAATCTTTTAATCTGCATGATGTGATTTTACGCTATTTTAGTCCTTGAGTAATTATTTTGTGTTTTATTACCTCTTTTTAAGATTTACTTTCTTTTATTGTTTGATTTTTAAGACTTTTATTCAATTAACGTCCAACTTTTTATCACCTTTAATATATTTTATCATGGTTTTATCGTACTAGGCCTAGATCCAGTGTTTCCTCTTATCTTTTTAACTCAAGATAGTGTTTCCTCAGTCATCTGTGGCAAGTTGAAGTGTCTTGGTCTTTAGTGTGTGCATCTGTGTGTGTGTGTGTGTGTGTGTGTGTGTGTGTGTGTGTGTGTGTGTGTGTGTGTGTGTGTGTGTGTGTGAGTGCTGTATGTGTTGAATGGGGGTTGGGAGGGTGAGTGGGGTTTGGTATTTGTAATTTTATTTATTTCATTTCATTGTTTTTTAATATCCTGCGTGAATGTACAGCACTTTGTGCTACAGTCCATGTATGAACAGTGCTTTAAAAATAAAGTTTGATTGATTGATTGATAGTCTGAGTACTTGGGAAAATGACTGGAAACGTGGCGAGGTACCTTTTTATAAGATCTTTGTCATTTCACTTCTAGTGTTGACAATTCATGCATATTCTGATCCATCAAAGTTTAGAAACCAGTATGTCAAATTCTATAACTCTGCATTTAGTTGATAACACAAATGAGCAGCACCGTTTAATCTTTGTTTGCAGAGTTTAGACAAAAGATTTCACTCCACTGCTGGAAACCTGTCTCCAGTCTGTCTCTTGTTTTTCTGTCTTGTAATAATCTGATTTCTGATTCTTCCTGAATTTCACAGGAAACCTTCTCCACCCTGAGAGTTAAATGGAGCGATAACTGGGCTGAGCGTTGCTCAGATAAACAGCTCCAGCTTCATGTCTCCATGTCTCCTTCATTATCTCTGCCTGGAGGCTTGTTGTGTTAACATCCTTAGCTGTCTTCACCTGTTAGGATCAATTCCCACTCAGATGTTTCACCATTTTGGTGCCTGAAAATTAAAGCTTTCATTTTAGGAGCTCAAATCTTCATTGTTTTTAAATGAGTCGGACTAATCTACAGTGAAGCGCCAGTCTGTTGTTCAGGAGCCGTCAACCAGGGAACCGTTTCAGCTCGTATAGTGGGTCAATAAATCTTCTGTCCTGACATTTGTGTGAGGCAGCAGAGAGCTGGAGAGCCTCTCCATCCTGCAGCTGTTCACATCTCTGACAGGTGATAAAAATTTGATGCGAAGTAACAAGACGGTCTATGGAAGTCTTTTCTGCACAAAGTCAACCAAATGCATGATACAAGACCACTGTGAGGAAATATATTTAAGAATTTATGAGTATAAAAAGAAAGTCTAAATGAGTATTGAGTATAGGCAAACATGCTGCTACTTCTTTTTTTATGAACCCATTTCTTTTGAAGATGTTTAAAAACTCCTTAAACCAGTTATATAAAGATAATAACCACTGACATGTATTTCTTCAAATCACGTTAAGAACCATCCATCCATTATCCCACTTTTTTTTTCTTTCTTTTTTACTTTGCTATAAACTTGTTAAGCTCTGCTCTGAAGATGGAAATGGATGTTAAGTGGATTTCTTGGCTTTGGCAGAAAGCCTCCAGGAATTCATCCACTTTGGTTTAATTTTCAACTTTGGAAGTTGCAGTTTGGTTTAATCCCTCACTCGTTCATAGAGGCGTAAGTCCCTTTACACAGAAGTCTCTAGTTCGACTCTCAGCCACGGTCCTTTGCTTCATTTTCATTTCTTTTCTTTTTCCAATTGTCTGAAGTTGGGGTGAGAACAAGCAGGTGAAAGTCAAGAACATAAACCTGAAACATGCATTTATTTCATTTGAGCGGTGCAATCTTAATGCATGCAGCTTTGTACTCTTTGTTGCTCCTAAGACAGCTCTTTTCTTCTCTCTCTTGTAACCGTCTGTTCCTGCATGATATCAATATAACAGCGAAAACTCTCATTATTGCATAAGACTCCTCTTTGTCCACAACCTTGGATACCTTTTAAACATTACCCGTTAACCTCTGCAGCATTTCTTTAATACCATGGCAGGCAAATGCTTTAGTACTCGACTACAACAGACAGAATATCAGGAGTAGTGAAACTGGCTTTGCATATTTTTACAGTGCTATCAGTCACTGCAGCTTAAAATGTAAATGAGGCACAAAATGTAATTTCAAGGACTCAAAACTGAAGTCACAGGTTCATTAAACACGAAGCTGAACATCAGTTTATTTTCTTATATACTCAGTGAAAACAAAACAACAATAATTAGACGTTCTGCTCCTTCAGTGTTGCATAACTCTCTATGGCACCTTTGTTTCTTTGCTCTCTCTCTCTCTCTCTCTCTCTCTCTCTCTCTCTCTCTCTCTCTCTCTGTTCTCGGAGGTATCGGAGCATGCACATCGTGTGTGTTTGTGCAGTGTGTTCAAGCAAACAGAAGCCTACAGGGGTCAGATGTGTCCATATTTGTGTGTGTATGGGGTTGTTATGAGAGAGAGAGTGTGTTTGAATATGAGATAGCGGAGAGGTTTAATGGCAGCTGTATATCAGGGTGGAGGTTGCTGATGGTGTTGGCCTTTCTGTGTGCGTTTCTTTGTGTGTGTCTGCAGAGTCATCATCTGCACGTACTCAAGTCTGGAGTTTTTCAAATCCATTTTTATCTGGTTATTTCAACGATTATCAGACACGTTACAATCAAATTCCTTCCCTGTGCAGTGGGTGTTGTGAGAGCCCTGAGCTACTCAGACCAAAACTTTTCTTTTTTTGCAAGAAAATTTAGTTGTTTTTTTTTTACTCAGTGTGTATGTGGTCCCCAGTGCTTCCGCAACCAACTTCTCGTGGACAATCAGAACTGCATTTTTAGTCGCTCTGCATCAGCTTCATTTCTCAAAACTGGGGTTGCGACTTCAAGTAACCACAGATGATGAAACCCGTAGGAAGTAGGGTTTGCACATCCAAAAATCTACATATACAGAGTGTGAGGTCATTTCAGTGAGATGAATACAGTCATCACTTTAGTGTTTCAGAGATCCAGTTTTCTGATTTGCCTTTGTGGGCCTCCGTAGCTTTTCACCCTGCAGCATTACTGACCTCTTCCACTTAAACTCAGTGAGAGGGAGATGGAAACCTGCAGTCTTCAGGATGACATAACCTCAACAGAGTCAGGAGCATTAGCACTGCCTCTCCACTCTCCTCCTTCCTCCCACTCTTCCTCTCCTCTTCCTCTCTCTCTCCCACATAAACACACATCCTGACACATTGATTATATGCTTCAGCTCCTGCAGCTCTGCAGACACACAGATTTATGTGTGTGTGTGTGTGTGTATTCATGTTTGGATTAATTTACTAAAGTGTGTCTGTAAACCTCAGAAGTTTTCCTACAGGAGCAAAAAGTTTCTCAGAAGTTCACAGTGTTCACTTTCGTCACTCTTGTCTCATCCCTGATGTTTTGTAAAATGTTGTTCTTGGTTAATAATGAAATAAATATTCGTACAATAAATGACAATCACATTTCCCCGTGAAAAGCTACAGAGGTTTCCAGGCGTGGTTTATCGGAGGAAGAGGCTGATTTTGATCGATATGTCAAGTTAGAGTAAGAAATCAAATACACTAGGAGGTAGTTGCTATACCCTTCAAAATAAAAGTCCTGGATCCATTTTTTTCAGCTTGCTTTCTTGTGATTTTAATTTCTAATGGTCAGAACAATCCATTTTTTGGTTTATTTGATTTATTTGAGAAAAACTGCATCTTATAAACACAAAGTTCTGCAAACCTTGAACAATTTATTTCAAGAATTGTTTGACATTGTCAATAGACGTGACATATGGTCTCTCTGTCATCATATATGAGTGTTAGTAAGTAGTTTTGCATCATTTTTGAGAAAATTTGTTGTGATCGGTTTACATTACATTATATATATATAATATATATAGCTTTGTGATCATCTCAGTAAGCAATGGTTCAAGTTTAATTTAATGTTAATCTGCTTCCTGTCTTAGACTTTTCAGAAGCAGTCTTTCAGTAATGATACCTCCTCTCTGTCAGAGGCCTGTAAATGCGCCATCTCAGGGTAACCTGTTCACCTGATGGTGAATCACTGATACTAACAAGTCATGTCATTCCCTTTTGTCACATATGTTTCTGAAATGCTCTAAAGCATCCAGCATGACACCCTCTCACCTTTGGCCTCTTGCTAAGTTCAAGAAACAAGAGCTTCAAATGCTGTTGCTGAAAAAATGTGAGAAAAAATGGATCTAAATATTCTCAACAAAAAGTGTTAAGATGAGACAAACTCAATCTCATGGCTGAATCAAGCTTTAAAGGGGATAATTGCAGCCAAAACTTAAACCAAAGACCTTCATTCACTGTTCAGTTTATTGATAAAGCAAAAACTTCTTTTTTTTTTTTTTTTAAATCCTTGTTATTTTTTAATCTTCTAAGGTATTATATCATGTAATTTTTCATCGTGGTCAGTGAAACTCTCAGGCTTTTCTCGTCACAACAGTGAACAAGCTCTGAGGGATTTTGCAGCATTTTTATTTCTTGAAGATGAGACTTATTTTGAAAGTAAGGTGGCAGGAAGTCCTGTTGTTGATCTAATCGTGTGTGTGCTCAGCAGCCTGTTGGATCTGGTCACTCGTCCACGGCGTCTCCGCTCATTCAGAGCAGCAGCTGCCGTCACTTCACTTCACACCAGGAGGTAAGATCAACCATCAGAGGTGATTTCAAACCTTCATTACCGCTTTTTTAACTGGATGAGTTTGTGTTTCGGTGTCTTAACCCGGTCAGTGTTTGATAAAGTTTGCTGGTGTTGTGCCAGCGCGTGTGTGAAAATGCGTAACAGGAGATAATTCGAGTTCGTGCGTAAAGTTTGGTGCGTAATTAGTGCTGCAGATTTGGTGAGCAGCGCTGGGGACGCGCTGTCATGCGGGTGTCTTTTGGCATGTGAAGGCATCCGTCCTCTGCAGTGGTCGCTCAGCATCCTGCTGCTGCTGCTGCTGTAGGCTGGACTGCAGTGCCACAGCAGCCGTGTGAGTGGAGCGCGCGCAGGTGACTGTGGGGTTAAAATCAGATGATCCACGGAGCCGAACCCTGGCCCGGAGGCAGCTCCGCGGGGTTTCCCGGAGCAGTAGCAGCAGGAGGAGGAGGTTGAAACGGGTCCGACCTGAAACGAGCTGCGTGTGTGTGACTCCGCTGGCCTGTCATAGCTCGCTTCTTCCTTTTTTTCACCCCTCGATAGATCGCAGTTAAACAAAAACCACTTCCTCCAAATCATTTGGATCAAAACGAAGCTTGTGGCCGCAACAAACACACAAAACAGACACGCAAAAACAGACAGCCACCGATCAAATCCAAACTATCCGTCCTCAATGTGAGGGTAATTTCTATCAGCTGATACCGTGAATTCCTCCACTCCACCCGCATTTATCCTCTGTCCCTCACACTCATGTTCAGTCTTGATTATCTCCCTCTAAATTTCAAGTTTATTTTTCTAACCTGAAATCCTGTAACATCAAAAATAAAATCATATTTCACCATAAAAACAACCTTTGCTCTTTAGGTGGTGAGATTTATTCCACCCACTTAATCTGAACCTTCAATTACATTTCTCGTTTTTAACTGCAGTATTTCAAGCTTCTGGTTGGCGTTTTCACCCACAACATCATTTTTCTCAGGTGAAGTTACAGATATTTGTGTGGGAAAGACTTTACTGTAGGTGGAACTTCTTTATTGGAGGAAAAGTCCAGTTTTGATGCTGCGAAATGCAACTTTCCCACCTGCTGTTTAAAGACAATGAACTTAAACTCTTCTCCAGCCTGTAAATCAGTTGGATGGTGGATGTTTTGCTGGACAGATTCAACATGTTTAAGTCCCTTTTAAGTCTTATTATGTCCAATAAATCCAAGTTTTGTCACAAGAAAGTCAAAAAAAACTTGGATTAAAATGAAAGAAAAATAAACGCTTCTTCGGTTCAGATACCACTCTAAAGAAATATTTGCCCTTCTGACTCTACGCCTCTCACCTTTGCTGCATGACAGATTAACCTTTTCTGAATGTTGATTCAGGAAACTACACTTGATCTATGAGCTCGCTGCTTATTCAGAGGTGGCAACACTTTCCTTGAATCGACAAAACTAGTGAAAGAGAGCCGTGCAAACGGGCAAAATCAAATCCTGTGAGGAACTTAAGGTTTGTTTTAACTTTGGCGCCCCCTGTGGACAAAGAAGTCTGTGCTTAGCTTGTCCTTTTGACCCCAAACAATCTTTTCATTGTGACTTTTGACAGTCAAATATGTCATTGATTGTAGAAACTCAGCTGCTCCTGACACCTACCCCTCTACACCCATTTCAAGCTTTAAAAACAATCATTCAAAAATCATCAGTCCTTTTGCTGATGGTCTTATTTGCTTTTATATGTTGTAAAAAGGCATCAACAAGAATTTCAGCCTGTTTTAAAAGCATCAAAAATTCCTCATAGGAGCTTTACCTGACTATTATTGGAGATTTGGAGCTACATTATGTTGCTCCTTTGGATTAATTAGCTTTATTGTCATTACAGTTCTCATAATCCACAAAAAAGAGCAGTATTTCTGTAATAGTTCTTTTTAAAAAAGTTAAAAATCTGAGACACAATGATTGAATCCATTCATTTTTTATCCTTTTTGAGTTTTTGCTCTCGTAGATGATCAGCCACCCACTTCCCTGTTTGTGCCGTTTGTGATTTATTCAGACCGCAGCCCAAGAATATTCTCAATTATTCATTATTTCACATCCATGTGAAAATTATTATCACTGTAACACTATAGGAGGAAGTGGTTCACCTCCTCTTCGCTCTGTGTCCCATAAAACTGCAGATTCATTCAGAGTCAGCTGAGACTGACGGTGGAGAAGTTTCAGACTTTAAACGTCACGAATCAGAATAAAATGTGAGTTCTACTGAGAGTTTCTCCATCTACAGAAACAGACGGAGCAGCTCTTCACTTTTCTTCTGCTGTTTGTGGTCGGCTTTAGATAATACAACACTGAAGAGCCAGTCAGAGGTCCTGATGAGAATTCGTTGATGCACCTTTGAGCAAAACGTGTTGCCATAGTTACAGAAACTGTTTTTAGCAGCTGGATGTTTGGCAGGCTTTTAGAGGTAGGGAGGTTTTGTCTTGTTCAGGTTAGAAATCCTTAACTCTGTTGTGTTTACCTCCTAGTAACTTACAGCCCAGTACAAACAGACCAGTGGCGGCTGCTGGTCTTTCAAGGAGGGGAAGCTCATTTTTCTGGCCTACATCATAATTGTATTTGTTTATTAGTATGTAACAGAACAGAGTCGCCAAACACAACGGCAGTCGTTTTTAACAAAGACAAAAGTCGCTGAGGATCGGTAAAGTCTCTGGAGCAGTTAAGAACAACGGAATGAATGACTTGGAAAATGCTCTGGTAGATGTTTTATTCTTCAAGATCGCTGATTCGCTTGTTTAGCTGTCAATCAAAAAAGGATTTCGCCTCAGACAGCTCATCCAATCATGGAGGCAGAAGCTTGCAGTCCGGGAGAAAGTCGGGACCGCCCTCTCGCCATAGAACTCCAGTGAAGCTGGGCTTCCATTGGGCGGGACAAAGCCCAGCATTTATCCAATGAGCGTCTAGTTTCGCTGCTGGAACAACCCACTTTGAGCTTCCACATTGAAGTCAGCAGAAGCCCAGCGTCCGACTGTTTGAAGCGCTGAGGCGCTGCGAGGATGAATGAGAACGAAGTTATGCCGGTTACCTGTGATTATCAGCTTCTTATCACAGTGTCTGAACAAAAGATGAAGGCTTTCTAGTGCGTATTTAGTTAATGAAATGTACACACAGCCGTACGTATTTCACCACTTTTTCTTTTTTTGGGGGGGGTGACATTTTAAGGGAAGCCGAGCTTCCCTTGCAGTCTTAGAGCAATCGCCACTGAAACAGACTCAGGTCTGAACAGCTCATTTGTTTATTTGGTGAATTTCATGATGCATTCAATAGGATAATTTAAATGTTGGATTTGTGCTTAAATTTGCATAATAAGAGAAGGTCATGTTTTTAAAGGGTTATAGTCTTAGGGATGACCACTGGATCTGACATGGAGAACAGTGAGATAAACACTTGTAGTTAAAACAAAATAAATAGGCTGATGTTTACACTTTGTTCGGGCCTATCAAAGAAGGGTTGGTATTGGGAGCGAGCTTTGTTACCTTCACTGCTTAACTCATGGTGCGTTCGAGTTACCTCGGAAGTCAGATGTCGGAGCTGAAAATGACGTCACACCCGAGTTCCCAGCGTTTCAGTTACCAGGTCAGAAAAAAGCAAAATCGGAGGTCTGAAACAAGATGGCTACATCTACCAAAGTTATTTTAGAGCTTGCCTTATATTCGGACAAGGCAAGCGCTAAAATAACTCTCAACTCAAATAAAGCAGTCGGCCAGTAACAGAAATCCCTCAATATCACTTATGCTGCGTCCCAGTTGTACTCGGTAGTCAGGATTTCCAAGCCCTGAGTCGAAAATTCATCTGGAACGCCCCCTGAAGTCGGATTTCCAACTCTGAAAATGTTCTGTTTTGTTTTTGTGAAACTAAATAAGTGGTAAATGTTGTACTGCCCAACGTCTTACTATGAACACAATGTTATGGTGTTTGTAGAGTAAAATAATGCGTTATGTGCTGTTTACAACTGGTATAGCTAGCGACAACTAATAACATCTGACAACGGCTAACAACAGTTGACAACAACTGACAACTGCCGACAACGGCTAACAACAGCTGGTAACCGCTAACAACAACTGACAACGGCTAACGACAGCTGGTAACCGCTAACAACAACTGACAACGGCTAACAACAGCTGGTAACCGCTAACAACAACTGACAACGGCTAACGACAGCTGACAATTGTAAACAACAGCTAACAACGGCTTACTGTAGGCATCCATCCGTCAACCCGGGTGTAACGTCATTCCAACGTCAACGTCATGTGACAGAAACGTAAAGAGTTTGTGGGCAGAAAGCAGCCGGTCTCACAGAGCGAGTGGATTTTATAGGAAGCCAGAACGTGTTTGCCATGATTGTTGATAATTAGTCAACTCCTAGTTTTCAGATCCTGTCCCTGCATGTACTAAATTACTTGTCTAAATGATAATAGTTACCCTGGCAACTGCAGTCAACCAGGTCTACAAGCGTGCATTAATAGGACACAAACTCCCTCAGTCAGAAAAGGACCAACAGGAGCTTGGCGTGTCAGGACGAGGAGCAGGTCCAAACCTGATCCGGCTCGACTTAAAACTCTGAAATCTTAAATGATTTAAAGGAGGGGGGCCTGAAAACTGGAGGCTCTACCTCCCAGACAACATTTAGAGTCTTTAAGTATAAAAGCAGACCTGCTTACATGGAGTTTAGTATTTTAGAGGGGGGGGTTTCAGACTCTTAATCGTTAACCATGATATTCCTACAGTAGCCTCAGTCATCAAATATATCCTGTAAACTCTCACTGAAATCTGTTACGTAACACCCACGTCTGTCTAAAGCAGGACTTGTGGGGTAACACCAGGACTGCTTTTGGATAGGAAGTCTGGACAGGAAGTCTGAGGAAAGACAGATGAGGAAAGTGAGCCGCTTTTGTCCTGCTGAGATTCCTTTCTTTCTCTCTTTCACTCATCCTTACAGTGTAAGAGGTCGGGTGTGTTCACATGTGTGTGTGTGTGTGTTTCAGAAGGACCTGCTCTTCCAGTGTGAGTAACTTTGCGTCATGCATTACACAGGGCAAAGTTGACTCACTCCATTCCTCCATAGCAACTGGCTAATGGGCTTGGCTCTGGCATTGTTGTGCACAGGTAGAGAGTGTTTATGTGCGTTTGTGTGAGTGTTTGATTATATATTCATGTAATGGTTCTTCCTGCAAACACAGTCGAGCATGGGCGTGCTTAATTGACTTTCTGGGTGTGTGTGTGCACAACACACACACACACACACACACACACTGATAGGGAGAGCAGAGTTCAAGGGGCAGTGGGAGCGGTGGGAGAGAACAAACCTTTAGTATCAACAGGAAAGAACCACAGAGAGGGGCTAAAACTCTGGACTGAATAAACTTAGAGTCTCTTAAAAATGTCAGTTTTAAGTTTGTTAGTGTGCTGTGAAAAAAGTGAACAATTGAAAAGAAACTGATATGAAAACAGACAACTTTGAATTCCTTCAGGCGACCTAATAAAATGCGAGCACTTTAAAAGGCTGCAACTGGTTAGTTTGGATGTAACTCCATTCAGGGTTTCTACGCAAATATGAAAGTAATCTGATCAATTTCAAGGTCTTAAAAAGTGTGGAAAATATTTAGGTTTTCAGACTATTTCCACAGTTAAAAAAAAACTGTTTATTAAAATAGAGAAGTAGGTATTTCAAAAAAAAAAAAAATCTAAACAGTAGGGTAGGGAAGAGTATGGAAATTCCAACTGTGTAGGAACCCTGTCCATTTCAAATATAACTAAAGAAAAGAGAACTGATGTTTCACAAACATTCAGGGTACCTAAACATGTTCGTGTCAAATTTCTAGGAGGAAAATAAATCAAACATGTTGAACGAAAATTACAAACATCATGACTGCATAGTGTTGCTTAAAAAAGACCCAAATCTTGTGAATAATAGACCTTAAAACAGACAATAATAGGTACTTTGACACGGACTAAATCATATGTAGAGACATTAAAAACAGACTTTGCAGAATTCTTGGAGGAAGTAGAATAAAAAAGCTGCAGGACATACAAATTGCTGCAAAGTGTTTCTTGAAACAGACCTGACTGAGAGTGAAAACAGTTGGCAAACTGACTTAAAACATCCAGGATAGATTTTTAAAACGGTAACTTGAAATTGGTGCAAAACGTTACTATAACCAGAACTGACCATGGTGTGAAAAAGCAAGACATCTGACAATAAAACAGCCACAGAGGGTACCCCGAGACAGACTTTGAAATGATGGCAGATGGAGGGTTCCCCAAAACAGACCCAATATTAGGAATTAAAAAAGGTGATAATCTGCTGAGGGGTTCCTTTAAATAAATGCAAAGTGTTATCTGAAATGAACCAAATGTGCAAAAAGTAAGAAAATCGAAAAAGACTGTGAGCCCTTTAAAAAATATTCTAATTTAATATCTAATAACACATTGTTTGGATGGTTTCTATTGTGGTCAACAAATTCTGAACATTCGACAAACTGCTGGAAACTCAGATCATAATAAAGAACAATAGCTCGAGGTACGAGGGGATAAAGTGGACAGAAATGGGAAACTACAGCTGCAGAGATCTTTACACTTCCTTCATTAAAATACAATCAAAACAATGAATGTTGAGTTAGATTTCAGTGCACACACACAGAGCAGTGAAAGGCTCGGTTCTCACAGTGTTTCACAAACACAAAGTTCATGTAGATCAGGATGTGAAGTGATTATTGTGTAACTAAAAAAGGTCAGATTTGATCTGGCTGCAGCTGCGTGTCGTGTTGAATTAAGTCACGGTAATGCAGTGAAGTCCTCCCCGCTGGTTAAAAGCATCTTTCGCCTCGTTTCCTCACACTTATCTCCATCATGTCACCATCTGAAGAGCCGCAGCCACACGAGGCACTTCTCTTTTTCTCGGATCGAACAATAAATTCCCACAAAAGCGTTCACGGCTCCATTAACCAGCAGGATTATGTGTCTGTTTGCTCAGTCAGTGATCAGGAGGAAGCTTGGATAGTTTGTTGGATGTAGAGCTCCACCAAAAGTAAATGCTTCAACAATCAGTGACCTGTCTCCTGCTCTCCACACACTCACATGTCTGTCTCTGTGGTTTACAGTAAAGCTGCAGGTGTTAAACAGCAAATCCAGAGACTCCTGGAGACAGGTAAACATGACTGACCTAGAGTGACTGAGCGTGCACGAAGAAGGAAAGAGAGCAATGTCAGTGTGGCGCTAAAGGGATATCAACACCTCAGGTTGTTTGGTGGACAGAAGTCAAGAGGAAATACTGAAGGGAGAAAACTTGATGTGTTCAACCCTAAATGGAAACAACAGAGACGACATGAGTGGACTGAGTCCTGAAAAAAACAGAGCTGATAATCACAGTCTGAGACTTTTTTAATGTTGTTAACCAACACCACGCCGAAGTTCAAAACAGATCTGTTTCTGTTTTTGTGTTTTCTTTTAATAGGTCAGTAAGAGTTTAAACATACGATCAGGGTTTTACTTTGGGGTATTTCTGATTCATTTTAGTGTGTGTTAATTCTGACTGCAGACAGGCCAGATTAGCAGCAGGCCTCTTCTCCTACAGAGCCATGCTGTTGTGATTTTGTGTAGTATATGAAATATGAAGGTCTTAAGGTCAGTGTCTGGATGGCAGCAGATGTTGCTCCAAAACCTGTAGATATTAAAGATGAAAACAGATTTTTTGGTCAGGCCTGGAGTTTGTAGCTACCAACCTCGGCTTTGTTGTACCGTTAACACTGTACTTTGGATATTTATCTCCTCGGCTGTACTCAGTTCACATGTGTATTCTCCATCCTGGTCTGCAGTTAAGGCTTTAAGATTCAGGCTGCCAGTCTTAGGTACATCTTTTTTTTTTTTTTTGTGTATGATTTATGTACTTATGTACTGTATTTATGTACTACTTATTTACTCTATTTATGTTCTATTTTTTGTTAATATAATGTAAATATGTTGGGGACTGACTGTTTATTAAGTAGAGGACAAGGAGTAGGGTTAAAAAAGCATAATGCTTTATCTTACTCCTTTTGGACATGTTGTGTTTGCATTATTATTATTATTATTTTTTATTTTTATTTTTTGCTTTAATTATTGTTATTACTGTTTTGAATATTCTCATTGGTTTTGTTTTTTTTTAGTTTACATTTTCTTGTGTTACATGCACATATTCTAAAAAAATGAAACAACCAAAAAAAACTGTAGATATTGTTCAGCATTAATGCAGTCTTCACAGATGAGGAAGATACCCATGACATGGACTCTGATGATCCCCATACCATCAGGGATGCTGGATTTTAACCAGGAGCATCAGAGAAGTTTCTGGCATTTCTTAATCATGTTCATATCTGGGTTCTTCTTGGACTGAGCAACAAACCATAATATAGAGAGTTGTTTTTGGAAGTGAGTCTGAGCCTATGCTGTGATTTCCACTACTGAGTCCTGTCTGTTTTGAGTGCAGTGGTGCCTGTTGGTCTGAGGTCCACAGCCTGTTGAACTGTTGAACGATCATCTCTCGCAGTCTCTCACAGAGTGGTGAACCTCTGAGAGACTCAACCTCTCAGTCATGTTACTTAGGGTGACCATAAACCCTTCTTTACCCGGATATGTCCTCTTTTTGGGGGAAATCAACCTCTTTAGTTATAAGATGTTCCTGTAGCTGTTTTTTTTTTTTTTACCTTAGATAACTTTTTAATTGTAATGGTATCAAATTTTAAGATGATACGGATAAAAAATTTAATTATGCTTAGTGACCTTTTGAAGGCAGGTATGAAGAATTTGTGACTAAGTTTATCTCCTGGCGATGATGATAGTTGGTTTGGCTTTTTCACTCCGGTTGAACCTAATTTTGTCTGGACATTTTCAGGAAGTTTGTGTCACTTATTTGTTTATTATTGGAGAAACATGAAGTGTTGCATTCATTTGGAGTAACCTGAGAGTTTCTTCCTGCAGTTTCTAAGTGACTCTGGATGTTGTGGGAGTGTCAGCTGAATGCCTGACATGTCTGCGTAAATTCGGCACACACAGTCTGTTGTGTCACAGGTTTGGCTGGTAGAAACATTTCAGTAAAGACGAGCTATCTGCAGGTCAGGAGATCTCAATCACCTGATTGAAAAAAAACGGGTTTACTTCCTGATATAAGACAACAAGATGAGTTTTAACCTCAGCAAAGGCAGAGCGGGATAGAAACCCTGCAAAATTCACACACAGTGTTGCACACATTTACTGAAAAAGAAAGAGGAAGCGTGTTGCAAACTATCCGGCTGTCGCATGACAGAGATGATGTCAGCCTGCATTTATCATCGGCTGTCTGATTGTTGCTAAAAATGAACAAACGCCGATCATGAAGCTTCATGAGAGGAACACAAACCTCTGAGTCCACACAGGTGCAAACGTTAATACTTTTCAATACTATGTGATTTAAAATGAAACTCTTTATAGCGCATCCCTGTTCCTTCATTATAAAGCCATAAATGAACCCATCCAACCAATTTGATGATCCCTTAATCTGATTAATGATGAACTGATTAATACAGCCCATGGTGCTTTTTAAGACTTTAATCAGTATTTCATATTTTGTTTTAATGATTAAAAATCACCTCCATCTCTCAAGAGAGGAGGATTTTTTTACTCTGTGTTCAGCAGAAATCTTAAATTTTTCAACTTTTCCATTTTAATAACATTGTGTGTGCTGCAGATCGTAAAGGTGCATTATTAGTTCCATGTGCACAAAGTGGTTATCATGTTGATTTCTCTGATTCATGGATATTTTAGTCCAATAGAGTCAGATTTTTTGTTTCTCAGTTTCTTCTACAACGCAGTAATGTGCAAAATCATAGTATGTTTAATGATAGAGGGAATTATTTTAGCAGTTCACAGAGCTGGCCTCTAGGTGGGGGTGTAACACAGTGTGTTTAGTTCAATCTCAATACTTTCTTAGGAGTATAAAAATATTAAAAAGTTAACAGCCATGTGTTTTCAGGGGGTTTGAAAGTCTTGTGGTGTTTTTTTCTGAGACACAGCACGGCTCGTGTAAAGAGATAAAAACCTGTTTGTTCTGCAGATACACCGTCTCTTCAGGTCATGGTTTAGATGCTGGATAAAGTGCTGGAATGTGTTCCAGCGACCAGGTGAAAGTTTCACCACATTAATATTTAAAAACACGACTCACCAATGTCTCCGTTCTGCTTTGATTTCTTATCTTAACTGCAGAGATAAAGGAGCTCAACATTTCCACACTTTCACTCAGTAAAGCAGAGAAACAGCTGCCGTGTGCAGACCCTGAGAAACCAGAACTAACATTAAGACTCCAATTAAGAATAATGATGCAGAAAACGACGTCTTAATGAACCACCTCACCAGACGAGCTAATGCACTTTATTGATTCAGGGTTGGAAACGACTTGAACAGCTCGCTCTGCGGGATCTACTGAGAGCAGATGTTCCCTCTATTGAATCAGGTGTTGCCTGTTGTTTAGTAATGTTGATGCATTTATTAATTTAAACAGGCAGGACTTAGTTTTCAGATCAGGCTTTGAGAGTCTGCTTTAAAAAGGAAAGTCTAGACTGTTTCTGACCTTGAACTTTAAATATGAGTCATTTTTTCTGGGTTAACGTTCATCTGTCTTTAGTCTGACTGCTTGAAGTGGAGGAGAGGGAGAGGACATGCTGCAGGGAAACAGCTGGGAGGACTGTAGCTGACTTCAGACTCTAAACATGAGTGCATGATATAAGAGGCCTTCCAGGTTTTCTCTGTTTTAATCAAAATGTTGCTGTGAGCGAGTGAACATTTTGAACCAACTCTTCATTTATAGTTTGTCCGATAAACCCACTGGATCTTGTTTCATCATAGCAGATGAAAAAGGTTTCCAGTGAAACCAGCTGTAGCGACTTCTAGCCGTGATCAATCCTGCTGGAGTCGCACTAGTTTCTTGTGGGTCTCAGTTTTACTGTAAACAGTGACAAACAGAGGAGGTGAGTAGAGAAAGGAGAGCAGGGAGAGGAGGCAGCTGTGTGTAGCTGTGAGTGTCTGAACAGCCAAGGGACAAAAGTGTAGATCAGAGAGGCTTCAATGATCAAGAGAGCTCTTGAGCGCCAACGAGGACTAACAAGCTGACTATTGACAGGGCTAAAAGTGAGAGATATTATTCTGAATTATGGTAAAATACAAGCCTAAGTCTAGATGTTAAATGATGCTAAGTGCAGGGATGAGATGGAGAGAGCAGATTAAATACTGTTTTTCATTGTATTTATTTATTCATAATAACAAGGCTCTGAATGAGGTTATGAAGGACATGTGTATTTGTAGTCTTCTCTGTCTCTCTGACGTCCACCAGACTCCACAGAGAAATTATTCTGTCTAAGAAAAACCTGCTCCAGACTTCAGTCTGATCTTTGCTTCCCATTCACCCTGCAGCGAGTGTTGGGAAAGCTTGTGTGTGTGTGTGTGTGTGTGTGTGTGTGTGTGTGTGTGTGTGTTTAGTACTCACGTGTGGGTGGGAGTCCGAATGCTTTGGTCCCTCTCTGGAATGTCAACAATGAGTCAAGTCAGTCCGTTTGTCTCGGGGCAGGCTGCTTAAACACACGTACACATGCACACACACAAACATAAACACATACACACACACACACAGTCTCACTCTTCTATATGAAAGTCCTGCAGGTCCGGCCTGTTTCTGAACCAACCTTTGCTCACAGAGACGTCTCACCTGAGCAGGTGTGTGTGTGTGGTGAACTTGGACTGAAACACTCTGGTGTTTGTTGTCGTTCCCGAACGTCCTCAGAGAAACATGAAGCTTTTATCACCTCAGAGAAGTTTGAGTTGATCTCTGTCTGAGTGAGCGGATGAACTAAAACAAAGGAGCTTAGAGACGTCAGAATGAAACAAATGTAGTCTGAGATTCAGAGTGTTGGATGTGATCACCTGGACTCCTCCTGATCTTAAAACGTATGACTAACATTATCAATAATGATATGAATGATGAAGTCTACTCAGAAAACCGATCATTCACATTCTATAAACTAGCTTTTATATATGTATATATGTATATATGTTTATGTTCCTATACATATGCAAGTATTTGTACACACATTTATAAGATAAATACATATACCTTATTATTTACACATATATATATTTAAATAAGTAAATGAATGTATGTTTTAAATAATATATATAAAGAGAGATATTCATATATAAATATAAGATAACTACTCTTTTTGATTACGATATAAGTGGATTTAATTGATCAGATATTATATGATAGATGAGATAAGATTATATGTCTATATGATTATTAATAACATTAATGTAGTTGATCACAAAAAGGTGATGTAAAATGTTCATAAAAGATTTAACTATCATCAAAACAGATGATTGATCTATATGTTGGTGTATAAAACTGGAAGAGACTGGATCATCGATTATTGATCAATAACAGAGGTGGAGGGGGATTCACTAACTGTGACTCCACCTCCTTTCTAGATTTGAAACAAAAATTATATTGATGATGGAATAGTTTGTTTACTTGTGTATTTTGCATTTTGTGTCTGTTTTTAAAGCTCCTGTGAGGAACTTTCAGTTTGTGTCCATTATGGCGCCCCCTGTGGACAAACCGTCTGTTTCTTATCTTGTCCTCCACATGGTTTTGAGATAATTTTGCTCTTTCCTCTTGATTTTACAAACTGAGCTGAGATTCTGGTCAACTGAATCATCTTTATTTCACATATTTGACCTCCGTCTGTTACATCTATTTAAGAAGCTGGGAGGTCTTTGTCGGAGCAGCACAGTGCCTCTTTAACTCAGACAGGTGCCTCAAAAAGGAAGTCCCTCCCCCTCCTCTCATTGGCTGTCTTTGAGCTCCTGGATCTTCCTCCAGCCAATCACGTCCCCTCTTTTCTCCCTGCGTCCGGACAGCCTGACTCTTCCCTCCTCTGTCTGAGTCTCTGCTGCACTCAGCACCCGACCTCCCAGGCAGTCGGTCTGTGCGGTGTGTGTGTGTCTGTGGACGTGTGTGAGAGTGTGTGTGTGTGTGTGTTGTAGAAAGTGTGTGTGAGTAGACTGGCTCAAGAAGAAGAAGAGTGTTTAGTTTTTGTTTTAATAAGTTTGTTTCCGGACGGAGGAAGAGTTTGGAGGAGTGAGGATGATGAGGATGATGATGGGCTTCCCTCAGCCTCACCGGGCTCAGGTCAGTGTGTGTCTGTGTGTGTGTGTCTGTGTGTGTGTCAGAGGAGGATATTCATGCTCCTCCTGCTATTGTATTATACAGTGTTGTCCAGCCAGATGGAGGTTTCCAGTTTCCAGCCTGACTCAAAGTGTGTGTTTGTGTGTTTGTGTGTTCTGTTAATGTAGTGAGTCTGTCAAACAGGATTTTACGACTAAAAAAAGACCAAAAAATGAAAACAAATACTTTCACACAGCTCTGAAAAGGATCCTGGCTCACTTTCATTTGAAGAGGTTTTAATCTGGGTTATCTGGGGTTGATTACAACAAGTTAAGAGAATAAAAATAGACAACAAAGCAGTCAGAGTTCAGCAGAGGAGTAAGCTTCACTGCAGGACTTGATTATTCAATCATTAAAAATAGGACTGTACTGATATCTGATATCAGATGTTGGTCTGATGTCAGCCAAAAAAACAAGTATTGGATTATATCAGCCTGCATCTAAATTTTCCGATATCAGCTCTCCGATACAAGTAATCCATTCCAGACTCCACTCCAGCACCTCTAGCTAGCAGCGCCCGGATTCAGCATGCTGAGTCTACATGATCGCGATAGTGTGTACTAAGGTACGAACGAAGTAGCAAAGAGTAGGAGTGATGTCGGCCGTGTGGCAGTATTTTTCGTTAAATGCCGAAAAAGACATCGCAGCTGAGTGCAAAACTTGTTGTACACAAGTTTGTGCTAATATCGGATCAATATTGGTATCGGCCAATACTGAAGGCAACAATATCTGTATCGTATCAGAAGTGAAAAAGTTGCATCGGGACTCCCCTAATTAGAAATGCGATCCAAAAGCTCAAACTTCTGCACGCCGTATTTCTGTATTTCTTCACAAGGTTGCATCACTCAGGACTCTGCGTCCTTCGAGCAGCGCTCTGCAGAGATGGTACACACAGAGACAGGGTTTCTCCCCGGTTTTGGTCTTCCTCGTCCTCTTCCTCTTGTGGTGTTTGCAGGTCTGAGTCGTCCTGTGTGAAATGTGACACCTGTGGTTATCATTATCAGAGCAGGATGTGTTTTAAAAAAAGAGGAAATATGGTCAAAGGTTGTGGTGTCGTGATTTCTGAAAAACTGTGTTACTGTCCGCCATAAAAAAAGTCCATATCCGACTTTAGATCCATAAACGGTTCATTAATGAAATATTCGAGGGTTGCTTCTCTCACTCATGCGGCTTTTAAAGAGTGGAAAGTGAAGCTGTGATTGGTTAATGATGCTCAGCTTTAAACTGCAGATGGCGGCGGCTGCTGCTGCTGTTATTTTCGGCTTTGTTCAGTGCGTCACCTTTCAATTATGATCTGATTAATTTCCCCACAAATAAAGCTTCACTGTTGACCCGTCGGAGCACAAAACAAACACAGGTTATGCGTAAAGATCTCTGAGTCATCCTGCAGTACCGTCATGGTATTTCCTAAACAATGAAACAACAGATGGTGATGAAGCTGCAGTAGATCTCCTTTTCTCTCTGTGCGTTCTCCAGAACCAGTTTCACCTCTGAGTTTGGGTCACATCTGGTCCAATTGGAGGAGCAGAAACTCACAAATGTTGAATATCTGAGAAAATATCAGTTTCTGGTTGTGGAGAGGAGAGAAAATGGGAGGTTACTGCTGTTAGAAAAAAAGAGGAAGAAAAAGCTTTTTGCTGTAAAACGGCCTGATTGCATCTGTCTATGTGTGTGTGTTTGTGTGTGTGTGTGTGTATTTGTGTGTGAGCGCGAGGACTTGACGGTCTGCCACCTGGCTGGCGAGTGATGCTGTTAGGAGGAATGACCATGATCCACGCTGTTACCAATTAATGTGAGTGCTCACCGGAGCTGAGCATCAGGAGGCCAAAAGATGTCTGCTTTAATCATCATAAATTCTATTTATGGTCAGGTCTGAGAAGAATATTCAAGAGGAGAAGAAGAAGAAGAAGAAGAAGAAGAAGGTCTCCAAGGAAACAGGGATAAAAACAATCCTGTTATCACACCTCCACTCTCGTTTTTTGGAGCAACTTCGCTCTGATGCAAAACAAAACAAGCGCCTCGAGTCAAAACCACAGACACACTTCAAGTCGAACCCTGAGGTGGTTCGTCTGAAGTCGGCCTGAACAAACATCTGCTCTCTCCTCTCTGTCTCCATCCACTTCAGCATCAGCAGAAGAGCCGGTGTCACAGCACATCCACTTGTCTGAGAGGCGTCATGGAGCCGGGTTACAACAATGCAAAGAGTCTGAGGCTGAACTGTTGATTTAACCAACTAGTTTTTCTGGTGCCGTTAAATGAAGATGACGTGTTCAAGTGTTAAGTCAACCACACATTCAGTGTTGTAACCCGAGGAAGACAATCATTCTGACATAAAACACCAACTTTACACAAACAGCACCAACATTTTGACTAAAATCTTGTTTTTAACTGATGAAATGCATCTTAAAATTCATAAAAAGGTTTTTTTTCTGCTTTCAAATCTGGTTCAAACAGTAAAAACACTCTAATTTGTTTCTGGAAGGGTTGTTGAAGCTGAAGACATGAGAGTGATGTTGTTGTAAAGTGAACTCTACAGCTCTTTATTCTAATCTGTATAATCTCTTTTTTCAGCTTGAACCTGCTGCTGTTTCACATCTTTCTCTCCCTCCTTTACCTTCATTCCTGCAGCTTTTCTGTTATTTTTAATTCCCTGCAGCACCGGTTCATCCGGCAGCGTCTGCAGACACACCTCAGACGCACTTTAACACACATTCCTCCGTTATTCAGCGGCAGCACGAAGACTAACAGAGCCGGGTTTAGTTTGTATACTACAGAGCGTACTCTGCACAGTGTTCGTGTTTGGATTCTGCAGGAAAATGTGGCGTCACGGTGGTGGAGTAAAGGTTGATTTGCATTAGTTTGCATTGAGAAACAGTGAGTGAGATGTTAGCAGCCTGCTGAAGATAACGGATAAAGTAATTCAGGCTTTTTTTGATCCTTGAAAACTCCTGGAGTCATACAGATCTGAGAGTTTACTCCTAACTTTTCAAGCACCTGTAGCAGCATGTTTCTGATTGGCTTACGGGTTTAACGGCATTGTAAATGAAGGATTAACTTCTTCATCCTGTGGGTTCAGGTGAACTCCCACAATAACTGTTGTTGTTGTCGTCGTTGTTCGGTCTCCCTTTGTTGCAGCCGCACACTCAGTTTGTCGTCACTGTCATGTTTGCGGGTCATAAATCCCTGCGGCGGATCTTTTTTGTTCACAAATACGATCACAGTCTGACCTGCTTTAACTCCCCCCCTCACACATGTTTTCAGATGAAGGAGTGTGATTTCAAAGGCCTCTGCTCCCGTCTTTCTCCGCTCTGTAATCCTGTTTGGATTAGTGTCTGATCTGATGTGATCTGAGGCTGCAGAGAGAGAGAGAGATGGGGGGTGATCAGATTAAACAATGGAAGACAAAGCAGGGAAAGGTGGAGGTAGATGGAGAACTAGAGAGGAGAAAATGGAGAAGTGTGGACATGAAGAATGATAGAAAGTCACAAAAATAGGCTGATTACTGTTTAGTAAAGTACAGCGTTTCACCTGAAAAGTGAAAGTATTTGTTATTTTGGGACTTTTTAGCCTTTTTTGATCGAACAGCTACAGAGAGACAGGAGATGTGGGAAGCAGAGAGTTGGTGCAGCAAAGAGCCATGGTTGGTAGGGGCATCATTGGCGTAGCAGTGTAATGAAGCGCCTCATACACCGAGGCTGTAGTCCTCATCACAGAGGTCGCTAGTTCAACTCCAGGCCACAATCCCTTTCTGCTTATCTCCACCTCGCTCTCTGCTCTCTGCATGATTACCCAACATCCATCCATTCATCTTCAGCCACTGATCTGGCTGGAATACCTGTCTCTCCAGGTGAGCCCAGGGCTCCAGACCAAGTGCTAACCATGCTGCGGCAGTCCGACCCAAACTCCAGCACCCTGCAGCTGGTGGCTAATGATATGAGCGGCATCATGGAGAAGCTGGACACACGAGAACTGGACTTGGGAGACGGAGAGTACGACACGACAGACCAGACCACTACAGGTGATTGTACCGTCTGACCTCGACAGGCGTCGGGAAACTTGGAGGAATTCAGAGAGACTCAGTTTACCTGTAGTGTGCAGATTTCAAACCCGGCATTTCCTCGTTTCATTTTTAATAACTTTTTATTACTAAGGAGGTCTGCAGCCTGTTAAACCTGCTGTTACATTTGATGACCTCTGACAGGATAACAATTAATACCAAAACGGCCCAAATATGCCAAATTATCTATTTTACCAAATAAAGAAAATCCGTTTTTTACCTTTTAAATGAACCTTTTTGTTCTCATTTGTTTGTACACTTCCATCTGATACCTGCTTTGTGTCCCTGCAGCGGATCGTGTCCCTTTCACAGAGATCTACAACACAGTGGCCTTCAAGGAGGCGGGGTCTAAAGTGTATCTGTCCTCACCGATAACGGCCAAGATCCTGGAGGTGGAGCGCTTCACCTCGGCTCAGGACCGCTTTAACGTCAGCGCGCAGAGGAGCGTCAGCAAGGTGAGCTCAAACCTCCACTGCTGAGTCTTCAGTCAGATCATTTAAAGAGCCAAAGAGTAAACTTTTAAAATCCTTTATCTGACTGAAGTGTCTGTGTTCCTCTCTCAGTCGATGCCGGCGGTGTTTAAGATCGAGTTGAAGCACGGGGAGTTCACCTGGCTGGTGAAGAGGAAAGAGAAACACTTCATAGATCTGCACAGAGAGCTGAGGACCTACAAGGCGTTCATGAGGCTGCCGCTGCCCACTCGCAGGTAAACACTTTATAAACCATTTTAAACCGAACTTAAAAAGTAGAGACAGTAGGGATGAGTTTATTGCCCATGGTCGTCTGTTTCTGATGAGTCCCAGTTTCACTGTAAACAGTAAGTTACACAAAGGCTTCACTCTGACTTACTTCAACAGTATGGCCCAGAAAAGAAACTGCATCGCAGTGCGCCTGCTTTTGCTCTCCATACATGCTTTTTTTCAAAGACACACCAAAATCTACTAATAAGAGATTGGTTAATAGTTCTTGAACTACTAATTCATCACAAATGGAAACCAGAAAACTTCTCATATTAAACTCTAGACCTTAGGTAATAGATTCTGCACGTTTCTGTGTAAAGTCTGTAAATAGAGATTTACAGACCAGAAAGTCCCAGTGTCTGTCTCAGTCTTCAGGATCTGACTTAAAATCCTCTCACTGACTCTTGTCACGTCTCTCTGCAGTCACACTGTGAGGAGGCAGACGGCAGCGAGTGGGGTGAGGCAGATGCCAAACCTCCCCCGAGGAGGGGGAGACGAGCTGGCCAGAGATGACCAGGTTTCCAGTCGAAAGGTAAGAAAATCACCGCCTCTCTCTTTACTCTTTGAACGTACAGGAAAGGTCTGATGATGTTCTTGATTGTTCCAGAAACAACTGGAGGATTACTTGAATAAGCTGCTGAGGATGCCGATGTACAGAAACTACCATGCAACAGTGAGTTTGGCGTCTTCGTTCAAATTGGACCTGAATGCCCTAAAAACATAAAAAATATCTGTTTTCTTAATAAAAACATGTTTTCCTCTCTCAGATGGAGTTCATTGATGTTAGCCAGCTGTCTTTTATTCACGATCTGGGACCAAAAGGCTTGTAAGACAAAACATTATTTTAGACCATCTCTCAAAAATTTGGCATTATGGGGCGGTTCATAATTATCTGAACATCTTTTCTCGTCTTTCAGAGAAGGAATGGTGCTGAAGAGATCTGGCGGTCATCGGATTCCCGGGATGAACTGCTGCGGTCACAGTAAAATCTGTTACCGCTGGTCCAAACGGTCAGTGAACGCCTACAGACACACAAACTGATATAAAGGGTGTTGAAATAAAGATTTGCTTATTTTCAGAGACTACTGCTCCAATTTCTGAGTGACATATTAATTTTCTTGTCTGGGTGGTGTTGGGGCTCAGCTGGCTGGTGGTGAAGGACTCGTTCCTGCTCTACATGAAGCCGGACTCTGGTGCTATTTCCTTCGTGATGCTGGTCGACAAAGAATTTGACATAAAAATGGACTCCAAGGAGACAGAGACTAAACACGGCGTCAGAATTGACAGCTTGTCCAGGTGTGTGACCTAGAAAAGTGTCTTCCTCTTGAACAAAAACACTGTCACTCTCTGTAGGGATCCTCTCTGATATGTTGTCAGAAACTGAAGATAACAAGCTGAGCTGAAAACACATGACACATAAAGATTGTATGCAGTACAGTGAGGGGCAATGCAATGTCATACAGTAATACCACACAAAAAAGATAAGATAACAAGAAGATACTGTGCAGTACAGTATGATAGTATGGGGTAATAATAACTGTACAATAGGACAGAGAATGCTGCAGTATGATACTGTACATGACAATACAACACTGTATGGGAAGATAAGATTTGATGTACTCTAATACAATATGATATGATACACTACAGTCTGAAATAATAGAATTGAATATAAAGTGATTAAACACGATGTGGAAGGATGGGATACAATAGTAGGCCATACCATACTATATCGTACTAAACTTTACTATACTATACTATAACATACTACACAGTACCATACTATTCCAAATCATACCATACTGTACCGTACTATACTACACCATACTATACCATACCGTACCATATCATACCATACCATACCATACCAAACTATACCGTACTATACCATACACAACAAAACCATACTATACTATACTATACTATACTATACTATACTATACTATACTATACTATACTTTACCATGCTTTACTATACCAAACTATACCATACTATACTATACCATACCATACTACACCATACGATAAATTATCATACTATACCATACCATATTACACCATACTATACTATACTGTACTATACTACACCATATTATACCATACTGTACTATACCATACTATACCAAACCATAATAAACCATACCATACTATACCATACTGTACTATACCAGACTATACCAAACCATAATAAACCATACCATACTATACCATACTGTACTATACCATACTATACCAAACCATAATAAACCATACCATACTATACCATACCGTACTATACCAGACTATACCAAACCATAATAAACCATACCATATTATACCATACCCTTCTGTACCCTACCATACTATACTATACTATAGTATAGTATACTATACTATGCTATACTATACCATACCAGACTAGACTATACTATAGTATACTATACTTTACAATACTTTACCATACCATACTATTCTACACCATTCCATACTATACCATACTATACTTTACCATACTATACCATTCCATACTTTTCCATACTTTTCCATACTATACCGCACTATACCATACTATATGTTTATCATACTGTTTTAAATGTTCTTAACAGTTGTTTGAATAAGCGTGTGTGTGTTTGTCTGTGTGTGTGTTCAGGTCCCTGGTGCTCAAGTGCAGCAGCTACAGACACGCCCGCTGGTGGGGTCAGGCCATCGAAGGCTTCATCCGCAAACACGGCTCGGCTTTCCTCACCGACCACCGCTTCGGATCCTTCGCCAGAGAGGAAGTGAACATCCCTGCTAAATGGTAACCTTGACAACCAACCATCATCATCCGCTGAAGCTGTACTTACCTTTGACTTCGGGCTCTTTTGAGCCACTAAAGTGAGCCTCTCATGAAGCCTGGTATCAATGGACATTAATGAGTTCACCTTTGGGGCCTTCGGCGTTACATCCATGTAAATAAGCGCCACATAGCACCACCAGGTATCTGTGGAAATGTCTAGACAAGGCTTAGTCCACTTGGCAGAGGGTGTGTGAGTGTGTGTATGTACCATGTGTGTATGTATGGTGTGTGTATGTGTGTGTCTCGCTGGAGTAACCCGACACAAAGAGAGGGAAAGTGAGCCTCTGATGCTCATCACTCTGTCCCAGCTGGGCAACACTATACTGTCTGTGAGGTGGACTCTGTGTGAGTGTGTGTGTATAAGTATGTGTGTGTGTCTGCAACTAAGAGGTTTCCCATAAAAAACCCCTCCAGATTCAAAAGTGCGGGGTCTTTTTGGTTATTCTCGTTGTCTGAAGGTGTGTGTGTTTCTACACTTAGAGGTATTTGTGTGTTTTCTGCAGGTATGTGAACGGGAAGACGTATATGGAAGATGTGGCCAACGCTCTGGAGGAAGCAAGGGAGGAGATATTTATCACAGACTGGTGGTAAGAGATCATATCTGTGTTTGTGTGTGTGCAGAAAAATAAAGGAGATGTTTAAAGGCAGGGAGGATTTACATTTATTCGTGTGTGAGAGAGTGCAGCGAGTGCACTTGGCGGTCACCTCTCAGGGAGGTGTCCTGGTCAAACAGATCAGTTTCAGTCTGAGGCTCGGACTACTGTTATATTAACACCACACGCACAAACACACAATTCAGAGCTGTAAGCTGAACATGAGTGTGTATAGTCAAAGAAACACAATTTTCCTTATTTTTGTCGACACATTCTGGTTTTAAAGTGTCTAAATAACAAAATCAGAACTCAGTTTTGGTGTTAGGAAAGTGTTTCAATGAGAAATAAAAAAAGGAAGTGTGGGTAAATGAAACCAGGAACTACAGGAAGTATTAAATGAGGATGTCTCATGCTGTGATCTTCTACAGGTTGAGTCCAGAGATCTTCTTGAAGAGACCGGTCGTTGAGGGAAACCGCTGGCGTCTGGACTGCATCCTGAGACGCAAAGCGGTGAGAAAGCAACCATTTCTTTGATAGTCTGTGTAAAAGGAGATCTGCTCTCAAAGATTTTTATTTTATGTAATAAGAGTAATAGAAATGTTTTTAAGATTACCGTTCAGTGATACATATATAATGTTGTTGTTAAGGTTTTAAACCTATTCAAGATCTGTAACCCTCAGTTTAGAGCCCTGAAAGAAACTCCAAGGAGGGTCTATGAGTCTCTGAAAGGCTACGAAGTTAAGGATGACAGGAGTGACTGATTAACATTTCAGGATGTAAACCTCTGCAGTTCACAGGATTTGTTGTTGGGAGGAGTAGATTTTCAGGCGAGACTCACTGATAAATGTCTGTCTGACATTGTAAGCCATGAAAAGACGTTCTTTGCTTCCTGAACCCCCCTACGATACAAAGGGTGGATTGATACAGTAAAGTTAATCATTGGCTAGTCTTGAACTGCTTTGAATCTTATCTTACTGACAGGAACTTTTATGCGAATATGGTTGAATTCTTATCTAGACGATACAAAATGAATTGTGGTGTCCCCCAGGGGTCAATTTTAGGTCCCATGCTTTTTGACTTTTGTATGTTACCGCTTGGAAATGTCATCAAGAGGCCGGCCATCAAATTTCACAGCTATGCAGATGACACACAGCTTTATATTGGCATGTCTCCCGATGACTAATTGATACCCTATTTACCTGTATTTTACTTACTCTCATGTAAACACACTGTCTCCTCCAGATTTGCGACTGAATATCCTTTACTGTGGCTTTAAATGTGGAGCAGGGCTTTACAGATGCTCTACTCTGGATGGCTCTAATTTGAAAACGTCATTTTAAATACCGTCCTGGACTGATTTTAGGCGTGTTTGTTCTATTATTTTTATAGCAACAAGGAGTGCGTATCTTTGTGATGCTGTATAAGGAGGTGGAGTTAGCTCTGGGCATCAACTCTGGATACAGCAAGAGAACTCTGCTGCACCTCCACCCCAACATCAAGGTCTGTCTGCGGTTCATAACTACATTATTATCATCATAAATATACATGTTACCGGTCTGAATGTCGGATTTTCTCCCAAAGGTGATGCGTCATCCGGATCACGTCTCCTCCGCCGTTTACCTGTGGGCTCATCACGAAAAGATCATCGTCATCGACCAATCAGTGGCCTTTGTCGGGGGGATTGACTTGGCGTACGGTCGCTGGGACGACAGAGAACACAGACTGACGGATGTTGGGAGTGTCACACGGTCACACCTGGAGCAGGTCAGACACACACACACACACACACACACACACACACACACACAGTCCTCTGCATCTTTGTCTCTCTGTTTTCTTTTTCAGTTTTGACATTTGCTCCGTATTTTGATGACTTTTATGTGTGTTGATTTTAATTACAGTCAAATAAGGTCGTAAATGTTCCTTTATTTGACTCAGGGTTAGGGTTACATGAAAATGACTCCTGTTAAATTATGTCTGTAAATGAACAATATACATTTTTGGGAGGATATAGTCGTTATGTATTTTTAAAATGTATTTCCTAATTTAATTTCTAATTTAATTTATTGTATTATTATTTATTTAATTAATTTTACCTGGATTCCTTTTTCAATTATTTTTAATAAATTTTGAAATTTTATTTATTGTGTCTAATTGTTTTATAATCAACTTATTCTGTTTCATTTTAATTTTTAAAAATATTTTATTTCCTCTCATTTTACAGGCTGAAGCTGCCTCCTCCAACACGGCCTCCCCCGCCAACGGCAGCACTGCGCAGACCAACGGGAGGGGAGTGTTTACGGTGATGGACTCAGTGGATCAGCCGAAGCTGAAGGGTCAGGGGCGAGCAAAGAGGACCAGGTTCAGCATCAGGAGACACCTGCAGAAACACGGGCTCGCCAGCCCAGACAGCGACACCGACAGTGACGTGGAGGAAGAAGCCAGTGAGTCTGACACTCAAGCGAACCATGTTTTTAATTTCACACAAAAGCAGAATATGACAGCTGGTACAAACTCACTGTGGTATGAACCTTAAAATATATCATGGGCACTGTGAGGTCTGTTTAGTCGAGTCCAAAGTATTACCAGCAGAGACACGGCCTCAGTCCGGGCTGCGGTCTCAGTGTTTGTGACCGCTCTGTTTAGGTTGGTCCGACAGCGTCACCAGCCAACACAACCTCATCCACAGCAGGCTGGCCGAGCTGAGGACGGCCTCCCCGATCGGCCAGTGTCAGGCTGGTGAGTTGGAGGCACCGACCCGCCTCCCGTCTCCCAGTGTGCTTTGCTGTGGCTCTGAATTGAACTGAACAGCGTTTGGTTTGTGTGTGAGATAACCTTTAATTATAAGAAAAGAGGAGGGTAGAAAAACCTCGAAACAGAGATTTACTAAAAGAAGCTTTTAAAATGTGATTAAAGGGAAGAAAGTGAGTCTGAACAGATCCAGCCATGGAGTCATGCACGTCAAACTTGGAGCAGGGCTGGGTTTATATGATGAGAAACTGCAGCCTGTAATCACATGCCCTTCACTCTTGGCGCTCGTCTCTGTTTGCAGTGAAACAGATGCAGAAGTTTTAGTAACTGAAGAAGAGCTGATGTTTGCTCGTGTGGTGCGTCTTTGTTTGTTCAGCTCGTATGATGGATCAGAGGAGTCCTGGATGAACGTGCAAACAGCGGCTTTTATAAACAAAAATGAATCTGAGTATCTGGTAGGAGTCATGACGCTCCCCCTCTGACTGTTTTCTCAGTTATTTCTTAGTTACTGTTGCACCTCATTTCAGGGTAAAACAGTGAAACTCAATGAAGGTTTGATCAATCTTGAGTGCGGTGCTGTCTTCTCTGCAGCTGCTGTTTCATCTCTGCAAAAGTGCCTTCGAAGTATTTTCTAAACAGCGGTGCATCTCTGTCGGGATAATCTCATCATCCTGCGGTGTGCTGTAAACAGATTAGACCACGCTTAACATGCTTCACGGCTTTGAACTCTGGTATCTGTGAATGTAGCTTAGGTTATTTTTACTTTTATTCAGGTCTAAATGACAAAAAGGGACAAATAATTCACCCACCAGAGTGTTTTTTTTGGCTGACAGGCTCAGACTGTTATTTCTATGAGGTGGCGTGTCAGCGTCAACAGCTTTGACATTGTTCTATTCAGAGCCACCGGACTCCTTTGATCCAGATCAGGGGTTGATCAAGAAACACAGGAACTGCTTGTTTACTGTTACATGAATCAGTTTTTAAAGGAAAGGCTGAAATTTCCTCTTAAACTTCCTGGACCTGAATAAGTCCAAACTCAGAACTGAGGGTGACCATATTCTGACTTCCCAAAAAGAGGAAATGACTACGCGAGGGTGGAGTCACTTTACGTGTCACTTCAAGTGTCACGTTACGTGCCTCTAACTCAGTAAGTCCACGTGACAGAAACATTTGAAGGATTTTATAAACTTCTCCGGACAAATCTGGACAGCCCCCAAAAAAGAGGACATGTCCGGGTAAAAGAGGACGTATGGTCACCCTATCAGAGCTGGTCTTTTACAGATTTTTCGTCACTCAAGTTTAAATTTCTTCTTCGTGTGTTTTAGGAAGTGGATCAGTTCGCAGTCTACAGACAGGAGTCGGGGAGTTGTTTGGAAACACGCGGTTCTGGCACGGGAAAGACTACTGCAACTTCGTTCACAAAGACTGGATCCAGCTGGACAAACCGTTCGATGGTGAGCGCCCTCTTTGGCTTTACCCATGAGTCTTTGCTGTCTGGAGGAAATCACACCACCTCTTACCTTCTGCGGTTCTTGGTTTTGTTCTTTAAGATTTCATCGACAGACACACGACTCCCAGAATGCCTTGGCACGACATCGCCTCAGTGGTTCATGGGAAAGCGGCTCGTGACGTGGCTCGGCATTTCATCCAGCGGTGGAACTTCACAAAGGTCAGAGGTCATGCTGTTGCTGTTTCAGCACACTGAGAGAAGATCAGAGTGTTTTTTTTTGTGTGCTTCGGCCTCCTGACCAGAGTTCGGGTCAGTGAAAGTTTTGGAACAAAGACTTTCATAAATGTTAATTCTCCTGCTGATTTTCATCTGTATAAGTCTGTTAGCGTCACACAGTTAGCCAACACTATGCATGCAGTGTAATGAGTGTTGTTTACAGTTGGTGTTCATGCAAGAGGATGCACAAGATGCACAATATTCTTCTATGGTTTGATGTGATGCACTAATTACTCAGTATAACCACCTGCTGGTCTGGCATGCTTCTGCAAGTTTCACTTCTTCTGTGTTTTTTTGCATGGACGGAAAAATATCAAACTACCTCTAGTTTGGTTAGAAATACTTGAGTACATGTGGGCAAAGCCTGAATGTGAGATGAGAGCACTGCTTCATTTTATTTTAGCAACAGTAAGAAAAAGTGTTCGATCAGAGTCACTTAGAAAGATCCAGACCTGTTCGTGCTCCTCGTGGAAAACAACGTGTTCCACTCTCATATCTGAAACCTTGACCTCTCTGATTGATGGTGATGGTGAGTGGATCAGGTCTGTCTAGACTAAGAAACATCTCGAACACTTGTTGATACCGGGGTTAAATCTAACTGTTCTGACTCTATGCAGTGCAGCAGTGCATGCTGGGAGCTCCTTTTGACGTTTTCCTGTTCCCTCTCCAGCTGATGAAGCCAAAGTACCGCTCCATGTCGTACCCGTGTCTGCTGCCCAAGACCCACTCCACAGCCGGAGAGCAGAGATACCAAGTCCCCAACTGCACCCCTGCCAAAGTACAGGTGGGTACCTCGCCGGTCTCCTGAGTCCAGCTCTCTGTGGATCAGCTAAATTTCCAACGTCATGTCTTTGACTTCTGAAAGAGCGATTTTGACGTCTGCTCACACTCATTTCTCCAACAGTCTTTACCTCAAATAATTCTGAATCCTGCAGTTTTACTGGAGTTCGGTTTTGTCTCCAGAGTAGAAATCAGTCTCAGCAGTTAAACACAAACGTCACTCTAAATCAAATTCTCCTCTTGGCAAACAGCGAGTTAAATGTTTTATACACATCATGATTTTCTTTCTCTGACCTGCTCCTCTCTCCTCTCAGATCCTTCGTTCAGCCTCTGACTGGTCCGCCGGCATCAAGTACCACGAAGAGTCCATCCACAACGCTTACGTCCACACCATCGAGAACAGCCAACACTTCATCTACATAGAGGTCATTTATCTGTTTTACCTTCCTGCTCATCTCACTTCCATTAAGTCTGTTCTGATCTGCAAAGTTCGTGTTGTTCTCCTTCTTCTTCTGTGCTGAAGTTACCACAATTTTAGATAAGAGTGAATTTTCGACAAATGAAAATCATCCATTTATCTCTCTCTGTTTGATTTAATTTCAGAACCAGTTTTTCATCAGCTGCGCCGACAACCGACATGTTTTCAACAAGATCGGAGACGCTATTGCAGAGCGCATCATTAAGGCATACAGGTAAACTGTCACACAACATCTAATTATAAATGAATGTAAATGTCCATTCTTTATGAGTTTAAAATCAAACTAATTAAATGAATGACTCACAGACTGATTTTAGGTCATAATTCCTGTTTGATTTGACCTCTAACTTGAATATTTTCCTCTTTATGGTTCTTTTTCTCGCTCCGTGTGTGTGTGATGTTTCCTCGTCTGGGATTTTAGTGCTTATCAGAGGGAAACACATGAACACACTCCAGCTTTAACAAACAAACCTGACCTGGTTTCTTCTGTTGAGCTTCAGTCTGCAAACAGTCTACGGCAGGCAGCTTCAATACATGCAGAATCTTTCATGTGGTAACAATGCAGCTGTGGGCTGATATTTGATGAAAGGCTGTCACATGTTGACAAAGTCTTTCTTTAATCCTGTTTCAATAAAACCCAAATATTAGCGGTTAGAATTCGGTGCAGGAGTTTGTAAAACCTTCTGACAAAAGTGTCGTGAACTCGATAATAAACTCTTAATCGCACGTTTCCAGTCAAACCTCTGAAATTGTCGTGTCTCTCTGTGTGCGCTTTGAAATATTTCAGGGAGGGTAAAAAGTACAGAGTGTACGTGGTGACGCCTCTGCTGCCGGGCTTCGAAGGAGACATCAACACCGGAGGGGGCAGCGCCATCCAGGCCGTCATGCACTTCAACTACAGGTGTGTGTTTGTGTGTCTGTGTGTGCGATGGGTGTGTGATGATAAAGCTTTCATGAACCGTCCTGCTGTTTGAGGTTGTTTGCTGAGGGTGAAATCCAGGAAGGAGCCAGTGATCGATTACCACCACTCCTCTACCTGATTAACAGCGCTGTAAACTCTGTGTGTGTGTGTCTGTGTGTGTGTGTGTGTGTGTGTGTGTGTGTGTGTGCGCGCGTCATGCCTTTTGACGCTGACATTCATTATCCAGCCTGCATTCTTAAGTAGGCCTGAACGATATATCGTTTGACTATCGTCATCGCGATGTACGTGTGTGCGATAGTCACATCGCAGAGCCTGCGATATTGGAGGTGAATGAACTCATTTAATTTCAAGGGTAACCGACTGAGATACACTCCATGTGACTCTGCATGTGCTGTGCAGCGATCCACCAATCGCCTTCGTCCTTAACTCAGTTGCCAATCAGACTCAGTTCTCAGTTGCCAATCAGACTACCCTGCCAGCTGTCAATCAAAATCAGGGAGGAGAAAACCCACCCCTGCACATGTTCTGCACATGGAGGGAGACGTGTGTCCGCTGAGAATTACTTTCGGAACTTTACTCATGACTATTAAGCCCAACAAATAAGAACTGTATGGGTTTTAAATTGTACGTTTCTGCGGACCACTCTACTATAAGCAGTGCGCGTTTTGCGAGGTGCATGCAATTCTCGGAGGACATGCGTTTCTCGGCACAACACCGCTAACAACAACAACAACGATCGCAAAATGAACAACGAACAAGCGAAAACCACCGAAAATGAAGATTTGTTGCCAAAAAGAAAATGAAAGTCAGTTATCTGGAATTATTTCGGTTAAAAGAAGGATGATGTCGACCAAAACACGTCTTCTGTGTTCATCTGTTGCCACAATAACGTCCCAGCACAATAAAAGCTAAAAATATCTCTGAGACAGACAGAAGCCGTTCTGCTAACATTCACAAAAAGAGGTAAGATCAGAGCAGGTTAACTGTCCTCAAGATTTCAGCAGTGCAGTATAACATTAAGTGCTATTCAGGTCATCTGGTGAAAATACTGTATTTTTAATATCGCAATATATATCGCAGGGTTGAAAAAATCGCAATATTATTTTTTTCCAATATCGTGCAGCCTTATTCTTAAGCAAACAGCTCTCCCTCTGACACACAGAGCCTCGTGTTGTGTTGTGTGTCTGTGCTGCTGCTCTCACACCTGTGTGTGTTTGTGTGTCTGTGTTCACCTGCAGGACCATGAACAGAGGAGACCACTCCATCATCTCACAGATCAAGAGAGAGAGTAAGTCAGAAACGGAGACAGATTTGAGTTTACACACAAAGAGATGGTTTTAAGACGTCATGTGACCTGCTGAAAAAAGTCCCAAAGAATGGCAGGAGCTTAAGTTTGACCACACACTGAATTTATCGTGTTTCTTTCTTTTTTATTAATTTTAGGACTTTGTGTGTTTTTGTTTGCTTCAATGTTGGGATGGGTCGTGCTGAAACCAGCGGGGCTCTGTCTGCAAATCTGTCGTGTTCATTTCAGTGTTTTTTTCTGGGTTTCTGTGATTGATTAATGCTGTCTGCACCTGGTCTGTGTTAAACTGGTTTTACATGGACGTTTATCTCACATTAATCCTGGTCTATGAGGACGTGGAGACAACTTGATGTGTTTCAGGTCACATGACAGACATCGCTTTATAACCCTGAGTCTCTATATCTCAAGGATGACTTTTTCTCTGAGACTTTTAGGAGCAACATTTACTGAGAAGAGAGAGAAATGGAGAATTTTTGCAACAGAGAATAAAAAAACACTACTTCTTTGGCTCTCTTTAGACCCCTTTTGCATCATTTCTGAGTCAGGCTTCTAGATTTCCAGTTTCCTGTGCAGAAATGACTCACTCCTCTACATCTTTTCATTTCGACTTAAAGCTATCAGCACATTTGCTCAGAAAAGCTGATTTAATGCAGAAGAAAAGTCCAACATTAACATTTAGAGGAGCTTCAGAAGGTGGAGCAGGTCCCCCTCTAATAACAAGATCACATTTCGGCTTTTTGCTCCTCCAGAAATATTGAACTCAGTCTGTCATTAAAGCTCAGCAGAGCCTGACCGAACCCCAGATTTGCCCCCAAACTCACAAAAACCACTTACATGTTACGGGACACGCATGTTAAAGCCAAAAACTAGAAGTAAAAGAGTACGCATCTGGACTGAGGTTTGGTGTATTTTCAGACTTCTCATGCCTGTAATCTCACTGCTGGTTTACCCATGTTTTACTCCATTAAGAGCATTTAATTTGACGTTAAGAAAATGATGGTTTTTGAACTTATTTTAGACACCAAACAGGTCCAAACTTATTTTAAATGTACTAAAAGATGACGATAATGAACTGTAAAGTATCTCTGCTGTCACTGATCTCCTCATACTTTGGGATATTTATCAAAAAAGACATTAACACCCTCTAACAGTTGTCTGTTTTTAATCCAGTGGGAGAGCAGTGGATGAACTACATCTCCATCGCGGGTCTGAGGACTCACGCTGATCTGGAGGGGAAGCTGGTCACCGAGCTCATCTACGTCCACAGCAAGATGCTCATCGCGGATGACAACACCGTCATCATAGGTACAGCTTTGACGTTGACGCAGCAGCTTAAGTTTCTCCATTACAGGATTAAAAGATGACAGATGTAATGAAGTATTCCCCAGACGTTACACCGAGCATGTATAATAGAGGAGACAGAAACCAGAGCTGCAGAGAGGGACCCCTGGTCAACAAGAGTCCCTTCAGAGATAAAAGAAAAATCCACTTTTATGAGCATGAGTGGGTTTGTTGGTCTCTACATGTCAGCTCTGTGAAAGACTGAGAACCGGTCCAATGACAGCTGTGAGAATCTTAAGCCCACCTGCAGCTCTGAATGGGATAACTTGACTTGAACAAAATTACGCTTCTCACGGTCAGGAGCAAAGAAGTGCAAAGACGAGTCAAAACTGATAAAAATAACAACAGCAAGTGAAAAACGGAGAGAAAGAACGACAAAAAAACAGGCTAAAACAGGACTGTAAGGTGGGTACAGATGAACAGTTATGGGACACAGATGTTGTTTATGTGTGCACTGAATTTTGCACATGGAGAAGACTGAATGGTCCTGATCTTCAAGCCCTCAAGCAGCACTGCATTAAAAACAGACAAGACTCTATAGTGGAAGTCACCGCATGGGCTCAAAATCACCGTTAAAATCATCATCTGTGAACACATACAGGTTCAAACTGGACCATGCAAAGAGGAGGAGAGAGAAAAAGCATGTGTGAACATGATGCAGAGGCACCGTTGACTTCCTAAACCCCTCTGAGATGAGCTGAGGTTGGAAACAATGATCACTGTTTCCTCCACTCTGAGGAGGAGTGGGACCACCTGGCTTTTTATACAACATATTTTCCCAACATGTTTGTTATACTCAAACAGAAACCTGTAAATAACCGAATCATAATAGATCAGAAATGTTAAAGCAAACCTTTAATTTTTATTTATTTAACCAGGAAACATCCCATTGAGATGAAGAAACTCAGCAAACACAAAATACAGTTAGATATTTACATTAACTTAATTATTTACATTAAGTACATATACATATATTGTGTTCATAAAAAGACAGTTTCGTAGTCTTGATCTCAGTTAAAGGGTCGCAGTCCTCTGTGGAGTCAAAACATGAGGTTTGAAATCAGGTCTTATAGCACCACCTTCTGGCTGACAGCGCTCAGACTCACTCGTCTCTGTTCTTTTGTGTTCCTGCAGGCTCTGCAAACATCAACGACAGGAGCATGCTGGGAAAACGAGACAGCGAGGTAGCGGTGATCGTGGAGGACTCGGAGACGGTGACGGCTGTGATGGATGGTCAGGAGTACCAGGCGGGGAAATACGCCCTGCAGCTACGCCTCGAGTGCTTCAAGTAAACACACATCGTGCATCTCCCATCTGTTTTTTCTCGAGTTTATCCTCTAATTTACTGACTTTTCACGCCTCATTTCAGGAGAACACAGTTTATAGACATTATAACTTCATAAAGAATGATTACACTTTCAGTTCTTCTTTGTTTGCCAAACATCTCCTCTCGCAATTTCCTGCAGAGTTCCTCTTTCAGGAACTTTTACTCTTTCTTAACTTCTCTTTCTCTCTCTCTCTCTCTTTCAGGACCATCCTCGGCGGTCACACCGATCCCTCCATCGACGTGTCCGATCCCATCAGCGATCACTTCTACAAGGAGGTGTGGATGGCTACCTGCGCTCGCAACGCCACCATTTACCAGAAGGTCAGTCTGAGGGTTCGTCTGAGCTTTGTATTCGTCTCATCTCATTACGCTCAAAACCCTGTATGAAGGTTTTTTCTTATTAAACCTTCAGTGAGATTAAAAAGGCTGTTTTCAAAAGGAGATTTGGCTGTGCTGCCGAGCTGCATGAATAAAAGAACAGCACTATTACAGAAATGATGTCGAAGCATGAATAAGTCCCATTTAAAGAGAGAGGTCTGTGAGTCAGCTGCACAGTCAGCTCTGTTTAATACGCCGACATGATAAGAAGTCTGAGTCACGCTTTTGTTTCAGAGTTAAAAGCTTTAAAACAGATTAATTCTGTCGTTTTCAAGTCCTGCAGTGTTTAAAATAGAAGGGATGTCCCTGTCAGGGTATTTGGCTCCTGATTCAAAGTGTCTGCAGATCCGGTGTCCTGGTTTACATGCTCTGGGGTACGAGACCCGTGGGACTGGTGTGAGTGCAAAACTGCACACTTCAAAATAAAGGCGGAGGAATCAGTCCAGCGAGGCTCGAACCTCAGAGCTCCAGAAATGATCATAAATGTTCTTCCTTGAGCTGCGTCACCCCGCTGTAGTCCCTAATGGACTGGCCTGAGGTCTCGCAGCATGGAAGAGAGTAGGTGAGTTGTGTTTAGTCTCTTTGCTCAAGAAATTAGTCAAAGTTAAAAAGATATTTGGTGGCTAACTAGAGAAGCAGGCGGTTGGAAACATTCATCTCTGGAGGGGGTGTCTAACTCGGTGTTACGGTGTTTGACCCTAAATTAGTTTTACGCTGGAATATCCCTTTAAAGCTCCATGCGTGGTTTTACATTCTTCTGTTATTTTTTCAGCGACGGAGACAAACCTGAAAAAAAAAGAAATCCTCACAGAGAAAAATCTGCTCTGAGTTGACGATCATCTCTCTTTCTCACTGCTCTCTTTTTTTCCTCAGGTGTTCCGTTGTTTGCCGTCCAGCGATGTCCGTAACATATTTGAGTTGGAGGGCTTCCGCGCCAAGCCGGGTCTCGACAAAGAGGACCCGAGTCGGGCTCAGGAGGAGCTGAAGAAGATCCGCGGCTTCCTGGTCCAGTTTCCTCTCCAGTTCCTGAGTGAACAGAATCTGCTTCCTCCCATTGGATCCAAGGAGGCCATGGTGCCCATGGAGGTCTGGACCTGAGGCAGACAGACTCACCTGTGGTTTTATGTGTTCACCCATGGTCCTTCAGACCCTCTCTGGTCCTGTTTTGGAGGTCCTTCTGGTTCAAAAAACAGCTGCTGGGTTTTTAAAAATCACATTTAAAGGAAAATGAATCACAGAGTTCTGAAAGTGTTTTTGAGGGTCCATAAATCAGTGAAGACTGCTCTCTGATCGTATCTACCTGCAGCAGGTAGTCACATGTTTGCACAGTTAAGTTAGTTAAGGGTGTGTTTCACCCTGAGTGCAGCCTCACAGGCATGTTTTCCTCGAGCTCTGTCTCACTCATTGACTGTACAAAATCTGAAAATAACTTGAGGAGGCACAACAAAGCCCAAAGTTAGCTTTTCTCACTCTTCATCTCACTTTACATCAATTCAGAAAGAGGTGGGACTTAATCCTCACTTTACCCGCCCACTTGTCAATCAAGTGGCGGCAGTAGCTCAGGAGGTAGAGCGGTCGTCCAATGACCGGAAGGTTGGCGGTTCGATTCCCCCCTAATCCAAGTCTGTCCGTTGTGTCCTTGGGCAAGACACTTAACCCACCTCCCTCCCAGTGTGTGTCCTCCACTGGTGTATGATTGTGAGTGTTGTGTGGTGGTGGTCGGAGAGGCCGTAGGCGCAGAATGGCAGCCACGTCTCCACCACCACCAAAGTGTGACTGTGTGAGCGAATGAATGAAGTATCCAATGTAAAGCGCTTTGAGGGTCTCTGATAAAGCGCTATATGAAATCTGATGCATTATTATTAATCATATTGGCCACACCCATTGCATGCACAAAATCTGTTCTAAACAGCAGAAAAGATACGAAAAAAGAAAAGAGAATAATTTATGAAACTTAGTTGAATGACAGAATAGATATGGCGCCTGTTTATTGAGTCAGCTCCAGGACTGCAGGAGTTCACAATCTCGGGCCTGTTTGGTCCAGTGCAAAAATGATAGTTTGATGTTTATGCATCAGGTACGAAATTAACTTTTTGATTCACAGACCAAGTTGGCAGATTCATGAGAAAAGTCAAAGGCTGAGCATATTTATTACTGGTGAAAACACTAAACATGGTTTTTGTGTAACACATTTGTTGCAGAATATTTCATCAAGACAACAACAATTTGGACAAAAGAGAGGAGGCTAAATTAAAAAATTTAGCACTTTTTTGATACCAAATGCTGCCCAATCTCACATCCTTGATCCCTCCCAAAAAAAACAGTTGCAGCGGGGCCGTTAGTGTTGATGAATAGTTTCTACAGGTGGTAACTTTGGACCCTGCTCATGCATTTTAGTGTCAGGTTTTTGTTTTATGATTGTGCCGTCTCAAAAACAAACAGAAGACAAGAAAAAAAAGTATATTCTCAAAAAACAGGTGCACAATTTTCCCTCAAAGGTGAAGTTATATGCCTGTAAGACTATACCCAGGGTGGAGAACACAAGGAAACACACAGTCCACTGTCCACTGCCTTATTTTGGCAGCACAGCAGCCTGAAGGACTTTCAAAACAGTGTTAGGTGTGTTCATGAAGAAGCGTCTGTACCAGCAGTGCCACTGAACACACGTTAAAAACAGCTCACTCAGAGAGGAGTCGTTGGACGGACATAGCAACTCTTAGAAATTGATTTATTATATTCACATTATAGTTTTAAACGGATAAAACAACACATACAGAGACATGTACACGCTCACATGGAGAGAGAGAGAGAGACCAGCAGACGAGCGTTGAACTCCACGGTGCCTGAACAATCCGGGCCTCATGTTTACAAGACGACTAAAAAAAACGTCTCGCTTCTTCATTCTCTTCATAACACTATGCAACGTCCAAGGCTGGCGAACGCAGCTCGGACTCTTCTCTGTGGGAGAGGAGGCTTTGAAAGACACTAAAGGACACTTGAATAAAGGGGACAAAGAGGAGGAGGAGAGGATGAAGAGCTGGACGGAGCTGACGGCCATTTTTTAACACATGTTTATCGTATATATCTGAACTCTTGATTTTAATATTTATGTCAAACATGAAATCACAAGTGCCAAAAACGACGATGTTAACCAGAACACACATCCATTTACATTCCTCATCCTGTGGAGTCCATGTGAAACCTTAAGTGACCTGTTTTTACGCTCTGATGTGGTCTTTGTAGTTCTTATGATGGTGCTTTATTCTGCTGTCATTTCCTGGAAAAGTTTATCGGAAAGAAATCAAGAAGAGATTCTGAGAAAGAAATTAGATTAAATATTAGAGGAAGATCAAATATTAGAGATTTTATCCTCCACGCTGAAAGTGAGCACATGTTTTTCTTTCCATCAAACTTCCAAGAAATTACAAATTTGAATACAATGCTGCCATTCTTTTATGAACTACATTACCCAGAGATCCATGCATGGTGAACTTCATGATGATGCTGCTTTTCATATAATGTCAGAGAGTAGAAATTCACAAGCAAGACTTAAAATGTTCATGTAATGTTCCAGAAAGTAGTAAACAGACCCTCAAATCATCATTTCATAGTTCAAACTGATGAGTTCAGGAAAAACAATCTGGGTAACGGCAGCAAAATCCAAACAAACCCTCCTGAAGCAGCACTGGTCCTGGTTTCCTCATTACAAAACATGCAGGAAAGAGACCTCAGGCTGGAGTTGAACCCGGGCCATATCCTCCATGTCTGGGATTCTAGTTTAGACCACTAGTCCACGTATCTTAATCTGAAAAGACGAATTTTGAATTGAAGGGTTTATGTCTTGGTCGTTTGACAGATTAGTTGCATCATCTTTAAGTTAGATCTTGTCGTTGCTTCTGGATTTCCATTTTCCCCGACACGTATTGAACGCAGCATCGTTCCTCCTCGGTGTCTTCCTCTTTGGTCTGTGAAACGACGTGCATGATAATGTTTTGTGCGATGTATTTGACCTTGAATTGATCCGCGCAGCATGACAGCAGCTCCTTGCCATGAAACATGTACAGATAAAGCATGGATCCTGTGAACTGAAGAGTTGCCTTTAAAAGCCATGAACATTACTGATGCTAAACTATGTGCCTGTCTTGAAGCTAGAAACCTCTCTACTCTTATTATTTAAGGAAATGGGCTCTTTAACGTGCTGTTTTTATTTAATCCTCTTCTCTACCTCTCTGTGTTTCTACCTCCTGCTCCAGTCCATGCTTTTAATCTATGCGATTAGCTTTGATCGGTAAAAATTGGAGGTATTTTCAGCTACCCCAAACATTAACCAAGAAGTCATCTTCTGATAAGACAGACAGACTCTGGTGTGCAATAACAGGCTGCTGAAATCTGAATCTATCAAAACAAGACTGGGATGACTTCATCTTTGCATCAATCCGCCAAAAAAAAAAAAAAAAGGAGATTTTGGATGAGATTGGTTTGGAGATATTTTTGTGCATCCTAAATAATACAATTCAACCAAAAATACAGCAAAAAGCATCATGATTGGAGGGTTTAATAATCACAGTTTAAAAATATTCTGCTCACAGATATGATGGGGTGAGAACAGGCCTCTGAAGCGTGGTTTGTGACCGTGTTTTCTTCCATCCTGGGCTGCAGAGGTTGAGAAACACCGACCTGTCCTGATCTTTTTTTTCTGTCTCTGTATAAAAATGCACTATTTGCACAGACTGTTATTTTCTCATGGCGACCTCGTAAATGATCTGCAGTAACACGTCATGTGATGCTTCTCTGTGAAATGATGGAATGAATAAATAATGTATCGGTAAGTCGTTTATTTGGGGGTGGGGAGTCTGTCTTCAGTCTGTTTCTCATTTTTCTCTTAGCTAAAACTATAAAACTGGACCTTTAGGCTGCAGTGTCAAACATGCAGATTACCACAGACATACATTACAGTTTACTCACTTTTGGGGAAGTTTGATGCAGTTACTCAGGGCGTGTTTGGGGTCAAGGTCTCTTGGTGACTCTTTTGTGTAGATCTGAGTGTCATCTCTGTAGTTTACAGCAAAAAAGGAATTTCAGGAAAGGAAAACAGCCTTGTATTTAAGGAAATAAGTCTCATATTTTGTACAAAAAGAATATTAATCTCGTCAAGCATGTTTGGCATTAGAAAAAGGATCTAATTTTAAGCGAAAATGGCGAACTTTGTCTTGACAAGATACTCCAGATAATTCTGAGATGGAATGTACCAACAACAAGATTATTCGTCTCATTTTGAGAGTAAGACATATGTACAACTTCTCAGTTTGAGAACGCCATGAAACAAGAACAGTTGATTTTTTTTAGATTTCCATTGCAGGTCATCTGAACCTGAGAGAATCTGCTGCCTCACACATTATCTGACATATAAAGATGTCAGTAGGCTAGTCTGTACAACACACAACATAAAACAATGACCAGATGAAAACTGCAAAATTTGAAAAGAACAAAGAACATGCTTGCTTTCCACGTGCTTACTTGTGGAATAAAATACATATATCTAATGAGAATGTTTTGGTATCTTGATTTAAGACAACAGCACTTATTTTAATAAATTATGTCTTATCTGAACTACTGTCATGCTCATTAATAATCCTAGATTAAGGTGTATTTTCTTGAAGCACTTTTATTCAAGAGACTAAATTCTAATTTAAGTAACTTCATCTTCATTTTTCATTGCTTGCTGTAAAAAAATAGATTAATATAAGATTTTCTGTCTCGTTTTAAGTTTCATTTGAGTCCGTCAGGGCCAAGACATTTGTTCTTATTTTGAGAATTCTTGTCAAGCAAAAAAATCTTAACCCATTGGCAGATTTTTTTGCTTGATATAAAATTATTTGATTGAATACAATAATATTTTGCTTCTTTCTAGTGTATTTTGTGGTGTGAACTGAGCCAGTGGAATCAAACCGATTTCCAAACAAAAGAGGCTCCGGGATTGAGCCTTGAGGAACTCCGCTTTTAGTTTGATGTGATGTTATCTGTTTAATTTTTTTAAACGTGACACTTTCACTGACAGTTTGAAATTGATTTTGAACTCTGCTGTCAATTTTTCTCTAAACTCTGTGGTTTTCGCAGACAAGAAACATCTTTCCTGATATCACTGATTTACAATTAAACCCTAAAGTTTAAACCCTTAGTTTAAGGTTTGAAGAATGGGGCTGAGCTATAAAGCCATTATTCTTCAAATGTTGATGTTTGCTCCTTCGCCTTAATCACGTCTGATCCTCGTCTTCTTCTCTGATTACTCAATAATTTTCTCCTTCCTCTCTCTAACCCTGCTCATGTTTTTTTTCCTCTCTGTCACTGGAATCAAAAATATCACTGATGAATTTAAAAACAGCTCTGTCCTCGGAAAACCTCCACTGGCCCACATTCAGCCCTCCTGCAGTTCCTCTCTTCACTACTAGATGGTGCCACAGAAACACAGCCTATCATGATCTACTTTGAAACCATGACAGACAAAAGCAGCAGACATGAGCTTGTAAAGTTCTTAAATATCGAGTAAAATGAAGGGATAGATAATTAAAAACATGTATTTAGTTTTATTAAAAGATGTTTCCCATTTTTGACTGTTTTTGTCATTTTTCAGGTATATTCGTGTTTTTGTCTGCAAACAAAATCTTGATTTAACTCTACTTTTCTCATCTAATTTATATTTTTGCCAACAACAGCCTTACTACGGCAATAATGCACCTTCTTGTCCGTGTATTCCTCCATCTAGAGCTCATTTGTCTGCAGATTTGTGTTCCTCAGAGCAGATTCTGGGTGTGTCCTGCAGGTGAGTGAAAGCAGCTGACAGGTGTGCAGACTCTGTCAGCTGCTGCAGGGAACACTGACAGCACAGCAGGGTGTGTGTGTGAAACCACAGCGAGTGTGTGTGCTTCCTAATCTTTTCCCGCAGCTCTGACTGAGTGATTGGATTAAAAGTGGCGGGAAAGGTGCGCAAGGGGGAGGAGCGTGCAGGTTCGAACACAGGTGGAGCTCCTGAAGAAGTTTCTGGAAACTTTATGGTCAAAAAATGCAACGAGAGGATGAGTGGGAATGTAAATTTGAGGACTCTTTTAAGTAGAGGTTCAATGTTTAGGAGAAATTTTATTATCCCTGTGAAAGACATTTTTCTTTGCAGAAAAACACGCAATAAATAACTTCATAAACACACTAATCAAAACATCAGAAAAAAACTGTGAATAGAGTAAATAAAAGTCATCTGTGCAATAAATAATACAAGGAATAAGACGAGTCAGAATAAGTAATAAGTGAGTTATTTAAAAGGCCAATAGCAGCTGGAATAAATGAGTTTTTGAATCTCTTAGTCCTTCATTTTGACAGGCTGTATCTGCAGCCAGAGGGGAGCGGCTTCAGCTCGGAGAAAAGAGGATGGCTATTATCAGCCAGGATAGACTGTCGCCATTACCAGCACCATATTATATAATATTCAAACTACAGTCCAGTTACAGAAATAAGCAAAAGATCTGCAGAGAATTAAAACGATATTCAATGAAAGCGGCAAAGTCTTGCAAACGTTAACAATACCCAGTCTGCAGCATGATGAAACATGTTCTTACTCTGCATGGACAACCTGCCAGATCACACTTCAGTTGTCATTAAAATATGCAAATTTGTAGCCAATAATCATTGCATTGAGTAACTTTTATAATGCAAGTTGCAAACTGTTTAAAAACATTATCAAAATACACCAGACAAACTATGACCTCTCCAGGTTCTGAGCAGAAGACCTGAGGCCTTGTCCACAGGTGGGCAGGTATGTTTTTAGATGTAGATGTGTCGGCCCTTTTTACACACTCAGACGCAGTGAGGTTTTCAAAGTGCTTTGGAGATCTTTAAAAACCCTGATTTTGTGTGACACTGTCGTCATTGCCTCATCTTTCACATGGCAGTTGTTGTTTGTATTCGTTGTGTATGTGCCAGGCTGTACTGTTCATTTGTATTATAGAGAAAAGTAGCTTTTCTTCATTCTATTATAGAAGTCCAGGGCTGATAAATACATCCTGCTCAATAGCTGCAGCAACCTCAGGTCCTCAGAAATTACACCACTGCAGAAAGGCTCAAATCTGCGGTTCCAAGAGTGTCCACTAGAGGGTGGGTGCAAAACGAGCATGAACCACATACACACTTATTGAAAAGAGACAATTTTTAGTGCAAGAATGAACAAATCTACAGCCTGGTTTAAAAACTTCATCATTTCTTGGTGCAGACTGTATGAGGCGTCAAATTGTTAATTCATTTGTTTCAAAGATATGGAGGTCACGAGTTTGGCAAATCAGTCTGGCTTACTTGATTGACAGTTGGACTCACTTGCTGTTGCCATGGACGCCGAAGGTCCGCCTTAATGCTGCGTTCAAATGACCTCGGAAATCAGATGTCGGAGCTGAAAATGACGTCACACCTGAGTTACCAGTGTTTTTTTAAAGTTATTTTTTAAGTTATTCTAAGTTATTCCCGTCTCAGCGGATCATTGACAAACTGCGTCAGACAACTAGACTAGGCCCGTATCTCATCCTCTAAGCGACAGCCTGGTTTCTGAGGTCGCTATACAAAGTAAAGGAAAATTGAGACGAATCAATAAAGGCGCTCACATAAACTGTTTGATATTGTCTGCAGTAGTTTCACTTTTGATCCATCGAACATGTAAAATAAGGTAAACATTTGGATTTCGCTTCACTACAAATCCACTAAAACAGTCATGGATCATAAAACGAAGCTTATCTTAATAAACTGTTCAAACCTGTTTATTGTGTTGAATATTTTTGTTTTCAGACTGGTCAAGGAAAATCAAACTCTTCAGTGGAAAGTTCAAAAAACCTCCTCTGAGTTTCAATCATCACACAAACACATTTTAATGTTTCTCTTTGGATCCACACAAGAGGCTGAAACTGCAGCCTGACCGGACAGTGGGCTCTAATGTGACCTAAAGTGTCTTTTAAATGAGACAGGACGATGTAAACTGCGCAGAGACATGTCCCATGAGGGTCCTTTAAAGGCCTTTCGTCAGAGGAAGGGCAGCAGGGTGGTCGCCTCCTCCTGAGAAAGACTTGGGTGTGTGTGTGAGCTTTGACTCCTGACTGATGACCGCTCACATTTTTCCCTGATGAGCTGTCATACAGGAGCAGACAGCTGTGTGATTTTGTGTCTTTAAGGTGTGCGTGTGTGTGTGTAGGTGAGAGTGTGTATGTGTGTGTGTGTGACATTGTGGGCGTCTCTGTCTGTAGCGCAGCCTCCTCTCAGGCCACTCCCGGGAAGCGCGCTGCTGTTCCTCCACACAGACTGACGGACGGACGGACGGACGGAGTGAGTTTTTCTTCGGCTGCTCCTCGGCTGCTGCGCTCTCCTGTCGCGCGCTCTCTCTCCTCTCTTTTTCTCTGTCCATCTCGCGCGCGCGTACCAAACCCTCTGTCCTGTCCAGATTCGAGGAGGTCGAGGTGGAGGCATGTAGCACCGGATTCACCGGATACACCGCGCCGAGCAGCATGTAGCACCTGGAGCAGCAGCGCGCACATCGCCTCCCTCCTGCGCTCCTCCTCCTCCTCCTCCTCTCTCCTCCTGGACCCGGAGCGCCCGTTTCTCCTCTCGGGGAATCATCGCCTGCTTAAGGAACCTTTGTGGATTTTATTCTAGGGGGGTGGGTGGGGGGATTTTCTTTATTTTAGAGGAGGTTCTGTGTGTGTTCACCCCCGCCGCTCTGCACCTCTCGGTCGATGGTCTTTGAGGAAGCTTCCATCTTGAGTCCCGTGAATACCAAGAGAACCATGGCGAGCGACTCCCCTGCGCGGAGTCTGGACGAGATAGACCTGTCTGCACTACGGGTAAATGTCTCCCTCTTTGTGCACGTGCATGAGATGTCTGTGTCTTTGTGCGCGCGTGCACGTGAAGCTGTTGAGCACCTGTCCACCCCCCCTTTTTTTATTATTTCCTCCCCTCCTTTTCCATCCTCCTCAAGGATGCGTCTCCCTGCGCTTTCCTCTGCTTTTACAGCCGGTGCTGACTCTGCGTGTGTGTGTGAGTGTGAGTGTGAGTGTGAGTGTGTGTATGAGCATGCAAATCAGCCATCATCTGTGCGTGTGTGAGTGTGTGTGTGTGTGAGTGTGTGTTGTGCGCGGTCATCGGTGTTTGAGGAGAGCAGGTCTGCTATCAGAGCGGGGATCATGTGTCATCTTGATGTTTGTTGTTGTGTGTTTTTTTTTCTTAACAATTGGGACGTGATGTAATGAGGCCCTGAGCTGATGCTGCTGCTGCTGCTGCGCGCGTGCACCCGTCCTCGTGCGCGTGCGGGACACTGGCATAATAGAGGCCGCTCTGTCTGTACTATGTGGGGCAGATGTTAAGCTGCCTGCTCACTGACAGATTCACAGCACACACACACACAGACTGACACACACACATATACAGATGCACACACAGATACAGGGGGACACGGATGCACGCGCGTACGCACGCGCTCACCCTCTGTAACACACACACTCACACGCACACACGGTGAATAAAAGCGATGATAACCGCAACAGGAGCGAGTTCCGCCATTTCGTGATGTTGTGGCGACAGCAGCGTTGCATGCAGCAGTGGCTGTTTGTGGGTCTTGGCGCGTGCACGAGACGTGCAAGTCTGCGAGGATGGGAGACGTGCAGAAGGAGACAGTGCAGGAATGTGTGTGTGTGTTTTGTGTGTGTGTTAGTGTGTTAGTGTGTGTTGCATTAGGCGATAGTGATGACACGTTCAGAGGAGTGTAAACTTGCAGATTTGGAAATGTGTGTGTGTCTGTGTGTGTGTGTGTGTGTGCTCTCACTTATGCCTCTAATTGGGGGCTTTTGTCCCCTAACACACCAGTTGATCGGGGACCAGCACTAAGGTTCGTTGTTTTGGTCTTAAAATCTCCCGTGTCTCTTCAGGGGAATTTTTCGTACATGTGAATTTGTGTTTAAGTCCCAACTCTGCCCCCCCACCCTCACCTATCATGTGCATTACTCTTCATCGCCCCTAGTGGTAGTCACTACACTTACATGTCATTCAAAAGGATCAGTTTACGTTGCTAATCCGACTCAAATTGCGCTGAATAAAATTTCTCATGTTGGGACCAAAACACCCGTATCGATTTTTCTCAGACTCAAACTGGCGTAACCGTTTTGCTCTTGCGCCACAGTTTAAAAGATGAAGCTTGAAGTTAATATTAATAGGAAGCAGTTTGGTAAACAAAACCCTAACAGGAGGAGAGAGGATGTAAAAAAGACGGAACTGCTGTATCACACAGAAAAGGTACAGAGCTGCTAAGTTGATAGTGATTTTATTGTTTGACATTCAACCCGTTAGCACCTCGCTAAAGCCTGGTTTATGCTTCTGCGTCAAACCCACACTCTAGTCTATGCCGATGCAGTGTGATGTGACACAATGTGGTGAAAACTGTATCAGACAGAGACGATAAGATCCACGTCTCCTCTGTTTTCTCCATCTTTCTACACCGCTTATGCAACTCAGTCTTACCTGCAGAGCAACAGTCAAGTCTGGACATGATGGAGCGGGTTGGACTGCATGACTGTGTGTGTGTGTGTGTTTTACAGATGCTCTCTGACACACACTGGGGGTGGGGGGGAGTAAAGACAGCCAGAGACTAAATGTGCATGTTCTTGTAAAAAAAATGAGAATCCTTCCCTTCTCCCTCGGTGGCATGACGGAGAGAAATTAGGTCACCCAGGACGGATCAGAGCGAGCTGGGGGGAAACATTTCAGCGTGACGTAAAGCCTGTCGTAAGCACACACACGTTTCCTGTTCCTGCAGCACGTCACACCCCGAATGCTCCCCTATGATCACCTCCTCATGCAGATCTTCATCTCTGATTTTCTTTGAGGCCTCATCCTCCGACTCCTCTAGTCGGCGACGGCGTGATCAGCTTGTAGACAGTCGGGTCGTGTCCTTGGTTTTCTTTGTTACCCAGCATCCTTTTCTGTTTTTGACAAATTATAGTTCATTCAGGAAGAGAGAGAAGCGCTTTAAATGATCTCCTGATGGAAAAGTCCAGATTGGGTCTCAGATTTTAAGTGTCTGGCAGCATGACAGAGAGGATCCCCGCAGAGATCGACCTTTTCATCAGAGTCTAACTCATGTTAACCCTTTACTCACCCTCATCTAAATTTCCCTCGTTTGCAAAGGTGCGCAGATATCAGCGACAATAAATCAAATTATTAGGAGGTAAAGAAGAAGAAGAATTTGCATGGAAAGATATTATTACTGGAGCTTTATGTCCTCACAGGCCTCCGTCACCTTATCAACAGGACAGGTGAGCAAGAGAGGAGCTCAAGTCAGAAGGCAAAGCTTTAAATTAGGGCTGGGCGATATTCACCCCCTCCCACATTAACTTCGTCTACTTCAGCCGCTCCAACTTTTGAACTGTCCTCCATCTCCTCACCTGTCTTTCCCTCTTTGTAACAGACAGGATGGGGCGGAGTCACGTCTCTGACATAGGACAGCGTCTTAAAGGGACATGAGACCATAGCCTACCTACACACATCCAAAACCAATGTTTATTTATTTGTTTTTTTGACACTGAATATACCGATATGGGCAAAATGACGTTGGTTATTGTTGTAAATTTCAGTATCGGTAAATTTTCAGTTTATCGCCCAGCCTTATTTTGGATCTACATGTTTAAACTTGTGAAAAGCAGTAAGAGACACAGGATTGTAATCGATGCATCAACAGCAGGGACAAATCGAGGGAGCTCTCTCTCTCTCTGATCACCCACATGTTTCAGGCACCGCAGGTTATCAAACTCCTGTCCTCGTCATATGTGAGTCTGACCACAGCAGCGTTATCCAGCGTTTCCAAACTCTACCAAACACCAAATTTCTTTATGCTGATAATCGGACACCTTGTGCTTTGAGAGTGCTCTGAGTGTGTCAGACTCCCTCCTGTGAAGACAGGATGTTTCATGGGAAATGTTGTTTCGTAATCGTCCTCACACTCTGTTATTTATCCTCCTGGGTTTGAACTCGTGTTCCTGTGTGCTGCACGTCTCATTAGCCTCTGAGCGGCCCAACATGTTTCAGGTGAACCTTCGATAAATCAGCTCGGTGTCCCGCTTTTTTCTTTTTCAGCTGACGATGGTTTATGAACACGATCCAACAGTTGGCAAGGGCAGTAACAGGCATGTACAGGTGTGTGTGTGTGAGTGTGTGAATGTTCCTGTGTGTGTCTGCGTGGGTGTGTGAATGTGAGTGATGAGCTTCAGTTTGACCTTGAGTAAAGAGGAAGGCTGTTTTTTGAGCTAATCCCCCTCTGGAGGCTCCACTGTAATAGTCCAGAACGGCCTCCTGTGGCCCACTGTACACACACACACACACACACACACACACACACACACACACACACACACACACACACACAGGAGATAATCTGATCTCCAGAGCGATTAAATTTCAATAAAACTCCCAAAACACAGATCTCCACCTTTAAGCACACCCGTGTTCGGCATTAGTGTGTGTGGGTGTGTGTTTGTGCGTGTGTGTTTGTGCGTGTGTACATCTTGAATTAGCTCTTATGCGTCACTCTTCATCAACCTTTTCTGTTTTTCAAATGTTAATGACTGAAAACTTTACGCTGTGGTCTTGACCAAGTGTTTCATTGTGCTACCGCTTAGGTCATGTTCACACCAGCGTTGTTTTGTCCAGTTTAACTGAACCCTGGAGCGTTTACCTCCTTGGTGTGGTTTGTTTTGGTTGGTGTGAACGCTGACCTCGAACTCTGGCGTGAACCAGTCGACCGTTCTCGGGTCCGCCTGGTAAGGGTGGTCTGGGACCGCTATCAAGTGAACTCTAGAGCGAGTAACTTCTGGTGTGAACTCCATCCGCACCAATCACAGGAAGCGCGTCCCGCAAAAACCTCGAGATAGGCTCTTATTATTGCCTGTGATATGACCGTCGGATTGCAGAGCGTCTCCTGCGACGTGCGTGAATTACTACATTATTTAATTGCTGCAGTTTTCCCAGCGTGGTCCATTAAAGTCTGTTGATATGCAGTCCAGATCAGCACCGACATACAAATGAGCAGACGATGCTCCATCATGTACAGTAGAAATTGCGAGGGATTTGTCAGGATAAGCAATCACCGAACGGCTTTTGCTGCCAGGTGACAATTTTTGGACCGTTGGAGTTTGGCCTTTGTGACCGCGAACCAGACCAGTTGAGAAATTGCATCAATGTATCATCTTCGCTTTGGACCTTTAGGTGTGAACACGACCTTAGACTTCAAGAAAACTTCAGACGATCTAATGAGCCAAAATAAAACCCTGTAGCTGCAGCTTCAGTTTGCTTCTTGCAGTTGTAGCTCCTTCCTGCTGCAGCCCTCGAACTGTGGTTTGTGCAAGGACTGATGCTGCAAAACTGAACCACTTCCAATTATTAAGAGTGTGTCTTTGTGCTAAGCTAGGCTGAGCAGCTGCAGGTTTTAGTTTCATGTTTCCTATACATACATGAGTGATATCAAGAAGCTTAACAGCACGTTTCTCGCAAGACTTCCACGGGCTTTACCGAATTACAAACCAAGAATTTTAAACATATGGCGACTGATTTATGTGACGCTTCTGATCTGCTCTGTCATCCTGCAGCTTCAACCCTGATAGAGGCTCACAAAGCCAGAATAAATCAGGGGTTTTGTCTCGACTTTAAATGCAGAAAGTCAACAGTGACTGTGTGATTTCAGTTTAAGTAAACACAGAATCAGTGAAGGCTTTTAAGGCTGACGAAACCAGTGCACCATCATCATCATCAGCTGTGGAGTCTCTGCTGAAACTGATGTGGATTTAAAGAGGAGAGTGTCTGAGGATGAGGAGGGGGCACAGCTGTAAACTCAGAGGTTACTTACTGAGGGGTAATAATAACAGAGTGGTGACACATAGAAGCTTTTAACAGGTAATGCCACAGGTATGCAGAGCTCAGTCAACCTTTCAGTGAGTGTGTTTGTGTGTGTGTCCTCGTGCATGAAGGTTAAACACGCACAAGGATCCCTGCATCCATCTTGTCTTGACTTTGTTCAGCTGCAGTCTCCAAACTCACGTTTCCTTCTCTCTGTTCCTCTCTCTCTTTCAGGACCCGGCTGGTATCTTCGAGCTGGTTGAACTGGTTGGTAATGGCACCTATGGGCAGGTCTACAAGGTGAGTCTTCATAATCTTCACTTTCTCTGCCAAGTATGTGTGAGTGTGAGGCTTTCCCTCGATGAAATATGTCGAAAAACGAGCTGGATCCATCGTACGGACTGTTCCGTCTTCATGCAGTTCTTATTTTACTACAAAAACTGAAGAAGTCGGAGGTGCATTGCAAGAAAGCGGCAGCTTGTTAGAGTAAGTTTTCAGGGTAGAGTTAAAGGTGGTTGGTTTTGGCGCTTTTCAGCAAACAAGAATCTGTGATCATCATATCGTGTGCATATTTATTAGTTCATTTCAGCTGTTTCTCCACACGTAAAACTGTCACCCTTATCCAATCAGCTGTCAATCACCGCTCAAAAACCAGATCCCTAACCCTAACCTGTACAAGAAAAGAGGAGGCTACACTATATTAGCTGCACAATGGCGGAGGAGCTGAGACGCCAAGTTTTGAGTAGGGCTGCAACGATTAGTCGACGTAATCGATTACGTCGACACGACAAATTCATCGACACGAAAACGAAGCGTCGACGCGTCGTGTTATTGTTGTTAAGAATCACATGCCGGCGCCTCATGCTCATCTATAACTGCAGTGCACTACAGGATGTGCTGGGGGCAGTAGCGCTCGCTGTTTACATCCCGCGAGCAAACACAGAAGAAGAGTGCACACATTATGGCAGAACAAACTGAAAAAGACGCTCCAAAACTTCAGAAGCTTGGGAACATTTTAGGGAGAACAAACCAAAAAAACACGTCGATCAAAGCTCAGCTTTCCTACCATGGCAGCACCACGGCGATGCATGAGCACCTGAAACGCCGACACCCCGGAAATAGGTGTTTATAAATAAAGAAGATAGTGATTAATCGTGATTAATCGGACGACTAGTCGATCGATTAGTCGACAAAAAAATAATCGTTAGTTGCAGCACTAGTTTTGAGAGTGAAGTTGGCCAAAGGAGAACGCCCAAAACGACCAAGAAATCATTTCTGAAGACCTGTCTGCAAAGTCTGCTGAAAAAGTGAAACTTAAAGCAGCAACTGCAGGATCACCACCCAGCACTGCACGCCAAGTTGTAGGGTGTGGTTTTAGAATAACAGAGTGATACCATGTGACTGAAACATCAAGTTGGTTGGGAATTAAAACTAAACTTCTCAGCTGAAATCAAGGAAAGGTCGGCTAGTTTTAAGCTAGTGGCTGTTTAAGACTGCTTCCTCCTGTCGGTGTTGAGTAAACAAAAACTGTGTCCAATCCAGGAGCTGCAAACTTTTCTGTTTAACAGACTCTCCAGTAGAAACACCAAGACTGCATAAATTTGATGTTTCTCTGTTGTTTACATGTTGAATAAGTTGGCTAAAAGGATGGATTTCCTGCCAATAAATCAGCTGTTTTATTCTTCTTTGTCATTTTTTCTTTGGGACAGTATCCCCTAATTCAGCAGCCACTATAACCTCCAGACAGTTTGGTTTGTTTCACTTAATGCTGCATGAAAGCAAATGAAACAGCCTGAAAGTGTAACAAGGCTGATATTTCATCCCCCGACAGAGTCGAGACTCCGGACTGTCATGTGGAAAACAACCCAGTTTACACTTGAGTCCTGAAATGCCACGTTCTCAAGAAATATAGACTTTAGGTTTTGGACTAGGCTTTGGTTTCTGTGGGGACAAACAGTCTGTATGGAGAGCAAAAGCAGGCAGAACACAATCCACCATAGTGGGATCCCATCAACTGTAATTCGAGGCTGATTTACTGTATTTCTCTCTAAAATGCATCCATGCCGTTCAACTTCAGCATGCGAACACTGAGAAGCTAATCTGTTTGATACTGTCTCACTAAAGAACGTGAGCGTTTAGATTTCTTGACCTGCTTGAATGCATCAGAATTGATAGTCTGATCTCCATTTAACAAACTTTTTTTTTTTCCTCCTCTTGATGATGAACCTGACAAAACTTGACTTTTTACTTTCTGCTTAATCTGCATCATCATGTTGTTATTTCTGGAGACCCTGAAATAAACCAGTATGACAGACACTAACACTTAGTATTTAAACGGCGTTGGTGTATAAATGAGTGTTTATTGTCGGGTTTGTCCAGGAGGGGTGAGTTTCACCTGTTTTTGATCTAAACACACGGCCGTTTTTGGAGTTGCTTAGTTGACTTTTAACGGTGCAGTACACAAAAAACAAACCTCTAATTTATCTCTAAATGCTGCAAGAGTTTGCAGAGAATCTCAGAGAGACTCAGACAACATGAGATGCAGTATGACGGTTCGACTGATAATAAAGATCGATGAAACAGGACTCCGAGAGAAAAATGTGAAAAAGACGTGAGGAGACACTCCGTCCTCTGACTTCACACAGTTTCAACCAAGAACTGAAGTTATTACTGATTTTCTTCTTTGTTCGGCAGCGGAAGACACCCACACACTTTTACAACACAGCAGAGCGCCTGAGTGTGTGTGTGTGTGTGAGTGTGTGTGTGTGTGTGTGTGTGTGTGTGTGTTTTCTGGCTTTGAAACCTATTAACACACTCATTTGTGTTCTTTGTTACACACACACTCATTCTGCTGATGCTCGTATTGATCTGCCGTTTGAAGGAGGTGACGCCTCCTCAGCTGAAATGATTGATGGAACAAAAATCACACAGCTGATCACAAAGCATGATGGGTAAATTAAGATCTAACCAGAGTGTGCAGAGCTGAGAATATGAGTCTTTGAGAGTCGATGTCGGCGCGGACACGGTTAAAACAAACTGAAAATGTGTCTTCATGTTTTCATCAGTGACTGACGCTGCGCTCTTATTACGTTGGATGTCAGCGCTGGGAATGACGTTACACCCGAGTTGACGGCGTTCCATTTAACAAATCGGAGAACCAAGATGGTTAGCCGTTGTTAGCTGTTGTTTACAATTGTCAGCTGTTGTTAATAATAAATAATAATAATGCATTTTATTTATATTGCGCTTTACATCTGCGAGAACAGATTTCAAAGTCGTTGGCTGTTGTCAACACAGTATTTACTTTTACAAACACCACAGCACTGTGTTCACAGTTACATGTTGGGCAGTACAACATATACCACTTATTTAATATCTCAAAAACAAAACAGAAGTGCTAATAAATAATACATTACGAGAGCTTGTACTGTTACTGTTACTGTTGATGCACTGCGCTGCCATCTTGGATCATGACGTCGTCAAGGATCGTCCAACTTTCCAAGTCAGAAATCGGACTTCAGGGGGGCGTTCCAGTTGAATTTCAGAGCCCGGAAATTCCGACTTCTGAGTACAAGAAGAACGTAGCAGAAGATCCAGTAAATCTGGTACTTTCTTACGGACTCTGCAGCGCCCTCTAGAGGTGTCCTCCAGTCAGACGTGAACATTGGTATAGTTTGCCTGATAAACACGTGTTTAAGCCTGCATGGTCACCATAACTCAGGGTTTTTAAGTTTGATCTGGTGCTTCTTCTTCTTACATTTACAATATCTTCGAGGATATCATAAAAATATTTAAACTTTATTTTTAACCGGCGACAGATCAGAAAACTTTGTTGTGAAATCACGACCGTTACACCCGTTAGCATCTATGAGGGAGGAAGCTCGGACCATTAGTGTTAATCTGGAGGTTTGTTTTCTGCTAATTCTCACACTGTAAAAACAGAAAATGGAGTTTTTCTCTTTGTTATGAAAGTTTGATGAGGAGCAGCTGTGCTTGAAATGCCACTTCCATGCTACATTACATAAACGGGCAGCGGGGCTGTTTCTTTGTTTTTATTATTATTAATGACTCAGAGCAGAGCGTTCCTCACTCTTCCTCCCCTGCCAACAAAAAGAAAGAAAACCTGAAGATAACTGAAGTGCCCTCAGGCCTCCCCATGCTTTCCCGTCAGGCTCTCCTGTTCCCAGGTTACCCATTATAGTCAGCATGAGACCTGAATGTTAACAGAATCGTGTTGAAAATGTCCAAAGTTTGCAGCTCTCAATCCTGTCCCTCTGCAGAGTTCAGTATCTTGTTGCAGCTGCATGGAAATCCACTTGTCTGATTCTCACTTTGTATTTGGAGTATTTTAAATCTCAGTCCGACGAGGCAGCTCTGAGATCCTCCTGATTTGATTCATCAGCGTTTACAAAGTGGAGCTGAATCAATGTCTCGTATTGATTGAAGCTCCTGAAAGCTGTGAGCTGTGTCTCTGACTGTCTCTCTCGTTTAATCCCACTGTGCAGGTGTCAAAGCTCATCAGAATTAAGTTTTAATGGACTCTTTAGGTGAAATTATGAATAAAGATTACATAAAAATATCTCTGCTGGGATTCTAGAGATGGATAAGCAAACTTGAATTTCCTTTTTTAGACATTAGGAGTACAGATGCAGGATATGAAAATCCTGCTATTCATTGCCGATACTGATAAGTTAATATTTGTATTCAATGTAATCTTCATATAATCTGGTTTGTGCATCCAGGATGATACAAAATCTAGGATCTAGTGGTTAAAAATGTTCTATTTTAGTATCTCTGGCGTATCTTTAATAGAATATAAAATGCTCTGGCTCTTAAGCTAAGCACACTGAGCAGACTGACATCAGATGTCCATATGTCTGTTGTAAAACTTACATTTAGTTCATTCTTGTTGATCAAACTGTAGACGGGTGTGGCGACCACATCATAGAGGGCAGGGAGGGACACAAGCGACGGTTTGGCAGCGTGTAACATGGCTCCAAGTGTGCTATTAACTTGCGAAAACCCGGGTTCTGGACGACGGTAAAAGGCTGGTCGTCCAACGCTATAAACTCCATCACTTTGTTGTTAAAAGTTTTCGCCTTTTTGCTGTCTCTAGCAAAGTTTTTACAGGTTTCAAATGCCTGCAGTGTGGGAATATCCCGACTCCGTTTTGTTGTGTTACCCTTAGCAGCGCTAGTTGCTTCCGCAGCAGCTTCATATTCTTCCAATACCGCGATGACGACTAACCATAGACCGTATATACTATGGACAACTTGGTTCCGCCTTTCACCAGTATACGGATTTAAAGCTAAAAGGTTCTCGGTAATTCCGTGTTTTCTCTCCGTTTCCTGAAACCAACATTGCGCAGTAGCGTTGTGCACATTCTGCGGGAGAGTCGCTGTGATGACGCTCGGCTCAAACATTACCTGAAAGTTCATGTGTTTTAAATGTTCGACACACCTCATGCGTCTCAAACTTGCTGCAGGTCTCATGTCTCCGATCTGGTTTCGAAGCCCTCCAGCTCTCTCCTCCTCCTCCTCTTCCTTCATTCATGCCTCTCTGACATCAAACTCCTCTGAGCTTTTATTTTGAAAGAGCACAAACATATGACGCATGCAGGGTTGTTTGATTTTGCTCAGACTGCAAACTCAGAGCTCGACAAAGACTGATGTGAGTCAAGTGTATTTCTGTCTCTCTCGTGTTCGGGCGTCACAGCCTTTTGTTTGAAGGGGCCTGATCTTTTTCTTCATGATTGCCACTCTCTGTGAATACACCACTCAAAACTCCACAAAAAGGCTTTTATGCTGTGAAATGGTTTTTTTCTTTTCACACGGAGCCAATACAACATGACGGTCTAATTTTTGTCTGTCATCTGTAGCCTTGTTGTTAGTTAAATCTGCTTGTTTTTGAGATTTTTGCAGTGAAATTTTTGCAGAATATTAAATCATTCAGCCCTTCTGATCGTCTTCAACACGGAGAAGCAGTTTAGTAAGCATACTGCAAAAAGGGGGGTTAAGATAAAAACACTAAATCTGAGGGAAAGGGTACTAAAAAAAATGAAAGTATCTGTCCATGCAGCAAGATCATTTCACTTGACAAGATTTCTTAAATTAAGATTGTTGAATCTAGAAATAAGCATGTCTACAAATGTATTTGAAAGGCTTAAGGTAAGCTAAAAATGCTGGTTTTAAGATCAGATTACTTAAAATGTAACTTTTTCAGCCCCCGAAATAAGTTAAACTCACTAAATATAAGCATAAAATAAGTAATGCTGGTTTAAAGATCAGATTACTTGGAATTCAACTTTTAGATCCCTAAAATAAGTGAAATGTACTAAATGTAAGTATAAGGTAAGGAGAAAATGCTGGTTTAAAGATTAATCCATTCATCCACTTTCGATCCCAGCTGTTATCGGTTTGTTACTGAATCTTAAAAAAGGATTCCTTTTGATGAGACTTTGGGAGAAAGATGGAATGTAACTTATTTTAACGGTTATTTTCCTCATTTTAAGATTTCCAAGAAACAAAAAAGATAAGTTTGTGCTTGATATAAGATTATAGTGTAAAGTTAAACACTTAAAATAAGAAATTAAGTCTTAAAACAAGAGAAATTATCGAACACTTGTCTTGGTAAGAACCAAATAATTTGCAGTGTTGCTGCTAGATATCAGTAAAAGTCTTGAACATGCCAAACCGGCTCAAATCGCCCTGGTCTCTCATTAAGTGATAAGTCTTTTCTCTTTTCCGTCCCTAAACGTAAATCCTTCATCACATCTTGTATTTAAAGTTTCGTCCGGCTGTTTCTTTGGTAAATAAAGAAAAGGTTGAGAAATGTGGCAGAAGGTCGTGAACTCAGATCTGAATGGTAGTAAAACCCAAACACCAGCTCAGAGACTGTGAATCACGGGGCAGGTCAGGACAGGATTTACTACAGGACCAGTTCAGACTCCTGAAACTTTAGAGTAACATCAACAACTTTAAAAACTTCTCTCAGATTTGACTCTTTCACCGTCACATCGATCAGATCAAATCTAATCCAGTCAGCTGCTCTCCCTTCACAGCATGACCTGTTACCCAGAATCCCCGGTTCCTCGTGCTCTTAATGATCACAGCTGTGGGGCTCAGACTCAGCGTGGAGCTGCTGGTCTCCTGGTGTGTGTGTGTGTGTGTGTGTGTGTGTGTGTGTGTGTGTGTAGGTGTTTATGTGTCGAGGCTTGTGTTCAGGTGAAGAATGTGAGGCTTGTCTGAACGCAGGACCTGAGGTGTGTTTCTACGCCTGGAGGTGCTTCAAAAGACCCTCCTCCTCCTCCTCCTCCTCCTCCTCTTCGTCACCTCTGTCTTTAACTATGTATATCTATATACTGTATGTGTGCTGGTTCCTGACACACTCCCAGGTCTGTGTGTGTCACCTCTTTGAGATTGTTCGGCCGGCCCTCGGCGTCGGAGGAAGACAGATATGAAAACAAAGAGGCAGTCTGCGCCGGTATCTCTTCCTCTCATCTCTGCTCTCTTATCTGCAGCGTCTTTTATTGCTTCATCGCCGCAGATCGCTGCCATTTGTCCTGCGGTCACAGCAGCTCTTCACACAGCTTAACCTAAGGTCTGAGAGCAGGTTTACAGAGGAATAAGTCAACTGAGCGAAGACCCAGAAACCTCCAGAAATCTGGAGCGGGGCGTGTAAACACAGTTATCTGGATTTGACCTGTTGCTGGTTTGGTCTCTAAAAAAAAAAGGAAGAATTGTGCACCATGTTGTGATTTTGCACCTTAAACTTAAACATTACAGCAGGAATGATTAACTTCATCTGCTGTTTTGTTTTCCACTTCTCTGTTTTCGCTTTGCTCTGATTATTCTTCCGTTAGTAACTTTCGTCCTGTGCAAAAATGCAGAGCGTGGAGGGACGCGGTGATGGTTGTGGAGTAGAAATCATGCCTCAGACTGTCAGTGATGTTCACACTGTCCTGCTGCTCCTCTTATGAGAGCAGAAAGGGAGATTAGGAGAAAAGAGTCAGACGGAAAGATGTGAGAGAGAGAAAAAAAAGAGGCTTCCTGTAATCTGAATCAGTGTCGGACTCTTAGATACATCCAAGTCTGATGCAACACTGAGAAACCTAGGTCTGTGTGTGTGTGTGTGTGTGTGTGAATGACCCAGAGTGTGAAATATCATGGCCTCCAAGCACACTCGCACACACACACTCACACATATACAGACCGCCATCACTTTTCCTCTTCCAACCCCCCATTCGTTCCCCTCACTAAACAACCTGCCAGCCCTGTTGCTAGGTAACCACGAGGAGATGGTGTGTGTATGTGTGTGTGTATTGAGTCGGTGTGCTGGTGGCGCTGAGGTGGATGTGTCTCTGCTCTCACAGCTGTGATGGTGTCGAGGTCAGACAGTTTAATGTTCGTCTGTTTCTCAGCCTGAAGTTCGGGACCGTACGTCGAGTGGGCGGAGTCGCTTCGTTTCCACCTGTTGTGCTTTAAAGCTAAAAGTCCAACACAAGCTTGCAAGTGTGATGCCGCGTTCAAGAAGCCTTAAAATGATCCATTAAACTCACAGATACAACGTCAAAGATCCTTAGGAGGGTTTGGTCGTCAAACAAGATTCTTGGTTAGATTTTAAAGGTGTTGTTGTCAGGATCTGAGGAAGTTCCAGTTTTTGGGAGAAATCTTAAATGTAAACTCTACCCCTCCCAACCAGTTTTCCCCTCAGCTCCTCCTCTCTCCTCCCTCACTGCTCCATCAAGCCCCGCCCACAAACAGACGCTCTGCTCGCTCTTAAATTCCGATATAATGCAGATAAATCCTTCAGATCATTACAAATGGGGCCCAGTCAAGGTGAAAGTCAAAAGCATTGGTGCTACTGTAGATGCCAACAGACTACCAGCAAACACAATGTTTGCAGGACTTCTACAACGAGGATAAAGTGACATAGTCCAGGACCCGAGGGAGGACAGTTTAGCGATGGCGCTACAACACGCTACAGCAGGTCCGTTTGACAAGAAACACTTCTGTTACAGACACTTGTCTTACTTTGTTAAAGCGGTTTACCTGTCCAGCAGAAAGGTTACAGGGTCACCAAGATCCCCAAGCGTCCCCCATGGTTTATGTTGACCCGGCTTTTTAGCTCTTGTCCGGTCTACCTCCGTTTTAAGCGCCCGTTATTCCTCCAGAGTCTCCGGTATTTACTTCGTTTTCTTGCTTGTGTCGGCAGTCGTGGCCAAAGGAGGATTCAGACAATTTTCCGAACTTTCTGGTTGGTTTCTACTGTCCAATATTGTAGCACGCTAACTTTGTTGGGGGAGGTGGAGAACGGCTTTGTTTACAGTCAGAAAAAGCGGGCCGCTCAAAAATGTAAAATGTTGACGACACAGACATAAGAGAACACAGCGATATTGTGATATTCCCAAATTTCATCAATAACTAATAACTATTGACTGATATTAAAATCTTTTTTTATAGATACACCACGAGAAAAGATGCTTCTTTAACGGATTCCTGCCTTCACCACCTTTAAGGGAGCAGCCTCAGAGTCACAAACAGCTGATTTGGTTCAGTCTAATCTGTGAATGTTTCCTTGAATAATCCTCAAATTACAGAGCGGATGAACTGATTGGGATGTGATCGTGTGTTGCTGCCGTGCAACAGTTTAAGATTGCTGTCGGGCTGATATTTTGTGAAAAAGTCGCACATAAAGTAGTGAAATTAGCAGCTGAACGGATCCTCCCCTCTCTCTGTGTCTTTCAGGGTCGCCATGTCAAAACAGGCCAGCTCGCTGCTATTAAGGTCATGGACGTCACAGGAGTAAGTGACAAACACACTCAAATAAAACAGCTTTATTAGATCTGTATGTACACACACACACACACAGACAGTTCATCCTCCACAAACTCAGCTGGACGCTTTTCTTCTGATCTGATTTCCTCTGGGATCCCGTGTCCTAATCCATGGGTTTTGGTATTTGTTGTGTTGTCTGTTTGTGTGATTATGTGTGTGATTGTGTGTTTAGGATGAGGAGGAGGAGATTAAAGCAGAGATCAACATGTTGAAGAAGTACAGTCACCACAGAAACATCGCCACTTATTATGGAGCGTTCATCAAGAAGAATCCTCCGGGGATGGACGACCAGCTCTGGGTACGTTCCTCCACGCTGCTCTGATGTCTCTTGAACGCAGCTTTTTAAAAACTCTGCTGCACTTTAACCCAACTTAATGCTGAACGTCTCAGTTTCTGTTGTGCTTCTATGAATCACATAAAACCTGATTTTTGCGATCAGAAAGAATAAAACTCACAGCGTAAAGTTTGATCCAGCTTTCATATTTCTTTGGTCGATCTATGAGCAGGAAAAGGAAACGAACCTTTAATTTGTTGGACTTCATGAACATTTTTTATCTGGTGGCAAACGAGGACAGATGATCCTCAACAGCCCGAATGAACCTCATGAGGAGAAACTCAAACATGCAAATGCAGCACAACAAACATGCTGCAATTATACAAGGTGATGCAAAGTGACAACACACCTGACTACTAAACAAAAGCAAAAAGGAAATGACTGCAGAACCAGACCGACAGGCCAGTTGGAGGCTCATTGACTGGACTCAAATGGACCAGTTTCTCATATGCAGTGAATTTCAGCCATCATGTTTCTGTCACCGGAGCATTTACACTGTTTTCCTTTCCATCAAGCTCATTCAGGCTGTTGCAGATTGTTTGCTACTGTAATTTCAAGAGATAAAGCCTTCAGGAAAAAAAGCTATGGCTACTACCGCTGCAAAAACAGCCCAACTAGAAAGAAGCAAAAATATTTTCATATTTAATCAAATAATCTGGTACCAAGCAAAAATATCTGTGAATGGGGTACGCTTTTTTAGCTTGACAAGAATTCTCAAAATAAGAACAAATTTCTTTGCCCTGACAGACTCAAATGAAATTTAAAACTAGACAGAAAATCTTATTTTAATCAATTTTTTTCTACAGAAAGCAAGTATCATTCTGTCTCAAAATTAGCTGGATTATCTTCTCAAGAAAAAGCCATTTTCTCTTAAAAGGAGATAATATTTCTAATGCCAAACATGCTTGACAAGATTCATATTCTTTTTGTACAAAAAACAAGACTTATTTCTTTAATACAAGCCTGTTTTCCTTTCTTGAAATTTTTTGCAGTGCACCGCTGATTTTTACTGTCTGTCAAAACTCAAATTTGCAGCTCGGATCATTTGTTTCGAAGTGAACTACTTTCTCTGACACGTCCTTGAAGGCTGAATTGCCAAAACTGTGTCAAATATAAACTATCAACAGATGAAATCAGAGATTGAGTCCATTTAAGAGATTGTTTTCACTCATCAGTAGTAATATTTTTCCCGTTTTCTTGTTCGTACAGTTGGTGATGGAGTTTTGCGGCGCCGGCTCGGTGACAGATCTGATCAAAAACACCAAAGGGAACTCGCTGAAGGAGGAGTGGATCGCCTACGTCTGCAGAGAGATCCTGAGGGTGAGAACCAGAATCAATCAGCCTGAAAACATCTGAGAATATTCGTGTCTGTTTTGAAGCACATTGAAACGTAAAGGGACCTCAGATTGTTCCCTGAGGAACTCCTTATTATGATATCGTAGGTTTTTCCAGGTATTTCTTTTCCACACAGTTTTTTTTTTTGACAAACTGCAAACAAAGGTCATGACAGGTCACATGCATGTTTAAGAAAAGGTCACGTCTGTGGATATCTATGGTGGTATTTCAACATGTGCCCCTCTGAGTCACAAAAAGTGGTTTGATAGACGCTCAGCTTTGTGCTGTATTCTTCTTATTTTTGACCTTTACTCGAGGACTTCGTACATGTTCGCTGTTGAAACAAAGCAGGTAAATCCAATCAGAGCTCCACAATAGAGAGCCCACATCAGAGACGAGCATGTCTGCCTCAGTGAGGCCAACAGAGAGAGTTTCCCGTCAGAGTCGGGCTGTTAAACAGGAAGCTCTTTGTCTCTGTCTCCAGGGTCTGACCCATCTCCACCAGCATAAGGTCATCCACAGAGATATTAAAGGCCAGAACGTGCTGCTGACAGAGAACGCCGAGGTTAAACTGGGTGAGAATGACACACACACACACACACACGCACACTTTTCTCATTGGACAAACTTTGTGTAGCGTTTAGCGTCCATATTTCTTTGAACAAAAGGGGTCAAACTGGATACTAAGACATGTTTATTAAGAGTAATGTTGCTCATAGTTATGTTTGTGTTTGTGTTTGTAGTCGACTTTGGTGTGAGCGCTCAGCTGGACCGCACTGTCGGGAGGAGGAACACGTTTATCGGGACGCCGTACTGGATGGCTCCGGAGGTCATCGCTTGTGACGAGAACCCCGACGCCACGTACGACTTTAAGGTGTGTGTTCTGATTAGATCTGTCAGTGAGTGTGTTATCATATTGAATATTAAATTACGCCATTATAGTCGGAGTAGTTTACAAAAGAAATGTTACAAATGGAATAAAGAGGATCTCTGGTTAGCTTCAAGCTCCTTTTGGTTTGTGCTGATTTTGGCTCCTCCAAAAAGTCTTTGCTTATCTGCTGAAATGATGACTTATTTAAAAAGTCTCATCCTGACTTTTGACAGTTTCATATGTGATAAAATGGGAATGTTTTGGTGACTACAGTAAATACAGAGCTGCTTCTTTAGCTACTCGGCGGACACCTCGACTACGAGCACGGCTATTTTCATAAACGGACATTTCACCCTCTCCTTTTACAAAAAAAAAAACTGCGTGCACACCACTATGTTTTCAGAAAAGTTTTCATTTACACTACACCGTGTATATATGACGTCAAGAGCATATCAAACATATGTGTAGTAGTGTAGCAAGAAGCTCAAGCCCACGTTAGCCAATCAGAATCCCCCATAACAGCGACAAAAACAACGTCCCTTCTTTCTTTCCTGCACGTGATCTCCTGTCGGCTACCCCAATCTCAGTTTTCCTCAGTTTTTCTCCATTTACATGCAAATGTGCAAACAGAGTTTTCCAAAATCTCCACTCTGGCCGAAGTTTTTAAAAAGCATCATCGTCTAAACGAAGGGTGCAAACGATGGTTAATGTCTCTGTTTTTAAAACTAACAGGGTACATATAAACGGAGCTCTAACCTCCTGCGCTGGTTTGTGGCGTTACAAATGTCACTCAAAAAGTCGTCGGTCTTGTTGCTGATGGTCTTCTTTGCTTTTGAGTATCACAAACAGACATTATGAATTTCAGTTTATTTCATTAATGTGAAAAAACTCCACTCAGGAGCTTTAAAATGCTTCATTAAAACCACTGATGCAGAGATTTTAGAAGCTTTTATTCAAAAATAAGGATATTTGTTCACAAAGAAATAAGAAATATGCAGTTAAGTTGGATTTAATGTGGACAATGTTGCATTTAACTGTAATTTTTTTACTCATTTGACACCCCAGTGTCTTTACATGCTGCATGACTGGCTTTATACTTCCATGTGCAGCATGAAGACGGTCTATTTTACAGTTTATTTTAACTCTTTTAAAGCAGCTCTTTAAAAAACCTCCGAAAAGCTTCGGCTCTCCTCACAAACAGGCTCGTGTAGTTTCCTCTCAGAAAAACAAACAGACTCTGCGGCGAGGCTGGAGCGAGCGTGTCTGGATGAAGGATATGCAGTAATGGGGACAGGACGGCTCCCTGTGGTGAGCCTGCGGAGGATGAACGCTGCTCTGATTTGACACCATTACCTCCGGTCCTCTGGAGCTTTAAGAAACATCGTAAATATCAACTTTGCGCCGCAGGATGTGCAGAAAATTTTAAATAAATGGATTCAAATGATTAAACGTCAGCATGAACCCGAGCTCTACTTGCAGACTTTACATGAAAATATAGAATCTGTGTGAAAACTGTTGATGGTGGAAAGAAGTACGGTGGCCCTGAAGGTCAACCACATGTTACAGTATTTTACATATTTTACTAAAAACTGAAAAGTCGTCCGTCACTCTCAGTGGATGCTTTCGACATCTTTCAGAGCAGATCTCTGAATTTTTCTTCACTCGGTAAAAAAACTCGGATCAGCAGAGCGGGAAGTTGAAGTGTGAAGTCTGCGACACGTCTTCGGGATGTGAAAGTTTTCACTTTTTCTCTCTTCTTCTTCTCTTTTTCTCTCCTGCACAGAGTGATCTGTGGTCGCTCGGTATCACAGCCATCGAGATGGCAGAGGGAGCACCACGTAAGTGTGAAAACCTCAGACTCATGAAAATTTGAGGAGCGGATGCGGAGAACAGTTTGTCTCCTCGTTCAGAGTCTAAATCTGTCTCTCTTTTACTTCTCTCACTCCTCTGCTTTCTTTGCTTTACTTTCTTCTCAACTTTCTCAACTTCTTTCTTGTTCTCTTCTGTTCTTTCGTTTCCCAATGTCAACTTTTTCTGCTCTTTCTTTCCCTTCTGCTCTCTCTACCTTTTCTTTTCCCCTGTTTACTTTCTTTTCCTTCTCCTTGTGCCTTTTGGTGTCCTCTTTCCTTTCCTTTCCTTTCCTTTCCTTTCCTTTTATTTCATCTGTTATTTTTCATCTTACCTCTTTTCTTTTCCTTCCTTTTGTAATTCCTAAACTTATCTCCTATCCTCATGCCTTAAACTTTCCTGCTCCACTTACCTTTCCCCCTTTCCTTTCCACTTGTCCCCTCTTTCCTCACCTCTTGCTCCTTTGCTTTTCTCTCTTTCTCTCCTTTGCTTTTCTTCCCTTTCTTTCAAGCTCTATCATTCCTCCCTCCTTTGACCTTTCCTTGCCTCATGTCCTCATTTGCACATGTCTCCTTTTGTGTCCTTTCCATCTCATTTCCATTCCCCTCTGTTTCTTCCAACATTATCTGTCCGTTTTTCTCCTTTTGTTTCCTTTCCCTTTCTCGTCTTGCCTCATTTCCTTTCCTTATGTGACCTTCCTTTTGTCTTTCTCTTCTCTTTTTCCCTTTCCTTCTTTATTTCCTTTCCTCTCTTTTTCCTATTTCTCCTTGTTTTCTACCCTCTTCTCTTCAATCATTCCCCATCCTATCCTGTTCTTTCCTTCACTTCGATCCTTTCTTGTCTCCTTGTGTCTGTATGTGTTTCTTTTCTTCCCCCTGAGTCTTTTCTCTTTCTCCTTCCCCTCTTCTCTTTCGCGTTCTGTCCTTTTATGCCCTTTCCTTCCTCTCCTCCCCCTCTCCGAGTTTCTTTATTTCATTCCTTTTCTTGTTCTTCCTCTCCTCCTCAGCTCTGTGCGACATGCATCCAATGAGAGCGCTCTTCCTCATCCCCAGAAATCCTGCCCCCAGACTCAAGTCAAAGAAGTGGTGAGTCACTAAAACACACACACAAACACACACACTTGTACACACTCTCTGCACCTGTTTTCTGGTTTTTATTCTCCGTCAGAATCACACGGTTCCTCCTTCGGTTCAGAGACACATTCAGCAGACTTCGCCGCCTTCTAAAGGGATTAATGATGATCTGCTTTAATGGAAATAAACAGATATTTTTAGAGTATTTTTACATTTTCATTTGAGTTTTTTTTACAGGTGTTTCTGCTCTGCAAGACTAACAGAGAAACACTTGAGAGGAAAAAGAAACTAACCCCAACCCGAACCCTCAGACATGATTTCAACCGTAAACAGAAGAGAGTTTAATAGTAATGTGATGCGTTCAAAGACACCCCGGTCAAAGAGAGATGGGTGACTGTCCTTAGAATTTCATAGTGTAAGATAATGCATTGAATTATACTGAACAGAACCAAACAGAAATGAGTAACTCTGTATGAACTCACCTCTTTTCTGCATGCATCACATTTAGAAGCTGCAACAGTGAAGGCATGCTGGGCTGCAAATGAGAGACCGTGCTGCAGTAGGTCAAAACAAATGCATCAATAGTAGACGTGCTGTAGTGGTGTTGGGTCGTTCGCAAATGATTCGTTCAAAAGAACCGACTCTTTTAGGTGACCATCCTGAACTGAATCACTCCGTCAAGTGATTCGTTCGTTTCTCACTTCAGTTGAGCTATCAGTAGCACAAAGTGAGCGAGGAATCGCACGTGCCGACGCCTGAATCACTTGGTGAACGAATCACGCAGTGAACTCCACTCTCTGGAATCATTTTTGTCTGAGGGATACACTTTCATGGCCATTGTTCCCTATTGTTTTAACAGGTTTAGTAGGACACAGCATGTAACAAGTAGTGTATAAGACCCGCAGTTTGAGAAATGCGTGAATGATTCTATCACTGCAGAGATTTATGAGGGAACGATGCATGTTCAGTGTGAATTCTTCACTGAATGTACTGTGGGGTAAATGTTCAGTGAACAAATCACTCACTGAGCCCAATTTACCAAGTAGACAGATATCCTTCCATTGGACAGTACACTTAAAACCTCATGATTTATAAACAAGTTCATTTTTACAGACTTGTTTGTCAAAGCTACACACCCACAACACTCTCGTCTCTCAGTCCCAGAATCTATGATCTGAACTGAATCCTGAACCGTTCAGCTTCAAGTTGGAGTCGGAGGCTCCTCGCGCCAAGCGCTGAATGATCCGGTGATTTGGTGAACGAATCCTTTGAACGAATCTTTTTAGTGAACTGATTCTAGTGAAACAACGCAAAGTCAAAAACACACAAAACCAGGAAACAACTGCAAAAGATTAACATTACAAATCCAGACTTAACAATAAAAGAGCTCCAGGCCTGTAGGAGGCGCTGAGTGACATCGCCTCTACGTTTAGAAGACCGCTAACTGCATACTCATCATTGACTCGTGTAATATTTGGATTATGTCTACTGTGCCAAAATACGACTTGTGTGTCTGTGTGTCCAGGTCGAAGAAGTTCCAGTCCTTCATCGAGAGCTGTCTGGTGAAGAGTCACAGTCAGAGGCCGAGCACCGAGCAGCTCCTCAAACACCCGTTCATCAGGGACCTCCCCAACGAGCGGCAGGTCCGCATCCAGCTGAAGGACCACATCGACCGCACCAAGAAGAGGAGGGGGGAGAGGGGTGAGGCCGCGCTCTCGCTTTACACCTGCGCTCACCTGATGTGGAGACGTGTGAGCGCTAACCTGACGTTTGTGTGTGTCTTTCAGATGAGACTGAGTACGAGTACAGCGGGAGTGAGGAGGAGGATGAAGAGAGGGACATCGGAGAGCCCAGGTACGACTACTGCGCTGTACATTTAATTCATAGTTCTGACTCAATCTTAAGATCACAATGTACCTCCACATGTAACTGTCTCGTTTAGCTCCATCATCAACATCCCCGGGGAGTCCACTCTGAGGCGGGACTTCCTGCGGCTGCAGCTGGCCAATAAGGAGCGGTCGGAGCTGATCCGGCGTCAGCAGCTGGAGCAGCAGCAGAACGAGGAACACAAGCGCCAACTACTGGCTGAGAGGCAGAAACGCATCGAGGAGCAGAAAGAGCAGAGGAGGCGGCTGGAGGAGGTAGATTTTACTTTCTGAACATAAGAAAGGTTATAGAGTGCATCTGAAATCACCAAAACAAAGACACACTTTTCACAGAATGAACCTTTAAAATGCAATTCTAGGGAAAAATAAGCAAAATCTTACAAAACTTTCCTTAATTTTAGTCATTTAGACCCGAATTCTGCTGAGAAAAGAGGGCTCAGGTCTGGAAGTATATCTGATTATGAGAGACACCTGAGAGGAGCTCATTACAGCTGATGAAGATGGCGTTCACACCTCATCTTCATCACATCAGATAAATGAGAGTCGCTGTTCCCATCTTTAAAAAAACATCTCAGCTGTGATTATTAAACGACTTCTCTCTGAAGAAAACCCACCACACCTGTGATTTTAGCACCTCCGCATATTCAAATGTCAGGGAAACACACCTGATGTGCACACTCACACAGAGCTGGAGAGTTTTTAAATGTTGGATTACCCCCCCCCCCCTCTCTTCCTGCAGCAACAGCGGCGAGAGCGAGACATGAGGAAGCAGCAGGAGCGAGAGCAGAGGAGGAGGTACGAGGAGATGGAGCAGCTCCGCCGAGAGGAGGAGAGGAGGCACGCAGAGAGGGAGCAGGTAGGAAAACACCTGAGACCTCACCGACGTTACATCAAAGGTGTCATCCAAGGGGGCGTGGCTTCATAAGCAAATCAAACTAAGACACAAAGTTAATCAAACGTAAAGACACATCATGATGTTCACAGAAGAAGCAAAAGGAAATGAACTGAAGGAAACACTCGAGATTCATGAGCGGTTAACTTTATCTCTAGGGGACATGTTAGACACCCCCTCAAGAGACGAATGTTGCTGACCACTTGCTTCTCTAGTTTAGTACTTTAGTAACTTTAGTAATGGCCGCAGATAGCAATACACAGTGGTCTAAGGAGCCATACACAACCTAAGCCGCTTGTTTGTAGTGAGACCTCAAGCCAATCCCTTAAGGACTACAGTGGGGTTACGCAGCTCAAGGAAGAACATAAATGATCATTTCTTAATGGAAATGTAATCAGACTGAGACGCTAAGGCAGAAGAACTACCACATCTGATGTCAAAAAGATTAATATGGTGATTATTACTTCAAGGAAATGATGAAGAAATGATCATAAATGTTCTTCCTTGAGCTGCGGCACCCCGCTGTAGTCTGTAATGGACTGGCCTGAGGTCTCGCCCAAACAAGCTGCTGGAAGAGAGTAGGTGAGTTGTGTTTAGTCTCTTTATTAAAGAAATGAGTCAAAGTTAAAAAGATGTTTGGTGTCTAGTACTATGTCTGTGACCCTATATGTCCTGTTGATGAAGTTAGGTGCTGTTCTGAGTATTATTTGTGGCTATAGAGTGGCGTTGTGGTTGAGGTTTGTTTATGGCTCCTCAGACCGCTGTGTATTGCTATCATGTGGTCGTCACCAAAGTTGGTGTAATTAGAGAAGCAAGCGGTCGGCAACATTCGTCTTTCGAGGGGGTGTCTCAAGTTTGACCCTTAATTAATTTTACACCGGAATATCCCTTTAAGATGTCCAAGCTACGTTAAATTATTAAGCTACATCTCAGGAAAATAAAGACCCAGCAGAAGATTCACTAAAAGTTGTGTATCATTTATCTCAATGTCCAGATTACAAATAATATCGCACCAGTGATACCCAGGTGCAAAGACGCGCCGCAGCTCCATGCAGTTTGCTCTTGTCTTGTGTCTGAGCGTGCAGACGAGCTGTCAGCATCCCTGCCCTTTGCTCCACTGGGCACTCTCATCCTGTCGGGCTAGAATCGCTCCATAAATGATGATGAGCTCACAGACAGGATGTGATTCAGATTTCAGTGTTGAGAGGATCATAGACAGTTTGCACAAAAGCCAATTCTGCCAGAAACTCATCGGACTGTCGGGAGCAGCTGATCAGGCCTCGATTGGCCCTTTTCTGCCCCCTTGAAACCAAATTCAGCTGTGACTCAGAATCTGTGCTGCTGGCGCTTGTGTTTTTGCATTTGACTCCTTCAACGAGGCTCATGTGAAGAGAAAGAAGCTTTTTTGTGCAAAATCAATGCAGAATGTCAAAAGCATCACAGGTGCACAGTGAGGCTGCTCTCTCTGCAGCGGTTTGTGGTCTATTCTTTTTAGCTCCTGTACAGGTTTAGCAGTCCTAAAAGTCGTGCGATCCTGCTGTGATTCAGGTCCCGAGGGTTTTTCGAGTGTGACCCAAATTACAGATGAAGTGACAGGAACAGGCTGTGTCCTGAGGTGCCCTTACTCCTACAGTCAGAGGAAAGCTCGCTATAAGGCTTCTCCACAACACACCAGGATTTCTGAGTTCATATTAAAATGTTTAATTATAGTCTGAGATGAAAAAGCTCGTGAGGCAGCGGGATTCAAAGTTCTTAAAAGATGAAAACAGAAATACAGACAGTTGTGCAGATTTTCTGACATGAGGGTAAAACTCAGGAGACTGGAGGCTTTGCAGTGACTGCATGACTAATGGTGAACTTTTCCAGCAGTTCAGTGCTCCCTGAACACTTGAAGGCTTCCTGCTGATCTTGAACATCCTCCTTTCATTAATAAGCATGTCGTCTTGTTCTACTAATTACGGCCCCCTGCTGCTCCTCTCTTTTTATCTCCGTCTATTTCTGACTAAATCCCTCTCTCACACCTCTTCACTAAATCCACTTTTTTCTGGCCTCCTCTTTTCTTCCTCTCCTGTTTCCTGCTCTGCTGATGTCACTGGTTGCCTGGGTCTTCTGATTGGCTCCTCACCTCTCTCTGCGCTCTCTGATTGGCTGCTTCCCCTTGCCGACCCTGGTGCTGATTGGTAAAGGAGTATATCCGTAGACAGCTGGAGGAGGAGCAGAGGCAGCTGGAGATCCTACAGCAGCAGCTCCTGCAGGAGCAGGCTTTACTGCTGGTAACAACACACACAAACTCAGAGAAACACACAAACACAAGCACACACTTCTTAAAGTGGCAGCATGTGCAGACCAGCTTCCCGGAGTTACAACACAAGAGCTTTATTTATCCCCAAAGGGAAATTCATTTGTCTGTAACCTGAAGTTATGATCTGACCTGCTCAGTGGTGGTAAAGCGGTGTCTCCTTGTAAACTTCTTTGACGTTGGCAAACAGCAGATCCAGGTTTTTGTTTTCTCTGGTCGGACAGTTAACAATCTGAGTAAATCCAGTCAGGTGAGAGGAGAGGGTGACATGTTGAAGTCTCCTGATTATTATTACAACCGTAGATATCAACACTAGATACCTCATCATGACCCAAATAAAACAACGGCAGCGCATACGTCAAGACCACCGCCATCTTGGAGCGGCATCGGTGACCGCTGGTAAGCCTGGTGTTGAATGTAAACAAATGCTGTTGTCAGGTAAACCACAGGCTTCCAAAGCTTTAACCTATAGAAAACCATTGACAAGTACCTCTCCAAGATGGCGGTGGTCTTTACACACCCTGGGCAGGGTTGTGAGACATCTAGCCATACGAGATATCTGTGATTACATAGGATAACCATGCATCCTCTTTTACCTGGATATGTCCTCTTTTTGGGGGGGCTGTCCGGCCTTGTCAGGCTTTGTCCTTCAAATGTCCGCGGTTTTGTGTGGAAGTTTCGAGTTTGTGTCACGTTGACTTACTGAGTTAGAAGCTTGAAAAAACAGTCGACAATCGACTGTCCTCTTTTTGGGGATTCAGAATATGGTCACCCTAGATCACAACTGCCTAGGGATGTTGAGTCTGTATCCTAGCAACGGTATCATGGAGAACATCACACAGAACTTCAGCCGTTGCCTTGAGTGGGATGTAAACAAGTATTGTTATGATGTGACTGAATTTAATGTGGCCAAAGAGCAACTGCCAACACTTCAATATCTTGACAGCACAACTTCTCCTTGACAGTTATGTGTGAAGAGTTACGCTGCGTTCCAGTTACCTCCGAGGTCGAAAGTTGGAGCTTGGAATGACGCTACACCCGAGTTGACGGGGTTCTAGTTAGCAAGTCGGGAAACCAAGATGGACGCCTACTCCTAGCTGTTGTTAGCTGTTGTTTACAATTGTCAGTTGTTGTTAGCGGTTGTCAACTGTTGTTAGCTATACCAGTTGTAAACAACGCATAACACAGTGTTTTACTCTTACAAACACCATAGCAGCATGTTCACAGTTAGACGTTGGACAGAACAACATAAACCACTTATTTAATTTTACAAAAACAAAACAGAGGCGCTAATAAATAACACATCATGAAAGCTTTCACTGTTACTCTTTACTGTTGATGCACTGTGCTGCCATCTTGGATTATGACGTTGTCGTCAAGTCAGGGTTGGTGAGGATCGTCCGACTTTCCGAGTCGGAAATCCGACTTCAGAGGGAATTCCAGATGAATTTCCAATTCAGAGCTCTGAAATCCTGACTCCTGAGTACAACAGGAACGCAGCATTACACCATCTCTGGTTAACAAATGAATCCAGACCCCCTCCTTTCTTCTTGCCACTAGCTTTAGCATCTCACAAAAACACCTCCACATGTTCACTGGAATTGGATGTTTTCGTCCAGATTTGCTCCGTCTCACTGACAGAAGCTCGTCTCTTGAATAAACTCTTCTCCCAGCTGAAATATCCGTCAGCAGTTGGCAAAATATGATTAAAAAAGCGATAAAAGTTTGAATGGCACAGGGACCAGGACTTTGAGGAGGTTTTGTCGGCCTGTTTGTTGTTTTCACTCAGAATTTGCAGAAGTCAATACTCGATCAATAAGGAGGTAAGACAGAATCACACGTCTGAAAATGTCTGCAAACAACAGATCGATAAGCTCACAAAGCTGCAGACGGGTCGGTCGATAGTCGCACTTTATTCAGCTTTAGTGTTCATGATGATGCCGTCATCCTTCACAGTGACGATAAAACAGACAACAGTGTGGTCTCCATGAAGCAGATGTTAAACAAAACAAACACACACACTTGTAGACTTTTACACACATCTGAGACAAATACCGGACCGTCGACTTGACAGAAAGGTGTAAGAAACACACATGGACACTTTTGACCTGAGGTTTTCTCCTCACTGTGATCAGTTGTCTCCTCTAAGGGCAAAATCCAAGACTCCTGGGACGAGCTACCAAAGTTGTATTATGATTAATGCAAAGTTAAATAATTCAGAATTTCACTTTCAGACACTCTTCAGCTCTCAACGGTCACTCAAAGCAACAACAGACCGATCTTTAAAGGTGCAGTGTGTAGTATTTAGCCGTCTACGTCACAACATACTTGGTAGAAATAGAATAAAATACTCGTAACTATCTTCGAGGCCGCCATCTTTTACTCACGTTTGTACGGCAGCACAGAACGGACAAACTCCTAATTTATAGATTTCTGGTCTCGATGTCCTCGGTTCACCTGTTCTGTATCTGCTGCTGTTTTTCAGGAGTACAAGAGGAAGCAGATCGAGGAGCAGCGGCAGGCCGAGCGGCTGCAGAGGCAGCTGCAGCAGGAGCGAGCGTACCTGGTGTCTCTGCAGCAGCAGCAGCAGCAGGAGGGGCCGCGACCGCCGCAGGACAAGAAGCAGCTCTACCACTACAAAGACCAGGCGCCCGGGACCAACGACAAACCCGCCTGGGCTAAAGAGGTAAGGGTGCGAGACGTGGAAACACACACAGAATCTCTACAAACGTTAGGCATCAAACTTTTTTTGAGGAGTTTGAGGGAAAATGATTTTTACAGGTTTACGTACAAGAAAAACAAACGTACAGATCTGCACTTCTAAGGAAGACAAATATTTAGTTTAATATGCTTCTATAGATGATAATCGTCTCAGAGCAGGACTGGATTTTAAGTGTTTTATCCAAACCAGGTCTGCTGAGCTCCTGCAGGTGTGAACTGGGATTGTTTGTTTGTTTATGTTGTCTTTGTTGAGTTTTCTCCCCTCCAGGTGTGGTTGTTTCAAAACCTGCAGAAGAGTCTCTGAAAATGCTGGAGGTGTTTTTTTTTTCACTCTTCCAGGTGCAGCAACTGGGCATGTGCAGGAAAAAGCATTTGCGTGTTTAACATGACGTTTCTCTCGAATGTCGAGTTTCATTTCAGCTCCGATGCTCCAACCAGATGTGTGTGAATTCAGTGAACTGTGTTAACCCTCGGTTCCTACTATGTCCATTTTGAGGAAGTTTGTCATTTTTTTCATCTTTATTTTGAGCTGACAGTCACACATTTTTAAAGATTATGGCATCAGATTTGGCGAGAGTTCTTATTTTTCTTCATATACTGTATATTAAAAAAAAAAAAAAAGTGTCACCTGTAGTTCTCCTTTGTCGCATTTTAGCTCCATCCACTCTACTTTGTCTGCAAATCGGACAATAGACTTCCATTAAAACACTTTTTTGACTGTGTGTTGATGGCACCATAACAACATATCAAAACCGCAAAAAGAAGGTTTTTATTCATTACTTTTAATGGTTAAGGCTGAAGTTGTTCAGAGATTTGAGTCAAAAAAAGTAAGAAAAAATGTTTAAAAGTGATTATTTTATAAACACTTGTCTGCATATCCTCTTTGGGGGACAAAGTAGGCTGGATGATGCCATAAATATGAAAAATTACGAAAAAAGACTTGAAATGCACCAAAATCAGTTTTACTTCTCGTCATTGACATGGCCCAGACTCTATTTATCAAAAAAAAATTATCTAAGTCATTTTATATGTAAAATATAGCAAATTTGTGTCTTTTTTACAATTGAAAATAACAGTGCCATTAAGCATTTATGGTCAGAACAGAAGTTGATTAAGAGATTTGAGTCGAAAAAAGTTTTAAAAAAAAGTTTAAAAATGATTATTTTATGAACACTTTTCTGCATGTCTGTTTCGGGGACAGAGTATGCTGGATGGAACTTTAAATGAACAGGAACCGAGGGTTAAAGGGATAGTTTGGTCATTTTTAGGTGGAGTTGAATGAGGTGCATGTCATCATGTGTTTTTTATCATATATGACAGAAACGATGTCTAAGAGGTAGCTCTTTTATTTGCTTTTGCTTTTATTTACAGACCCCATTGGTTTACATGGAGGAGGGTTTTCATGTTCTCTACCTCCTGATTGGCCGCTGAGCCGTGCCTTGTACCCTCTGTTTCTATGTGTCATGTGATCATGCGTCCTAACCCTCACCTCTCTCCAGGTGATGCGTCGAGCTCAGAGCAACTCTCCTCGTATCCCTCCAAAGAAATATCACTCCTTCAGGGAGCCCCGAAACATCAACCTCGACAATCTCCTCCTTCTCCCCGGTTACAAACCTCGCCGCCGCCCCCGCCCTCGCCCCCCCTCCTACCCCGCTCACATCAGCCCCTCCAGAGATCACCACCATTTGCCTCGAATCCGTGTCACCTGTGAGCCTGGCCCCGCCCCCCATCCCACTCCACCGGTGATTCCTCGCAGGAGTTCCAGCAGGAGCCCGGCCAGGGGGCGGAGCCCTGGGCGCCGGGTCAGTCGGAGGATGACTCCTTATTCCCTCGTGGCGGCGTACTAACTCTGAGCTGGAACGGTTTCCCTCTAATCTCTCCAACATTTTGATTGGTCCTCTAACCAGGCGGACTCACACATTAACTCTGGGCCGGCAGCAGAATCATAATGTGGACTCTCCTCCAGTTTCTCACTCCTTCATCTCACTTTTCCTCACAGGAGCCTTTTGATTAATTTCCTCTTTGATTGCTTCTGTCGGTGCTTCCTTCCAACACTGACACTAACTCCCACCTCTTGCATAATAGCACTGAATCATATTGGACTTTTATTATTTAACCATGAACGGGCCGACAAATCTGCAGCGGCTGGAAGAGGCTGCACTTTCAGACTTTCTGCATGTAATTAAAACTTTTAACCTCGAATTTCCTCAATGTTTAACCCTCACTTTTCATTTCACAGGTTACTGACTCTGTTGCTGGCTGATCTGCAGGGTTGTGGGAATCCTCTCTAACAGTGCAGCGGCTCTCAGTCTGCTGGTTTTATTCATATCATATCATGATTTAGATGTTGCTCAGATCTCAGGAGAGAAAATCAGCAAGTTTAGGATGTTTGGAGGTTTTATTCAGCAAGATTATCTTCAAATTTAAAGAATGAACTCTACCATTAAGAGTAAAAAACAAAGTTAGTCTATGCATGAACTGCTGCAGTTTTATGTGATCATTTTCAACATCTGCAACAATCTCTGTTTGTTCTATTTCTAGCCTCCTCTTAATTGTTTTATGACATATTAAACCTTCAACATTAATAAAAAGGATGTTTACTAGTTTATTTTAGATAAAAAATGAAAAACTAAAAGCTAAGAAGCTCGATGCAACATCAGTCTTAAATCAGGCGTCAAGTCCGTTTAGAAAGAAGACGTTTTTCAGAGATGAGGGGACCAGAACAGCAAAAATATGCCAAAGTATTTATTCCTAAAAGTTTCTGTAACTTTGTCGTCTTTAAGGTTCATGTGAGGGACTTTTGATTTGTACCAATTCTACCATTTATTGTAAATATTTAAACTGTTTATATGCATACTATTTTACCATTTTGTGTTGTACATAGTGTACATACTTGTATATTATCTCTTTGATTTTACTTATTATACTTATTTTATCTATTTACAGTATCTCTTTATTTTATCTTTTATTTATCTCCTCTTTCTACTTAATTTGCACTGGAGTTACAGTAACAAAAAGCAATTTCCCCATGGGGATTATTAAAATATTTCTGATTCTGATATTTAAGTGGAAATCCTAAAAGCCAGTTCAGGAAAACTCCCTACTGGAGCTTTAATGGTTAAATCATGAATGAAAATAGTCCAGTTTAGTCCATGCAGATTGAGAGCTGCTGTTGTGTTGCATGTTTTTGTGTGGAGGGTTTAATTTTACTAACTTTAACCTTATTTCACAGGCTCTCCTTACAGTAACTCACTCACCTGAACTTTCTTAATCCTCTTGAATTTTTGTTGGATGAGATTTCTTTTCCTAACACTCTCACTGTAAAGATGTTGTAGATTTTTGTGCCTTTAGGATGTTCAGTGTGTGTCTCACCTTTTACCTTTTAGCCTCTCAGTGACCTTAAACCCCCACAAACTCACACCTGAGTGTGTTTTCTGCAGATAGGAGAGTAAAAATGCAGGTCGAGAAAAAAACTCCTCTTCTGAACTCTAAAGGCTTTCTTATCACAGTAAATCAGGGCTAGAAGCACACACACACACACACACACACACGCACAGAAACACACACACACACACACACACACACACACGCACAGAAACACACACACACGCTGTAAGCTGTAAGAACCCCTCCCAGGTGTGCACACACACATTTAGGGCAGATCTCCAGGCCTGCCCTCTGGTGGCAGCTGGTGGACTGATGTAGGGCAGCTGCAGCTAAATCAGTCTGTCCCTCTGTGGACACTACACATGGACACACACACACACACACACACACACACACACTCTCAGTGCAGAAAGGTCTACCCTCACCTCAGCCTCAGAGGAGGAAATATTTCCATCTCAAACAGACACCCTGCTCCTCTCTCCTCTTTAATGAAATGACTGCAGGCGTGAAAGTGACAAATTCAGATTAACAACAGTTTAAGGACGAAAATGGAGCACATTAATAAGACGAGAAACCTCCTAATAAGAGAGTTTAACCCAAACTTTAATCATAAAAAGAGTTTCAGCTTTCAGAGTTTCACTTCATTAGTTTTTAACTCCAGTGTGAAGTGGTGATTAAAAAAACAGATTTTTTTAGGGTTCACAAATCATTCGAAGCTCAAATGTACTAAAAAAAGTGCAAAAACAAACAACATATCTGATGTTGCAACTGTTGAATGGAAAATAAACGCTCATTTCAAATTTGATGCCAGTAACATGATTTTAAAAAGTTCATTCAGAAACGACAAAACAATTTAAAAATTTCATATAATATCATTACAAGATTAGAGAAATCTCTGTACAAAAGAGACGAGGACTGAACCCTTTAATGCCTTTTGATAGATACTTTTATACACTTCTATCAAATCAATATGATCAACAAATTACTAAAAAAACACCTGAATACTGCCCGATAAATGATAAAAATATCCTCTTGTAGTTTATCAGTTTCCAAACACATCTAATGTATCAAACAAGATAAATAAATATATTTGTTCAATTTTAAGGATATTTAGATTTTTTTGAAATAAACATTTCAGCTCCAAAAAAATTGAATTTTCTGGCCATAATTTCAGGCATTAAAGGGTTACACCAAGACTGGATGGTCCTGATCTTCAGGGCCGCAGGCAGCGCTGCATTAAAAACTGAGAGGACTCTGTAGTGGAAATCACAGCATAGGCTCAAAATCCCATTAAAAGAACAATAAGTTGTTGCTTATTTTAAAAAGAAACCAGATATGAACAAGAGACAAAGGAGACCCTGAACTGTTGAGCAGATGAAATCCTCTATCAGACAATTATGGGACAACAATCACCGTTAAAACTCCAGAAATGAGTCTGCTAAGTTCACTAATGTTTACAGAGCATTGGTAAGAGAAGAGCGGATGACACAGAGTCGTAAACATGACCCTGTAACAACTCTCTAAAATGTTATCAAACCGAAAATGAGCATTAATTTTTCATAAAACAACACAGATATACAGTTTCATAATTTCTCATGTCGTCTTTGGGGTCGAAATCAAACATCTAGATTTACTGATGCCTTTATACACAGAGTTCAGATTGAGAAGACTGATGTAAAAACAGGTTAAACTCTGCAAACACACACCTGCTGTGAGTGACTGTCGTCTGATGTGTGTATGTGTGTGTGTGTGTGTGTGTGTGTGTGTGTGTCAGGTGGACGAGCATTTTAAGATGAACAGACAGACTTCTCCTGCATTTCAGCATAAAGTCTCAAACCGGATCTCGGACCCGTCTCTGCCGCCGCGCTCTGAGTCGTTCAGCAGCGGAGGAATCCAGCAGGCCCGGACCCCGCCCATGCACCGCTCCGTAGAGCCACAGGTGTGTGAACGCCGTCTTTACAGTGGAGTGTGTGTGTGTGTGTGTGTGTGTGTGCATGAGGTCCGTCAGGGTCCGATCTCTGTGCGGAGGAAGAGGAATCAGCTGAGCAGGTTTATAAGACAGCAAGAGGAGCTTGTGGGACATGTCTGGGGGGGAACACTGTCCTTAAACCAGTTTGGGTCAGCATCAGTGTTTCCATGGTAACAATAGATCAAAAAGTCTAGGGTTTGAACATGACTCTGAGGCATGTGCTTCTTAGTTTCTTTTCTTCATCACTCCTCCTCCTCCTCCTCCTCCTCCTCCTCCTCATCGTCACACTGTTTGAACCCAAATCCTGATCCTGCTCTTCCTCCTGAACCCCGCCTGTTTCCTGCTCCTGTGTGTGTGTGTGTGTGTGTGTGTGTGTGTGTGTGCGCGTGTGCAGATGGCCCACCTGGTGCAGGTGAAGAGTCACGGTCTGTCAGGCTCCCAGTCTCTGTACGACCCTCACGGCGTCTCCACCTCCTCGGCGTCGCCCTCCCCCTCCCGGCCTCCCATGCCCCGGCAGAACTCCGACCCCACCTCCGACACCCCTCCTCCCCCGCCCCTCTCCCGCCTGGCGCCCCCCCTCGACAAGTTGGACCGTAGCTCGTGGCTGCGGCAGGACGACGACATGCCCCCCAAGGTCTCTGCATGCCGCCACCGTGTGTGTTTGTCCCAGTGTGTGTGTTTGTGTATGTGTGTGTTTATGTGTGTCGACTCCTGCAGCTTGAAGCTTCTCTTCTCTGGTGTTTCTCTGATGTTTTTGCTGATTTCACCCTAACTTTTAAAACAGGTGACCAACTTTGACCTGACTGTTCTGACTTTAATGGAAAAATGCTGAAAAGTTTAAGATATTCCACCTTATTTAGAGGAAGAAAACCCAAACTGAAAATTTTATATGTGAATTTAATCAACAATGAACCACACAGTGTCCGCCATTTTTGGACAGAAAGAGACAGAAAAGGCTGCTGAGACTTCTTTCAAATCATACCTCCTTAAATATCTGAGATAATTACTTAGACTGGACTTTTCCCACAGGATTAATATTATATAAATTCTAGTAAACTGTGAGTTACATCCTTTCATCGGTGCTCAGAGTCAGGCGAATCTGTAATTTACTTGAATTTACTGACATTTCTGATTGAAAACCCTGAATCTCTGCTCACATCCTCCTTGTGTCAGAGGGCAGCTTCACTCTGCTGAAGCTTACAGCTGCTTCTAGATGAAATAATGTAGCTTCACCGTCCAAATCCTGTAAACTTCCATCAAACGTGCTTTAAAAACTTTAGGACTCACAGTTCAAAGTTAAAAACTCCATGTCCTATAAAGTCTATAAGCTCTAACGCAGTTACACAGCTTGTATTTTGGACTCCTCTACTATAGATATTGATTTCTGTCTGTGCAAGTCAGTTGGTTGCCAAGCAACTATAAATAAAGTGCTGCTTCCTTCAGCTCTGTACAAAAAAAGGCGACATGGTGCACCTTGTATTTTGCAGGTAATGTTTCTCCAAAGGCCAAAAATCAATCTGAAGGAAAAGAGAAAATATTCCTTACCCCGTGCTGCAAAACATGTCGCTCATCAAATCACGAACATCTTTGGACGGATTTTAGTCTCGTCTTTCTGCAAGACTTTATGATAGGCTTTATCTTTATTTATTTCTTCACAGTGAAACACAAAAACTAGATTTTTTTTAAAGTTATTATTATTTACGCCAATAAACATATGTTTAAGCCCAACATATAAGAAGTATCACATGAGCTGTGGTTAAAAGACGTTAATTTTCATTGTGTTTTGATTTAACTTTTAAGATTATTTTACTTCCATGTGGCATTAACTAACGAATAAAGTGTAAAACCCTCGTAAAAACCAACACTTGGACTTAATTTAGAGTTAAAAGAACTTGAAACTGTGACTGAGAAACGTCTGTTAGACCAGTAATAGATTATATGATTTCAACCATGTCCCACCTGTTAACATGGAGGGGCGGGGTTTATGATTTATACTGCAGCCAGTCAGTAGGGGGAGCTCTAACTACTCTGGCCTCACTTTTCAGGGGAGGAAGGTAGTTTCCAATCTGAGATGAGGGCTGATGAAAAGTGGATTTGAAGGTCTTTGGTTGAACTTTGGACAGCTGGAGGATTAAACATTCATGTTTTCATGTCGCTCTCAGAGTGTGTGTGAAATAAAATCATCATGGAGGCTCTGATTGTTTGTTTGTTGTGGTGTGTTTGCAGGTCCCTCAGAGGACAACCTCCATTTCTCCTGCTTTGGTCAGAAAACACTCACCTGGAAACGGACCTGGCCTTGGACCTCGGGCTGGAGCTCACCTTATACGAGCCAGGTACACACAAACACACACAAATACACACAAACACACACATACACTAAAACCGTTTCAGCTGAAAACCTGTTCTCCACCTCTGTTACTTCATTTTTACTCCTAAAACTTTCCCACAGAATTGACCCAGCTCAGCTTTTTCTTACATATATACAGTGTAAAGATGAAGTGCACCTTACACAACCCAGGCAAACACACACACAAACACACACTCAGCAAGAGACACACACTCCCACACACACACACACACACGCTGCTCTGATGTGGAGCTGTGGAAACGCAGGTGTGATGTTCTTTTTTAGTTTGGCAGGATTTAGACAGTTTTCTCTCCCGCATGAATGAGACAGCGCTGTCTGTGTTTGTGTTGCCGTAGCAACCCCGACCTGCGGAGGACGGACGTTTCCATGGAGACGCCCCTGAAGAGGACGAGCAGCGGCAGCTCCTCCAGCTCCAGCACCCCGAGCTCCCAGGGAGGCTCCAACGAACGAGGTGCAAACACACACTCTCACGTTTGTTCTTCATGTGGCGTTGGACTTTAGCGCCTCTGGAGGTTTACGCCACGCTTACTCAGAAATACACAGAAAAAAAAAACAGTCCATTTATTCATCTGTGGGGGTCTCAGTTTTACTGTAAATGTAAGTTATACAGGACACTGGTAGACTGGCTGAAGGTGGGTCTCAGTTTCACTGTAAATGGTACATAATGTAGGGCGTTTGGTTGTTTCGGGTGAGTCTCAGTTTAACTTTAAGTCGTACATCAGTAGATCTGTTTAGTGTGAGTCTTAGTTTCACCATTCATAGTGAGTTAAAAAGGGTGTTTGTTCATTTGTTTAGTGTGTGTCTCAGTTTGACTGTGAATAAAGTGTTGGTTGATTTAATTTAGCTGAGTCATTTGTTTGGATGATAAAAACTTGAGAGATCGAGGTTCTTATTATCGTGCATCACAAGAGCTTTTTGGTCATCAAAGGCCACCGTCGCTTCACCAGTGGGAGATGAGAACATTTCCAGTTCTTACTAAATAATCCTGTCTCTGTGCACTTCCCTTCTCCCAGTTTTCCTGCAGACCCAGGTCCTTAAAACTAAACATGCACCGATAACTCGGCCGGTTGATCGATCCGTGCCGATTTCCTCCAAGATTAGATTAGTAGATTATTATTTGAATAACTTCCTCAAACCTTGTGATTTCCTTTATTTGTGAAAGCAAAATGCACTTAATTTTGGTAAGAGGCTCAAAACAGGCCTGAAGTGTGACCTGTTGGACAAGTAATTTTAACTTTTAAAAGGTGTAAAATAAAAGACTAAAGGAACTGATATAATTTAGTAGTTTGGACTAAATATGCTAAACTTTTTATTTATATTTGAGAGAACGACCTCATGTTCAGTTTGTATTGTTTCACAAGAATTATTTAATGTTTTTTATTAAAATAAGACTGGAGCATCAAAGGTGTATGTTGTCAGTTATAAAAAATAATCTGTATTGGCAGGTCAAGCTTTTCAAAGATTGGTAATCGGTGATCAGCCAGAAAATTGTGATCGGTGCACCTCTACTTAAAACGTCATAAGAAGTGACTCCTTTCACAGATCCAGTGTGTTCCCGCTCCTCTGAAAAACCCTCTCTCTCCACGCTGTTCCTTTTTTTCCAAAACTCTCCTCATTCTCCAGATTTCATCTCCAAAAACCCTCTCTGGTTTTAAAAACGTTCTCACCTCTCAGTTTTTTTTTTGTGATTTCAGGAAATTCAGCCGTGAAGACTGAAGGCTCGACAGTTTCTTCTTCCCACGAGACCAAAGATGACGGAAGAGAGGTGACACGACCCAGCAGGCCTGCAGTGAGTGCACACACACACATGCACACACACACACACACACACACACACACACACACACACACACACACACACACACACACGCGCGCGCGCACACACATTTTTAATTGTTAATTTTTTTCATGCTGTTCACACTTTTGTGTTTTAAGTCTTTGCAGGTAGTTGTGTTGCTTTAATATCTGTGTACTCTTCCAAAGTAGATCTCACACTCACACACACACTCACAGACACACACTCACAGACACACTCACAGACACACACTCACAGACACACACTCACTCTGACAGACGATCTTCTTCTTCTCTCTGGACTAACCATTCTGCTGTTCATTCTCACCCTCTTCCTCCCTCTCTTTTCATCCTCCTCACCTTCATCCCTCCTCTCATCTTCCTTCAGAGCTATAAGAAAGCTGTAGACGAGGTTAGTGACATTTCTCCTCCTTCACCTCTCTCTCTCTCTCTCTCTCTCTCTCTCTCTCTCTCTCTCTCTCTCTCTCTCTCTCTCTCTCTCTCTCTCTCTCTCTCTCTGTGTGTTTCTCGTTCTCACACCCTCCCTCCTCTCTCACCTGTTGGTTTGTAAATCCTTGAAGGTCGTTGATGCTAGAGAAATCTTTTCATGCTCATAGAAGGTTTGATTTTGTGTCATTATTATCACTTCAGACACCTCTGCTCTCATGTTTCACCTCCATCGCTCTCTCTCTCTCTCTTTTCTCTCTTCCATCTCTTCTCTCTCTCTCTCTCTTTTCTCTCTTCCATCTCTTCTCTCTCTCTCTCTCATCAGGAGGATTTGGTAAGATAACCCCCTCTTCCTCTTCCCTTTCTTCCCTCCCTCCCACCACCACCTCCTCAGCCCCTCTCTCACATGCACAAACCTTTTTTGCTGCAAACAGTGAGACGACACAAAGGCTGAATTTAACATGACCTTTGACCCTTAGCCTTCCTGCACTGAGGCATGATGATACTGTTGACCCCGGTCCTCTTCCTCCTGCACCGTCCTGCTGCTCGCTGCCCTCCTAAAACTCAGACTCTCGGTGATCAGATGATGACAGAGTTACACCTATATTGATTTATTGATTTATTTCACCGTTTATTTCTTTCCTCCTGCTTGATTTTTAGACTTTCACACCTGCTTTTACTGAAATATCTCACAGTTTACAGGGAAAGGAGCGCCGTCCTCCTGCATTTAAACTTCCACTCTGCCTTACAAGAACTGAATTTGATGCACTTTCATCTACGTGGCCGTCACAGCCTGTTTCATGACGGCTGCCTGAAACTTTCCACACACATTCATCTCTGCGACCCAAAAATATCTTAAAAAGAAAATGTGTCATCTTCAATAAAAAGACCTCTTAACAACTAATCGGCAACGTTTACTCATCATTCAGGATGTTTAATGTTAAAGAGACTTAAAGTTAAAGTCCTGAGAACATCCACAGAGTTAGATCAATCTCTCTTGTGTTGTTTAGATGAAGAAAAGCATCAAATTTAAAATCCTTTTACCTGTATTTAGTCGTCTTCTCATCTAGAGGGAAACACCTGACCACGGGGATTCAGACGGAGCAGAACACGACTAAACTTCAGAGCTGGTTGCTGAACTTCTCTGTGTTTTTTTTCTCCTCCAGGACCTGACGGCTCTGGCCAAAGAGCTGAGGGAGCTGCGTCAGGGGGAGGAAACCAGCCGCCCGCCGGTGAAGGTGACGGACTACTCATCGTCCAGCGAGGACTCTCACAGCAGCGAGGACGAGGAAGGAGAGGGCGGGGCTAATGACGGGACAGTGGCTGTTAGTGATATACCGCGCATCATGTAAGTGTCGGAGTTAGAGATTTATCGCAACTTCTTGATACAAAACTTTGATTTCAACATGAAAATCAGCGAAATTATAAAAAGGGTCGAACTGTTTTTTTAAGTGACAAACTTTATTTAAACAACAGGTGAATAAAAACTGTAAAATCAAAGATAAAGATTAAAAAGATTAACGTTTTTTTCTCCTTTTTTAGGCCAGCAGCGAGTCAGGGCACCAACGAGTCGTTTGGCGTGATGGGAGGTCACAACGACGCCCACGACGACACGTACGCAAACAGCTCCCAGGACAGTACTCTGATGATGCGTGAGGTAAGCCCCCCCCCCTTCTCTCTCTATTCTGACCTTTGACCTCTTGCTGCAGTCTGGCTGACTCAGCAGAAAGTGAGACTCTGCGCTCAGACGCTCGTTCTCCGGCTCTGCATGCCTGGCTGCCTCCTGGTTTTGTTCTGATGTGTGCGCTTGAGCGTGTGTGTGTGTGTGTGTGTGTGTGTGTGTGTGTGTGTGTGTGTGTGTGTGAGGATTGCTGAGTTGGCTTCTCTCTGATCAGAAAAGTCTGTCGAATGGAGGAACATGACTTCCTCAAAGACAGCTGATTTCACGTTTCTGTATACAGTGGGTTTATATAAAGTACTTTGGATCACTTTGATTACAGTCTTTCAAAATTAAACCTGGATTGTTTGGTATAGATGCAAAAAAACAGACTTATTAGCAGCTAAGCTAACAGCATCTCAATCCAGTTTAACTAACTGTGTCATAATTATTGGTCATGACTTTTACTAAGAACATATTTATGTAAAAAATGAGCGTAAACACAAGAATGATTCGAGACTACTATACTAAAAAACGCCACAAAAGATTGAATCAGACTAAATTTATTAAATATATACTGTAAATATTAAAGAGTGTGTGTGTGTGTGTGTGTGTGTGTGTGTGTGTGTGTGTGAAGGAGTCCTTCCTGAACCCTTGGATCCAGTTCCCACCCACCCCCAGAAACAAAAACACACCCAGACACCGCAGAGTTCAGCTTCCTCCCTCCAGCACCTGACCTGTCAATCACAGTTTTGCTGCACAGTAGCCCCGCCCCTCTCTCTCTCTTTTTGCAGAGACATAGAGAACGGAGGCGGAGCTCTGCCGCCAGCAACGGTTTCCCCGGCAACGTTAATCTGTTCTCCGGCAATGCCAATCTCCCCGATTTGGTGCAGCAAAGCACCTCCCCTCTGGTCTCCCCTGGCGACGCCTCTGGGGCCCAAGTAGGTGGAGCTGCACCCAACTAACTATCAGCCCCCAAACTCCCACCCCCCTGCACTTGATCCTGGCAGACCAGCACCCTATCACCTGTTCACCTTTGCACCCTGCTTCACCCCACCGCCCACAAACCCGACACCAACCGACCGACCAAACAAGTCCTTCAGCAGGGCGGGAAACAGACGAATAATCAGCCGATAAACTTGCAGCAGCAGCAAACTAAGAACTAAGTGGTTAATAAAATCTGAAATGATCTGAGGTTGGAGTAGAAACTGTGAAGGAAATAAAGTGACAAAGTTTTAAAGGTGACGTGTGAACAGAAGTTAATCGTTGTGCAGTCTGCTTTCATGACCTGTTTGATGGTGATGAATAATTATGACCAATCTGAGCAGATCCAACAGTTATCACGTTTTTTCCTGTTTTATTTGCTCCGGTTTTATTTCTTTCCATCTCGGAACAACAACAAGCACAAAAATTGAAATTCTGAGCATGAGAATAAAAACAACAACAACACGTGGCCTCTTTAATTTCCTGCCCTGCTGAACTCTGATCTGTCCTGCTTTGACTTCTGGATGGAACAAACTGGATTTATTCCTCTCTCTGCTCCACCCGTTTGATCCCCCTCTCTTTTTACCTCTCTCATCCTCTCAGTTTTCCACAGTATGACCCTGAAGGTCCACCTTGAACTGATAATACAGGTAGCTGGAAAATAAAGGAAACACTTAGAGTTAGATTTCTGATCATGCTGAGGCATCATTTGAAGGAAATTAAAATCATCCGGTCCTTAACTGTGTCTCAAAATAACCTTCACCGCTCATTATTTTTACGTTTTTCTGCATGAGGCCAAAAGGGTTTCTACAGAGCAGCGTTTTTATTATTTTGGTCATGAAAGAAAGAGCGTCCTTACCCCTTCCCTCTTAAAAAAACAAAGAATAAATAAATTATTTTGTGGACCAAAATATCTCCATTTACCAAACAGTGATTCCTTTATTGTAACAGTTACCTGTGAAACTGAAAACCCACCGAAGTGACCCCCTGTGTCCTGTGTTTGTGTTATCTGCAGTACGGGATGGGAGGCAGCGGAGGCTCCAAGGCTTCCTTCACGCCGTTTGTCGATCCGAGGGTGTACGGGACCTCGCCAACAGAGGATGATGATAACATCTCTGCATCAGGTGCTTTTTCTATCTGAATGTGCTCACACCAGACGACTCAGTTTCTGGTTCAAAGTCTTTTTAAATACAGTGAGATGCTCATTTTGTGTATTTTAGTCCCATTTGTGTCAAAGAGATGATAGAGAAGGAAAAACTCAAGGGCATGGCATGTTCAAGTTGTAGCAATCTGTCTCCATCCTTCAAATATTTATACCACTAAAAGCTTCAATTATTCATGCACTTTACTTTGCTGTGATATTGACTGTGTTGTTATGCTGCAGCGCTGATTGCAGATGAGCTGCTGAAGCAGGAGCAGGAGCAGGCCAGGCTGAACGAGGCCAGGAAGATCTCTGTGGTCAACGTGAACCCGACCAACATCAGACCGCACAGCGACACGCCCGAGATCCGCAAATACAAGAAACGCTTCAACTCTGAGATCCTGTGTGCAGCCCTCTGGGGTCAGACAGTCACCAAAACACTTTCGCCATATTACTGTTAACACTGAGAGATGTCAAAAACAAACATTTGTGCGTTTGTTCAGGGGTGAACCTGCTGGTGGGAACGGAGAACGGCCTGATGCTGCTGGATCGAAGTGGACAAGGAAAAGTTTATAACCTGATCAATCGGCGGCGCTTCCAGCAGATGGACGTCCTAGAGGGACTCAACGTCCTGGTCACCATCTCAGGTTGGGATTTATCACTCTGTACCTGGATTAAAGGGACCTAATCAATCAATCAAAGTTTATTTTCAAAGCACTTGATAAAACATGATAAAACACATAGGACACATAGGAGAGATGAGACTGTTTTGGGGTGCGTGACATTTTTTTCGCAACCAAAAAAGCATGTCGAGAAACTCACAGAAACATTACTGAGTCTGTATTGACTCTGGCGCCCCCTCTGGATAAAGTGGTAACCCTGATATTGTTGCTGATTTTGTCTCATCTTTATTAGTGGTGTTAATCATCAAAAACCTCATCCTCTTGTCTGTTTACAGGGAAATTTGTCACATATGCTGAATATTTACTGTAGGAAAAGTAGCTGTGGCTGTTCCTTTAGTGCCCCCACCCCCAATTAAATTCAGGTTAAAGATTTTTCTTTTTTTTTTTCTGCATCAGGGAAGAAGAACAAGCTGCGTGTTTATTACCTGTCCTGGCTGAGGAACAGGATATTACATAACGACCCTGAGGTGGAAAAGAAACAGGGCTGGATCACGGTCGGGGAGCTGGAGGGCTGCGTGCATTATAAAGTCGGTAAGAAAACTGGTGTATGTGGTTTATGGGGACATGAACCAATATGGGGACTCACTCAGACTGGGACATAAAGTTGGTCCACTAAAAGTTAACTGTTAAATCTTAAATTTTTGTTTGATTTATTTATTCTGTTTCTGCTGCGCTGCCTCTCTCCTACAGTGAAGTACGAGAGGATTAAATTTCTGGTGATCGCTCTAAAGAACTCGGTGGAGATCTACGCCTGGGCGCCTAAACCTTACCACAAGTTTATGGCCTTCAAGGTAGGAGTCAGGTGTTTTTCCAGTTTAATTTTGTCCGTTTCGATAACTGCCCTTTTTGATTTCAAGTTACCCCTCCTCTTTATCTCCTCATCTTTCAGTCGTTCACTGACCTGCAGCATCGCCCCCTGCTGGTTGACCTGACTGTGGAGGAGGGACAGAGGTTAAAGGTCATCTACGGCTCCACTGTCGGCTTCCATGTCATAGACGTGGACTCTGGCAACCCTTACGACATCTACATCCCCTCACATGTTAGTCTGTGTGTCTGAAAAATCTAACTGAAGGCTTTTTGAACATCAGCTGTGTTTGCTTGGTTGTGCGTGATTGTTTCGGAGTGAGCAGAGTTCGGGAAATGATATTTTTGAATGAATGAAAGAGTGACAGACCAGTGAATGAGTGAAAATATGATAGAGAAAAGAAGAAAAGAGGTTAGCTTGACTGATCATAGAGCTTTTATTTTGAAGGAGTTGGACCAGAATTAATGTGCCTGTTTGGGAAAGATGGACGTCCTTTATTTTTAAAACTTGAACTTGTATTTTATTATGATTCAGAACGATATCTCTCACTTTTTAGCCCAGGAGTCCTTAACTCATTAGCACATGATGGCCACAGCCTCTCTCTCGTCGTGCTCATTCTGTCCCTTGGCTTCTCAGACACACATGAAAACACACACCTCCTGCTCCTCTCCCTGCTCTCCTCTCTCTACTTTTAGCTTCCTGACAGTTTGAGCCATTGTTAGACAATATGTTGAAGATTCAGCAGTCCTAGTGCTCCCAAACTTTGTTTCTCACTGATCTGAGCAGCTTATGATGAAGTGAAAGTGAGAGATGTTCGAGGGCAGGAGCCGCTCCAACGCTCATGGGAATTGCTCTTGCCTGTTTTTGGGGCACCAACCGCCGACATACCTTACACATCGGCTTAATTGCTCGACGTCACTTTGGGGATACCCGAACCACCGCCACACAACTGACATTGAATAACTTTTCTTCTTCTCAACAACAGCGTCTTTGGAGGATGACTCAAAGTCATTCACTCATCTATCTTGCTGCCCTCAGCTTCACGTTTAGCTCCACGTTCGGTCATTCTGTTTACTTCTCTGGCAACGTACAGAAGTGAGCAGGAAAAGCTCGACTCTGATTGGCTATTGTGTTGTGACGCACATTTCCGTCATGATTGATCGAGTAAATATGCTCACAGCTGATCACCGTGATCGAACTGAAATTTATCACGATCATTTATCACGATCATAAAATCGCCCAGACCAACTCTTAGCTCTGATAGACAGATAAATAGAGATAAAATGTCGGTCCTTGTGCTCTTACTTTAGTAGTATGAAACTGTTTTATTTGAATTAATAACAGCACACTGTACTGAGCTGTTGTTCCCATCAGGTGTGATTCAGGTGCACTGTTGTTCATCAGAAAGCAGGACACAGAGTTCACCTAAAAATGGCGTCCCAAAGGTCCCCGCTTAAAATCCGCTGCTCCGTTTCCCAGCCTGAAAGATCGTCGCAGTCAGGCCCTGTTGTCAGCAGTATTAATTAATAAATAAGTGAGAAAGAGGGTTGATTAATAAATTAGTGAGTAGATGAAGGAGTGACTGGATGAATGAACAGCTGTGTTAATGAGTGAGAGAGGGAATGAATGAATGAGTGAATCAGTGGGTGAATGTTTGTCCTCCTCTAACCCTGGTCTGGTTACAGTAAGTGATGGACCCTGGAGGGAGACAGTAACCATAGCAACCGCCTCAAGTTGCTCTTGGCAGTCATGAATCACACTGTGCTGTGTCTGTTTCCATGGTGATTGCGTGGCCGAGGAGCGGGGGACTCTATTGTTGCAGCAGTTTCTCCTCTCTCAGGGTGGGGAGTGGGGGGGGGTTTAAGGAGGTCCAGACCCTCCTGTAGGTTTACGTCAGCTCCTAATCCCCTGCCCCCCCCTACCCCCCTCCCGTGTGTTGCCCCGGCAGATTCAGGGTCAGGTGACCCCGCACGCCATCGTGGTTCTGCCCAAGACGGACGGCATGGAGATGCTGCTGTGCTACGAGGACGAAGGCGTCTACGTCAACACCTACGGACGCATCACCAAAGACGTGGTGCTGCAGTGGGGCGAGATGCCCACCTCCGTCGGTACGTCAACCAATCAGCTCGCTTCTCCCTGACCCTCTCTGACCTCTGACCTGCGGTTTCAGCAGATCATCTTTCACCCTCACACCTCCTCCGTTCAAAGCAACTCTCCTCCTCTTCCCCCTGCCTTCTGCTTTCAGTCACACCTGTAGACGAGAAGCCCAGACTAGAGTCTCACCTGTTTCATCCCAGCAGCAGCAGCAGCAGCTTAAAGAAATGCAGACAGGTTTTTGGGTCGAGTGATGAAAAGGCAAAAACATCCACGTGCAACTGACAGAACGATTCCTCCAGATGACATAAACTACAGTGAGAATTATTCACAAATAATGGAGCTTTTTAGGTTTCTACTGAGTCATGCCAAACATTTGAACTCAAGGAAAAACAACCCTAATAACAAAAATTTAGCACAGAAGGTAAAATGTAAAAAAACAATAATTATATTTAAAAATAAAAAATAAAAATAGAAAAAAAATTTATGTTTGGCAAATCATATATGTATGACGGAGTATTAGTGCCACATTAAGAAAAAAAAATTAAGACCTTGAGATTAAAGTTGTTAACTTACGAGAATAAAGTCATTATTAATGAGAATAAAGTTGTAATAAAGTAATTACTTATGAGAACAAAGTCAGAATAAAGTCGTTATATTCTAACCTGTTTAAGATGACAGTTATTGAAATGAGAGCCATGGAGCATTTTGTGAAATTGTACTCCAATTTAGGTTTCTCAAACAAAGGGATACTGAATCTTTCGGCACATCAGCACCACACTATCGTAAGTATAGTCGTAGTATTTGATTACAACTTTATTCTCAATAGTAATGACTTAATCTCATAAATTAATTACTTTAATCTCAAAGTCTTAATTTTTTTTCGTAATGTGGCCCTTATACTCCGTTGTATATGTACCCTTTATTGAACTGGAAATATCACGAATGATACACAGATTCATACACAGTTATCCATTTATCCCATTTTCATTGAGCTGAAGAAAATGAAAATCGGAAAATGAGCTGTTATCCGTTTTCTTATTTTCGTGTTAGAGGCGAATATTTAGAAAACAGGTCGTTTCTCTTTTTTTCATTTTTGGTTTTATTTTGAAAATCGAATGAATGAATGATAAACGGATTCATATCAAATGTTGAAACTAAATTTCTTCTTATTTAAAGCTGCGATAAAGGAGCATCCCTGCTTGTCTCCATCTGGGTAGTCGAGGGTTGCAGTGTTATGGCAGTGGACATAATGCTGTTTTCTGGAGCTACAGCTGTTTTAAGTGAAGGGTTACTACACGGTTCAGGCATTTTGTATTTTATTGCAAAGTTGTAAGTTTAATGAAAGAGTAATTCTGGTTCCAGTGAGAGGGCATGCTGTGTTAGACAGTTAAGTCAACTTCATGGACACATTCCTAGTTCGCACTAGCTCTTGATCTGGCCCCCAACAAAGACACAATGCTAAAGTTAAAGCTTTAACAACATCATATCCTCTAACAGGTTTGCTTATCTGAGCAGGATCAGAAGCACCAAACGTACCTGTCAAATGATAGCGATGGCGGCCTTGGAGTTTGTATTCTCTGTGCCGATAAACGAATGAATCAAAAATGCCGGTAAAGCGTCAAACTTTTCAACACGTGGAGGATTCGTCTGTCAGGTTTTTTCATCACGTAAAAGAGCTGATTTCAAAAACTTCAACCCAGAAACCGATGCTTGTGTTTCTTTAATGTCAAGTGTTGAACATCCATTTCCTGCATGAGCTGACAACAACACACCCCTCAGAGCATTACCTCCACCTTCTCCTCCTCCCTCATACAGACACACACCAACATCTCCTCCTCTTCACACTCCTTTTCTACAGTTTCTATTTTTCTGTGCACTGGGGGAAATGCTTCTGTGTTGTTCGTCTGCTCTGTGAAGTTCTGTCCTCTCGTTCCGTCTGAGTGTTTTCTTCACAAAGATTCCAAACTGAATCTCTCATCCGTCCTGACTTTCATCCTTGATTGCACGAGAAATATTTGTGAGATTCTGCAGACTGAAAACGAGATCAAAGTTTAGCCTGAGATGATCGCGCAGCACAGTGCATCTAAACTTATCTATAATTCAGCAGCGCGCTCAGTCAAACCGCACGAAGAGGAAACTCGAGCACATCAAGGATGGATCGTGGATCTTATGATCCGAGTCGATCAGAGCGTCTGTGTTTTTCCATTCGGCTCTCACTCTCTGATTCTCAGATATCCGGATTGATTAAACATGTATGTTTGAGTGACTGTGTCTGTGTCCTGCAGTACTGCTGGTTTTCTGTGTGTGTTTTCTGTGTGTGGACTTCATCTCCTGTTAAATGTTTGTGTGTTTTTTTACTGTCAGACCAGAGTTTCTCACAGCCAAGCCCGGCCTCAGCCCCTCAGGCCAAACCCAAACAAAACCAGCATGGTTGTAGAGCTGTACCCCCCTCACGCGCTGTGATGAACTTCTGCGGGTCGATATTCTCCCTCTGGAGAAAAAAATCCGAACACTTCTTTAATTCAGGGAGAAAACACTAGAAGATTTTCCACAGGGTTGTTTCTGCGACAGAGGAAGGTGTACGTGATTGGAGAGAGATCGGCGTTGCGCACCTTCGCCCCGTCGTTTAGTGTCTCACAGCAGAAATTTGTGCAACAACAAGCTGAAGATCTCATTTTGACTTCAGGTCTTTGCACACTGAGGCTGTTTTGTTCATCTGAAATTGTTGCATGTTGTGTCAGTTAAACTTCTGTCCATCATTCATTTCATGTTGATACACACACTACTAGATAAACTGAATGCATGTGTGTGTCTCCTTTACTCAAACATATTACTAGAACCCAAGTGTCTAAACATTAGATTCAGGTATTGCTAGAGGCGTATCTCTTTAAACACACCTGGAACTGATCAGGATCATTCTGCAGCTCCGCTTTGGCAGGTAAACTCTCCTATCACTTGTCTTTTTTTTTAAAAGAGATTTTCAATTATTTAGATTCTGACCCAGAGCTAGCACCACCAGCGGGTTACATTTTGCAGCAAATAGAAAAATGAACACAGACTCATTGTGGAAAGTCTTTCTGCTCGACAGTTTTTATTGGATTAGAAATAAAAACAACATGCATTTAAACAAACAGGGACTCAGTGTGCAAAGACCTTTATAAACTTGGCTTTGAAGACAGTCCTGGAAGTAGATCAGACATGACTCAGATTTATTGAGTTTTGACCAACTTTATGACATGTTAGCCCCTCTTGACCTGACAGGGATTTTTGTGTCTTTGGTGCTGATGTTTGGTCAGGACGCCTGCAGTCTGAAGACATGTCTGGTCTAACTTTCAACTCATTACAGCCTCTCTGTTTTCTGATATGATCTCCTCTGACGTGCTTCTAAAAGTGTCATTTCTGAGTGTAAAAAAGCCCCAAATGATCCCAAAACAGTCGATCAGACTTCACCTTCTCCCTTCGAGAGAGCATCCGACCCTAACCCAGCGTGCTTGGCTTTTTGATTCGAATCAAGTACCAACTTCAAACTGACCCAAAGCAGCAGCAGCCCTGTGGTGTCTCTCACTGTCCAAACGCCGAGCTCCTCCTCAGATGAAGAGTTCAGAGGTCGTGATCGTTGAATCCGTCAGAAACTGCTGCAATAATCTCCTCCTGGAGGTGAGGCGGGGAGGCCTCCGAGTGTGACTGGCTTGGGTGTGAGACTGGTGCTGAGTTTTCTCCTGTCCCGATCCCTGTCTGTGTGACGCCTGTGTGTGCGTATGTGTGTGTGTGTTTTATGCGTGTGTGTGTGTGTGTGCCCCTCCTGTCCCTGCAGCCTACATCCACTCCAACCAGATCATGGGCTGGGGAGAGAAGGCCATTGAGATCCGCTCCGTGGAAACGGGACACCTCGATGGAGTTTTCATGCACAAGCGAGCTCAGCGACTGAAGTTCCTGTCGGAGAGGAACGACAAGGTGAGTCTGAAACACCTGGACGTTTGGGTCCATCAGGTTCAAGAATCAAACACTTTACCCAGGAACACCCATGATGGACTGTGTTTGTATCATAGACTGTATATAGAATGGACGCCGTCTGCCTCCTCGCTGAGTGAAGCCACCTTGAGAACAGCACCCTCTGGTGACGGTCTGTAGTATAGGTCATAAATCCCGCCACCTCCAGCAATCCCTATGGAGCTGTGGACAAACTTTAGAAACTAATTTCACAGAATATAGTTTTTTCTCCCTCCTGCTTGTGATGTTGACATGTAGTTACTGTCAGACTGGTTTGTGCTCAAGTCCTCTTTTTTCTGTACAGCTCCATTTTTCAAAGTTATTAGGGGGTTCATGTTTTCTATGATTGACACCTGATACAGCCTATGGGCGTACGAAGATTGCGTAGCTCACCCGGTGAATACGCTGCTTGAGCTGAGCGTCATCAAAGCGACTCTCAGCGACTCTCCCGCCAAATGCGCACGGTGCTACTGCGCAATGTTGGTTTCAGGAAATGGAGAAAATCATAATTACCGAGAGCTTTTCCGTTTCAAATCCGTATGCTGGCGGAAGGCAGAACCAAGTTGTCCATAGTATATACAGTCTATGGTTTGTCCTTTGTTTTTGTTGAGCAGGTGAAGAAATCTGATTATTCAGACTAAGAGAAGATTTGTCAGGCTCCTGGAGGCCACACCTTTCAGTTTTGGGATTTTTTAGTTTTACAATCAGACACGTATTTATACAATATTTACTTTAGTTGAGGATATTTAAGTGTTGTAAGTGGGGAAAGATGCTACATTTAATAATAATTGAATGTGTTATCTCAGGAATGTACCACATGGTCATAAACCATGATATTTAGGGTTTAAAGAGTGCTTTTGATTTGTTATGGGAATGAACAATATAGTAAAGAGAGGAATTCTATTGTGTTACATTGTTTTACCCAGAAGGTGGCGCCTGCAGAAGCATTTAATGTGTCTTAATACACAAAGCATGCTGAAAACAGATAGAGGCGCCACTTTTAAAAGCTTTTCTACCTCATTAGAATGTAATCTTACATTTAAAGAAAAGCCTGATACACTTTTAGGTAAATAGTCAAGGTTTCATGGTGGTGAAAAAATTGCTGATTACAGTGCAGATCTTTGAGTAGGGGCACAGTTTAAACCCGCTCCACGTCTGAATGTCATGTACATTGGTGACTTATATTCCAGGTTTTACGGTAAATGTCTTGCAGGATGGTGATTGGAGTTTTTTCTCTCGCCTGCAGGTTTTCTTTGCCTCTGTTCGCTCTGGAGGCAGCAGTCAAGTCTTCTTCATGACCCTCAACAGAAGCTCCATGATGAACTGGTAACCCTTCTCCTCGACCCACAACCCTCCTCTTTTTCACTCTGAGCATCGCCCGACATCAGGAGGGAGGGCGGCGGGATGACTGCGTTTGTGTGTGTGTTTACGATGTGTGTGTGTCGGAGGAAAACAAGCTGCTGAAAAAGACATTTGAGTCACTGGAGGAAGAGCGCACCACAGGAGTGTGTCCCCTCCAACTGTAGGGGGCGCCGCAGGTCTCATTGATGATTACACTGCCTGCCTGACAAAGGGGACGCCATGATCTGTCAGTGGACGATGCCTCCGCCTTCCAAGTGGTTGTTTTAGCGAGTTTGGATCCAGACTTTGAGGGACACTGACATCACGCCGAGTAGCCTTCGACTTCCCCATTTACTGGAATGGGAAGCTTTAGAGAAGTTCTCTGTGTAGCACATTACTGATTCCCGACAGGGTGTTCACACTGCGAGTACAATGAGTCCTTCTACTCTGCTGATGGTGGTAATGCAGGTGTTTATGACCGCGGTTATAGCAGCAAATCAGACTTCATTTAGTAAGTAGTGGGTGAACATTTGTGGTGATAGGAGTAGCATCAATAGAGCAAGAAAACTTTGGCTTGTCATGAATCTAGATTCTGGACGCAGCAGATTTCGAGGTGTACTGAACCACAATCCCTTTGGAAGCATCAGGACATCCACACTGAGCTAGCCCGGGTGCTCGTTTAGCCTCATGTCTGAACTGACGTGTCTTCTCCTCCAACCCAGCAAACAAACAGGATGAACTGAATCAATGAAGCAGTGGTTAAAACTAAATATTCAGCTATAGGAGGGCAAGACCAAACCTGTGAGGAAGTGAAAATCTAATCCAGTCTTAAGCTCCAATACAACTTCATGAATTCCACCACAATAGTTTACAGACGAGCTGTTTGAGTGTCGAAAAACACAGCTAATGCTAAATGCTAAATGATGCAGTTCCTTGAGTGTCCACTTGGGGCTGACGCCAAAAGCCAGTCAATCCCCTATTAATGCCTGTGTTATAGTTCAACATGTCTTCTCAAAATACATTTTTAGAGTGCAGGTAATTTTTGAACAGAAGGGGAAATCTCTATAAATCATCCATTTTGATAACACAAAGGGTCAGCTTTATGCATAAATTTGCATAATTAAGGGCAGCAGTGTCCTTGCGCAAAGTGCATCCATATACAGAGGCTGTTTCTTTGAAGCGGTCGTTTCTGCATTTCAGCTTACTTTTTCAGACCTTAGCTTTGGTCTGAAGGGAATCCAACATTAAAAATGTTATGTGTGGAGGATTGAACTCAAACTTAGGAAAGGACTTTTTAAAAAATTATGAAGTAGTTATACATCTGAACTGAACATTGTGACACTGTAGGAGAACCACTGAAACATGTATCCAGAGCAGAGTGAGGATGATTTAAACAGCGATACATGACAGTGATAATTTCTTGGAGCTATTTCTGGAGTTGAGATTCAGCAGAATGTGTGAACTTGAAGTTTTCTTCTTTACTGCCGTTTCAGGTAGGAACACTCTACTTCTAGACAGTTGAGGACCTAATGTGCTTCCTGGAGCATAATGTCTGCATATCTCACCTCACCTCCAAATACAGCTCACACTACCTCTCATTAGAAAGTTGAGAGCATAGATACCCAGATCTGCAGTGACATTTACCACCACACTGATGGTGCACCTGTGTCTGATATCATTATTTAACTCCAAATATCTGCTTCATGAGTGATTTACAATAAATACTTGACAATCATGAGAGAGATATGGTCAAACAAAACATGTTTATTTTATTTTTTGGATTTACAAATGAGCCCAACATAGTTCAGCCCAACATCAAGGAGGTAACTTGATAACTCGCTAACAAATAAAAGTCGTTGTTGCTCCCCTTAAACTTCCTGAGCTGCACAGTCTCCTCCTGCACGTGTCTGCAGGAGCTGTTTCAAAGGTTTTATACGTTTCTAACTTCAGTGTGGACTCTTGTCGTCACTTTTGAACTTCTCTAAATCAGCCGGTTAAGAGCAGAAACTCATCTTCTAACATCTCGGAGTGACTGTCCAAATGTTAACTTCTTCTTACATAAATGAAAGTCTGGTTATCCTCCCAGCCACCTCTGACAGTGATGACTCGTCCCGTCAAACTCACTGGATGTTTTCTAGATTAACATCTTGTAGCAAATCTAATCGATGTCTCCTTTGCGCTGTCGGTTGTTTCCTCATGCAACAAAATAGGGCTACAGCAGAATCGGCTCACTGTGTCAAACTGTTGCAGGCATGCGTGCTGTCTCTTGATCATCACTTCACCTGAGGGGGATGAATGGACCTGCTGTGAGTTGATGATGGTGTTGCTCACAGTGTGAACACTCATTACGAGTGCTGCTTCTGCTGAAACACCGTCTGTGTCTGCTCCCTTTTAATAGAGAAAAAAAATACAAACAAACAAGCGGTTCGAGGAACAAGCGTCCTCCACGTGTCCTAAAGGAAGCTGCTCAGCTACTGCGGCCACTTTGTCCCGGTGTTTCACGAACAGGGGAGCGGAGCTTGTAGATATTGTATTATTGCTGCAACAGCAACACAGAATCAAAATCTTCACATCGTTTCTCACTAAAAAAAGAACTTGGCGTAGAGTAGTTGCCAACTTCTGGAAGTTTCTACTTTTGCTGCCCTTTGTTCCCTCCACCTTTTTCTGTCCCTGCTGTTCTGTGTACACCACACCTGTGTAAATACTCACTTTGATGTTAAGGGCAGACTTTGCAAAGCAGGTGTGAAGACAGAGGAAAAAAATTAAAAATGGTCTGGCTTTTTTTATCGTCACACTTCTGTCAAATCTGTTCTGTAGTTTCTCTCAGATTGGAGTTTCTTTTTTTAGTCTTTCAGAGCAGAAAGCTTTGGTTCGGGTTAACGCTCATTTACTTTTTCTCTGTAGTTCATCACTGTCTGTTAAGTTGTGCACTTTTGCATGGTGACTTACACGTTTCACCTTGTTATTAAATGTTTGTTTTAAGGCAATACACTGACTGATCTATCTGTATGAGCCAGACGGTGAGGGACGACCGATGCAGGAGTCCTGAAACAATTTTCCTCTCAACACTGAGCTGTAAAGTCAAAGTTGGACTTATTATCTTATAAGTTGCAGCCAGGTGGGCCAAACTTGTACACAGCGAAACTGCAGGTTTGGCGTTGAATATATATTTTACACAGAGTGAGCAGGACTGGACCGGACCTCAGCGTGTTTGGTGACGGTCCCCGGATGTGAGGTGTTTGTGGGTTTTTGAGGAGGCTGCCAGAGAGGGGAAAGGTGTTCATCTTTTACTTGATTTCCTTTTATTTTGAGTTGGTTTGAGGAGGAGACAGGTGGACGCGACGCCGCTTTAAAAGGCCAGCAGAAGCCTTTTACACGTGCGGGATGTTCACAGTAATCAACACCCTGTGAATAAAGGTGAGGAGGCAGGGTCTGTTTGAGAAACCATAGATTAAAAAAGATATATATATACTGTAAGAATTTTCGTTATGATGATATCATACTGATCATTTTAGGGAAAGACAAAAAATAATGTTCACTTGTTAAAGCTTAGTTGTCTTTCTACAGAATAGAGAACATAGCTATAAGGATTTCTAAAAAAAAATACAATGTTTTTATCGTGGTATTATTTGTATTTGTATTTCAATTTTTGTACGTATCAAGACTGTGAACGTATGTACGGCTGTCAGCCTGTGTGCGTGCGTGTGTGTGTGTGTGTGTGTGAGTGTGTAGATGAGCAGGTGTGTGCACAGGTGTGTGACATGCATGTGAGTGTATGTTTTCACCTTGTCTGAATCACTGGAATCAGTCGAAAGACGACCTCAATCTGGTAACACACATCTGTGATGTTTGAAACTCTACAATAAATGTCCTCTCCTTGTACAGCAGAAATACCTGCTCCTGTGTGTCTGTCCTTCTTTTCCTGAGTATACAGACGACCCTCTGTCTGCTCTCTTTAATTAACAGGTGTGTGGTGACAACTAACATTGATTTAACATATTGATAAATCTGTTGATCAGACCGATTGTTCAAAATGGACAAATGTAGCATGACAACAAACTGCTGTATATATAGAAGTAATATATATTCACTACAGGCCAAAAGTTTGGAAGCAAGGCCATTACAGGCCGAACCGTTTGTTCACAATGTTGTTGTTTTTTAATCCAGCATGAGTTTTATGTATTTTGGGATGTATTTACTCCATGATCAGATGTTGCTTTCATGGAAATGCACCATTTTACTCCATTTACCTTTAGATATATACATTGATGTTAACAGACCAATGCTAAATACATGTCAGCAAAAGATAATAAGGGCTTAGTTTTAGGGTTGAAAACATTTGCAAGAGTCACAACTTCAGTGCAGAAGCAAAAACACAGATCACAGTTGGATTATTCACTTCAACTTTTTGGCTTTTGAGAGTCTGCAGACAAAAATCCTAATAAATCTCAACTGAGTTCAAACTACTGCAAAAATGGCTGGAAAGAAGCGAGTAAAGAAACAAAAGTACAAATTTGTACTTTGAGGAAAGAAGGATACACTGAAAGAGAAATTGCAAAACGCCTAAAGGTGTTTAACAAAAGAGTCCACTACACTCTGAAGAGACTAGAGAAGTTATGATGATAGAAAAAGGCCTGGACGTAGAGAGTTACTACAAAAGCAGAGGATAAACATAGAATTGTCACCAGTAAGAGAGATCGGCAATAGACAGCACCACAAATAAGGGGGGAAATCAACATGACAAGGTCGAAACCCATATCTCTGACAACTGTGAAATGACGTTTGAGAAAGGCTGGTCTGAAGGGTTGTGTGTCTGCAAAAAAACACTACTTCGTCCACAGAACAAGAAAAAGAGATATGAGTGGGCAAAAGCTCACAAAAATTGGACTTATAATGACAAGAAACAAGTCTGCACTGTTTGGTTCAAAACACAGAGTCTATGTCCACGTGGGTAGCCAAAGTGCTGTACATTGGGACATAAAAACAAGTAAAACAAGCAAAGAACTAGATAGAGCGAGCAAAAATACAGGAATGCAATAAATAAATAAATATATAAATAATAAATGTTTTGAAAGCCAAGGAATAAAAGTGCGTTTTTAATATCATGTTTGATCTTTTGAACTGATAAATGAAGATAGAATAAAAAAATATTTTTTTCTATCTTTTCATCATATCTGAATTTCCAAATGATTTATAATCATTGCTATTTTTGTTGCATATGACAGTTTTGATGAAATGTTGACCCTCTTTGGCGCTTTAGGTTAGACCTAAATCCAGATTAGGGCCCCTGCTGTGGTCGAGTTTGACACCCCTGCCTTAATAGGTCAAGTACTTCTGCGTGGGTTGCCAAGTTTGCCAACCTCCTCACACCTGGCAACCCTTTCTGCCAGGCGCCGACCGGAACACATAAACGCCCCCTCCCTCCTTCCTCTACGGATGCTGCAGTAAAGTTGGCCGCGCCTGCGCAGTGTCGGTCCTCTTTTTCTTGGAAGGTAAGTGTGGCATGGCGCGTGTTTCTGCCTTGGGGGGGGATAACGGTTGACTTAGCGGTTATTTCAGTGAGCGGATAGTGAAATCTCATGTACAAAAGTAGCCGCGTAGCGTCTCGAAAAGATGAGAGAGTAGTTGTTTGATTCGGCGGCAGGGCTGGGTGTGGGTGTCCGTGTTGGAGCGAACGTTCCCGGGCTGAATCAAAGGGACACGCGGCCTTCGGCGGCGCGGCCGGTGGAAGTCGCATGTCATCCTCGGCTCTTTTGTCCCCTCTTTTTCTCCCCCTCCTGTTGAATCAGCGCTCTGTTTGTCGTCTTAGCTGTTAATGTTCGTCTCATAAATGTATCGGCCCGCTTTCTAAACGCTGAACATGAATGTTTAATTTGGACGGAGCTGAATGGACGGCTAGCGTGACTAGCGGCTTTTAGCATCCTATTAGCTAACCCGGCCAGATAACGGTATTTACTGTGAGAGAGGTGCAGCGACGCATGTTGGCTGTTGAATGAACCTCACGGCGCCCAATTCGACCAAAAACTCTCAATTAAGAGGACAAATATTGCGTATGTTTATAAATAGCTAACAAAAGCAGTTGTTGACATCTGTAGAGTTATAGTTGTCGTAATGTCTGGCGCTGTTTTCACCTGTAAACTGAAGGCCAGCTAACTCCCTAAACCTCGCGATAACTTGACTGTTTTCATGTCACATTATATAAATAAACCTGCACAGTCCATTTAGAGTTCACCTTAAATGTCATTAGCGTTAAACCTCGCCTCTGGTGGAAGTTTGAGTGACTTTTGGAGATATAGTGGAGTGTTTGGCAGCATGACAGACTGGCCGTCCAGCCTCGTGTCGAGTCACTGTGGCGCTTTTCACACACGAGTGTCCCTCCACGGACAGGACCGAGCACACACTTTGACTTGGAATAATGAGTTTTAATTTAATTTGCGAAGCGCAGCATGCGGCGGACACTGTCTAAATCTCGCGATACTCTAATGGTTCCCATTCAGCACATTGGGGCCCTTTGCAGGACTATTCAAGTGAGATTTAACCCCTAATGAGTGTAGGACCCAATTATTAAACTTTGGTGGGCACAAACAAGATTTCCTATAGATCTTTAAAAAAGTTAAGTCTTGTGAATCTTAAATCATTTTTTGAGGATTTATCTCATGTAAAATTATGCAAAAATACAATTAACTCATCAGTGTCATCAAGAGCAGCTTTTCTTATTCAGTCTATAATTTGTCATTTACCCTCTGAGTCTGACCCTTTTTGTCTTCGTCCCCTAAACCAGATTATAAATAATTTAAAGGTCCTTTCACACGGGGACCGTCTTTTTCGTGTTGTTATTTCAGACGTCAATATTTTTTTTGAACCTGTATCCTGTCAATACAAGCGTTCACATCAGCGACGTTTTCCAGTCATGCGGTATTGCGGCATTTTCCAGCTTTTCTAGCCAATCAGAGGCGAAGGAGGCGGGACTTTTTCCCCTGAAAAGTCTTCCCCGGGATGCGTCTTTTTTCCCCCCCCGGAAAGTCGCAAAATTGCATCGGGCTTGATGTGTATAGTCAGGCGCGTCAAAATTTGCCTCTGAATATAAGTAACTAAAACCGAAATATCAAGTATATTGCTGGTTAATTAACTGTGCGACCATTACATAAGGTTATCAAAGCTTTTTCTGTGAGTCAAAGGCATCAGTATTAAACAGAGCGTGTTGATGCAAAGTAGCTAAACTGTATTATCTGTCGTGTCTCTTTCAGCGCCCCTGACCCATCGCACCATGGCAGACCCTGATCTTGACTTCACGACTGGTGAGTCTGGCGCCTCCGCCACTTACCCCATGCAGTGTTCAGCTCTGCGTAAGAACGGCTACGTGGTGCTCAAGGGACGCCCCTGCAAAATTGTGGAGATGTCCACCTCCAAGACCGGCAAGCACGGGCATGCTAAGGTAAACTCCCTGCAAAGTCCGGTTGGCCTGATTATCCTAAAACGGTTCCCTGCTGTGCTGTAATGTCTCCTTATCTTTTTCTTCAAACATCACGGTGCCGCCACACGTACTTTGACCTGTGAGACATGTTCACTGAGGGAAAAAGATCCCATCTGTTTGTTGAACACTGTTGTGTTTTTGTGGCATTTAAGAGTTCAGTTTTGTTCTTTTGGAGAAAGCATTTTTTACAGCAATATATAATCAGTCGCATTATTAAAGAAGTTCTCACTGTGGAGCCAAATTGATGAATCAGCAGCTGTTAAATGACGAGTACCAGAGCTGTCATTGTCACCTCACAATTATCATGTCAGAAGTTTTTTTTCAAATGCAGCATCAGTTTGAGAAAACGCTTTTAGTCGTACATCACCGACCACTTAAGAGAAGAGAGACGGTCTAATATTGATTCTTTTATTTTCTCCTTTCTTTGCCTGGTTGCCTTCTATCCTACATTGTAAAGTCATCCACTTCTAGTAGATAGTAACTTAAAGGACTACTGATTTTTTTGCACTATAGGGCACACCTGATTATAAGGTGCACCATCAATGAACGCGTCACTTCGAGTCTATTTTCATACGTAAGGCGCTCCGGATTATAAAGCGCATTAAGCCAAACAAAACAGTCAGATAATTAAAACTTTATTTAACTCGTTCAATAACTCTGCGAGGCTACAGTAGCTGCAGTGCTCCGACAAGCCAAAAGGATTTTAAGTGCGCCTTATAGTGTGAAAAAATCCGGTAAATGTTGGAGCATCAGTTTAGACAGTTTGGAGCGCGTTCTCAGAGGCAGAGACGGGCGGGCTGTTTTTTGTACATCAGTATTATTTTTTAATTTGTGAAACTGCTGCTCAAAGGAGGTGCCCAGCTGCCATAATAACCTCTATTTTTCTTTTCATCTCCATTAGTGAAGCTTTTGACATTTGTTAGTAAAGCAGGATGAGATTTTTAAAGCTCTACTTCATGTCTGTTTACACAGAAGTCTGTGATACCAGCAGCTACAGGCCAGCCGTGCACGCCTCAGGGTTTTCATCAGTTTGTTTTTGCAGGTCCACGTGCTCGCAGCTTGTTTGCAAACATTGTCACAGAAACAATATTCTAATGAGGCTGTTCCCGCCTAAACAAGGTGCTAGACAAAGTCAGCAAAGAAATGAGAAGTGCAGCTTGTCCACGGGTGTTGCCAAAAGGGACACACCCAAAAGTTCCTCACAGGCGCTTCACTTAATGTCCAGATAACTATTTTTCTCTGAAATATAACGAACACATTCCTTTCTTATCATTATTACTGACGCCACATCTAGATACTGTTTGACATGTTGTCAAAGCTGGGCGATTACTCCTTCACCTCCTTTTCAAAAAGACGCTTCTGTTTTTTTTTCTGTTGAGATATTTTAGTCTGCTGTTTTTAGAAATCTAATGTCTTATCTTTTTGTTATCGGCTCAGATTTTCTCACCTGAGGCTTTACATCAAATAAACCAAACTGTCCCCCGCAGGTTAACCTGGTTGGTATCGACATCTTCACCAACAAGAAGCATGAAGATATGTGCCCCTCCACCCACAACATGGATGTCCCCTCCATCAAGAGGATAGACTACCAGGTACACGGACAGTTCAGACCTCTCTGGAACTTTCTGTCACACAAGTGTCACAGCAGTTAAGCAGAGGGAGTGTTACTGTGTGACTGGTGTGCTCATGTGCTTCCCTCAAGCTTTGGCTGGTCGGTCACACTATGAACAGAAAGTTCCAGATAGATGAAAAACCAAATCCTCTGTCTGCATGTAATTTTGAATGGAAGCCACTGGAAAACACCAGTAAAAGTAACTTAAGTGGATCTGAGTGTAGCAGCAGTACTACTCAGGAATTAATCAAACTGGTTTTTGACTTGAGCTCAGGCCTCTAATCTACATGTGCTTTATAGCAAATAAGTGTGGAGCTGAATTTCAACCCTTTCCCATTCGTTTTCCTTCCCTCCTCTATAGTTGGTGAATATCAATGAAAACTACATGTCCTTGATGAGCGACAACGGCGATATCAGAGAGGATCTGCGTGTCCCTGAGAATGAAGTCGGCAGGGAAATCGAGTCAAAGTTTGAAGCTGGTGAAGAGTTCATGGTAAGGACTTCTGTATTATGGCTGCACTCAGAGGTTTATTAGTAAATCAGCATTACTGCAAAGTGCTCTATATAGTTCAAAACAAACAATAACATAAAGAGCAGTAGCGAGAATACATATTTAGTATTTTAGGAGGAGGTTTTGTGTTTTTATTCATCTGTGCTGATAGTAAAATAAACTCTGTAAACTATAAACATGAAGAACCAGGACGGGAGTTTTTACATAAATATTTGGTTCCAGTTTGTCCTTTTTTTGGCGAGATTAAAAGTCACATAAATAGGAAAGTTAGAGGAAACTTTTTTCCTCAGTGTGACATTTTGGTAAAAGCTTTTTCATGATCCTGCATGAATCCACATGTTTGATCTGTTCACTCTGCCTGTGATCAAGACTGAGTCCTCTTTGGTCAGTGAAGTTGTCAGACGGATACAGATGAGCCTCTACCCCCTCACTTTAGTGTCGGGCATTAACACACAAGGATCTGAAAGCCTGGATTCTTATTGCTGATGGTTTCATTTTGCTTGAGGATTTCATGAAAAGGCGTCAGTATGAATTTCAGTCCAAAACTCCTTTTATAGGAACTTTAAAAACACGCCGTGGGGAGAGAGGCGTTCTGATTAGCTACTGGAAATGTAAACCTCATATCTGTGACGATGTTTCTGTTAGTTTAGATATTATGTTCCTCCAGTTATGCTAAACCTTGTGTCTTTGTGGTTCAACTGAACAAAGTTACAACTTTAGTCTTTGAGGTTTGTGTGGACTTGACTCCCTAACTCCAGGTTTTTCTGCATCATTCAGTGCTATTGCTGACCTTTTAATGCTTGTTGTTGGGCTTTTTAATATTGAGCAGATAAAAAGTATGAAAAGTTTTGATGTCAGTGTTTGGTTATGGATGAACTCTTCTTTTTGTTTATATATCTATATTTCCTGGGCTGTATTTGTTTTGGGTTTCTGCCCGACAGTGACGCTGTGTTCAGTCTCCGATGATTGACTCGGACATGTTTTGGTCTCTCTGCAGGTCACCGTGATTTCTGCCATGGGGGAGGAATGTGCTGTCGCTACCAAGGTCCTGGCCAACAAATAGGGAGACGGACTTTGCTGCCCAGGCAACAAGCACCACCCACAACCAGTCTCTTGCATTCTCATTGGTTCTGTCACCAAAGCGTCGGCCTTCACAGACAACCTCAATCATTCTGTTGTGATTTCTCTCATCATTGGTCTTCTGTTTTTTTTTTTTTTCTCCTCCTCCTCCCCTCTTCGTTTCTCTTTTCCATTTGCTGTTGGGAGAGTTCTGCTGCAGCTTGCTGCGTGGTCCTCTCGTCTGATCACTGAGGTTTTGTTTGGTAACGATCTACTTTATATAAAACAACTTCAAAAATAATGATCAGTTGCTCATTCCTGCTTATTTTTGCCTTCAACGTGTTGGTTTTGCCACTCACATTCCTGAATGTTTAAATAACAACGGGATTCAGCTTTTGTATGATTATTTTTTTATATTCTTGAATATAGCAGGTCTAAAGCCTTTTAGAGGGAAGGGGATGGGAGGGAGGGGGCAGTGTTTGAGAGGGTGGGTTTCCCCTGTAGATACTAAATTCTGGTGTAGGTTGTCCCTCTAGCAGCCATATTGCTTTCCAGCATGGCCCGCGCTCTGGTTCCTGAGTGGATTAGGAGCGACGAGGTCCGTTTTTCTCCAAATCACTGGGATTGAAGGTGGCTAGCACTTACGAGCACTTGAGGTCCACCGCAGCATGTCAAACCTCTAAAACCAAGAAAAGAGAAGTCTGTTTTTTTTTTTTTTTTTTTCTCTCTCCCCTCTATGAAGAACAGAAGCAAACTTCAGTGATTAACCCTCGTGGTGCCAGTCTCTTGTCTGTGTAGAAGTTTGAGGGGCGTGAGCGTCCTGTGCACTCACACCTCTTGTCCGCTGAGGCAGTCGAGGGCTCGCCCCGCTGCCCCGGCTTTCCCCCCCAGTACAAAAGGAGTGTTCTATTTTGTTTAGAGAGGCATGAGTGTGTAGCGGTGTGGGCCTCCGAAATGTGGGAGGCAGTTTGCAGTGAGGCGTGTGTTTCTTTTGAGGGACTCGATCGGGACGGGGAGGGTGGTAGAGTTGCAAACTTTTTGTTCACTCGAGGCCTTTGTCACCTGACTGGAGATGGCAAAAATAAAACGATAAACAAATGGACAAAAACTGCAAACGATGTCTGGTTTTCTGTCTCTAACAAAACTCATTTATCAGGTACAATCAAAGAGGACTGGGTCTAAAAGTACTTTATCCTCTTTTTTTTATGTGACTTTGGACATGTTAGTTTTACAAGACGTGAAAACAAAGCTGATAACTTTCTCCGTAAGCCAAGAGTCGCCTTTGAAAAGTAACTTTAAAGCCTTGGCGGCAGATGAGTTGGTAAGATTTGCCTCCCACAGCCCACGTTTTATTGAACTGTGGCACCTGGTGGTTCCAAAGTGGTCTCCAAAGTCAGGACAGAAGGTGAAGATGTCTGAGGTAAAATGATCTTACAAGGTCCTGCATGGTAAAGGTGTGACGCTCATGAACAAGGTGCAAATAAAGCTTAAGCCTTCTGTCTTATCCACTGAAGAAGTTGGCCCAATTAAAAAAGTAATACTAATTAGGGAGCCTTAAAATCCAGATTCCTAAAAAAAAAAAATTCAGATTCTAAAGGTTTGACATCAGTCTCTTAAATACAAGGCCTTAAACAATCAAATCTTAATTGTTTAATTACCTCAAAGGAAACTTAATTTTTCTGTGTTTATGCTCACTAAAAGATTAAAGGCTGTCTGGTATGTTTCGAATTTATGATCCACAAATTAAAGAGAACAAACATGCAAAAAATTCACTATCAAGACCAAACAAATGGGTTCATGCAAAATATGGCAAACTCTTGTGTGAAAAAGCTCCTCCTGTGCAAAACTAAAACTTCATTTAGGATCTAAAGTCTTGAATTTTAGCAGCAATGAGAGTGATGGTTTACTTGAATCTGCAGATGCCTTATCTCAGGTGTTTACCAAGTAAGTATGATATCCAGTATTTTCAGTAAAAGGTGACTTAAACTACTAAACAGAGCAGAAAACACTCCTGAATATGGATCAGTAACCCTCAGTTTTTCTTCTGCAGTCTTGGTTTTCGTCTCTGACACATCACTTGTTGTGTTTCTGTGTTTGAAGTCATGGCAGCAGACACACCCAGTCAGAGCGCCCTGGATGGTGGCGTGAGGGTGATGAGCCACAAACAGCACAGCATCATGACGGAAAAAAGGATGCATAGCTTTTTTTTTTTCTAATATACCCATCTGATCGCTCATGGTTTCTCTGACTCACTGGGAGGGTGTTTTCTCTCTCTCTCTTTGTGTGTGTGTGTGTGTTCATACTGATGCAGCTGAATGTAAAGGGCCGGTCTGAGGCCCAGGGCAGAGCAGGGATGGTCTGTGTGTGAATGATTGACCAGGCTCAGCAGGTTTATTATCAGGGTGTGTTTGGGCCGAGGCTGACCTTTGGACTTCCATCATTCCACAGAGACAGGTGTTTGAATAACACGGGCAGAACTTAAACTTTACAATTGTTTTCAGGCCAAAGTGAACGAAAATAAAATGAACTCCCTCTATCAAAGGCTAACACATCAATAAAACCTTTTAAAAACGCTTTAAGGCTCGTTTAAACTCATCTCAGGTTGTGCCACTTTCCCAATCCATGTGTGGAGATGTTTATTTCAGCTTTGAGAACCAGTTACCATATATGGTCAGGACGTTGCACACGACACACTACGTCACCGCTCCGTCACGTCCGGCTCGTCCTTTTCCCTCCGATCTCTCAACATGGCGCCGGTGAGTACTCTCAGCTCCCCGGTTGTTGCCCCAATTTGTTAAAAATACTTTGTATTTCTCACCCGCTGACCTAGATTTATAACAATAAACACTTATACTATAACACTGTTTTATTGTGTGAAAAAGTGAGTCAAGTACGCATTAGTTCCTCGCGGTCCTGACGTTTGCTCACACGTGGCTCATTCACTAGTCCCTGACAGCAGGCCAAACTCCATGTAGTAAACAGTGTTTTCTTGTATATCTTTACTTTTCACCCACCTATCGTGTTCAAAATGACGAGAACATGTGTCTGAAGTGTAGTTAGATGTCCACCCAAAGTTCGGCTCAACTGAAGTTTTGGTTTTCCTTTTAATTGCTCTTTGAAAAGTTGACTATGTTGTATAATACTTTCCAGTAAGCTCTAGTCCTGTTTCAGCATCTAGAAACCTCTACCACAACATTTATCTTTACATAATTAAAGTTATATGACGAACCTATTTAAGCTAATTTGTCTTTTAATCAGTTTTTTTTCTGTAAAGACATTGACTGAAGTTTGAAGTTTTGACTCTGTTAAACAATTTTTCAATGCCACTGATGGGTTTAGGTGTAACAGTTCCAGGTGTTAGTCTTATCAGGACCCAGTCAGGAGAAAACTAAATAGGAGGAGACAATTCCAGTAACCTGGTGTTACCCAAACAGCTTGTGATGCTGTCAGAAATTATTTAACTTTTTTCAAACAGATTTAGAAATGTGTCTGTTTCTAACACGTCTAACTTCACTGTTTTTAACCTGACAGAACAAGGTGAAGAGGCCGACTGTGAGGCCAACTGCCGGCAAGAAGTCCAAAAAAGGAGCGTCTTGGAAGTTCACTCTGGACCTGACCCACCCTGTGGAGGACGGGATCCTGGACTCTGCTAACTTTGTAAGTCTTAATGCATCATGTTGCACCTTTTACCCTCTTTTAAATAATAACGGTTTGGGCTCAAGACACTCTCAGTCAAAGAAAAATTCACATATTATCATGACTATTAACTTTATTTCAGACCCAATATGTTCATATCATACAAAAAATACAAATCAGAGTTTTATCTTGGCATTTTCTGTGAATGAACCATGATAAAGAGTAAACATAGTCAAGTTTTCATGCAGCTAACGTCGTGCCTGGACTAGGGCTCCCTTCCCTAGCTCCTAATCTACTAGGGTTCTCTTCCCTAGTGCGTCATTATGCTCTGTTTAACAGGAAACCTTCCTCAAAGAGAAGATTAAGGTCAATGGAAAGACCGGGAATCTGGGAAACACCGTCCAGGTGGGCCGCATGAAGAACAAGATCAACGTGTCGTCTGACAAGCAGTTCTCCAAGAGGTGAGGTGGACGGAGACATGAGGGCGTAAACAAACACGGCCAACACTGTCATTGAAAATCAAAATTAAAACCTCTCGTACCTGCAGACAAATGCAGGCTGTACGATAAATTCTGGTGTTTAAAGACTCCACCTCTCCTCACCAGGTACCTGAAGTACTTAACCAAGAAGTACCTGAAGAAGAACAACCTCCGTGATTGGCTGAGAGTTGTGGCGTCTGATAAGGAGACCTACGAGCTGAGATACTTCCAGATCAGTCAGGACGACGAAGAGTCAGACGCAGACGAGTAAACAGCAGAGACGCCACTCTGTGTTTGTGTTTGTGTTTGTGTCAGGAGAATAAAGGTGAACAAAGAAGTTTGCTGTGTCTGGTTTTTATTCTGACATTTCAAGAAACATTTGTAGTCGCTCACACACAGAAAAGCTGAATTGTTTTATTTTTGATCCAGTGGGAAATATCTCAGTTATCCAGATAAGTAAATGATGTGAAAGGCTTTTTAAATGATCAGATTTTTGTGTCTTTAGAAGTGTGTGGAAAACATTTTAGAGGACTTGGATCATAAAAAACAGTCAGTATTCATTTTAAATAGAAGCTCACACTTCAGAATATGTCCATCATTTTCATACTATTTTTGAGAAAATATTGTCATTCCTAATTGTTTTGTTTGACTTTATGTTTTTCAATCTCTATTTAAACTGCTATAGATAAACTCAATGGTTGAAGGCTTAGTTTAGTGTCTTAATGAGAGCAGAGTTTACTGCAGGGCCCTGGTATCTATACGAGTGTGCTGAAGCTGGTCTTGTAGAGTCAGATAAGCAGTACAAATAACAAACACTAGGTGGTGCTGCAGGTACTTAAAGTCGTCACACCTGTCTCTTAGATCTTTAGCAGGACATCACATGGATGTCATGTAAATGTGTTAATGTACCTTCAATCAGAAGACCATAAAATAGACTCAACATGTGTAAGCATCCAAAGACAATGAAGTCTGAGCCACTTAAAAAATAATGGGAGCTGTAATTGTTAACAAAGTGACACTATCTCAGGGTTTGTGAATGAGTGTTTATGATGGACTTTAAGAACAAACTCAAGTCATGAATTATGAGACAGAAAAAGGAAACAAAATTAGATTGATTATATTTCTAATGATAAGGGTTTTTATCAACTCCTCAGTGAGTTTGTGTCTGTCTATCAGGGTTTTTTTGCTTCTGTTCAGTTTGAAACGCCTTAGACCAAATCCTTTACACCCTAAACAGGAAGGGATGTTCGCTTCTGTGTGTGTGTGTGTGCGCGCGTGTGTGTGTGTGTGTGTGTGTCTGGATTCACTTCCACTCATCTGTTGTGGATATAGCACATAGCCTCAGGAATGCATTTACCTTCAGCTGATCTGCAGTCAGTGCACTGAGAGAGGATAGAGGGAGATGCACAGAGGTGAGACGAATGCATGTAGTTGAAGCAGCTGTAAAGCAGGAAGGTTCATGGTAGTGAAACATCTGCGGTGATCCAGAGGAACCTATGGTATGATGGAGGTCAGGGACTCCCAGAAAAGACTCTGTATTAGTGACTCTAATGGGATTGGATGATTCAGAGTTAATGATACGGACTTAAAGTCCTGTCTAAATCCTGCTGAATACAACAGAATGTTTCACACACTCATCGTTAATAACACACCAGAAAACTCAGGTAGGTACTGTCCAGTTCTGAGAGCCAGATCAAGTCCAAGAAACCTGGATCTGATTATCAGAGCAGAAATACAGACATGATCAGAGCTTCCTCAGATCTCAGAGTCTTTGAATCTGCTCATGTTTGGTGCTGAAGTTTTCTGCCAACAGACACAACAGAGTGAAACAATACTCAGCTCAGGTTCAGAGGGAAGACTGCGCCGTTTTTAACCCCAAAGAGTCTGTAAAAGAGCGACGAGAGAGTCTGCTCTCTGCTGTTTAGGACCGTCATGTTACCATGTCAGCAGGTCCGGCTGTAATCTGACTCTGTGTTTCAGATTACAGCAGATAACTACAACAACACTACACAGACAAACACGGTACAGACACTGCTTCAGTAGAAAGAATTAAAGATGACAGTCCAGGACACGCACACACACACATAATCCCTCTTACACTATCTCTTTAACACACACACACACACACACACCTGCTCAGTTCCCAGCTCTGCACACTAACAGCAAAGAAACGTCACTTTAAACTGCTGCAGCACAAACTTAACCTCCTCTATCCGCCCTGATATGAGCGGACAGTGGCGGTTACACACACTGAAACACACACCTGCTCACACGCACACACACCTGCTCAGCTTCAGGTTCTGAATAATGTATCAGCCGGGTCACATGGTGTCAGGTCTGAATGATTAACACCACCGTCTCCTCTCCTCATTATTTCCTGAAGCTCCGCAGACGACGTGGACTCTCATCAAACTCAGGGAAACACAGGGCAGGTGAGTGTTTACCTGTCTGCTCAGGTGTGATTTCCTCACCTGCATAGTGGGTGTTTATGTCAGGAAATTTATGCCATCCATGGAGGGGTGTTTCTGAGCTCTTTTTCTTTCTTACACCTGACCTGCTGGTGTTGATAAGGTGGTTTGGAGTTGAGGTGTTTTTTGAAGGTGTGAAACAGTAAATTCAGAGTTTTTGAGGTTGTTAAAGTTTGTTTATTGTTCAGTTTTCTCTCTGTACTCGTACCTTTCCTTTGTGAAATGAGATCTTTTGGTCCTCATCAATAATTCAGAGAGGGAGACTTGCTTTAGTGGACAAGGAGAAGAGCTAATGGTATCCCATCATCCCCTGCAGGCGTACACCTGCAAGATTTGCATGTTTTTTTATTCAAGAATTTATCCAAATAATGGATTTTCACATAAAAGTGTCTGTTTGCTGCTACAGCTGGCTTGCTAGCAGCGTGCTTCTTCTTCTTCTCCGTCTATCCTCTGCTTTATGATCCTCAAAGGCCTCTGTAGCTCCACGGACAGGAGGGGTGAGCAAGGGAGCATTTCAGCCCAGAGTTTGGTCACTATACACCACTTCATTTTTCATTTTTAGAGACTGTTGGTGTTTTTGGACCGTTGAATTTAGAAAAATGTTCTTCTTTGATTTCTCTGAGTGACACCTGCTCCAGTCGGTGGTTTTAGACCCTGAAAATACTTGAATATCGATTCTCCATATTCATGCTGACAGGAGGCATCACTGTTAATTTCAGTCTGTTTTTTAACCAGGTAAAACTCTTTGCATATGACCGGATTTAAATCGTAAATCCCTCACCTATAGTCCAGATCGGTCATGTTGTATTTTTTATTGTTTCACTGACACTTTCATGATGATTAATGATCCCTCGTCTCTTTTCTATCCCACTGTGTTTGGATCTGTGGCTCCTGAAGGTCAAACATAAGAAAAGAGGAAAAAGGCTCGTGATGAGACTGAAAGAATGATAGAGGGAGTGACAGAGAGACGATAGGAGTCGCACACCTACACACACATACACACACATACACAGGTAACACACAGGTGCGGTGATGGCGGCGTGGCTGGGCCGGCTGTCTCTGGGCGACGCCTGGTACAACATGTACTCTCGCCTCCTGAGGACCAAACCTGTGGGCTCCATGGCTCAGAGCTCTGACGACCTCACTGAGCTCGCAGAGGGGTCAGGGGTCGGGCTCGCCAAGGTCCTGACCACCGTGGATCTGGTGTCGCTCGGGGTGGGCAGCTGCGTCGGGACGGGGATGTATGTGGTCGCCGGGTTGGTGGCAAAGGCGATGGCTGGGCCCGGGGTCATCCTGTCTTTTATCATCGCAGCAGTGGCGTCCATACTATCAGGTGAGACAAACCAACACACCTGTTCAACATCAGACAATAACCAGGTGGTCTCCAGGTTGAATCCCTGGTTTTCACTCCATTTTCCTTCTTAGCAGAAGTATTTTTCTTTCTGCGTTTTTTAGAATAAAGTGAAAAATCTCATCTGTCCTACAGAATAATCACGATTTTGTGTTTTGTTTTGGAGGCGTGTGCTACGCAGAGTTTGGCGTCCGGGTCCCAAAGACGACCGGCTCGGCCTACACCTACAGCTACGTGACGGTCGGGGAGTTTGTGGCGTTTTTCATCGGCTGGAACCTGATCCTGGAGTACCTGATCGGCACAGCGGCGGGGGCGTCGGCTCTCAGCAGCATGTTCGACTCTCTGGCCAATCACAGCATCAGTAACTACATGATCACACACCTGGGCACGCTCAGAGGACTCGGTCAGTGCCATGAGGGTCACTTTTTGATAGATTCAGAGCCGCTCTTGTCACCATCTTATAAAATGGCCTGAATGTGAATTTCAGTCTGTTTCATAAACCTCTCACAGGATCTTTGACTCGATTGTCTCCTCGGTCTCAGGTAAAGGAGAGGACACGTACCCCGACCTGCTGGCCTTGTTCATCGCCCTGCTGGTCACTGTCATTATCGCTCTCGGAGTTCGTAACTCGGTCGGGTTCAACAACATCCTCAACGTGGTCAACCTGGTGGTCTGGGTCTTCATGGTCATTGCAGGACTCTTCTTCATCTCCGCCCGCAACTGGGGGGGTGGCCAGTTCCTGCCTTACGGCTGGTCAGGGGTGAGATATGGAAGGAGTTGGGATGGTTGGCTTTATCAGACAGGAAAGTGAAAGTGAGTTTAGGTAGCTCTTAAGGTAAAGAATACAAGATAAGGAAAACCTTTTCTTTGGTCAGGTGATGCAAGGGGCGGCCACTTGCTTCTACGCCTTCATCGGATTTGACATCATCGCAACGACAGGAGAGGAGGCCAAGAACCCAAACACCTCCATCCCCTACGCCATCACCGCCTCGCTGGTCACCTGCCTCACCGCCTACGTGTCTGTCAGTAACAAATCCTTTTGTGTGCTGAACCTTCGATATTCTTCGATTAACAAAGCTTTGTCTCTGTATTGAAAAAGAAAACTTTTCTCACAAAATTTGAGCAGATTCAAGAGTCTTGTAATGTCTTGTGTGGTTTCAACACTCCGTCCAACAAATACCAGCTCAAAGTGAAAGCAGTGTTTCACCGTCTAAACTTTAATTGGAGTTTAAATGACAGAGATTTGTCGCTGAAATAAACTGCAGGAAAGAGGGTCAGAATGTTTCAAGTGAGGCGTTCCACAAGGACCCGTTCTTGGTCCTCCTAAATAACTGTATATTTATGTTGATACGATATATATCATTGAAACTACATCTATGTTTTACACAGTCCATGTTCTAGAGAACCCCATTATTCAGAAGGTCTGATAGATGGGCAAACGTGTGCGTTTGACCAACAAAACATCCCACTGTAGATAAGAAGGAGACATGACCTGGTTTATGGATCTCTATTTTGAAGTCTGAAGTTTGGGAGTTGGCTGATTTGCTCATATTTCATCATCCACGGGTTCAGAAGGACCTTATAAGTCCTTCTATCGTCCACCTTACCTGTCTGTCCTCTACAGGTGAGCGTGATCTTGACTCTCATGGTCCCTTACAACCTGATCGATGGCTCCGCCCCCCTCATGGAGATGTTTGCGGTGCACGGTTTCCTGTGGGGGAAGTACACAGTGGCTGTGGGCTCTATCGCCGGACTCACCGTGTCTCTGCTGGGCTCGCTGTTCCCCATGCCCAGAGTCATCTACGCCATGTCCAGAGACGGACTGCTCTTCAGGTGAGGTCCCACTCAGACTCCTTGAGGAGGGTTGACGGACTCTGATTCTGGCTCATCTTTGGTTTCATGTCTCTGCAGGTTTTTGTCGAACGTGTCAGCGTTCACACACACTCCTGCTGTGGCGTGCGTGGTGTCGGGGAGCTTTGCGGCGCTCCTGGCTCTTCTGGTGAGCCTCAGAGACCTGATAGAGATGATGTCCATCGGGACCCTGCTGGCCTACACTCTGGTGTCTGTGTGTGTGTTGTTACTGCGTTACCAGCCGGACGAACAGACGGACACACACCAGTTCGTCTCAGAGGACGACATGGATGGACTGAAGCACCAGGATGACGGGCCGGTCCCCACTAAAGATGACCAGATGCTGATCGGAGGCTCAGACGGCGACGGCTCGTCGTCTTACCACGCTGGAGGGACTGACGGCGAAGGAGACGACTCTGACTTCCACACAGGCCACGCCTCTTTGCTGAAAAGGCTCCTGGGAGGTCATTACTACACCCTGAGGCTGCGGCTGGGGATGCCGGACGCTTCAGCTCGGCCCACCCCCGCCACTGGCCGCATAGTGACCCGATGCACCCTGGTCCTCTTCTTCATGTCCTTCCTCCTCTGGTCCACCGTGATATTCGGTGTTGAGCAGGGATCAGGGGTGGGGTCTGTGTTTTCAGGACTCATGGCCACACTCATGGCGGGGTCTTGGGTGAAGCTCCTGATAACCATCCTTCAGCAGCCAGAGAGCAAGAGGAGACTGCCGTACATGGCGCCGTGTGTACCCTTCATTCCTGCGGCGGCCATTTTGGTCAACAGCTACCTCATGCTTAAACTGTCTCCACTCACCTGGGCCAGGTTCACCCTGTGGTGCTTCATAGGTGAGACCGATCATCCATCATAATTTTCCTGTTACAGCCTGTGTGACAGAAAATCTAATCAAGAAATCCCTAAAATGTCAAAATGTAGAAGACTAAATATCATAATTATCCACATTTGCTTACCTTTGCTCTTCTGCATCTCACCCTCTGGTTAATTTATGATTGACCAACATGGCAGCGACCAAACGACAGAGTCACGGCTTCATCAAAACTCATGAAAGGTGTCTCTTATAATATCAAAATAAGGTGACTAGACGTCCCTGATTTCCAGGGACAGTCCCTGTATTGGATGACCTTTCCCGAACTAAAGCTGTCCTTGGAAATGTTCCCGATTTAAGCGTTTCATGAATGAAAATGAAACAAAACAAAAATGTTGCGTGTAGACTAGAACAACAGTTATTATGGCGGCTGAGTAGGTAGGAACTACAAACGGCTCTGCTACGGAACAGCTGCGATTTTTGCTGTCCGCCAATCCCTACAGGATGGGTTTGTGAGGCGAATTTCGTGATGGATTTTGGACAGCAAGAATCGCGAAACCTCACAAGAACCTGCGGATTCACATGCAATCGTGTGATAACAAGTTGTCTCTATAAAGACAGCCACGTAACCATTTAAGCATGTATGTGGTCTTCATGTGACAGAGAGCCTGATTCTGGAGCAGTAAATGACACTATCATCAGCATATAAGTGTACATCTGCAGAAGAGGGACTTTTAAGTAAAACTGTTGATGTAAATTGAAAACAACAGAGGGAACCTGAACAGAACCCTGGGGTACTCCTTTTTTAATCTCAACAGATCTAAAAGTGACGCCCTCTGCATGTATGTTATACTCTCAGATAGTAGGTCGTGTGAGTGGAAAGAAAAAATCTCAAACAAGGTGTGAATTCTCAAAAAATGAGGAGAACATTTATCAGGCCACATCAAAATAAGACAAAAATGTCAGATTAATTTACTGCTTTACAAAAATATCCCCTGCAGAGGAAGAAAAGATGAAACATTAGTCCAACAAACTGGCTCTTCTCACAGCCTCTCATCTAATGTGCCACACATCCCCCAGACTGCTGATTTCACTCAGCTCATCCACTCTTCTACCTGAAGCTTTAATTCAGGTGTGTCCACTCTCACCTGCAGACAATCCAAGTGAGAGAAGCTGCAGCAATAACAAAAGGGAAAACACCGATCAGATCTGAAAACAGAATTCCCCCAAAGGATGAAAAACTACACACACCCCTGTACATTCAGAGCCAAAAACCTCAAACCTCAAACATACTACGTTAACATTTATCATATGCATTTAACATATGCTTCAAACCATTACTGACTGGGTGCTAGAGGAATGTGCACCTTCCTTTAGCCTGAACAATAACTGGTTAGGACTCTATGGCCTCACAACACTGTAAACGGTATGAAACTAGCAGACAGATTGTTCCATCAGTCTCCACAATGATCCACAGTGTCAACAGTAAAGCATACAGCAACATATAGTTTCTGTGCAGCCGTGTAGTTCTTTCTTTTTCTTATAAATTGAGCAGTTCTTCGAATGAAACCGGCTCTCCAGTACGAGTACCACAGTTTTCTTGAAGGTTTAAAAATACCTGGATCCTCCTTTCAGAACGGCTCCACTGCACATCTGTTTTGACATATGGTTCGAGTTACTTCAAGATTTGTACCGCTGAATATTTTTAGTTTATGACAGTCATGTACGCCGCTCTGCCCACTTAGTTCAGCTCAAAAGTCAGAGGGTCTCTGTTTCTGTGCAGTACAGAGAAAGTCGGGATGTTTGTGCCAGTTTAGAGTTGGGATGTGATTAAAAATAGAAAACTGGACGTTAAATTTTAAGTCAAGTCAAGTCAAGTCAAGTTTATTTGTATAGCACATTTCAGCAGCAGGGCAATTCAAGGTGCTTTACATGAAACAAGCAGGCAAAACATTCAACACAATTTAAAAGTAAAAACAGCGTAAAAGACATTTAACAGATTAAAAGTTACATTCAAAGCTAAAATAAGATTGGAGATAAAAGAAAACAAAGGTTAGATTGGAGAGATAGAAAAAAAAAAGATCAAGACAGGCAGATGATGAAGATGTTGATTAAAGGCCTCAGGTTTGATTTAATGATAGGCCACAGCAAACATATGCGTTTTCAGCTGTGATTTAAAAGAGCTGAGAGTTTCAGCAGACCTACAGTTTTCAGGGAGTTTGTTCCAGATATGAGGAGCATAAAAACTAAAAGCTGCTTCTCCACGTTTAGTTCTGACTCTGGGGACAGAGAGCAGACCTGCTCCTGATGATCTGAGCGGTCTGGATGGTTCGTAACGTATCAGCATATCAGAAATGTATTTTGGTCCTGATCCATTCAGTGCTTTATAAACCAGCAATAGTATCTTAAAATCAATTCTTTGACAGACAGGAAGCCAGTGTAAAGATCTGAGAACTGGGGTGATATGATCTACTTTCTTGGTCTTAGTGAGGACTCGAGCAGCAGCATTCTGAATCAGTTGGAGCTGTCTGATGGATTTTTTGGGGAGACCTGTGAAGACACTGTTACAGTAGTCAAGTCTGCTGAAGATAAATGCATGGACAAGCTTTTCCAAATCCTGCTGGGTCATCAGTCCTTTGACCCTTGATATATTCTTCAGGTGATAGTAGGCTGACTTTGTAATTGTCTTTATGTGGCTGTTAAGATTCAGGTCTGAGTCCATGACAACACCAAGGTTTCTGGCTTGGTTTGTGCTTTTTAACATTATCGATTGAAGCTGAGCGCAGACTTTTAATCGCTTAAACCTGATGTTGATTCAGATCAAAAGTTTAACTGTGATTGTGTTGAGATGAAGCAGACAGAGGAACACACTGTTCATCCAGTTCTGTTCCCTGTAAGATCTGCTGCTGGTCCACAGATGATGAAGAGGGGAAGAGTTTCCTGCCTTCTGGGATTCATGAAGGTGTAAAAATCCCTCCAGCTGGACGGTTCCTCTGCCTGGCATCTCTACTGTCCGTCCTGCTCTCTGAGGTTACGCCTTTAACAGTTCCATGTGTCTGTTGCTCTGCAGGTTTGTTGATCTACGGATGTTACGGCATGTGGCACAGCACGCTGGAGCTGAACGCTCGTGAGCAGCAGGCGCACGCCAGCTCCTATCAGCGCTACGACGACCACCTGGATGACACCTTCTCTCCTGATGACAACGTTTACCCCCAGGAAACTGATGAGAGACCCTACCAGGGCTGGTCTGCTCCAGAGGAGAGGGGATACCCGTACCAGCAGCAGAACCAGTACCAGGAGGAGAACCAGTACGAGGACCTGGATGGAGGGCAGCATCAGGGTTATTATGAGGATAACGAAGACCAGTACGGGTACCAGTCTGGACCAGGAGGCCAGTATGAGAGCAGAGGGGGCAGAACAAGAGGGCGGACCAATCATGGGTTTGACGCAGATGAAGAGGACTGAGAAGATGTAAAACTTTTGAAGCTGATGCTGAACCAGAGGATCCCCTCGTGTCTGCTCAGTGTGAACACCTTGTTTGGATTTCAGGCGTGAAGGTGGATGATTGGACATGGTCACAGACGGACACCTCCCACCTCAGATATGACTGAATGAGGCCTCAGCAGCTGCAGAGGAACTTTTTCACGGTTAGAGTGAATCGTCATCGATTTTTATGCAGCTTCAGACTGCAAGTTTATTTTTGACTGAGCTCTGTCACAAGACCTCTGTCAGCAAATACAGAGGAAAATAGCAATCACAAATTAGCAATTCTTGTGCTCCTCTACCACTTAGTTTGTCTTAGTGAGAAACTTAATCTCCAGCCGACTCCAGAACACAGAGAGTAATAACAGAGGTCCAAAAACAGAGCCCTGAGGCACACCATTTATTATTTCTCAAGATCTAAAGGTGAGTCTTTCTGCTGACAGACGGATCAATCTGACAGTCCAATACTGAGTAATCTGTTTCATGATTCTAGTGTTGAACGCTGTCACCTAAACAGTCATAAAATCAGCTGCGAGTTATTTAACGCTGAAGCATTTGATGATTTTTGGAAGTTTAGGTAAGGACAGAGTCAGGTGACCTTTAAAATCAATAAAAACACGTGGTTAATGTTGTTAAAGGATTAAAAAAGTACATTGGCTAAGTCAGGAAAACTTCGATATTAAGTTTTAGTGCATTATTGTTCTTTGGCGTGCTCATTGCACATCATTTAAAAGACTAAAAACTCAACCATCATCAAATTTTAAAGGATTTTAGGAGCTTTTTTCTTTTCGTCTTTGGATCTCTGTAAAAACCTGTCTGTTTCTTTAATGTAATAATTTTCCTGAGTGAATGGTATTTACAGTGAAGGACTGTCTGCTTTATTTATTGACTGTGTTGATGTGTTCACCTGAGTTAGTGTTACATTTTGTCTGACTTAAAGGAATAAATTTAGAGTGAAATAATTTATCCTGGGATTTATTTAAAAATGTTTATTAATGGCAAAAAAGCGACAGATCTCACAATTAAGGCACATTTTTGATATACTTAAAAAAAAAAAGCAGGTTCAACAAAATCGGTTATACTTTAGAAATGTTTTCATGCAATAAGAAGTAGAAAATTAATCTAAAAAAAAACAAAAAGAGAAACAAAAAACTACAAGTGTAATAAGGAAAACTTTAAATGTTTAGACGACTATATCAACAATGTGAAATAATCCTCTGAACAAAACTCAAACTAAAGGTGATAGATGAACTTAAACAACGTCTACAATCTCAGTCTGAACATTTTTAAGGACGAGAAATTTCAACAGGAAGAAAAAAGATTCTGCAGATCCAGCTCACGATAATTTGTGTGGATTGTGTTTCCATGACTCTGCAGTTGGTTGTCTAACTTGATTTGACTGTATTTGAGTCCTGTACAAACTGCTAACACCAACATGAAACTCTCTCTTGGATAAGCCAAATGTAGAAAAATAAAATCCAGACTCGGAGAATCTTTTCTTCACACTCGTGCGCTCTTGGCGTGGTTGGCGGGGGGATCCAGCGGCGTGGCCGTGCCCCCCTGTCTGGAGTAGTAGAAGCTGTTCTCCCTGCTCAGGGTCGCGGGGTCGATGCCGAAGCAGCACAAGATCAGAGCGCCACCAAAGAGACAGAGGGCGGAGCCAACCCAGCCGGCGTACAGGGAGAAGCCGAATGACATGAGGTTGTCTTCCTGGTGAGAGCCAATCGGGAACCAGATGGTGGAGATGATGCCGAGCACAGCTGGACAGATGAGGATACAGAAGAGATAAAAGAGAGAAACAGACAAAAATTGAGTTTGAGTTTCTGCACAGTGTCCAAAATCATGTGGCCGCTCGTCCCTGAGGCTGTTTACAGGAAGTACCTGTCTCTCACAAAAGGAAACAGGTGTGTGTGTGTGTGTGTGTGTGTGTGTGTGTGTGTGTGTGTGTGTGTGTGACAGATGAACTCGGGCAGGATGAGGTTCAGTTTGACTCACTATGACCCTCCTTCCTCCTATAAGAAGTGAAAAAGACCCACCAAACGCACATCCTAAAACCAAAATATGTGTCCAAAAAACAAAAACACAGTCTCCTACGATCAAAACTATTACACTGCTAAAACAAAAATATGTCTTTTAAAGTTTTAAAATCTTTAAAATCTTCTGTGTGACTGTAAAAAATATTTTGTGGTGTTTAAAGTGCAGCTTTTGTGAAATACATTCAGACTTGCATTTTTCCTAGCGGCCAGCAGGGGGCGACAATGACAGGTGTGTTTGCGTAGTAGTCTGTGATACATCAGTTAAGAGTTTGATAAATTTATGGTCTTGAAGTATCTGTAGTTTTGAATCCTTGTTGATACAGCCTGATGTTTGATAGATGACTAACTTCATCAAAAACATCCTCCTCTGTTATCTCGAGGACTGTGGTCTCTAAAAGTCTGAGTCACCTGAGGAACTCTAATCTAGTATGAGTGTGTGTGAGCGTGTGTTTGCGTGTGTGTCCATCTAACCCATGATAATAAATAGGATCCCTGCTATTCTCGCGCGGCGCAGCTTGATAGCTGAGGTGTCATTCTGCAGCCGGACGCAGGGCATGGACATGAGCACGAGCAGCATTGCAGGCAGGCCGAGCAGACATGCGCATATCATCAGGGCGCGAGACGTCTGCACATGAGCTGTAAAAAAAAAAGAGAGAGACAGAGGTTTATACGAGAAAAGAAGAAGAAGAAGAAGCCTGTTTTTGCTTATCTCTGGCACTCTGTCAGAGATTTACAGTCAGGAGTTTTCACACATGTGCAGTCAACTCTTCAAGGTGCAAATACCACACTAAAAGAAAAAAACATGACATTATAATTAAATACAGGATCGTTTTTCAAGTATGTAAAAAAGCTCTGTCACACCCATGTTTGATGTTTTTGGAGTAAAGTTACTGCTGCTTTAATTTGCACATAAAACTTTTGCATCCTTAAGTGAAAACCATCTTTAAAAACACATTTGGATCGAAAAAATCTGCAAGACAAAATGAAATTATCTCCTATGAAACGAGGTGACATAAAAGGTAAGAGATCGTTAAATGAAAATGATCAAGCTGAGTAAAAACAGATTCAGTGGGTTCAGTTACAACACTGCATTCCACATCTGTGCGCAGTGGTGGAGCCAAATCAAAGACAGAGAAAGATGAATATTTCTTCATGCAGTTACATTAATTCAAAATCCTTATATTTCAAGTATTTTAAGTGATGCCATGTTCTGTGTTTTTTGTTTCATCATTTCTGGAGTGAAAATCTGACAGGTTGTGGATGAGGAAAGACAAAATTTCAACTTTATAGGTTTGAAAACTAAGAAATGTCATTAAAAATGTCCAAAAAGTGATCAAAATAAAAACTTCCTAATAGTTCAATGTGCACTTTACTTATGCAATTACACAAATCTTAACAGCTTCACGCACTTTATGTCAAAATAACGAATTCTGTCAAACTTTACGCACAAACCAAAAGTTATCCAGAACTTTAAATCTGAACTTTCCCCTCGCCCCTTCTGTCTCACCTGGCAGGCTGAGGATCTGGTTCAGGGCCACGCAATGATAGAGGGCTGGGGAGATCACGCACTCTGCCCAAAGTCCCCTCGAGCCGAGCTCCTCCATGCGGACGCACGTGGCCACCGTGTAGTCGCAGGTGCGGACCCAGTCGTTGGTGGCCGTGGCGACGATGATCCCGACCCAACCCGCGCAGCTCGCGGCGCTGCCGGTGATCTGCCTGCACATGAGCGCCATGGAGCAGCCGTGCGCTTTTACGCGTAGATCTCCAACAAGAGCAAGTGATCAGAGATATCCAAATATTCGTTTTTAAGCAGACTAAGGTGGCTTTTAATCTTTTTGGAGCTTTAAGAATTAAAAAAAAGTTTTGTTTGTTGCTCCAGAGGATGAAAAAGTATTTCATAAAGCAGATATTCTCAGTTTGTAAAATAGGAATGCGAGTCCAAAAAAGTAGAAATGTAAAAATAATCCTCCTGCGTCCCCTCGGTGCTCCACAGACTGATCCACAGAATGAGATTTATCATCGGGTGTGGTGAAAAACAAAACCATCGGTGCAACCTGTGAGCCAATCAGAGCACGAATGAAATCTTAACTTAAACCAGACCTGGAGAGATAGACAGGCAACCCATCCACTGACCTGTACGCATGCGCAGATAGAAGTTTGTTTTTTTAAATCTGAAAGTTTCAGGAAGGATCTTCGTGTTCTGAATCCAAATCCGTTTTTCTTTATAAACCAGATTTTCCTTTGAAACCCACTCACCTGCCTCACGGTGGCCCCCTGCTGGTCACCATCTGCACCACACATACCCTCATTTACTTCAAACAATAACATAAACATAAAACATGTTGATTAATTATTGATTTATTAAATAATTTCAAGCAGGATACCATAAAAATGTGACGATTAAAGACACCAGTCTCTACCCTGATAGTGACTTTTTTTAATCCACAGACGTGTTTGTCCAGAATATAGTGATATAAAACATTAAACTTTCATTAATCACTTACAAAGTCTACCTATCATCATCATCGTTATCATCATCATCATCATCATCGTTATTATTGTTTTCTTTTTTTTACACACACGGGTTATGTTAGCTACTGGATAGATTTGTCGTTGACGTCACGTTCTAAAAAAACTAAATAGACAAATTTTATATATTAAATGTTCAAAATCCTTCATGAAATAGCTTCAAATGTACACTCTCCAGCTGCATGTAAAATGTACACAAAGTTACAAAAACCCCCCCTGCTCTCCTGCTACAGTCAGAGGGACAAAAAAACGGTGACGTGTCCTCTGGACTCGGGTGTCTTCATGCTTCTGTAACGTCCTCTAAGGCCACTCCTCGATTTTTAATCTCATAAATTACCTTCAGCTCTTTTTGTGACTTTGTTCTGTCATCCTTGGTGTCAGCTTTTGATTTTTAAAACGGATTCTCCTCTCAAACTTCGTTCTCAACTTTCCCTTTCGACTGTCTCTAGTTTTCTAGTTTCATCCTTCTGTTCCCTCCTCGCTCACTGGTTCTTCAGCGAGTTGATGTGGGCGCAGATCTTGAGAGCTGGTCCCAGTTTGATGTTCATGCTGGTCATCAGGTGGTCCTCGGTCAGCAGCAGCAGAGCCTGACCGTCGATCTCCTGCAGCCGGAAAGCCTCGGCCACGTCGCCGCAGCCTGGAAGACAAAGACACACGAACCAGGTTTCAGTTTGAGGGTTAAAGGGATATTCCGGCGTAAAATTAACTTAGGGTCAAACACACCGTAACACCGAGTTAGACAACCCCACAGAGATGAATGTTGCTGACTGCTTGCTTCTCTAGTTATACCAACTTTAGTAACGACCGCAGCCATAGTTCTAGCCACCAAACATGAGACTAAACACAACTCACCTACTCTCTTCCAGCAGCCGCTTGTTTGTAGCGAGACCTCAGGCCAGTCCATCACAGACTGCTGCGGGGTGCCGCAGCTCAAGGAAGAACATTTACGACTGTTTCTTTATCATTTCCTTGAAGTAATAATCATCATATTAATCATTAATCATCAGACGCTGTAGTTCTTCTGTCTTAGCGTCTCGCTCTGGTTGCATTTACATGAAGAAATGATCACAAATGTTCTTCCTTGAGCTGCGTCACCCCGCTGTAGTCCATAATGGACTGGCCCGAGGTCTCGCTACAAACAAGCGGCTGCTGGAAGAGAGAAGGTGAGTTGTGTTTAGTCTCATGTTTGATGGCTGTGACCCTATATGTCCTGTTGATGAAGTTAGGTGCTGTTCTGAGCATTATTTGTGGCTATAGAGTGGCGTTTTGGTTGAGTGCTTGTCTCTCTGTATCGCTATCAGTGGTTGTTACTAAAGTTGGTATAATTGGAGAAGCAAGCGGTCGACAACATTCATCTCTCGAGGGGGTGTCTAACTCGGTGTTACGGTGTGTTTGACCCTAAATTAATTTTATGCCGGAATATCCCTTTAAAGTCGGCATGAATTTAAAACAATGAGCTGAAACTGTCTCATGTGTTTCTAAAACTAAAATCATAAAAGTTTTCAGTTCTGTTTTTATTACAGATTGTGCTGCATCAGTTTACGGACTCTCTTTTAATTATGGTCGGTCTTTGTATATGAGTATATATTTTTTTAATTAGTGGGATATTTTGACTTTTTATTCCAAAATATATCTTTATTTAGTGTTTCAAAACAAAGCTATATCTAAAAATAAGAACTAAACTGAACCACTGAGCATATTTATTTTAGAGAACATTGACACACCTGCAGCTAACACACACACACAGACACACACACACACACACACACAGAGAAGACGGGGAGGAGTGAAGTTTTCATGTCGACATATTTACTGGTCCAGATGAGTAAAACCTGCAGATTTGTTTGAGTTTGGGAGTGACAGCCTGACCTCTCCCTGTTTTCATTCTCAGCAGCTGGTTTCGCCGTGATGTCACTCACACTGACAGTTTGTGGTTAAAGTTGCACACGAGCGCATTCAGCAGTTCATTTTAAAGATTTGCGAAACATTCCGCCATCTGTTGACGATTAAGAGAAGTCAACGTTTCTATAAATCAAATTAAAGATTTGAACAGAAGCTGCCAGATTTAAAGACGCTCCACATGTGTGTGTGTGTGTGTGTGTGTGTGTGTGTGTGTGTGTGTGTGTTACCTGGCAGGGTGTGTATGAAGGCCGTCACCTCCTCCACACTCCACTGTGAGGGGGCGGGTTTGAACGTGGTCGTGGGCGTGGTGGGCGCAGAGGAGGTCAGGGCGGGTGCAGACGCCCTCCTCGCTCTCCGCGCCGCCCTGCGCTCCATCCTGGCTGTCATGGCAACGGCAGGGTCCTCCTCCCCCATGTCCTCTTCCTCCTCCTCCCCTTCCTCCTCAGGTCCGGCCTCCATGTCTTCCTCCTCTTCCTCTTCTTCTTCTTCCTCCTCTTCCTCTGCGGCCGCTTCCTTCTCTTTTCCCTCCTTTTCTCGACGCCCGGCGCTCCACAGGTCCCGAGGCTGGAGGGAGACGTGAGAGAGAGGAGGTGCGGGTGAGACGGGTGAGTTTAAACTTCATTGTTTCAGTATCTTAAATATTAAATAAATACGCCTTTAATGCATCTAAAACAGCTGAAATAAACTGACATTAGTTATAATTTTGTCGCAGAAACATGTAAAAGTTTTCATCAGCTACAAATGGCCTCTGTACGGGAGCCCTGAGAGGACATTTTCACAGGAAAACTGAAAATGATCGTTTTGAAGAGCTGTACTGATATTTCAGAGAGTGACTGTGTTTGATTTCTGAAAAGTTGGAGTTGTACTTTCTTCGTGTGATGGTGTAATCTGTAAAAATCTGCTCGTTCAGGGTGTGGTCCCTACCAGCCGCAGTAGCAGAGGTTTCCCAGGAACTGACTCCGCCCTGTTCAGAACTGGGCGGGGCCTCTCTGACCGGCTGCCTGCACTCAGAGCCCGCAGACGCTTCGTCAGACGAACGTTAAACCTGATCAAGAAAGACAGGAGGGAGAAAACGGAGGAGAGATGAGAAGATACTTTCACCCTCTGCTGCTTAGGTTCACACACACATCTGCTGCTTACACCTGCGAGCGTCTACACACACACACACACACACACACACACACCACATCCTGCCACCGCCGCAGTGAGAGCTACACCTTAGGACACCTCTGCTCTTCAGAGACTGTGTGTCTGGAGGTCACACAGATCAAAAGCTGGTTTTCTGTGTTTGAGCCAATCGCACGAGGTCTTACCCGCGAGCACAGGAAGTGGAGCAGAAACGCTTGGACCGCATGAAGTTGTGGGCGTGGCCTCTTTTCCCACAGAACTGACAGTGCAGCACCGTCCGGTCCCTGTGGGTCGACCCTGTGTGAGACAAAGACACTCATGATCACTAATACAGTCTTTTCTGGGAGTCCGGAGGTCCATCATGTTCTGGAGGTTCTTCTGGATCGCAGTCTCAGCAGATGACTGTCTAACATGAGTCTGGTTCTGATCCGGGTTTCTGCCTGTTAAATGAAGTTCTTCTTCTCTACTGTCACTTGATAAAAGCTGAAAATCATGGTGTTCACATTTTTTAAAACCATCTCGTTTATAAGTCGCTCACTGTTCCCGTGTTCCTCTACGTCTCCGGCCTCCTCCTCCTCCTCCGACTCCGTAGAGTGCTCCGACTTTTTCACCGTGTCCGACACAGGTGACGCTGCCTTCCCATTGGTCCCGTTCACTTCCTTGGGTTTGGTCACCTGCTCTGGAACGAGGAGGGACGAGCGGTTCACCTGCAAGATAGAAAAGTACTCAGAGTCACGCACAAAGGGGTTTAAGAGTCTGTGTTTGTCTGAGGAACTCTGTGTCTCAGTAGCAGGAACCAGGGTCTAAATGTAGTACCGGGGTAGTTCATCAACCCCTTAGGAAGTCCTAACCCTGAGAGTAGAACGACAAAGTCCAGGATTATCCAGGTGCAGGACCTGAAGATGATCTGACTTACACTCATTCATATATTACACATGTGTTTGTGTGTGTCCCCTTACAGGAAAAGGCTGCAGACCCTCCTGGATGACAAACCCCTCCACCAGGTGAGTCAGAACCTGCCGTCCCTCAGGCCACGCCCTCGGCTCCCAGGGGCTGTTCAGAGACGCGCTGAAGGCATCAGACTCGTCCTCCGATTGGCCGAGGGGCTCCGTCTCCGTCTCGACCTCCGTAAGGTGCTGCGACTCGTTCGCCACTTTGTCGACTTTCTCCGTCTCGCGCTGCGGTAGGCTGAGGTCGGTCGGGTGGGCGGTCTGAGCGGGGAGGAGGGGAGGAGGGTGCTCGGCTGAGGGAGTGATGAAGGGCGAGGAGGGTGGAGACTGAGAGGAGAGGCTGGACAGCGCTGGAGGAGAAAAGACGGAGATCAGAGTTTTCAGACAAACAAAGACTCTCCTTGAAGCTCTTAAAGCTGCAGTGAGGAACTTTCGTCTGGAGTTTTTGACACAGTTGACTGACTGATTACATTAGTGTCACACAAATATCCTGCATGAGTCATTGTTGAAATTTTATAAACATGAGGTTTAGTTTAATGTCATCTATAAAATCAGCTGTGTCCCACACCGGTCTAACAGAAAAGAAAGTTCATGTGGAGAGCCGCTTTGATTAACCCCCAATTTTCACTGCATCTGGAACAGCTCCAATACAGAACCAATTCCTACTGTATCCATTTATGAGGCGAATTTCGTGGCGGATTACAGACAGCAGGAATCGCAAGAACTCACAAGAACCCGCGGATTCACGTGCAATTGTGCAGTAATACGTAACAAGCTAAAAACAACATCTCCTCATCCATGGTGTCATCGGGGTGAAATGACGTCTAAAAACCTTTCACTTGTTCGTCTCCGCCCGTTTGCATGGTGTGAAATACGATCCTCCTGAAACACGGAGTGTTTTATTTTGAAAAGAAGTCGGATGTTTTATTTTGTGTCTGTCCTCGACTTCCTTTCCAGCACGGGTTAATCTGTGCTGAATTTATCCGCCATGCTCTGGAGTCCAGAAAGATTAGAACTCTTGTGATCAGCTGAGGAGTCCGGCGATCCACAGAGGAACGGAAAGAAGTCGGTGGAAACTGACACACTAACTTTAATGATTACGATCAGCTACGATCGGAGGATATGACCTTTCTTAGCCGTTCCAGATGCGGTGGAATTGGGGGTAAAACGACCCCTCAATTTAAGACAAATGACCAGTAGAGGGGGTCGGTGCAAGCCTCCGCAAGGTCACAAGAGGTCGTGGGTTTTCTCTGTGCCTCATAACTATGTAGGCTGAGCCCAACAACCCTGTGGATCAGAATCAGGTGATAAAAGAGAGAGCTTCACATCTGCATAAAAACTGAACATTTCTGAACCCAGTGGAAGTCCTCACCTGACTGGTTGTCTGACTGTGTTGACATGTTCTCACAGAAGTCCTCCTGGCTGACCGGTTGAAGGTCCCGATGAGGCTCTGGGAGTCTCTGATTGTGGACAGAGATCTCTGGGACTGGGGTTGGTACCGGTACTGTCACTGGTACCGCAGCTGGAGGTGGAACTGGGGCAGAAACAAGCGGCTTGGTGGGTTTCAGCTCCATACTTGAGTCTCTGACGGTTTCAGGCTTTGGGACTGGCTCTGTGTTCTGGTGCTGATGAAGACTCTGACTGGTCAGGTCTTCAGACTGGTCCATAGTGGTCTCTCCCTCCTCTTTCTCCTCCATCTTTTTCTCCTCCTTCGCTCGGTCACTCTCTCCTTCCTCCGTCACCTCCATGTCTTCGTCCTCTTTGCCTCTTTCTGCTTCTTGCGTCGGTTTCTTCCCGCTGAGGCTTCCCTCCGTCTCCGCTGACAGCCTCGGCTTCTCCTCCTTCTCTTTCCCTCTTTGGTCGTCTTTCTGCACCGTCTTCAGGTCTTTCCCTACACCCCCCTCCTCTCTGATCCCTTGTCTCACCCCTCGTGGTCTCTCCCTCTGCTCCTCGCTCTCCTTCGCCTCTTTTTTCTGGGTCATAGTCTGTATCTGAGGGCCCGCCTGACTCGGAGGGGACGCCGGACTCAGGAGGGACGGAGGCGAGGGCAGAGGAGAGGTATTTTTTGGCACCGTTGGGTTGACAGGAAGAGGAAGCACGTCCTCACCGCTCAGAGTCCTCTTTGATTGGCTGGTCAAGTCAGAGGACTCTACGATTGAAGGCGGCGACTGCACAGTGTGGCCGTAGGTGCCGGGTTGCGTCTGGCGGCCCGAGGAGAGAGCGATGATTTGCAGCTGCCTCGCTGCAGACGGCGAGCGCTCGAAATGGGAAGAAACAGACATTGGATTGGTCACTGATAACGAGCTGTGCTGTGATTGGCCGGGCCCGAGCATGGTTTGAGTTAGCGGACAGGTCTTGAGCCCGGACAGCGGCCTGCTGACGGAGGAGGCCTGGGTGGCGGGGGCAGCAGCGATTGGTTGGAGGGCTGAGGTTTGCCTCGGCGACGTCACTCTGTGGCCGTTTGGAGAGTGAAGTCTGGGTCTGAGGGGGATGGCCCGGACCGGAGAGTACAGAGCTGTGAGAGAGAGAGAGAGAGAGAGAGAGAGAGAGAGAGAGACAGAGGATGAAGAGGAAACATGACAGAACCGCTGAGGTGAAAACATGATGTTCAGTAACGACCGCAGATAGAAATACAGAGAGCCACGCCCCCAACCAAAACGCCACTCTATAGACACAAATAATGCTCAGAACAGCACCTAACTTCATCAACAGGACATATAGCGGGGTGACGCAGCTCAAGGAAGAACATTTATGATCATTTCTTCATGGAATTCAATCAGACCGAGACGCTAAGACAGAAAAACTACCGTGTCTGCAAAATGATTCATATGGTGATTATTACTTCAAGGAAATGATAAAGAAATGATCATAAATGTTCTTCCTTGAGCTGCGACACCCCGCTGTAGTCAGTAATGGACTGGCCTGAGGTCTCCCTACAAACAAGCGTCTGCTGGAAGAGAGTAGGTGAGTTGTGTTTAGTCTCTTTGCTCAAGAAATCAGGCAAAGTTAAAAAGATGTTTATGACCCTATATGAGCATTATTTGTGGTTATAGAGTGGCGTTTTGGTTGAGGGCGTGTCTCTCCGTATTGCTATCCTGCGGTCGTTACTAAAGTTGGTGTAACTAGAGAAGGAAGCGGTCGGCAACATTCATCTCTCGACGGGGTGTCTAAGTCGGTGGTACAGTGTGTTTGACCCTTAATTAATTTTACGCTGGAATATCCCTTTAAGATGCAAAAGTTAAAAGTTTAGTTCCTGTAAACCTGCAGCCACAAAAGCTAACACCTCTCTTACTACCTCTAAAGTAACACCTGCGCAGCAGTAGGACTGTGTGGCACCATCTTGTCTCTGTGACATTCACACTGAAGGTGAGATGTTTCAGGGTTTAAACTCAATCATCTGTGATTAAAGGTGCATCGACAGGTTAGTCTTGCAGTCGTAGAGAAATGAGCCCCCCAGCTAATCAGACACCAGGGGGACTGAACCTGTCAGTGAGCTTCATCATTTAGCCCTGATGTTCATTTCATGGTTGTTGCCTCATGCTGATGCTGAATAAATAAAGCACAGAGACGCTGACAGTCTGGCTCCGCTGTGACACCATCGGTTCCCTGCAGGGACCTACTTGGCGGAGGGACGGAGAGGTGACGGCTGGGTGTGGTCGGGCTCTCGGTTGCCGTGGTGCTGGGCTGCGGTCGCGGCCTGAGAGGGGGGAAGAGAGGGGCGTGAGGGCGAGAGAGGGGAGGCGGGACTGAGGAGGGGGGTTTGAGGCGGAGGGAGGGAGGGATGGTGAGGGCCCCGGGGGGAGGAGGTCTCAGGGTGAGACTCTGAAGCTGGAGAAGAGAGAGGGAGACAGAAAGACAGAGAGAGAGATGATCAGATATGATATCAGGATATAAGGATTAAACCCAAACTAGTACTTTCTGGATGTCATTGGAAAATAAAAACTGGTAAAAGCGTCCATCACTGTTTTCCCGATAATGCAGCCGCTGTTATTAGACTGTGCAGAGTGAGCGTTGAAAGCTTGTCAGTCAAATACCAGCCGCAGGACTTCACACCGAACTCAAACATGCACACAAGAAAAGTCAGAACTGCTCTTCTGCTCACCTGAGCGGAGGCGGGGTTAGAGGAAGCAGGAGGAGAGGAGGTGGAGGAGGAAGAAGAGGAGGAGGAGGACAGGGCAGGTCGCATAGCAGATGTGAGAATCAGCTGCAGGAGGAAAGAAGAGAAGAGGGAAAAAAGTGAGGAGGAAGTAAAAAGACGAGAGGTGGCAAGGCTGGAAACGTTCGAGGTGTATTTGTGTTTGTGTGGATCTGTGTTTACCATCTGAGCTCTAAGCAGCACCTGGTCTTGGCCAGACCCTTTGAGACCTTTCCCCAGGAGCAAGGTCTGCTGGGATACCCTCTGCCTGACAGGGGACGGGTTCTGATTGGCTCGCACAAGACCAGGTGTGCCCACAGGATGAGCCTGTGATACCTGGAGTGAAAGGGAGGTAGAGAGGAGAAGAGGAGAGAGGAGGAGAGGAGAGGAGAGGAGGGCAGAGGAGAGGAGAGGAGGGGAGAGGAGAGGAGAGGAGAGGAGGGGAGAGGAGAGGAGAGGGGAGGAGAGGAGGGGAGAGGAGAGGAGAGGAGGGGAGAGGAGGGGGACAAATCAGGGGAGCTTTAGAGCAAGAAGACCGTCTTCTTCAAACATTTAGCAGTAAAATTCAGACAGATTATGAGAATTTGTGCAGAGAGGGTGGAAACAAACAAGTTAATGTTGACACTGATCCTGTTTGAATTGAAGGCTCTTTAAAAAGTACATCAAATCATGAGTTTATACTGTCGCTAAGTATGGATGCTTGTCCTAGACAGATGAAAAACCCCCAAATTTGTCATGATATGTTCTGGTTTTTAGTTTTTCCCTGGTTTGTTTTTTCCCTCGAGTGGATTTTCTTTGTGATTTTCCCTAATGTCTCTGTTCCCTGATGTTTCTGTTCCCCTGTTGTCCTTTCTTGTGAGTTTTCAGTTTGTGTTTGACCGTTTCCCTCATGTTCTCAGTGTTTTATTCTCCATTATCAGTTTCCCTCCTTAGTAATTGTCCACACTTGTGTCTCAGTCTCACCTGCCTCTCGTTGCTCGTATCCCTGTGTGTATATATAGTCCCTGTCTTCCCCAGTTTCCTAGTTGGTTCATTGTGAATTTGTGTTGTGTGGTATGTACGAGTGTCTTCAGTGTCTCCATGGGGTTTTTCCCCCAGTGTCTTTGTTGGATTTTGGCTTTTATGTTTTTGCCTTTGGGAGTTTTCTGACACACTAAGTAAGTTTTCATTTTTTTCTTTTAGTTCCTTTTAAATAAATCCTCATTTTGATTCTGCACTTGGGTCCTTTCCCTTCTTGTTTCACTCCTGAACGTGACAAAACTCCGTAAATCTGGTTCCTGACGGGTCAACATGCTGCGCCAAGAATGTAAAAATACTTTTTAGTAATTCACATACTGCATGTCAAATCTTTGCTCAAATAAAATTTGTAATAATTCAGCTGGGATTGGTTTTAGTTGTGATTAATTTGCATTAAAAAATTAACCCATACATAAAAATCATAGGCAGGTAGAGCAGCAGCACAGACACCAAGGTACAGAACAGAGCAGAGGCATACCGAGCCTGAGGGAGGGAGAGCAAAGAAAACAAGGTTTCTGATATTTATGGTTTAGGTTTGGCTGCATGAGACAAACTGAAGTTTTTCATCCCCCTGCCTTTCTACATGCTTACATCTCCCCTCTGTTTCTTGTGCACGTATGAAAAGCCGAAGCAGGGAGAGCAGCAGCAAAGAAATCAGAAACAGCGTAAAAAGGAGGAGCTGAGGTCGGGGAGGCGGGTTGCAGAAGAAGCAGGAAGAGGAGGCAGGCTAAAGCAGTTTAAACAATTTTGACATTTACAAACTGGATGCATAGAAAGTGATCAGCTGATTTACTGCAGGCTGAGCGTGACCTCGTGACCTGCCTGGAAAAACACTGAGCGCAACAGAGTGGCCTAGTGTGGCAAATTTAACCCATTTAAATAGTCAGGTGTGTTTATAAAAGCAATATTTTAGGATTAACAAGCATCCATCCTTGATTAAAATAGTCAAGTTATTCAATATTACTCGACTTCCTGAATGGGAGGCACCCAAACACACCAAAGATCAAAAAACAGCTTCTGAATTTAGAAACCGGGACCATGTCTGGAGCTCATGAATGCAGCAGCAGCCCCTATGATTTTACCCTACTTCACTGTACGTCAGTCTGTGTGGACGAAACCCCGAATAAAAACCCTGCTTCCTCATCTTATTGCTCTGAGCTCAGTGTAATAACTGTCGGCGGCTCAGAGGGTGGATAAACATTTTTATCAGCTCAGATCTCCTCCTGTTTGGACTCTGGTGGCTGAACAGTGAGACAGACTTTGGTGAGAACATAAACACGGAATATTAAAAGTGAGCGGCTCTAAAATAAGAAACTTAAAGGAAAAACCAAACCCTCACTTTGCTTTAAAACCAGAAGTGTTTAAGTAGGCTTTTACTCTGACGGTGGATCAGATTATTTCTAACTGCGTCTTTTTTTTTTAACAGAGATTAAATAAAACAAAATCTGCTGTCATGACACCCAGCCTCCCATCAGCAGAGATCCAACAAAATGATTTTATTAAGGATCTCTATCAACAGATAAATGCATGTTAGTGCAACCAAAAGTCTGTTCTAGATCAAACATTTACAGAGATACAGATCTGCTTGATGCTGTCACTAAAGGCAGCCAGTGCTGAGATTCCCTGACTTCCTTGAACACATCAGAAAACGACCAAACAAACTTCTCCTCCTCTTGAAGACAGACCTGACAAAGCTGGACTGTTTCCTGTTTACTAATGTTCAAACTTCAAACCGGTTAAAATGAGAGAATTCGCTTCTTTACACTGAAGTAAGTCAGAGTGAATCATCTGTGTAACCCACGACTTACAGTAAAACTGAGACTCACCACAAACAGACACATGGACACTGTAAGAGCCAAATATGTTTGAGTATATTGTATTATTATGAGTTGCAGTTCACTTTGTGTGCCTTGGAAGGGCAAAAGATTTTTGACCGTCGTGGCGCTAGCTGCCGGCGTTTTCCTGGCTTGTTCAGTGTTGGATACCAATTGCAAAATAGTTTTGGTTATGGAATAAATTTTTGTTTGCTGAATCTGAGGAACAGCGTCCGGACTTTCAATGATCATCACAACTCACGGTAAAGCTCAGTAGCGCGGCGCGTCAACCAGGTTACTCTGGGTCAAGCATCTCAGTAGCTTTAAGTATCGACTTAGCTCCTACAACATTAGTCAAAAACCTTTTGCCCTTCCGGGTCAAACACCAGCACACAACAGTGACATGACTACCTTTATCCCTGAGCCCCCAGATAACAAGACAGCAACACCAACGGCACACAAAGTGAACTGCAACTCATAATAACACAATATACTCATACAGATTTGGCTCCTACAGACACTGTTTTTATTGATTTGTTATTTATATTTTGGTATAAATCTCAAACATGAATCTGTTTTGGTTTATTTTTTATACTTTGTTCATGTACAACACTTTCTGAAGTCTTCTTATAGATTTTTGCCCTTTATTCATGGTGATTTAAATATTTAGTGTATCTCCGTTTTAGTGTTTCTTCTGTCCAGATGTGGTTTTAATTGATTTGAGTACTTCCTCTTTGTTTAAAGTGGTATCATCTTTGATTGACAGATTGGTGATCTGAACTTACTTCTCTTCTTTCCTTTTTGAATGAGTGTCTATATGGTTTTTTATGTTTGTGTAATCAGCCCTAGTGGACAGTCAGAGAACTGCAGTTTTTAGCTCTCAAACAGCTGCTGACTACCTGTGCAGGTGTGGCCTCAGCTAGGTGACGCATCAGCAAAACAAACAAGAGCGTCTCACTTCTGGAGCGACAAAGAAACAGAGTTTTGTCTTTTTGGTAATGAGGGAATTAAAGGAGAGGAAGCCCTGAAATGCTGCTTTGGTGTCATTCGGTGGTGCTAGACCTGCGGTACGCCACAGTCGTCTCACTTTTTTCAGGTGTCTACTTTGCCACGGCTTGTGTTACAAAATGTAAACACTGCAGGCACCTATACAAATAAGACACAGTGATAAAAAAACAGAGTATATCTATTTATCATGATCACGAGGGTATGAATAAACAGGTTTCTCTGCATGCCTGCAAACACCATAACCAGGATATGATTAAAAAAGCAGACTGAGGTCATGTCACACGTCAGAGAAAAAACTCCTGGATTCAAAGTATGTGGAGCAGGAAGTCCTGCTGGTGGTGTCATGTGATCAAGTGGACATCAGCGTGCTCTGTCTATTCAGAACGTGTGTGTGCTGTCTGTTACCTGTCGGCCAGGTGGGCTGGCTGGTGTGTGGAAGGGCTTGATAGGTGAGGAGGTCGGCGTGGAAACTGGTCTTGTGTTCCCGTTGGTCAGGCTGGTGGAGGTCTTGGATGCCATGGAGGCGCTGTGCGTGGCAGAAGGGGAAGAAGAGGAGGAAGAAGAAAAGGAAGAAGAAGAGGAGGAGGGGAGTGGCGAGGTGGCGCTGGCTACAACAGGAGAGGAAGAGGAGGAGGAGGAAGGAGGGAGGAAAGAGGAAGAAGATGGAGATGTTTTAGAGACCCCTGCAGGGGAGGGGAGGATAGGGCGGGAGTAGGTGCGGAGGGCAGGGGTAGTGGTGGAGGTGAGTTTAGGGGGGGCGGGGACGAGGATGTGTGGGGAAGGAGCCGACGCCACCTTTGGGACGTGGGTTGTTGTGATGGATGGAGCAGGGGTGAGAGGGGGAGGAGGGGAGGAGGTGGTGGGTGTCAGCGAGGGAGCGGGGGAGTCCAGCAGCATGGGATTGGGGGTGAGGCGGGGAGGGGTGGGGGTTGTGGGGTTGGAAGAGTCGGCCGTGGAGGTGGAAGTCTGAGGGCTGGTCCCATTGGTGGCCTCGCCGTGTTCTGATTGGTTCTGACGCAGCAGCTCCCGGTCCATCCTTCAACACTGAAGCTGACTGCACCACACACACACACATACACACACACACACACACACACACACACACACACACACACACACACACACACACACACACACACGGACAGATAACCAATCAAAACACAGCTTTTAGTTTAGTCTTCACCTTCACCCGCATCAACACACCAACAAAAGCAAACAAGCCCATCATCTATAGGACTGATCATTTCTGCTGCATCAGTGTGGGGAACATTGATCCAGCGCACGCTGCAGAGCCCGCCTTTCTTTTACATTTACCTCAGCAAAGACTCACAGAGCGGGATGTGAGAGACTTTTAAAAGGAGGAGATTTTCTGACAGAAAACACCCCAGACAGCACAAGAAATTTGGAAAAAGAAAATTGGACACCTTTGTCCACAGGAGGCGCCCAAACCAACACAACACTTTAAAGCTCCTGTGAGGACTTCAACTGGATATAAGGTTAAAGGGATATTCTAGCGTAAAATTAATTTAGGGTCAAACACACTGTAACACCAAGTTAGACACCCCCTCGAGAGATTAATGTTGCAGACTGCTTGCTTTTCTAGTTATACCAACTTTAGTAACGACCGCACAATAGCAATACACAGCGGTCTGAGGAGCCATGAACAAACTTCAACTAAAACACCACTCTATAGCCACAAATAATGCTCAGAACAGCACCTAACTTCATCAACAGGACATATAGGGTCACAGACATAGTACTAGACACCAAACATCTTTTTAACTTTGACTAATTTCTTAAGCAAAGAGACTAAACACAACTCACTTACAGCAGCTGCTTGTTTGTAGTGAGACCTCAGGCCAGTCCATTACAGACTGCAGCGGGGTGACGCAGCTCAAGGAAGAACATTTATGATCATTACTTCATGAAAATGCAATCAGATCGGGACGCTGAGGCAGAAGAACTACTGCGTCTGCAGTACAAAATGATTAATATGGTGATTATTACTTAAAGGAAATGATAAAGTAATGATCATAAATGTTCTTCATTGAGCTGTGTCACCCCGCTGCAGACCGTAATGGACTCGCTACAAACAAACAGCTGCTGGAAGAAAGATGTGAACTGAAGGGGCACTGTGGAGTGTTTCAGAGGAAGCTCAGTGAAAGACTGTGTTTCCAGTTTAACAGCACTGCTCTTCGAGATCAAAATCACAATTTAACATGTTTTACTATAAGAGGGAATATTTTATAGAGGGGAATATCACACAACAAAAACTTTGGACCACATGTCTGACTTTTCTTTCTTCATTCCTCTGCAGACTGAGTGACACACGACACCAACACTGTCCACCTCAGCTGTGTGATTTGCATCCGACCATGGCGGCGGTTAACCTCACGTGACACAGCAAAAACAGTGAGGGGACGACCTGCACAGATCCAAATGTAAACTTATTTTTCATACCTATGCAGACTAGAGCGATGTTTTTTTTCTGCAAGTATCACAAGTCTTGAAACTTTTATTGTTGTGCCACAGTTCATGATGTCCGTAGATGCAAATTCATTCCCAGCAGTTCTTCTAAAGCACTCCTTATTTCAGTCCTTTGACCTTCAGATGTGTGTTTTCCTCTGTCCTGAATGAGCTTTAGAAGAAAATCTCATTGCGTTTGATGTGGGGATGTCAAAACACACAAAGTAATGCTCCGTTTGTAGTCATGGAAAAAACATATTCAGTTTTTTCCACATCTCTTTTTTGCATATCTCCCAGATCACATGGAGTCAGTTTTTGGTTAACAGAGTCACTTCATAATCACACTGTATACCCATGTTACACACAGCAGCACAGAGTCTGAGTCTATCTGAGCGAAGAAGACGATGCTACACCATCGGTGCACGTGTAAATAAAACCTCAACATGGAGGTCTGCGTGTAGCGGTCATGCTCTCTCATTATTCTGATGCAGCGTGCTCTCTGTAACAAAATCCATCATTACATGCACATAAAAAGCTAATGAACACAGTTATCTTTGCCAGTAATCTGTTTTAGATTTATAGAAGAAACAGACGAATGTATTAAATGATATTTATGTCAGAAGAATATAAAACTGCATTCTTCTATCCACTCGACAGGGTTTACATTAAACACGAGCTGGTGACTGTTTTAATCAGCTTGTATATTTGATTATTTAAAGTATTCGATATAATGACTGCAGATTTAAACCAACTGTGTTAAGGTGAATCAGTGATATGGGCTGTACCTTTATAAAGTCCTGAGTTTGATTCTTTATGTCCTTAGTTTGTTGCTTGTTTAGTTTGATTCGCTGATGTTTCATCTTACGCATGAATCAGGGTTATTATCGATTTTCTGTTCATGTGATTCTGTGCTACTTTTAGATGCATGATAAGTTCGGCACAAACAAAGTCTGAATGTGGACTCTGTCTGTGGGACTATGTACTGAAGTCAAAGTGATATTATGACATTTACAGTTCAGTACAGCTGAGTGAAAACTCCCTCACAGAATAAACCGTTTTCTTTCCAAGATTTCTAATATCCTAAAGCAACAAATGTTTAAACTTTAAACCTCTAAAGGATAAAATCACACCGCTAAGCTGTAATAAGAATATTATTAACACAGCTGTGAACGACAGGGGAGACGTCGGTGACCTTGGAGCCAGTGGGGGTGTTTGTTTTCCAGCTATCACTATAAAATATCATATTAAATTATCTAAAAATAAACAGTTTATGCTGAAAGTTTAACCACCGTCTCAAGTGTAACCTGGGATTATCGAAGCTTTTTAGCCAGATTAGTGGATTGTAACACGACTCACTCAGGACACTTGTGCAAATTAATACTGCAAGTGTAAAATCATCCTGATCTGATCCCTACCTCAGGTACATGTCAGTGTTTTTATTCTTTGTAGAGCATCTACAGGAAATAAAAATCAGTGAATCAATTAAACACATCTTCTTACAGTTGTTGTCTATACAATTACAGCTGACTTCTTCAGGTTTCTAAAGCTCAAACTCTTCTAATAAATCAGTTTGATTTCATAAATAGGTAATAAATCCACAAATAAAGGGAGGAATTTGACATTCTGCTGCAAACCTATCTGAGAAACTGAGTGACTGTGCTGCCACTTCATCCCTGTGCATCATTTCATAAATAAAAATATGGACTATCTCAGGAATGAATCTTTGCAAACAGGTATTTTTCCAAGTCATGACAAACAGAAATGCCCACTGAGGATTCCTCTAATGTCACTGAAGCACTTAGTTATCCAGCAGTCAATCTGCCACATCTGGAGATGGCAGCAAACTGGTTAAAATCGCATTAATGGTTTGTTTCTGGCTTTTAATGGGCTCTCTGGGCTCTCAGTCTGCAGCCTGAACTCAGCTAATTTCACGCAACATCACCACGCAAGCAGGTGCCAGTCCACGCACAGCGGGGCTGATGCTGACATCTGGCCCGCAGCCTGTTCGCTGAACTATGAGCTCCTCTTGATTCATTCAGAGCCGAACTGAGAATTAACGAGTGTCTGTGCATGTCGGTGACAGTTAGGCCAGAGATCATGCATGTGACTATCAAAAAAAAAAGAGAAAAGATGGAGACAGGCCTGCACAGAGGAGAAGTCTGGCGATAAAAACATTTGGGGAAACTGTCATGTCCCCGGGCCGCGGAGAGCTCTACCTACCCCCTGATGTCCGCGTCGTCCTGCAGGTTATTCCCGGGGTTGTCCATCCGAGACAGACCGCATGTTTGGAAAGTCTGTTGCTGTTATCTGATGAACGGCTCCGGGCTTCGACAGGCAGAAATGGGCGTGTTTGAAGCCTCACTTCCTCGTCTGACAGCGCAGGAGCTGCTGTGGAGTGCGCGTCACGCTCCCCCGGATAATAACCCCAGCAGCCTCACCTCCGATAATCTGCGTTTATCCCCCGCAGAGAGGCGAAAACGCAAAGTTACAATGCGAGAAAGGCCCGTGTGTGATGTGCATGTGTTTGTGTGTGTGAGAGTGTGTCGCACTTTGATTATGGTTTCAGCACAGCCAGGGGCTTTTCCTGCGGAGCAGTCCGGAGATCCGGCATCCGGAGCGGCTACGTTGCCAGGCAGTTCCCCCCAATAAGGCTCCAGAGTCACACCTGCCGGGTCTGCGGTGGGAATCAGCCCGGCTCTGGGGGCCCCGTGTAGCAGCTGCGAGGGGCCTGGTTAGTCCGCTGGTGGAGAAGTGCAATGGAAGGCAGATTTGCCAGGGAGGCAGAGAGGAGACAGCACCACTCAGAGCTCAGGAGGACCGAGAAGAAGACTCACAAAGACACTGAGAGTGGAGCAGGCTGCAGCAGCGTGCACGCTGCACAAGGTGATGCAGAGGAATAACAGCACTGTTTTCACAAGACTGGTGAAGGAAAGGGAAGATTATGCATCAGTAAATGGACAGAATTAGGGGAGACAGGGGACGGATACAACACGTTTTGTAGTTCTCTGTGTTACTCAGGGACTTTTCAAATTAGACTAACATTTATTATATGAATGAAACAAACCAACTACACATACCACTTCAAAAACAGTGTTAATTTGATTTTTTTAACGATAAAAAATCAGATTTTAAAGCTCCTGTGAAGAACTTTTGGCTTATGCCATAGACTGTATATACTATGGACAACTTGGTTCCGCCTTCCGCCAGTATACAGATTTGAAGCCAAAAAGCTCTCTGTAATTCTGTGTTTTCTCTCCATTTCCTGAAACCAACATTGTGCAGTAGCATTGTATGCACTCCACCACTTGCACAGTAGTGTTGTACGCATTCGATGGGAGAGTCGCCGAGAGTTGCTGTGATGACATTCGGCTCAAACAGTGTATCCCCCGGGTGACGTACACAATCCTTGAACGCCCATAGGCTGTATCAGGTGTCAATCATAGAAAACATGAACCCCCTAATAACTTTTAAAAATCGAGCTGTACCGAAAAAAACAGGACTTGAGCACAAACCAGTCTTACTGTAACATGTCAACATCACAATTGGGTGGAGAAAAATTTATATTCTCTGTAATAAATTTCTCAAGTTTGTCCACAGCTCCATAAACTTTGCTGGCAGAGGCTGGATTTATTACCTATACTGCAGCCCGTCAACAGAGGGTGCTGTCCTCGCCTTCCTTTCCAGCACGGGTTAATCTGTGCTGAATTTAGCCGGCATGCTCCAACGTCTGGACAAATACAACTCTTGCGATCAGCTGCGGAGTCCAGCGATCCGCAGCGGAACGGAAAGAAGCCGGTGGAAATTGACACATTAACTTGAATGATTACGATCAGCTGCGATCGGCGGATACAGCCTTTTTGTAGCCGTTCCAGATGCGGTGGAAATTGGGGTTGAGCATGTGTGGACAAAGTTCCATCACTGTAACAAGTTTCTAATTAGCGGAATAACAGTTGGTGTTGAAACTGTCCCCTGTCTTCCCTATTTGTGTGAAATTTAAATGAGTAGTCAATCAAAAATAGTTTTACTCTGGTCCATATGACACTTATGATAATTTGCTGTTTGTTTGTTCTAACAGACTCAAGACAGTAATCCCATTAAGTCAATCACTACACATCTTTATAAGTTTGTGTAAAACCTTTATATACACTGTCTTGTCATATTAATGTTGTCATGTAAAAACTAGAATAAAACTACTTAAATTGGATAAAGTGAAAACTCAGAGCACTTTACAATACTTTTTATATAAATCTTAAAGCCTTAAAACACAGTGCACAATATTTAAGCTATAACTAGCAGACATATTTCCTGTTAACAGTATATACTTTATTGTACTTTAAAATTCTTGGCGGTCATGTGACCTGGATTGGGTCTCGTGTCAGTAATCGGATGAGCCTCTGTCATTTGACAGACAGACGGACTTGGTTTTGTGAGCCTCTGAGAGCCTCCACAACAAATACTCTGCTGCGTCACACAACTTAATCTGCAGCTGCATCACAGTTAACGTACACAGACCCGGGCGAACCGGAAACGATGAGGAAATTCTTTCAAAATAAAATACAAGGTTAAGAAAGGCTGGAGGACTTTGATATAAAAGTGACCAGGCAACAACTTCAGGTTTCTCAAAGCTTATGTTAACATTCACAAACTCATAAACACACAAACTTGTCCTGATGCATCAGAGACGATGTTGATTCCATTCAACTGGTTAATGAAATTCCATGGTAGGTGTCATACGATAATGGCCAAAAACTTTTTTTTAAATCAAGTTTTCTCCTGTAAAGATTATCAGTGAGTGATATAACTGACTGTAACCAGCTTGCAACAAGGTAAGACGCACAGTTTTTGTCCACAGGGGGCGCCAAATTCAACACAAGCTGACAGTTCTAAAAAGGAGCTTTAAAGTAATGCTGCGTTCCAGTTGTACTTGGAAGTCGGAGTTTCCGAGATCCGAGTCGGAAATTCATCTGGTTGTACCCTGAAGTCGGATTTACGACTCAGAAAGTTGGACGATGCTCACCAACCCCGACTTGACAACAATGTCATAATCCAAGATGGCAGCACAGTGCATCAACAGTAAAGGGAAACAGTGAAAGCTCTTTTAATGTATTATTTATTCACATTTCTGTTTTGTTTTTGTGAACGACAGCTGACAATTGTGAACAACAGCTAACAATGGCTAACAGTAGGCATCCATCTTGGTTTTTTGACTTGTTTACTGGAACGCTGCCATATTAAATTCAGGCATATCATATCAGTACTTGTTTACATCCCACTCAAGGCAACGGCTGAAGTTCCGAGTGATGTTCTCCATGATACCGTTGCTAGGATACAGACTCAACACCCTGAGGCAGTTGTAATCTAGGGTGACTGCTGTTTTTGTTTTGAATGTTTAATTCTGAAATCGGCTTTTATTTTGAAAGTGCAAACCGGAAGTCTTTTCCTAATCCGTGGGTTTTGACACGTGAGAGTTACTAAGGCACAATCTGCTCCATGGCAACGGCACCACCGACAGGAAAAGTTAAAGTTTTGTGATTTTAATCCTTTTATTCAAACAAAAAATGACGAGTGTCTTTCATACTTTGTGTCTGAATAAAACAGAGGTATCATCAGATTAAAATGCCGGCCACTAGAGTCATCAAGCAAACCCCGGTGGAGCCTTCGGGGAAAACTGTGGACAGAGCCAGACCGGTGAAGGTGAAGGCGGTTAACGGAGCCCAGAGTGAACTCAAAGTGCCCACTGTGCGGAGAGGCCGCGCGTCGAGCTGCCCCAGGTTTTCGCAGAAGGACAAGGGTCAGGAGGGGGGCTCCGGGCCGAGGCGCACGGGCCTGAAACCGGGCTGTGAGAGGAGGGCCAGGTCCAGCTCCAACGCGCCAAGAAATAAACCGGACGGTCGGAAGGTGGCCAGCTCGGTGAGGAGTGCCAACATGACCCCGAAATGCCCGAGGATGAGCCTGTGTCAGCGGGAGCAGAGGGGGGTCAGGGCGGAGATGAAACATGCCATTCAGAGGTGAGATAACCTGGATTAGTAATAGAGATGCACGATCCATTTTTTTCCGAGCCAATCCGATATCGATACCTGGGCTAAGCGTATCGGCCGATTTCCCATACCGATCCAATACTACTGTTGAATGAATGAACTTTATACCTTGCCCTGTGTGTGAAGGCATCAGGCTTGACATTAACCTTATTGAAAAAAGGTAGCAAATTAACACAAATATAAATTTACTTAATATTATTGATTAACAAATAACAAATCGCACATTAGCTCACAGCAAAAAGAAGTAAGACTTCCATGTATTAAAAGAAAAATTAATTTAAAGAAAAAAAAAGACTGGATCGGCATCATTCATCAGATATCCAATCCAGTTAATTAGTCAATATAAGTCAATATATATCGAAGCCGATATCCGATCCAAATATCGGATTGGTGCTGGTTAGTAAGTTAGTAAGCCTTATTCTGCAACACTCTGTGTCTTCTCCTCTGAAACAGCTGTTAAAGCTGCTGTAAGGAGTTTTATCTGATCATGAAACAGCTGTAAGTAAAACCTGTGTTTTTAATACCTGTGAAGGAGCCTGGAGGTTGTTAGAAAAGGTATATAGGCTTTTTATTTACATAATACTGCTGCTTAAGATACTACATTCTGATTAGTCTTTACATTACAATAGTTTGTCAATGTCAGCTTTATTTATATAGCACGTTTAAAAACAGCCAGTGGCCTACCAAAGTGCTTTACAGTAAAATAGCCAGAAACAATAAGAACTATAAAAACAATAAAAGCATAAAACATATAAAAATATTAAACAACAAATAAATAAAAGACCCAAGTAAAGTAGCTATATCCCCAAAAGCTAAAGTGAACAGGTGTGTCTTGGTGTTTTAAATGTGGAAAAGCTATCGCAGTGCGCACTGTCAGGGGTAAAGCATTCCACAATGTGGGAGCCACAACAGAAAATGATCGATTTCTCCTAGATTTTAAAAAAGCTCCAGGAACGTCTAAAACCACCTGATTAGCTGACCTCGGAGTTCTGGAGGGCAGATGCAATTTAACAAGGTCAGACAGATATTTTGGGATGTTCAGAGACATAAAAACAAATAAAAGAATCTTAAAATCGATCCTGTACAGGGAGCCAGCTAGTTTGTTGCAATGGTCTGTTATTTCTTGCTAGCAGTCAGTGACAAAGAAGAACAGACTGTTGCCATAGATACCATTCTACAGTTCTTACACTAATACACAGCAAATGTCAGTTAATTTGACAAAGGAAAGGGAAAATCAGAATGAGAGAGGGTTTGATATTTGATTAAAAGAAAATGTAATATGTTTATGCTTAACATGTGAGAAACATAGTCTTTATTCCCATTTCCACAGCATACATTACATAAGAAATTATATGTAGTATAGTGAGCAGGTGGGCAAACACTTTTTCTTACAGCTTAAAAGTGATTTTCAGAGTGATTCCTGCCATTTCCTCCTGTTAGTCTGGGGTCAGGTTATGGAGGTAGTGGTTTAAACAAGTTGCCCTAAAAATCTCTCTCCCGGCAACACTTTCCACCTTCTCCTGAGGGATCCAGAGGTGTTTCCAGGCCAGGTGGGATATATAATCCCTCTGGTGAGCTCTGGATCTACCCAAGGGCCTCCTTCTGGTTGCAACACACTTGGAAAAACCTCTAAAAACCACCTTAACCAACTGGCACCTGTGCAAAGGAGCAGTGCCTCCCTTTTATGCCACATTGTCAACAGGCAGAGGTGAAATGTGCCGGATTTGTCCATCTAAAAGATTCTTTCAGGGGTTTTGAATTTCTCTTTTTGCTGTTGTTAAGCCCTGTGGGCCATAAAATATCAGGTATCTATATTTTGACAGAGTGTAAATGGACAGCTAAAACCAGACCGTTCTGTTAGATTCCAGTCTGGTGGGCTGTGTTCTGGTCTCTGTACTGGTCTCTGCATAAAGTCAGGTAGTCGCCCTGCTGCTGCATGTCACCATCTGTTCCTCTGGATTAATCCCCCTCAGTCCTCACGGAGCTGCAGGTGAACTTTAGCAGACTTGCCTGTCACTGTAAACATCCACTGACAACAGATGCTTTCTTTAATTGATTCAGACTTTAGAGCCAGGAGCTGCTTCTACGGAGGGAGAGAGGGAACAGATTTCAAAAGGCGAAGTGCTCTCTCGTTCTGTGCTGGTGGACTATCAGCTGAGGGCCTGTTTGTCATTGAATCCACCACAGAGTCTTCACCAGCATGTGTTCTTGTGTTTCAGTTACAGAGCTTTCACTGTCATCCCCCCGAACCCTAAGAAACGAAGAGAGATCCAGAGGAGTGAGTCGCCCTCATCTTACACCATCTGTAACCTGGTGGTTTTTTTTATGTTTGGTTAACATTCGTTGTAATTTGTGATTGGTGGAGCAGAGGCGGAGGCGGAGCTTGCTGCGTTGGAGGAGCTTCGGTTGAGCAGAGCGATGGCTTATGTCTCCATTAACCCCAGCAGTGTTGGTGAGACGCAGCTACACAGTCTTTCTTCTTTTCATGTAGGGGAGAGTGGGGTAAGTTGAGCCACCCCCTGTTGCTTGGAAATGGTAAAAGAAATTGATCATGTGACCAAATATTTAGGAGATGGGCATCAATTCATGGAGTCAGTGAAGGTTAGAAGCACATGGGTGAAGAGGTTAGACATTTATTTATATAAAAAAAACATTTTTCACCCTTTAAAGTTAAATTAGTCTGTCATAAGTTTTGTTGGAATTGTGTTCAGACCAAAAAAGATCATTTTAAATTTGTTTTATACATCAATTGTGGCATCTAGGAGCTACAACATGAGGTCAAAATCCTAACATAGAAGTCCACTTTAGCATTTTAGAGGACTGATAAAGTCAGAGACAAAACTGTAGTGATCTGAAATATGAAAAATGGCTCATCTTACCCCACTCTCCCCTACTCCACGTTCTTTAGTGATACTCTTATATCTTTTAACCGCTGGAGGAATCCTCCTTTAATCTGAGTGTGTGTGTTGGTGTGTTTTTGTGTCATCAGGCGGCTGTATGAGCCTGGAGGAGGTACGGTCGAAGCAGCAGCAGGAAATGATGAAAGCCAAGAGGAAACAGAAACCGGTCAGACAACTGATGACTTGTTTACATTTTATTCATTTCAAGAATCCAGTTGTGCTCATAAGAACTCCTGAAACAAAGTGCATGTTTTACAGTTGTGATGTTTGGGAATCCAGTCGAGGCCGGGAGCAACGGGACATCTGTCTCTTTTTTAAATATAGAAAAGCATCTGCGTTTTGTGCCCTGACGGTCTTTGTGTTTCTTTTGTTTCAGATAAAGAACCAAGTGATGGAGTCAACGCCTGTCCTGGAAGTCTGAGCATCAACTCTCCTCTCCTGTCTGTAGTTTTTAGTCAGACAGCCTGGATTAAATCACACTTTTAAAGCTCCTGTGAGGAGACGGTAGCATTTTTATGAGCTAGTTTAAGAAACTAGACCGACAGTGACAAGACTGACAGTTTCTGCGTTGTGATTTTTTATGATGAGATGAGCTAGCTGTCAGATGAGAAGATATACAGCACCTTAAAGAAAAAGGCCTTTTAAAACTTAAATCAGCTGAGATGTTACAGGTATCACTTTATTCACAGGGGGCGCCAAAGTCAACACAATCTTCACAGGAGCTTTAAAGATAAAGTTTAATGAGTCGTGGGTAGAAAAATCCAAATTACAGCATAATTCTGAAGACCGCTTGACTACTGACTGCTTTTGAAATGTTTGTATATAATTGTTTAGTTTGTGATGTGTCATGTTTTGTTTTTGTACGCTATTATTTGTCATACAAAATGTGCAGAATAAACGATTAGCCCGCCCAAACTAACAATAAACAGAATTTCTCACTCTTATTTAAGTGTTAAGATGTTTATTTTCCCAAAAACATATTTTGTTACATGTTTTTACATATTCAAACCCCTTCAGCTGGATCCTTCATGATTAAGTATGAGTGTTTGTGTGCGGGATTTATAGTTTATTTGGTATGAACAAATACAAAGACAGAGTAAAACCCCTGTATTGTGCCAGACACTTGTTTGCAGCACCTTCCAACTGCATATAAGCTTCTGTAAAGTAAGGGATTAAAACAATGAGACGCATAACATCAAAAAAACATTTCAGAAAGACATAATAATGCAAGCTCTCAAAAACATCACATTTTAAGCCTGGGAATTATTAAAGGGGTCGTGTACATGCAAGTTACTGAGCACAGAGGCAAAGTTTAAGACCAGTGAAAGGTGCAAACATTGAGGGCAGAGTTTAATGTTAAGGTAACTGTGTAGTCAGTAGATGTACAGTGTTGGCGTGAACACATTTAAAAACACTGAGAGGCTTCGTTGCAAGTAAAATATACTTATATTACATCAAATTTAGATGCATAATGCAAGCAAACAGCAAAAGTATTCACCTTTGGAACAGAGAAAACAGGAAAATTATAGTTACATCCAAAGTGAGGGTACAATCCATTTACTATTCTTAAGTATTTGTTTCTGTAATGCTGTCTTGTACCAGCAGAGGTCGTTTTGAGCCCGTTTCAGAGGCAGGGAAGGTGCACGCACACACACACACACACACAGGGTGGGCTAATAATGATGACCTGACCACACAGCATGTTGTTTGAAGGATAACAGGCAAGTGTTTGGATCACATTTAAATCTCCGTAGGAATGAGTTTTTATCCAAAAACAGTTAAAAATAAAGTCAGTAAAGTGAAATCTAAGATCCCAGAGCAGTGAGATGAGGTCACTGTCAGAACCAGCCGTCAGACTGCTGCATGAAAATCTGTTTACATTTTGAATGCTCTAATATGACATGGACAGTCTCTGCACAGCACCTAAACACTCAGATTGAAGGACAGGGAGCGAAATGTCAGCGTCGTGAGTCTGGATCAGGCATGCATAATTAAAAATGTCATATTAGGTGACTGAAACAGCCAAATGCGCATGCGTCGGCGATAATGCAATATCTGTAGTCGGAGCAGCTGCAATTGTTTGGAGTGGCCATGTTTGTAGTCCTAGAGGGACGCCATTCTGTGACGCCGATGAAGCGTTCAAGGACTCCTCGTAAACTCAGACCTTTTAAAACCGCGTTAGATTCGTTATTTTCCCCAAAACTTTAATTGTGCGAGTTTGAGTTTACAAAATCAGCTCTGTAAAAATTCTGAGAGATTTTGTGTCCTGAAAAATACACGGTGGATTTTCAACAACTGAATTTTGCAATCATAAATCAGCTGATTTTCATTCGATATTTTTGCAGAATTTTCTTCCAACACAAGAAAGACGAATTATTCCCTTATAAAAACTGCAACACTGAAGAGTCTTTATTGTGCAGTGCTTTGGTATAAAGTTAAATCAAAAGTTCATTAATGTTTAAATTTACCCACAAAATACTATAGGGTGTTAATGTACATGCATACAGATTAGTGCATTCTTTAAATTTGAGTCCTTGAGAAATTAAATGTATACATTTGTTTTATATTGACGTTCACTGCTCAGCTTTCATATTTATTTTCACTGTTATAACCCAGACATTTCCCTTAGCTTATTGGTTTTATTTCTTCTATTTAATGAGTGCTTTCATGTAAAATTATGTAAAATGACTGATACCTCAGACCCCTATAGTGACAAAAGCACAACATAGACATAAAGACATAGTATGGAAGTCCATAGTGGACATTTGGAGTTAATTTCAGTTAGTTTCCCAGTAAACCTGATTACTTCTTGGTTGACTACATATTATCTACACCGTCGTAGCTGAGCATTACCTACTTGTGTGTAAATTGTTTACATAACTCTGGTGAAACCATGGCGACTGGATCTGGGCTGATCATGTTGGAGCTGATAAATGTTCAGTAAATCAGGCTGCAGTCATTGCAAAGTGGAAAAGAGAGGAGAGGAATGGTCATATTTTTAAGGAGGTGAGCATCAGGCTTTGTAAAGACTTCTGTATTTGTGCAGACTTATCATCAACCAGTGATAGGGATAATAATATAAGTATACATAAAAAGGAAATAAACATGATCAAAACGAATAATGATGTGTTTAAGACATGATTAAATTTGATTTAAATGATATTTTACAGGATTTGAAGGATGATATTGATTTTTAAGAGATGTATCCAGATGATTCCATGGTTTCGCTCCTCTAAAAGTAATGTTAGACTGATGACTAGAAGTTCCACAGAAAGGTTACTGAAGATGGCCATTTTGTCTTGTTGAGTACGGGTGAACGTTGGATTTTATCATCATTATTCAAATCGTCTTTTTATATTTGCTATCCTGTTTCCTGCTTTCTACCCATCTTTTTATTACATTTCTTTTTCTTACCTATTTAACGTTTTTATTTTGGTCCTCATGGTCTCATTTTATGTTGCAGGGTTCTTGCATTGTCTGGGTTTCTTGTGACAAATGAAATTGGCCTTCAATTGGGAGGTTTTGTTTTTAACTGAGCTTTTGTTTTTAATTTGATTTAGAGATTTGGTAGGAAAGATTTATTTACAGGAAATCTTTCCCACCACAAGCAATTGCATTGTTCAATAACACATCTGTCAGACAGGGACTCATTCCTGTCTGCTGTATAGTACATTTTTAAAAAACTTCCACATCACATTACTGAGCACCTTAAATTGTCTGTTTATTTATCATCCCATCTGTATATTTTACATTTCATATTTATTACTCATTTCAAGAGCCCACGTTTTTTATATCTCACTTTTTTTTCTCTTAAGATGTTTAGTATATTTAGTCTGTATTTATTGTATATATTTAGTATTTTTAGTCTGCATTGTTCATACTTCCTCCTATATTTAATTTTATTTAATTTTATTTAATTTTATTTTTGCTACTGTAATATGAGAATTTCCCAGTTTGGGATCAATAAAATTAATCAATCTATCTATCTATCTATCTATCTATCTATCTATCTATCTATCTATCTATCTATCTATCTATCTATTTACAACTGTTTGTTAAAGCACTTTGTAAACTTCTGTTTTTAAAAGTGCTATAAAAATAAAATTATCATTATTACTACGAGTCGTAATCTTGACTCTAATTTGTATTAATTTACCAGAGCAGTATGAAGTAAATTGTGTGGGGCTTCTGTAAATCTCATATCTTTGTGTGAACTCCTGGTTGTCGCCCGTGTTTCCGACAGTCCGTGAAGGCCTCACGGTTCGGTGGCTGCTGAGCTGATCTTTGTGCGAACGGAGCAGGGGGACAGCAAACACTCACCAAGCAACGAAAGACGGCGGAGGAAACGGCTTCGGGTCCCAGAAATCACTCTTACATCGACTACACAGCGACAGAGACGGCCTTAAGATGGTAAGACGACATTTAAGAGACGTAAATGTCAGCTGGAGGCGCTATTTTCTCCTGACAATCAATCTAGTCCGAAGCTAGCGCGCTAATGCTAACTGCTAGCCGAGTGTTTTCCTGACTCATTATTGAGCAGCCCGAGAAGCTAGGCTGCCATTTTACACCAACAACACAGGCAGCTGCTCTGCCCTGGACACTGCGGTTACCCCGATCAGGACCAAATTTAGTCCCCTTTCACCCCAAACCTTACACAGGTAGTTAAATGAAAACAAATCACATCCAAAGTGATGATTCAATCCAAGCGAACGTTCCTTAAAAGCTAACAGGCTAACCGAGCCTGAGGAGCTAATGACTGCTAGCAGTGTTGCGTAGCTGAGTCTGACACCTTTGCCAGCTTTAGGTTGGAATAATCTGAGGAAGTAGCCCGGAGAGTGGTTATTGCGGATGTTTAGTGTGTTTAGTTGGATGAATTAAAGGTGTTTATTGAGTCAAAGCTGCTGTAGCTCGTGATTTAAGTGGACGGATCGGCCGTGTGCCGCCGGAGTGAAGGAGAGTGATTTGACTCAGGAGGACTCCCACACTCCTGGAATACCTGCGAAACACCTGGACACAGAAATTAGGAGTAATTTAACAGATTATCAGAGGAATACAAATATCTGGACTCTCATATGTTACCACCTGTTTATGTTTTATATTCTCTCCTGTTTAGACTCTTGTCTGTGTTGTACCTACTCTCAGGTAGGGGTGGTTAGTGTGGCAAAAATATCATACCTTCATTTCTTTAATCCTGACAACCTAATTTTCCATCTATTCTTGATTTAAGACTATTGTTTGGCGACTATCCAAAACAACTTAGTTGCCGAGAGGCCGAGTTGGGGAAACCGGTGCCTTACCCGACACGCTGGCTGTATAAACTTGAAAAAACAGGCTGTAACTCCGTTTTGTAGTTTTATTAATGGGGCAGTCGTTCAAAATCAGGCGAAAAAAGTGACACATAAGCGGTTGGCAAAAAGTAGGGCTTCCCCATTCACCCCCTCTCCATTCATCCACAAAACTCACCAGGTGAACAGCTGACGTACTACTACCGGTGCTGACGTACTACCTCCACCCACACCACGTGACGCTCATCCCCGTATATAACCACACAATACACAAATATTATAAAAGATCATGGCTACCACAAAGAACTGGCGTCCACAACTATCATGTAAGTTAATAGTCATTACAATCTATTTAGATAGACAGATTGTTTTGAAACTTGAACTGCTCACTTTGGCATGGGTTTTACTTTTGAATAGAAATCTAAAGCAATATCATATAATCATAATGGAATCTAAAATTATCCAAGAAAGAAGAGTAGAGGGTAGTGTAACCAGAACTCAGACTTCTACAGAACCAGACAGTTCCCATGCAGGCTGAGTCTGCTGCAGTATTTCATTAAAATTAAAATGGATTAAAACTTAAATTTGGTTCAGATTTGTAACAGCAACTATTAAACATTTTAGACTGTGATTAGTACGTCACATTTTGGCCTCTTAATCGTGTTTGCAGTGCAGTACCAGAAAAAAAATCTGAAGCTGTTTCATTGTAGGCGCCATGAGTTTGATTTTTTTGCTATTGTATTGAAACAGGCATTGAAATCGCTCTGTCTTTATAGTTTTTAAGTCTAAAATTCTGTTATTCTTGCAACCCCCATACTTTGACAGAATAAAACTCATGGACGGTTATATTTTGATTTCTTTTTAAAGTTATCACTCCTGTTGCTTTCTAAAGTTGGTTGGCTGTAGGAGCCTTAGGACTGGGCGATTATATGATCGAGATTAATTAACGTGATAAATTTAAGTGCGAACACAGTGATCAGCTGTGAGCTTATTTACTAGATCAAACTTGGCGAAAATGTGCATCACAACAGCCAATCAGAGTCGAGCTTTTCCTGCTCACTTCTGTAAGTTGCAGGAAAAGTAAACAGAGTAACCGAACGTGGAGCTGAGGGCAGTAAGATAGATGTCAGCCATGACTTTGAGTCATCCTCCGAAGATGCTATTGTTATTTAACGTCTTATTTAGTATTTATCTATTTATTTTTTAGTTTTAATACAGATGCTTTAAAACTGACATTTAAAAAAAATAATCGGGATAATAATCGAGATCGGACGATATGACAAAGTATATCGTGATCATCTTTTTAGCCAAATCGCCCAGTCCTAAGGAGCCGTGTTATTTGTTAGATGTTAAATATTTGGATAGTTGTTGAAAATAAAAATGTTATCCACAATTAATCCGTAATTGTAACAATAATCATAGATTATATTTGGGTATATACCGACTTATCCAGTGTTTGTGTGCCAGTAGCGAATGGACAAACTTCGGTGCAAACAAAGTAAAACTTTGGTATTCCTGTTGTAGTTAAGAGAATTAATAGAAGCGTGATTTGTGATTGTGACCATTCTTGTGGTTAAAGTGACAAAATCATAGAGGCTGTTGTGTCTGAATATTAACATATTTGATCATCTGTTGTAAAAAAAAACAGATATCTGTTTGTAATTGTTGCAGGAATTAGTTAATAAGTTGATTTTTGGTGCAGATTTGAACTTGACACCAGTCATAAATTACGACTCTGGATCTCCTTTCTTGCTCATCATAAATCCCGCTGTGAATATTCCGATAACATGAGTTAGTCTTTGAAGTATCCTCTTGGACCATGTCGTCTGCGTTGTTTCATCGCCACGCTCTCCAGCGTTTTTCTCTCAGCACTTTCATTGAACGATGAGGGTGAAGGCTGCATGTGCCGACACGTCTTTCCCCTCCGAATCAACCTGCTGAGAGTGGGAGGATCTGCATGTGTTTGCACAGACAGCGGGGTGGGCGTATGTTGGTATTCAGAGTATCTAACGTAGGTTGATAATTTTGCATGCAGGATAAAGCAGCCGCAGACTGATCCGTTCTCACATTGGTGGTTATTCAGAGGCTGTGCCCGGCGACAAACACCGACAAAGGAAACGCTCACATCCTCACTTCCATCTCTCGGCTCTTGTGGGATGTAATTGGCTCCTGGTTGTCACTTCCTGCCAGTGTCAGAAATGTTTTGATGGTGCTGCTGTTTCATTCATAGATTCCTTGGCCTGCAGCGTTCATTGACACATTCGCCGTCATGGGAAATATCTATTTAAGGTGCTTTCCTCGGTGATGCTTTTGCTGCATGGAGCACATGTTGCATCTGATCTACAGCTCACTCACACACGCCGAGTTTAGCAGGCTGATCCGCTGTGCTCCACATCAAGTTGGCATCCGTGACTGCCAATCAGTCTACATCAGTGTTTGGCAGCAGGAGATGACTCGTACTCCCTCTGTGGCAGCAACAAGAGTTTAATCAGCAGAATTTCAACATTACAGATGTCTTCTTAGTCAGAAAAAGTGGCCGCACTGAGCTGCCAGTTTTGATCAAAAGGGTTAAGAGGCAGATTGACTTTTTTCCCCTCATTATGATATCGTCCACAGCTTTGCCTTTTGTCTACGTTTGAAGGGAAACATTTCAAAGATTACACGCTGTAGCTTTAAGGTCCCCTGCAGCTGCACACTCAGTGACACCATGGTCACTGTCAAAGTCACAGATAAAACAGAGAAAAACAAAACACACAAGCGGGTTGAATAGAACTGGAAAATGACCTACCAAGAGAGATTCCTGTTTACATGCAGCCGTGAGCATATACTAAGATTAATCCTGTTCTGTTGTTGATCGGTTTGTTGTGTCAAAAACTCTCTTTAAATAGGTGAAACTTCTGAATGTGCTGTAAAGTACCACTGAAATAAGACAAGTATCTGCATAGATCGTATTTCTCGGTTAGTTTTTGTACCTTATTTTAAAGTATATGGTGGTGCATAAGGTAGGAACTGGGAAGAGGAAGTAGGGGATGACGTGGGTTAGTGTTGGACTTGATGAACAAAATCTTATGTCACAGTATGAGTGATTTCAAATCACGGTAGGGCTGAAACAATTCCTCGAATACCTCGATTACAAATAATGATGATGTTTCCACCTCTAACAACAACAGCCACACGACACTCTTTGCATAGTATTGTTTTTCGATCATTGCTGGATTTTATAAATACCAAGAATCTCCAGACAACCAGTGTCGCGACTTGCGCCCTTTTTCGGAACGAGTTCTTCCTCCTCTTCCTCATGTTGGGTGGGTCGGGCTGCCTCCGTTTGCTCGGTACTGCCACTAATCTTCACGTCTGCAATGACCACCACCAGTGAGGCTGTTTCTCCAAACAGTCTGCTGGACACGCCGGCACCCAAACCTGACCAATCAAACGGAGCGAACGGAAACGCACCCAGTCGGATGCACTCCGGCTTTCCTGTTAGCGAGCACAGAAAACTACACACTGACACAGAGAATGCAGCAAACATCTGCTCTCTCTCTCTCCGGTATAAACAGTATAGCACAATTTCTACCAGTAGACACTACCGCCCAACACTAACATGAGGCTAAAGGGCAGTGGGTTAGAATTGAACCCAGGCCACCTGCTCCAAGGACTTTAGCCTCTGTAAATGGACTGTGTGATTTAACTGCTGACCCACAACAGCAGCAGCCATAACATCAACAGCATGGTTAAGTCCTTGTCTGTTTTAGAGGGCTATTATGAAGCTTTAAGAAAACGTGTTTTGGTGAATTTTTGTCAAAATGTGACTCTGTACTCTTGGAGAAAGCAAAGTGTAAGGTCATGTCAGCCTCTGCAGGTCTATCCTAGCCCCCTTTTACCTGGGCTGACCCGTTCAGGTCTGTGTGTTCATCATGTGTGAGGTGCTGTGAAGCGGCGGGGCTGAGAGCAGTCACTGTAAAGTCAATCTAAAGGGACTGAGAGAGACTCTGCTCGGCTGCTCTTCTGAATGCTAAACGGAGCGAGAGAAATCAAAAGCTGCTTACGTTAATGAAACGTCCTCCCCCGCTGATGGACCCGGCACATGACGGGTTAGCATATATGCAAACACGTGTGTCACTGTGGGAGAAGAAGTGCTCGTCACGGTGATTCAGAGTCAGCAGAAGCTTCAGAGCTCCCCATGATTCAGCCTCAGTCTGATGTTTTTGTTTTGGTCTCTGAAAATGAAAGAAGGAGATGAACCACTGAAATCAAAGTAATGGAAGTGTTTTTGTGGTGTGACTCTGCATTCTCCCTGCAAACAAGAATGATGGCAGGTTCCTCTCTCTCTCTCTCTGTGTTTTTGGCTGTGGTTTGCTTTTGTTTGTGTTTTTAAATGTAGGGTATTAGGTTGTTGAGACTGGACAGGACACACGGTGACCAGGGTAATCTGATTTACCCGGCTGAGCCTTTTTTCCCACGAGCACCGCTCTTCCTCTCTTTCTTCCTCTCTGTCTCTCTCTCTCTCTCTCCTTTACTCCCGGTATCCCTCCCATCCAGCTAATCTCTCACAGACTCTCGGCACTCTGGTTCCTGAGTTGTGCTGTGTTACATGCAGCCATGAAGACTTAACGCAGTGTCAGAGAGTAGAATTGACCGACTAAATGCAGGAGAGGTTTGGCTGTTTGGTTTATCTGCCCTCCTCTTTGGCAGACAACGTTGTCACCTGGATGTAAATATGAAAACCTACCGGGATTTCTCAGGCATGTTGCAGCAGTCAGCATGGTAAGATCTTAGTTTGTGGGCTGTTTTTAAAATTTACTGTACACTGTCACATACAGTTAGTTGAAGCTTGATTTAAATATGTTTATTCTAGGCCTGGGTTGATTACCAAAAAAAAATTCACGATATATTTTGTCATATTGTCCGATCTCGATTATTGTTATTTTTTTTAAACTGCCAGTTTTAAAGCATCTGTACAAAAAACAATACAACAAATGTAGATAAATACTAAATAATACAGTGAATTAGTTTACAGTCCTGGGTATTTTTGCAGGTATGCAAGACCCAAAATAAACAAATTGCGCCCTAAAGACGCCTTAAAATCTAGACAATAGATGATGTAAACTTGGATGATAAGATTAATCGCTGCTTTGGTCTGGTGGCTGCACCTGCACCACAATCACTGCACACAACTACCAATAACATGTTACAGATGCACAAACCTTTTGCACCAAAAATACCTTCATAATATCGATTTTGCTGCCCTCAGCTCCACGTTAGGTCATTCTGTTTACGTCCCCTGTTTGAGCTGGAAAAGCTTGACTCTGATTGGCTGTTGTGGCACACATTTCTGCTGTTTGATCGAGTAAATATGCTCACAGCTGATCACAGTGATCGACTGAAATTTATCATGATCATATAATCGCCCAGTCCGTTTACTCTCATTGTAGGACTGTGAGCAGGTTGGTTCCCCGTCTCTGTCCTCAGTCAGTCTCTTCTGCTTCTTTATAAACTCTATTTGATCAACGATTCAGGTTGTTTTTGGTGTCACCGGTATGCATGAAGAACTGTCAGAATTTAATTTTCCTCAGTGTTGTGGTTTAAAAATGTTTATCTATTTCAGAAAAGCCAACAAGTTAAGAAAGTCCATGATCTTAAAAGACAAAATAAGAAAACTAACCAGCAAACTTTGTTATATTCAAGAGTTAAAGTTGATGGAAACAAAAGAAAGTGAATGATTCGTTGCTTGTTTTGGCGCTCTCTCTTGATTAAACTTGGTGTTACAGGGTGAAATCAGTGAAAACTCTTCCTCTGCTTTTCCTGCATCACCAAACACGCGGCCGCTGCACTGTCAACAACACTTGTTGACTGTCAGGATGTTGTGGCCCGGGAATATATCAGCTTGTTGTTCCTGGAAAAAGAGTCATGACCTTTGACCTTTACCGCCTTCCCGCCTAGTGTGAAGGCGGGACATGCCATGGTGCTGCTTTCAACAGCCTGGCACAGGATCCCTGTTTCACAACAAACTCTCGAGACGCCGTTGCCGCTCAACCAGCAGTCCACATCCTGTTCGTCCTGGTCACACGGGGATGGATCTGATTGTAGGTCAGATACTGTAGAGCGACTCTCATCTGATACCTGCTGGTGTGAGAATCTGAAACCTGATCCCAGACCTGCCGTGAAGGGCACCTTTCTTTACCGGCAGTGAAAAGAAGCACAAGAGAGAATGAACACTTTACCCTCTGTAGTCAGATGGCTACTCTGAGGTATGGTCTGCCTCAGTTGCTATGGCAACTGCAGGAGCACCTTAGGTATGGCTTCCTGTCTGAGTTAAGTGAGGATCCACCTAAGAAGAGCAGGGGACTGGAATAGGTCTAGAATCTGAGCTGAGTGGGCTGAATACTGAATGACCGAACCCTGCAGAGGACTGTCGGCACACCAACCAGCGTCCCCGTCATGTGGGAGACAAACTCAGGGGAGTGTCAGGGATAGGGCTGGGCGATGTGGACAAAGGTTTATCATGATATATTTTTTCATATCATTGGATATCGACATATATCACGATATAAAAAAATCACGTCAATCTTAAATGTTCCCTGTTAAGGTCCTTACACGCGGGGAACGACGTGAATATAGAACGCGAAATTAGACGTTTAGCAAACTGTTAAAGCACACAAATTGTCGTCATATGAGAGAGCCGACGCTCTACTGTCCTTCAGGTCGTTATCTTTGTAATATTTGTGTCTTTTACGCGTAAACAATCAGCCGTTTGGCCATGTTGGATATACCGGTGAGGCAGACGTTGCAACAACACGAAATCTGATTAGTCAGAAGTGACACACAATCTACGAAACTCTAGAAAAATCTTTTTGGCTATTCATAAAGCCTACCTAAACATGGGAGAATGCTGAATATCGAAAAGGATATTTACCATGTTTTATATTGATATTGAGTGAAATTAAATTTTGATATATATCATTATCGTTTTATCGCCCAGCCCTAGTCAGGGATTGACTTTTCAAGGGCATTGTTGTACCTTGAGCTCCTTTTAATATCTGTGCTGTACTTCTGAAAATATCCACATGTTACCCATGTGGGTATAAGAACACAAAAGTCCAATTTCCACCCTGATGATTTTCTCACCGGCGCCCTCGTGAAAACCTCTTGATGAGGTTGACGTTTGCACAGCAGAGAACAGTCTGGAACATAAACAGAGAGTGAGGTGATGACATCTATGTATATCTAAGTTTCTAAGCTCTATACTCTTGACTCTTTCATGCTTCATTTGTGTGTATATATCATGGAAATGTCCTTGTGTGTTGTAGTGACATAAACACTACAATGTGAGATTGTTGAGGTGGTGATAGATGTTGAAAATGTGAGCGCCTACATGAGGACGAATAATGACGTAAAGCACACAAACAGTTTTGTTCTCCACTCTTTTGACTGGAATCCCATTAAATCTCTGACATTCAAACATGATTTCAGACTAAAATAACATTGATGGTTGTCAAACTAGACATTGTCTCGCTGCTGGGTACATCCATCATAGTGGCACTTGTAGAGGAAACATGTAAATACTCGTGTTGTTGCTACAAATCACCAATGTGTACCTCTGTTTTTGACGTCCGTCTAACTTCAGGTTTGTGTTTACAACAGTCTCTGTGACTGTTTGCCTCGTTCTCATCAGCTCACCTCCCACATGAGAACTCACCAGGCGCACACTTGGCTGTCACTGGGGTTCCCCTCACACGACGGGATATTTAGTGATATTATAATGAAATGATTTGTAATCAGGGCAGCAGCAGCAGTCGTCTTCTAGAGGAGTTCAGGGAGAGTAAAATCACTCTCTACAATTCTCACGGCTTACAGAGGGAGATGTTCGACTTTGATGCTTTACTGATTTACCTGATAGTTTATTCACAGCAGTGGCATGGTTGATAAAAGCAGAGAAGGCAAGGTGATGATTGAAGGGAGAAAATACGGCAAGATAACCGGGACAGTTGTTAGGAAGGACAAATAAGTCTGATCATCCATCCAAAGTACTTTTTTACTGAGGAAATAGACCTTTATAAAGATGCTGTTGAGTTTGTAACTGTCTCTCTTGTTTTGATGCGAAGAAATGATTGAATTTTAAATTATTTGGCGTGTTTTTTTTTGCCCTCCGTCATCTCCTTTATAGTCTGTGTTCCTGCTCCTGTCCTCTACGTTCACTTCTCACACTTTGCTTTTTGCATCTGTTTGACTTTCCACAGTTAATTAGCACTCTGACTGTTTTGGTTACGACAGACTTTAGACAAACTGAGCAGCCAACGAGATTAACTCGAAGTTCCAACCTGCGAAAATCCCACATTGAATTTCTGCAGAGAGTGGTGGAGGTGTCTGCTGCTCTGCTCCATGATTAATTAGATTTAAGGGAACTTTTCATCGTCTGACATTATCCCCAACCAGCATTCCCACCTAATTTAAGGAGTCTGTTTATCCCCCAGCTTCAGCTCCAACCTTTACTGTCAGTTGAGTAAATGAATCCACCGTCTGAAATTGTGGACTTTGTTTCTCCTGGTGTTTTAGACTAGCATGTTTTAGGAGGTCTAAGTGTTATTTAACCAAAATTAAGAGTCGCAGCAGAACTTTTCAGATGAAACAGCCTGACTGGGACTTTTCTGTTCCCCCTGGGTGGAAGTCTGAACTAAACATATGTTTAGTTTAATCCTGTTGAGGAATATGAAAAGGCTCTGTGTTTGCTTTGAAGGGAAACTCGTGCAGAGATGTTGAGTCATAGTGAGGCACAAAGAACCACGGGTTGTTATCACATTTAGGAATCGAGCTCCGCTCAGATATCGGCACAAAAATCAACTTAGCCGTTAACCTCCGTTTAGCATCCTAATTACCCCGAATGTTGCTAAGCAAGGCTGGTTTATTATGGTCGTAATGGAGTGTTAGCAGACTGCAGCTCCAGTGCTGTGGTCAGTCAGTGGGAGAGGGGGAAGGGATGCTGGAGGCCGAGGCTGGGCGTGGAGAGGACGACAGATCATAGTGACTGATGGAGGCTGAACCGGAGCCTGATGCCGGGTCAGACTTTCTTCATCTGTCTCTGCACATCTCCTCATTCTCTTGCCCCGAGCGTCGCTTTGAGAACCAGATCTAGAAAATGTTCTGTGGTAACATTTGAAACCACCGTACAAAGAGCTGAGCTGCAACTGGTTCTCCTTTTTCTGCCATTTTGGGGAAATTATTAGCGCAGGCACTCGTTGCTGTTAAAGGAGAAGAAGATTTTCTGGTGGGGAAGTTTGTTTACAGACGCAGCAAAGCTTCACAAAAATCCCACCAACCTGAAAAAGACAACCTGTCCAAAGTGGTCACTTAGGTACACATGTGCTGCTGAGTTAAAAAAGTTAGGCGCACACAAAGAACTTTAGGGGCACAATGAAAATTGATCACATAATGTAAAATCAATTTTAGGTCAATTGGTCACATGACATGGAAGCTATTGGAGGAATCTCGCCTTTTTTGAGATCATTAACCGGTAACTTGTTGACGGTCCCTTATTCAACACCGACGTTGACAGCGAGGATGTTGAGTAGATTTAACCGCACTGCAGTTATGTGAGTGAGAAGACACCGGTAGATCCGCGGTGAATGTCCGTCGGATATCCAACCTGAAACTAACTTCACCGTGGAATTTACATGAAGACACATTTGTTGTCTCATAATACATTTTACAATTCGCACACATCTATTTTTAGTCTCAAATGCAAGTGAAATGCTCGCACTGTCGAGCCCTGCTTGACATGTTATCACCATGAATGGTTTTGTTCTGTTAGTTTTTTTCCCAGCAATAATACTGAATTTAAATAAAGTTACCATTTGAAAATTTTGAGCAATTTTTTTTCAGTTTTAGCTCTCGATAAATCAGAAGAAACTATTTAAAAACATCTTTTCTTGGAAGATTTTGATCATTTTATGTTGTTTCTCATAGAAAGAGGATGACTGGTAAAACTTAGAGTCGTGTCTCGGGTGTAAATATAAAACATCTTTTTCTTAAGTGTCATAAAAACACGTTCAAGAAGACAAAAGTTATTCTCGTTCTGGCAGAGCGTTTTAATCAATACCTAAAAATAGTCCTCCTCCGTATGAAAAAAGAACATGAGTAACTCGCCACAAACACCTACATGTCCTGTTTTGTTATAAGAAGCAAACTTCAGTGTTTGGTTTCTCCCACGCCTTTGAAAGCACCAGCAGATGCGTAGCTGCCATGTCACTGAAGCCGCTCGTCAGGACGTCAGGTGCTCATTCATTGTCGGCCTCGCTCGTCAACAGGGACAGGAAGGACGCCGAGCTGGTCGATCGGCTTCCTCTCCTCTTCCACTAACTGACTGTTGGACTTGGGTCACGTCCTGAGTCTCTGGCCCTAATAGCTGTGAATGGCCAGAGACGGGCAGCGCTGCATGCCTGCTTCTTCTAAATATAGCAGCGCTGCCTACATGTACACAGCAGTTTCTGCCCGCACAGCCTCCCTGTAGTCTCTCTGATTCTCTCTCACGCTGCATTTACACAACAAGGCTCTGTATCAGTCTGATCCACGCTGCAGAATAACAACAACAACACCTTATCTCGGTTTCATACCTGTGTATATCCAATCTCAATAACACCAGCCCTGAAATATTCATTTGTATCTCATTAGTTTAATCAGCCGTTCGCCTGTCTTTCCAGTTTTGTTTTCATGCAGAGCAGCCAGAATAATCATGATTGCCTCAAGCTCAAAGCATCAAACCCAGTGCTGCTGCTGCTGCTGTGGTAGGATTTAACAGGAGCTGCAACTAAATGATAATTTCCTCTATCACTCAATACGTCAGATATGAAGTTAAAGCACCTTTTTAGTCTCACATTTAGGTCGTTTCCTCTCCTCACAGTCAAGTGTTTCCTCCAAATCTGCGTCAGGTGACCCTGAAATGAAATTAAATGTTTTCATAACGACGTCTGCGTCACATGAATGTTGATCTTTTTCATGCGTATCAAACAGGAAGCATGTCTCTCTTCAGAATGACGGATTTTGGAAACCTGAAGGGGACTGAGTCATTAATATCACCAATTCAGAGTGTTAGAAATGTCCTTCCACTGTACTTTGAGCTTCTGTGAACTCAAGACGCTTTTCAGTGGAATTTAAATCGCTGAGCAAGTTTGCTTTGACAACCTGTGGCTAAATATTGAAAGTAAAAACAGCCACTTTGACAATAGGAGTCTAATAGGAGTTCACTGCTACCAATTTGATATGACATCTAAAAATTTGATTCAAACTCTAGATAGGGCTGGGCGATATGACCTCAAATCAATATCAGGATATATTGATAAATGGATGATAACTACTCCACAAGCTGATCACCCCCTCCCTCATTAACTTTGTCTACTTCAGCCGCTACATCTTCTGAACCGTCCTCCGTCTCCTCACCTGTCTTTCCCTCTTTGTTATGGTCGTCTCTGGCGTAGGACAGCATCTTAAAGGGACATGAGACCATAGCCTACCTACACACATCCTAAACCAACTTTAATTTATTTATCTATTTGACACCGATTATACCGATATGGGCAAAATGACGTCGGTTATTGTCGTAAATTTGGGCACCGGTAAATCTTCGGTTTATCGCCCAGCCCTAAATCCAGAGAAGAGTTTCTGATTGGTTGTGAAACAGTCTGAAATGAACAGTTTTGCATCTCTATGATACACTAAAGTTAACGAATCCTCTGATGACATGATTGACTATCTCTAAATAGTATTTTTGATGCCTGTAAATGCTGTGAGGGGGCAGGGATGCTGAGGAAACAGCTTTGATTGTTTTTACCGAGTAAATACCAATAACAAAGGAAACCTCTCAGATTTTCTCATCACTTTGTCCACACGGGGCGCTAAAGTCAACCCAGACAGAGTTTTAAAGAACCCAGTGAAGCAACAAACAATCGACCTACTTTAGTTACCTCTGAGTGAGCAGCTTTATTATCGTCCAGGCGAGTCCAAGTATCAGAGCGGGACCATAAAAGCTGACTGGGACATCCCTAAATTTTTACACCTGCTTTTTTTCCTTCTCATTTTTATAAAACAACAATCTGATCACCTGCAGCAGCAGACTCGTGCTCCGAGGATAACCACAGACAGACACAGGGAGGGAGTACGCTCCTTAGATCAGCATGGACTCGTTCAAACAGCTGCTGAAGTGATGTGTAGCTGGTCGCTGTTGACGACCTTCTGCTCCGTCTCGGTTTCAAATGGTGCTTCACGAACACGAGTGAAAAAGACACGAGAGAGGGAGTGTTTGAACAACAACAGAAGTGGAAGAAAGTTACGTAAACAAATCAAACTTATTGAAGGCAGTTTTATCATTTTTATATTCATACATATTCTCTTCTGTTCTGCAGTCTGTGGGAAACTCTGCTCACTGTTCTCCGTCTGCTTCTGCGTCAAGAACACGCTGCAGATTTCCTGTTTTAGACTCAAACTGTTTTTTTGATCTGCGTCCAAAACTCCTGGCATCCAGCTCAGCAAAAACCTCAAACTGTCAAAGTCCAGGCTGCTGAAAATCTTCTATTTGAACTACATGTGCAGATCATTCGAAACGTTTCCCTCCTTTATTTATGTGGACAGTCTGTGCATCTCCGTCCCTCTGCGTAACCTGAAAGATGTCGACGCTGCAGACTGGGGCGCTCTTTTACCGTCTCCTCTTGTCCTCTCTCTCTCTGTCTCTCTCTCTCTCTCTGCTGGGATGAAATTACAGCTTTGAGTCTGTCTATTAACCTTAATGATGTGGACGGACTTCAGTGTCACCGTCAAAGCAGCTGGATTTACTCCAGTGATAGTCCAACAGTCCTCGTCTGATCGATTCATGTGGGTTTAGAGATTCTTGTCCCTTTTAAATCGATGAAAACTGTTTATTTTTGCACAGTGATGATAAAGTTATGTTGATGTTTTAAAGCATAATGCAGCACATGTAAATAAAAGAGGCTTAATTCTAATAACTAGTTTTTCTTTAAAGCTTTGCATCATTCAAAGAAAAGTATTTTGTAGAAACTAAACACTGCGGCAGGTTGAAGAGTAACAACCATGTTTTTAACCTTCTAGTTTGGATGATCTGCAGCAAAATGTTCCTTATCAATAGTATGGTTTCAAAGCGTTGAGTTCAGGTGTCCTTGAACAGCGTGATAAAACACTCAGTGTCTGTTTTTGAGGATTTGGACGAATGTTTTGAAGTGAAATGTTTCTCTCGGTCTTCAAAGAGACGGTGAAGAGCAGACAGCGCAGAGACTGGAGGGAAGCAGGGAAGCATTAAAGTGGACTAATCTGTTATTATCGGAGTGACGTCAGGGTCTGTCAGCGGCGTGTCTCCAGGGATCAGAGCCAGGTGTCAGCAGATAAATCCATATTACCTCCCCGACCAACAACTAACTCAGGATTGAGGAAATTGAGACCTCTGTCTGTTTGAGTTTTGGTCTCAGGATTTGAAATCATTCCTGAGACGCTTAAACTCAACATGCCGAGTCAAATCAAACATCGCTAACCATGTCGTTTGTTTCCTTTTAAAGGTCATCTGGTGAGGAGTGCCAAAGATTTTAGGTGGAGGAGTGGCTGACAGCGCCACCCAGGTGTGCAGAGTGGGACTGCATCCCGCCTCACAACTCGTCGAACAGCTTACCGAAGCACCGGAGCCGCCGCCAGATGGACTTCGCACTCTGAGGGCAGAGCGAGTCAGGACCGAAACCAACCGAGGAGAGGAGCGGAGAGGAGCCGGAGGGACAGCGCCCACCGGAGCAGGAAAGGGAGGGCATCGCTCGTTCAGGAGAGGAGAGAGAGAGGACAAGGGGCTTCACCATGTCGTCAAACAGGACCCAGAACCCCCACGGACTGAAACAGATAGGCCTGGACCAGATATGGGACGACCTGCGGGCTGGCATCCAGCAGGTGTACACACGGCAAAGCATGGCCAAGTCACGCTACATGGAACTCTACACGTATCCTGAGAGAGCTAAGGCGTGTGAGGCCGCTAAACTGTGGTCTGAGTTTGTGGTGTGTGAGAGTTTACGGCTGAGACGTTTACTTTTATTAACGTGTTTCTCTCAGACAGTTTTCTGAGCTTCAACAAAAACTAGCGCCCTCTGTCCTTGTGAGTTTTTTCTAAGGGTGAAGGAGAGATATTTAGAAATCGTGAGGGATATATTTTACTGAGAGCCGTACAGCTGAAACTAAAAAGAACAAAAGTGTTTTAGTGACAAAGTTTTAAAAAATCAGTCATGACTCTTAAATTTGACTCACTTGTACTTGATGCATCCTGCAGTTTGATCAAAACAAGGTTGAGGATTTACCACGAATCGTGTCCTGACAAAAACAAATATTTATGAAATCGATAAATGTTCTTTGTTGGTCTGACAGCGGGACGTTTCCAGCGGTTCGATCAGAAATCACACTCGCTGTGCGTTGTGTAATAACTAGCATCTGCCTGCTACTTCCTGAAACTAAAACCTGTTTTATTGCTGTTTGCCCGGGCAACGTGATCCGACAAAAACCGCCCAGGCCCAGGGGCAAAAACCAGACAGCCTCACGCTCTCTGTGACCACTGGTGAACTTTAAAAAAAACTGTATAACAGAGTCGGTAACAGAGCCAGGGTGTTTTCAGCTGAAGTGACAGTAATCATGATCGTCTTCAACATGAGAACAAACACAGAGGGTGAAAAAAGCTCCTCTGAACATTTGCCTACATGACGTGACTGACAAATACTTCCTTTTCCTGAGGGCAGATTTTATTTTTGGACAACTTTGCCTCCACCTCTGCATGTTTCCAGCTGTAATTAATGTCTCCATTTAGCCGTGGTAGCTCAGATCAGTGAACCCGTCCAGTTATAACGCAGTAATCTTAATGAGTAAGAATCTGTGTTAGACCTGTTAGATCTTGTTTGAGAGGACAATCAATCATTTTGTAGATAATTACATTTAAACTTAATTCTAAAGCATCTAAACATTGACTTCATGGTCATTTTTGTTTATTTCCATCACTTTTATTCACTAAAATTACAAACAAATCAGATGAGAAACAAAGAAAGAACTTCTGAGAACTCCACATCAGTTTTTCAGACTTACTATCATGTATTTTGTGTATTTGTCTGTGTCGTCTTTGTTCGCTCCTTAACCCCTCCCTCAGACATGTATATAACTATTGTACCAGCGTCCATCAGTCCAGCCAGGGCAGGGGCTCCGCGCCTCCAGCCAAGCCCTCCAAAAAGTCCACCACCCCCGGCGGGGCTCAGTTCGTAGGCCTGGAGCTCTACAAGCGGCTCAAAGAGTTCCTGAAGAACTATTTGACCAGCCTGCTCAAGGTGAGTGCACACGCCGCAGAGGACCTGGTCTCCATCTCGAACCGTCTGCTCTCCTATCACTGATTTTCTGCTCCTGTCTGGCTTTGTCTTCCAGGACGGTGAAGATCTAATGGACGAGTGTGTGTTGAAGTTTTACACCCAGCAGTGGGAGGATTACCGTTTTTCTAGTAAGGTCCTAAACGGGATCTGCGCCTACCTCAACCGCCACTGGGTCAGACGGGAGTGTGACGAGGGACGCAAAGGAATCTATGAGATTTACTCGGTAACATCTTTCACCCGCTCTTCACTGATGGTTGTGGAGCGTTTTCAAACCCGGACTCTGTTTGTCTCTACGCTGTAGGGTCTGAACGAGTCAAAGGTACAAGAGGGTTCTGGAAATACTCCAGCAGTTTGTCTCAGCAGACGATCGCAGACGAAAACCACGAGCGTCTGAGATCTTAACAGAGAAAATATTTACAGACTTTTTTAAAGAAATCTGTTCACAACTTTCCCTCCAAAGTCACCAGACTGTGATCACAGAAACACTTAATCCACCGTGTAGAACAGGAGTCTCTGCCCGCCAGTTATTTAATGTTAGACAAGAAATCCACTCAGAAGCACAAGAATAGACAAAGTCAGAGTTCTGCTGTTGGTGTTGGCGGCTTTGAAGGGTGTGTTTTAAGGCTGCTCGCTGAATGAATCCAGATATTGTTGGAACTTTTGATCATTAAAAACCTAAAATACGTAAAAAAGGGTTTAGAAAAAAACAGGACCTTCTACAAATGAACTTAACCCTCACACACTGTTCAAATCCTGGACCCTCACAGTATGTTCCGGGTCAAAATTGCCCCTTTCTGTCACAGACAGTTCTCTTGACTAGTTAGGTCATTTTGACCTCTGTCTAGGTGTGTCTGTGTGACTGTATGTCTGTGTGACTGTATGTCTGTGTGACTGTATGTCTGTGTGCGTGCATGTGTGTGTGTGTGTTTCTGTCAAGGTAATGATAGTTTCATAATGATTTGAATATATCTTTTGAACAACAAACCTTATATTGAACACTGTTGTTACTGTTTGTCACTTGTCCCACACTGCTAGATCTAAAATCCATCTAAATATAGATACAGGTCAAATTTGACCCATAACAGCCTTAGAGGGGAAAAATTTGTAGCACATAAACAAAAATACACATGAATATTTTAAAATTAATTTCATGTATTTTGGGTTATTTCAGGAAAAGTCGTCAAGTTTCAGGCTTAAAAAATGATGTTTAGGGTATTTTTTACTGCCTGTTAAAAGTCAAAACGGGTCAAATTTGACCCCGAACGGTATGTGAGGGTTAAGAGCCGATGTTTGAAGACGACGTTTGACTTCCTCATAAACATCACAGCTTATATTTGAAGGTTTGACTCCTCATAAAACCACCTGATGATTCATTCAGAGGTCAGACCCGTCCAAATATGTGCTCTGTAAGAGACGATCTGTAATCCAAGATGCATGAAGCGCCCGTCTGTTTCCTGCGAACTGTTCAAAACAAAAAAACGACAAAGAGAAGGACAGAGAAACGAGAAAGAGGCCTTGAGAAATAAAAGGTTGTTTTTTGCAGCGTGTGGCCTCAGAGCTTTCCTGGTATTTCAGGGTCTGAGTTGGTCACAGAGTCTCTGTGTTTCCTGTTTGTGTTGATACGAAAAATCATGTCTCTTCGATAATCTAACTGGAGAGTTTAAAGAGTAAAGAAAGGGTCCTCTGTCGTCTCCTGCTGAAATAAAGAACCTTTTGACCTTTAAACTCAATCTTTATGCAGATTGTCGAGTCTGTAGGGAAACCTATAAAATCTCAACCTTTTGTTAACCATCTCCCTTTTCTCCCTTCCCCCTTTCACACGTCTGTTTCCCCCCCAGCTGGCACTCGTGACCTGGAGGGAGTGTTTATTCCGACCCCTCAACAAACAGGTGCGTTTGTTTTCTTTTTACCGAGGTGGAGTAACAAACAGCGGAGTGTTTTCAGGAACCCCGACCCCTCATACGTTGGAAAAAAAAACCAGACACTGAATAAAGAAACCTGTTTTCTTCTAGGTAACAAACGCTGTGCTGAAGCTGATAGAGAGAGAGAGAAACGGAGAGACCATAAACACCAGACTGATCAGCGGTGTGGTCCAGTCTTACGGTGGGTCAATAAAGAGTGAGAACGTAGACAAGTCGAACCCTCCTGTTCTGGGTCAATATGAGAGAAAAAGACAAAAGAGCTTAGAGAAATGAGAAAACAGGTTTATTCACAGTCAGAGAGCGTCTAAATATGGAGCCCCTTTAACTGAAGAAGAACCGCCGCGATGACGTCACATGTAAACCTTCTGTTCCTCTCCTCTCTCTTCAGTCGAGCTGGGTCTGAACGAGGAGGACGCCTTCGCCAAAGGCCCCACGCTGTCCGTGTACAAAGAGTACTTTGAATGTCAGTTCCTCACTGACACGGAACGTTTCTACACACGCGAGAGCACAGAGTTCCTGCAGCAGAACCCCGTCACCGAGTACATGAAGAAGGTCAGCTGTCCTCTCACGGAGAACCGTCTCAGATCAGATCGACGGTTCCACCTCATCTCTGTCTCTCGCGTTTCTCTTCAGGCGGAGGCTCGTCTTCTGGAGGAGCAGCGGCGCGTGCAGGTGTACCTCCACGAGTCCACCCAGGACGAGCTGGCCAGGAAGTGTGAGCAGGTCCTCATAGAGAAACACCTGGAGATCTTCCACACAGAGTTCCAGAACCTCCTGGATGCCGACAAAAATGAAGGTAAACCCGACAAACGCTCATACAGCTGGATTTTAAACAGTCGGAGAAGTGTATCCTCGTCTTTCTACGCGCTGATAACAAACTCTGTTCTTCCTCACAGACCTGGGTCGGATGTACAACCTGGTGTCACGGATCATGGACGGTCTGGGCGAACTGAAGAAGCTTCTAGAGACTCACATCCACAACCAGGGCCTGGCCGCCATCGAGAAGTGTGGAGAGGCGGCGCTCAATGTAGGCGCGCTTTATTTACCTCTGATCGCCTCTGCTTACAGGAGTCATGGTTCTGACTTAGGGCTGGGCGATATGACCTCAAATCAATATCACGATATATTGAGCAGTTCACCTCGATGAACGATAAATGGACGATAAACAAGCTGCTCCAACAACTTTTGAACCGTCCTCCACCTCTTCACCTTTCTTTCCCGCTTTGTTACGGACTGGATGTGGTGGAAAAATTCGTCTTAAAGGGACATGAGACCGTAGCCGACCTTCACACATCCTAAACCAACTTTTATTCATTTATATTTTTGACACCGAATACACGGATATCGGCAAAATGACGTCAGTTATTGTCGTAAATGTCAGTATCGGTAAATTTTCGGTTTATCGCCCAGCTCTAATTCAGACCTCCGTTTGATCAGAGTCTGAGAGTTGATCTAAGAACATGAATAAAAGTAGAGGAGTCGGTCTGAAGATGATGTTCACACATGTATGTTTCCCACAGGACCCTAAAGTGTACGTCCAGACCACCCTGGATGTTCACAAGAAGTACAACGCCTTGGTCATGTCTGCCTTCAACAACGACGCAGGCTTCGTGGCGGCGCTGGACAAGGTCAGAGCTTAACCGTTAAAAATCCAGCTCCATAAGATAAAGAGGCTGCAGGTTCTTCGGCGTCAGAATGAAGTCTCACGGTGTCTCTTCTGTCTCTCTCTCAGGCGTGCGGTCGGTTCATCAACAACAACGCCGTCACCAGGATGGCTCAGTCGTCCAGCAAATCTCCTGAGCTGCTGGCCAGATACTGTGACTCTTTACTGAAGAAGAGGTACGAGATTCAAATCTGACAACACTCAGGGATCATATCGTTGTTCTCAGACCAGATCCAAGCTTTTAGTACCAGAAGAAGAACCTGAAACTCTCTCTGTGTTTGTTTAGCTCCAAAAACCCAGAGGAGGCCGAGCTGGAGGACACGCTCAACCAAGTGGTGAGACGCTCTGACCTTTGAGTTCGCAAAAAAACACACAAACACACACAAACACACACAAACACACCGCCTGTTTGCGTTACATGAAGAGCCCTGCTGAACTACTGACCTAGTCAGGTACCAGAGCTCTGGTCCAGGATCAAACTGGATCTGCACCCTCTACAAAAGCCTCACAGATCTCATTGGATCCTGTTTGGTTCAGTCTTGATTTAGCACTTGTTTAAAAACTTGAGTTTTTGTCGTCTTCAGGTCTTAAGGAACCTGTTTCTTTTTCACCCTGAAGACTGGAAGCACATCTCTATCGCTTCTTCTTCCTTCAGTCTGAATGTTTTTGTTGTTTAGCTCCAGGTTACTACGGCGACGTTGTCTTCAGTAAAACCTAAAAACTTGTGACTAAATGTTTCTAAGAACAAACATCAGAGTTACAAACGTGTGAGGGTTCATTTCGGTCTTTCCTCCTCCAGATGGTCGTGTTCAAGTACATCGAGGACAAAGACGTTTTCCAGAAGTTTTACGCCAAGATGCTCGCTAAACGTCTGGTCCATCAGAACAGCGCCAGCGACGACGCCGAAGCCAGCATGATCTCCAAACTCAAGGTGAGGCTTTAACCAGTCGGTCACGTCCGGTCGACCTTTAAAACTCGCCTGACTCCGTCTCCCAGAAACCTCGGAAACCTCAGTCCGGTTCCTCTTCTGTTTGTGTTCTCCTGCAGCAAGCGTGCGGCTTCGAGTACACGTCCAAACTGCAGCGGATGTTCCAGGACATCGGAGTCAGTAAAGACCTGAACGAGCAGTTCAAGAAACACCTGACCAACTCTGAGCCTCTGGACTGTGAGTACACACACAAACACACACTCATACCTGTACCTGACCTTTGGTTACACACCTGTATCACTGGGGCTGAAACATGAGAGAGCAGAGTGAGGGGAACGTAGAGGGTCTGGGTTGGACTGGGGGTTTCTGTGAGGACTGTAACCTCGCGGTCTGAGGGTGAGGGGTACGCTGAGAGGGAGAATTTGTTGGACCAGATGTTCAGTCTCAAGGCTCAAACCTACAGGATGTGTATTTGGAGCGTGGCAGCATCATATCGAGAGCAGCTCTGCTAAAGATACACGGCGAGTCTATTTTTGCTGCTCTACGCTTCCAAAGCACGTCGACCCACACAGAGAAGATCGTCCCAGACAGGAAGTGAAGCACGAAAACTGTGCATGTCTTCTGGTATTTCAAAATAAAACACCATCTGTGAACTCCAGACTGTGAGTCAGTTTGTAAAGATGATAAATCCTTCCTGGTTCTGGATTTATCAGTAACACAGAATAATCTGATGGTGAATCCCTGATCCATGTGGATCCCAACAGGACTTTGAACTGCTAACTCTGTCTGAAGGAAACAGCAAAAAGGGACATGTAGAAACTGTAGAATCACATTGCTTTTTCACATAAAGTAGAGGCTCAACGTTGTCGTCGTTTTCTTCCACTTATCGGGGTCACGGGGGCAGCAGCTTCAAGAGGGAAGCCCAGACGGCCCTCACCCCAGCCACTTCCACCAGGCGCTCCCAGGCCAGGCGAGAGATATAATCCCTCCACCTGGTCTCCACCTCTAATGGGAGGCGTCCAGAAGGCGTCCTAACCAGATGCCCGAGCCACCTCAGCTGACTCCTCTCGATGTGGAGGAGCAGCGGTTCTCCTCTAAGCGCCTCCTGAGTGTCCAAACTCCTTAAAACCCATTTCGGCTGCTTGTATGCGCGGGCTCAACGGTCGCTGAATTCTATCGAAATTAGCAGGAAACGACCACAGAGAGGAAACACAACCTGTCGTGAGCGTGATGTTTCCTTTATTCTGAGTCCAGCTGACTGGTGCTGCACTACGTCGCTGCTATGCTCCAAACACGCGTCCTGTGTGCGATACCCAGGACGGCAAATACAGAAGTGGCTCGATACGGATCAGAATTCAGAGAAACAAGATGGTTAAAAAAACAGAAAAACAAGTTTGTTTGCGTATCAAAGCACATCGAACTCGTATGATTGACCCTAACCGACTGATTTCAAACCTCTCTCACAGTGGACTTCAGTATCCAGGTCCTCAGCTCCGGGTCCTGGCCTTTCCAGCAGTCCTGCACCTTCGCTCTGCCCTCTGAGGTAACTCCTGCACATTGAAGCCGTTTCTATTTCAGCTCATTTGTCACCGACAGGTTTGATGAGATCAGGTTTTATTCCTGCTGTTAGAGAAAGATATACGTCTCAGTCTCTGCAGCTTTGACTCAGAACTACTGATGACTGAGGGGAGATTTCTACAAACCTGGTTCCTTTTATGTAAACGGTACAAACTTCAGGCTAAGAGCAGAGAAATCACTTCTGTTTCTGATCCTCCTCTCTCTTAGTTGGAGAGAAGCTACCAGCGCTTCACGGCGTTTTACGCGAGCAGACACAGCGGCAGGAAGCTGACCTGGCTCTATCACCTGTCCAAAGGAGAGCTGGTCACCAACTGCTTCAAGAACAGGTGTGCGGAGTCTTTTTGAAGTCTGAAACTCTGCGGGTCTGTCTGATCTGAACGAGTCCACGCTGACGCTGTCGTGGTTGTTTTCAGGTACACGCTTCAGGCCTCCACCTTCCAGATGGCCATCCTGCTGCAGTACAACACAGAGGACAGCTACACCGTCCAGCAGCTGACCGACAGCACACAGATCAAAACTGTACGCACCTTTGAACCACCTTCTCAAGTCCGGATCAGTTTTTTTATCATCGGCCTCTGTGACCCACGAAACTGGACAAATGTTGAATTTCTCTGTTTCTTCATTTTCAGGACATTCTGGTTCAAGTTCTGCAGATCTTGTTAAAATCAAAGCTGCTGGTGAGTCAAAGAAACTTCTTCTCTGTTTGAAGATGTTCCTCAGATGTTCTCAGATCAGTTTTAAATATCAAAACTACGACTTTATTCCTCTAGAAACACAAACAAAAAAACTTTACTCAGTCTAAAATCAAACTCCTGTCCTAAAACGTACCTGTGGTTCTCTTTATGAACACCAGAGGGCGCCAGATGAACTATTTCAAGTGTAACAGGGTTATTAGAGTTGAGAACTTCTTTATCCTCAGAAACAAACCTGTGTGGACGTCTTTTTTAACACAATAAACTAAAGTGAGCTGTTATTGATCAGTGAATCTGCAGCTGCAGGATAAAAACCTGTCTTCTTTAAACTCACACACCTGTCTCTGTCCATCTGTCTGTCTGTCCGTCAGGTGATGGAGGACGAGAACGCCAACGTGGACGAGGTGGAGTTCAAACCCGACACCGTCATCAAACTTTTCCTCGGATACAAAAAGTGAGAAATGAATTCCCCTCCGGTCCCGATCATCGCGCAGATCAGAGTCTTCAGGTGGTGTTTTTAAATTTCCTCTCCTCCGCAGTAAAAAACTGAGAGTGAACATCAACGTCCCGATGAAGACGGAGCAGAAACAGGAGCAGGAGACGACCCACAAGAACATAGAGGAGGACCGGAAGCTCCTCATTCAGGTGAGCGCTGACACCTGAAGGATTAAAAAGTGAAGGGTTGAAGCCCACTGAATCTTTTAAAGTCGCTTAAATCTCAGACATCGACGATCGACGGATCTTCACAGTGAAGCAGCAGGAATCCATTTATAAGATCCACAGTCTCCAGACCGGTCCAGACACACAGAATCCAGTCTTTCAACAAGGGGAAGGATTTGAGTCTCATCAATATGCGACAAACGGCAGGTCACTTCGCAGACGCAATCTGTTCATATCAGATGTCGCATTCGTTGTTGTCATGTGAACGACCGCACAAAAAGATCGGATTTAACGAAAAATCCAAACTGTGGATCATAACCTGCAGTGTGAACGTAGATAAGAAGCTGTTCCTCTTCAAGTGTCCTCAGGTGAAAACATTTTACACCAGAGGTTCAAACGTGGATTTAAGGAGTCAGAACTTCAGTCAGACAGAAACCTCCTCATGCTTCAGACTGATTATTACATTTCTGTGTTTTTTGTGTCTTTGTTCGGGATCGTTTAAATTCAGCTTCCTCTGTGTGTCCCATTGGTCATGTGACATGTCTTTTAATCTGCTGGTTTCCCTCATCATTATCATGATTATTATTATTATTAAAGTCTGTGTCTGTGTGTCGTACAGGCTGCTATAGTGAGGATCATGAAGATGAGGAAGGTCCTGAAGCACCAGCAGCTCCTGGCTGAAGTCCTGAACCAGCTGTCGTCCCGGTTTAAACCCAGAGTCCCCGTCATCAAGGTAACCCCCTCCACTCCTGAGTGGGCGATCTCACCCGCCCTCAAACTCCAGAATCTGACATATGTAAAGTATGTCCCTGTCCTCACCTGTGTGTGTGTGTGTGTTTTGTGTTTTGTCTCCCTCCTGTGGACAGAAATGCATCGACATCCTGATAGAGAAGGAGTACCTGGAGCGAGTGGACGGCGAGAAGGACACGTACAGCTACCTGGCCTGAACGCCGCTCGCTCGCCCGCCCTCCCTCCTCCCTCCCTCCTCCCGCCCGCCGGCTCTCCTCAGTTTTATTTTATTTGTTCTCTTCTTCATTTTTTTTTAAATTTTATGTCTGAGTAATAAAGTGAGGATCCCTCTAAGCGGCGGCCATGTTGTGAGTGTGTCGCCGATCATGTGACCTCCCCTCTGATATGACAAACCCTGAGGGGGAGGAGGGGAGGGGGTGAACTTTTTACTCTCCCTTCAGCCGTGAAGGAAACAAACGCCCCTCCTGTTGAGACTGGGAAACCCCGTCTACACGCTCGCCTGTCTTGTCCCATCTGTAGGACTCAAACACACACAAACACACATGCAGACACACACACACACACACACACACACACACACACTTCCTTGTTGTCATATGTAAATACCAACCATGGACTCTGAGAGGAAAAAACAAACCTTACTCCCTTCTCTACATAGCGTAATGAATTAGCCTTCAGCCAATCAGAGGAGAGCCGCATCCAAAGGTTTCTGCATGCTACTGCCTACCTGCACACAGTGACCACCAAAAAATAAAAGATTAAAGTAAGAGTCGAGTCACTGGGCAGCCGACGCAGTCCACCGTACGACCACACGCCGAGGTCAACGCCGCTCCTGTAATTTAAAGTCTGCGACTGAACCGAAGGGAGAGGAGGAAGAGGAGGAGGAAGGGGGAGAGAGAGAGAGAGAGTCTGGAGCCGCCATGACGCTTCTGAAGTGGTCTCAGCTTGTGTCAGAGGTGGGTGGGGTTGATGCAGGAGGCCTGTTTCATTACTGAACGGTGGACATTTGTATAGTGTGGTTCATTTTCTAAATGTGTGATAAATAAAAACAAGGAAAGATTTCTCTAATGCTCGACTCTTCGCTGCAACTTCTGTTCACACCTTCATCATCCTCATCTTCACCTGTGCTGTTTTGGTCATGTAGTCGAGAGGCTTTGCTCACTGTATTAGGCGGATTGTGCACTTCCTGATATGAGCGCCGCATTTGTACTAAAGCTATTTAGCCGAGGAGCCCAACACAGATATCGGAAATGAATGAAACACTTATACTTTTGAATGCAGCTCTGTGTGAGGATCAGAGACTGTATATAGAATGAACGCCGTCTGCCTCCTCGCTGGGTGAAACCACTCTGAGAACAGCACCCTCTGGTGACGGGCTGCAGTATAGGTCATAAATCCCCATAATCTGATTATATTTGGAGTCGGAGAATTCGGATTAAGACACCCAGATAATGCGATTGGAATTCGATTTTCTCTTCAATGTAACCAGTGTAGTCCAGGTATGATTGGACAATGCATGTGTGTGTGTGCGCCATGCCCCCGTAACTCTGGAACAAAAGCACCAGAGAAGAGGAGTAGCGTGCACCTCATCTGCAGAAAAAGTAGCGCGTAAATCATGTACGACAAACACAAAATGCTGTAAGGTGTACCATCTTCTTGCTCAGACCTGCTGTTGTTGTTGACAGTTGTATGGGGTGGGAAACAGCGCGGCTGAAAAGACCCTTATCGCCCTCTAGTTTTGGGAAGGAAGACACATTCACGTCACCTTTATCCTACAGCACCCTCTGGTGACGGGCTGCAGTATAGGTCATAAATCCCGCCTCCTCCAGCAAAGCTTATGGGGCTGTGGACAAACTTTAGAAATTTATTACACAGAACATACATTTTTCCCTCTGGTTGCAATGTTGACATGTAGTTACTGTAAGACTGGTTTGTGATGAAGTCTTTTTTTTCTGTACAGCTCAATTTTTAAAAGTTACGAGGGGGTTCATGTTTTCTTTGATTGAAACCTGATACAGCCTATGGGCGTACGAAGATTGCAGAAAGTTGGCCATAGTATATACAGTCTATGGTGAGGATCTTCTGCATTTTGATTTTGCTGATTTATGGCATCAGGGAAATCAGACATTTTTAGTTAGGTTACTTTTATACGCTGCCCTCTGGTGTTCTGGATGTATAGTGAATGTGAACAACTTTATGCTTAAATTTTAAACAATCATGTTTTTTTTAAACCCACCTATATTGTGCAGTACCTTATTGAGAGTGTACAGGTACAAAGTGTCTTGATACTCTATTTTACACATCAGGTTGGAGGTGTAATAATCAGTGAACGAATTAAAATCAGTTTTACCCTCTTCAGTGGACAAAAAAAAACATTTGATCACCAATGTTGTTCTTATGTCTCAAGAATGTATTTATCTTTTAACAGAAAAACAACTTTTGTGCTCTATATGGATTGGATTAGATATTTCCGATATCTGTGTTGGGCTCAGAGGCTAAAAAGCTTTCGTACAAAATTTGGCACTTGTATCAGCAAGTGCACAATTCTTTTGCTTCTGTGTGCTTTAAAATGTTTGTGCATTTAGTAAAACATCAGTTGTTTAAATCTCTTTAGTTGACCTTTGGGGCCACCGTAGAAATGTGGAAAACCCAAACTAGGGAGAAAGTAAAGTACTAGAGAGAAAATGAAGACAACATTCATCATCCATTTATAATATTTTAATCTGCATCACTTTGAACAACAAAATCCCTGTAAACATTACAAAATCAGCACCTGTTTCATCAGAGGAAAGAAGTGGTCCTGGTTTAACAAGAAACAAAAGGGGGTGGGGGATTAAACGCAGGCGGACGTCTGAAACGATAAATAACCCACAGTGCAGACTTCAGCAGAGCTGCGTCACACTTAAAAGTGTTTTTAAAGAACCAAACGAGAGATTTAAAAGCTTTTATCCCCCTAAACGATCACCACACAGGAACAGAAAGACTTTTTCAGAAACATGTAGATACTTTGAGGTTTGTCTTTGTGTCTGATTGGCTCTTTGTTTTTCACTTATCCAGCCCTTCCTTACAGAGAAACACTGAGAGGGCTGCAGGGTTGCTGGTTCTTTAATCACCAAACCTGGGAGAAGTCAAGAAATGAGGAACTCTGGGGGCTCATTTCAAACGGCAGTGAAGGTTCAGGATCTTCAACAACATGTAGAAAAAGAAAAAAAAAAAACACTTTTCCCCAAAAATATTTTCACACTTAAGTCGTCAGATCGAGCCCAAAGCTTTCAATTTGATTTTAAATATGCAGGAGTCTGAGCCCTGCGAGAGAAGCACCGGGTTTGAGAGCCTCTGACGTCTCTGATCCCTCAGTTACAAACATCGCTGTAGTGCGAGACGTCCCCTCAGACCGTCTCTGAAGCACTAAATAAATTACAGGTGAAAGGTGAGAGCAGGAGGAAGGAGAAAACAGAGGCTGGTATTGCTTCAAGTTGAGTCTGCAGTATTTTCCAAAGCACCAGAGTTCACATCGAAAAGAGAGAGAGAGAAAGAATCAAAGTGTGAAACATCGTCAAAAGGCGTCAGGATACATTAAACCGATCGGACATCACATGGAGGAGGCAGTACTGAAAAGTCAGAGGTCCCCTGAACGCAGCATCAAAATACAGATTCTGGAAAACTTTGTCATCATGCAGAAGGTTGAAACTCAGCTGAAGTACAGAGAGGAGAGGGGGTGTGTGTGTGTGTGTGGGAGGGGGTGTAGGTGGGTGTTTAGTTTGGGACTGAAGGCACAGCAGAGAGGGGGACACCGCGGGGTCGAACATCAAATCACTCAGATAAATAAGAAGTTCATCACTGTGCTCGACTCAGACTGCTCCTTCTCTGAGCTCTTGATACGGTTCTTTAAAGCTTGAACTGATGTTTTCTACACGTACCAATAAGTTTATCCTTCCTCGAATCAATAACATGAACCCTGAACAACATTCAAAAAACCTAAATATATCTGTGGGGAAGTTCTGATCGTTAACTCTTTCTTCGCCATTTCTCCTTTTGCATCCCGCAGTGTTAGTTCGCAGATAACTATGTTTTTAGTGGATTGTATTTTGTCAGGTTTTAATTTTCAAAACCCTGAAAATTTAGAGGAAATTTTAACGTTTTTGTGCCACCTGAAGGATGCAGAGATCAGCTCTTCGCTTAGTATGCCTGGAGTGTCTCTACTGTAGCTCAGCTAAACGCTATGACCCTCAACTACCTGGATGTAAACCGGCACAGATGACGGTCGTCGTCTCAAAGTGTGTCGTGGTCTGTCGTGTTAATTCAGCGCTTGCCTTGTCCTACATCAACTTTCGTAGATCATCTTGTTTCAGACCTCTGATTTCGCTTTTTTCCGACTTGGTGACTAAAACGCTGGGAACTCGGTGTGACGTCATTTTCAGCTCCGACATCTGACTTCCGAAGTAACTCGAACGCAGCGTAATTCAAGTTATATGACTGGGATGTTGGACGTTCATGGGCACTATCGCACTGAGAGGCAGCGATCCAATCAGATTTCAGTTTTCATAACGGAGGAAATCTTCTCACTGAGTTCTTAAAGTATTCTAGAAAACCAGGCGATCTTTCGCTTTAATCTGGGTCCGCTCTCCAGTTTGAGTTGTTTAGGGATCTCTTACTTTGTGTGGACTGTGGCGCCCCCTGAGGGCAGGATCTGGTAATCTCAGAGTGGGCGGAGTCAGAGTGAGTCGAGCACGGCGCTGCTGGGAAAACGTGAACGAAGAACCTTTGTGAATGTGTGTTTTTGGTTGAGTTTTAAAAGCAGATCCGCTCACAGGAGAGCAGCGTGTTCTCACCACAGGAAACTTCAACCACTCACACTCACACTCATGGGATTTCCAACCTTCAGTGTGTGTGTCTGCGAGTGTGTTTGAGTGTTTGTGGAGTTTCCTGCGGTGGTGACAAAGTGCTGGTTCTGTTTTAGCACCTGAAGAGGAGGCAGCGTCACAGAGCAGAGTCAAGACCGGGTCCAAGACTACAAACATGGAGGATGTTTTGTCTGAGGGACGTCGGCGAAGATCTCTGCAGACGTGTTTGCTGGTGTTTTTAGCAGAAGCTGTTTTTTCCAGTGGACTCTAAACACACCATCAAGTCTTCGGGACACCTGTCACTCACTCGCTGGTCGTCTCAAGACAAACTCTGATTGAACTACACTTACAAACCGACTTCCTTGAGTTTCAGACGAACAAAAACACTAAATACAGACTTCAGACGATCCGGTGGCGTGTCGGCGTGGTCGCCGCTTTTGTAAGAGTACTGATTGTGATTTGGCGTGACGCTGCTCTGTGAGCGGCCTCCTGGGTTACAGACAGACAGTGATCTGGCACTCTGAGGAGAGAGAGTGTGTGACTGGTTCACTTCACACCGTAGAAAAACACACTGTTAGCACAACATGTGACACACAGAACACACAGAGTCCAGTCGGTGTGAGAGAGACCAGAGCGGCTGGTGGAGGATTTTGGTCCCTGAAGCGTGAACAGGCTGTAGTGGGTTTGTTTCCTCTCGCCCTCACACACTCGTCGTCGATGTTCAGATATTTAAGAAAACACAAAGTCAGTTTGTAGGTGAAGCGCACCTCCAGCTGAGGAGAGATTGATGAGTCCCGGCCTCTCGACAGGAGAGGAAGATTTGTTGACAGGAGAAAAGTCACGAGAAGAAAATTCAGAAACAGATATGAAAAGCGTTTGTTTAGAAAAAGCATCAAAAACTCTGCTTCAAATATTCCCAGTTTTTCCTGAAGCGCTCTAACATTTTCTGGATTTCCTGAAGTGAAGGTGTGTGTTTGTGTGTGTGTGTTTGTGTGTGTAAGGCCTTTGTGTCATTGATCCACAGGAGGTAGAAGTCTGATTCAGGCGATCTCCATCTCTCGCTCGATTCCGACGTACTTCAGCGCGTCGGCCTGGCTGTACCTGAAAACACGCAGAAAAGCGTTTTAATGTCCGTCTCTTAAATTCAGGTTCTCTTAAGACTTCCTGTTTGATGCATAACTTATGTACCATGACAACCAAACCAGGTGAGTAAAAACCAACAGCATATTTTGATCAGCTTATTTGATCATTTGATCACTTATTTTTATTTTATTTCCACTTAATTATTTTCTCTCTGAAATATAAAGTTGTCCTATCCACTGGTCAATAAAGCCAAGAGGTTGTAGTATTATTATTATGTGGCGTTATATAATTATTATTATTATTATTGGTTGTTACAACATCACCATCATGTTTATCTATAACAATTTATTTATTTTTAACTTTATTTATCTATTACTATATATGTTTTTTTTACTTTGTTGATCTATAATTATTCATTTTTTACTTTATCTATTTTTTTACTTTGTTTATCTATTATTTATTTTATACTTAATTTGCCTATTATTTATTTTCTACTTTATTTATAATTTGTTTTTACTTTGTTTATCATTATTTATTTTTTACTTAATCTATTTTTTTCTTTGTTTATCTTTATTTTTACTTTATTTATCTATTATCATCATCATCATCATCATCATCATTATTATTATGAATAATCAATCAATAATTAATTGACTGATTTTGATTTATTCATTTTATGATCATTTAAGAAGGTGACGATCAGAGTAACATGAGCCTGAAACACTTTGATTTCAGGGTTTTAGCTAAATTATCATCTTTTCTCGAGATGGACGAGAGAAGCAGAGGACAGTTAAGTGGATGAAAACTATAAAAAGTTACCCGTCAAGTCAAAGATAATCTGACCTTCAGGCTGCAGGAGAAAATAGTTAACTTTCTTTTTTTTTTTTAAGGGAGTAGCAGATCTGTCTGCAGGTGTCACTGACCTGTAGTCAAAGAAGAGCTCCTCTCCAGTCTGAATGGCTCTCTTAGCAAAGATTCCTATCCTGTGATCCCCGTTCACCATCATCACTACAGAGAACAGATCAGTCAGAATAGGTCTACCGACACCAGATCAGTGTTGGTCTGTAGAAACACTCTGACATCACGTTCTTACCTTTTGCATAGCAGTTAGGATTGACAGAATGATTGGCAAAGCGGATTTTGTTTCCTTTCCTCGTGGCGTCAACAACAAAGTCTGGAGAAAGAAAGAAAAAAACATTTTCTCTCAGGAATTTTAATCAAACACTGAACAATCACCGGCTGGACTTGAGGTGTTTGTGTTCGTACCGTTGTTGAGGTTGAAGAGGAAGCTGCACATGTATTTGTCGTAGACCTTCCCTCTGCGGTCGGCTTCATCCTGAGAGATGATCTGCAAACACAGATGAACAAATTATGGTTTTACCCAAGTGTTTAAAGTTTGGACCTTTAGTGCACTTAAAAGGTACTTAATGGTTTGGTTTACCTTCTCTCATTTTTAATTACCTTATTTTTTTACCTATTATCTTTATTTTATTTGTTTAGTATTTGAATCTGGGCAAAGATAAGATTGGTTTCTTGAACTTTAGGATGTTCTGTCATCCATCCAGAAATTACAAAGCTGTAGTTATCAAAGTAGCTCTAAAATCGCATTAACTCCTAATAACATTGAGATCCTATAAACAAAAGGTCATCTTCAGTTAGCCAGACAACTTTCATGTCTCTGCTGTCTGTGTGATTTCAGAAGAGACCGAGGAGTCCTACCTCTCCACAGTACTCAGAGATGAACTCGTTTTTCTGGACAGGCTCCTTGATGAAGATGCCCCAACCGGCAACGTCTGAAGGAGCGAGCAGCAGATGCTGAGAAGGAGAGAGAAACAGAGAGAGACGGAGAAAAAATTATCATTATTATTATTAGTATTATTATAAGTAACGGGAGGCTTATGTGTGTTGGAGGACAGTTTCTATAGCAGCTGGAAAACTGTCAGGAGTTTATTCCTTGTCTTACCTTCTTGGCTCCTCTCTGAATGGAGCAGTTCTTGCAGGACACGTTCTTGCTGTCCCAGTGATCCGCGGCGCCGCAGGTCAGGCAGAGGTCGGGGTCGCACTCCCTCACAGCCAGGTAGCAGGGACACTGCTTGGTGTTGCACTGAGCTTTGCAGCGGCATCCCGGGAAACGGTTCTGACCTGCGTCCAGACAGCAGAGAGGTAAGTTTCACCTCTGTAGATATAAAGCTGTTTCACTCAGGAGTGTGAGTCTGTGTTTGTGTGTTTGTGTTCTTACACTCAGAGCTGCACTGGCAGAACTTCTCACAGAAGTTTTGAGCGGTCACGCAGGGACACGAGGAGTCACATGGCTGCCGGGGGTGGTCACATGGCTGGTAATTATACACGTGATTGGAAGAGCCGTCTATAAAGACAGAGATGAGGCGCAGATATCAAATCGTTTGTCTTTCATGAAGTTTTCTCAGATGTTTCATGTTCATGTTTTTTTTTTTTTTGTGCAGCTTCTCAAATGTCAGGAACTCCTCCAGGAAAAAAATGAGACACAATCCCTCAAACTGGCTGTTTCAGAGTCAACATGTCGTATTTATGATCCTCAGCAGATGAATCATCATGACTTTGGCGGCGCTTTCAGTTCAATCGTGAAAAGAAATCAACAGATGAAACTTTCTTTGTCCTACACTCTGAATCAAACATGAGTCAGCTTGGATTTGAGGTGGTTTGTGATTCATTCAGACGCAGTTTGATGTTTTCATTCAGAACTAACTGAAGAGTTTGGAGCTGAGGTTTTTGTGATTGACAAAGTCATAAAAAAGCTCTTTCTTTTTTGTTTTACCAGAATCACAGATAAACTTTTCCTGACTGACGAAGATTTTGTCGAATGTATTTCCTGCAGTTTGTCCTGAACCAGACGTCCTTTTATTCACTTGAGAATTAGGACTGTGTTTAAAGGTTAGTGTCACGACCATAAAGGCTAAAGTAAATCATGTAAAATAGTGATTCCTGTTTCATGTTGCTTCATAAACATTTTTACATTTTCTTTCCTCTATTAAGAGTTTGTGCTGCAGTGACCTCTGACCTTTCTTCAGCTGGATCTTCCTGCAGTGAGTGGCCCAAAGTCTGTGTTTCCTCTTCTTCTTCCTGGGCGGTGTGTCCTCGTCTTCAGTGGGCGCTCGGGCGATGATAGCCGACTCTTTGACCCTGAACTCGTAAACCTGCAGCCACGATCATATTCAGCGTTTTTTTTCAGACCTAAACCTGCCGTAACACGTTTAATTTTGAGGAGAAATGGTGGTCTGCGCTCACCTGTCTGCAGGTCTTGGTGCCTATGAGCCGCGCGATGGCGCAGAAGTTGTCGTAGTACGTCCCGATGAGAACCCTGAAGAGAGAAGCTTCGGCCCCGCTCCAATCGACGGCTTCAGCTTCACCCGTCAGCTTCATCTTCACTGGAGTCTGACACCGAGAGTTTCCCTCTAAACACACACAGGAGCAGGAATATAACCAGGAACCTTTGAGGAACTCCGGTACTAAACATGAGATAAAATTAAGAGACTGCAGAAAAAGAGCTGATGATGGTAGGATGTGTTTTATCTAACAGGTCAGGGTTCATACCTGAGCTGCTGGTGTTGTCATCCTTCTTGTCATCGTCGTCTTTGTCGTTGTCTCGCTCGTCTTCTTTGCTGCCTTCACGGTCGCTGTCCGTGTCTTTGGTTTCTGAGGAAACGGTCGGCGTGCTCGGTCGGCTGTTGCTGTTTGGCAGTCTTCCCCGGCGACGGCCGACTGTTCGTTTGGAGGGCGTCTTTGCCCGATCAGAAACCACGCCTGCGGGGTAATCGTTCACTATCCCATCCTGAATGCACAAAAACACTCTCAGTCAAGTCGTAATAATAAACTGAACTCATCTACTTATTTTACTCTTGTGAGAACAGATACTTCAGAGACTAACTTCACAAAATTTGACTCTGCTGTACGTCGCTGACTCACCTGGACCAGGTACATGTAGCAGTCGATACCGCATGGTTTACTGTCCACCAGGTTCTCCAAGTTCTTGCGCTTATACGTATTTGGAGTAGCATGGAAAGCTAAAGGAGGAGACAAAACATGCAAAGGATGAGCACAGAGTTGAAAATGTTATTGAAGTTTTGCAGACAGTTTGATTTTATGACCTCAATTTAACGAGAACTTCAAAGTTCTAAAGTCTCCCTCTGTGTACTCACGGTGGAGGAAGCAGTCGTATTTGAAGCAGCGTCTGCAGAAAAGAGTGTGGAAGGAGTGCAGGCTCTGTTCCCGCTGCACTGAGCGAGCGTTCGGGCCGTCAATGTTCGGGGTGCATTCAGGAGGCAGAGCGCCGGGCAGCTGTTGCTCTGTTAACTCTTTATACCTGATGAACACAGAGAAAACAACAACGCCGGGGTTTCAGATACGGTTCATGTTATTAGTGCACAAAACAACAAAATTTTAACTTGTTTGGATCTCTGGAAACTCTGCTGTCCCTATCAGGACATATCAGCATGGCTTCACTTTCATGATGTAAGAGGAAACAGTTTATTGTGCAGGTAAAGATACTGAATAAGAATCTTTTGATGATAAAGGGAGCTGCAGGGAATATATCCACAAACAAGAAAACAAACTCTTACTTCTCCTTGAGCTCCTCGGTGGAGCCTTTGTCCGGAAACATCGAAGAAATCGCTTCAAAAATCTTGTCAGATGGAAACTTCTTGTGGCTGTCGTTGTTGGTTCGGCCTGCAGACGACACAAACGCGAGGTCAAACTTTCCATCAGGACAAAACAAAAAAAAGGATTTCTAAACCTTAGAAATATAAGCTGATAAAAGCTGTTCAATCACAAAGAAAACAGCAAAATGTCACTTTGAACCTCTCACATGTCTTAAAATTCAAAAGTAGAGCTCTCGTCATTTTGCCTTTTAACCTTTAGGCGGTTAAACACGAACATTTTTCCCCTTATCAGTCCAATCTTTCCTTTTTTACCCACTTTGCAAGTATTATCCACAAGTAAGGGGTAAACACTGTCAGATAAGAACTTCATAGCTTCAAATAGTTAAATATCACTAAACTGAAGAGCAGTCTGGAAGAGTGCACTCAGAGTAAAAAAACGTCTTTGTCTGTTTATGTCTTCACCACCAATAAAACCTCACAGAGACGACGTTCACCAGGAAGAACTCACTCTCGTTGTTTATGTGCCCATCCTTGCGGGAGTCCTCAGGGTGCTCTTTGCCGTCACACATCTCCATCTTGTCCACCTTAAAGTCTTGTTCTTCCTCCTCGTCGTCGTCCTCATTGTCACTGTACTGTGACAGGGCGTTGACCAGCTCCACAAATATCTCATCGTTGATGAAGCCACACTCTGCAAAACACCAGATACAGATACTTTGAGCAGAATAATGGTCAGCTCTCCTCGGTGGTTTTGAGGTCAAGATTTAAGCAGACAGACTGAGAAAAGACTTGATTCTTTGACTTAAAAACATGACGCTGCTCCTTCATGGATGCAGGTTATGTTTAAACATGGAAGTCTTACAGCACAGTTTACCTCACTGGTGTCAATGATCCCTGACATGTTAGCTTTGGAAACTTTACAGACTTTTAATATCCTGTCTCAGTGTTTCAGGCTGCTGTAACCTCATCAGCTCTAAACTTCAAATATTTGTTACTTTTAATCCTCATAAATCTTTTACTCCTCTATGATATAAAAACTGCAGGGAAACATCACAGTAAGATGATTTTGGATAAAACTCCATCATCAAAGTGAAATTAATTTGAGTTTCAAAAAGTGTTTGTTGATATTTTCCTAGTTTATGCCAACATTTACATTCGACCTGCTTTCCGGTCGTCATGTGATCTTCTCTCATTAAACAGTAGGTTATTGGGGATCTTATTAACTCGACATCACACACAGCATTTAATCTTTACCTGAACTTAACCTCCAATTACTTTACCCAAACAATAAGCCACGAAGACACGTATCGTACCTCTGTCCCCGTGGACTTTCCCATCATAGTTTTTGATTAGCTCTTCAATGAAAGTACCATCCTGGTCCAGGATCTCGTCTCCCATGTAGGGGATGTTATGAAGCACCGTCTCATCCTCCACCTGAAAAATGCACAAAATGTGAGTAAAACATTTTTCAAAATATATATATGTACATAGATTAATCTCACAAAGCTGTGGTGGAAAAGAAATTTTGCAGAATTTATGTCAATCTTCAACCACAGAGCTTTAGAAAACTTGCAGCTTAAGCAACATTTCCACAAAACATGCTGTGAGAACTGAACTTTCCTGAGACAGGAGCTAAACTGCAGGACATGCAAGTCATCTTAGTCCATGAATATTAAACTCTGCAAAACACTGTGAAATGTATCCTCCATTTACTTCCCTGAATTATATTTTGCTGTTCATTGCAAACTGTCAAGACTGAAATAGGTTTCAGATCTATCTTAGTAAAATGAGACACTTGTGATGGAGGAGTGACAGATTTTAAAGGCCCGACCTGAGAGAGACAGTAAACAGCAGTAGGTATGATTCCGATGGGAAGAGATAAGGCTGTAAATCTTCTAATCTCCTTACAAACTCCTGACTTCTAAACAACAGCACCTCTCGCCGTGTTCATGTCTGCAGACTTGAATTTAAACACCTTTCAGTCAGTCTATATGCAGCTTTTTTAAGTCCATACACACCATGAAGTTCTGCTGCAGAGGTGACCAGGAGTACATGACGGGGACTGAGGCCACAGCGTTGAGAGTCTTTAGGGGGATGACCTGCCGGGGGAACTCGGAGAACCCGCTGTCCACTGTGCACTGCAGAAGACACACATCGATCATAATCAAACCTCATATTCAGAGTTTTTCAACATCTCTGTGTCCTGGAGGAAACGTTTGTCCACTGACCTCTCGGGTGCCTCTCAGAGATCCCACAGATGTCATGATGTGAACCGGCTGGATTCGCCTGGTCTTCCACTCCTGGTTTAAAATGTCAGTCCGCTCCATGATTTTCTGACGGTTGGTGTTGAACATGCTCTGTTGGAGATCAAACATATTCAGAGTTACGGCAACAGATGAAAGAAACACACCAGCCAGGGATCAAAAACAGACTGTCCATGTTATCTAAAACAGCAAGAACAACGAGACGTTACTTCACAGCAGCGGTTCCCAAAGTTTGTGGCCTAGGGGGGCACTTTATATTATTATCAATTTCATGGCAGACTGATAAACAAATCAAACATCGAATATATCCGACAAGAAATTTGTAATCATCTTGTTCAGATCAGAGAAAAAGTTTGGGAATCAGTCATGTAATTACTGGTGTACAGAGGCAGATATGGTACCGCTGAGTACCGCAAATCATTCTGATGGTATTAAAGGCTGTGGATGAGCTTCAAAGCGATGTCCTCAAAGTGACTTCTGTGAGTAACTAGATACCATGAGGGGCCTCGTGTGCGGACAAACCTTGACCTCGTCGGCCCGTCTGAAGCGCTTGAGCTGTCGCAGCCTCATGTATTCAGACTTCACCCTCCTCTTCCAGCAGGCCGGACCCTTCTCTGAGCGCTTCCCTGTCAGCACCATGATCAACCTGCAGCCAGACAAAACACAGATGAGGGTTAAACACATGCTTTTGCTTTCATATGTCATCTTGACGGGACCCTGGGGCTTTTGATTCGTTGTAGTTCCATTACTACCTCATGTGTTCACCCATTTGTCTTCCACTTGAAGCTTTCTTTGCGTGCATCTGAATTTTATTGAAGTTTAGATTTTTCTTTGGCATGAAACTAACAGATTGCTCAGCGTATCCATCTGTTTGTGTTATCCAGCCGGTTCACATCATGATACAGTGAACAGTTGACATGGCAGGTGACTATCCAGAAAATTCACCCCCAATCCAGTCAATTCCAACGAGGCTAAAGTTCTAAGTTTTGAGTATTTTGAGCTCTTCATTATCTGAAGATAGAATGACATCAGTGGAGTCGTCGCTCTGCACAGAATCAACATTTAGAGACACTGAGAGAGACACTTACTCTCTCAAAAAACTTGTACTTTTTACTCTTACTCGAGTTAAGCGGTTAAATCAATTCTTTGACTTCCACAAGTATCTTCTTATATTTCAGAATCTGTATTTATAATTGGGTAAATAACTTCAGTGGTGTAGTGGTTAGCACTGTGGCCTCACAGCAAGAAGGTCCTAGGTTCGAATCCAGGTCATTGCATTCCTGTGGGTTTACTCTGGTTTCCTTCCACATCCCAAAAACACGCAGAAGTGGGTTTAGGTTAATTGGTCACTTTTGAGTTGTGAATGTGAGCGCGGATGTTTTTTTTTCTGAACTGGCGACTTGTCCAGGGTGTCCCCTGCCTTCGCCCCAAGATGCTGAGACAGGCTCCAGCCCCCCCCAACAGGATAAGCAGTAGAAAGTGGATGAATGGATAACTTCAGAGTACATTTGCTGCTTCTGTCCGTGTCATTGTGCAAGTAGTGAGTGTGAGTCCCTGCCTACCAGCTCAGTGGGTCTGACTAAAATCTCACTTTCAATGAGATGTGTCAGACGGCTGTCATGGAGACATGCCGGTAGGCTGTGTGTCCGATGGTACCAGACGTGGAGGAGTGTACTGAAACTGAACGAAGAGTACATGCAGAGGTAGAACAGTCGTCCAATAACTGGAAGGTTGTTGGTTCGATTCCCCTCTATCCCAAGTCTGTCTGTTGTGTCCTTTGGCAAGACACTTAACCCACTTTACTCCCAGTGTGTGTCCTCCACTGGTGGATAATTGTGAGTGTTGTGTGGTGGTGGTCGGAGAGGCCGTAGGCGCAAACTGCCAGCCATGTTTCCGTCAGTCTGACCCAGGGCAGCTGTGACTACTAAGGTAGTTTTTCACCACCAGTGTGTGACTGTGTGAGTGATGGATCCAATATAAAGCCCTTTGAGGGTCTCTGATAAAGCACTTAAAAAATCTGTTGACTATTATTATTATTATTATTAAACAGACCGTTTGAACAAATACAGTACCTTGGAAGAGTTGATATGTTTTGCTGACAAACCTTAAGTTATCATCCCTCTCTAAGTAAGATCTGACAGTAAAATGACCACACCAAAGTTTAGGAGATGAGCAGAGAGGTCTCAGTAAAGTGTCTGTTATGTATTCTAGTTTGTTAGTTGTGCTGTTTCTCAGGATCTGTATTGTAAATGTAGAATTTCCCCCAGTGAACTGTTCTCTGTACACAGTTGTTTCAGATAAACTCTCCGTACTCCAAATCCTGCAGGGACCTTGGCTAAACACTCTTTAATAGCTTAGCAATACTGCTAGGATCAAATCCAACATGACAAAAACTTTTTGATGCTTTTATTTTCTCACACCTTGACGACCGCAAATTACTTCACACCCGTGTTAAAGGGATATTCCGGAGTAAAATTAATTTAGAGTGCAACACACTGAAACACCGAGTTAGACAACCCCTCCTGAGATGAATGTTGCCGACCCCTTGCTTCTCTAGTTAAACCAATTTTAGTAACGACCGCACGATAGCAATACACAGCAGTCTACGGAGCCATAAACAAACTTAAACCAAAACACCAGTCTATAACCACAAATAATGCTCAGAACAGCACCTAACTTCATCAACAGTACATATAGGGTCCCAGCCACCAAACATCTTTTTAGCTTTGCCTGATTTCTGTAGGAAAGAGACTAAACACAACTCACCTACTCTCTTCCAGCAGCCGTTTGTTTGTGGCTAAAGGTAACCTTCCTGTCAGAGCCCCCAGACTCTATAACAGCCTACCAAAGGAGACCAAACTAACAGACACGCCTTTATAGACAAGGTTCTGTTACATTCACACTATGTTACACACGCTACTCGCTATACAGACCGTGTGTCAGCTTGAACGTTACCCTTCACATTAGGGGAAGAGGGTCTGACAGTTAATGACTCAAAACAAGTCGAAAATAACGTCCTGTGTTGTTGTGCTCACACAGCTCGAGTAGAAATCATTAGTGCCGCATTGATATTAATGCTACTAATGCTATTAATGTTACTCGCTATGTAGATCGTGTATAGGCTTGAACGTTACCTTTCACGTTGAGAGAAGAGGGTCTGACAGGATTCATCTGAAATAACGTTGTGTGTTGTTGTGCTCACAAAGTGCGAGTAGATATTAATGATCATGTGAAATTTCAGTAGCGGCGCACGTAATTTAGTAGCGCCGCTACAGAATGAATGTAGGAGAAACACTGCTGATACATACGAGTCCGAGGTAGAACTTTGTTAGATAAAAACAATTTTTTTTTAGGTGAGACAGCTTTTTTTTTAGCTGTGGCAGTGCGCGACGATCAATTGCATGTAGGGGAAACCCTGATATTATAGAGAAATTAATATTTGATATATATCGTTATCATTTTATCGCCCAGCCCTATCTCTCAGTGCTTTTTGTAAAGTGTACTAGGTCTCTGAATGTAATGTTACTGATGTGCAGAACTTCATTCTTCTTGTAGCTTCCAAGATTGTTTATAGTGTGTATATTTGTTTGTAGTTTTGTAATAACCTGCTGTTGTGATCCGTCTCCATCCTTCTAAAAATAAACACGTTATAGACACTGATCTTTACACAAATAGATGTTATTACTAAACACTTCAGTCACTCTAAGGAGTATTTAGCTGGTGTTATATTTCTATCATTATTATCAAAAACATGTTTCTAGAGGTCATTGATAGTTTTGTCTCATTAACTCTTGACTTCATTGACAGACACGCTCTAAGCTAACGGTAGCTCCGCGATGTCGAGCCAAGTTTGTTTCCCCTCCAACGGTGCCCCCCTCCTCCTCCGCTCATAAACCCTTTCTGTGTATCATAACGTGTCGAATATCTTGTTTACACGCTGACAGAACAGTTTTATTTCCATAAACTACGCTGGAAAGTTGCCATCTTTTTTTTTCAGAGGGAGATCCATTTTGACAGGGATACTAATTTTGGCACGACACCCCCGGCGAGCTAGCTAACAGTTGGTTTAGTTCACAAAGATTGAGGCACCACAAAGCACCAAGAACAAACCCGGGGGGCCATTTGAACCCCCTCCACCAGGACCTTATGTGTCAATACAACAGCCGTGACAGCCTCCCTCACCTGTACAGGGGGATCAGTCCTCATTCACCGGGGTGATCCTGGCTCGGTACGGAGAACACTGGCAAACTCGTCCTTTGTGTTGGGGATTAGCTGCCTCTGTGTTCCGGCTAGCTCTAACGTTAGCCCAACGGCTAACTAGCGGTTAGCTTCACAGTGCGCGAGACCGGCTTTACCTCTCCGGCAGGCGGCGAACGGAAACAGCTTCGGTTCCCCCCGCTAAGAGCTGAGTAAACACACAATTTTACCGAACGGGGAGAACAAACCGTTTAATTTCGCGCTGTCTCTAAACAATCTGCCGGATTTGTGTGTTTCCGCCTCGGCTCAGATACGGTTCAAACTGCTCACTGTCCCCAACTCACCGCCCACTTCGGCTGCAGCAGATTCAAGAGGCGCCAAACGTTTCGGCCAATCACAGGCGTTGACCTTACTTGCTCTCAGTGTGGTGTCGCCTAATTGGTCAGAGTTTATAAGAGCGCTGGCCAATCGTGTTGTGATGTGCGCTGGGGGGCCTGCAGCGGGGACATGTGGACAGGTTCTCTTTGTTCTCTCAGGTGTCAGCGGAATAAAAGTCCAAACACAACATCTAAGCTTTGACAGTTGGGTTAAGAGGAAATAAACATCGTCTTCTACCTCATGACAGCTAAAGAGACACGTGTCAGCCGTTACATCTTCACCTGTCAGCTCAAAACGTATGTTAGGAAATTCACCCGGTTGGTTTTTGTTATTAAATCGACTTTTTTGTCGTTGTTTTGTCATTTACATGATAGTCAAAGTCATGAAAATTGTTTAACTTGCTGGCTCCGTCTAAATGAGGTGACATCCACCTGCTGAGAGCTCAGGTGGAGGCACGAGCCGATGCGTCAACTGTACAGTTTCAGTCAGACAGCTTTCATTTGGCCAATTCTATATATAACTGAGTGGTTTACAGCGCTTCTTTTGCCAAAGAATGAACACAATGTCTTAAAATGAGAGAAGTTTGTAAAACGAACGAGAGTCTGTGGCCGCTGCAAGTCAGGGCAAGGGTCGCCGAGTTTATTTCACCCCGCCTCTTCTCAACGCTCATTGGCTAACAGCTTTACTCTGTCCTCAGAGTGCGTTCAAGTCCATCGGAAAATAAACATCCGCCCTGTTGAAAGTGGAATATGAGTAAATTTTCCCTTAAGACATTTACTTCTTATCAACAACAACATGTGCACTTTTTGTGAAAATGATACTGAAACAAAGGACTATTTATTTTTCTCATGTAACATAACACAAACACTCTGGGTTAACATTCACAAATGGGTTAAACAAAAAAAATACAGTATTTTCACAATATATTTCTCGAGATAATGTTATGATACTATGCATGGATAAATCCACCAAGTTATGGAGGAATTGATTACCCATCTTGAATAAATGTCATTTTATCACGCCAGGAGGCGGTTTATGACAACTTATAATGTGCTCTGTTTCATTATTTTGCCTTTGTTTTCTTTTATGCCTGAGTACAGTGCCCCCTACTGTCCTATTTGATATGCTCTCTATGTGCTGTTGGGCACTAGGGCAAGGATGGCTCTGTCCTGTTTTGATATGAAGGACAATCTGTGGACAAATGGAACAAAAATGACTGAAATATCTGTAAACCCTGGACCTACCTTTTGAAATGTATGCACTGTTACTTTGATTCTTCTCTCCCTATGAAACAATATATATTTGTATGTATATTTTTCCATCTGTGCCTTTCCTTTCCTGTTCTTTTTTAGTTGTTTTCTTTTTTTTCACTCTTTACAAGTATTTTAATTAAAACTGAATGTATTCATAAAAATAAAGTTAAAAAAGGCAGAGACTTTAAAACTGAGTTGGATGTTAAATCTTTATTGAATAAACAAGACAACTACAAATTAAACGATTCTTTGAAAAGGAAAGTTTTAAGATCTCTTTTAAAACACAATCGTCAGTGGAGCCCTCAGATATTCGGGAGGGTGTTCCACAGTCAGCGAGCGTGTGGTTCTTAGTACTGGAAGGAAAGTGTCTGTAGCTGTTGGTGGAACGAAGTGAGCGTGCTGAGATCAGGGGGCTGAGAAGTTCTTTAAGGTACTGGGGGGCAATTCCATGGATACAACATGCCTGTTGTAATATTGGCCAATTAACGTGAGGAGTTTCCTCAACAACCAAACAGCACAGCTTCTTTTACAGACTACTTTCAGCATAAAACAAGCCAAACATTGTCCTTTATGCAGTCGTAAGTAGACTTGTGAAGGATTAATAGACTCCTAAATTTGCTGCCAGCAGCACATTTTTGAAACAGTTGAAACAGGGACGATTACCATCATGTAGCATCAATTCTCTTTTAACAACGCTGTAAGCCAAACACCAGTTTTTGTATGGAAAAAAAGTATATAATTGATTTTTGATAGGTACAAAGATTACATTTGAACAAGAACACATGAAATCTATATCAGTGCGGTCCTATTAGAGTAAGGCTCTGAAATAATCCACATATTTACAATCTAAGATAAAATACAACAGACATTAGTCCAGAAATGTTGGTTTTTAGAACATCAGGCTGAATAGTGGATTGAAGCTACCTCTAAATTTACAAATGTATCACAGACAGATAAATGACTTATCAACTATCACATATGGTATCAACTCCTGCTGTAAAAATAGGTGGGAATAAATCAACTCCACCACTTTATATTTCCACTGGGTGGCGCTGCATCAAAGGTAAAAAAAAATCAGCTCAATGTGTAAATATACAACAATGTTCCCATAAATAAAACAAACCTGTTCAGACTGTTTGATTCCAGAATATGAGGGAAAATATCAAATATCCATAGTCCAGGTCTTGAGCTGATCTCAGAGCAGGTCAAACTGCATCTCCCAGAGTCCTCTTCGCCTGCTGTGATTGGTCAGTCAGTCTTTCAGTCAGAGACTCACCTCACCCTGACTGTTGCTACCTCCACCTCTCTGATCCAGATGATCCTCTTTTTAAATCACTCTGACAGATGTTGCTACCATCTGAGGAGAGAAAAAAGACAATCAGTGTTTCTGAGACTCACTTCATCAGCTGGACTGAAGAACATCCAGTTTAAAGACCAGCAGGTTTCAGTCCTGCTCAGACCACATGTGATGGTGTAAAGCAGCATGTTTCCTCTCAGCTCTCATTTTAATATATTGAACATTTGCAGCTCAAAGAGTCCTTGAAGGCATCACCATGTTTATACTGTTGTTACATTTGTTCTGTTTATGAATATAAAGGCAGCAGTTTCTTATCTTATTTGACCTTTGACCTCTCACTAGCTCAACATCAGAGTCTCACTGGTTTGCTGTTGAAATTGTCTCTGTGTGCGAGAAGTCATGTGGAAGCTCAATGTGAACCTGTTCATGTCTGTGAATCAGACCAACCATCAGATTGTTGAGCTAAAATGTCGTCTAAACAGCTGACAAGGATGCAAAAATAAATCAACTCATTAAAATAAATGAGTCTCTTTTCTACATTTGATCTGAAATACACGAGAAGACACTTTTTTTTAACGACTGACAGTCTTACACTCCTCGATTGATGATTTCCGTTCACACAGCTTCACTTAAGACAAAATCCTCTGAGAGGGTTGAAGAGTCAGCAGGAAATACTGAATATTTGCTGTGATACTGTGTGGAGTGTGACAGGAGAGATCAGCTCAGACTAACTCCAACTTTATACTGACCTCAGAGTCTCCAGTCCATAGTCTGGACTCTTCTGAAGATCATACAGCACCTTCATCTCTGAATCCTGCAACTTGTTGCCAAACATCCTCAGAGTTTTCAGATGGGAGGGGTTGGACTTCAGAGCTGACGCCAGAGAACAACAGCTGATCACTGACAAACTGCAGTTACTCAATCTAAATAAAGAGAAAATAATGAGATTTGAGACAAAAAATCTGACGTCTTAAATCTGTAGAGAGCAGGGGAAAGGTTTGAAAGAGTGAATCAAAGAGAAGTGACGCCCCAAAGAGTTAAACCAAACAGGAAGCTAGTTTGAAACAGTGAATTCAAAAACACACCTGTAGGCAGTTTATTGTCATTATCACTAACTAATTACACTTAAGATTGAATGGAGAAAAAAAAGTCTCACTCCAGAGTCTCCAGTTCACAGGTTGGACTCTGTAGAAAGTCACACAGCAGCTCTACTCCTGAATCCTGCAGCTCATTGTAACTCAGGTTCAGCTCTCTCAGATGAGAAGGGTTAGACTTCAGAGCTGAGGCCAGAGAAGAAAAACTGATCTTTGACAAACTGCAGTCCCACAGTCTGAAAAAGAATAGAGAATATAGATATAAATATTTAATAATCAAACTTTGATTTAAGTCACCCCCCCCTCCTCCTACTCCCTGCATCTCCTGTTACCTTTCAGTGCTCTGATCAATAAAAGGCAAAGATGCTTAAAATAAACTTCCAATATGACATAGAGGAAGCAGAATGATTTTGTCTGCCTTCATTCCTCACTGTACACTGATCTTCCACAAAAACACTCAACCTAGAACAGACTGTGCTGTCTCTACTGTGAGCACTGGACTGGACCAGCCAGCAGATATACACCCTTACCATTTATTAAAAAAATCCTCAACAATCAATGAAGAAAATATCAGTGACTGCTGATCAAATAAAAAACAATGAATTTATGTGAGCAAGAAGACATTTCTGAAAATATCAAAATAATGTTATGAAAATTTAAATTGAGTTAAAAAAAATTGACAAAACATAGAAATTAAGACCAGAAAAAGAAACACTAAACTTACCTCAGAGTCTCCAATTTACATTTTGGACTCTTGAGAAGGTCACACAGCAGCTTCACTCCTGAATCCTGCAGCTTGTTGTGACTCAGGTTCAGCTTCCTCAGATGGGAGGGGTTGGACTTCAGAGCTGAGACCAGAGAAGAAAAACTGTTCTCTGACAAACTGCACTTACCCAATCTAGATAAAGCAAATAATGAGATTTTAGACATTAAAAAAATGATCCAGTTTGAAATCTGATGTCCTAAATCTGTAGAGTGCAGGGGAAAGGTTTGGAAAACATGAACTAAAGAAAAGTGAGGCTCCAAAGCGCTGAACTAAACAGGAAGAAAGTTTGAAACAGTGAATTCAAAAACGCATTAAATAGTGAAAACAAACTCAGATACATTTTTGCTGATTTGCTGACACAGTTTAGTGTCATCATCACAAACTAATTACACTTGTGACTGAATGGAGAAAAAAAATCTCACTCCAGAGTCTCCAGTTCACAGTTTGGACTCTGTAGAAAGTCACACAGCAGCTTTACTCCTGAATCCTGCAGCTGGTTGTTTCTCAGGTCGAGCGTCTTCAGGTGGGAGGGGTTGGACGTCAGAGTTGTGGCCAGAGAAGAAAAGCTGGTCTCTGAAATACTGCAGCCCCACAATCTGAAAATGGAATAGAGAACATATATAAAAATAATTTATTATAAAACTTCAGATGTTCAGGTTTAAAATATCAAGTTTAGAGAACTCTGACTAAACCAAACTACACTTACCTCAGAGTCTCCAATTGACATTTTGGACTCTTTAGAAGGTCACACAGCAGCTCCACCCCTGAATCCTGCAGCTTGTTGTTCTTACTCAGGTCCAGCTCTCTCAGATGGGAGGGGTTGGACTTCAGAGCTGACACCAAAGAAGAACAGCTGATCTCTGACAAACTGCAGTTACTTAACCTAAATGAAGAAGAAATAATGAGAATCCAGTCTAAAAAATGGATCCAGTTTGAAATCTGATGTCCCAATTCTGTAGAGAGCAGGGAAAAGGTTTGGATGAACCAAAGAACAGTGAGACTCCAAATAGCTGAACTAAACAGGAAGTAAGTTTGAAACAGTGGATTCAAAAATACATTAAGTAGTGAAAACAAACTCAGATACATTTTTACTGATTGTAGATTCAGCACAATATTGTAAAAAAAATGTCCACTACTTTGGAATAGATGGAGATAAGGATGTTGAGAATATTGTAATTTCGGTGAACCAAAATTATCACGTATTTAAGAGGTAAATAGTTCTGTCTCAAGTCACGGAGGCCTCAGAAAAGTGCAGATAGGCCATATGATTCAGGTTTTCAAATAAAGATTCAAAAACAATCAAACAAAATTCAAGCAACAGCGCTACACTGACAAACTGTGCAACTGCTTGAGTGGAGAAAACAAGGCTTACATCAAAGTCTCCAGTTCACAGTTTGGACTCTGTTGAAAGTCACACAACAGCTTCACTCCTGAATCCTGCAGCTGGTTATCACTCAGGTCCAGCTCTCTCAGATGGGAGGGGTTGGACTTCAGAGCTGAGACCAGAGAAGAACAGCTGACCTCTGACAAACTGCAGTCCAACAGTCTGAAAAAAAAACAACAATCATTTAGCCTGTTAAAGAAACTGTTCCTGCTTTTAAGGATTCACTGTCATTGAGCACCTGAAGAACATGGAAGAACAACCTTTTCAGAGTTGATCTTCAGGAACTTTGTAAAATCCTTACTAAACTTTCTGAAGATCCCGAGGAATTTTTCAGGTGAAGGAAATTTAAGATACAGAAAGTTTTTGTGAGATCCTGAGAAACTAGTGTGAGAAATCTGAAGTTTTTCATTCATGAATTCTTCATTAAGATTAAAATAACCATTAGTTTATTCAGGGGTCCAACTGTCTGGTGTCAACAACTGCCAAACTACCTAAAAATAAACCAACAGATCATTTATCAGTAAGGTTTTTATAGGATCAATGGGACAAAATATTGTTAAAATACATTAATCGTGGATCAGTTCAATATCAGCCTTTAGTCCGTGCTGTTCCTGCCCGCTACAAGTATGTGTAATATTTATGACTGTTTTTCTCCTGCTTCCTTTCTACGTCCATCGTTCTACTCAAAGTCAACTCTTAAATGTGGGATGTTTCTTCCTGTGTTAAAGTTTTACAACTACAAATTCAAACTGCTCGACCAAAGTTGATGGAAAAAACACAGAGAAAAATCTAAAGCAACAACTTTCACATTGTATCGGTCCATCAGAAGAAAATGGTGTCTGACCTCAGAGTCTCCAGTCTGCAGTTTGGACTCTTCAGTCCAGCAGAGAGAAGCTTCACTCCTGAATCCTGCAGTTTGTTTAGACTCAGGTCCAGATGTCTCAGATGGGAGGGGTTGGACTTCAGAGCTGAGGCCACAACTTCACAGTGAGTCTCTGAGAGTCCACAGTAAGAAAGACTGTAACAACATAAATATCAAACAATATTTAATAGAAGGGTATTTTTAAGCTTTTCTTCACCAAAAACAACTCAAACATGATCTAACGTTTGAAACACATGAGAGGAGACAAGCAAGCTTTTTGACACCAAGAAAACGTTTTTTACAAACCTAAAGACATCATTGGTAATCATCAGTATCATGAGTAAAGTGGGCATTGGAAGAACTACAGGGTTCATTTAAACTGTTCTGAGAATAAAACCTGGACTTACTCAGCCTTTCTGCAGTTCCTCACAGCTGGGATCAGTCTCAGTCGTCCCTGGGCTGATGTGTTGTACATCTTTAAGTCCAACTCATCCAGAACCTCCTCTGACATCTGCAGTATGTGGGCCAGAGCAGAGCAGTGGATCTCTGAAAGATTCTTAGATCTGTTCTTTGACTTCAGGAACGCTATGATCTTGTGATGAACTGACAGATCCTTCATCTCCATCAGACAGTGGAAGATGTTGATGCTTCTGTCAGGAGAGACATCTTCACTGTTCATCTCCTTCAGGTTCTTGATGACTCTTTGGATCATTTCTGGACTGTTGTCTGTGTGACCCAGCAGACCTCCTAAGAGTCTCTGGTTTGACTCCAGAGAGAGTCCATGAAGGAAGCGAACAAACAGGTCCAGGTGACCATTTTGACTGAGAAGAGATTTCTCCATAATTCTCTTCAGGAAGATATCCAGAGATGAGAAACGGTTATCCAGGTTTAGAAAAAAACTGGAAACTGTCTTGAGGAAAGACATTGCATATGAGTCTGTATGTTCGTTGTCGTTTAGGAAAGCCTCCAGAACTTCTTTGTTCCTGTTGGTGAAACAGTGGAACATGTAGACTGCAGACAGAAACTCCTGAACGCTCAGATGAATGAAACAGTAAACTGTTTTCTGGAAGATCAAACTCTCTCTGAAGGTCTCTGTACAAACTCCTGAGAACACCAAGGCCTCTGAGACATCCAGACCACACCGCTCCAGGTCTTCTTGGGAGAACATGATGTTTCCTTTCTCCAGATGTTCAAAGGCCAGCCTCCCCAGCTTCAGGAGGACTTCACCGTCAGCCTCCATCAGCTCCTGAGGACTTGTCTCATGTCCTCCTTCATATTTCTGCTTCTTCTTTTTTGTCTGGACCAGCAGGAAGTTTGAGTACATGTCAGTCAGGGTCTTGGGCAGCTCTCCTCTCTGCTCTCTGATCATCATGTCCTCCAGAACTGTAGCAGTGATCCAGCAGAAGACCGGGATGTGACACATGATGTGGAGGCTCCTGGAGGACTTGATGTGTTTGATGATTCTTCTGGACAGATCCTCATCTCTGGACCTCTTCCTGAAGTACTCCTCCTTCTGGGCGTCAGTGAAGCCTCGTACTTCTGTTACCCTGTCCACACATGAAGGAGGGATCTGATTGGCTGCTGCAGGTCGAGAAGTTATCCAGATGAGAGCTGAGGGGAGCAGGTTCCCCTTGATGAGGTTTGTTAACAGAACGTTGAGTGAAGACTTCTGTGTGACGTCAGACACCACCTCAGAGTCTGTGAAATCCAGAGACAGTCTGCTTTCATCCAGACCGTCAAAGATGAACAGAAGTTTACAGACAGCCAGCATCTCTGCTGTGACCTTCTCTAGTGTTGGATGGAAAACATGGAGCAGACTCAGAAGACTGAAGCGCTCATCTCTGATCAGGTTCAGCTCCCTGAATGAAAGCAGAACCACCAGATGGAGGTCTTGGTTTTCCAAACCATCTGCCCAGTCCAGAGTGAACTTCTGCACTGAGAAGGTTTTTCCAACACCAGCCACACCGTTGGTCAGAACCACTCTGATGACTTCCTGTTGACCTGGTAAGACTCTGAAGATTTCATGGCACTTGATCGGTGTGTCATGGAGGGTCTTCATCTTTGAAACTGTCTCCAGCTGTCTCACCTCATGTTGTGTGTTCACCTCTTCACTCAGTCCCTCTGTGATGTAGAGATCTGTGAAGATCCTGTTGAGGAGGGTTTGACTTCCTGCTTCATCACTTCCTTCATTCACACCTTCACATCTCCTCTTCAGACTGATCTTATGTTCATCTAAAACCTCCTGCAGACCACGATTTACTGAAAAAGAGGAATATTAAAACTAACCAAACTGTTCAACACAAAAACATCTCTGTAATAAATAAGTCAGTTGTGTTTTTATAGACAGTGACTTTAAAGGACAGATGTTCAGACTTACTTCTGTAAGTGCTGTCAGAGCTGGACAGCTGCTCCTCTACAGGATCAAATCTCTCTGTCTCTCTGAGGAAATAAAGAAAATGTATTTTCTTTATCATTGTAATTTAATGTTTGAAAGATACAGAATAAGAAGCATTTAGTAAACCAAAGTTTCTGACGTCACTCTTTCTCTAGACTGTTCACATCTAAGTTCATCATGATCAAATCACTTTTGTGTCTCATTCAGACTCTTGTTTCAGTCTGTGTTCAGTGACTTTTTCTTTACCAGCAATTTAAACAGGAAAATCACCTCATTTTAGGTGTAAAGGACTTTATTTTGACATGATAAAAAAGTAACCAGTGTTTAAAATTTTCAGTCACAACACAGAAAGATGCCCTTTGAACATTCAGGGATTTAAAAAGTATTTCTCTTACTGTGTATCTGAGGGTCCTGGTTCTTTACTGAAGAGCGGTGGATTTCTTTTAGACCGGTCACTCTTCATAGACAGACAGCTGGACAGAGGAGACTTTGCTCTGCCCTCCTCTTCCTCGACACAATCACTCATCTTCTCCATCTTATGTTGTGCAAATGTGTAGAAAATAAAACCAAGTTATAACCTGTGGACAAAGAAGAGAAATGAGTGAGATACAAACAGGAAGGGGGTGTTCAGAAATAGAAGTACGCTTGTGAACGAGGGGGCCTGAAGAGACAGCAGCTAAAATAAAGCATTTCAGATGGAAGCTGAAATAATGGTATTTTATTAAACAAGAGTGAGAAACATGAGGCTTTTCTCTTTGCTGAAAATCATGAGAAGCTATTAAATAAGTATCAGAAAGAAAGAAATGCTTAATACCCTTCTCTACCTAATACAGGGGTTAATATGTAACCAAGCACCTATGATGACTCTGCAGGGCCTCTCCCTGATCCTTATCTGACCTAAGGCTAAAAAAAAACAATGACAGGTTTGAGGTCCCTGCAGTCTCATAAAGACTCAAGAGACTGAATTTTTTGAAAATTAGAGGCCAAATGAAAAGATACTCATTTTTGTTTTTACGAAAAAGTCAAGTCTAAAAAAGGAGGAAGAACTGCACGTAGCTACGCAGTTTCCTGTATCAAGAACTGATCCAGCTCTGTGTCTGGTCAGCTTTCTTTACTTCACAGTTTTAAAGTATATTAGTCAGCAAATCATTCTTCATCAACTAATGACACAAATAAAGAGTTTGACATTAAAATTAAACCAGCAAGTCTGAATAAACACTCACCCCTGTCCTCCTTCTGCTCCGGTCTTATCTCAAAAGAAAGTCTGTTTGTGAGTTCACATACTTTCACTTTCACTTAAAAACTGTTCATAACTAAACCTAAACCACCGGATCACTGACTCTTCTCCCCCCGTCAGTTACTGGGAGTGACACCACCTGCTGGTGAAACAGAAAAGCTCAGGGTCACTTATTTGGTCTGCAGTCAGACTTTTCTTGTGTTTATCTTTTTCATGGAGAAGCTTTGTTCCCACTCTGGTCTCTGTATTTTGTTTCTTTGTTTTTCTATTGAACTGTAATTGACTAAAGTTCATCTAACTTCATGTTGGCTCACCCCTCAATTGTGCTTTTAGCTGTAATTTTAAGTGTGTCACTCAGAAACGGCTTTATTTATTGACGTAAGTATGTTGCCTTTTCATTTTACCAACCATTTTTTTCTGCTTTTGCATGGACTTTTTATGGTCTCTTCAAGGTTTAAGGATGAAAAAAATAGGCTACAGTTATGACTGAATTCAATCTTTGAATGCCCCGTCAGTCTCTTCTTGTTTTCTAGGTTCAATGACACACTCATTGTGACCTCAGTTGTTTAAGGTGAAACAATCATGTTTGTAGTTTCCTGTTAAGATGATATTTCAACCCTCTGTATTCGCCCTCTCAGGATGAGTTATATCTTATTTAATTTTATACTTTAAATGATAAATTTGTGGTGTTGTGCTTGCTCTGATGCTTTCACATAAATATTAAAGTAGAGTAAAGTGCTTTGAATTAAACTGAACTTTCTTTGACTGCTTCTGTAGCTTTAATGCCAGCAGGGGGAGACATTTACCTTTTCATAATCAACAGTGTAGGGAGCTTGGACCTCCAGTGAATGTTGAACTTTGTTGTACAATGCCCTCCAAGCTTTGTTGCAAGAAAATAATGTTTTGTTTTTGTTGTTATTGTTTTTTTTTTGTTTGTTTTCATACTGTCCGTGATATTTTCAGAAACACCAACTCTTACAATTTCAAACCTGTTCGCTTTAAATGATTGACTTTGCCTGAGTAAAAAGTTAAAGCTGCTGTAAGGATTTTTTGTTGGTGTTGAGAACATTATGGCATTACTTCTATTGGGTCTTGGTAAAGCATTCGACACCGTATACCAATAAATTTTAATCAACAAACTTACAAAAAGTCCAGGTCTCTCTGATCGTATTGTAGCCAGCACAGTTTTATTTAACTGAGAAACACTATATTTTTAAAGCTTATTTTTTTGTTAAAATAAATAGCAGATTATTTTTTTTTACCCATAAAGTATCTCAATTTCACATTCCAGTTTCTATATTTCTGTATTCCAGTAAGATCTCTGGGGTTTTTTAGTTCTTTAAATCAGTGGTTCTCAACTTGTCTCAGGCTGGGACCCACATTTTCCCATGGTCTTTAAGTTGCAACCAACTTTTGTAAAATTCAAACCAAGCAAATTTATTTTTTATTAAAAAAAGACATTTAAAGACTTAAATCTTAAACATTTTTTATTGAGTTAAGTGCATTTCAGAGCACACGAACTGAGGACGACAACTACTGAAGTTGCTTATACAGAAAATATCAAATTGTACAAAATAAAGACAATTTTATTTTGTACAATTTACATTTTTTTTTTAAACTGTATCCAGGCCTCATTGATAAGAAACCGGGGAGGACCACGACATAAGGTATGCCTTTCAAAATAAGCTATTTTTCAAAATAAAAGACATGTCAAACATCAGATGCGCATTAAATATTTATGATATCCTATATATTATGACCCGGCCTGAAAGCTTTCTGTGTTCATGCTCCTAAACTGTGGACATTAAAACAGCGAGCTCTCTGGGTATCTGTTTTTAGGTACATTCAAAAAGATACCTTTTTGACTCAGAAAATGTATTTATTTTTATAACTTTGGAGTGCATTGTTGAAACCGTTTATCTTATTTTATTTGATATTAGCACATTTGTTATGCATTTATTTATAAATTTGATATCGTATTTTTGACACCTTGTTAACGGTCAGTTATTTTCTGTTTGTGCCACTTCCGGTTTCCCTCTAGCTAACTACCGCTAACTTGATGCTAATGAAGCGCTCAGTCTCAGCGCAGCATCCAGACTTCAGACCGGGACGGTGAGCCGAAGGAGGAAGACAGCTACAGTCTGTCTTCGTGAGAATTTCAGTTTTATCCCTTCTTCTCATCGTCTCTGTCCTGGGAGGTTTAGCGGAGCTGTTTCGGTCCCTCTTTCTGGATTTTATTAACTCCTTCTCCGTACATCTAGCGACATTGAGCCGCTGGAGCTCTCAGAGGAGGTTTGAGCATGAACCCTCCGTGTGCCCGCTGTGGGAAGATCGTCTACCCGACGGAGAAAGTCAGTTGCCTGGACAAGGTGAGCACTTCGTGAGTTACAAAAACCAGCCCAAAGTCTTTCAAGAGTTTTTCTTTGTGCATTTGAGCAGCTCATGAGGCACAAGTGGAGAAAAGTGGGATGAAAGGAGAAACACCTGACATAGACCTGCAGCTTTCATCATGTGGCATTAAAAGAAGCTAATAAAAAGTCCAATTTGGATCTTATTTCGGCTATTTAAACTTAAATCTTACTAAGAAAAGACCTCGCTTGCTCTCATTTTGATTACTGTACTGTTTTATCAACAGTTATCAGACCTTAACCAGAGAAAAATACTGTAATTGTTTTTTTAAAAGGTTTATGTCTGCAGGTAATAATTCTGCATGATAGATGATTGACACCAAACAAACAGTAGAATAAAACACTGAATATATCCTGATCATGGGTCTAACCTGCACTTTTCATCAGGGGGTGGAGAACTATGACACAGCTGGTACACATGTCAAATTATCACCTACAAACATGGACCTTTTCAAAAATCACTTCTAACTTTTGCTATCTGCCTAGTATCTCTTAATGCTGTAAACAGACTTAAAATGACTTATTGTAGAGCCTGCAAAGGTAATAATAGGAGGAGCAAACAACACTCCCTTAACACTGCTGCTCAAATTGTAGAAAAGAAGATTCAGAAATAATAAGTATTAAAATGCAAGAGCTTTAGGTAATTTCACGTAACTGTGTCAGTCTTAGCAGTTTTCTTGTAACGCCATCGTACAAAAGTAAAAGTTGTTTTTTGTATTCTCTTGATAACACCTCTAATAGTCCGTTGCATAACAATGCTGAATTATTAATTCTTCTTCACCGTCCTCTGTCTGTCGTATGAAGCATCAGATGACACAACAGCATGGAAGCGCATGATCATAAGGGCTCCGGTTTCACAGAGATGCTTCATATACTGTTTTTTTTAACACGAAACTCAGCAAAACCTCCAACTTTATTCCTCAATGTACTAAAAAAACCACACAGATTTATCCTGATATAACAAAAAGGAACCAAATTTATCTTCAGTCCTGACGTGTGAGAGCACACTTGACATGTTTGGAGCGAGAGTCACAGAATAAAAGAGCTTTAACGCTGTAAGAGGCAGTGATTTAGAGAGGAAGAGTCGAGCAGAGAAACAGAGAAGTGCAAGGAGAGAGTGAGAAAGAGAGAAATAAACTCATCGTCCAAGGACTTCTGAGCTCCCTGCTGTCTCTTACAAAAGATCATTTCATCAGGATTTCTGCAAGACTAAGTGCCACCTCTCCCAGACGTGCAAAAAACACATTCAAAGTGAGGAAGAAAAGCCCATCAGACAGCAGTTTTATTGTACTGGATTTCATCCTTTTTACTGGAAGTTCCTGCAGGTTCTGCAGTCACATTGAGACTGTGTGTGGGAGGGGAAACGTTTGATCAGAGATGCAGCAGTTCCTGATTTTCTTTTGCGGATATATTCCAATTGCACATGTCCGATGTCCCCCTTGTAGTGCGTAAATCCACAGTGTTCCCTTCAGTCTTCATCTTTTGCAGGAACCAGGAATCAGCAAGACCTTTTGAAGTTCTCTGATCAACGATGAACAATGTCTGAGGTGTTATTTTTAGGAATGAGACAAACAACTCTCCAAAGAATGTGGATGCTAGGAAGCAAGCAGTGCAGTAACGAAGAAAAAGAGCAGAATTTGACATGACAGACAGAGATTTAATTCACCGAAACAAAAACAGAAACTTTACAAAACAAAAATTTAATGTTTGATAAAGCTAAAGAACTTGCATCCATGTTGACACTCAGGGGTGTTTTGGTCTTGGATTGAGGTCACACGTGGTGCATTGCTGTCTTGGAGACAGAGAAAGTGTCTGCACCTTGGACCTCCAAAAACCTGGTCTGATGTCTCAACTCAGTGGTGTTGTACTTTCCTGATATTTAGAGGACACATCGTTGAGGTAGAAAGATTGACTTGAGGAGTTCACAGGTTCCTTTGCTCATTACGGACTTACAGAGATGCCCTACATCTCCCTCAGTCAAGAGAAGATGCCATGTATTGATCATACACTGAAAATGAGTTTTTAATTATATTCCCTCCTCTCTCTACATCATGTTAAAGCTCATGGTGTAGGACAGACACCCTCAAAGCTTTCTGCACTCTACACCTCAGCCATGCATGCGAAATACTACACATGTGTACATATCAGCTACTTTTGGTAGTCCTAGAGTGTTTCCACAGTTCAGAAGGATTACTTCATAAGATATAACATAAATCCATGCATCATATAGTGACCTGCCACCTTAGGACACGAGAAGAAGAAATGTGTTCGCTCAAGCCCGGTCTACTGAAGCAGAAAGACTGAAATGCGCCATGACAACAGCAGCACACTTTCCTGCAGAAGCATCTGTGTCTTAAAGAAAATAAAACACTCACTAATTGGTTTGATTCATGAGACGCCCAAACACACTTTTGAATCATAAATGGACTTAATCCACCTCCTCTACACACTGCCCCTCACTTGCTGCTCAACCAGCAAATCATGTTAAGACGCATATGTATTTAATAATCAGCTGGTGGGTTGTTGATCATCTTAACGTCTCAGCTGACACACACAGGGGGTGAAAAGATTGACACAAATATCAAGACGTAAAGTGACGTTAAGTTGTTTTAATTTGTGTTTATGTGCTCATGTGTCCTCAGAACTGGCATAAAGGATGTTTCCACTGCGAGGTTTGCAAGATGACCCTGAACATGAAGAACTACAAAGGCTACGACAAGAAACCCTACTGCAACGCGTGAGTCTAGATCTGTCCCTCTGTGTTCATGCAGCTCAGAAAACAGCCATGCTTTCAGTTATTTTCTAAACTGATGCTGGAGAATGATTTTAGGTGAGCAGTGTCAAAGTGGTTTTCTAAGTGTGGCTACCATTAGCAGAGCTAGCACCACCAGCTTTCATGTCCACATGCCTGTGCTGATCTAATAAAGACCGGCTGGAGGATTATTGTCCCCTGTGTTTCTGAAGGAAGGTCCCCTGTGGTCCTCAGGAAAGGAGGGGATTTGCTCCATTGTTGCTGTTGTGTTATGCTTTCATTTGGTTGTGCCTTCTATTAGCGTATTGTGTTTCATGGTGTATTTATGAACCCTCTCAGAGCACAGAAGCCTCCCTCTGGTGTGTCATTATCTACATCTGCGTCCTGCCTGTAGACGGTTCATATCTGTGAGCCCAGCCGTCAGGTTTTTATAGCAGCGATGGTCCATGGTTGCGGCCCGTGGTTGTTTTTGGTGGTTTGGTTGCGAGCCCAGCCCTGCGTCCCTCGCCCTGCTGCTGGTTCTGTTTACTGCGTCCCACTTAACTCTGAACATGCTCGTCTTGTTATTATCTGTGCGACTTGATAAACCACACCACCATGTATCACCCCCGCCCAAAAATGCACTTTGCCTGATCTTCATGGACAAAACAAGTTCAAAATGTTTGATACGCATCTAACAACCACAGAAAGGGAAGGCTGTGGCTTTGAACTTTGACCTTGTCACTGTCAGGTTGTCTTAAATGTTCATAATGGGAGAGTGGAAGCTTATAATCGGAGATACACTCCACCTCCTGAGTCTCGTATCTCTGACTTTTCACCACAGACACTCTCTGTCGTGCAGCACAAAGACAAACACCTGAGAAGAGCTCAAACAGTCACTTATTATTTCTCACAGTCGTCCGACGGAAAAAGGTATTTTGAGTCTCAGCCAGCAATGAAAAGAACAAAACCACACTGTGTCCACCTCACCCTCCTGTCAGACACACCAGCTCCCCCCTCATTGGCTCTACAAACACACACACACACACACTCAGTTATATACAGGTAAACACACCCCACAACAGAGGGCTTAATGGCTGAGTGGTTAGCGTGACCTTTGACCCTGTCAGCTTGATGAACACATGGTCTTTGTTTCCTCTACAGCTGCAGAACATTCATGAATCTGGGATAGTTTAAAAGAGTTGTTGATGATCCAGAACTTGTTCCTCAGTCTCAACAGATCAGATTATGACAGTCTGTCCATACAGGCCGTAACAAAGGTGCACAAACTGTTACAGTACCTTCATTTTCATTTTGTGCCACATTCATCCTCATGCACAGATTTAAGCGTGATAACCCACGTCCGAAAAAGACACACATGGTTTTTCCTCATCATGTACAAGTAGATGAAGTCTGCAGCACGAGTTTAAGGGGAACTTTTTCAGCTGATTATATTTTGGAACTTTATTGTAGAGCTGAGCTATCGACCGAATTTCAACGTAGATTATGATTCCCCATGATCAATGAGGGCTGGGCGATAAAACAATAACGATATATATCGGAAATTTATTTCCCTCAATATCAATATAAAACATGGTCAGTATCCTTTTGATGGTCAGCATTCTGCCATGTTTTGGTAGACTATACGAATAGCCAATGAAAGGGGAGTTGCTCCAAGTTCGCTTTGTGTGCTGAATTAGACCAAGTAACAAACAACTGTGTAGTAGCAGGCTGCAGCGACACGCAAGCATAACACTTTAACACGTGAAGCCGACAGCACAAGGAAATGAGTGCTACCTCCGGCAGATGAAGGCTCAACAGATGATGACATCGTCGACAACACTGACACGAAAACGTCAGTAGTGCGATGTTGGACATGAAGTAGAGTAAAGTGCACTGCAAATTATGTTGAGTACATGTTCTTGCAAAGTCGAGGAGGTATACCTCAAATCTTTTTCACCACCTGAAGCAGTGCCACGTGGTAGAACACGGGCAATGTAAAAGGTTACAAACACCGAGAGGAGCAAGGAGCCCGGGGCGCCTGTGCAGCTGAAACAGCCGACCATTCAGTCGGCTTTCTCTAGTGCAACACCTTACGACAAAACATGGAGGAGACACAAAGACCTCACAGATGCAGTAGCTTATTGTACTGTAAAAGATATGCTACCAATGAACACTGTTAAATTTCATATTTTATATCGTGATATATATCGATATCGACTGATATGAAAAAAAAATATCATGATAACCTTTTCCCCATATCGCCTAGTCCTATTATTAACTCACCTGACCTTCATGTGAGCAAAAGCTTCAGGTAAAGTCAGGGTCGTGTTCCGACATGCAGCTCAGCCTGAACTTTTCAGGAAATACTCTGAAGTGAACATGAGTGTAAGTCCATGAGTGGGTAAAGCCGAGGTTTACTCAGGTCAGCTCTACTGTCTGTTCACACACAGGAGCTAATGTCTACAGAGTCTGTTCTTACGCTCACTGTCAGAGTGTTTACTCTCTGCTGAAGAATTTCACTGCAGGTCATGAATCAGGACCTGCTTTTACTTTTCAAGGTGTGTGTAGATTTTGTTTTTCTCCATAAAATGCTTTTGGCAATCATACTCGTGTTTGTCAGTTTACATTTTTAGGTAAAACTCTAATAGTAAAAATGTTTTGGATCATGTAGTTTGGCCACACCCTCTCAACAAAGATCATCTTATTGTGAAAAGAAGAAAAAAGGTGGGCGGATCAGATGAAGCCAGATTACTGTTCTTTGTTTCTCCACTTGTTAAGTTTAGTGTTGTCTAATTAGTTCATTCCTCTGCTGCCTGCTGGCTCTCAGAGTAAGAGTGACAGGTCTGTTTACTGTGCAGAAAACAGCTGCACACTCCCTGCAGGGAGCTCTTACTCATCACTGGGAGTTTGGTGTTTGTACCTCAGTGTTACATGTCGCGTTCAGTGCCTGAACCAGCGTCCTGTAATTAAAGAGAGTCTCTATGAGGCTCTGGTCCCTCTGACGCTGGCTGTTTTTAGTCAGATATGACCGGGGTGTGCTGTGTACAGCCCGGCGGCTTTGTTTTTCTTGGCCCTTTGTGTCTTGTGTCTGATCTGTCTGCATTGTTGAGCCGTGTCTGCGGCCGACACTGAACAAACTAAACAAACATCTTAAAGCCTCAGCGCTGCCCTGCACGGCTCTCTGAGTGTCTGTCCACTGAAGCTGCTCCAGCTGAGGTTCAGGGATTGAACAGCATCGTAGTGGATCAACAAAATGAGTGGAACCTGCGCTGCTTATACCCACAGAGTGACCGTGGAGGAAGAGGAGGCAAAGGGCAGAGAGGGTCTCTATTAAAAAAACATAAACACATGACCTTTTTTTCTGAGCTATTGAATCTGTTATTAGGTATGTTTAGAGGGAATTTTTGTTCTTCCAATAAAATCACCTTTTTGCCGCCGTCAGATTGAAACTGGACTATAAATATACACATAAATCGCACTAAAATTACACTAAACTGAACGTCCCACATGTAGACTAACGTACCTGGATTATGTGGTCGGGGATCGCTTTTCTCTTTCACGTACATGGCTCAGTCTGACTGAAACTGGTCTAAGCATTTTGCGTATGCTGTCGTGTTTGCACGCCAGGAATTGCACATTCAATCGGTAATTGTTGTTGGAAAGCCGGGTTGTGAACAAACCCGCGAAAGACAAAGAAAAGACTGAAAAAAGACTCAAATTTCCCATCCTACAAAGTATCTGTGAAACAGCGATGAGGTGCGGAAGTGACAGCCTCTTGCTAACATATTTTTTTTTGGATTGATTTGGTGTGTAAATCGATCGACAGGGAGACGACCCAGTAGAAATAATCTGAAAAGAGGCATGTTGCCACCTACACGTGTTTCTGTTTGTAAAAACTGGGACAAGGACAGTAGTCGAATTAAATCGCTTAATCAAGCTTTAACTGGAACTCACCTGAGCTGAGCAGGTACACATAAGCAGCACATTCCCCAGGATGAGTTTTGATTTTGTGTTTTTATTATTGGCGTGGCATTTGAGGCTGTGGCTGCAGGTGTACAGATGTTTTTGAATGTGGATATTTTCTTTCTTGTTTCCCCTTTTTATAGCTTCAAATGTCATCACTAAAGAAAATGCTTTGGTAGCGTTGTGAGCCGTCAAAGAAATCCTGATTTGAAGTGGAAGTGAGGTCTTCTGGTTTCTGCAGGTCAATAAAATGTGAAACTGTGGACATAGACGGGGACTGAGCTCAGGTGAGACTTCAGGAGGTGAGATCGGTCTGAGTCATGACTTCAAGTGTCTCAGCTTAAAACCTGAGGGTCCATGAATTTCATAACCGTGGTCCCGTGCTTCTTAAGACCCCATCCACAGCTCTAAAGAGGGGACGAGAGGGGAGAAGGATTACAGAGGCACATGAGACTTCACACCCCGTCTCTGACTGGCTGAGTTAAAGGACCAATACAACCAGGAGAAGAGTTTTCATGATCAACGTAGGAGTAAGAAGGAAAATCTGTTTCTGTCGTCATGAAGCCTGAAACCACTTTGAGAGGTGTATCAGTTCATCTGTTTGTGGGTTTCTGTGGCAGCAGGTCATGTGATGAGATTTAATCTGAAGAGTATGGCCGCCCTCTGTGAACCTGGACGCCTCTTGACCTCTTAGCTGCTACATGAACTCTACTCTGTGGCACTTTTCTTCTTTAAGCTGGTTAAACTGAACTTTTACTATTTAACGGTTCCACATTTTCTGTCATCTTTAGAAACTTGTTTTTCTTTGTGTGAAATATATTGAAAGATTTTTGCTTCAAACACTCTCCTGTCCTTAAATCAGAGCAGAAACAGTCTGTTAGAAAAGTGTTTGTTGGTGCACTTTAGCTGCATTTGGATAATTATTGGGCTTTTTGTAGAAATATGTATTCAGTTATCCTGACAGCAGTGAATGTGATGAATTATTATGATGTGATAAAGGTTGAGAATGATGTGTGGCTGAAAATTATAACCCCTTTTGAAGCGCACATTTTCTTTAAGACACTCCCAGAGGTCCAATAAGAGAAGTTCAGAGACACACTTTGGATCAAACTGAGTTGAAATTCCACTAATGAGTTAAGCATTCAGGTGCAGCTTAACAACGGCATCACAAAGGCTGTAGAGCACTTCATTTTGGAGAGTGCAGAGATCTGGGCTAAGATCTAAAACACATCTTAAGGTCGGCTTATAGTAACCAGTCATGTTATACCATCTCAAAGAAACAGTTACAGGAAAACAGGACCTGTATAAAAACTAAAAGTGGAACTCCTGAAAAAGCTGTTGCTTGATCCAGGGATCAGAGGTCATCAGTGAGTTATAAGAACTGTCTCAGATTAACTGCATGCTGTGTTGACACTGATTGGACGTCGTGCACAGATATTTCTTAGTGTTAAACTGTGAAAAACGATAAGATCCTAAAAAATAAACCCTCTGTTTGAATTTGTCTCCTCCTCAAGTCGTGGTTTCAGACCACACTGATCAAAACACTGGTAAGAATTACTTTAGATTGTGGATATTGACTAAAAAAAAGTATATGAATGCTAAATAAAGGCAATTAAATTTAGGATTATATGGTAAATTGTTTAAGTTCTGTAAATAATTGCATTTAAATTGATTAATCAAATAGTTACCCACTTTTGGTGTCAACTTTTGTGTTGAGGTTGACCTGCTAGACTGCAGGGTTAGGCTATAATACCTTCTGGATTTTGATTTTGCATCGATCTCCCCCAGTTTTTGTATCCATCCTGCTTCTAGCTTGCCTGGTTTCTGCTCACTTACCTGAGTGTTTTATGATTCAGAAGGATAAACTCACAAAAACAAACAAAGTTGATGGAGGTGTAAAAATGTGAAGCTTGAATCCTGATTTTTCCGACAGTTTTCCTGATGATGTCTGGATGCTGAGTACGACACCTTCACTGACGTGTTGGAAAATTAAAAAAACGGAGCGGCGGCACACTTCAGCTTACGGCAGAACAGACACAGCCTGAATACAACATTCACAGCAGGCGTCATCCCTGTGAGATATTTGGGTTTAATTAAGTTAGCCGTTATGCTAATTAGCAATAATCAAAGCTGGTTATGTAAGGCAGCACAGCAGCTCCTGGTGTGGAGATGATGGAGACGTGCGAGTGGTGCGACTGAGGACTTAAAGAGGTCGCCGCTCTGCCTCTTCCTCCTGCTGTCTGTCTAAGTGACGTGTTAACATGACTTGTACATGTCGAGTTCATGTTAATAGCAGCTCAGATTGCTGTGATAAAAAACTGGGCGGTTATATAACTCTGCTGCCCACATAACCCAGATAACTGCTGTCTTATTGTGCAGTGCAGAGAGAAATATTCCAGCTCTGAACCGTCTTTGCAGCTTCAGGAGGGGAGCAGATCCAGCAGCAGCAGCTGTAGGGTATGATATCATTTACATTAAAAGGTATCTCATTCTGTCCTCGGTTCAGAGGCAGCAGGTGGAAGAAGTAGATGAGTGGTTTCTCTTCAAGCATAAATGCTGCCTTCAGAAAAAAAAGAGGAGAAAAAAGAAACTCCTTTTAGAGCCAAAAAAAAAAAAAGCTCTACTGCTCAGCTCTGAGCTTTTTGTTGCATCAAGATCATGTCTTTAATTTTTTCTGCAGCTCCACACACACAGCTTTAAAGCTGACCAGGTGCAGATGAAGGGCTGTTGCGTGGTTGTTAAAGGAGAAGCGAGTCTGCGTGCAAAAAGATAAAAAAAGATGTCATTTATTTTGAAGCTAATGAAAAAATGATCTATTTACCAAAGTGCAGAGATTCAAAGGAAAAAAAAACAGCCGCTGCTCTCCTCTGGTTGGCTTCATGTCAGGTTTCCACTGAACGCAAAAATTAGCTGATGCAAAATGCAAAATCTGCACCAGAGAAGTTTCTGTAAGCGCTCAACCAACATGTCCTCCAGCTTTTAGGTGGCCACTCCAAAGTCCTAAACCGCTGTCTGTGAACATGCTCCATCATTGCATGGTTAATAATGTAGGTCAAAACTAGGGCTGGGCGATATGACCTCAAATCAATATCACGATATTTTGAGCAGTTCACCTCGATAACGATAAATGGACGATAACTACTCCACAAGCTGCTCACCCCCTCTTACATGAACTTCGTCTACTTCAGCCGCCGCTCCACCTGCTACAACTTTGAACCGTCCTCCATCTCCTCACCTGTCTTTCCCACTTTGTTATGGACTGGATGGGGTGGAGTCACGTCTCTGAGGTAGGACAGTGTCTTACAGGGACATGAGACCATAGCCTACCTACACACATCCAAAACCAACTTTAATTAATTAATTAATTAATTAATTTATTTTTGATGATGTTGGTTATCGATGTAAATTTCGGTATCAGTAAATTTCCGGTTTATCACTCAGCCCTACAAAAAACTGAACCATGCTAAGATGAAACCTGAGACTTCTCCGAGCCTGAGCCAATTAAGATGGACTGAGGGGGAAAACTGCCCTGTGGACTGACCATGGGGATCATTAGAGTCCATGTCATGGGTTTCTTCCACATCTGTGAAGGCTTCATTAATTCTGAACAGTATCTACAGGTTTAGGAGCAACATCTGCTGCCATCCAGACTAAGACTCTTTCAGGGAAGACCTTCATATTTTAACAAGACAATGTCAAACCACATTCTGACAACAGCATGGCTCTGTAGGAGAAGAGTCCTGCTGCTAAACTGGTCCGCCTGCAGTCCAGACTTGTGAAAATTTGGAGCATCGTGACACCAGAAATAGGACGAATGTTTCCAGAGTGGTGGGAAAAGAAGAGCTGAGGTGTCTCCTGTCTCACTGTTTTGAAGAGTAAAGCAAGCACACATTAATCCGAATCTTCCTGTGTTATTGATAAAAATCCAGGGTTGAAATAATCTACTAAAACTATCAGAATCTGTTTTTATAATCACGTTCGCCAGCGTCCCAACTGAACTGGGGTTGTACATCGTTGTTATGCAGCTCTGACTTCAACTCAAGAAGTTTCATTAAAGGACAATCCAGGCGACAACACAGGAATTATTGAATCAAGTGAGGCAGAGACTTCATGCTAAACCAGCTGAAAGACCACAAAATACAAGACTGTGTGTGAGAGAAAAAGGAGAGAACAAGAAAGCAAAGAGTGGAGACTGAGAATAAATCCGACTGCAAGACACAAAGATGGAGAGAGAGCCGCTGAGAGATGTGAGGGGAAACTTATGTAACCCTCTTTCTAATCTTTCCTGCTTTGAGCTGAGGATCTGCTGAATGAGGACGAGGAGGGGGGGACAGGAGCGAGCGAGAGGACAGCGCACAAAGAGCCAGTTAAAGACAGTTTAGAAACAGTAAATAAATAGAAATGTGAGGGATCAGAGGGGCAGAGAGGGGTGGAGAGGCTGATCCATCACTGTGGGAGAAAAAAGAGAGAGAAACGGGGAGGAAGAGAGGATGAGAAATGTCTCCATTGAAGGCTGACTGAGGGCATCATGCATGACTGAGTGAAGAGAAAGACGGAGAGGAGATCAGTGGAGACAGTGTCATGGTGTTAGAGGAGCTGCCATGACACAGCGCTCTGTTTTCTCTCTGCTTCACTCGTCTGTTTTCTTCTCATCAGATACTCCAGCATGTTCACATGAATTCGTGTCTCTTCCTAGTTGCTCCCATCTGGTTCCTTTTTTCTTTTCCTCTCCTCTTTTACTCCTTCCTAACTCCTCTCCTCTTTCCCGTCCTTAATTATTCTTTCTCTTTCATCTCCTTTGATCCTCTCTCTTCTCTTCTTCTTTTCTTTCCTCGTCTCCTTTCCTGTTCGTCCTTTAGTAACTCAAATGTAGGTGATTGAATCTTATGGTGAAGTGCTTGACCTCCTGTCCTGATGTTTGTGTTTACACCTGTCACACCGTCCTCAAGTGCTTCAAACCTTTACTCCACAGTCCACACTGACTGAAACCCTCGAGAAGACCACTCTGTCCTCCATGGACTTCACGCCGCTTTACTGCTGTCTGTTTTAAAGCTGCAGCTAACCCTCTGCTTTGAAAGTCGTCTAGTAGAGCTACGGCTGCACGATATATCATTTGAGCATCGTCATCGCGATGTACGTGTGCGCCATAGTCACATTGCAGAGTCTGCGATGTTGGACTACCCTGCAAGCCATCGATCAAAATCAGAGAGGAGGAAACCACGCCCCTGCACATGGAGTGAGTCGCTGGCGCTGCCGGTGTTGTGCCGAGAAACGCATACCTGCTGAGAATTACTTTCGGAACATTACTCATCACTGTTAAACCCAACAAATAGGAATTGTATGGGTTTTAAATTGTACGTTTCTGTGGACCACTCTACTATAGGTGGTGCACGTTTTGCGAGGTGCATGCAATTCTCGGCGGGCATGTGTTTCTTGGCACACCACCGATAACAACAACAATTGCAAAATGAGCAACGAACAAGAGAAAACGACCGAAAACGAAGTCCCAGCACAGTAAAAATAAGCTAAAAATATCTCTGAGACAGACAGAAGCCGTTCTACTAACATTCACAAAAAGAGGTAAGATCAGCGCAGGTTAACTGTCTACAAGATGTCAGCAGTGCAGCACAACATGAAGTGCTATTCAGGTCATCTGGTGCAAAATTGCAACGTTAGTTTTTTCCAATATCATGCAGCCTTAAGTAGAGCTGTGTTTTTTTGCCCAAAATCTGAACTCTTGTTGGAGGGATAAAAAGGTTTGAATCCATATCTTGTGACACTGGTAAACAATCACGTTTCTCTCTCTCTCTCTCTTTGGCATGATTTCCAGCGTCATCAGTGTTGCCAAAGCAAAAATACAACATGCACAAAATAATGCTCACAAAAATAAATCCCTCTCTCTCCCTCTTCTTCTCAGTACAGTAGGTTGGCATTGACATGGTGTCTCTCAGTATATTATCTAAATCATAATTTAACGAATTATTTCCTGTTTAAAGGCTCTGTCTGGCGATCAGTCTATAGCAGGTGAAAGGTTCATTGTTAACAAGGGTCGTCACTTTTTATCTGAAATTTAAGTAGTCATTCATTCAAACTGCAACCATACAAAACGCAATGAACAGTTTTATTTTGATTTCAAAATTTAGTTTCTGTTCGATCCAGCAGAGGGCAGTCTCATCGTCACCTGACCACTGAATGCCACTCTTGAGCTCAGCAGTGATAATGTTCTACAAAAGTGGAGGCCGTGTGCTGCAATCAAAGATAAAGACAGTCGAATATATTCAAACATTAGTCTGAAAATAAAATACATTGTTCTTGTTTAGAAAAAACACGTTCAAACTGGAAAGCTCTCAATCCGAGCCATATTTCTCTCTTTGTCTCCTGCAGTGCTAATGTAAGGTGGATGACTCAGTATTAACATGTGGTGTGGTTACTATAGTAACGAGGTAAGAGTTTTCTCTGCTGTCTCTCAGCTGTTAGAGAAGGAGGAAGAAAAAGAAAAGGAGGAAGAGAGAAGTGAGTGAGAGAGTTCTGAGAGTGAGATCTGAAGGTGAGGGACTGAAAATGCTGCTCAGGGTTCGGACTGTGAAGTTTAATGTCGCAGTTTAGAAAGAGGGACGCCCAGCATGTCCTCTCCTCAGATAGGAATATTCAAGTGATGGAGAGAGAGTGGACATCTATCATGTTTCGTTTACCCGTCACTTCCTGGTTGCAGCTTTGCATGCGCGTGTGTCAGCAGAGATAGTAAGGATGCAGTAGTGTTTGTCATTCTTGCTCCTGCCTTGTCTGTGTCCTCTCCTCTCAATAAAGACAGAAAGTCCTTCTGTTAACACCGACTACTTGTTGCACTAAAAACACTGCTGCACCATCCTCTTGTTTTGTCTTAATAAGCCCGTGCACCAGCAGCTGTTTTGGTCCAGTGACGGTTTCAGCAAAAATGATGTAGAAACACTTGCAGCAGTAGGGTCCGTTTGAGAATTTAAATGTGACGTTTTGAAACATTACTAATCGCTGCATCCTTTCTTCTACTAACTACTCATCTTTTGTCCTTAAGTCCTGTCCTCTGTCCTTACCTTCCTTTTTTTCTTCTTATCTCTTTCTGTTTTAATCTCCTCCAACTTCCTTTCTTTTCTTTCTCCTTTTTCTGAACTTTACCTTCAAACTATGGCACGATTAGATTTTTTACTTTATCCGTCTTAATTAGGGGTGTCCTGACACGATATTGATGTTGGATATCGGTCTGATATCAACAAAACAATGAATATCAGCACTCCGATACAAGCAGTCCAGTCCAGACTCCGCTCCGGCACCTCTAGCTAGCAGCGCTCAGATCTAGCAAGCTGAGCCCACAAAATCACAACAACAGTGTGTACGAAGGCTCTGACAAAGTAGCAAGGAGTTGGAGTGATGTCGGCCTTATGGCAGTATTTTTTAAGTCCGAAAAAGACATTGCAGCTGAGTGCAAAACTTGTCATGTACAATTTCGGATCAATATCTGTATGGGTCAATATTGAGGACTACAATAACTGTATTGAATTGGAAGTAAAAAAGTTGTATCTGGACACCTCTAATCTTAACAATGGTTAATAACCTCTCTGAGCAGCTTTCCCATTACAGTGTGAGAGTAAATACATGGAGGAGACCGTCTGGCACCAACTGATTTTGTGATTTCAGTGAAATGTTTGTTTTAAATCCACTAATAGTCCGGTGTTTGTTATCCGGAGTAATGGAGTCTAATTAAGTTTTCGAATTGTGAGCCACAACCCAAAAAGGACGGGGTTTTAATTTTGGTAAATTAAACATCAAACTACTAAAGTTCTCAGAGAGGGGTTTGTTCTTTACTGAAACTTCGGTTGTGTTTTGTGCGTCATTGTAAGAAATAACGGAGATGTTCTCACTCTGATATTAAAGGATGAGATGATGAGAGGTGAGGTGAATTAGAGGATTGAGCCTGGTTCCTTTGTAAGAAATGAGGTGCTGGTTTGCGCTCCACAATATGGGAGCGGTCCCTGCTGATTTGCTTCTTTGTATATTTGGGGTAATTATATAACAGAGTGAAACCTTTCCTCTCACTGAGGAGGCAGAATCTGAGCCTGGAAGAGCCTGTCAAAGCAGAAATCTGGCACAGGATTACACATCTGTGAACAAATCTCTTTCTCTGTAGAGGATCTGAAATATTCTGTAATTAGCTTCCTCCAGATTCCCCCTCTTTGTTTCAGACTCGTCCTCCGTCATGTCTTTCTCTTCCTCACTCCGTGTCCTCCGTAAGACACAGCTCTTCCGCTAATCTCGGCCAGGGATCAGCCCGGCAGCCGGCTATTAAATCTTGCCGGTGATAATATCTCTTGCTTAAAAAGCAGAGCCTGAATTAACTCTCCTCATTCGTCACAGCCTTTTATCACCCACGGCCTCCAACGGGAAAGCATGAGAGGAGGTGAGGAGCGCTAATGTTGGTGATGAAGGTGAAGTAATTAAACATGAGTCGGCACACAACTTCAGGCTTAAAGTCTCTCTCTGAGGAGGAGTGTATTAAACAGCGGGGTGCAGAGCAGACTCACATGTGGGGTAAGAAACACTCCTGAAGGTTGAAGGCAGCAGCAGTCATGACTCTGAGAAGATGATGATGATGATGATGAAGGTGATTTTGATCAATGGAGGTGAGGTATGGATGTGGCAGGCCGGCAGAGACACTGCTCCCCCCTTCTCTGTGAGTCACATACACAGGATTAGTCTGAGCCTGAGGGTGTGTAGATGCAGCAGTGTGTCTGAAGTCAAAGTAGGACACACACTCCCAGTGTGGAGAACTGCAGAGATCAGTGTGTGCACGTTTATCGTCGACAGACCATGAGACTGGTGACTACTACACTGGTCTGTCATTGAGGGTATTTAACAAAGACAGTGATCTGGTGTCTAATGGATTAATCAGTGAACCGTTTAATCAATCAGCTCACAGCTTTTCCAGTTTGACTAGAAGATCACTTTGTTACTGAGCTTTCTGTGTTAAGTGTCTGGTTCTGGTTCTGATTGGTCAGAACCCCCGACAAGTTCTGAATAAGTGATATCAGAAGAAAACTGATCATGCACACATCAATTTTACCCACAGAGAGAGATGTTACGACACATCTGGTGAATAGTTAATGATTGAGAGAGGAGACAGAAGGAGAGAGGAGAGCAGGGAGAGGAGCTGGAGGAGGCAGGTGTGTGTCCGTGTGTTTGTCTGAAAAGCCAAGGGACAGAATGAGCATGACAAGAGAGAGAGTAGCTACCATGAGCATGCACGGGCCATAATAAGCTAAAGACTGCCAGGCTGAAAACTGAGAGACTTCATTGTAAATAATAATCAAAGAATAATAATCATTATCGGCAGCGCAGTCTCAAAAGACCATGGATTTCTTGTGCCTGGAAGGAGGGTTTTAGCGCAGTGTCGTCTGTGGCTGAGAAGCCTGATGCATGAGAGGCAGATTCGGCCGCACATGTGGAATATGAAGGCGAGTCCTGATGATGCTGTTGGTGTGATACTGTCCTGTTGTTGTTGTTGCTTTCTCCTTGTCCACTTTTCTTTGTGGTGTTGGACTAGGGTGGTTTCGTGGGTGAGCTGACCGCTACGGAGTGCTTGCTGCCACTGAGTGCAGTCCTGAGTGGACTCTTCCCAGGTGGCAGGGCTGATGTTGACGGTCTTTAGGTCTTGCTTGCATACGTCTTTATAGCCCAGCTGGGGTCGGCCGATCTGTCTCTTGCCAGATGACAGTTTGGCACAGAGGACGTCCTTTGGGAGCCGTCCATTCGAATAATAATAAATGCATTACTTTGGTGTGTTTCAGACTCATTAATGCCCTTCAGATCCTCAAATACTCAAAAACAGGTCCCAGAATACGTAAATCAGCCCTCGAGGTTTTGCAAAAGTAAAGGTCTTTAAAGAAATAGTTTCGCTGCTGCATCTGTCTCTAAAGCAGCAACTCCAAAAGAAATTGTTCTTGCACAGATAATCTCTCCTTCCTGTTTGGTTTTATTACCTGCGTGCACACTGTGCTCCTCTCTAAATCAAACACTATGTGACGGTGATTATACAGAGTTCAGTGTGTTCCTTTATTTAAGGTTTGTCTGTTGTGTGGCTGAACCATCAGTGAGGTTTCCAGGAGCCAAGTCTGTCCTGAGCTCACACTGAGATTTTCATCAACACCTACACAGGAACATGGAGAGAGGCCAGACTGACCAGCAAACACACACCCAGAAACACACACATACACACACACACACACTCAGCTGTCATCCCTGCTCCTCTTCCTCTTCAGCCTCCGTCTTACTCGGTGATTCATCAAAAGAGCATCCATGTTGCTGAATGTCAGCCGGTACACAAACTCCACCGTCTCCACCCTCCCTGTATCTGAACACGCAGCTCCGTCTTCCTCTCAGTGTGCGGCTGGAGCTGTTGTTGACAGGAGGAAGAGGAATGGGAGCTGTGGTGCAGCCAGCATGGTTTCAGCTTTCAGCGACAGCCTCCATCACAGCCGAGCCTCCTGCTCCACCTGGCATTAAAGGCTGTTTCCATCACAGGGTGGAGAGAAGACAATAATACTGTATCTGTGTCGACATATAATGAGAGCTATAAGAAATATCCACATGGTAGCTATTTCTTTTTCACATCAGCAAAAATAAAAACAGTGTATGGAGAGCAAAAACAGGCAGAACACAGTTTACCATAATGGTACCTCAGCTCCCATCAGAGGTCATCTAAAAATGACTTTATCTTCATGGACATGTAGCTTACAATCGGCACTTCGATTTCCTGACTTCCTGGAATGCATCAGAAATGATAGACCCCGCCTCCATTCAACAAACACACATTTTAAAAGTTGTTTACTCTTCCCTTTGAGGATGGACTCGACTATTTTTGACGTACTTTTTTAACAAAGAGTGAAAGTCTGTTTTAAAACGCTCAGTATGTCACAAGAATACAGTTTGTTTTTACCCTCCTAGGCCTCTAACGGACTGGCTTTTGTATACAGCCGTGATTGTGAACATTTATTCTGGATTTTACAACAAATAAAGGAGACGATCAGTTTCTTTTTCACTTTCTATAATAAAACAATAAACCAGAGTGAAACAGCCGCCTCAGAAAGTCAACCATTGTTCTGAGATACTGACAGTTCACCAGCAAATGATAGCTTGTTGGTTCAGAGTTTGATTAATCAGCAGCTGACAAGAAGCTGAAAAAGGACATCGGCTGTACGAAAACACTTTGTTGTTGCTTAATGTGAAAGAAAGACCAAGTTGTTGTTTCGTGGATTTCCCTCAAAATGACTTTGTGCGTCACCGCTGCCGGAGCCGGGAGACTGTCGCCGTTTGGCAAAGGCCACAGAAACATTATAGACAATAGTGCATCTAAATCTGTATCCACAACACACCCACAGCACTGCTACACACACACACACACACACACACACACACACACACACACACACACACACACACACACACAGTTCTATTGTAAATCGGGTGTCTTAATGGAGCAGTAAGAGAAAGGCAGGATGTGTCTGAGGGTATTATTGGAAACAGTTTAAAGGACATTGTGTGTGTGTATTCGTGTGTGTTTGTGTGTGTGTGTGTGTGTGTGTCTTTACTAAGTGTGTGTTTGTGTGGGCTTGTTCCTGTGTTTTTTGGTAACGTTATATTTAGCCTGTGGCTTGAATGATGAAAGTAAAACAACACCTCAGAGTTAGTCAGACATTGTGTGTGTGTGCATGTGTGTGTGTGCGTTTGTTTTATTGGAGTGTTTATGAGAGACACACAAAGTGAAAGTGCAGCTACACAAACCTGATCCAGTGTTTCCATCTCCTCTTGAGTCTATACCATCAGCTCATTTACATTAAACACAAATTGATCCAGAGTTCATTAAAAAGTTTCCTTTCTTTACTGTGAGGAACTGATAGCAGCGGCTAATAGCTCTAAGAATTCCCCATAATCCACCCTGCTTTCTGCTTCATCTTCAATCCACAGAAAACATACATTCACATTGCACTTATGATATTTAAACACAAAACAACTTCAAAGCTCTGCTGCTTTGTGCATTTTATTGTGATTGAGATAAGCTCGTAAGCCTCTCCTGCTGCCCAGAGCTGCACAGCGAGCTCTCTTTCTGACTCTGACCGCATTAACACTGAGCTGGATGGAGAGCAGCACTCTGAAACCTGAGACTCATGACGATGTCTATACTTTCAGGAGCTTGAAAAAGCAGCCCACTCTGACAAATATAAAAATAAAGACACGAAAAAGCTCTGACACTGCCTGTGAATGCATGAAGACTTATTTTTGCTCTGAATGAACGTTTAGTATCTTATTTAAAAACGTGCACAGTGAGGTCACTTTGAGGTGCATTTAACCCTTTATATGCATGATTTGTGAGCTACATGTTGCTTTTTGTCTCAATTGTGTAGGGTTAGCAGGTACAAAATCTGTCCAGTCTGTTGTGAATCAGACTCTAGAGGACATGAGGGCCGTTCCATCTCTTGCTGCTTTTCTGAATGTGCCCCTGAAGCAAGACGTGAAAGAGTTCCAGTAAATCAGGAATATATTGAATGAGATTCTGTCTCAGTCTTACAGTAATGAAACTCTTTGTTGAATCACGCTGTATTTTTCACAGTGTTTTTTTTTGGGATGACGTAAGGGGGAGGGCTCCAGCTTTGTGTAGTTAAAGCAGAAACTCACATCATTAATTCAGTCTGAGCTCGATAAAAACACAAACTGTGTGAGGAATCGAGCGGAGCAGAGCGGCCTGTTTGTCTGGACGTCAGCTGGCTGTTAAAGACTCCACACAAACACCGTTTTTGTCCTGAGCTGCTTGTCCAGCCAGCACACAGTCACCTTGGCTAAGTGTGTGTGTGTGTGTGTGTGTGTGTGTGTGTGTGTGTGTGCGGGGAATACCCCACAGTGCAGCTCTTTGTCTCAGAGGATTCGGTTGCACCAAACGGACAAAGCATCCATGGTTGCTAGCAGCGACGGTAACAGGTGAAGTGAAACTTAAGGGCAAAACGACTGTGTGTGTGTGTGTGTGTGTGTGTGTGTGTGTGTGTGTGTGTGTGTGTGTGTGTGTGTGTGTGTGTGTGTGTGTGTAGAACTTTATGAGTAACAGAAGTGAAACAAAGGGACTGCTGGTTGAAAGAAATGTCAAAGTTTTCACACTCACACACATTTAGAGTTGCCTCTGGCTGTGTTTTTCCAAAGTCTCCATAAAGCAAACTAAACCTCTGCAGGACGTCCCTGTGAGTGTGTGTGTGTGTGTGTGTGTGTGTGTGTGTGTGTGTGTGTGTGTGTGTGTGTGTGAGAGAGAGAGAGAGGGAGAGAGAGAGAGAGAGAGAGAGAGACCAAAAAAGTGAAAATAAAAGGTTAGAAAAAGTGAGAAGTGGAGGTAAGAGATCAGAACAGGAAGTTTATGATGAAGAGAAGTCACCAAAGTGTCAAAGCGACTGTGTTTCTGCTTCACTTTGCAGCTCGGAGCAGGTAGAGGGCGCTGTTTTGTTTTGTCCTTTAAATGCTGCCAAAAACAGTCAACAGTAATAAAAAAAACAAACAAAGATAAGTTAATTTCGGGTTGTCACACATGAAGATGATATTTCCCAGCTATAAAAACATCTTGGTGATATTTTCCTTTGTTCACAGAGACAGATTCAGAGACACTCCTGCTTGTCTCTGTGTGTTTTTTTTCCCTCACAATAACAGAGTCATTATGAGAGCAGACTCACAATGACTGAGCAGACAAACACTGTGAGACACAAAGAGGAGTTAAGATCATGATAAATGTTTATGAGCTCCTGCTAATCATCAGTTAAAGACCTCAGGAGAGAGTCTGTGACACATGATTAAGTTCATGATGATAACGGTGAGCGCAGACAGGAACTCAAACCTCTGTAATAACACGACGCAATGATGGTGTCTGTTACTTCACGGATGTTGTTTATATGTTTAAAGGAGAATTTTTTGAAAAGCAGGTATACGCGGTCTGGTTTCAGATCCCTGTGTGTGTGTGTGTGTGTGTGTGTGTGTGTGTGTGTGTGTGTGTGTATCGGGGTTAGGACTGGCCTTCAGGGTCACACAGGGATCACTGGATGACAGCAGAGTGTGTTATATTACAGTTCATGAACAGTACAGACACTGAGTAACTCTGCAGACTCACTGACACACTTCACCCTTATTTCATCAGGAATAATCCTCATGAAGGGTCGACCCGCTGTTCATTTAAATCCAGAGGAATTAAAGGGATATTCCAGCGTAAAATTAAGTTTTGGTCAAACACACCGTAACACCGAGTTAGACACCCCGTCGAGAGATGAATGTTGCCGACCGCTTGCTTCTCTAGTTATACCAACTTTAGTAATGATCGCAGATAGCGATACAGAGAGCCACGCCCTCAACCAAAACGCCACTCTGTAGACACAAATAATGCTCAGAACAGCACCTAACTTCATCAACAGGACATATAGGGTCACAGACATAGTACTAGCCACCAAACATCTTTTTAACTTTGACTGATTTCTTTAGCAAAGAGTCTACATTGAACTCCCCTTCTCTCTTCCAGCAGCCACTTGTTTGTTATGATAATTTCTTTATCGTTTCCTTGAAGTAATAATCATCATATTAGTCAGATTGCACTGCAGACGTTGTAGTTCTTCTGCCTTAGCGTCTCGGTCTGATTGCATTTCCATGAGGAACTGATCATAAATGTTCTTCCTTCAATGGACTCACCGTCTCTGTACAAACAAGCGCCTGCTGGAAGCAAGAGGGTGAGTTGTGTTTAGTCTCTTTGCTAAAGAAATCAGGCAAAGCTAAAAAGATGTTTGGTGGCTAGGACCCTATATGTCCTGTTGATGAAGTTAGGTGCTGTTCTGATCATTATTTGTGGTGTTTTGGTTGAGGTTTGTTTATGGCTCCTCAGACTGCTGTGTATTGCTATTTTGTGGTCGTTACTAAAGTTTGTAAAACTAGAGAAGCAAGCGGTCGGCAACATTCATCTCTCTAGGGGGTGTCTAACTGTGTTACTGTGTGTTTGACCCTAAATTAATTTTACGCCGGAATATCCCTTAAATTCACTTGTTGACTCGTGTCGTTTTGGTTGAGATTTCGTCAGAGGAACTTTGTTTTCATTTTCCTTCAAACTTTCTTAGATAGTGTTTTGATAGTTTGTAAAAAGTCTGAATGAAGAAAGAATACCTCGAGGCTGAAATGTGTTTCTAACTCAAACTTCCTCAAGTCATAGAAACGACTGTAGGCCTGAAACTTTATTTCATTATGTTTGTTTGCTCCTAGGTGACATTTTATTATCGTGTAGTGTCACTGTGGCTGAACTCCGAAAACTTGAACTCTTCCTTCTGACTCCTCACAGACTTCAGCTTCTCTTTCTGTGGCTCCAAACTGCAGAAATACGACCGACTCTGGCACCAGTTTGACACTGACTTGGTGGTTGAGTCAGTGTAGCTGCGGTAGACTCGCAGAAGTGCAGAATTATAATTTTTGCAAAGTTGAATCGCATATTTAAGATGCAGAGTGGTGACTATCACCTGATTATATGGGTGCAAAACAGAGATACATCATTCATCAAAACACTGACTATAATAGAGAGAGAGAGAGAGAGAGAGAGAGGTGTGTGTGAGTGTGTAGGAGAGAGAGTGTAGGTGTTAAAATGAGCGTGGGAGGCAGAAAGAGGTGAAGTTGGAGAAGAAGAGGAGTGAAGGACAGTTCAGTGGAGTGGTCAAACTGCTGCTGAATGTGCTGCTGACTCACACACACACACACTCACACACGCACACACACACACACACACACACTATCTGTGAGCTCAAAGAAAACCGCACTGATGAAGTAAACACTATCATCCTCTCAGTATTGATGTCCAACCCCTTTTCTCTCATTTGTCAACAGAGCTGTCAATCATGCCCCTTATTTTATAGCTTGAGAAAACCTGTTAAAACCAAAGTGGTGAGAAAACTGAACATTCAGACATTAATCAGCGTGATAGAAACTAACTGAACCGTTAGAAACTAAGATTGAGAAAAGCTTATCTGTGGTATGTTTTCATTTTCCAGTTCTGTTCATGTTCCATCTGTTTACACTTTTCTGATGAGGACTTGATTCAGTCAGGTGCATTTTAAAGCCGTTAGCTGTTGGACTTAAAAGAGGAAGAGATATCAGGAGACACATGATAAATCAGTTTTGATGCAGTTGTCCATTCTTGTTGTTACCTTGGATACCAGCTTTTTTTTCGAAGCTCTTACATGTGATAAGAAATCTCTGTTTCTGGAGGATGTTTGGTAAAGATCCAGAAAATGCGCCCAAAGGCTGACCACTTCAGTTTTTTTAAATCTGGCTAAACTATCCCCACACCCACTCAGAGGGTTTCTCTTCCTGTGCTAACCGCCGCTGACAGTAAAAATACCCTCAAAAGTTCCTGGAGGGGGAGAGTGGGAGTTGTGTCTCCCGCCTACCATCACCGTCCTCGCTCTGTCATCTCTTACATCTGTGCAGCGCTCCCTGGTTCTCCCCGCAGACTAAAGCTTCAGATCCAAACTCTACTGCTGTTTTTAAACACATAAGGCTGCTTCATAAATGTCAGGAACAGCAGCCTGAAAGTACAGCAGGGACTTTCTTTACATTTCCAGACCATCTAAATGGCTCATTGTTCCCGATAATGTCACTGTGTTGTTGACTCATTAGCTGCACTTTCACTTAAAGAAGAAAAATAAACACTTATGAGGGAGATCAGTGTTGTGATTAGTTAGCGAGTGCTGCTGCTCCTGGGTGGAGGACACCTCTTCACCTTTTTGTCGGTGCGCTTGGTTCACTTCATTCAAACACAGATGATTTTAAAACCTTGGCATTGAAAGACAAACAGTGATTCATTCAGATTTTGTGTTTGAAAGTTGGATGAGTATTTTGAAACCAGCAGCAGCTGTTACATCTCTCTGATGTTTGGCATTTGGCTGATTACCTGTATCAGCCTTTTTATTCTACAGAAGGCTGATAAAAGTCTGCTACTTCGACTCTCTGGGTTTATTTTCTTTCTAATGTCCCAACCATGACACTATCTGATCAGCTGGGCGTCACGCATTTAACATTTGCACAAAAAATGTAAAGCTCCTGTGAGAAACTTCAAAATTCTGGAGCCCCCTGTGGACAAAACAGTCTTTGTTTATCTTGGACTTCTGATGAAAAAACAACAACTCATCTTTCTGACATTTGATGGTTGAACGTTTTATTTATCGTGAATCTTTTTGAGAAACTGGATAATCAGTTTCAACTCCTTTAAGCAAATTTTAGAGTTGGAGTTTAAAATATTTGGAATTATGAATTTTAACAGAAAGTTTTTAATACATCGATGTCACAAACTTTTACTGACCTACATCGATGCCGACCCTTTAAGACCAATATCAGCCGAGCACAAGCGTGTGAGATGAAGAAGTACGTAGACTACAGACTTTCCTTTCTCTTATATGAATGACCAGAATAAATAAGGTGCAATATTTGATAATGATGATTTTTTTCTGTGGGTTGAAACCCAAAGCAGATCAAACATGTGACGGCGCTCTTTCTTTTTTTTTTCAGACATTACCCCAAGACATCGTTCACCATCGTGGCTGACACACCAGAGAACCTGAGACTAAAGCAGCAGAGCGAGCTACAGAGCCAGGTAAACACACACACACACACACACACACACACACACACACACACACACACACACACACACACGTCCTAACATTCACTGAAGCCCTGACTGATCCTCATGTGCGGCAGGTGTGTAACTGTAACTTCCTCGTCTCAGTGGGAGAGTTAATTCTGGCGCCCCCTGTTGACAAAAATATACATCATATACTTTTAGCTTTTGAAAATCGTCTTTAAAGAAGTTTTAAACATGATAAATAAAGATGAGTCGTGTCTACGGTGCTCTTGTTGGTCCTTCAAGCTCGTCTCAGTTTACTCAGTTTGCCGTTTGTTTCACTGACGGCTGCAGATTTCAGGCTCTTAGCTCCGCCCCTCTGGCACCACACAGAGATGAAAACAAACAAACCCTCAGGTGTGTCAGTAAAAGCTGCGCTGACAGCTTCCTGAAGATGAGATGAGTCACTGCGCTGATGTACTCGCACACACGCATACACAGATAAAAACGCTCAAACCTTCATGCAAAGAACATGTATGTGAGAGGAAACGTGTTACACCTGTTTCATATACCCTCGTCCTGTGTCTGTGTGTGTGTGTGTGCGCGCGCACTCTGCAGACTGCATCACAAAAGGACAGATGTCCACTCAGCAGAGAGCAGGAGGAGACATGCTGTTTGTCTTCGGATGTGTGTGTATGTGTGTGTGTGTGTGTGTGTGTGTGTGTGTGTGTGTGTGTGTGTGTGTGTGTGTGTGTGGTCTGTCCCTCATTAAAACAACAGTATATTACCAGTTTGTCATTTATTGTTCAAAGATTTACACTCTCATTTATTCTGTCCTCGTCTCTCTCTCCACCTCTTCTTCTCGGCAAACGTCTGTCCGTCTTTTCAAACTCAGTTCTTGTTTCAGCTCCAAATCTGAACGTTCAGAGTCTAAATCCAAACAGCTGGACAGAATATATACTCACTCAGAAATACTCACTCCTGTTTTTCGGCTCAGTTTTGATCAGAGCACGGAGTTACACAGTCGCAGAAGTAAACCTGAACAGAAGTGGGAAGTTGCTCCAGGTCACAAATCGAGCGCTTTGTTTCTTTCATTCTCTGTTTGTGTTAAACTTTATTCTTGAATCAGGGATGTGAACATTTTTATTGGTTTTCTGTTAGTTTAAAGTGCTGTGTGCTGCAGAGAGTGCATGAGAAGTACTTTACAAACAGAGTCAGATGGATGGATGAGTTTCTCACATGGAGCTCTGTGGGGTCTCCTTGGCTCTAGTGGACACTCGAGGAACTGCAGTTTTCTGCACTTGTGTATTAGTTTGCATTTCATGACTTCAACACAATTTTTTGTCTGTTTGATTTTTCATGTTGCCATATCATCTCACTCACTTCTCAATATACAGCTTTTAGAGCTTCTTCCAGTGCAAAGAAGACTGAGGCTGAGACCTTTGGGACTTTGTCCATTTTGGACGGGTCAGCTCCTGAAAATATTCATCTTCTCTTTTTGTTGTTTAAAAATCAAACATCCCCTCAGATTGATTCTTTTAAAGTCACTTTCTCACCTGCTTGAGTTTTAAAATGCTCTTATTCCTCCTCATTACCTCCAGGAGTAAGGTTGATATGAATCATACTCTCTTCCTCTTCCTCCTCCTCCTCCTCTTCTTCTTTTAACTTTTCTGATCTAAGCGCGAGTCGTCCCCGGAGGTGAGGTTGAAATCACTTCACATTAGCGCTGCAGCTCTGAGCAGACTGATTATAAGAGACGGTGACAGCGTGCAGAGCGAGCGAACGTTCACTCTGTGGGAAAACCTCCTCGTCTTCTGCTCTGACCTACTTCAGTGGAGGTGCAGAGGAGGGGACGTGACATCACCGTCATGTGACCAGATGGTGTCGTCTCACAGCCAAAGAGTCGAAATGAGTTGATGCAATCTGTCAGGAAACAGACCTGTCCATCCTCACATGCTTCCTCCCTCAGATCCTTCCTACCTAACTTCTCTCCTCCATCACTTTCCTCCTACATCTGAACATCCTTTCCTCAGCTTCGTCTACACCCTTCATTTCTCCAACAACACATCACTTTTCAGAAGCTTCATTTGGCATCTCCACCTGGACGCATCTTCTTCTTGTGCTTTCAATCGACTCTCAAAGTCAGGAGCAGCTTACCTTCAACGCTTTTCCCTGATTTAAGACGCACAGAGAGCAAAAATAGCTCCAGTGGATGAGTCATAGAGCCAAGACTGTAGTTTCTAACATTTTTCAAATGAATATAATACCACCAATAAGAGGTAAAAGCAAGGCCATAATGACCTTATTACAGCTCTGCCAGTCGCATACAGAAAAAAATGAAACTCTTCACACAACTCTGAAAACTTGAAACTCTTCAAGGATTCAAGGAATCTTTATTGTCCAAATCAATATTGGCAAATCGCTTTACAGCCAGCAGTGCCACAAACAGACAAGCAAGCACAGCAATAAATAAATAAAAAAACGATAAACAGAGAGACTAAAAACAATCACTTGTTTAAAGACCTATGGCGGCATGTTTGTCCTACATCTAGGCAGGACGTACCTGCAGCCTGACGGGAGCAGCACAAACTCACCAGCCGAGGGGTGGCTCTGATCAGTGAGGAGTGAGCGAGCCTTGCTTAGTGTTCTAAGCTTAAAAGTGACTTTCTTGAGATCCTTGAGGTTAATGCCAGCAGTTTTGCTGCTCATTTTCTCTATACCAGACAGTCTGTTCTTGTTTTTTAAGGAGAGTGGGCCGTACCAGCAAATAAAAGAGAAAGTAAAAACAGACTCAATCAAACAGGAATAAAACATTTTCATCAAAGTGCTGTCAACATTAAAACTCTGCAGTTTCCTGAAAAAGTACAAACGTACATGTGTTCGTGCTCTTTGATTTTCACTAGAAAGTTTAGGTTCTGCTTAACAGAGTTGATATGACGTCTGACGTCTGCCTACCGCTGAACCAACTGATTCCAATCCTGTCAAATGAGACCGTTATTCCTTCATCCATCAGATCGCTCCTTCAACATCATCACCATCCCTCCCAGATATCTTCTCTATCAAATTTACATCCTCTTCTAAACATCCTCTGTTAGATCTGTTATCTTTTCAAACCTTGCTCCCTCTGTTATTAAATTGTTACCTCCCTCATGGCGGTCCTGCTTTGATCGTTGGTCACCAGCTGAAAAAACACACGTGTCATATTAGCTCTGCGGGACGCTCTGGATGGGTGAATGCTGCTGTAATCTGCTTTGTTTTTGGGAACAATCGCAGTGACACACTCACACACTCTCTCTCTCTCTCTCTCTCTCTCTCTCTCTCTCTCTATCTTTCTGTCTGAGTCATACTCCTGCAGTTTACAGCCTTATGTAACTCTGAGGGTTAATGGGCTGGTACTGATGACTGATCCACAGCAGCAGGATGACTTTATGGCTGGATGAGCTGCAGAGTGTCTCTAAAGGTTGAGAGGAGAGTGACCGCCTGCTGCTCGCTCGTTGTTATTGTCTGAGGGTTGTAAATCGTTCAACCTCATCTCTGATTGACAGGAACGCTGCAGTCACTCCCAAAGATGTGTGTTAGATTTTGACCATGAGTGACAGCTTGAGAAGAAACTCAGAGGTTTCTGTGTGTAATATTGGGTGATCACTTCACTTTACTTGAAGCTTGAAGTTATTATTCATTTATGACTTACAGAGCAAACACGAACATTAGTCTGAGGATTTATTATTTTTATGAGGTTATTTACAATACTAGTAACAGGAAAATGGTGACGCTGTAAATTGCTGATTTAAATGGATGTTGACGGTTTTACAAACTTTGATTCAAACTGGTGCAAAGAGAACTTATGAATCTTGAAACTGAAACTTTCATTGATTTATGAAAAATGTATGCTCCTTTTAAGTTAGGTGTCAGCTACAAATGTCAAAAATGATCAATCAAACAGGTCAAAAGTTGTTAAAGAGGAAAAACCAAACAGGTAAAAAGTTGTCTAATGGTGGAGGAGCATTTTTAAACTAAAGAGGTGAATTTCCAACAGGTTATTCATATGACTGGGTATAAAAAGGATGTTCAGAGAGGCTGAGTCTCTCAGGGGAAAGATGGGAAGAGGTTCACCACTCCGTGAGGGACTGCGTGAGCTAATAGATCAACAGTTTCAGAATCATGATTTTATTTTGAAGCTTTAAAGAATGTAAAGAAGAAATTTTACATGACCATGATCCTGAAAAAGATTAAAAAGTATGAAAGAGGATTAGGGCCACAAGAAAAGAAAAAAATTGTAACAGGCAGATTTTTTAAATTTCCATTTTGAGGATTCAAGTTGAAATTTCAAGATTAAAGTCGAGATTTAAAAAAGTCAAAATGAAAAAAATCGATATTTCAACATTCAGGCTGAAAGTTCGAAATTTAAAAAATTGAAATTACGTGAATAATGTTAAAGTTTCGACTTAAATCTCAAAATTTTAATTGTCTTAATCTCGAAATTTTGACATTTTGTGAACTCGGAATTTCAACTTTAATCTTGAAATTTTGACTTTAATCTTCTTCCTTTAAATTTATTTTTCTCTCCATGTGGCCCTAATCCTCTTTTGTAAAAAATGAGAATATTTTTCATAAAACAAGTCAAATTTTTCAGCTTCGTCATTTGAGGTCTAGTCTTTGCACTATTTTAAGTTTAAAAAAGAAGATAGATCAGCTCAAAATCAGTACAAAAGTTCTTCACAGGAGCTTTAAGATGATCTGTATCTGCTAAAATTGGTCATGATATTTTCACGTCAGGCAAACAGACTCAGAGTAAATCAGAAACAGCTGATTTGGAGTATAGATACGTTTCCTTATTTTCAAGCGTCCCTCTGTGTCTTTGCTCTCCTGCAGGTGAAATATAAGAAGGACTTTGAAGAGAGTAAAGGTCGAGGGTTCAGCATCGTGTCCGACACTCCAGAGATGCAAAGACTCAGAAAGACTCAGGAGCAGATCAGTATTGTACGTATGAGAAACACACGCACACACGCACACGCACACGCACACACACACACACACACACACACATGCACACACACAAGTCAAGAAACATGCATAGATACACACTACTGATGTTACTTCATGGTGTTTGGACGCTTCAGAGTGTGTGTGTGTGTGTGTGTTTGTGTGCAAGTGGATGCATGAGACAAAGTGAAAGGTGCAATAAAGTCAGTGAGCATAAAGGTACACACTTAATATCCACATACACACACTAACACACACTGGACACACAAAATCTCAACATCGAGCCGCTTGGTGTGGGAGACATCAGCTGTTTGAAGACGAGCTCCTTCTGAAGACAGAGAGACGGAGAGAGTAAGTGAGAGCGATTTTATTTAAGATTTGTAAATTTCTCAACTTTGACCATAAACTGTAATAACTCATCTTCTGTGTGTGGGTGTTTTTGTGTGTGTGAACAGATACAGACGTGTCCAGCTGCTCTGTCCTGGACTTATCAGGTAGTGTTTTACTTTCTTTCATATCCCTCTCTCAGTGGATCTTTCCTAAACATCCTCATAAAATCAAACTGTGTGTTTTTCATTGTTTTGGTAACACAAACTGATATTAGCGACAAAGCCAAGATAGGTACAAAAACACAGAGTCAAAATCAACACTTGGACATGAATCGTCACGATGAGAGATAAGTATAAAGATGATTGAGGAAAACTACTTTGACTTGTACTTTAATTCTGTTGCTAACGCATGTTCCATCTGTTTCCATGGAGGAGGCGGGCCTTTTGACCTATACTGCAGTTATGTAGGAGGGGCTCTTCATTTGTTTGGGATTTTTTTAAAGCATTTGAGTTGTGCTGATTATTTATGAGGCGTATTTAAACAATTCAAGACATGACAGAATAAAAACAGTCAAAAAAAAAGGTAAAATATTGAGGTGTAGGGATTGGTTTGGTTCTGTTTTAGAGTTTGAAGGGTTAAAAACATCGTCTCTTATCTTTCCTTACAACATCAATTCAGCTCGGACCTTTTCCTCTTTATTTTTTGGTTATTTCACGTCTCCCTCCTCTTTTTTCTGTCTCTAGCCCTCCCATCATCATCACCTCTTCTTCTGTCCATCCTTTGTCTTCTGCCCTCCCCCCCTCCAGTCTGTTTACATGACCGCGTGATCCTGTTATTCCGCTGCATAAATACACCACCCATTTCTTCCACTTTAATTCACTCATACACACATCGCTCTCCCTCTGATGGTGTGACATTCAGCGGCCGACACATCTTTTATTGAGTCACTCAGCTGTTTTCAGGGTTGACCTGCTGATGAAAGAGGAAGAGGAGGTCAGAGAGGACACAGACAGAGTGAGCTGAAGGAGACGAAAAAACAAAATAAAATAAAGTTACGGTAAAAAAGAAAGGGTTTGTTAGAGGAGGATATGAGTCTGAGGAGAAGCGTGTTATCCTGCAGAGGTTTCCAGGCAGTAAACCTGGTTCACATCAGGACGAGATCACACGGATCTCTCCGAGGAAAAGCTTTTGTGTTTCCAAATTCATTAACAAGATCTGAAGAGGAGAGAGAGACACAGCTCCAGGAGCTCCTGGTCACAAGACAGCCTTCATTTTTTTTTTCTCCATCTCCAAAAACCGTCTTTCCCACTTCAGCTTTGAGTGGAGACAGATTCTCACCAAAGCCGTGAGTCCTCAGGGAGCCGTGTTTACTGTGATTCAGGGTGAGAGGGTTCTGACTACAGGCTCGGGGTGCAGCCAGGACTCCACAGGCAGGACTCAGAGACCTGATTCATCGCTTCTCCTCCGTTTCTCTCAGCTTTTATGTTTCTGATGGAGTTCTGCCCAGATTCTTGTACTCTGGATTTTATCGGCTTCATATTCACATTTTTGCAAATTGGGTATTTGCGCTGTTTACTGGATCTGGACGTCAATTAAAACAGATTAAACAAAAAAACAAAAAGTGATAAAGCAGGATGCCCTGAGCAGCTCAGCTCAGATTATAGGATCAATTTATCAGGCCAAAGTGTTTGCATTTATCTCCAATGAGCTCAGATTGATCGTGTCTGAGGGGTCCTGGTAGGGTATCGATAATAATATCATTGTGAAGATTAAGGTTTTTGATTTTATTTCAGTGTTTTTCATGTGTTTGGCAAATTTCACATTCCTTCCAGCTTACTCATCTTCAACTCTAAGACAACAGACACACATTCATTCAGCAGGTACCAGTCTTTGTTGTTATACCACACACACACACTCAGTACCCAGCACTGGCACTGCGGCTGAAGTGAAGGGCACAGTGGCGATAAGGTCTGGAGTAGAGGGCTAAATGTGGAAGTCTGAAGTGATAAGAAATACCTGATGAGCCGACACCCAGTAGACAGTCAGACCTCACAGGAGACGAGCCGAAGCAGAGTGGTCGCTTTGGAGGACGGTTAAGATTCTGAGGAGAAAGTCGAAAAGACTCTGAGGAACCAAGTAGAGAGCAGGAGGAGATACAGAGAGATCAGTTTGTAAGAGAAAGCCAAATCTACTTAAGACGTTCAGAGTCAGCGAAACTTCCTCTGTGGAGAGTTTTTGGATCCTTAAAAACTTTCCCAAACTGAAAGGAAGTCAGACGAGGAGACTTGTAAAGAGACGAACACAATCGGACAAGGTGAGTGAAACTAACTGGAATATAAGGGAGTAAACCAAATGCACAGAAAAACATCCAGAGAGGTTTCTGATCGTGTGACTGAGCGTGAAAATTCAAAAAGTAAGTCCAAGAGTGAGAAATGTTTCCCAGTGACTTTGAAAGGTGACCTTGACAGCAGACAGGAAGTGTGTCAGTGACCCGAACATGGAGGACACTGACAGGAGAGCAGATCGGCGAGCTGTAATGTTCACCTTTAGCACCATTTGGTATTTTTAAGAGTTAACTAGTTTGATGGTTGATTTCACAGTGAGAAGACTTTAATGTGGACCTGTTGGAGATTTACTCCTCAAATATGGCGGAAAACACCGTGCAAGTCTGTGCATAGCTAAAGTTACCGCCTTAATTCTATCAAAACAATTTTTACTCTCGATAAATAAAAGGCGTGGCGGTAATCCTGGACTCTGTTTTCCCAATAAGGTTGTATTATTCAACTAAAATATACATCCTGTCCTCAGTCTGCTCCTCTGTCCAAACTTTAGTCTAAACTGACCTGAAATCAGTATTTTGTCCTCAGCAGTGACTAACATGGAAGGAGGTGGGGCCAAAGCTGCTTTAGTGTCTGCTGAAGACAAGAAAGAAGTCCTCATGATGGAGGTAGAGAAAGAAGAGTCTTTCCAAGAGACGATGGAAACAACAGTGGAAACAACAGTGACCACGGTGACGAAGGTGGTAGAGACGACGATGGCGGCAAAGGAGGATTTAAAAAGTGAAATAATACCTGAGGAGGTGGAGAAGGAGGAGGAAGAAGAAGAGGTGAATAAAAATGAAAGTGAAGCAGAGACGGAGACAGAAGAGGAGGTAAAGACTGAGGAGGAGGAAGATGAAGCAGAGATGGAGGGAGGAGAAGACGAGCAGAGTCGAGCTAAGAAGTTGTTTGGAGCCTGGGAATCTGAGGTGAGACCCTGTTTTAATACCTGAAAACTAACCACAACCAACCTTAAATTTAACACTGAGCTCAGTTTAATCCTAAAACTATCAGATTATCACCAAACAGGAACATGATGGAGAAAAGATATGCAAACTGGGAGATGAGATGAGTGTGTGGTCAAACAGACGATCAGTTTATTTCCACAGAAATATCAGGCTCTGATTGGTGCTGTTTGAAGTTTTATGAGAGATGTTCTTCTGCTGTCCCTTGGCTTTTCAGGCACATACACGAACACATAAACTCTCCTCCTGCTCCTCTCCCTGCTCTCCTCTCTCCTCTCCCTGCTCTCCTCTCCCTGCTCTCCTCTCTCCTCCTGCTCCTCCTTGTTCTTTTAATTGGATCACTCTCTCTATTAATCATATTTCCTGCTTCAGTACTCCACTTCAAACCCTGTTTCCAAACTGTGTGTGAGTCCTGCGTCGAGCTTTGAGGATTTTCGTCTCCTTTGAAGAAGTCTGCTGAGAGGCAGATTTGGTTTTTCTGCAGACCCCTCCCCTCCTCCACCCCCCCAAGCTCTGACGGGGACTCTTTGTGTTGACCTTGGCATGGGGCATCGCCTGGCACTGCAGGTTTTCATGCAGGCTCAGAGAGGATTAGCGGAACTACAAATGAAAATGTGCCATTATTAGCTTGTGATAGTGGGATTTTTAGGACTCAATCAGGCCTGTTAAGTGAGGCGGGGGATTAATGGAGCATGGATAAGGAAAGTTTCCTCTGGTTGACTCAGTCTCAGGATTATTGGTGGGCTTTAGACGGATAATTCAGTTTGCCAATATTGTCTTTTTATTACCAAACAGCCTGAGGAGACATTGTCGGACCCCCTGCTGTCTTTAACAGAGCTGTTTTAAGGTCTCTTAAGAAACACTGGATACTTATTTTAAGGCATGAGTTAACTCTGTGTTAATAACTTGAACAACAGCACAGAAAAGCTGACAGTAACCTTGTTATTTTAGGCCTCCTCTGACTCAAGGCCTCCTCTCCCAGACCCAGCGTTCAACAGGAGGTGCAGTCTGCTCGTCAGTGAGGTAAGTGGATGTTTTTCCTCATCAACAAACACAGCTTTCATTCTCGTCATCAGTGAGCATCCTTCGTCGAGCACAGAGGGAATATGCTCAGATGGAGACACACCTTAAGACTCCTGCAGCAGTTTAACGCTCGTATTTTTCTCAGTGAAAGCGTTGAATGAGGGTGGATGCTGTCGGAGGATGTAGGAGTGTGAGATATTGATTCCCCGCTGTGAGTCAAACCTGGCAGCGCGGCTCTTTGCAGCAGCAGAGTGACTCATCAGCTCCGGTGGAAGCGAGTCAACCCACTTCATAAAAGCAGCTGCGAGTCTCCCTCCAGCTGCCGCCGCTCTGCCGCCTCTGTGCGTCCTTCGGTCCGTGTGAATGCGACTCTGGACCCTGAGGGACAGAGTCCAGGACGCTCAGAGGTGTGTTTGGTGGCTCTCTGCTGTTCAGGGAGGATCTGAATGACAGTAGAAGGATGAAACCTCGTATTATGTAGAGAGCAAAGACAGCAATCAAGCTCAGTCCCACCACCTCCATCTGAGGAACTCCTGAAGAAGTCCTAACCCTGGTCTGCAGAGTGAACTTCTTCAGGAGGCCCTGCCCTCAGCTGAATGAAGTGTCCTACCTGAAGTTTGAGGGATTAAATTAAATACAGCATCAAGCTTTGGCATTATCTCCTCTGACTCCCACAGAGACAGGAACTTTATGTAACCATGGTTACAAGTCACACAACTTGCGTGTAGTTTACATAAATAACTGTTATGCAGACTCACAAAATTACGCCACAAATCTCTGTTTTTTTTTACAAGCATTGAATCATTTTCAGTCTGATGAGCAGAGAGCTGATTTTAATCCTTAGTTTTGTCTGTTATAGACCAGTCGGCCCGGTCTATTTCCTGTACAAAAGTGATGCAGTTTAGCGTTTAAGACCTATTTTTCTAAACGACTCCTCCTTAATATCTGGGTGTAGGGTATCCTGATATCCTCCCACTTGTCTGCATGTTCTAGAGATCACCCTCTGCACCTCCTCCTCTAAATCCTAATGAGCACTTTGTTATCATTTGTCCAGGTCTTTTTAAACAAAAGTAGACTTAGTTCGAGCTCACTAGCATCACATATCTGCTGCTTCCATCCTGTGCTTTCTGTTGTGTTGGATTTTCCACAGATCAGGGCGGACAGCTTGTCATCTGTGGATTACTTCTATTGTTCTCCAGAGACTCCAAACAAAATCTGTCGGCCTGTTTCCCGACCATCCGTCCAATCAGAATGAGTCCAACTCCAAACTGTGGCACATATTCAAAATAAAGTCCAAACAGAAGAGCGTTTCCTATCTGTCGCTGTAATACAAATTAATGCAGGAATAACCTTAGATTTCTGCACACGCGACTGATGATGAATAACCAGAAAACATCATTTCTTCATCCTCCTTCTGAGAGACATCACCTGATATAACTTCTTCATATCCTTGTTTCAGGATAGTCAACACTTAAGGGTCGATTTTGTCATCATACATCATGCGTCATATTCTGTAAAATCCACTCGCTTTGTGAGGACGGCAGCTTTCCAGGGATAAACTCTGTTTGCTTCTTCAAGAGCTTTTCTACCCCACAGAGAGGATCAGTGTGTTTTCAGAGTCCCTTAAAAAACAAATTTCTCTTTAATTATTTGTGTGATTTTTGTTATTTTAGTCATTTGCTGGCTGTGCTAGATGGAGGCTGCTATCCTTGTTGTGGTTTGTCAACCAATCAGAGGCTGTTTCTGCTGTCATCTGACCTGTAAATGCCAATACAATCTGCTCTTAGTATAGAAAAGATAAGAATAGATTAATCCTGTTTGTCTTCTTTAGTTTCAGTAGATTTGAGCTTCTTCAGGGAACCATTCCTGGGATGCTTCACTTACAGACATGATTATTTTTTACATTTAATTTCATGTGAAGATATTTAAAACACTTTCATTTAAAGCTCTTGTGCGGAACTTTCAGTTTGTATAAATTTGGATGACTTGGGATGAGAATATGTGGATGTAGATGGGGGTTATGATGATGAATGGTTGGAAAAAGAAAGACACGACCAGGATGAATGGATGGATGGAGGGATTTCTGGATGATTTTGCAGCTAAACCCTAAATGGAAGCATGAAAGAGAGAACAAAGCAGCAGGTTTTCAAAAGTTATTCATTTATGCCAACATCGGCTCCTTTGTGCATCAAACTTTGAGAAAGTGCTAACACTGCGATCCTCCTGGGGATGAAGATGGAGCGCGGCAGAAGTTCAGCTTGCATGCAGTTACAACACACACATGTATTGAAGCTCACACACCCTCCTGTCTCCTCCCTGCAGGTGAAGTATAAGGAGGACTTTGAGAAGATGAGAGGTCAGAGTATGTTCGTGCCGGGAGCCGAACTCATCCACTCCAAGAACATCAGCGCTGTGATTTCAGAGGTATATTATCGAACATCTCTTTAAAGACGTGAAGACTCATTCGGCCTCATAAAGATAGAAAAGTTATCTTCACAGATACATTTTCTCTGCTTTGAGGATTCTGACTGTTTTTGTTGAAATGTGAAACTGTTTCAGTCCAAATACAAAGAAGAGGGAAAGAAGGAGGCGTCCATGTCTCTGTACTCCATCCTCCCTGAAACTCCTGAAACTCAGCGTGCCAGAGAGGCTACAGCGCTGCTCAGTGAGGTACAATACTCAGCATTTACATCTTCTGCAGACCTCACTGATGAGTTTTAAAGCACTTGTGCAGGAAAAATGTCTCAAACTATAGCACTAAGACCGGGTGGTTTAAGCTGCTGTAAATCCAGCTGGTTTTTCAGTGATAAATGTGATAATAAAACGTGATTTCAGCTCTGACAGTGTTCACTTTTTCTTCTTTGATTTTCAGGCTAAATATAAAGGAAACCTGAAGACAGAGATCTCCTCCTCTCTTTACTCTCTGCTGCCAGAAACAACAGAGACCCAGTTTGTGAAAGAGCTGACTGAGATGCTGAGCGAGGTGAGGACAGGACGGATGGACGGATGGATGGATGGATGGATCAATCAATGGGTGGAAATGTTTTGATGATGGAGGGATGTATGGTGGTTAATGGATAAATAAATAATAGATTAATGGATGAATAAGCGTAAATATGATTGAACTGAAGCATTGATGGATAAATTGACGAGTGGAAGAAGAATGAATTAAAGTAAAACTAGAGGGACGAGTGATTGATGAAACGGCAGATGATTTAGTTAAAAACTGAATTAATTGAGGGATAAATGGATGAATGGATAAGTTATTGGTCCAGAAATGGACAGATAGAGGAAAAGACGGATGGATGGATGGATGGATGGATGGATGGATGGATGGATGCATTAGTAATGGATGAATCTGAAAATCAGTTGTGTGGATTTGTGAAAAGATTTATTGATAAGTAGTTTTAGTGATACAGAGTTATGATAGTAAATGTCTGGGTGAATCATTAGAAGGTTGGAGAAGAATAAACATCCTGATAATTAAAAGGCCGGACGATGAAGTGATGGATAAACATAAAGATGAACAGATGAGTGATTAAAGAGAATGACTGTGAATCTAAAAGTTGTTTTCCTCTCTGCTCCTCAGAACAAGTACAAGGAGGAAGGAAAGAAGGAGATGAGCAGCAGTTTGTACTCCCAGCTTCCTGAAACCGCAGAGATGCAGCTGGCCAAGACCGTCCACGAGTTCCAGAGCGAGGTACTCCAACACGGTATTCATCCTGAGTTAAACAGCAGCTGTGTTTCAACGTATTTCATCAGTTATTCTCCGTCTGGGCATCAACGCACAGGCCTTATTTAATGCAGCAGCAGCTGCAGGCTTGATGAGGCTGTGAGGTCTCCCACTGCAAATGAATTAAACACAAAAAGCAAACACGAAAATCTCAATCGAACTTCAGCAACCAGGAGAAGTTGAAGTCACTCAAGAGCCACCGATGTTTGTGTCCCAACAGTGCATTTACCCAACGTCATGAAAAGTCTCATCCAGGAACCAAAAGTCTGATTTATTTTTGTCTCTTCACCAGAAAAAGTACAAAGAAGACGGGAAGAGAAAAGCCTCCATCTCTCTCTATTCCCAACTCCCTGAAACTCCAGAAATACAGCACGCTCTGGAGGTTTCACAGCTGCAGAGTGAGGTAACAGGACCATAACAGAGTGGGAACATGAATAATAGCAGAGTTTACGAGGATCCTGTTTTCAGAGGTTATTCCAGTTTTTTAGGTTTTAATTCATAAAGACCAGAGAGAGTTTTGGAGTCACTCCTGCAGGTCAGAAAACAGCAGCTTGTAATGGATTTATTCAGACACTGATTGGCTCCTTTTGTCGATCAAAGAGTCTGTGAAAGACATTTATGAAACAAGAAACAGATGTTGACAAAATCTGTGACTGTGCAGAACATGGGGGTTGCTGTTCTACCTCTGCCTCTCAAGACCCTTTTGGGGGGCGGTGTAGGACTGGAGGCAAACATGTGTCACCACCACAGGAGAGGAGGGAACATGAGAGTCTTAAATGTGTGACAAACTCAGTGTACCATCCACCTGTCCTACAAAAGAAAGCATGCTGATGATGGAGCAGTTTCATTCATGTTTCCTCTATAATTCTTCTTTCTTCCTCACTCTCCTGTTTTTACTCTCTCAGGTGAACTATCGTCCCAAACTGCTGGTCAAAGGTGCTCCCTCCTCTCTGTACTCTCAGCTGCCTGACACCACGGAGATCCAGTTTGCCAGAGAGATGACGGAGATGCACAGTGAGGTACAGGAGGACACTGTTTTGAGTCTGTGTATCAATGTTGACTCATAAATGAAGATTATTCCCTCTGATTTACCTGGAAAGATGATTTTATTGGGTCAAAAACGGCCTGAAATGTTTGTTTTTATTGAACTTGAAGTTTTACTTTGTACAGATAAGCTTATGCCAATATTCCCTCTAAAAGTTAAACTTTTCCAGAAGTCAGTTCTTGAAGTTTGGAAATGAATTTTACTGAAACTCTGGAATAAAAACCCCGAGTGTTTTCACTCCAGCTGAGAGAGGAGCTCTCTGTAAAACAGCTGACAGATCGTTTTGTCCTCTCTCAGAGTAAATATAAAGAGGGCGGCAGGAAGAGCCTCTCTCAGAGTTTCTACTCTCAGCTCCCAGAGACCGCAGAGATCCAGTTCGCTAAAGGAGTAGCCGAGCTGCAGAGCCAGGTGAGACTTACCTACAGAGACCAGACCCTCTTATGGAGTTTAAATCTGCCTCGTCTTTGTTTATGTGCGTGTTTTACGAGCCTACTGTACTTTAATGCGTTTTATTTATAGATGCGGTACAGGGAAGCCGGCAAGAAGGGCGTGAACTCCAATTTGTACTCTCTACTGCCGGAGACTTTGGAGACGGCTCACGCCAAGGAGGTGTCAGAGCTGCTCAGTGAGGTACAACAAGTCAGAGACAGTGATGAGGAAAGAAACATGATCAAACAGGAGATAGGATTTTAGGGTTCAAAAGATTCAATTCAGTTAGAGAATTCAAGTTTCTTTTCGGACCAAACAAAGACTTATTAAACTCAACTTTGGTACAAAACACCTAATGAACTTTTGTGGGAATCTCTCCTGCCTGTGGTGTCATTTTTTATATTTTCGGTGGTGTTGAATCTTCCCGAGATCATAAATGATAAAGTGTTTTATGTTATGATGTGTTGCTGTAGGTGAAGTATAAAGAAGAGGGGAAGAAGGAGATGAACATCAACCTGTACTCTGTGATGCCTGAGACCATCCACACCCAGCACGCTAAAGAGGTGTCACACCTGCAGAGTGAGGTACTTTAACTTTGTTCATGTGTTAAACGGTTCATGAGAGATTTCTTCATTTTCCTGTCACTGTCAGTATTGATTTCAGATGCATTGATCCACTCCTGTCTCCTGCAGGTCAAGTATAAAGAAGGCCTGAAGCAGAGGATGCAGAGCAGCTTGTACCATCAGCTCCCAGAGACCACAGAGACACAGCTGGCCAAACAGCTGTCTGAGCTGCAGAGCGAGGTACGTGACATCGAAGGATGCTACTGCTTTTAATGATCCGGTTTAGGATTGGGTTTAAACCCGGGCTTCTAGTTGACACATTTAGGGCTTTGGTGACAGGCTATGAAAACATCAGCAGCAGTGAAGCAGGCTGTAATGGTCTAAAGGGTTTATTACTGTGTGTCTGTAGAGTCAGGAACATTACTCCAAGTCCCTGCAGAGACAGACGGGCCTTTTTTTTAAGTTTACATCTTTTTATTTCCCCTGAATGTTGACTGTAAAGCTCTTATGCTTCTTTAGCTTGATCCTTTGAGTGATATCAGCCTAACTGTCTTACCCGCCGTCCTGCAACATATCAAATAAAATCAAAACAGAGTTAAAAAGCTGAGAAACAAAAGCAGCAGCAGTCAAGAGCCTCCTGAGTCGTCTTTGGTTTAATCAGCTGGTTTTTTTTTAATGACTGCCTTCGAATAAAAAAATCATCTTCGAGCCCCTCAGATTAAAAAAAAGACAGATGCAGTTCTTAAATATTGTTCACAGCTGAGTTTAAGCTTCATCACTATCAGACCTGCAGGAGAGCAGCAGTGAGGTCGGAAGGATGACACCGACGAAGAAGAGCGCCTTCAAGAAGAGTTGATTTTAAAATGAGCTTTTTTTGCTTTTTAATGTTCAAACTGATTTCTCGGTATTCAGAGCAGGATGAAATTAGAGCAACAAGATGAAAACATCCGGCTGTCCTCACATCTATGATTCTGGCGTGTGGACAAACAGAGCTTTCAGGCGGTCATGCACATGTGTGACAGAGAAAATCCAGTTTTCACAGTCAGAGCAGCAGGAATACAGCATGTGGTAACATATGAGACTTTAACTACAGCACTTCTATCCTCACATGAGGAGGTGGAGCTAAATATGCAGCTCTATTATGAGATTTAAAAACCCTGTACTCACGCAGCAGTTCGAACTACTTCAACTCTTCCCACTCGTCCCACGCTTTCATGGAAAATCACTCCACTGCAACCCAAAATAACGGATCTGTAAAGGCAGAGGAGGATCTTTAGAGTTACTTAACCTGATAGGTGCAATCTAATTGACTTTATTAATGTTATCTGACTGGAAAATACTACGACACTCTCATCTTATTCACAGCAATAGGATGATTCTTGTGTAGCTGATTTTTGAGTCATGTCAGGGTTTTAAAAAGGATTAAACACACAGATCAAAGTTGATTTATCTGATCTAAATCACTCTTCAAAGCCACCAAACTTCATTGGCAAAAATGGTCATTTTACCTCAGAGGACATAGAAGTTGCTGGTCTACTTCTTCCTTTCGCTGCGACTTTTTTGACTTTATTTGTTTTGTTTTGAATAAGAAATAACTCTTTTTAAATTTGCAAAGTGACACAAGCGAAGAGGCTGAGAGGAAGGCGGGGAGAGGCAGACCAAAGATGGTCATAAACAGGCATTAGGACCAAGTTCAGTCCGTTTCTAAAGCAGTTCAAAACTCCTCACACTCGTGCCTTTAGCGATTATTTTAGGGGCGTGGCTGACATGATTGACAGGCAGACACATTGTAACTCTGAAGTGACTACATCTGTTTTTGTAAACTATGTAGAATTGAGTGTTTTATTATAAATGCAGCTGAGAGAGAGGGAGTAAAGTTGCTTTTTTTGTATCTGCAGACAAAATACAAAGAAGCAGGAAAGAAGGGCGTGAACTCCAATTTGTACTCTCTGCTGCCTGAAACTCTGGAGACGCAGCACGCCAAAGAGGCCGGAGATCTGCTCAGTGAGGTGAGGAGCTGCTCCAGCTTCTTTAATTCTGATCGTTTTAAGATACCGCTGATAGAAAAGTAAATAAATTGAAACTCGTTCTCATTTTTTCAGAGAAAGTATAAAGAAGACGGTAAGACAGAGATGACCAGCTCGCTGTACGCCACTCTGCCAAACACCACAGAAACCAGCTTTGCCCGAGAGATGACGGACATGATCAGTGAGGTACTTTCAGAACAACTAAAATCACAACTGGAGTAATGGAAACAGAACAGAACCACAGGACTGTGTTAAACCTGCAGAAGCAGAATTGTTTGATCCTTGGCTGTGATTGGTCGGCACAGGTGTGATTATCATCATAAAGGATCAGAGAGGTTATCTGTGTGGCTGCTTTGATATGCATTTCCCTCTTGTTGTACTGAGCCGGTCCAGATTAATGAGACCTGGCTCACTGCTGCTCTTGATCTGTGAGAGCAAACAACAAAGAAGAGCGCACAGTTAAAATACACAAACACAAAAAGACGAGGAATTAAATCATAGCTACGAAATCAGAAAGCAAAGAGAAGCTAAAACCGACCCCGAACACGTGTTTTCTCTCCAAGACCAGCCAAGTTTGATGAAATCTGTTCTCTCTGAGGAGGAGGAGACAACGTGTGATTTATCCTGAAAATATGAGAAGAAAAAAAAACTGTCCAGAGGAATAACCCAGAGTCTTTGATTTTTCTCATTTCACAGAAAAAGTACAAAGAGGGCTGCATGAAGAGTCTTTCACAGAGCGTCTACTCCCAGCTACCAGAGACCTCTGAGACCCAGTTCGCTAAAACTGTGTCTGAGCTTCAGAGCGAGGTGAGGAAAGGTTGACCAATCCAGAAGACGCTGTGTCTTCTTATGCATGAAGGTACAATACATGATAAACTTTACCTTAAGAGGGCGTTATCATCACTGCTTATTACACTTCGTCAACATTGTTATCAGCTGTTATGAATGCAGATGAAGCCCTGCAGAAACTCCAGCGATGTGTTTCGTCTTTTTTGCACATGAAACAGTTTTCTATGATGAACATCAGTGACATCTTCAGGGAGATCCAGGAGGAAAAGGGTTAAGTCCAGTTTGATTTCAGTTCTGGACATCCTCTGTAGTTAATAAAGGACATCTTTACAATAACAGCAGCAAAGATGGTGTGTTCTGATGTTAGAATGAGTTTTAGATTCAGGGTTAAAGAGGAGAATTTAGAGTAAAACTGTTCAGTTTTATCAAAACACAGACCTGCAGAGTTTATGTACGGTTGGACATTTTAACATGAGGCTCTATGAGGACTGACTCACTTTTGGAGACTGCCTCTAGTGGCCGTTTTGAAGTACTGCACTTCATAAAGCATTCACTGGAAGTTTTTCTTGGTTTTTCTTTTTTTAAATTCGCCTTTTATTTCATTTTTTATATTTTTCTTCTATCTTTATTTTTTAAAATCTGTTTTAAAAGTTAATTGGTGCAAAAAACTCTGACAGGAGGTTTCCTAAAAGCTGCTAAATTATCGATTTCCCTTTTTTATACGCTGCTCTTTCAATGACTTTGTCACGTGACTTTTCTTTTCTCAGGGGCACTTTTTCACTAGATTTTGTTCCTTAAGGTTCACATTAAAAGTTTCTCTTCTCACTGAATTGATTTTAGATGAAGTACAAGCAGGGGAAGAAAGACGTGTCCAGCTCTCTGTACTCCACTCTGCCTGAGACCCTGGAGACGCTGCACGCCAAAGAGGCCTCTGAGCTGCAGAGTCAGGTGAAAACACGTCAAATACAAACACTGTAGTGATCAGAAACTCCTCCCTGCAGTCTCTGGAGGTGAGTATTTACCTGTGCTATCTGTGCTCCTGACTGTGTTCAGCTGAGGTACAAAGAGGCCATGAAGAAAGGGGGTTCCTCCAGTCTGTTCCACCTGCTGCCTGAGACTATAGAGACCGCCCACGCTAAAGAAGTCTCCGAGCTTCTCAGCGAGGTAATGCCATGGGGAGACAAATCTGTACACTCGCGGGAAACCCAGCTTTACAAAGAAATCACAGCACAGCTTTGGTTTTTGTAGGTGAAGTATAAAGAGGAGGGGAAGAAGGAGATGAACGTCAACCTGTTCTCTGTGATGCCTGAAACCATCGACACCCAGCACGCCAAGGAGGTGTCGCACCTGCAGAGTCAGGTACCCGAATGTTACGTCTGGTGAAAGCTCTTAAATGAAGAAGAAAAACTGGAACACCTTTTTAAAACGTACGATAAAAAAGGCCTGATTGTTAAATTTGCTCTGTAACAAATGGAGTCGATGGATCTGAGCTGAACATTTCTGCCTTAAATTAGACTCGTCTGCTCTCCAGTGAGCATGGTTTCCATCCAAGTTTCACTGAATCTGCTTTAAAGGAAACGCAGATTCAGATATTTTTATACTGGCGACGATGTCCTGCAGGAGTAAGGGCCAACGCCGCAAACTGTTCCAGCATGAGCTGACGCCACATGACTTAAATATGCAGCATAATAAAGCCAAATAAAGGCTCGCTCTTAGACTTTATCACAGCAAAAATAGTGTATGTGCAGTTTTCAAAGGCTCCCATAAACACAGCATGTGGTTCTCCTCCGTCTCCTGCAGGTGAAGTATAAAGAAGGCCTGAAGCAGAAGACTCAGAGCAGTTTGTACCATCAGCTCCCAGAGACCACAGAGACACAGCTGGCCAAACAGCTGTCTGAGCTGCAGAGCGAGGTACACAAGCAGATTTTAATAAGTCCTAAAAATCTCAATAAGAGATGTGAGAAAGGATCGGTAAGACAGAAAGGTCTGAATTTAGAGAGAAAACTCAGTATGTTCTTATTTCAGACCAAGTACAAGGAAGCAGGTAAGAAGGAGGCGAATAAAAATCTGTACTCCCTGATGCCTCACACCATGGAGACTCAGCACGCCAAAGAAGCTGCAGAGCTGCTCAGTGAGGTAAACACGCTGCTCTGTCTTTGTTGTCTGATTCAGGAGAGCTTTTGAAGTCCTTTCTATGTTAACAGGGTCTCTAAACTGTGCTACTCTGGTGCTGACTTTTCACAGATCAAATACAAAGAAGGAGGAAAGAAGGAGATGTCCAGCTCCTTCTACTCCACCCTCCCCGACACGTCCGAGACCAGCTTCGCCAGAGAGATGACCAACATGATGAGTGAGGTAAACTCAGGATTGGAGATGGTGGTGGAGTTCTTGTAGGGAGTATCCGTGTCCATCTGCACTCAAAGATGACCTGGTCAGAATTTGGTGATCAGAAGTTACTCATGAATCTGTTCACTTTTCATAGCATGATAACAGAAGAGTCAAATGATAACCCGACTTTGCTTTTAGATCAACTTTTTAAAAAGTTTTAACTTCCAAACAAACAATACAAATAATGAAATTGTGAAAAAATACACATTAAAAAAGGTGTGTCTGCAGCCGCTCTCTCATGGTTCGATACCTCCCCCACCAGTTTTCTCAGACATTAAAAATAACTAAAAGTCAGTCAAACGTTTTACCTGTTTGTGGTGTTTAACCTGAGCTGACTCTGCTGATGAAGAAACAAATTAACACCAGCGTAGGGAATAATAATCGTTCTTCTCCCTCAGTCATTTTAAAGGAAATTTAATAAACTCACAGATGCAGCAGGACTCCAGGATGTTCTTCTGCTGTTTTCCTCCTAAAATAACCCGCGTGCAGAGAGAGCTGCAGTAAGAAAGCTTTGTGATTAGTTATAAATAATCAGTGTGCCATTATCCAAAGATCTCTGATGTTTTTATGTCTTAGACTCTCATCTGAGGACACATTAGCATCAGAACCAGGATCAGAAGGATAATAAAGTCTGTTTGTAATGTGTATCAGAGGGGAGGCATTAAAAATACCTCATCTGTGCTCAGATCAGAACGGACTTTTCAGAGGGTGTCAGGAAAGCAGATCCTTCAGGGCATCTCATGGAGTCCACAAATCCTGCTCAGTGTTTGGATCAGTGCCTGCAGGAGAAAAAAAAAGAGTATATTTTTTCATTTCATGCGTCTGCCTCGTCTCTTCTTTTCTATCTTTTCTAGAACAAGTACAAGGAGGTCGGGAAGAGGAGCCTCTCTCAGAGTTTTTACTCTCAGCTGCCGGAAACAAGCGAGACTCAGTTTGTTAAAGCCGTGTCTGAGCTGCAGAGCGAGGTCAGGAGCTCCTTTATAAGCTCATCATGTTTCTGCCCTCAGAATATACTTCACTCACGAAAAGATGCTGACCCTGTCTGTAAACGCATATGTGTGTTCTAGGGCTGTCAGAGGATGATAGCGGTCCTTTTGACAAAATGAAATATTGATATGATGAGTTTGAAGTAGTCCTGTTCGCTTTATGTCATGAATGGAGGAGAGGTGAAGAAGCAGCAGCAGCTGTGGGCGAGCTAGCTGTAGCGAAAGCTTGTTAAACTTGTAATTTTTCTCTCTTGTTTAGCGACTTTCTCTCTCCCTCCCTTTTCTCATTACACATCATTTCAAAGCAAACTTTCATGGGAAGTACCCAAAACTATCAAATCAAAGTGAAATAAATGATAACTTTGGAGTTATTTATGTCCTTGTTAGGATATGTTACAGCCTCGATATCCTGAGGCCGTAATTCTGACATCCTGACAGCCCTGGTACATTCATATGAACTTGATTTAAGAGCATCCTTTGTTATGAGAGGAGTGATACAGGAGGTTTATCTGCCCTGATCGATAACTTCCATTTAATAATTTTAAACTAATACTTTTTTAAAAAGGAGGATCCACATTCAAACTTCAGCTCTTTTTCTTTTTTAGATGAAGTACAAAGAAGCAGGAAAGAAAAGTACGTCGAGCTCTCTGTACTCAACTCTGCCTGAGACTCTGGAAACACAGCACGCTAAAGAGGCTTCTCATCTGCAGAGTCAGGTAAACACACACACACACTTTGATAAACACACACTTTGACACACAAACATAAAACTGTTTTCCTGCACATCCTTTATAAAAATCAGATTAATAAAATTTAAGGCCTAAAATGTCCTAAAAAGTCTTTTTTCGACTTTTGAGAGGTCTTAAATTTTAGAGATATGAGACATATTTAACCATATCTACACTCTGGAATGAAAACCACATGACTTTATTGTAACCTTATTCTGTGTTTGCTCTGAAACATGATTTCTTGTTTTGGTGAAAGTAGAGTAGGATGAATCTCAGTTAAGTAAACCAATTCTGAATAAAAACTATCTTTCTTGTTTTTTTGTGTTAAAATGTTATTTTTTTTCTTTGTATTTGTTTCTGGTTTGAATCACTGGGAATGTTTGTACTGTAACTGGCATGTATAAAGAGCTTTAAAACGTTGGATATATACTCTAAGAAGAAACAATCAGCGTGTAAATCACTGTTATTCTGCTGCTCATTTGTTTAAATCTGGTTTAAAAACGTGTCTCCGAGCTCTCTGTTCATATGTTTCTTTACTTTTCTCAGTCATTCATGTGTTTCATGTTGCTCCTGTTTCCCTCATGGCACTCATAGTGTAAAAGCAGCTCCCTGTTTGTTCAGGACACATTAAATCTGACTGAAAAGGTGATTGTGCTGTTGTTTGTGATTTTGTGTCTCAGCTGAAGTACAAACAGAGTCTGAAGAACGACTCGTCCAGTCTGTTCCACCTGATGCCCGAAACCATCGACACTCAGTTTGCGAGGCAGCAGACGGAGATGCACAGCGAGGTGAGACACACACACACACACACACACACACACACACACACACACACACACACACATACACAGATAGATAAATGTTCAGAAGTCTTTTTAATCTGACTTTATTTGCTTGTTTAAAAGAATTACGAGAAAAAAGAGAAAAAGCTCAACAAGAAAGTCAAAGAAAGTTTTAAAATTTAATTATTTTTTTTAATTTTTAAAAGTTGAAATAGAATCAGAATTCTGACCTTTTAACAGGAGAAATTGACATAAGTGAATAAGTGATTCTCCATAGATGTTTTAGTGATCCTGACAGGTTGTCCGCAGGGTCTTAAAAAGTCTTGAAACATCTAAAATCCAATAATTTAAATTTAAGGCCTTAAAATGTCTAAAATGCTCTTAAAATCTCATAAATATCTTAAATATGATTTGAAAGGTCTTAAAAATGTATTAACTTTACTTAATAAATAATGTGCCATTGGAATAAAAATTAATTTGAATTAATGTAAAATGTTCTGATTTTCTTTCATGTCTTTTGTACTTTTTTGCCAGTATAAATGGCAAATGGGTCTTAAATTTCATTCATAATGGTCTTTAAAAAGTCTTTAAAAAGTCTTAAACTTGACTTGAAACCTGCAGAGGCCCAGAGCTGATGTTTGTTCTGAGGGTTTTCTGTGTCTGTTTGGAGAAAAGGGGGAGTGGCTTACAGTAAAGAAGCCGCAGATTCTGAGATGAAGGTCAGAAATGTGAGTTTTAGAGATCATAAAAAAAGAAACTCCTGATAAATAAAAATGAAAGAACTGGAATCGGTTATTGTTAAAGAAAAAAAATCTAATTTTCTCTGTGTGATCCATGTCGAGCTTTTATAGCCCAGCAGCTTTATTCTCCTTCTTGTGTCTTTTCCTTTTTATTCTGGATCAAAGGTGAAGTACAAAGAAGAAGGTAAGCAGGAGATGAGCATCAACCTGTACTCTCTGCTCCCCAACACACTCGACACTCAGCACGCTAAAGAGGCGACGGACCTGCACAGTGAGGTGGGTTCAGTCTCCTGTCCTCAAACAGGAGCTCCTCCGCACTTCACATGAGATTCAGCTCACTAACTCTGCTCCTGTATGTCAGGCTAAATATAAAGAGGCCGGTAAGAAGCAGACCTCATCATCTCTCTATCATCGTCTACCTGAGACCCTGGAGACGCAGCACGCTAAAGAGGCTTCACAGCTGCAGAGTCAGGTAAACACAACCACTGTGAAGCTTTAGTAACCGACAACACAGCGTTTGAAGGTTTCATCCTTTCCTCTCGATAAACTTCAGATCATGTTTGTCTCTGTGTCCCGCAGGTTTTGTATAAAGAAGCCGTAAAGAAGGATTTATCCTGTCCGGTTTACCACCAGCTGCCCGACACTCTGGAGACGCAGCTCGCCCGAGAGCTCACCGACATGCAGAGCCAAGTAAGAGATTAAACAAACACATGAAGCCAACAGACACAATAACTAAGAGGTTAACTCCAAATTCATCATCATTGTCCGTTTTTTCTGTCTCTGACTGTAGAATAAGTACAAGGAGGACGGGAAGAGAAACCTCTCTCAGAGTTTTTACTCTCAGCTGCCAGAAACCCTGGAGACTCAGTTTGCTAAGAGTGTTTCTGAGCTGCAGAGCGAGGTGAGAAACCAGCACACTCACAGACTCAGTGCATGATAAAAAAGGCAGCTCAGGATCAGGTAAAGCTCAGTCAGGTTACCTTGATTAACTTACAATGCTTGTCTGTCTCTAAAGCTTGAGCTGCAGAAATCTGTCTGTTAACCTTGAAGATCACTGAAGGTGTCCCACAGGGCTCTATTCTGGGACCCATTCTAATCTCTATTTCTGTAAATGACTCGAGTAAGGACATAAGAGCACATTTCTCTATGCAGATGACACCGTTATTTATACCCACTCTCCTAAAAGAGATTTTAAATCTCAGTGGGACGTCCTGGTTAGATTAAAAAGCATAAATAAATAAAACGATGCTCAATAGATGGAAAATAAATATCCAAACATGGCTGGACTGTTCAGAGCTGATCATTTTGGATCTCTCAGGAAACTCAAACTAATGAAATGACGTCAGAATATCTTCAAATGTTTTTCTTTATCAGACGAAGTATAAGAAGTCTGGGAGGCAGGAGGCCGGCAGCTCTCTGTACTCTGTGCTCGCTGAAACTCTGGACACTCAACACGCCAAGCAGGCTGCCCAGATACAGAGCCAGGTACGACTACATGCTGACTACCTGTTTAATCTTCACTGCTGCTTTGTTCAGCCTCACTGTAAAGACAGATTGGAGACTAACTCGTATGTCCTGGCAGGTGAAGTACAAAGAGGGCGCTCAGAAGGAGCAGTCGTCCACCCTGTTCTCCAACCTTCCTCAGACTCTACAGACAGAGTTAGCCAAAGAGGTGACGGAGCTCCAGAGCCAGGTGACACAAACCTTACCCCAAAGACTTTTTATTTAATATGTGTTACATTAAATATAATACCAACAACACCATGATTACGTTTGTGTTTGTTTGGTGATTCAGCTGAAGTATAAGGAGGGCTGTAAGAAGGACGCCTCCTCCTCGCTCTACCACCTCCTCCCTGAGACGGCAGAGATGCATTTCGCCAAACACATGTCAGAGATCCAGAGCGAGGTGCGCCCCGGCTCTGTCCTACTTTCACACTTCTTCTTATTCCCTGCTTCATTTTAATGTTTCTCTACTTTAACCTTTGGTTTGGTTTCTCTTCTCCTGAAGGTGGAGTACAAGAAGGACAGAGAGGACCTGCCCAACACTTTATACTCTCTGATGCCTGAAACTCTGGAGACGCAGTTTGTTAAAGAGATGGCTGAAACTCACAGTGAGGTGGGAACTCTCAACACTCTGAAAATAACATTTTTATTCTCTAATAATCTGTGTCGTCTGTGTAAGTGGAGAGACCGACAGTTCAGAGATAAGAGGGTCTGGATTCAACTCTGCTGCAGACTGTCTGTCTTGACTCCTTTTCTGTTTTCTTTCTTCCCTTTTTATTTTTATTTTTTGTTCATTTGTTTGTCTTTTTATTTTTCTGTGTATATTTTTTATTTACATACTTGTGGCTTTTTAAGGTCACCAAAAAAATTTGAGCCTTAAATCTCAAAATTTTATTGGTCAGTAGCTGATAAGTCACCAAATGGTTGCCATGTCAACCACCAATGAAACTAAGGGCTGATAACGGAAGTCAAAAAGAGATAACTGTTGAAACTTGAGAGAGTGGGAGTGGTCATTCACTCTCGTGTGTGTGTGTGTGTGTGTGTGTGTGTGTGTGTGTGTGTGTGTGTGTGTGTGTGTGTGTGTGTGTGTGTGTGTGTGTGTGTGTGTGTGTGTTAGGTGAAGTACAAGCAGGCAGGGAAGCAGCAGACGGCGTCGTCTCTTTACTCCAAACTGCCTGAAACTCTGGAGACCAAACACGCCAAAGAAGCGAGCGAGCTGCAGAGCGAGGTGAGTCTTTATCTTCTTCTGTTTGTTTTTATTATTAAGTTCAATAATAAAAAAGTGTTTCAGTGATTTAAAAAGAGCAAATGAACCAACTGATTTATTAGTTGGTTCATTAGGCGTCTCCACAAAAGCGGAAAGAAAACTGTCAAATTTGTGCAGACTGGCCCTTTAAACCCTGAGCTGCTTGTGACAGACATGCTCTAGAAAAACTGAAGATGTTTTCCTGTTTTCTTTTTGATTCCTCGTGTTTGGACAGAAAAAATACAAAGATGAAGGGAGGAAGGAGATGACCACGTCTCTGTACTCTCAGCTCCCTGAAACCTCAGAGACGCAGTTTGCCCGAGAGCTGACGGAGATCCTGAGTGAGGTACAGCTCACCGTTTTGTACTTACTTATTTTGTACTTTTTCTCTTTATTTTTGAGAAAAGGAGAACTTAAACCACACAGATTTATCTATTTTATGATTTTTTATTTTTATGGTGCTCTCTTTACTCTCCAGTTCACAAGCTGCCTCAAAAAAATCGAAGGAAAAACTCTAGAATAAGTCTGTGAACTTCTCTGAACAGGGGACTGATCTTGCTCCTCATTTCTGTAGATTTATTGTCTCCAAACACAAACCTGGAGCCTATAATCCCAGCGCGTTAAACTAAATAATCCAGGACCAGAAGCCGCAGCGTGGTGTTCCTCTGATCCTCTGTCTCCTTGTTTTCAGAGTAAATATAAGGAGGACGGGAGGAAGAGCCAGACAGTCAGCGTTTACTCCCAGCTCCGAGAAACCAACGACATCCAGTTTGCCAAAGCTCTCTCTGAAATACAAAGTCAGGTACAGAAATGTTTTGAATGTCTTTAAAGCAGGGTTTATCTTATGAATCTTGGCCTATATGGATTATACTCTGAAGTTTAAATAGATCACATGTGTTAAAGGTTTTGGATCTGCAGATTTCTACCAAACTCCATTGACAAAAAGACTAATTTAACCTCTCAGAGTTCTGGAGTTCTTCTGCTGCAGCCTCGGCCTGTAAGATTTTCAGGAGTGCATGTCGAAAACAGCTAAAGAGCATTCAGCGGCTGTTTGACTGTTATAATCATGTAAAAATGCTCTGTTTGCACATTACTGTGTTTTTCTAACAATCCAGACTAAATATAAAGAAGCGGGAAAGAAAGACGCTTCCAGCTGCCTGTACTCGAAGCTGCCGGAGACTCTGGATACTCTGCACGCTAAAGAGGTTTCACAGCTGCAGAGTCAGGTGAGCACAGTGTGATGAGTTCAGGTGCAGGGGCTCTTATGCATATAGTACCTGTGGTTGTAATGGAGCTTTTATTAACAGATCTTCTCCTCATTTCTCTTAAGATAAAGTACAAACAGGACGTCAGTAAGACGGCGAACGCTTCTCTGTATCACCAGCTTCCTGAGACCACAGAGACCCAGCTGGCTAAAGAGCTGAGGGACATTTACAGCGAGGTGAGACACACGTTTGGCCTCTAAAGTATCCCAGCTGTGTATCAGTGTGTTTGGTGAAGTGACGTCTGTGTTCGCTCTCTGTCAGGTGAAGTATAAAGAAGGAAAGAAGGACATCAGTAAGAACCTGTACTCACTCCTCCCTGAGACGGCAGAGACCTACTTCGCAAAGCAGATGTCCGAGATACAGAGCGAGGTGAGGACCCTGAACGCCTCACACAGCTGGTTTCTGGGTGTGCGGCTCCATACTGTTTGTTTTTGATATAAATGCGAACAGAAATGAGATTTAAGATTCAGTTTTGCTTGAAAAATGATAAAAAATTTTGTCTTTCGATTTGACTTTTTATCATCAATGATCTGATATGTTTTTGCAGAAGAATTTTAATCAGGTGCAGTAAAATTATCTTGTTTAAAACATTTCAATGTGTCTATTAGTTCAAGTTTTTATCTTTCCAAACTTCTCTGTTTTTCTTTAAAGACAAAGTACAAGAAGGACAAAGAGGACCTGCCCAACACGTTATACTCCCTGCTGCCTGAAACTCTGGAGACGCAGTTTGTCAAAGAGATGGCCGAGACTCACAGCGAGGTGAGAAACACGAACGAAGTCTGTTAAAATCCTCATATTCTGGGGATCCAATCCTCAGGACTTCAGCTTTCAAAACTCACTTATAACAGAGAGCAGCCTCAGGGTGTCCATGAAAGCTGCACTGCTTTTACACGACTGTCACGAAATAAAAACAACAACCCGCCAATTATTTCATGGTGAATTTTCCGGACTTTTACCGGCTGCGTTCACACAAGCTTTCCCTGGATTCTTGCTGAAACTTCACTTGGAGGCTGTCAGGCTAAAAGTGCAGAAAACTATGACTCTATGATCACACTCGCAGCTCACCCTGAAATTTTTTACCGGTCAGTTTTTAAAGAAATCTTCTCAACGTCTTTTTCTGTCTCACACACTCAGACGTGTGAACTCATCTCAGATAAAGTGACCGCTGTCGTCTATTCTGGGCGTCTTATCAGAAACACTCACAGCTGCTGGATTCCTGACTGACGCAGATGTGTGACCTGTGTTTTCCTGCAGGTGAAGTACAAGGAAGCGGGAAAGAAAGAGGCGAGCAGCTCTCTTTACCACCAGCTGCCTGAGACTCTGGAGACGCAGCGTGTGAAAGAGGTCACAGAGCTGCAGAGCCAGGTACGCTCGTGTTTAACACTCATTCACACAGTCTGTTCCTCCTGCAGGGGCCGAGCTCAACACTCCTGTTATCACATGTAAGAACAGTTTTCCAACATGCAACAGTTTTCGTATCTCACCCGGTCTCCGCACACTCACTGTCCTCCATCTCCGGCTGAGCTCTGTGTCTCCCTTCAGAGAAATCCATGAATGAATAATGTCTCTGCACTTTGAAGACTCTTGGCTAAATGCAGAGGACATTTAGGATGCTGTTTGTAGCCAAGAAAGTAACAGCAAGACATGTTTATGTAATGTTACTCAGATATTCAGCAGAAAAAGGGAAAAAGATCAAGAATTTAACATCATGAAGATATGATTCAGCCTGTCATGAATGTTGGATCCTCTCCTTCCTGATCAAAGTGTGTCCACTAAAAGTTGTTGTTTTTCTCCCTGACTGCCTCAGATTGTTATTTTAAGTTTGAGATTAGATAACAGAGAGGATCCCCGCAGATTTAAACCTTTTTGTTTACTTTTGACAGTCAGGCTGACGGCTCCTAAAAGCTTCCAGACTAACTCAGGAGTTTAGCGTTGTGTAATATGGGAGTTGATGGTCTGAAGCTGTCTTCATATGAAGGAGATTTCTGTCCAACTTAAGTTTGATTGTGGTCTGTTTTAGGTTAAGTTGATTTAAGTAAGGTTATATTAATCTAATTTTCTTATCTAATTTAATACAAGTTAAGTTAACTTTAACAAATAAAGCAGTGTTAAGTAAAATTACATTAAGTGGAATCAAGTCAAACCCAGTTAAGTAAAGTGAGGTTCAGTTAAGTCAGGCTATGTTGAGTTAATTTGAAGTCAGTCAAGTCATGTGAAATACAGTTAAGTTAAAGGATTAAGTGAAGTTTAGTTACGGTAAGTTAGGTTAATTTAGGTTAAGTTCAGTTAAGTAAACTTAGGTTAGGTTAAGTTAAGTTTATTTAGGTAAATTTAGGTTGAAGTCAGTTTAGTTAGGTGAAGTAAGGTGGAGTAAAGTTTAGTTAGCTTAAGTTAAGTTACTTTTAGTAAGTTAAGTTAGGTTAAGTTAAATTTGGTTAGCATAATCTAAGTTAGTTTAGGTAGTGTTAGGTTTAGTTAGGTTAAGTCAAGTGAAGTTAGGTTTAGCTAAGTTCATGTTAAGTTTATTTTGGTTGGTATTGCTTTATTTTTCCCCAATCATCACTCAGAAGTCGTGTAGAAATCACAAACTGAAATCTTTTTCATAGTAATTACCTAAAATGTTCACGTTGTTCCTCTATCTCTGATGTCCGTCTTGCTTTGTGTTCCATATTTTTTGTCCTTGATATGCAGGTGTTTGTTGTACTTCCTTCTTCAGTCACCTCGCCTCGTGATTGGCTATCATTTTGTCCATAGAAGGAGTTGGCATGGGCCTCCTTTAAAATCTTATCAGCCACCCCTGTGCCACCCTAAAATCCATTAGCTTTGTCAGACAGTTTTCTCCATTTCCAACACAGTTTTCTGCGGTTAGGTAAATCGTGTTCCTCTTCATCGTAAATCTCTATCTCTGTAGGGATCCTCTCTGTAACATCATCAGACTCTGAGATTTAAACTCTGAGTCTCTCAGAGGAAAACACAGAGCTGTATTTTAATCAGGAACTTTTGCCTGCTCAGATTATCATGCAGTCAGTTCAGCCTGTTTAACAGAGTCCTGCTGGTTTTCCTCCAGAACAAGTACAAAGAGAGCGGGAAGAAGCAGATGTCATCCAGTCTGTACGCTCAGCTGCCACACACGGCGGAGACGCAGCTCGCCGCCAAGATGTCCGACATGCAGAGCGAGGTAAAAACCCAAGATGCTCTTAAAAGGACAGACACTCTGACAGGTAGAAACTGTACCACTCGGTGGTCTGAAGGACTCAGGGGTCCTCTGTTCTCTCCTCTCTCCCTCTCTGCTTAGACTAAGTACAAAGAGGACGGGATCAGGAACCTCTCTCAGAGCTTCTACTCACAGCTGGCGGAAACCGCTGAGACTCAGTTAGCTAAAACCGTCTCTGAGCTGCAGAGTCAGGTAAGAAAACAGACGGTAATGAGTTTAATTTGATCAATACTTCAAATGTTTGCTTCCTTTACTAAAATATTGACCAGGAACATCAGGTCATAATCCTCAGTACATCTGCTATTAAAAAAACAGACTAGTGTGTGTGTGTGTGTGTGTGATGGAATCAGCAGCTAACAGGTGATGTTTCCTTCAGGCCAGATACAAGGAGGCGAGCAAGAAGGAGGCGAGCAGCTGTCTTTACCACCAGTTACCTGAAACGCTGGAGACGCTTCACGCTAAAGAGGCGTCTGAGCTGCAGAGCCAGGTAGAGGAGCCGGCACACGGAGATCCACGCAGCTCTTACTGGGAACACTGGAGTGTAGAAGAGTCCAGTTCCCCTCTGAGATTTTGGACTGTGATTGTAGCTGTTTTTCCTGAATCACAAACAAACTTATGTGATATGCCTTAGATGGATCTGATATTAGACGTGAAATAAAAACCTAAACAAAATAGAAAGTAAAATGCATGAATATAAGCTACATGTTATTTAATTTATAACCAGAGATATCATGAGTTTATATGTCTGAATTATTGTGTGTTTCATGCAGTTTTGGTTGCAAAAACGACTTAAGAAAAGGAAATAACTGTTTATATGTTTTTAATGTATCAAAGTATTTTGTTAAACCTATTTGGAAATTCACAAACAGACAAATTTTAAAAAATCAAGGTAGATGATTTAGTAAGCGGTCTGAAACCATCCGTCTAGTTTTTGAGGTGAACATCTGTCTTGCCTGAAGAACAGATTGATTTAGTTAATTATAAAGGAAACAGCTTTGAACCAACATTTCTATCTCACTAAAATGTTCCTCTAAACTTCTGTTCCCTGTCTCTGTCCTCGTCTGTTCTCTCCAGGTGAAGTACAAAGAAGGAGGGAGGAAGGACCTGAGCACCAACCTGTACTCTGTTCTGCCCGAGACTGAAGAGATGAAGGTGGCTAAAGCTGCCATGGAGCTCCAGAGTGAGGTGCACACTCTTGATTTACTTCTACATCACTGCTTAAATGAAAAAGCTACCTGTTCTGAGTCACTGCCATTTGATTATAACGTGTGTTACCAGTGTCTGGTGTTCTTATTATTCAGTGCTTTCTCACAACTTTATTTCTACATTGTGTTTCTACCACTTTTTTGTACAACACTTTGGTTTTAAATGGGCGTAATGAATGAATTTGATTTAAGGAGAGTAAAAACAGTGTGAAAAAGGCTCTTTGCAGCACCTGATCGTGTTCCAGCATGTAGCTAGTGATTCTGTGAACTCGATCAGGATTTAAAATCCAAAATATTTCAAATAGGATTTGAGTGCAGAGGCCTTATTTTGATAGAATATATCCAAACATAGATGCAGAGGTAATCCTGTCCTGAGTAAATGCGAAACCGTCTCCTCTGGTCGCTGTTGCGGCTGTTGGTAGTTCCAGCAGCTGTCCAGGATGGGGAGCAGCATCTTTGAGTTGTGTTATATCCTCTGCTCCTTTAGTGAAACTAAATCCTATCGCAGTTTTGGAGCTGAACCCATGAGCATCTCTCTCCTCCGAGTATTGAGGAGCTTTGTTTATTCTGCTAATGCTCCTGCTGTCGCTAAATTAAGTTCCTAACGAGTGACAAGCTTTCGTCCTTCAGGCACAGCTCAGTCCTCGTCTCTTCTGCATAGAAACGAAAAACAACAAGGATAATTGCTTAAACTCAAAGTGAAGTAGCTGTGCATGCTCAGACCTTCCTGCTGTGTTTTCAGCTCAAGAAAGTGTTTTGAAGCAAACGTGAATGGTAGATAATTCCAAACCAGACATGCTCAGGTCGTGTTAACATTTTCTCATTTTGGTGTGTTTGAATGTTTTCATGTTTCAGACTAAATACAAGCAGAAAGGCAGACAGGAGATCAGTAACAGTGTTTTCCACCAAATGCCAGAGACCAAAGAGATGGAGTTTGTGAAGCAGATCTCTGAACTCCAGAGCGAGGTGAGGAGTTTGTTCACGAGTGGAAATGACAGGATCCTCAAATCTGTTTGTTCCTCTTTTCATTTTCTGCACGTCTCTCCATGTTTGTGTTTCAGACAAAATACAAGAAAGACAAAGAGGATCTGTCCAACACGTTATACTCCCAGCTGCCTGAAACTCTGGAGACTCAGTTTGTTAAAGAGATGGCGGAAACACACAGCGAGGTGAGAAACACTCAGTCTACGATGATGATGGTGATGGTGTGAATATTTTACCGACTGTTCGCCTGAAATAGCCTGACTGTGTTTGGGGTTTGCTCCAGATTTTATTCCCAACATCACAGATTAATAATTCAGCAAGACATTAAGCACTTATGAATGATTTGTCTGCTTTTTGGAAGTAGCTCAGGGTTCAGGCCTTCAAACTAAAAGAAGAGTCTGAGATTTAAGATCAACACAAACACAAAATCAGCATTTGTGTCTTTGTTTGAAAGATAACGTGTTATATCATCAGCAAAAGGGTTTATATCTGCTTACATTCATCCATAATATCTCCTTGTTACACCATGAAGGTTTAAGGGCAAATTACCGACCTCTAAAGGTCCTTACACATCAGCAAATTTGTGGAGCGAAGCGAAAAAGTGAGACGAAAATGCGAAAATATTTGCCGGTCCGAAAAATCGCTTTCGCTTGTACACACCGGGCGTCCCCTCTGTAGTACACACTCTCTCCCATCGTTGCTCTTGGTGCCAGTGGTGGTGTGTGTCGTGTGAACTGCAGCCGCATGGGTCTGTGACGTCATCAACAACATGACTTTTGATTGGCCAGAGGTCTAGCAGGTCCAGATATTCGCCTGCGAATCTCAGAAAAATTCGACACAAGAGCAAAAAAACAAAAGACGCAGAAAAATCGCAGCCAGTGTGGAAGCTTGCATTGACTTTATGACTTTATGCTGTTTTTAAAAAAGGCGAATAACTGGCCTGGCGAATTCGCGCCTGGTGTGTAAGGACGTTCAATCTTGGACACGTCAGAGATATAAATCCAGTCTAATCCGAAGCGTTGATTTGGTTTGAAGAAGGTGCAGCTAAAAGAAACTAAAACACTCAGATATTCATCAGGCTGGACGTTTGAGTGAAAACAGAAATCATGTGACTCTTTAAACCCAACACTACTCTTCGGCTCCTTTGGTTTTAGGAGAGTTACGCTAAAATTTAAGTTCTTAACACACAAGCAAGACTTCTATTTTTAATCCCAGCTCAGCACAAACTGACTGTTTAGAAACAGACATATGTTTCCGATCTGTTTCTCTCCCCTCTCCTTCCTCTTTGGTGCCACTGTGAGCTCTGTTAGCCGGTGTGTTACTTCTAATATTAAGGTGATATCATTGTCGCTCTGCAGGTATTAATCTGGTTGGTGTTGTTGTTGTTTTGTTTTCAGAGTAAATACAAAGAGGCGGGTAAGAAGGAGCTGGTGAAGTCTCTGTACTCTCTGCTGCCTGAAACCAAAGAAACTCAACACGCCAAGGAGCAAACTCAGCTGCACAGCGAGGTACAGACTCAAACACAGGAGCGACAATCTGCCAACACGGGCTTTAATGTTGTCGCTAAATGTCTCCTGTCCTAACATGTTCACACAGTGTTGATTGGAGTCCTCGCCTCCTCTTTGTAGCCCTTATATTTGGCTGCAGAGTCAATGTTCCCTTAAATAATTCAGCAGCAGCCTCCATCAGCGTGGAGTAAGAGAGTGGGCAGAAGAGGAAAACAGTTTTCCTTAAATATCTTCAGGGTCTCAGAGTGCCCAGACCTCCTATTTAGCAGGAAATGAAATGAAAGATAATTAAATTTCAGAAAAGTCAAAAAAGCTGGAAACAATGACATCCACTGCCTTAAATTATATAAATTATATATCACTCATGCCTCATGAACCTGACTTTAATCCAAATTTTTCGTTTTCGTTTCTGATTAAAATTAGATTAAATTGTATTAAACAGACTGTGATAAAACCTGAGATTCAAGAGCACCCTTTGCCCTCGCCCACACTCTTTCCTATCCCATAGATACACCCGCTTTTGTCCACTCTTGAATACACTCAATAAAGGCCAAAAAAAAAGATCCAAAAACTCACCTGTAGTGAGCACTAATTTCCAGAGAGGGCGCCAAAGATGACAAATTCATCTAAATTCGCCTGTAAGATATTTTGACCGAATGTTTAGCTTAATTATAGAAACTGCAGGCGTAACAAAGACATCATCGTGTCCTGATTCATAATTCATACTGACAAATCTACAGTGTTACGAGTCTAAGTGTGATGGGTCAGGTACTAATCCTGGTGTGTTTGTGCTGCATCCTTTTAGAGGAGAGGATCTGATTCATGATTTGGTCGGTTCAATGAGGGTTTTTTTGTTTTATGTTACAGAAAGCCTACAGAGAGGAGGGTAAGAAGGAAGCCGGCTGCAGCCTGTACGCCCAGATGCCACAAACCATCGAGACCGTTTTCGCTAAAGAGCTGACCAAGACACAGAGCGATGTGAGTGGAAATCAGCTGACTGATCTTCACTGTGTGATAACATCAGACTGAAAATCCTCTTCAGACCGTAAACACATCAACATGATGCCTTTTTATATGTAGAGCAAAGTGAAATTGTGGTTTTGTGAATGGGGTCTGGTACTTTGTTTCGGGGCAGTAACTCTGCTCCAAAAACCAACAAACTGGCAGACGCTGTAAAAAAATGAAAACATGATTTAAGAAATGATTTTAGATCCTTTTTAGTTCATCTTAAATGTCCATAATTAAGTTTCACAGACACATTTGGACCCCTGATCTGAGGTCAGTCATCACTGGTGGTCAGCTTCCACATTTAGACGGATCAGAGGTTCAGACTGGAGATTCTGAAGTAAAGTTCAATACATAAACAAAACAGTATTTTAATGTTGTAGGACACAGGATCAGTCCTTCTGTTCGATCCTTTTGCAGCTGCTTTCTGCGTTTGTCCGTTTTGCTTTGTATCATTTGTGTATTTAAACACTTGTGTCGTTTTTGCAGCAGGTTTTAACCGTTTTGTTGGTTTTGGACTGTTGCATGTGTCATTCCTGCATTTGCCGTGTATTTCTCTGAGTGTAGATCGTATGCAAGTTGTTGGCCCTCCCCGGCCACCATTGCACAAACCCGGCTGTTTCATGATGTATAATTTGTCAGGAAAGACCATAATTACGTACCATGCCATGAAAAACTCAGGAGGTAAAGCACCTTTGTGATTTTATCTTCATCGGTAGTCCGTTCAGTGATGCTGCAGGTCTTCTTCACTCTTTTTTATGCACGAGAACTTTTCAGAGTTACATTGCAGCCTTTACAGCCTGTTTCACGGCTGCTGCCTGAAAGAATTCAAACTCGATGTTTCCGCTCGTCATTTCGACTCCAAAATATGCAAAAGGGTCACGACGAGAGACTTCAGTTTAAAGAGCACAGAAACAGAAAGGAGGGGGTTGAGAGGTATCTTTTTGTCTGCCAAGGCGTGAAAACAGAGAGCAGCTGTGTGATCCTCTGCTGCCTGAGGACACAAACACTGACCTACTGCCTACACACACACACACACACACACACACACACACACACATGAACAGATTACAAACTGGGGCAGAAACAGGATCACTTTTCAAAACTGAGGTCTCTGAACACAGGGAAATTCCTCCGGGCCCTACCTTCATATTTCTGGTGTTTTATTGACATTTAGCACCGTATATTTTCTCGCTGCTGCAGCAGATCATCCTCTCCAACAATATCTAAACACTGTCCTACAACAAGAGACACAGATCCAGAAGGGAGGAAATCCAGACCTGAGGTAAACTGGGGCAGGAGTCTGATGCTTTCTGGTTTCATGTCTGTTGACCGAGCAATCTATCGCTAACTGGAGCGTATAACCTAGACCACCTAGAAACAGCTCGTCCAGACAGTCTCAAACCAGCCGTACAAAGACACTGATCCCAGGCCTGCAGGCTGAAGGTAAAGTGAAGGAGAGGTTTAATGTGACAGCTTTGTTACCAAACCGTCTGTTTGGTTTATTATCCGTGCAGTTTACTATCAGACTCTCAGAGGAAGCGACTGGGCTAAAAATGATTGCTTCAGACTTTACAGCCTTTGAGTTGAAAAGAAAACTTCCTGTCAGATTTATAACTTCAGTTTCTGAGGACGTCCTGAGAAGTTTATGCTCAGATTCATATATCTCGCCTTTTATTATTTTGCTCATTTTAGGGCCTAAAAATTTTGAAAACAAGACGGTAGTTTGTCTCCCTTGACAGCTTCGAATCAGGATGTTACAGCTGCAGTTTTATTTCCTGCATGCAGTAAACCAAAAGTTATTGGATTCATTGTCAATGTTTTTTTGCGTTTGAGTTTAAATCTGCCGTTTTCAGGCTCAGACTGCGACTTTAAGTGTCCGACATCGTTACAGAAAGGATCCCTGCAGAGACAGATCTTTGTTTTAAAGACTAGTATATATTATTCCTAATATATCATCTGGATTTCCTCTCAGAAGTCCAAAACTGCACACAGAAGACAGCAGGGTCTTTTTCTCTCCGCCTTTCTGTCCTCACTCACTTTAATATTCATTTCTGCACCATGCTGTTCATTTCTTATTTTCACAGCTGGAAGCTGCTCCTCGCCAATAAACGGAAGGATCTCACTTGTTTTTTTTTGCACCAGGCTGATTAATCGTCAGATATTTTCTCCCTCCATCCATCAGACTCCTTTTATTTTATTCCCTCTGTCTTTTTGCGTCTCCGTCTAACCGTCTTTGTTTCTTTCTCGGTCTCTCTGCAGAAGTTCTACAAGGAGAAGTATAACCGTGAGAAGGGGAAGTCCAGCTACACCAACATGAAATCACTGCCGGAGGTGGAGCACGCCATGGAGGTCACCAGGAACCAGAGCGATGTAACTTCACACACACTCAGACACGTTTGTGCCGCGGCTCTCTGAAGACAGGAGAGCTTATCTAACTCTGTGTGTGTGTGTGTGTGTGTGTGGGCAACAACACCTGCTCATCTGTGTGGACTCTGCAGTACCAACATAAACCCGGTTCTGACTCTGTTCAGCACTAAAGTATTGTCTTGTTTTTATTTGTCTCCTGGTATAAAGGCAGACGACTCACGAAAATTCGGACGCTGTCACAGTCAGAAAACTTCTCGCTCTCTTCACCTGGAGTTTCGTGTTTGACCGTCGGTGTTTGTCGTAACTGTTCTCAGGTCAGCTACAGGAAAGGCAGAGAGGAGCTCCATCACTACAACACGGTGGCGGACAGACCCGACATCGTCTCCGCCAGCAACGCCACCAAACTGGCCAGCGATGTGAGTCACCGCTGTATGTGTGTGTGTGTGTGTGAGTGTGTGTGTGAGCTTGTTCCTACAGTAATTTCCATGACAACAGTCCCATTACCCAGCTGTTCTCTGAGCTGAACCGCTGATAAATTATAGAAAACGCTCTGCTGTTAACACTGAACTGCCATTATGTAAGGGCGCGCTGCAAGGTGTGTGTGTGTGTGTGTGTGTGTGTGTGTGCATGTGTGTAAGTGTAAGTATGTGTGTGTGTTCCTTAGTTTTTCACTCAGTGCAGTCAAACATAAGAAAAAATATAATTCCTCTTCAATTTTTCAAGGTTTCATTCACCCTTGTGTGTTTTTGTGTATTTAATGTGTGTGTATTCACTGTGGGTGTGTTTGTGTATGTATTGTGTGTTTGTGGGTGTGGGTGTGTTTGTGTATGTATTGTGTGTTTGTGGGTGTGGGTGTGTTTGTGTATGTATTGTGTGTGTGTGTGTAATTTCCACAGGTGGCCTATAAGAATGCCAAGCCGCTAATGTACAGTGACGGCTCTCTTCTGGCTCGTACCGACATCCAACACGCCAAAGAGGTTTCAAAACTGGCCAGTCAGGTAAAACACACACACACTCACACACACACACACACTGATATATCTTACCCAGCATGCATCTGGCAGCTGTCTGTGACCCCTCTTCGTGTCTCCCTCCTGCAGGTGAAGTATAAGGAGAATTTTGACAAAGATTTAAAGGGCCAGCGTCCTCGTTACAACCCGCTGGACTGTCTCTCCTTCAAACACACACAAGCTGCTGCCGCTCTGGCCAGTCAGGTGAGTGGATCACAGTCACATGACCTCTCCTATAAGGTAGACTCTTTTGCTCTGTTTAATGTTGATTTGTCCCACGAGGAGGCTGATGAGAATCTGTGGAAGAGATGAATAGGAGGAACGGTTTTGAACTGTTGTTACTTTTACTTCAATTTTTAGAAATCACTTTTTATCTGTAACAAAAAATCAACTCTAAGAAACACAAAAAGTGAATCTTGTATTTCTCATGGTTAATAAAACAAAAATAAGAGCTCCACATGAACGGACTTCGATCGTGGTCGTTTGAGAGTCAAGATGGAACTTTTTCAGTCTGAGCCCGTCCACAACCTCTCTGAGGAGGAAAGGCCCGCTGAGACCCTGATATCTTTGAAATCATTTTTGAAAACTCACTTTTTATATTTCACAGACTTTTTCAACACTTTTCAATTTAAAACAGACAAATTTACTGTCCCCAATTTATTTCTGTCTTTCACCTTTTTATTCATGTATTTATTGTTTTGTTTATTTGGATCTCACAGCCTCTCCTCTTTGAATCTGTTTTTGTTCCTTTTTCTTTATTTTCCTCTTCAGTGAATCTTTTTTTTCCTTGAATTGTTTTCATTCTGGTAATTTTTCACCTTTTATTTGCTTCCACTCTATGATTTCTGATTTATTTCTCCTCTGCTGTTGGAATGATTATTTATAGTTTGTAAGTGTCTGTTTTTAAATAGTTATTACTTATTGGACCTGAAGGATCACAGACGTCTTCATCTTTTGCATTTCATCGTATTTAATCTGATAGCTGTACACTCTTTCTTGACCGACAGCCCGTCAGCACGGTGACTGCCTTCTGCTCACTCCTACATCCCTCTAAAATTAGGACTTTCTGGCTCCACTAACTGACAGAGAAGCTGGTGGACAGTAAATCAATCCTTCAGGCTTCAGCTCCTTCAGAGCCGTGATCTGCTCTAAACACGTTCCTAAAGGCGAGCGGTGAATCTCACTGTCTCTCTTTGGTGGTTTGGACCCTCATTCTGGTCCACATGGAGCCGTGTTTGAATCCCTCCTGCTGAAAACCTGTTTTTCAGACGCACACATGCTGGTGCAGACCGTCTCTGGCTCAGGGAGAGGTTTCTCTGAAAAGCAGCTCCGAGTGAAACGTTCCCGAACACCAGGCAGCGTTCAACACCCCGTTACATAACGCTGTGAAGTGAAGAGGCTCTTTTCTGTGGCTGTGTGGGCAGCGAGCCGACGAAAACTCAACCAGGGCTGCATCTGTGTGTGTGTGTGTGTGTGTGTGTGTGTTTGTGTGCTTATAACTGTTTGTTTGTTAGCGCGCTGGCTCATCCTAGTGTGTAGTTGCGTGTATTTATGGCCGCTCTGTTGTTATCTGTGTGTTATGTGTGCGATTGCATGTAGCGCCTGTTTATGTGTGTGTATGTGTATGTAGGTGTCCACTGTGTGTGTGTGTGCGTGTGCTTGTGTGTCTCTGAATAACCTCTGCAACTTCTCCAACTCCTCATCCTACAATCGGCCCGCATTTGCCTCACAAAGGTTGCCATGGTAACGCCCACACAACAGACTGAGTTTTAGAGAGTGAGTCAAAGTGAATGAGTTGCGCGCACACAGACACACACACACACACTGAGGCTCTTGAACTGATTCTCTTCGGTCAGTTGAAAATCAAACTAAACAGATCTGATGTCTCTGAGGAGTTTCTCGATGATAAAAACTTGTTTTCTCTCGACATGATGTTGTAAATATGAAAATACTCTGAAACAAGTTCGATTCCTACATGGATTGACTGAATTCTCACTATTTTCAGTAGGTTTTAATCGAGCTGCACTCCTGATATTTTCAGCTTTTTCAATTTTGTCGAACTACCTGTAAACGGAGTGTGTGAAGTTTGTCCTGTTGAACTTGAAAAGTGTCAGAGGTCGACCAAAATAGACTGATTCATCAATCAGGCTGATTGACGAGGATCATTAATGTCAGTGAGGGCAAATAATCTGCATCAGCTGAGTGAAAAAATAAATTATATCTGCAGACTTCTCAGTCAGTTTGTTTACGTGTTGTTCAAAAAGTTGACTTATTGAAAGTGGACCTTTGAAATCAACGTAAACACAAGTCTGACTGAAATGGCTCTAAATTTGATTCTCCCTTCTGTGTATTTGCTTCAGCGAGAATGAGACTGTTCAGTAACAGAAAGGAAAATAAAGGAAAACTAAGCTGTTTATTTACTAAAAGTACAGAGCTTTTTTTTTTTCCTTGAATTGTTATTTATTTTTATTTTTATTTTTATTTTTTATTTTATTTTATTTGATGAATTTATTTATTTAATTTATTTATTATTATTATTATTATTATTATTATTTATTATTAATTTATTTATTTATTATTCAATTATTATTTTTACTTTATTTTTTATTTTAATATTTTTATTTATCTATATACATTTATAAGTATGGGTATATGTGAATATATATTTTATTATTCATTGCTGTAACATTGACTTGTACCTTTCTACTTTTCTCAGTTAATTAAATAAAAAGTTGATCACAAAATTAAAAAAAAGGTACAGAGCCGCAAAGTTTACAGTTTTTTAACGTTATGACATTACTGATGATTCGTCTTCCTCGTTAAAAACAGGAGGACTCTGTCAGCGCCAAGACCCAAACTCTTAGACATGAATCTTTTTTAAAAATCGCCTCTGCTTCGTTCATTTTGACTCCTGATCTGTCTTTCAGGTGAAATATAAAACCAACCAGAACCAGAAACCTGAAGGTTCTTCAGACCTGCCCAACCTCCTGCAGCTGGAGCACGTGCTGCACGCCAGCAAGCTGCAGAGTAACGTACGAGAACATTACACACCTGCTGCATCACAAAACACTGACAATGCATGTGTTTATATGTGTGTGTGTGTGCATCCTGATAAGTGTGTCATAACACCAGGCAGCTAATTTAGCCTCTCTCTCTCTCTCTCTCTCTCTCTCTCTCTCTCTCTCTCTCTCTCTCTCTCTCTGTGTTCAGGTAGAGTATAAGAAGAAGTACGAGCAGACGAAGGCTCACTACCACATCGCTCTGGACACAGCTGAACAGCTCCACCACAAGGAGAACGCAGTGCTGCACAGCCAGGTTACACAAACACATAAACACACACACACTCTCTCTCTCTCTCTCACACACACACACACACACTCTCACACACACACACACTCTGCTAACCTCTTGTCTGTGTTTAACCTGTGAGAGTCTGTTTCAGGTGAAGTACAGAGAGGAGTATGAGAGGAATAAAGGTCGCTCTCAGATGGAGTTTGGAGACACTCAGACCTACAAGGTTTCTAAAGAAGCTCAGAAGATGCAGAGCGAGGTGAGACACATTAACCGCTCTCACACTTCGCCATTTCCAATCAATCAATTAACCTCTTTGAGTATGACTTTACAGGATTAAACTTAAACTCTCTCTGCCCTCTCCACAGACCGTTTATGTATTTATTTAGGATTTGTCTTTTTATCGATTGTTCTCTCATGGATCAATACTGAGCTCTCTCTCTCTTTTTCTCTTTCTCTGTCTCAGAGGGAGTACAGGAGGGACTATGAGGAGCAGATGAAGGGGAAAGCCTTGGTTGATGTGGACCAGACACCTGGATACCTGACAGCTCGCCACGCCAGCAGCCTGCTGAGCGAGGTAACACACACACACACATACACGAGAAAAACTCAATTATCTTATTGGAGTAATTTTACAGATTCAAACAGCTCACAGAGACTAATTTTCGCCTGCTGTGCTTATTTCAATAATATTGACGATATTTGACTTTGAGTGCTTTACAAGGGCAGCAGAATTCAACAGGCAGCCTTCTAAAGACTTCAAACTTGTCTCAAAGATTTTAAAGGAGATGAAACTCTTGACAACATTTTTCAAAACAGTTAAATTCAATCAAAATTTAAACGTCAGGCTAAATTATAAACTGTTTTTTTTAGTCCCAGACTCAGAGATGTGTTGAAGAGATAGAAAGATGTGAAATAATCCATTTTTTTACCCTGATTCATCTTTGTCTCACAGCTGCTCTCCTTAAAGGCCTCACGCAGCAAACAGAGTCCAAACTTCCCAACAATAGGAAACTTAGCAGTCTAACTCTTGGGTTTTCTCTCTCTGTCTGTAGAAGGAGTACAGGAAGGACCTGGAGCAGGAGGTGAAGGGGCGGGGCTTATCCGGCATCGGCCTGGAGGACACACCTGAGCTGCTGAGGATCAAAAACGCCAGTCAGATACTGAACGAGGTAAAACTCACACACACACACACTTCTAAAAAGACATGTAACTTTAAGCTGAGCGTTTCTGCTGTGTGTGTGTGTGTGTGTGTGTGTGTGTATGCTTGTGCACGTGTGTGTGTGTTCTGCAGAAGGAGTACCGTAAGGATCCAGAGAGGGAGATCGTTGGTAAAGGAATGGAGCTGAGCTCAGACGTCCTGGAGATCCGAAGAGCAAAGAGAGCGTCAGAGATCCAGAGCCAGGTACGAGTGTGTGAGAGTGTGTGTGAGTGTGAGTGTGTGTGTGTGTGTGTGTGTGTGTGTGTTTGTGGTGTAGAGGGGAGCAGGTCTGTCTTTACTGAGGTTAAAGCTGTTTTAGATTTTAACCACTGAGGATTAGATTCAAACTTTATCTGAGGATAACCAGAAATCAAACTCTGACCTCTAAACTACAAACCAAACTTCAAGAAGGTTTGATATGTCCTGATGGTGTGTGTGTGTGTTTGTGTGTGTGTGTTTGTGTGTGTCTCAGAGGTCCTACAAGCAGACGGAGCAGCTGAGAGAAAACTCGTACGGGACGGTGACAGACACACCTGAGCTGCTGCACGCCTCCTACCTCAAAGACGTCTACAGCCAGGTGAGTTCCAACATCAGATCAGCCTGTGGGGAAGAACCCAGGGATTTTGAGATTATTCCTCATGCTTCGGTGTCTTAACCAGTAACAAAAAAAAAAAAAGAAAGTTGTTTTTTTTTTTAATCGCATTTTATTGAATTTAAGACCTGGATACAAAAGATCCGATGATCATAAGGAAAGCCAGTGTCATTTTTTTTTAAAGATGGACTGAGCGAGGAAGAGCAGCTGTATGTTCACTCACAGATGGAAAATCATTCAAATCCTTCTCCTATCATGATAAATTTCTTTTAAACTGTGAACAAAGTGAGTTTACTCGTCACCAAAGATCAGAAATCAGAAATCCAGGCTCCTCAGGGTCAGGGATGTAGGTTTGGACTCTGCTGGTTTAATCTGTCGGCTGAATGTGTCTCTAACTTCTGATTTTGTTTCTTTCCTCTGGTAGAAAAAGTACAAAGACGAGGCCGAGCGTCTGAAGGGACAGTACAGTCTGGTCTCTGAAACCCCGGAGATGGAGAGAGTCAAAGCCAACCAGAGGCACATCAGCTCTGTGAGCGCAGACCTCAGCACATTTATTATCCTGTAGGAAACCTGCTCTCTCTCTCTCTCTCTCTCTCTCCGTTTCTCTCACGGCTCTCTGTCGCCCTCTAGCTGCGGTACTGCTGGGACTCCAAACTCATGAGGGGCCTGATGTCTTCAGTGACAGAGACGCCAGAGATCGTCCTCGCCAGAGAGAACGCCAAGAAGATCAGTGATGTATGAGCGCATGTAAAATGAGGGAAACGTGTTTTTCCTGTGGATATGGATCAGAGGGAAAGTCAAAGACTGACGCTTTTGTAGAGTTTCTAAAAACCGTTCTGCCCTCCCTCAGGTCAGGTACAGGGAGGAGGTGGGCTGTGGCACCGCCGTCAAAGACACACCGGAGATGGAGCGAGTCCGACGCAACCAGGAGAACATCAGCTCAGTGAGGACACGCTCAGACAGTCGCAAAAATGAGACAGATGTCCGATTATTCTGAACTTTTTCAACAACTTTGTCAAAAAGGAAACCAAAAAGTTCTGCCAAACTATCATGTTTTTTTTTTCTATCTTTGTGAAAGTCTAAAAGAGTAAAAAGTTTTAAAGTCTGTGCGTGTCTGTGAAGGTCAGTCGTGTCTCAGGACGAGTTCATGGCTCTAAAATCTCTTCATCAGGTCAAATACAAGCAGAGTTCAGTGAAGGCCACCAGTGTGGGAGTGACGCCGGAGCTGGAGAGAGTCCGACAGAACCAGGAGAACATCAGCTCCGTGAGGACACACACACACACTCACACACACACACACACACACACACACACACACACACACACACACACACACACACTCACACAGACACACACACATACAGACACACACACACACACACACACACACACACACACATACATACAGACACACACACACACACACACACACTCACACACACTCACACACACACACACACACACTCACTCACACACACACACACACACACACACACACTCACTCACACACACACACACACACACACACACACACACACACACACACACACACTCACAGTCACACAGACACACACACACACACACACACACACACTCACTCACACACACACACACACACACACACACACACACACACTCACTCACACACACACACACACACACACACACACACACACACACACACTCACACACACACACACACACACACACACACACACACACACACTCACAGTCACACACACACACACACACACACACACACACACTCACTCACACACACACACACACACACACACACACACACACACACACACACACACACACTCACAGTCACACAGACACACACACACACACACACACACACACACTCACTCACACACACACACACACACACACACACACACACACACACACACACACACACACACTCACAGTCACACAGACACACACACACACACACACACACACACACTCACTCACACACACACACACACACACACACACACACACACACACTCACAGTCACACAGACACACACACACACACACACACACACACACTCACTCACACACACACACACACACACACACACACACACACACACACACACACACACACACACACACACACACACACACACACTCACTCACACACACACACACACACACACTCACACACACACACACACACACACACACACTCACACACACACACACACACACTCTCAGGATCATTTTCAGGGTAACACCTCATGTCTTATATCTTGTGTGTAAACAGGTGAAGTACCAACGTGGGCTGCAGGAGCTGAGGGGGCGGAGCTGCACCGAGCTGGACACACCTGAGTACAGGCGTGTCAGAAAGACGCAGGACTCGGTCTCCATGGTAGCGGCTTGGTTGCCATGGCTTCTGGATGGGCTGTGGGAGGAGCTAACATGATTGGTGTGGCACCTCGTGTGGGACTGACGCACTTCTACTAACAGCAACAGCAACCAGTGTGTGTGTGTGTGTGTGTGTGTGTGTGTGTGTGTGTGTGTGTGTGTGTGTGTGTGTGTGTGTGTGTGTGTGTGTGAGATCGGAGTGTGTGCACAATAAAAGACTTGAAAACCATTCCCAGTGTGTGTGTTTTTTTGCTCACTGACAAACTGCACCCTCACAAGTGTGTGTGTGTGTGTTTGTGTGTGTGTTTGTGTGTGTGTTTGTGTGTGTGTACATTGGTTCCCTCACACTGCTGTGTTTATTAACCCTTTAGTTGTTGCTGTCATGTTCTGACTGACTGATGAAGATGTGTTACCCTCCGCTCCTCGACAGGCCAAGTACCACGAGGACTTTGAGCGGGCGCGCGGTCGAGGCTTCACGCCAGGATTCGACGACCCCAGCATGGAGCGCTACCAGAGAGCCAATCAGATGATGGCGGACCCCGGATACAGCAAAGGGATCCACCCCCAGGCGGTGGAGATGGACAGACGACCAGGAGGCATCATCGTAGGTCGGTGACCCTCAAACTGTTTGTGTTTGTGAGGATGGAGTGTTGATTATGTCACTGATGCTCTGTGATTGGACGGTTATCCTCCAATCAGATGGATCTCTCAGCTTCACTCTTTATTTTCTGGTCATTTTCTTCTCTTACTGACACGGTTTGATCTTTTCAGCGGACAGATGGAGACTCCAGCTCTGGTGATCATCTTTTTTAGGGTTTTAGAGTCTCGATCAGTGTTTACTGAAAAATAAAGGTTCAGACTTTATCAGCTGATCAGAACTTTTTAAGGACTAAAAGAATTGACAAGAAACTGGACTTTTCCAGAACATCCTGATGTTTTAGGGAGTGGATTTTTGATTTGAATGAGCTGTAATCATCAAAATTCAAACATAAAAAGTCCTGAAATATTTCACTTCTGTTCACTTCATCTAGAATTTTACAGAAGTTTCACTTTTTCAATCAAACGAGAGGAAAAAAAATGAACTTTTTAGGATGTTGTGATTTACGAGCTGCACTTGTGTCGTCCTTTATTCCCTGTGTGAATCTTTCGCTCCTTTTTGAAGACCTGAAGGTGTGGAGGACAGACCCCGGCTCCATCTTTGACTTTGACCCTCTGGAGGACAACATTCAGTCAAAGAGCCTCCGCAGGATGTCTGGTACTTCACCTGTTCAGCGTTCTTCTAACTAAACCACAGGGTGTCCAGCTGCTGTGGAGGATAAAAAGTGTTTTAAAGTTTTAATTTTCACGACAGAAGATACTCGAGTTTGTTTGCATGAATCTGATTTCCTGTCACTTGTTTTGAATGATACAGATTTAACAGTAAGATTTGGTCTCAGTCTGATGATCATCTTTATTCTTCACCTCCTTCTCTCTGTTTGCTCACACTGACTGAAATCTCTCATGGTTAAACGTGACTTAAAGGGATATTTCAGAATTTTTAAAGAGTTAAATGTCACTTTTGAGTGTTTTAGCCACAATAGATGTTGCTCGACTCGTTCTTTAAAGTTTGATCTATTTCACATGTTTCTGCGTCTGCTCTGATAAAATCCTCACTTTCTTCTCCATCCTGTGTTTCTTCCTCTCCTCTTTGTTGTGGTTATTCCCGCTCTGTGCTGCCCCCCTGTGGCGGCTGCCTCTCAGAGCGGGCCGACCGCAGGCTCAGCAGACAGCACTCCCAGCAGTCTCTCACCCACAGCCAGGCTCAGTCTGTGAGCTCGCTGACCTCTGACCTCTGGGACCGCAGCAGCGCCGACACTCCTGGTATCTGCCTTCATGTTGAGTCTCTGAGTTCAGCACGGCCTCACAGGACGAAGGACACACACCGGCATGTGTTTGACTCTGATCCACCGACCAGACTAACTCTTTTTCTCTGTAGTTTCCCTAAAACTCACCGTGTGCTCACAGAGGAGGCCGCCGTGTGAAGACGAGACCTTTCAAACTCTCTGATTCTCTCTCTGCCTGTCTCTCGTCCAGCCCCGGTCCTTCCTGGAGCGTATCATCAGGGCGTCCAGATGCAGCAGCAGCAGCAGTATCACGGCTACATGCACCAGACCAGCATGTCATCAGTGAGATCTGTCACCTCCCCGCCGCACTCTGGCACCACGGTACGCTCCTGTCCAGACGCATCTCACCTTTAATTGGTTTGGGGGTTTTGTGGAAAGTCAGAGAGAGCAGGGTCATGAGGAGTGGGCAGTCTGACGTGTTTATCCTGCCCATCGTCAGCACTGTATTAAGAATAAAACTTAACCACCTGACCTGAAACCTGACCTCTCTTATTTCTTTTTGTTCTCTGCAGCGTGTTTACCGAGCGCTGTACGACTACGCGGCTCAGGACCACGACGAGGTCTCCTTCAGGGACGGCGATGTCATCATCAACGCCCAGCCCATCGACGAAGGCTGGATGTACGGCACCGTGCAGAGGACCGGCAAGTCTGGCATGCTGCCGGCAAACTACGTGGAGTGTTGCAACTAGAGGAGGAGAGAGAGGGAGAGGTGGAAATGTAAAGAATAAGATCCTCCGACACTGTTTGAGAATCAGCTGCCGGGGATGTTCTTTGTTCTTCAGGGGTCATTTCGAGGTCATTTAGGGGTTTGGCAGAGATGTTTTTAAAAAGATAAAGATTAAGATAAAGATTTTCTGTCAAATTGTACCATTATACGTCACAGGAGCAGAAAATGCTCCTGCACTTCCAGGTTAGGGTGTGATCTGATTAAAGAGCAGTCACAAAAACACACTAAAACAGCCGCAAATCTACTTTTCTTTGTACTTTTAAGACATTTAGAGAAAATGTCAGCGATCATCTCATACAGAAATAAGAAGTCAAAGCCGTCTGAGGCTAAATTTACAGTTTTTTAATGTCTGTTGAAACACACTGAACATCTCTGACCGCTGAAACATGAACACAGAGTACCTGAGGATGAAGATTTTCTCAGTGTTTAGAAAAAAGTGACGGAGGAGCTAAAGTCTAAATCCAGCATGCTGTCAATGCGTTAGGTCAAAACTTACAAGTAGAGGAAGAGAGGAAGGATGCATGAAGGTATGAGACGTGAGAATTTAGGGACACCCGGGATTATCTGAACAGAATCAAATCAGATTATTGACTGACTATGATGAAGAAAAGTCGAAAGAAAGAAAAGAGGTGATCAGGCTGGGATGTTTAAGGATGAAGTCAGGTGACATTTCTTATTTTTGTGTTGGTGATGGAGAAAGACGGGGTCAGCTAACGAGTACTGTGTACGTTTCAGAATCTGGTCCACCATCTTCTGAGCTCTGAGATCTCTTAAAGCTGCATGAAGTTGGTTCTCTGTGTTTTCAGATTCTTGAAGATATCTTTGTTTGTTTTTTTGCTCCAGAGTGAACAAAAATGTCTTCTTTTTCATGCCTCGTCCTCTCAGAGCTGATGTGACACTGTGCGCTGCATGCAGAGGTTTGCATGTGTGGGGTGCATCAAAGACCCGCGTTAACACGGCAACACAGAGGGACCAGAGAGTCTGACGTCAAAGTAAAGCAGAGAGAACCGACACTGAAACGTTGTTTTACATGCAGCTTGTGTTTCTCTTTTCAGGATCCTCCCCTTTAAATGAAAATATCACTAAAAAGTGATTTTACCATGATGGTTACATTGCAAGACAATCAGATAATGATACATCACAGTATCTGATTGGTTGAGTTATAGTTAAAGCCTCTAAATACGGTGGCCCTAAGTGGCACAGAAAAAAAACAATCATAAAACCCCAAAATATTTTACAATAATGCTTAAAAAGTCTTCAAGAAAACACAAGTTAAGCTTTGAAAATATTAAAATATTTTAGAAAATGTTCAAATTTTCTGTCTGTCTGAAATGTTTGTGTCATTGACCTTCAGGGCCACCGTACCTTAATGATAAAGTGAAGGATTTTAGGATTGTGGAGTCAAACAGTAAAAGAAATGTGTCTCTGGAGTTTTGTTATTTTGGAAGCAAATTATAGGAATTCAGCGTCAGTGATTTGATAATTGCAACACAACCATAAATGACTCATCAATGGTAAACAGAGTGAATAAAATGACATGATACATGTCCACTTTGGGCTTCTGTACTATTTGAGATTTAAAGAAGAAAACTGGAAAATTCTGATGCAATCAAAGGACAGAGAGAGGACGATAAATAGGCGAAAAATACAAAAACAGAGTTACAGGATCACTGTTCAGTTTTCAGTTTATCTATCTGGAGTTTTTCTTCCTGTTCAGGTGAGTGCAGTTCAGTTTTTGATTCCTGGTAGAACCCACAGAGAGCGAGGAGACTGCAGAGCGACACTAACCTCTGTGTTTGTACAGGACGTCTCTAACACACTGTGTCTTTCTGTTTTCATTTGGACTTTAAATCAAGTTTTCACCCCCTCTCCCTCCCTCCACACTCAGTGACAGTGAATGAGGACTGATTTCTGATCATCAGACTGTGTGAGTATGTGAGCCGCAGATTTCAGACTATTTTGATACTCGGGCTCCGTCTATGTTTTGGAAAGACATATTTTACTCTTCTACCTGTGTGTATCCAGTATTTAGTGTTTCTAGGGTTTGTTGTCTTGCTGTGTGAATTGCATCCTGGTCATGTTTGAAATAAAACCTCCTCACTCAGCCATGATTCATCCTTCTAACAGAGAGTATTTTATATGTTTAAACACACTAGGAGAGAATATACTGAGTGTTCATATTTTAACTGTGTTCATTTCACAAGAGGCGCTCAGTCTCATTTTATATATAAACCTTTTATTTACTCGCATTGGTCATTTTTGACTTCTAATGGCACAATTTGTAAAGTTTTGATTTAGTCTGTTAACATCAGGTTATACTAAGTTTATTTACATATTATTTGAGGTTCTGTAATTTAATCTCAGTTATATTTTATTTGTTTATTTGCCATATAATTACAGTGTGTTACATGTGGTAGAAATAAAAATATTTAATTTGTCAACAGATATGTGTGTCTTTTTTGTTAACCACAGTGTATACTCATAAATTCACCCTCATTATTGTTACATCTGGTGCTGTATTTATATGGAGTGGGACAAATCGTATCACATAAGTATCGCAATTTTTTTGTTTTACAATTTTTAAATAGATTTTTTTGTAAAAAAAAAAAATCCCTTTTTTTCAAATTTAAGAATAAATCTTAAAAACTGACTTACATGTGATGTATTTTCTTTGGGGAAATATGGTTCCTGGAATAGTCCGAATCATAATCATTCAGCTGTTCTACTGGTGTTAAAAATGCAGACTAAAAACCGACAAAATCGACAGTATTGTAGAATCGCAATTTTAATGGAATCCGTATCCAAAAATTTGCTTGAAGAATCGAATCGGGAGGAAAGCTTATCGTCCCAGCCCTAGTATTAATGGGTAAATGATGTGACAGTGTTTTTTTTTTATGTTCCTATGGTTTACTTAGATTTTAAAAAGCTAAAATTAAAAAATAAACTCATCAATTACTTGGATACATTCTCTTTTTGAAGACCTTGTCTAAAATTTCTGGATTTTATCCATTTTGAGAGAATATTTAGGGAATAACGGGGAAAATGTCAATGTGGTGTAACCACAAAACATTTTTTAATTACTCATGATGCAAACCCTTATTTGTCACTGATATAAACTCAAATAACATGTTAAATTGTAATAATAATAATAAAAAACGTATTCAGATTCAAAAAGAGGAGCAAACAGGGTGTAGTTTGTAGTTTAATCTGACTAGATCTGCTTTTTTTTTGTTTCTCAATCGTAGTCAACGCTGAAGGAGACACCGTTTTAGAAGGGGAACAAACTCTGCCGGAACACCTCAAGTCGGGTGTTTTGCGCATGCGTCGTTCGAATTGTAACGGAAGCGGCACGGCAGCGCTCACAGCCTGGCTGTCTGACAGACACTGAATGAGAACGCACTGATTTCGCCTTCAAAATGCTGAAATTTTTACCTAAACTACTGCTGCTAGCGCTGCTAGCTTTTCCAGCCACCATCCTCATCAAAGGTAGGTCTTTGTTATAGCTGCTCACTTTGGTTTGAAGAGACAGGACAGTGTTGAATTAGCTGCTCTGCTAACTAGCTGCTGTGGGACAGAGGAAGGCCATTCAGACATGTGCGAGCTCAAAGTGCCTCAAAATGAGATTCTGCTGTGTTATTTCAGAAAGGTAGGATGTATCTGCTTATAGGAGTGTCTTGTGGGGATGTTTAATTGTCCTCCTGTTTGCTTCAGAGTGTTTCTTCATGTTAACAGTCGGTCCGTATGTTTAGACTGACGTGTCCTTCCTGTCTGTTAGCTGTTAGCACAGACGCTAAGTTACTCAGTGATCATGATAACTGCCTCCTTCCAGCTTCCTGGATACTTATCAGCTCAAACTCACTTTTAATGAAGCTCAATTCACCTCAGTTTATACCTGTAAAGGTGTGCAGTGGAGGTCAATGATCTAATGTAACATGGTAGTAGGATATCAGTCAGAGCTAGCAGCTAAGAGGGCTCACTCCATGGGTATCATGTTTTTAGAGGATTGACTGATTATGATTTTGTGTTTATCCTTGAACGGCCTGTGTCATAATAAGATTGTTTAATGACCTGAATCAGTGAAGTAGACTGCGTCTGACCTGAGCAATAAAACAGAGGTGGTTACCTTCAACACGGGCTGTGATTGAGTCTTTATTATCTTTACATGAGCTCCTCAACTAACCAGAATGTCCCGAAAAAGGTTCATTTCACCCAAATTTCATTCAAAATTTAAACGCTCATCATGTTATAGTTTCACCTCACACTAGGGGAAATGTCTTGTTTGAATCTGGATGATTACAGCTCATGAACATATCTCGAAACGTCTTTACATTAGGGCCCGACCTATTTATCGGAATTTTAGCCCGTTTGAGATTAATCGGTAATCGTTCAAAGCTCGCCGATTTTCGCCGATATTTTCAGAAATAAAATGCGGAGAAGTAGTTGAAAACACTTTTCTTGTCCGAGTTTGATCAGTTGGTCTTCCTGTTGGCGTGAAGAGCAGTAGCCTATTGTATGTAGATATCTACAGTATATATATTTTTTCTATTACTGATTGATCAATAATGCTTTTTTTTGTCCCCTAATAAATGGTATTGGCCCCAAAAAGTCCATATCGGTCTTTACAAGACTGTAAATCACTTTGATTCACATTCCTGTAGGAAAAGCGCTTTATAAATAAAGTTTGATTGATTGGTTGAGAGGGCAGGGGGAGAGAGAGAACAAGGGAGAGGGAAGGAGAGAGAATAGAGAACGAGGGTTAGAGAGAGAGAGAGAGACGGGGGGCAGCAGCAACATTTACAACAACAGATCATGTGGGGTTGTAATGATGAAACAATATGATTCAGTTTACAGTTATATCAGCAAAGCCTCTCAGGAGATGAAACATGAAGGTCTTTACATCCTCCTGGTACACTTTAGGATGACTGTCAGTTATCGGTCTTCCTCATGATGGTGATTTTGTGTCCTGAACCAGAATCAGAGAGTAAAGGCTCACAGGTGTTCAGACCTCCTCATTCCTCCTCCGCTGTCTCCCCCACCCTCCCTCTTCACTTCGTTTTTCTTAATCTTTATATGACCTCATTTTCCCCTGCTGGTTCATCCGCTGCCTTAACAATCACAGATATCTTGTGCAACAATAACCAGATTCTTCTTGTTCAAAGTGATGTGATCAGACTATATAAGTTTAGGGCAACACCTCACATGATGTCAAACCTGCAGGTCCACATTCATTCTGGATGTCAGCAGCTGCAGGTTGAATTAAAGGTGCAGATATAAGTGCCGCTGATAATAATAAGGTCTAAATTTGTCCATCAGGGCCGGTGGTGAGCGCTCAGGACCTGACTGAAGACGAGGAGGCCGAGGCTGTGGATGAAGACGTTGTGGATGATGTGACGGCGGAGGATGAAGACGACGAGGCGGAAGTGGAAGATGATGAAAATGCAGAACTGGTGAGAGACTGAGTTTTTATAAAGAAGATTTACCTATTCTGGCTCTGCTTTGCAAAAATCTGCAGTGAAATATGTTCAATTCTCTCCAGACTTTAAAGCAGACCTGGAAAATCTCACATAAGTTTGATGCTCAAAAGTCAAAAGAAACTGTGAAGAGGAATTAAACTGTGTGGAGAGAGTAAATAATCTGAAAAAGCAATAAGAAACCTGAAAACATGTACAGCTCTGAAACTGGGAGAGTTTAAATTTGTACATTTTGAATTTATGCTTTTTTTGTGTGTGCAGACGGAAGAAAAAGAGGATGAAGAAGAAGAAGCGCTGGTCGGAGAGGTCAAAGCTTCTCCGAATGCTGACACCACCATCCTGTTTGTCAAAGGAGAAGGTACGTTTCTCTAAAGATTGTCACACCTGGATAAAGAGGATAATCTGTGTCTGTATATTTTATTCCCACGTTTATTCTCCTGTATGTCGGCATTAATCCCTGATTATTTGAGAGTGGCTTCATCAGGATATCCGTGTTCGATTCATACTCTTATTTTCTCCTTCCATTCAGACTTCCCCGCCAACAACATCGTCAAATTCCTGCTCGGCTTCACCAACAAGGGATCTGAAAACTTCGTGGTGGAGTCTCTGGACGCCTCCTTCCGTTACCCTCAGGTACAAAAGCCCTCTGAGCTCTCTGCGTACAGGGCTGAGAGGAAACATGTGGAAGCTAACCGGGTAAATGTTGTTTTTCGTCTTTGTCAGGATTACCAGTTCTTCATCCAGAACTTCACAGCTCTCCAGCTCGGCACCGTGGTTCCCCCGAGCAAACAGGCCACCTTCGAGTACTCCTTCATCCCCGCTGAGCCGATGGGAGGGCGGCCGTTCGGACTCGTCATCAACCTGAACTACAAGGACAGCACTGTAAGGAGCCCTGTATCTATGTCACCTGACCAGTATCTGACCTCTGACCCCTCTCCATTCCAACATGTCTCATTCTGTTTTCCTTCTGCAGGGAAACGTTTTCCAGGACGCAGTTTTCAACCAGACGGTCACCATCACAGAGAAGGAGGACGGATTAGACGGAGAGACGTAAGAGTTTGGACTTCCTCTTGAACCACTCTGACTTCTTTCCTTTTTACTGACCACATTCTTACATTTTTTCACGCCTCCCTCCCTCCTCTCTCAGGATCTTCATGTACGTCTTCCTGTCAGGACTCGGGCTGCTGGTCGTTGTCGGCCTTCATCAGCTGCTGGAGTCCAGAAAGGTACGAATCCAAACTGTTATTGTGTTTTATTAAAATGAGCACCTCGGGCATTAAAGGTGGGGTAGTCAGGATCTGAGGAAGTGACAGTTTTTAGGACAAATCATGAATGTAAACTCGACCCCTCCAACCAGTTTTCCCCTCAGCTCCTCCTCTCCCCTCCCTCTCTGCTCCAGCAAGCCCCGCCCACAAACAGACGCTCCTGCTCGCTCGTATCGTTCTAATCAAATTCAGATATAATGCAGATAAATCCTTCAGATCATTACAAATGGGGCCCAGTCAAGGTGAAAGTCAAAAGCATTGGTGCTACTGTAGATGCCAACAGACTACCAGCAAACACAATGTTTGCAGGACTTCTACAACGAGGATAAAGTGACATAGTCCAGGACCCGAGGGAGGACAGTTTAGCCATGGAGCTACAACACGCTACAGCAGGTCCGTTTGACAAGAAACACTTCTGTTACAGACACTTGTCTTACTTTGTTAAAGCGGTTTACCTGTCCAGCAGAAAGGTTACAGGGTCACCAAGATCCCCAAGCGTCCCCCATCATGGTTTATGTTGACCCGGCTTTTTAGCTCTTGTCCGGTCTACCTCCTTTTCAAGCGCCCGTTATTCCTCCAGAGTCTCCGGTATTTACTTTGTTTTCTTGCTTGTCTTTTTCGTACTTTCTGGTTGGTTTCTACTGTCCGATATTATAGCACACTAACTTTGTTTGAGCTTGTGCACATTATTGGAGGACGCGGAGCGTGCCTCACAACACGAGGGAACAGCTTCTTCCTGTTACAGCCCGGCTTAGGGGACCGTAACGCTGCCTCACAACCAATCAGGTCGGGGAGGCGGAGAACGGCTTTGTTTACATTCAGAAATAGCGGGCCGCTCAGAAAATTTAAAATCTTGACTACACAGACATAACAAAACACAGCGATATCATGATATTCCCAAATGTCATCAATAACCAACAGCTATTGACTGATATTAAAAGATTTTTTGTATATTTACACCACAAACAAAGATGTTTCTTTAATGGATTCCGAATGGGGGAAAAAAACACGCAAGACTCTGTGGTGTAAAAATCTGATGTGTCTGATTTGCATCAACAGCAAACACTGACATGCTGGTGTGTCTCACTGTGTTTGTCGTACTGTGTGTGTTTGCGTGCAGAGGAGGCGTCCTGCTCCGAAGGTGGAGATGGGAACTTCGAGCCACAACGACGTCGACCTGAGCTGGATCCCTCAGGAGACGCTCAACCAGATCAGTACGCACTGCATCCTGCACACACACACACACACACACACACACACGCATCTCCTCTGAGTTTGTCTGCTTCTGTTTTCTGCACTTTAATTTCTAACAGACCACAAACTGACTCGATCCAACAGCTGCTGTGTTTTCTGTACCTGCTGAAATTGAAGTGAACCTCAAAGTCATGATTTTTGAAGTTTGTTTTAAGGTTTGTTTTGATAGCAGGTAAAAATCTGAGCCTTAGCCCTAACCACCTCCTTAAAGTCCCAGAATTAAACACAAAGGTGCTCAGCATTCACCAGAAATCATTTCAAACCGTTTCAGTGAATCAACAAAAAAAGAAAAAAAGGCAGATCCTCCTGGAAAAATCTGAAGAAAGATGTCCGCTCTGACCCTCTCGGCTCGTCTCGGGGTGTCTGTCTGCTCTCTGGATCAGCTGATGTGTTTGTCTCTGATCTCGTCCTGCTTCACCTGTTCCTGATTTAACTTTAACCTCCACTGTGCATGACGATCACTCTCTTTTCTTCTCTTCCCTCTCTGCCTTCCTCGCTGTCATGTTTTCCTCGTCTTCAGTGCAGAGTCGCAGAGGTGAGGTCTGCTTTACGCTCCGTGTGTTTGTGTATCTGACTCTGTGAAGGTCTCTAAATCTAGACGCGGTGCTGGCGGACTGTTCCTCCTCTTGCAGAAAGTGTGTTTCTTTACTCCTGTGTCTGTTTTTTGTTTCACATGTTAACAGAAACGATCAGTCTCTGTCCGCCCTGCTGGTGATCATATTTTGAATTTAGAGGTCAAAGTGAACAAAGCAGCTGCTGTTACATTCACCAACAACACTTGAGTCGTTTTAAATAAATCTGGTTTTAGATCAAAGTTAAAGCTGCAAAGTGACACATGAATCGACTGAAGGTTTGATTTTGCTCGTGGACTTTGTCGCTCATTATCAGTTTGATGCCAGCAGTGGGTTTTAGAAGAAAAACAGAAGAAATGGATGATAATAAATACGACAGGAGGATTTCTTTACGGTTTAGACCCAAATGAAGCTCCAAGACTGCTCCAGTGTGATAGATCTGATCCATACACCAGAGCAGCTGGTACACTGTGTAGATGTGGTGTCCATGATTCACAAAGGAAAGCTGAATTCTTATAAATCAGACCACTGGACGATTTTCCTTTTTCTTCTCAATCTGTCTTAAATGATCAAGAAACACCAGGGACTTCTCTGGACCTGTTTCTGTCTGGTTTCCTCTTTGCATGGGTCCACTCCAGAGTCCTGTCTGTTTTTTTTTTAACGCAGGGTCTGAAGATCAGGAACATCCAGTCTTGGTTTTGGTCCTTGTCCCTTTTTTAATAATATTATGAACTAGTAGATGATGAAATCCTCTCATCCATTCTGGTTCAGTGAAACTATCAGCTCACGCAGTCTCTCACAGAGCGGTGACACTGAGTCGGCATCAAATTTAAAACGATCAATTTTCAGAAAACGGTCAAATTTTTCAGCTCCAGTGTTTCATCGGTTCTCTCTGTTTTCAGTAAAATATCACCTGTACATGATTGTAAAACACCAAATTCTGCCTTAAAGGGATATTCCGGTGTAAAATTAATTTAGGGTCAACACACCATAACACCGAGTTAGACACCCCCTCGAGAGATGAATGTTACCGACTGCTCATTTCTCTAGTTATACCAACTTTAGTAACGACCGCACGATAGCAACTTTGTGTCACCTATTCACCTACTCTCTTCCAACAGCCACTTGTTTGTAGCGAGACCTCAGGCCAGTTCATTAGGGACTGCTGTGGGGTGCCGCAGCTCAAGGAAGAACATTTATGATCATTACTTTATCATTTCCTCGAATAATAATAATAATAATAATAATAATAATAATAATCATCATCATATTAATCATTTTGCACTGCAGACATGGTAGTTCTTCTGTCTTAGTGTCTCGGTCTGATTGCATTTCCATGAAGAAATGATCATAAATGTTCCTCCTTGAGCTGCGGAAGAGAGTAGGTGAGTTGTGTTTAGTCTCTTTGCTTAAGAAATCAGGCAAAGCTAAAAAGATGTTTGGTGGCTACTGCTATGTCTGTGACCCTATATGTCCTGTTGATGAAGTTAGCTGCTGTTCTGAGCATTATTTGTGTCTATAGAGTGGCGTTTTGGTTGAGGTTTGTTTATGGCTCCTCAGACCGCTGTGTATTGCTATCCTGCAGTCGTTACTAAAGTTGGTGTAACTAGAGAAGCAAGCGGTTGGCAACATTTGTTTGACCCTAAATTAATTTCACGCCAGAATATCCCTTTAATTACTTGAATAAAAATGCATCTGAACTTTTTTGGGTCGAACCAGAATTTTCCTTTAAGCCTAAATGAGGACATCAGCTGTGTCTGAATCGGACAGGCTGTTTACACTCTGTTTCCTCTTCCTCTTCCTCTCCAGATAAAGCGTCTCCAAAAAGATCTCCTCGCAAAAGAAGCCAGAAGCGCTCAGCCGGCTCAGACGAGTGACGGGCGCCTGTCGCCGTGGAGACAGATCTTCATCCGCCTGTCTACGTGAGAGAAGAAGAAGAAGAAGAAGAAGAAGGAGGAGGAAGAGGGCTGTGAGCGCCACGCTGAGCGCGACTCCGCCCCCTTTACTGAAGAACTTAAACCAGTGCCAAGCACAGCTCTGGCTGGCTCTCTACTTTCAGCTTAAAAACTGTTGAACACACACACTTACACACATACGCACACACTTACACACACTTACACACACACACAGGCAGGTTGGTTTAGGAGTAACTTTTTCTGAAGCTGCCGCACAGGGAGGGAGGAGGGAGGAGGGAGGAGGGAGGAGGGAGGATGGAGTGAGAACAGGCAGGTGAGGAGGTTTTCTATACAGGTTGATTTTCTTTCCGATCACGTTTGTTTGCCTTCAAACTGCCGACTGGATCTTTGGGGGACACTTTTGATTGATTGTTTGTTTATGACCTCCCACTCTGGTGTAGGGCTGGAACAAAAAACGCTTCATCAGCCGTCTGAGCATCGAAATGAAGTTGTTTACCGGCTGGTAGTCCTGCTAATTTTCATTTTCTAATAATCAAATCAAGACTTTTACAACGCCATCATTGTTCGCAGCCCTGCCCCGGTGTGTGAAAACGGTAACAGATGCAGTTTTTGTGCTTTTGATTGTCGACTTTTTTCTGTAGTTTTGAGTTTGTAGACGGTCCGGTCTCTTTTCGCCGCACTGATCCTGAGAATATTCTGGTCCTGGTGTCACAAGTCGGTAAACACACACTCCAAACGCTCCTGCTCAAAAACCCAGACAGGTGTGTTTGCCGATGTTCTGAGAGCAGAGTCGAAGGTTTTGAATAAATCCTGCAGACATCCTGAGGGAGTCAAGTTTTTAAATTTAGGTCCACACTTGACAGAGTAAGGATCAGGAGGCTAAATAAAACAGGAACCACAACCCTGTACGTTAGTGTGTCTCTGTTGCAGCTGATTTTTGGTGCCGCCTTCAAACCTGCAAGGTGAGGAACGTGGGTTTGTGGTGTAAAATCTGCAGCTGAGTGAGGTGAAAGGCATACGGCTGAATCTACAGTAACGTTTCAGGAGAAAGAGGCGCTGCCGTTCAGACTCCTGAAACATGGACTTCTTGACTTAAAGCAAAAACTACCTGAAGACATGAATTAAGACTCTCAGACCATGTAATAGACGCTTTTTCAGTGGATTTAACAACAAATAGATGATAGAAAATTATGATGTATTTGCCAAAGGCACCGTAAGTTAGCTGAAATAATGAAGAATCACAAACTCGATCAGAAATTCACATCAGCTGCCTGATCTGCTGACAGAAATGAGCAGGAAAAAAAAAACACAGTCTACGGAAGCCCTGAGGGGCCAGTGAGGAACAAAATGTGATCGAGTTTTCAAAGTCTGGTCAGATTCTTTTCCTCTCCTGTGTTTATAACTGATGTGACAAAGTGTCAGGACCACATTCAAACTATTAAAACATCGACGCTGTCAGGAACAACAACAACAAAAAAAGACAGAATATGAGATTAAAAATAGAACAAAAAAAAAATGTTAAGAAAAATCGGTGATCGGAGATGTGATTTCAGACCGTTAGTCTTGGTTTTATTTTGAAGGGGAACATCAGAGAAGCACTCAGAGCCTGAAACGATGAATACGGAGCGACTGTGAAGTTAAACTTTAGGAACATTTCTTGAAACTGAGTTTTGTGAAAAAGCCGCCTGAAGATCTGGAAAAGCGACGACTGTATCCTGATAAAAGTTCAACTTTAGTTTGATAAGAATCCAACTTCATTCTCTGACTTTTCTCATCCACATCACAACTAAATTCTCGCAGTATGACTTTATATTTTTTAAGAATCTTTTTTTTTTTCTGATTTTGTGAAATTTGACATTTTTTTCCTTCATTTTCTGCCATAAATCTTTTAATCTTCCTCTTTTCTTCAAAGACATCCTTCTGCTTTTGAAAGTGTTCTGCACAGTCAGTGTTTTGTCTCATTTCAGTGAAAAGAAATAGAAAAAAATCTATTTCTACATTTAGTATCCTAAAAAAAAAGCTTTCAAAGATTTCTCCAATTTCCACTTTTTAAAATCAAAATTTGGATTATTCTCCTAAATGTTTCTTCGATTTTATTTTCTCATCTGTGACAAAATGAGAAAGATGGACAAAGAAAAGTTAAAGTTGCTGTTTTTCAGAGATTTTTTTTTCTATCAAATCTCATTTTGGTTCCTCGTTTCCGGACTCTTCTGAGATTCACAGTCTCGTAGATGAACACCTGCTGAAGGTCACAGATTTGTCCTTCAAAAACGATCTTAAAAAGAAACTCTTCTTCCATGTTTTTTCTTTTGGAGCTTTTCACGGTTAAATCTCCAGGACTTGAGGCTGACTTTAGTTTGTTAAAGGACCGTACAGTCAGAGCTTTGTGTCTCCTGACTTCACGTCCTGCAGGTGGAGATCAAACCGGAGAAAAGGAGCTTCATTCTCCTCTCTCTGTCTGTCTGGGTTCTCCTCAGAAACCCTCATCACATCCTCTCCCCGTTTTAACTCACAGTTTGACTTCTTTCTTCTCTCCTTCACCCTCTCATTGAAAATCAGAAAAACCTTCGACCTGAAAGTGAGTTTAATTCTTATTTTTTTGGACTGTAAAGATGTCGAACTGGCTGAAGCACTGGTGTAAATACTGGCTGACGGATGACGACAGAAAATTACTGAGCTAATTTATTTGAGTGACAGAAGGGGCTGTAGTCGGGTGGGCTTTTGTGCACTGTTTTTTTATTTTACTTTCTTTTACCACTAGGGGGCGGCACTGATTCACTCTGCAGGCTCTGGGCTTGCTGTAAAGTTCATACTCTGCAGAGTTTCATCTTTGTGTTTCTGTGAGGACATGAGCTCAGAGTTTGGATTTTTTTTTTTATGTTGGATTTTTCTGCAGATTATCCTAAAATCATGATTCTGGACTTTAACACACCTGAGGCTCATGAACCCGGCTCACAGATCCACAGAGGACTGAGCTGATGTTGAGTTTTTTTTTTTGTTTCCTCTGAGATGATGGGGCTGTCGTTCACTGATACAAGCTTTTACTTTTTTTTGCTTTTAAATGTGCAGAAAATAAACTTTGATTACTTGCTGTAAACTTTGTCTTTTTCCTTCTCAGATGATTTATTAAATGATCGAACTGGAACATTTTATAAATATTAAGAAGCTGCTGGCTGTGTTTAAAAGCTAAACCACAATACTAAAGGTTAATTTGACCTATTTACATTATTGTTTTATTGCCCAGCTGTGCTCAATGCTTGATTCTGATTGGTCAGAACTTCATAACGCTGGTCAAAGTGATGCCGAGGTTGATCTGGTCACACATGCAAGGAAGTAGTTCATGCACATTTTCCCTCCGCCTGTGGTGGAAACGTTCATGTCTGTCTCAGGTTAATCTTGAGGTCCAGGAAATCAGCATGAAGATCTACTGGACCCCAATCATCCCCCACAGGACTAGGATTAGCAACCTGTCCTGCAATCTGTGCACAGAAGTGGAGCAACATCCAGTCCAAACAGGTTCGTTTAGTTCGACTGAATAATACGTTAATTTCTCTGATATTCAGTCTCTTCAGTCGTTTCATTTCCAGATTAAGATGTTTCTTCCTCAGAGGAATTATTGTTGTTACCCCACTCTCCCCTATACATCAGAAAGAACAAGGAGCGACTTAAAGACATCAGCTAAGGACCTTCATGAGCCAAAGAGCCCAGATATACGACAAAAAAACCCCACTTCACTGTCCTGCTTTAAAACCAGCTCTTCAGAGGGAACCGCTGAGCAGAACTATCGTCTGAAGTCTGGACATGAGGCTCACATGTCCTCTAAAATCTGTGTTGACCACTCTGAAGGTTGCTGCAGATATGTGTTCCTTCCTTCATTCCTTCTCGTGTTTATCTCTCTGCTCTGGTTAATGTGTTAGGATGTGGCGTCACAAGAGGAAATAAAAGTCCTCTGACTTTATTTTTAGATCTTGCAGGCCGAGGTTCAGAGTACGACAGGAGTGAAGGCGAGTGGAGCTCTGGAGACACTGTTTTCTGTCTGTGTCTCCAACTCGAGGATCAATCTACATGCTGCGTTCATCGCACAGAGTTTCTAAAGGCAAAGACAAACAGGTACACATGATTTTTCTCTTGTTGTAAAGCTTCAAATGTGAATGCTTCTTTTTGGCTGTGGCCGTGCATGCTCCGGATGATTTTCTGCAGAATATCCACAAATAATGCAAACTTCTCCTCATCTGTCAACCAAATGTACGCCATCAAACAAGTTGTTGAAACAATCCTAAAATGAATTCTTTGAGTCTGCACAGTTTAGCAAGATGGGCATAGGATATTTTTGGGAATTCAACAAAATACAAACACAACAGATCAACTCGTTAAACCAGCTTCTCTGTGTAAGAAGCTAAAAGATCTCAGGTGGTTCTGCTGTCAGAGTGGTGAACCTTCCTGTGGTGTCTTTCTCACAGACGGTGTTTTATTCAAGCACTGTTTACACTTCTTTTTAAAACTGATGGTTAAAATAAATCTGTTTTTCCAGCAGCAGACTTTTCTCCACTATAAAAAAACTGATTTATATGGATGTGATCGAGGAAAACTAAAGTCTTAATCACCTGAGAGTTTCTATGAGAGCTGAGGAGACTTGAGTAATGAGATGTTTTGACCAGAAAATTATCTTTAAAATTTGGGTTTTTGCAGCATAAAGTTTATTTTTAACTTTCAAGCGTCTTTGAATATCTTTGCTCACAGTTTTGACTCCTCTTGTATTTTGTTGGATTTGGACCTGCTCCAGCAGATTGCTTCATCTTGGGGTTGTGAAATTCATTTATGATATAATGGCTGAATGTAATCTCTGGGTCAATCCTCCTGGTCAAAGTCCATCTCTTTGAAGTTCTCGTTTTTGTCCCTGACAGGCTGCAGATCAGTCGTCATGATTTCTGTCTTCAGAGAACAAGTAAAGAGTGTTTTCATGTCCGTGCAGCGAGTCCAGATTTGATCGAGTTTTAAAGGTAGACTTCGAGCTTTCTTATCGTGTCTAATCTGCAGTTCAATCCAGGTTTGGCAGATGTGATTGTGTTGGAAACCATCCGCTCTTTGTTCTCCAAAGACAGAAATCATGCTTGTAAAACCGTGCCAACAGATTGTAAATCAGCAGGTACGAGTTATGATTCCATGAGCACAATTTGTACATTTAAAGGGATAAAATTAAGTTAGTTAAATTTATTTAATGCCGGAATATCCCTTTAAGGGCCTGATTTACTCATGATTAGAGTGTTTAAAAACACTTGCAAGTAAAAAAGAAAAGGAGAATAACCCTTTAAATCCATTTTACTAATAGTTCCCATCATCCTCCAAACATCCAGTTGTGCCTTTTCCTTCACCTGTGTGTAATGTGGCTCTCATTTAGCCTCTTCGCTGGTGTCAAGCCCAAAATGAGGCTCTGTGATGAACGAGACGACGGGCACGCTGCGGCTTCCTGCAGCTCCAGAAACTTCCATCAGCTCAGTGCATCGTACCGCAGCTGTCGGCAGCAGCAGTCTGCAGAGTGAGAAAGAGTCACATTTTAGATAAACAGAAAAAGAGACCTTACATCCAAAGAGTACTCTGTGTAAAAAGATAATACATATTTTAGACATGGATTTTCTTCTCTTCTTTCAATCATACGTTTCTGTCTGTCAGTGAGGACAAACAGCCGAGCAGAGCCGAGTTTCCCGCCGCCGTTTATTTCCTGATGAAACAGAATCAATCCCAGGAGCTGATCGAGCCATCAGCTGCAAAGTAAGAAAACTTTCACAGATTTAAGGAGAGAAAGTCTGAAATTATTGTTTTCAAACTCCATCAACCTGTCAGCTCTTTTCAAGCTGAATTTATCTGATGCATGTTCGAGCTCCTGATCACTACAGCCTCACTCTGATCCTGCTCAGTCTGTTCCTCAGCTTTTCAGACCCTCCTCCTGCTCCTCCTGCTCTCCTCAGTCTTCAGTGACTTCATTTATGAGAATGTGTTTTTGTGACTTCATGCAGAGCAGGTACAAAACCAGCTGATATCTGATTTCAGACTTGTGTGTGTGAGGACCAGCAGTAAAGGATTTCCTCCTGGTTTCTAAGTTTCAGCTTGAAAATTCCAGTGAGTTCATGACTTATTGCTCATGTGACACATTTTCTCCCTGTTCTTCAGTCACTAATTACAGTTTTTATTATTCTCTAAAAGGTTCCAACACTGTGATGAAGAGCGAAGCTTTGAAGAGTGATCACATGACGGGGAATCTGATATTCACTCTGAGCTTCATAAAGTCAGATCAGAAATCTGGATGTCAGCTCTTCCTGCCTGTAAACTGTCTGCTGTCATGTGATGAAGCTTCAGTTCATCTTGAAGCTGAACGTCAGCGCTACGAACATGTGAAATGAGCTTTGAGCAGAGAAATTTAAACTGAGCTTGACACAAATACAGACGTCTCAGTTTCACACGTTGAAAGAAACTGTTTTTAAAGTGCTTGTAATGTTGAAAGCAAGTAAGGCCAGATTAAAAACAGACAATGACACTAATAAAATATAGAATATTAAATATGATAGATTGTAGTAATAAAACCTTCAGAGATAGACTAGAGTTACGTACAGATAACTACTAACTCCCTAAAGTCTCGATGTTCAGCACTTATGAAAAGGAGAGTGATGGTGATGATGCATGTTTGCGTTCACTTCAGAAAAACTACTTCCTTTTTTAAGATTTAAAATATTTTCAAGTCATTTTCTTATGAGAAATCTAGAAAAAAGGAATGTTAATAAGAAAACAGTTAAAATATTTAACATGATTTTAATTTAGATGATCTGTCAGGGATCACATTTGGTAAAAACTGTGAACACACATAGTTTCAGGAGTCGATTTCAGTCCGTTAAAGCTTCAGAAAACAAGTTAAAGTTTGTGTAAATGTTCCTAAAAACACTGTCATGAATTAACTTTTTATTTTTATATTGAGCAATAAATGTAATCAGACTTCTTACACCTGTTATCAATAAAATAATGATGTTCGCTGAGGAGTTCGAACTGAAGCTGTGTGTCACAACATTGTTTTTGTGTAAGTGTGTGTGTGTGTGTCTTTTAATTATCTGTTCCGCAAACGCAAAATTATTGAAATTCCCTTCAGAGATTAAAAAAAAAAAAGTTATTCTTATTCTTACTGCTGTCTGCAGTACAGTGAACCTGTAGGTCAATAACAATGTTTCATGAGGGCGGTGGAAAATATTTAAAAATACACAAGTATATTTCATTAAATCCAGAAAAAAAAATTGTAAAAAAATATAAATCTGTGATATAAATAAAAAATTTAGAAGTAAAATAAATATATTAAAGCAAATCATGAAAAAACAGAATATAAATATATTTTGAAATCATAAAAAAATTAAAACAAATATTTTTTTAAATGACAAACATAATATCTCAAAAAGTAAAAACATAAAATGTTTTGGAAACATAAATACAAAAAATGGAAACAAGAATTATTTTCAAAAAAGAAATATTTTTCAAACAAAAACATTAAGAAAACAAATACATTTTAGAAACACAAATGAATATTAAAAAATGGATATGATTTTGTTTTCTAAGATGTAATTTTAGAAATTTGTTTCCATTTTTTTACATTTATTTGTTTTGTTTCCCAAATAATTCAGTTTTCAAAATTATTTGCATTTCCTAAATATCCTTTTAGATGTTTTGTATTTTTTTGTTTCTTCGTTTTCCAAAATAGTTTTTGTTTTTAGTCTTTATTTGTGTTTTCATAAATACATGTTATGCTCCTTTGAAACATCGTTGTGTTTCATAAACATTTTTGGGATGTATTGATGATTTTTTAAATTTATTTTGTGACCTGTTTTTGAGGTTTATTTTAATCTTAAATTTTTTTTTTTTACAGTACCCGAGTAAGTTTAAAAATACTGACAAGAACCAGGAATACTTTGTCTTTGTGGAGAATCATGTGTTTAATTTTAAAGAACAGAACAGACTTGCGGTTACATGCTTCATAAAACATGACAATGAGACTGAATCATAGATGTTAATGTTTAAACTTATAAAGTGGAGCTGTAATTCATATGTAATGGACAGACACAAATCAACTGCCCTTCACTACAGAAACCAAAAACATGAGGTACAGAATATAAGAAAAGGGAGATATAGTGACCCCTGCTGGCAGAAAGCAGTAAAAGCAAGAACAGAAAGTGAAATCTCCCTTCATCTACTTTTTTTTTTACATCCTTCTCTTCATCCATCCATCCGTCAGTCTTCTCTAAAGCTTATTTTCTTCAGGGCCATGGGGGGCTACCGGGGCTGGAGCATTATTGACCATATTCCCACAGCAGCCATCCTGTGATGTCACGCTCACAGTGGGAAAATGGCGTGCTGTTATAATAATGTTCTTCTTCTGTGTTACAGGAGCTAAGTTGAAAGTTTTCTTTGCCTTCATGTCAGAAACTTTTTGGAGTGGATGGAAGTTTATGACGCAGAATTGAGGGGCTTTGGCACAATTACGACGGTACATATATTATTCTTTATGGCTATAAACAAAGTGCAAGTATGAAATTAAAACAATACAACAACAAAATACAAGCTTATAATTTACACTGGGTACATTTTTAATTTTATTGCTACACTGAGGCTAAATTTCAATCTCCCTCCAAGCCCTGCATCCTGAGTCCTGAGCCCAAAATCCAGAGCCCTGAGCCAGAAACCCTGATCTATGAGTCCTGAGCACTAAACCTTAGACTGTGATCCCTGAGCCTTAAATCCTATACCCTAAACCCTGAGCCCTAGACCCTAAATCCTATACCATAAACCCTGAGCCCTTAACCCCAAATCCCAAACCCTAAACCCTAAACCCTATACTCTAAGCCCTAAATTCTAAACCCTGAGCCTTGAACCCTGAACCATGTTCATGTGCCTAAATTCTAAACCCTAAACCCTGGGCCCCAAACCCTTGATTGGTAAGTAAATGTGGTTTAATTTAATCATGGGTGCACTTCTCAGCATCTTCCTGAAAAACAGGTGTGCAGGTGGATCTTGGCAACATTTTTATTTTTTAATTTATAAAACAGAAACTTTCATGTTTAAGGTTTTAGTAGCTTTTTAAATGTCAACATTGGGCCTTTCACACTCCTGCATTTTCCAACACATAATTTGAGGATTTACAGTAACTTAAACTCAGAATATATGAAAAAAACACAGATTTATCTGTTTTCCACAGCCTATTTTATGACAGTGAAGCTGATCTCAGAGCAGGTCAAAGTGCGGCTCTCAGAGTCCTCTCCGCTCACTGTGATTGGTCAATCAGTCTCTCAGTAACATCACCCAGTCAGAGATTCACCTCACCCTCACTGCTGCTGCCTCCACCTCTCTGATCATCAGAAAACGGATGATCCTCTTTAAATTTACTCTGACAGATGTTAACTCCATCTGAGGACACAAAAAAGACAATCACTCTGAGACTCACTTCATCAGCTGGAATTAGGAACATCCAGTTTAGAGACCAGCAGATTTCAGTCCTACTCAGACCAGAGGTGATGGTGAAAAGCAACACATTACACCACAACTCCAACCCTATACTGACCTCAGATCCTCCAGCCTATGTTTACGGCTCCTCTCCAGTTCACACAGCAGCTTCACGTCTGAACTCTGCAGCTTGTTGTCACTGAGGTCCAGCTTTCTTAGGCAGGAGGGGTTGTACTTCACAGCCGAGGCCAAAGCAGAGCAGCTGATCTTTGTCAAACTGCACTCACTCAAGCTTAAAAAAAGGAAAGGATTAGATTAAAAAAATGTGATCCAACTTAAATCCAGCGGAAGATGATCGATGACCAAACAGGTTTATAACAGGGACTGCACTGGGTTATTAAAGTTAGTACAGTCAAGTGTTGAGTGTTTGACTTTGCCTGATGGGAAGGTGAAAATGTTGACATTTTTCAGAGGCTCAGAGTGAATTATCTAGTGTGATGATGTGTAGTTTTTTTCCTGTTTTAGATCCTTTTGCTTTGGATTAATTTGGAGCACATTTGAAAAACTGCTGGAGAAGAAAACAGACTTTAACAAAACAACATTAATAAGAGTAGACAAGTATACTTCCCTCCATACATCTACACTGAAGTGTAACCACACCTTTACACCATACCTAACATACGAAAACTGTAAAATCCATAATGTCTGACCTCAGAGTCTCCAGTCTACACTCTGGATTTTGCAGAAAACTGGACAGCAGCTTCACTCCTGAATCCTGTGGATTGTTGTTACTCAGGTCCAGCTCTCTCAGATGGGAGGGGTTGGTCTTCAGAGCTGAGGCCAGAGAAGAAAAACTGATCTCTGACAAACTGCAGAACCTCAATCTGAAAAAAGAAGATATTAGATCACTAATACTCAGCGTGAATCAGGAAAACACCCTCCATGTGTCTGCACTTTAGCATCACCACATCCTCCACACAGTGCTAATAACATAAAAGAAATCAAATCAACATTCAATCACCTCAGAGTCTCCAGTCTACAGTCTGGATTCTTCAGAAAATCACACAGAGAGTTCACTCGTGAATCCTGCAGATTGTTTTTGCTCAGGTCCAGCTCTCTCCACTGGGAGGGGTTGACCTTCAGAGCTGAGGCCAGAGAGGCAAAGCTTTTTTCTTGCAAACAGCACCCAGTCAATCTGAAAAAGAAGAAATGATGCTGCGTTAGACATACATGTTTTATCAGTAACACTTTCTTTTACGGTACACTTATTACCAAGTAATTACCAGGTAATTCCCTAGTAACAAAGTGTAATTATCTGGTAATTACATGATAACTACTAAGTCAATACTGTCTAGCTACCAGGTAGGTAACCTTCCTTCATCATACAAATTTGAAGCCGAATTGCTCTGGTATTTTCAGGATTTTCTCCGCTTCCTGGAACCACCACTTGCGCAGTAGCATTGTAAGCATTCGGCGGGTGAGTCACTGTGATAACGCTCGGTTCAAACAGCGTATCGCTACGCAATCTTCGCACGCCCATAGGCTGTATCAAGTGTCAATCATAGAAAATAAGAACCCCAAATAGCTTTTGAAAATGGAGCTGTACAGAAAAAGAAAAAAAAGAAAAACTAGACAGTATTGACTTAGTAGTTATCATGTAATTACCAGATAATTTCATGTTGTTACTAGGTAATTACCTGTTAATTACCTGGTAATAAGTGTACCATAAAAGTAAGGGTTACCGTTTTCTCTGAGCTGCTGTGAAGGCTGATTTTGAATAATCACCACATTATTGTCTAACGAGTTTTTGTTTACCACTTGGATGTTCATCCACCTGCTCAGAGCCTGGTGTGTAAACACTTGTGCACATTCAGAACACTTGGGCCAGTTTCAGTTTGTTGAGCCGCGTACATGCAAGAAAAACTTGACCTCCAACTGCATCATCCAGGTATGTTAGTTTGATAATGAGAAATTCGACGTCAGTGCAGTTGGTGGGTTGGAATCAGAAAACCTCTCAGGACTTTGGCCTGAAGGCAGTCAGCATGGTCTGGTCAAATTAAAGCTTTTGTTCTGCAGTTCAGTGTTAGTTAGTGTAACTTCAGCAGAGGAAAAAAAGAGTGCTGCCTTACACCAGAGAGTTCAGCCTGCAGTCTTTGCTCCCCAAATATCCACACAGCTGCTGCAGGTCTGCGTGCCACAGCTCGTTCTTGCTCAGGTCCAGCTCTCTTAGATGGACATTCGACTTCAGAGCCGAGGCCAGAGAAGCACAATGGCCATGCTCTGCTAAACTGCAGCCGATCAATCTGAGAAAAAGTTAATGAGATTAAACCAGAGGGGTAAAAAAAGCCATTAGAAATAATGTATTAATGGATATATGCTGGTTTTTCACTCAAATCTAATGAGAAATCAGTTTGTTTCATCCTATTATTTGAACTCTGTAGTAAACACAAACACAAGTGTGTCTTCACTGATTTTAGATGTTAAACAATATCAATAACACAATAACAGGTTTTCAAAAATCTGGGAAATAAGTGAAGCTCAAAATGCCCTAAATAATTACATTTGCTGAACAGACCAGCCATGAAAAAATCACACATTTGTAAGTGAAACAGTGCAGTCTTAACACAGCATGGCTTCACGACAGTGCAAATAGGATACATATGATCTTTTCCCCTCAAAGAAAGATGAAATCTGTTTTTTTTTTTTTTTTTTTTTTAAATCCAATAAACAGAAACACCTCAAAGAAACAGGCTTATATGACATCAGGCTTATATAAAATAATTAGTGACTTTTTGTCATTTTTCAAACATGCTGTTTGGAAGGAAAAAAACAATGTCTTACTTCAGGGCGCTCACTCTACAGTTTGGATTCTGCAGGAAGTCACAAAGCACCTCCATTTCTACATCCTGCCAGTCATCCCCTGTCATGCTCAGTGTTCCATCATTTGAGGGTTTATCCTTCAGATATGAGACCATAGAAGCAGCGCTGATTGGTGACCAACTGCAGTCACACACAAACTCATTAGACAAAGCAAAATCATGAATCTTTTGATGATTTGTTCCTGATTCAAGGCAGCTTAATAGTGCTGTTAAAATGTTGGAAAAAGGAAAACACAGTTCTCACGATGTATCAGTATTATTAGGGTAGCAAAAAAAACTGTCTGACCTCACAAGTTCAAGTCTGTAGTCTGGACTCTGCTCTAATAGGATCAGCGGCTTAGCCCCTGAATATCGCAGCGGGTTGTAAATCAGGTCCAGGACTCTCAGATAGGAGGGGTTGTACCTCAGAGCTGAGGCCAGAGAAGCACAGCTGGTCTCTGTCAAAGCGCAGTTTCTCAAGCTGAGAAGAGATAATGTCGATAAAATGAATGAACAGAGAAACAGATGTGTTCAGGTTTGCAACGCCAAGCTCAGTGAACCCCAGCAGGTGGTCTGTGGACCAGAGTCTGCACACCAGGGTCAATGTTTGCATCTCACATCCAGTAAGAGATTGTGCTTTCATGGGTATTCATGAAGTCAATATTAAAAACAAAGAGTGTGGTCTACAGTCGGTCTTTCAAATAACATTGATTGATGAAGAGCACATTTTCTCTTGGTTTCTTTAATTTCCTTGTGAAATATATTTCAACAAAAATAAATATAAACAGAAAATAACTAAACTCACTGTAAAATCTCCAGTTTACAGTCTGTACTCTGCAGGAAACCACACAGCAGCTCCACTCCTGAATCCTGCAGCTTGTTGTTACTCAGATCCAGATATCTCAGATGTGAGGGGTTGGACTTCAGAGCTGAGACCAGAGAAGAACAGCTGATCTCTGACAACCTGCAGAACCACAGCCTGGAGAAGATTAAACAAGTTTCAGATGAAAATGATCAGATGCAGAAGACATACAAATAAACATGACAGTGTGAATCGTGATCAGACACAAAAACAAAACATCTTATTGATCCATGATCAGAGGTAAATAAAATGTTGACCCCAGCGTCTCCAGTTTGCAGTTTGGACTCTTCAGTCCTGCACACAGAAGCTTCAATTCAGAGTCCTGCAGATCGTTGGAACCCAGGTCCAGATGTCTCAGATGAGAGGGGTCTGACTCCAGAGCTGAGGCCACTATTTCATAGTGAGTCTCTGAGAGTCCACAGCCAGAGAAACTACAACAACACAAGTTTAAACGGCGGTTAAAAAAATACAAACATTCAAGAAAGATGATTTCATGACTAACTTAACCCATTTAAACCGGGACAGCATGCGCGCGTTTCAACCTTTCAAGCCAGGAGCGCAGATACGTCATTTTGTAACATTCTGTAGTTTTTGGTGATTAAAAAACTACAAACGTCCAAGAAAAATGATTCATGACTAATTTAAGTTAACACTGTTGTCTTGGCACATATGACTGATGTGAAACCATTATTATTATTATTATTACTATTATTAGATCTCAGTTTCTGTGCCACTCTAATTGGAGTCCATAGTGGATGAAGAAGCTAACCTAAGTTGTTTTAAGCTGATGATTCTCCCTTCGTTGAACTATTCTGGATGTTTAAAACAGCTCATGATCCCTGATTTACATTTATGACTTAAGAAGTTTAGATCCTGTCTCTCTGTCCACATGTTTGCACAATAATACCATCTGGACTTACTCAGCCTTTCTGCAGTTCCTCACAGCTGGGATCAGTCTCAGTCGTCCCTGGGCTGATGTGTTGTACATCTTTAGATCCAACTCATCCAGAACCTCCTCTGACATCTGCAGCATGTGGGCCAGAGCAGAGCAGTGGATCTCTGAGAGACTCTCAGATCTGTTCTTTGACTTCAAGAACTCTATGATCTCCTGATGAACTGACAGATCGTTCATCTCCATCAGACAGTGGAAGATGTTGATGCTTCTGTCAGGAGAGACATCTTCACTGTTCATCTCCTTCAGGTTCTTGATGACTCTTTGGATCATTTCTGGACTGTTGTCTGTGTGACCCAGCAGACCTCCTAAGAGTCTCTGGTTTGACTCCAGAGAGAGTCCATGAAGGAAGCGAACAAACAGGTCCAGGTGGCCGATTTTACTGAGAAGGGATTTCTTCATGGCTCTCTTCAGGAAGACATCCAGAGATGAGAAACAGTTATCCAGGTTTAGAAAATAACTGGAAACTGTCTTGAGAAAAGACATTGCATATGAGTCTTTGTGTTCGTTGTCGTTTAGGAAAGCCTCCAGAACTTCTTTGTTCCTGTTGGTGAAACAGTGGAACATGTAGACTGCAGCCAGAAACTCCTGAACACTCAGATGAATGAAACAGTAAACTGTTTTCTGGAAGATCACACTCTCTCTTCTGAAGATCTCTGTACAAACTCCTGAGAACACCAAGGCCTCTGTGACATCCAGACCACACCGCTCCAGGTCTTCTTGGGAGAACATGATGTCTCCTTTCTCCAGATGTTCAAAGGCCAGCCTCCCCAGCTTCAGGAGGACTTCACCGTCAGCCTCCATCAGCTCCCGAGGACTTGTCTCTTGTCCTCCTTCATATTTCTGCTTCTTCTTCTTTGTCTGGACCAGCAGGAAGTTTGAGTACATGTCAGTCAGGGTCTTGGGCAGCTCTCCTCTCTGCTCTCTGATCATCATGTCCTCCAGAACTGTCGCAGTGATCCAGCAGAAGACCGGGATCTGACACATGATGTGGAGGCTCCTGGAGGACTTGATGTGTGAGATGATTCTTGTGGACAGATCTTCATCTGTGAACCTCTTCCTGAAGTACTCCTCCTTCTGGGCGTCAGTGAAGCCTCGTACTTCTGTTACCCTGTCCACACATGAAGGAGGGATCTGATTGGCTGCTGCAGGTCGAGAAGTTATCCAGATGAGAGCTGAGGGGAGCAGGTTCCCCTTGATGAGGTTTGTTATCAGAACGTTGAGTGAAGACTTCTGTGTGACGTCAGACACCACCTCAGAGTCTGTGAAATCCAGAGACAGTCTGCTTTCATCCAGACCGTCAAAGATGAACAGAAGTTTACAGACAGCCAGCCTCTCTGCTGTGACCTTCTCTAGTGTTGGATGGAAAACATGGAGCAGACTCAGAAGACTGAAGCGCTCATCTCTGATCAGGTTCAGCTCCCTGAATGAAAGCAGGATCACCAGATTGATGTCTTGGTTTTCCAAACCCTCTGCCCAGTCCAGAGTGAACTTCTGCACTGAGAAGGTTTTTCCAACACCAGCCACACCATTGGTCAGAACCACTCTGATGACTTCCTGTTGACCTGGTAAGACTCTGAAGATTTCATGGCACTTGATCGGTGTGTCATGGAGGGTCTTCATCTTTGAAACTGTCTCCAGCTGTCTCACCTCATGTTGTGTGTTCACCTCTTCACTCAGTCCCTCTGTGATGTAGAGATCTGTGAAGATCCTGTTGAGGAGGGTTTGACTTCCTGCTTCATCACTTCCTTCATTCACACGTTCACATCTCCTCTTCAGACTGATCTTATGTTCATCTAAAACCTCCTGCAGACCACGATCTGCTTGAAGAAAAGGACTATTAGAGAGGCTTTATTAAGGATGATACTCACTGTACTGAAATGAATTAGAAAGTTGTGTTTTTTAATGACATGATGGACAATCTTACTTCTGACAGTGCTGGGCTGACTGGGTTTCTGCTGTGGTTTAGTTCTTGTAGATTTGCTTCTGCGATAAGGTAGAGTATTAACATGCATGCCAGAAACATTAAAGCTATAATCAATTTTCATGACTCTGAATGAGTGAAACTGACTTTTTTTTTAATCCACTACATAAATTATTAATATAACATCTTTTGCAGGTTGTTTAGAAGACTGAGAATTTCTTACCCTTCCTCTGGAGGTCTCTGTTCACCACTGAAGTGTGGAGGTTCACCGATGGAGTTGTCATCTATCACAGATGAGGACCTGGACAGAGGAGGTTAAAGTAAAAGGAGAAATCAAAATCCTGAGCCTGTTGTAGGTTTGTAGGTGCTTAAACCTGGCTGCCTCACCCAATTATTTTCCTTTTTCAACCAGTTTTCCTTTTTTTTTTTTTTTTCGTCCTTTATCAGTTTTCATGACATCTTCACCTGCTCTGCTTCTGACCGTCTCACAGTTCGGTCATGATCCTCACATGAAAACTGCTCTCACAACAGCTTCCCATGTACATTTGATTTACATTTTTACATCTAAAGGCCTCTGACATGGAGCTGGATACTTGAGCTGTGTGACTTTGTTCTTTATTTATGTTTAAATCACATTAAGGCAGACGGACATAGATCTTTTCAGCATCAACATCAGATCAAGAAAGGACACTCCAGGTCACATAAATAAAGCAGCACACATACCCAACCTGATGTAAATGATTGTTCAGAAGTTTAAATGTCTCTCACCGTTCATCTGGTGGTCCAGGTTTATTTCTGAAGTCCAGAGTATCATCTTTAGACCAGCCACTCTTCATGGAGAGAGAGTCAGGCTCCTTATCCTGTCCTTTGTCCCCCTCTTTTCCCCTGAAATCACTCATCCTCTCATCTTCAAACTGCTGCATTGTGCTCGACTGATTTTGCGAATGAGAGCTATGAAAATGAATTCAAAGGAGAAAAAGTGGTCAATGTTCAGAGGAGCCTGCTTAATGATTAACGCTGTAGCTTCCACGCCTTAGAAGAAGACAATGTCCACATGCCTCTATGTGTGAGCACAGACCTGTAACAGATGACAAGGAGATGCATAGATACTAGCATCCCTTTGGATTATCTGATTCATGTCCTAATCCTTCATGATCTAATGTCACTGACGACTGACACTGACCTGACTCACCTACCATTTGTAAGTCCACCTTCCTTTCTAGATTGCCAAAAAAAAAAAAAAATGGTTTTAAACACAGAAACTGCTGCAACTGATGGTGAGAAAGTGAAAACTTGGATCTCTTACTCTTGGCCTGAGGATCCAGGGTGATTTTTGAAGTCCAGGAATTCATCCTTAGACCAGCCACTCTTCAAAGAGAGAGAGTCAGACGTGGCAAACTGTCCTTTGTCCCCCTCTTTGTCTCCAGAGTCACCCATCTCCTGATCTTCACATGGTTAGAGGTCAACTGAATCAGTGCCTGTGAGCTGGACAGCACGAGGACAAGAAAGCAACGCAGGTGAGATGCTTCTCTGCTGTCCACAGGTTCAACTAACATATAACTTGAACGCCACTGCACACGCAACACCACCATTTACCGCACATCAGCTCCCTGCTGCACAGTGTTCTTCCACACTAAGCTCCAAACATAGCCTTGAAGCCAGCGGGCAGGATCTGTATTTTCAACAGTGGTATATATGTGTTGTTCTGGGTTTTTGTGAAGAGACAAAATAATGCAGCCTGTAAAGTGGGGTTAACATTTAGCATTAAAACCTGTAGACAGGATTGTTTGTTCTTACAGGGATGTAACAAACATGGGATTTTAAATCACTGCTCCTCAGCCACATCAAACTAAAAATGATTATCATTTTTAGCTTCTTTTCTGTGGTCCTCTCTGTAGATGACAGCCATGTTTTAGGAGTTGTATTCAGGTTTGAACTGGTGAATAATTGATCATTTAAGTAATTTTAATTCACAGCTGCACTTTTGTTAAGTTTGTTTTAAACCAAACTAAACACCCCATTAAAATATACCTTAATAAAAATATAAAAATGAGGATTGGCCAGACTGTTTTTCCCTCCTACCTGTCATCTTTGCCGGAGACTCAGTTAGTTAATTTTGGACCCTGATTATAGTTATTCATATGGTCACATAATCTTTGAAACACTGTCTCTACAGGTGGTTTCATAACCAGCTGCACTCCTCTGGCACTCCCCTCACCTCCCTCCCCTCACCTCCTTCACAGATTACAGTATCAGTGTGTTTCCAAGTCCATTTTCACTCTGTTTGCCCCCATTTCTCTCTGTATTTCTATTCTTTTCTCATGCAGTGATCAGGAATTTTCTTTAGTCTGCCACCTGATTCCTGGTATGTGCTCTGGGCTGTTGTGGCAGAGTCGTTTTGTCTCCATAGTTATACACCCAACAACAACAACATCAACACGGCTGCAAGAAAAACCCTCGAGAAGTTTGGCGCTGATTCAAAACATTTATAACGTTTCATTAATTTGTCTCTAATTTTTGAAGAGGCAGTAAAAGATCCTGTAAAGTTGGAGTTTGTTTAAAAAAATCTCTGTTGTCTTTTGAACTCAACCTGAGAGGAAATCAGGAGCTGTAACACGAGAATCATGACTGCTGTTTACTCTGTAAACCGCATCTGGTTGTACCGGCTCAAGTTTCAGGGCTCAAAGAGAGAGGGATCCGTCTATGTGGTCTGAATTTATAAACAGAAGAAATATTCATAAATCCCCATTGAAAGAAGTATTAAATCCGTCATATCAAACGCAGAGGACAGTACTGCATATTCACAGCCCTGACTGAGCTCTTTCAGTCAGTCTGGTCTTTGCTTTGAGATTTTTAAGAATATTATTCAGCAACAACAGAAAACTGATAAACCAGAGTTTTGGCTCGTGTTAAATTAACACTTACCCCGTGTCGGAAACCCTTTCTTTATCTCGTCTCTCTTGTCTGCTCTTTTCACTCTGCTGACTTTAAATGGACTGATAAGCACTGATAAAACAACACACAACACATCACCTGTTTCCGTGTAAACCTGTTTTTCCAGTTAGAGTTTTCTCCTCTACTCGCCTTTTACCGGAAACGGCAGTTGTTTACTCTATAGGTTTCTTCCAGATCAGCTGTTCACTATATGAAGGTCAACTTCAAATTTACAAACCAAATTTATGGTCAGAAAAGTCGACACAGACAACAGGGATCCATTCTCTTGACAGACAGATGAGGACGTTGTGTAAAATGTGAATAACAACAGAATACAATCACTTCAAATCCTTCTCTGTTTATATTCAACTGATTTTACGACAAAGACAAGATTGAAGAAGAAGGAGAGTCAACAAAAAGTGACTCAAGCCTTGCAGTGATGGAGGAATATGAGATTATCAAACACTAGTGACATGATTTCAAAACCAAACAGAGGCATGATCCTGGGAAAGTCCTCACCTACATACCAGCCTTTAATCCTTAGTCTGTGGGTCGTACAATAAAGGGTAACACAAAAGTATAAAAGAAAAAGGCTGACAAAGCTGATAAAGAAGTAACGGCACCTGGAAATAAAAAAAAAATACAATCTAACCATCAAAAGAAAGCCACATACAAAAAGTTTTGTCCAAGTTTACGAGGCTAACGATGTTTTATAAGACTGCTCCTGTTACAAGAAACGGAGTCTGTTCTGAAGAAGAGCAGACTTACACGCAGCCTGAGACGACCTCTGCGACTCTTTCCTGACTCTCATGTTCGACTTCACGGGATGATCCATGACACGGTCCTGGTTTTAGTGCAGGCAGCTGGCTGCTCCTCTGATAACCCCTGTGTTTTATTTACATAAAAATGGCCTGTAATCACACCGTCATCCTTATTGAATGACGACTTTATTCTCATGAGATCATGATTTTATCAAATAAATTTACACCTTTATGTTATTAAAGTATGACTTTTTTCCCCTCATAACTCTTCTACTTTTTCTCCAATGACTTTCAAAATCTGAAATATTTCATTTTTATTTACGTGGTTCTAATCCTCAGTCATACCATAATAACAGAAACTATAAAATATTTGTTATTCTAAAGTTTGAATAATCTCCAACATCTAATGACCATATTACACTCAGCCAGCATGGGGAGCGCCCAACATTTTGGCGTCACTTGAGAGGAGACACACTGTCAACCATCTTTTAATACTGAATATGATGTTGGACAGTGACCTTTGTAAAGTGAGGTGAAGGAGGAGTTTGTGCACAGTTAGTTTAGGTATGAGAAGAGGAGTGCTCATCTGGTAGTTCGTTGGTTTGACCAGCAGGTGGAGCTGCTGCATTAACAATAAACTGAGACTCAACCAAACAAGTTCAAAAGTACCCAGATGCAGCGCCAAGATGGCGGACCCAAAGATAGAAAACCACATTTACAAAACGCAATAAGTTTCCGCATTACCTCCGATTGGCGGACCCAAAACATGAACTTTGAACTTCTGCTTTGCGATGCCAGAACAGTAGGTGGCGGTATGCACCTACACTTTCTGACGGCAAAATTTACAGAAGAAGAAGAACTCTCAGGAAGTTTGAAGAGAAGCAAGCCGTCCGCATTCATTCAATCTCACATCCGACCCACTCAAACTAACCCTAACCCTGCATTCCATTGTTTCCATCATGGGAAATCTAAGTGACGCTCTCAAATTAACAGGAACATTGCGCAGAAGATATGTCCTGGGCAATGGCCTGAGAAAACGGGCAGAGATTTGGAGGTATTTGTGCATGCTCTATATTACAGTTGAAAAGTGTATAACAGCTTTCCAATGCTGTTACTTGTGGCGAACACCTTTTTGCTTGAGTTGATGCGTGCCCGCAGGTGGAATAATGTCACATGTCACACACATTTTCTGTTGTTTTGATTTATTTACTCATTCATCATTTTATGTGCGCACCTCTCCTAATCAACCCACCCATTAAATAGACAGGCACAATAGCACCATCTGCTGGCACAAAAAATACATAACAATAAACTGCAAAACCCCAATCTGGCTCCTACAAAGTGTATGTGACAAGATGATTAACGTTTGCTTTTGTTAAATCAGGGCTTCCCCAGCCAGGACTTCGGCTCAGACTGTGGCATATTCATGTTGATGGTAGGTCATAACGAGCTGTAATGCACAAATATTGTATCTAGAATAACTTTCCAACATGGACTTTTTTAAAGTTATCTCACATGTTGTCTCATAATTTTTTTTTAAAGTCTGCCATGTACATCGTTATGGAGTCACAGTTTGACTACTCAGTTGTAAGTACTTTTCAACACGCAGTGTCATCCTCAAGATTGTATTTTGTATTGTGCACTAGAATGAAATACAAACAACAATTTCAGCATGACATGCCTGTTTGGCGGCGATGGTGGTGCCTGTTGCTCCTGGAGAACAATTCTTTGAACAGGTAGACAGTTTAAGTAAACTAGATGTCCTAATTAACTGGAAGACAATCAATATATTGTACTTAAAGATATATTGTCATTACAGTTGTGGGAAAATCTTCGCCCACTGGACCAAAGGATGTCAAGAGCTCATTGCTGGAAAGCATACTCCGGTCTTCAGTCTAAAGAGGAAGGCAGAGCAGCAGGACATAGAGGTTAGAAAATTGCCTTCTAAAAACAGTATTATCTCAGTGGGAGTCCTTCAAAATGCACACAGTTGTATGGATCAACATTGTCTCGATGTATTTGGTAATTGATGTTACTTTTCAAATTGCCTTGTCAAGGAAACCATGACGCAGACGGTATCGGATGTCCAAAGAATGTGCATGGCAGATTCAATGCAATTCTGTGTCTACCAGACATCGAACAACACAGGAGTGAGGTGTGTTGCAGACTCAATTTAATAAATGCAAAAGTGACCACTTTTACATATAGTTTAAATGCACGAATCATGCAGGAAAATTATTTATACATTCAAATGTGCTGTAGAGGTATAATCAATTGGACAGCGTGTTTGTTTAATATTATGTTTGTCTCTCATTTGATCAGACTGCTTTACCCTGAGGTAAACGTCATAAAATGGGTCCAGTGCAAGACGTGCAGGGGCTGGCTGCATCAGGATTGTGCTGGGATTGAAATGGAGCCGTTTGACTGCGGGTGCGAGGACTCCATTGAGCATCCTCGGTATAACATAATTTATCAAGGAAACATAGTATCAGTCAAAAATACGAGGCTCAAAGGATGAAAAAATGAGGGCTTGCTCTTTTCTTATTTCTCTGCAGGATCAAGGATGCTGTTGACAGTTGAGGAATTCATGCTGTCTTTTCTAAGACACAGATCAAGGTTGCTTTTGAATGCACTATCAGTTGTTAAAGCCACCGTTTCTTTTTCAGATGATTACATTTTTGTCTCTTGCTCTTTGGTTTCAGACATTACACGATGATCTACTGTCCGGAAAGATCCGCTCCAACAGAATGTTTCTTTGGAGGAATCCCGCCACCTCACTCCGACTAAAGCAGCATCTTAAGATAAGGACACTAAGTTGGAGTGAGCAGCGCGTAAGTAAAAATGCCATCCATCATGAGTATTTTTACTCTCAGGGGTGTTACATTTGAAAGGTGTTTACTTTCTGTGTTTTTCTTCAATAGATGTTCGAGCTCCTGCGGTTCATTGAGGTGGCAACAAACATTTCTAAAAAAATAAAGAGAGGCGAGATTCATCTGCTTGATTTTGTCTTTGATGTCATGCTCCCAGAGGTGAGTAGATCAAACTATATAGCTTGCTTTGAAAATTGATGATATTGTTAAGAGGTTGTTCTTATTCATTTGGAAAGCTCAAGAACAACAATTAACCCATACTGCATAACTTCAATTGTTCACATTATTTGACTGTTTTTCAGCTTTTGATCAAAGCACTGAAGGAGCATGGCATCAACCGGTTCAGAGCAGAGCTGATGATGGCCTGTGGCAACGTGTTTTAAGCCCCCCACCACACCGACGGCAGTGCTGAATTTTGTATATATATATATTTTTTTACTGTTCACAATTTTGTTTGGAAAAAATTAAAGAAATCTTCAAAGCAGTTGTATGACAATTTCCCATTTCTTTACACAGTCTGTAATGATATCGCTATTCAATTGTTTTTGCTATATGGCTCTTCTGAACCTTAAAGAGATCATGTGACTTGTGTCTCTACAACTATTGTATACTTGGATTTTGCACAGTCAAGCAATCCTGAAGAGGTTCACCAGGAAGCACACCATTTCATAAATGATGTCCCTGGTTACACAATGTTACTAAAGGATGGGGGGAGTAAATTTGTGCAGCAACATAAGCACTCTCATAAAACATAATTATGAACAACAGAAAATATGTGAGGGTCAGGGCAACATTGTTGACATTAAACGAGGTCCTAATAGGAGTGGAGAAACAAGGTCACAGAGAAGTTAAGAAACATTGATGTGCTGTGTAATAAAGCTATTGGAGAGAAAAGTTAGAAAACACTGTTATATGATGTGTAACGAGAGGTTAAAACAGTCCATACTTGTAGCAAACTCTTACAAAAGAATTTGAGTAAGATGATAACTTCTACATACATTTACCTATTCTGACAAATTATCAGAATATGAGGACATCAGGCTATATATACATATTACTGTAAACTTCAGAATTAAATCAGAACAAAACAGTTGTCATAATTAATACATAAACGTTTTATTTTGATTTTTAGCTCAATAATAAATTTAATTCGATTCTTATGGAATGAACGGAGCAAAAAAAAAAGGATCCGGCGACTAAATCCGACTACCTGAAGTATTTCGGCGCCGGAAGTCCGCCAACGAGAAAGCCTTTCCACCGGAAGTAATTGTTTTGGGTCCGCCAATCGGAGGTAATGCGGAAACTTATTGCGTTTTGTAAATGTGGTTTTCTATCTTTGGGTCCGCCATCTTGCGCTGCATCTGGTCACCTCTCACTAAATCCGACTACCTGAAGTATTTCGGCGCCGGAAGTCCGCCAACGAGAAAGCCTTTCCACCGGAAGTAATTGTTTTGGGTCCGCCAATCGGAGGTAATGCGGAAACTTATTGCGTTTTGTAAATGTGGTTTTCTATCTTTGGGTCCGCCATCTTGCGCTGCATCTGGTCACCTCTCAAATTTTAGAGGGGTCTGGCTGCAGACCTCCACTGAGTGGACCCGATGTGACACAAAATAAAGCCTAAAGAAAAGTATTATATTCACACCAGACAAAAAAACCTACTTCCCGGTGTAATCGCTTTTAACAAGAAACATTCTCCCGGTATATTTGCTTTTATTTTGAAAGGCTTCAAAGAGCGTCCGGTCCGCTCAGTGGAAGTGGGTCCTCTCAATGAAGAGTGGAGGTTTGTAGCCAGACGGACTTGGAAAATTTAGCGTCTGTTCACAGTACAAATAAAATTATTGCAGATATGGATGAGCACATAAATATCAAACTCAAATGCCTACAGTATCTAATGATTGAGACACGGCGTCACGTCTTCGTGCTGGGTCAGGCCACAGGACTTCATCTTCATCACAGGCCACTTTCTCCCTGACCAGGTAACGGAGGAAAAACCTCTCTAAACTGACTTACATTGGTTTTCTCACATCATTAGCCACAAGTGTAATGAATCAATTAAGACAATCTCAAATGAAGAACTCAAACTTAAAACTGATTACTTCCGCATCCTGGTGCTGCTACCATAGATATATACAAGAAAGGCGTCCGTACACGGCGGCCATCTTACTTCAGTATACCATTCTGGTACGCTTTATGGTAGCTGACGAAAGTTAAATAATCTGCGTGATCAAAAATACTCTTAACTCGCTGAAATCTAGAGAGGTTTACAAATGGTTGTGTTTATTACAGACCTTCATAACGTGGCTGTGATTCGGGATGCTTCGACAAATTAAAATGGCAGCTGTGCTTTAAGAAAAAAAAAAAAACACAATCATGAAGCACAGTTGTTTGACAGCTATTTACACGCAAGGGCTAACTTTGACTCACTTTAGGCGGGTTGTCAAGGCTGAGATCACAATCGAGATTTTATTTATTTATTTTTTTTATGACAGCCTATTTTTTATTTTATTTTATTTATTCATTTTGTCTAAGTAACAGTCTGTGTGGATGTGCTTGTGTTTATCAGCTGTCTAACTAGGCTAACAGACTTGCTGTGAGTAAGACCACCTATTACAATGTTCACCCGACAATTTTACATCAATTGGAGAGGCATAAATGCTCTTTCGTTTCAACATAACTTAAGTTGCACATGATTTCCAAGCTGTTTGGTTTGTTAAAAACATCTAAAATGGCAACATGAGGCAGAAATTTATATTGAAAATAAATATTTATATTTGTTATTGTCATATGTTATTATAGTTACCCATATAATAGAAATATTGCAAACATAACATACATGGAATGATTAAATTTTTTAAATATATAAATGATTTAAAATGACTGCTTTGTGTATATAGCTATTGCTCTACCTATCCTCTTAATGTTTATTTATGAAAATCCATGGTTAAAATTATTCTTGAGTATGCAGGAATGTAACTAAAACTCTGAGGTTTGTTACAAATCAAAACGTTCGAAAATCGGTTTAAAATTAATCAATCTGTGGTTATTTAGATACTACATGCACCGTAGACTGTAATGTTAGGAGTTGGCGATTTGCCTGAAGCAAGATGGCCGCCATGCGCGGACGTCGGTCTCCATTGGCTCATAGGGTGCGTAAACCATCTACTGTTTATATTTATATCTATGCTGCTTCTACTATATATGTTCCACCATTGTCCACTAGAGTGCAGCAGAGCCCTCCAGTTCACGCAAAGGATCCACTTCGTCAGACCAGAAAGATATAATCAGCTGCAGAAGTGTAAAAAACGGGCAATAGGACTAAAAGATGGACATCGTGGTTTATTGTTTTATTCTTGTGGTATTAGGAAATGTAAATATATTTGTAGATGCTTCTGCCTCCTCTCTCCTCCTTCAACAAGCCTGTGATGATGATTATGGTCATTTTTCTCCTGCTTCTGTTTGTGATGTGTAGCTTCTCATTCTGTATCAGGGTATGTATTTCAACGACAAAACAATGAGGGGCTTTTATTTTGAAGAGAAAATAAACCTGTTAATCTTTAAATTCACTGAGTTTTGGCAGAGCCAGATTTTTATCAGTGATTGTCAAGAGTTTCACTCACCAGCACCTCCTTCTCATATCTTTAGACTCAAAACAGCTGAGTCACGATTTGAAATACACTTTAAAGCACACCGGCCTGTTTTTGTTTTTTTAACAGAGATGCTAATCCAGGAAAAGCTGTGATATGCTGACATCAAACTTGGGAAAGTGCACAAGCTTACCTGATTGCTGTGCCCTGATACACTATCAGTGTGAACACCTGCTCTACCAAAAACAGGGATGTGGTTGTGTTTGCTGAGTGTGCTGGCAGCGCCATCAGTGTGTGGAGCGACGTCATACTGTGTGTTTCAGCTGGTGATGACAGTATTGTAAAACTCATGTTACGGCAGACTGTGACACTGGTGACAGTACTGGACCGACGCCCACCACTATTGTGGTTTTCTTCATGTTTGTGCTGTAAATCTTCAACTTAATCCCACTGAGCCTCATTTACGTCCAGTCTGCAGTCTTTCAATCTCTATTTGGGGAACCCCCATGGACTCTCCTGAAGTCTTGGGAAAGGATTCAGGTGCTGCGAGACCAACAAAACTTCCAAACCGTGCCAAGACTAAGTATTTAAGACTGATTTAAATAATATAAGACATGTAAAGTCACTGGGGGGGTGAAATTTTTTGAAACCTCCCCTCGTCCACCTCAACCTGCAGTTAAAGTTAAATTCATCTCTCGAGGGGGAGTCTAACTCTGTGATTAATTTTACGCCGGAATATCCCTTTAAAGGGTAAGTTATCCTCTTTTTTTCTCTCTGCTGTCTGTACCTTTAAATACACTCTGTTGTTATCTGACTGGTGTGTCTTTGCTGGTCCAGAGCTGTTCTACGACTCCGTGATGGACGACCATGATGATGAAGATGACACCAGCGCTTCATCAGGGCTGAAGAGGCGGGGAGTGTCTCTGGGTCCGAAGCTGCGGCCGTGGGTGTCACTTATCGACTTCAATGATGACAGCCTCAGCTCGACCACGCCCTCGCCATTCACTCTGTCACGGGCGCCAGACGAGGACACTTTGAAGGTGAAGCTCCTGCTGTAGAAAATATTCTGCTGTGGTGGAGTCTTTGGAAGAGTGAAGTTTACCCGCGTTTAAACCTTTGCATAATGTTGTTGACTGTAAAAGCACAAAAATTGTGATTCTAGTGAGATAGATTCTGTTACAAACTGCTCATCTTACTCTAGTTGTCTTTTTCAGGAACTACAAAGAGAGGTGGAGAAAGTTTTGACAGATTATTTACTGATGTAAAGTCAATATCACTGTGAAAATATAAGCAAACATAACATTTCTTTTGGTATTTCTGGGTCTGGGTGATGGTGAAGCTGCAGGTTCCCATGGGAACAGGCCGTTCTCTCCCCTCCTCCTCCCTCCCTCAGCCCCTGGTGCATTTAGGCCTTCATCGACAGATCTATCCGCCTCCTTCCTCCAACTCCACCTCCTCCTTCTTCTCCTGCTTTCAGGACCGACCTGCGCTCCCCCCCTCGCAGCCCCGTCCCCCCGATGCGCCCCTCCAAACACAACTTCTCCACCTGTTCAGAGAGCCCACAGTCCCGCTCCATCTCCCTGGACGACCCTGAAGACACGCCTTCCCAGATCCCTCCTAGAGACCACGTCTTCTCTCAACCAGGTTCACGCTCCTCCTCTCCCCTCCCATTTGTACCTCCTCTGTCCTCCCCCTCTACTTTCTGTGTCCCCTTCTGTCCTCTAACTGGTCCACTTCGTCCCCGACTCTAGTGACATCTCAATCCTCACGTTGTTTCTTTCTTATTTATACCGACTTCATTTCTCATCAGTCTCTTCTTTTAAGATCTGGATCAGCCAACCCCATAATCCAGCAACCTGAAGGAGCCAAACTAAACTCCTTCTACAACAATAATAACCTTCGTACTGCAACTCCCAGCATGCAACAGGAGCAGAGCGTCACAAAGGTAATGAAAAGAGAATCAGGACACATAAAATCAAATTGTACCTGCAGCTGTTTCATCATCCCAGTAAGTCCTTGAGTTTTAATTTTTCATATCTAATCTTGATCACTTCTTTCTTTACTGCACGTGTGGATGATTGTTTAAAGTCAAGATCAATGTGAAGATTGACTTTATTACTGGTTAATGTCAGCTGTACGCTCTACCTCCCCCTTATTCCCTCGATTTCACAAAGAAGAGAGTTAAAGGAGATAAACAGCTTTCTATAATTTTTGTTTGTCACTCTTATTCCTCTACTTTCATCACCTTGGACCTTTAGGACATTACTTTTTAATTTGTACATGTTACCTTTTATTTTTCTTGTCCTGATGTAGCTGCAATTTCATTTGTATGAACAGTGCTATATAAATAAACTCTAATTGATCGATTGACCTAATCTTTGGTACACTATGAAATGAGATTTATTGAGAAATCAGAAAACAAAGACACGTTTTTTTGACGTACTGATTGTTCTGGATGTATCAAACACTGAGACAGCAGATTTCCAGAACAAACAAGTATAAGCATTTCCCGCAAAAGTCTTAAATATATCCAGAAAAGACCGAAAGATAAACACCTACTCTGACACAGTTTTACGTCAGGATTGTGCGCACAGTCCTGCTCAACTCACTGTCAACAACAGCAGGTGTTTCGAGAAGTCCGTTCACACACAGAGGGATTAAAGGCCTCTGAGGGTAAATGTGGACCACAGTGGATGACGGTGTTCTGTCACAAACACACCTGCTGGCTGCTTATCTTCCTGCTTTAGATGTCTCAGATGTGGTTTCTGGTTATTCCAGAGTCACGGCACAAACTGAGAGGTTTCTTTTGGATCAAGGAAATCCTAGAGTACAGCCAGCAGAACCACAGAACCAGAGGAACTGATTAAAACAACATATTAAAAATACTGAATGTGACATTTAACCTGTTGGATGGACCTGTGTTTGGACAGAGGTGTCTATAACTCAACACACTTACCGAATCCTAAGTTTTCACGGTACATTTAGAAAAGATGTTATCAGTTCAGATTATGTCAGGATTTGATTTTAGGATTTTTGATTAGACACTGAGTTCATGGTTTGATTGACAGGTCCAAGGAGCCGTACATGGTGTCCGACAGCTCTGCAGAGTCACAACTGGAGCGTCCCTCAGGCCATCAATCATTTGAAGGTACACCGACCCGCCAAACTTCAGACTTCTTTATTTGAACGGGACTCAAAGAGCCTTGAAAGCTTGACTCAATCTAACGTGTCCCTGAGTGCGTGGAGTCACAAGGTACGCAAACCAAAATCTCTGAATATCGTTTGTGACAACTCAAGCTGAAGTTCTCCTGAGATTTTAACAATTTAACAAAGTAAAGAACTTTTTTAGTGAATTTTAAAACTTGAAAAATGAACCTATTGGTGTTGAATGAAATCGTCTCTGGGTTTTGCTGTGAGGATAGATTTTTCTGAGTTAAACAAACTTAAAGGGATATTCCGGTGTAAAATTAGGTTAGGGTCGAACACACCAAGTTAGAAAACCCCTCGGAGGATGAATGTTGCTGACCGCTTGCTTCTCTAGTTATACTTACTTTAGTAACGGTCGCATGATAGATAGGACAGCGGTCTAAGGAGTTACTTTATTACTTTATCATTTCCTTAAAGTAATAATCATCATATTAATCATTTTGCACTGCAGACGCGGTAGTTCTTCTGCCTTAGCGTCTCGGTCTGATTACATTTCCATGAAGAAATGATCATAAATGTTCTTCCTTGAGCTGCGTCACCCCGCTGTAGTCCGTAATAGACTGGCCTGAGGTCTCTCTAAAAACAAACAACTGCTGGAAGAGAGTAGGTGAGTTGTGTTTAGTCTTTTTGCTAAAGAAATTAGTCAAAGTTAAAAAGATGTTTGGTGGCGAGGACCCTATATGTCCTGTTGATGAAGTTAGGTGCTGTTCTGAGTATTATTTGTGGCTATAGAGTGGTGTTTTGGTTGAGCACGTGGCTCTCTGTATTGCTACCTGTGGTCGTTACTAAAGTTTGTAAAACTAGAGAAGCAAGTGATCGGCAACATTCATCCCTCGAGGGGGTGTCTAACTACGATGTTATGGTGTGTAAAATAATTTTACGCCTGAATATTTCTTTAAGTTTTCTAAAGAACAATAAAAAAATACACAAAATACAACTTTAAAACTAAACATAAAATGCCTTCTCTTCTTGTTGTCTGCATCTCATCTCAAATGGAATAAAGTTTAACCCCTAAGCTAAACAGATTTTGTATTCCTGCTTATGTAAGGCCACACTCTCTCTCTGTCTGTCTTTTGTAGGAAATGACAGCAGAAGGACAAACTGAGCCATAATCAGCCGCTGACGCGCTCCGGATGTCACATGCATCTGCACGCCAAACCTTACCCGATTGGATGACTCATCGTTCCAATGACACATTGATCGTTCTTGGTGAATGGAGGGACTAACAGCAGTTTACTGTATGTGCCTCACATTATGTACTGGGAACACCTGCGTACACCTGTGTCATATGCATGCATCCTTATTGTAAACTAACAGAGGGGCTTGATGAATGAGTCACGGCTGAAATCAATCTGTTTTATCACATCAACAATAAGATTTGATGTTTTTTTGTGGCAAACTTTATTGGATATGAATCGTCGGATGGAGGCGTGCGTGTCGAGATGTGTACAAATATACTGTAGGCTTACATATATATACCACAAAACCCTATAGAAGTTAAAGCTGTCAATTAAGTATAGACAGAATACCATGTTGGAGGAATAAAAAAATGATTTAGACAAATTCTTGGTCATTTTCTTGCAATAAACTAGTTTAATTAGTCAATGTTAGCCGTATATTGTTGTTTTGAAGGAGGATGACACACGTCTGAGCTTTTTTGCACACTCTTTATAAGTCTTGATGTCTAATAGAAATATGGTGCTTATGTTTCTGAACATTAAAGCTCCTGTGAGGAACTTTTGTGTCACTTTTGGCGCCCCCTGTGGACAAAGCAGTCTTCACTTTTCTTGTCGGCTGCACATTTGAGTAGTTATTTATGACAACAAATCTCATCCTGCTCATTTCTGATTGCCGAATTATTGTGAATATGTATAAGAGAGATTGTAAAAACAGGGCCATTTGTCTCGAATTTAAACCCGTATGCACAGCACTGCAGCTCCAGTGATAATCTGATCATCTAAAACACCTTTTCTGCACATCCAGAAGGTTAAACCCAGTCAGTCCAGCCTCGACCTATAGTATGTATTTTTGCATAAAACCTCTGCTCTCCCTATAATACTTAATAATACTAATAATGAGATCTGGACCCAAGATTTGAGAGTGAACTTAAACTCGTATCACTGTGAGTAACAAAAGCAAACAAGACCATCAGCTGAAAGATTTATCGTATCCATTACTGCATTTTTTTACGCTTAAAACTGCTGCCGTGTGGTGAACTATAGCCTGCTGCAGAAACAGACCTTTTCTAAAATTCCCAAATTAAAATATATGACAGTGAAAAGCTAAAAGAAGGAGATTCTATAGTCAGAAAACACAATTATTACCTGACGGTTCATGATCAGTAAAAAACCACAAGAGGACAGTTTTGACCACAGGGAGCGCCGCTAAAGACACAAACTTAAAGTTCGTTGTTGGAGCTTGAAAAAAGTGTAAAATGATAAATGAAGAAAAAGACTTTATTGTTTTCGCCTCTTTTTTGAATAAAAATGTGTTTTGGATGAAAAAATGATGTGAAGATGTTTTCTCCATCCCCAGTTTTGTAAATTGTTTCTCTTGATCCTTCCTTTTAACTTCTCCTACTATCTTACTATCTGAATAAAAAATGATCACAAAACAAATCAAATAAAAAAAATTGTATGAAAAAAGGATCAGGTCAGTTTCGCTCAGTACAGCAGCTCAGACTGTTGAAAACTGCTGGACTTCAGTATACTTACCTTCAGATCAATTGTTGTAACATGTCACTTATAAAAACAGTCGAAGTTTTAAATAATGCTGACGCACTTTAAAATAATTTAGTTTTTCAGTGCAAAATAAATGTATTTGTAGATGATTTTTGATGGTAAAAACTTGATTAAAGGAGGGTCATGTTTCAAATGTATAACAGGAGCTTTTGTCCATTTAGGCCACCGTTGCTTCACTGACAGGAGGGGTGAGCAAGGGAGAATTAGACCGCTGTATATTCCCAAATATTTCCATTTCTTTGCGCTGTACCTTTAATACAGTCGTGACTAAACCTCAAACGTCTATTATTTTTTGTTTGTTTGATAACACCTTTGTTCTTCGTCGTGTCCTTGAAGGGTTTTCACAGGTATGTTACATTTTCCACAGAAATCCCAGAGTTGACGTCTAAAAATGTTTGACTAAAACTTGCTTTTAGTCTCTGAACATCTCTGAGCAGAGTGTGGGGTTCACGCGGTCTAAAAGTCCTGTCTCTAATGGAAGTCATGTCTTTACTCCCTTAGGGATCAAACCTGTGACTCCATAAACACACACACACAAGCACGCACAAATACACACAACACTCACACACCCACATCCACTTGCACTCTCCCTCTACATTGATTGCAGCTGCAGTGCATTGTGGTCCGACTGCTCGGTGTGATCCCTCGGTAGCACGGTTCAGCGGCCGTACGCTCGCTCTGCACTTCTGTGCTACAGCAGTAAGCACTCTGCCACATTCGGTGATGCTGCATGGGACACACACACACACACACACACACACACACACACACACACACACACACACACACACACACACACACACACACACACACACTCTAACAGGGTAATATCTTCGGTTTACCTCTTCAGTTTTTAGAATCATATCACCACAGGGTGTCACCATGTAGCCGCCTCCAAAATTCACTTAACACAATCAGTTGTTTTGTTTGTTTTATAAATGAGCGTTTGTGTTTTTTTTTTTTTGCAATTTTGCAGTTTTTTAAATAAAGAATTCAATAAAATTTCAATAATTTTACATTGCAGTTTATTTTATCATTATTTTATCAGTATACAGCTCGCTTAAAGTCTGACTTTGCACTCTAATTTGAGGATATTTCTCTCATCACTTTTGAAATATATGTGCGTACTTGTCGTAGACGTAGAACAACAAATTCAGCAGCCTGACGTATGATCCTGCAGAGGGCGCTCTCATTGTAACCTGCCTGATCCATGCACTCTTGAAATCAAAATTTGCTCGCTTGATGTGTGCATGTACGGATAATGTTTCCTGTGGTGAATCTTTTGTTTTTTTTCAGGTTGCTGTCAGTTACCTGGTGTGACACCGACCCCCTTACTGTGGTCTCGGCACTTAGAATAATCAGTCTTACTCCCAATGGTCTTGTTTACGACTTCGTCTCATAACAAGTTAAACCCTTCCCTCCTCCCACAGTAGCTTTAAAATATTATTAATTAAAATTTGGATGCCAAACTTTCCGTTTTGTTGTTGTCCTGAAATAGTTGAAGTGGTTGGGAAATGTGCTGTAAATAATCCACAGTAAATAATCTAATCTCTGTGTACTCTTTCAATACTAAAGGGTGTGTTACTTTACTTATCAGTAAGAAACAACCAATAAATTATAACTAAAAAGGCCAAAACATGTCAGTAAAGAACATCAATACTACGTCCAGTAAATACCCGATGATATTTCCATTTAAGAAGCTAAACAAACTATTATCCTCTCATATCCACATAAATAAATCTGCGCCTTTTAAAAAAAGATGTATTAAAAAATGATGAACTGATTTTAAAAGCCTCTCAGAAATTCATCTGAATCCTCGCTGGAGGCCAGACCTGTGATTGATCACTTGGTGTTACCTGCTCCTGCTCCACCTGGCACAGAGATATATATAAAGCATGTTGGGTCAATACTTTGGTCAATATTATGGATTTAGTAATTGGACGATTGACCCATTGATAGCTGTTCTTGTCCCCTGTACAACCTCGCCGGGCTGCTGCGGCTCCACACGAGCGCTCGTGACAAAAGAATCGATTTAAAAGACAAGTCTTTTCATCACCGCCGCCAGAGCGCTTTGCTATGTGAATGGCATTTCTTTGTGTGTTTGAGTGCTCTGTATGTGACCTTGAATCATTCAAAATAATCCTCATCATTCAAAACATTTTTGAAAAGTCTGTCTATAAAGACATTTCATCAACTCTGGCCTGCTGACACCTGAGGAACATTACTTTCAAGCTCCTTATTCGTCATGTTTTATCACTTTGAAAGGACGATTTTGAGCAAATGTACCTCATTCGCTTGATATTATCTAACAGAGCGCCTTTGAAATAGAAAACATTGGAAAAAGGAAAATCAATTGTCAATCAATGTCACATTTATTAATGACAACTCATATTATCCTGCAGCACCTGAACGACAGCTGTCCCTCGTATATTGGAGCTGCTGAGATTGCGTATCGACAGAGGGGAATAGATTCCCAATAGACTTTCCCTGAAATAAATCGAATATGATTCGTTGTGTACTTAATCACCCTTCAGTCATGTTTTGTGTGTGACCATATATCAATGCACTCATTTACCAAGACTGGTTTTGTGTAGATCAAAAGATCATGTGGTTTTCAATCAATGCTCAGAATTAGTGTGGGGCTGATTATCGGACAGCCCAGAGAGGGACGGGGTCCTCTTGATGGACCTGAAATTAAAAATACTTTTGATTTGCATTTGCTATAACTTTTCTAAATAAAATGACAAAAATAAACATATACAATTCTTAAAACACATAAACATTTATAGTTAATGTGCGAAATGGTCTGGTCCGAGCCAAAATAAAGAAAAAGAAAATCTGGATATTCAAAAAGAAAAGACAGAAAAGAGAAAGCAAACTAAGAAAAAAAAATAGAGAGATGTTGGCGAACTGTCCGCCTCGAAAACTGAAATTAATTCGAAAATCTGACGAATAAAATACACTTAAAATTTCAGAAGAAGATCTTACACTGAGGTCAGACCAGTTGAATTATTTCTCTGTGTTGCTGCGAGATGGAGCAGTGAGACGGAAAAAAAACGGCCGAGCTTTGTCAACAACATTCCTGCTTTTACGACGTGTCGTTGAGGTGCTACTTAAAAACCAACTTAAAAAAAAAAGAGACACAGCAGACACGCTAAGGCCAAGTCAGTGTTTTGATTGTGACACGAGGTCAAAGTTATTCTAAGCGTCTGCTTTGTCTAAAAGCTGTTTACACATGAGGTTTGGGAACGCTGCCACGCCACGAAAGCTTCCTACATTCCTGTTCGGCGTCTCTGCCAGTTTCCACAGACAATGTCTTAAGATGTCAACGCTGGCACGGAAAAAGGCTACTGGCAGCTCTTCGTGTCCGCTCTTATTGAATTCAGCTTCAGTGTCGGCTTATTTCTGATTGCTTTATACCAGAGCTAATGAGTTTCCACGAATTCCTGCTCCCCTTTGTTTCTCAACGGCATTGTTTACCAGAGGCCAAGAAATCCAGCCATGTGCTCCAACACAATAAGACCATCAATCTTAGCAGGAACCCCAGACCCATAAACACACAAACATGTGTTGTATTAATCATATTTATGAAGCCGCGTTCACGCCTGGTTATGTTTTACAAATCACAACTAATGTGAAACTTGATGTACAAGCCTGACGTTAGCAGTAAATGGATCCCCCCCCTCCAAAAAAATCCAATTTCCCCTTCACCACTCATTAAACCTGTCAGCTGACAAGAAGAGGTACATTTACACCCATACACTATTTTTCCTCAAGGGTCATCTTCCTCTGACAACAACCTCGGCGGGGAGGCTTAAATTATTATCACGCCTCACTACTGCGTCCCAGGTCATCAGCTTTACTTATTGATAATCTGACAAATCGTCTTCATTTCTCCGCTCGTAGATTGATAAGCAGTGTCAGGACAATGGAGAGTGTAAATCTAGAAAAATGTCGGACCATATTTTGAGTTAAAAACATATTGAACAAACACAGTTTTGATTTGAGTACAACTGATGTTTGCATCCAGTCACTTCCCAGCCTGACGTCCGTCTGGGTCTATCGAGGCGTTTACATTTTCTAAGTGGCAGCTTATTATAAAAAGAGCAGTGAAATGGTGACAGTTCGTCAGGTTATTGACGTTTTAATGACGCACGACCTGGAACACAGCGGCAAGACGTGATAATATTCAAGCTTCCCACCTTGAGCTTGACGTCACAATAAGTGACAGTAAATACCCCCCCAATTACAGTCCATTACAGTCAGTACTTTCATTCATGTTCCTGAGTTCAAGTCAAACAGGCCTCCTTTACCAAAGTTGGCAAAATCAGCAGACTGAATCGAATCTTTCTGGGAGTTTCTGCCAACTATTTCCTCGGGGTCCTGTTTGTCTCTTGGCCCCGTGAAGCGGTCCAGTGACCTCTTTTACCTCAATCGTGTTCTCGCCCTGTGATACACAATCTCTGTAGTGTCCCAGATCTTGAGCTTTCTTTTGTTTGGACTTTCTGAGCCATGTCTAGTTAAGGGTCATCGCAGCACTCTGGTCAGATTCCAGCCAACTCTGTTCTTTTCTTTTGATGGACAATTTTCCAGTCCATTGAATCTATAGTCGATCTTCTTAAGTTGGGGCCCAGTCCTCCACAGTTATGTCCTGTTCTTATTTTTTCTTTTAATACTGTGGCATAAGCAGATTCAACCAATTCCTAATAGTCTGTCTTTCTGTTTTCTCGCTCCTAGGCCTGCTTTTAAAATGCGTAACACAAGAAACTATTGATTTTTTTGTGAGATAAGAATGATGACAGCTACTTCAACATCCGCTGTTCGTGTGTCTAAAGCTCAAAAAGTTTGTAGGCAACTATAGCTCAGTCTCAACTTCATACAAATGATGAACCCATCGGCGTAAATTTAAGTTAAGGTCAAACACACCGAGGCGGACACCCCTTCAAGAGATGAATGTTGCCGACCGCTTGCTTCTCTAGTTATACCAAATTTAGTAACAACCGCAGGATAGCAATACACAGCAGTTTACAGCTCCACAGGGCTGCGTGAACCCAGACAATATCCTTATATCTTGGTACTACTTAGCAGCAGTGCACGTAATAACCCCTCTGTTAAAACTGTTGTTCAGGACTGTGTGCAACATACATACTCGCGCTTCCTACCTACTTGGCTACTGTAACAACCATTGTTCTAGGCTACGCGCAACATTTTTGTTCTCATTCATGAAATGTTTGAATTGGGGACATTTCCGGGGACAGATCATCCAATACGGGGACTGTTCCTGGAAATTGGGGACGTCTGGTTACCTTAATCAAAACATATAGGGTCCCAGCCATAGCACTAGCCACCAAACATTTTTTTAACTTTGCCTGATTTCCTTAGCAAAGAGACTAAACACAACTCACCTACTCTCTTCCAGCAGCCGCTTGTTTGTGAGGGAGCCATGACAAGTCGATCACCAAGTGCAGCGGAGTTTCGCAGCTCAAGGAAGAACATTTATGATCATTACTTTATGGAAATGCAATCAGACCAAGATGCTAAGGCAGAAGAACTACCACGTCTGCAGTGTAAAATGATTATTATGATGATTATTACTTCATGGAAATGATCCGCTGCACTCGGTGATCGACTTGTCATGGCTCCCTCACAAACAAGCGGCTGCTGGAAGAGAGTAGGTGGGTTGTGTTTCGTCTCTTTGTTAAAGAAATTAGGCAAAGTTAAAAGATGTTTGGTGGCTAGTACTATGTCTGTGACCCTATATGTCCTGTTGATGAAGTTAGGTGCTGTTCTGAGCATTATTTGTGTCTATAGAGTGGCGTTCTGGTTGAGGTTTGTTTATTGCTCCTCAGACCACTGTGTATTACTATCCTGTGGTCGTTACTAAAGTTGGTAGAACTAGAGAAGAAAGCGGTCGGCAACATTCATCTCTCGAGGGGGTGTCTAACTCGGTGTTACGGTGTGTTTGACTGTAACTTAAATTTACGTATATCCCTTTAAGCTCCTCAAGACTCAGTGCTGACGTTTTTACGTCTCAGCGGGATTTTACGGTTCTCATGTGATATTCGGTTGTCTTTACCACCTACAACAAACCACTATCATGGAGGCGTGTCCCGACCTCAGAAAGGTCTGGTGATTTGAAAGCATCTCCCAAAAAGGAGATTCGAATCCCTCAGAGTCTAAAATCATTTCGTGGGTTTTGTCACAGTTAAGCCGGTGCCATCGCCCTTGGCTTCAAAATTTGGGTTGCTTCTAAATACTCTGGATGGGTCAGATTCAGGGGACAAATTTCACCCAAAGTCTGAGTTTGAAGCCGTTTGGCTGAGTTTTTTAGTTCCTCAAAGTCTCTGTCTTCTCTTTCTAACATCCTTCTGCTGTCCGTCATCTGTTATCTGCCTCTGTGTCCACTCCAGTCCTGTCAATGAGGCTTTGAGAGGGAGATAAACTGAGGCCAGAACTCATTATTCAGAATTCATAAGCGTCAATGACGCAGATCTTGGCCCAAAAACATGTCCCCCCTTCATGGTTTTTTAAGGCTGTTTGTTGTTGTTTTTGAACCGTGACTTAGAGGCCAGACAACTTGGAGATAAACAAAGCTGTGAATCTGTTGGTGTTCCTGCCAATGCTGACCAAACACAGTCTGGCAACCATGCCCGGCTGGGGCTCTAATGAGTGTTCTCCAAAGGGTCAACGTCTTAGAGACAATGAGCGAGACAGACACGAACCACACACAAACCATAATCAGGTCAATTAGAGTTGTGTAATTTTAAATTCTGAGGATGTCCGTCATCTCCCGAGAGAGACAACGCAAACCAGAGCGGCGTCACGAGCTCCAAAATGATTCACAAGTTAAATCACATAATGTTTTGTGTACGATCAGAGAGTAAACTGCAAAAAAAGGGTGACATGTCCTCTTTTTGGGGGGCTGTCTGACTTTGTCCGGGGGAGTTTATAAAATCCTTCAAATGTCCGGGGTTTTGTATGGAAGTTTAGAGTTTGTGTCTCATGGACTTACTGAGTTAGAAGCGTGTAAAAAACACTCGACCCGACCCGAAAAACTCTCAAAATTTACAATGCGCGACTCCGTGACTCCGCCCCAGCGTAGTCGTGTCCTCGTTTTGGGGATTCAGAATATGGTCGCCCTGCGCAAAAACTCGACTCTTACTGAAGGTTTTTTTCTTATTTTACAGCGAAAACATCCACCTGACAGACTAGAAAAATGTGTTAAGATATTAAACATTGAAAACAAGACCAGAACTGCTTGAAATGAGGAAGAATAAATGAACTCAATTTTCTAAAATGAGACATTTTCTCAATTCCAGACACTTCAAAAGTAAAAGTTTCTCATTAAACTGGCAGTTTTTACTGATTGTAAGTGATTCGGCTTCTATTTTTGTTGAGAAATATCTTAAGAAACAAAACATCTGATGGGTTTTTCAGTTGAATGAATCCCAGGAGACACTTCATGTGTTTTTGTTCAAATGTTTTTTAAAAGTTTAACCGCTGGAACGACAAAATAAAAAAGTTAGAAAACTCCGGCTGACTTTGTTTATGGAGGTTAAGACCCTAAAACAACAGTGTTGGTTAAAAAGCTGATTGGTCTGGATTTTGTTTTAAGAGAAGCGTTTATCAGGACTGAAGGTCTGACATTGTGAAGGAGCCTCTGCGAGGACAGAAGCTGGAACTTTCTGTCCTCGAATTGGGGACATGGCCTCTCTATCTCGTGCTGAAATCTGAGGATAGAGGATGTACTGCGCAGATCATAAAACATCTTCTGTTTGAATTTTTTGTTCTCTGAATAAGTAGAGCTGACAAATAGAGAAAAGCAGATTAACTGTAAGAAAACAGATAAAGATGCAGTGAGGAAGAGCTTGTACGGGAAAAACAGATACGGTGTGTGTGTCTCTGCTCCGACTGCACCGTCTCCTTCTTCCTGCCACCTGTTCCTCCTCAGTCGATCTAATTAACAACATAATGTTAACAGCTTCGATCGTACCGTTTTAATTTGCCTTGTGCGCCTGTCCTCTTCTTTAGCACCAGCTAAGACTTTACGCGCTGATATTTGATTTAATTTGATTTGATTACATTGATTGAAGGATGTAGATGGATATTTATATAAATATTTACGCACACACACACAAACAGAGGGAGAGAGAGAGAGAGAAAGACGGGGCGAGGCAGACGGGGCGAAATGACTCATCCTTGAACTGGGCTGAAATTGATTGTGTCAAACCAAGAGGAAAATATGTTCTCCCTCAGGAAAGGAGAAGGACAGAGACGAGGCTGGAGGGTCAAAAAGAAGAAAGTTAAAGGGTTCTCCTAAGACCAAAACAAAAGCACACAGAGGGACTTGATAAACAAAGAAACACACAACAATAAGAGACATGTATGAGCTGCACTTACCATAAACAGAGAGGTCAAACCCTTCACCTGAAAAACTGAGACATGACTTTATATTTGACTGTAGGAGAAAAACATGCAGCCCGGCGACAAATTAAACTTTAGGGTCAGAGTGTTTCTTTTTTCTTTCTTGACCCTTTTCTCTGATCATTTCTAAAACCTGTTTTATCGACTTATAACCTGCAAATATTAAAATGCTCTCACTGTTTTTTCCTTTTCAAGCCCTTCCACATCCTTTTAGGGTTAAATTACGATTATTCAGACTTGGCTCGGTGGCTCCCTGGTGTTAAAATGAGAGATCGGAGGAGTTTAAAGAGCAGGCCAGAACAATCAGGGGTTTAAGCTTTATCATTAGCCAAACACAGGGGTCACCCACAAGATCTGTCTAGGGATACCTGGCTACGCAACTTCATCTTCTAGGTATCTTAGACTTACGGTCCTTACACAGGTCTTACCTTTATGTGCGATTATTTCGGATGTCAATATTTTTCTCATACCTGTATCCTGTCAATACAAGCGTTCACATCAGCGACGTTTTCCCGTCCTGTGATTTGCAGCATTTATTTTTTACAATCACGGTCGATTTTTCTAAAGTTTCGCATACTGTGTGTCCTCTTCTGACCAATCAGATTTTATGTTGTTGCGACGTCTGATTCACCGGTATATCCAACATGGCCGACCGTGTCGGAGAACAGAGTGATTTTTGATAAAAGACACAAATATTACAAAGATAACGACCTGAAGGACGACTTGTGGAGAGTCATAGCGTCGGATTTCTCATATGACGATGGTTTGTGAGCTTTAACAGTTTGATAAACGTCTTTGTTTTAACTTTCATCTGTGCTAAGTAACTTTAGCTCGTAAGCTAACCTGTTCAGATACAACATACCAAATGTATTTCCACTGTCTTAAACTCAATCACAGCGTTGCTGTCACAGCACCATTAGGTCTCGGTTGTTACCTTACGTTTATGGATTATAGTTTAATGTGTCAGTACATGCTATCATGACAGACAGACATCTCAACACTAGAGTCTAATCAGAACTGAAAAACACTCAGTCTGCTGTTGTGTCAGTGTCAAAATTCGCCTCAGAATATTTCGTAATTTTGCGTCATATCTTTGCGTCGTTCTCGGTGTGTAAGGACCTTTAGACTTAGACTTTCTCTATTGTTATTGCTCAGAGAAAAAACACAGCTGTGATTCCTCTTTACAAATGTCGTTGCTCGGTTACCATATTACAGCATTGTATTCCTATGGTGTTTAATTTAAATGTAAGAAAAATAAAAACAGTAAAAACTAAGTGTAAAAACAAAAGTCCAAAAGTACAAGAAGTTTGATTTCGTGTGATTCAGTTGGATCAATTTTTTTGACTGCATGTAAATGTACTGAAAGTGATTTTTAATCAACTACAGCCTCTTTTTTAAGACCAGAAACCAAACCAAGAAACAAAACCAGCAACAACAGAGGAACTTTTTAAATCTCTAAATCTATCATCAGCTAAACACAAAGTCAACGTCTGTGGAAATGAATTGCAGGTCTTAAAAGTTCTCGTAGGCTCAGCTCACTGCAGTGTACACGTGTAGGTTACACTCTTCAAACAAGCCTTATTAACCGAAGGTGAAACCAACCTGCTGGGCCACAGCTATTAATAGGCAGCCTTTAGGTATTACCAAGGTCAAACCCTCGACCTTCTCAAATTTGACGTATGACAAAGCTTCCTGATGCAGGAAAAGGAGAGTGACTTTAGCTTAACTTTGTTTGTCTCCTCACAAATGAAGAAAATTCTCATCTAAATGTTCAATGATGAGCAGGACTATCAATAAAAGTCACTCACAGCTCAAACAAACTGATGAGCAGAGAGGCGGTGACAGCATTATGCAGTAATACTCCTTTTAAAACTTGTTTGGAGGTCAGGGCGAGTGAAAAATCTCAGTTAATGCTCCGTCCTTACCTCTGTCCTCTGGGTGTTATCTAAGTGAACATGGCCGTAATAAGTCTGCTGTCACTCTGATCCACAACAGGAAAGGAGGACTGAGGAAATTCATTATCGGAGGAAAAGATGAGGAAAGGCACTCTTCACTCGACAACTAGGAAAGAAAAAAACCTTGTATGTTGCTCGTATACTTTTTCTGGACAGTGATTATAGTGTAAAGGAGTAAAATCTCAGAGCTACTTCCACGTATCTTTGCCCAAAACAAAAGAAAGTTTCGATTCTAAGGAGGGCTTCGAGATGTTGGATAACCTGACAACCTTTTAATTTCACACGCTGCAATTTCAGGTTATCAGGTGGGGCGTGTGAATCTTACCGACAGCAGCCAGAAGAGTTTACAGTCCCCGGAACAAAAGTGAGGAGAGAGAAAAGTGAATAAAAAGTTTTGAAGGAAACAGTTTATCTAATGTGTTGACTAGGCTTCTTTTTTTTTCACCTAAAATATTTCCTATTCTTTACAGCTACAGCAGAAAAATGGTGGAATTAGAGCTTGTGTGAAATAACAGAGAATAGTTCACATAGTATAGATGGTTAGTGTACTGCGTCCTTGAACAGATGGTAAATGGAAGAAAAATCTGTTATTCTTTTATTTGAGGTCTTTGGAAGGCTGTGCCACTCTCATCTATCCCTCGGTAAACAAACCAAAGGCCAGTCAATAATTGATCACAACAAACAAACACAGCATAGAAAATATAAAATAAGATAATATATTAATGCAAGGTTTTATTACTGGAATTATTTTCAGAAAAACACGAGAACCTTAAGGCGTCAAGCGAGTCTTTGTTGAGCTGGTCTGTTCACTTTCTCACATCCTCACAGTTTTTCCAAAATGGTGCGCCGCAGACTCGTGAAAACCAAAGTGCAAATCTCTCCCTGCCTGATATTTCCACACATGCAGTAAATCTCTACAATTACAAGAGTAAATCTGCTGTTTCTGAATTTGAATCTCTTCCAGTGACAAGACTGCACTGTATTATATTCCCAAATGAACTGTATGGGAGTTCTGCAGCTGTGCATCCGTCAGCAATCTGTCCTATTGTCATGTAAATATGTGGAACATATGACTCTGTGTCGTCGTTATAAAGACCAGCTGAAAAATGTTTCTGTCACAGCTAGATTTGCCCAAAAGAAGCATAAGTGATTGTAATAGTCGGATGTTGACAGTGTGTTATTTGTCTGTTGAGAGTTGGAATACAGAGTGACCGATCGACCATCTTCCAGCGTTTCACATCTACCTTCACGTCTTTTCTTAATTGTTTCCTCATCTTCAAACACCACCAGCGCTCTCGCCTGCAGTCACCGGGTTAAAGAGTGAAATAAGAAAACAATAAGAATGTCAAAAGTGTTTTAATGGGACAAAAAAATGCTCCAAGCTCTGATTAATTAATTGACCGTGACTTTAACCCCTGCTTAAATTAAATTGATTTAAGATGAGGTGCCTGCGGACTCTGAGAAATCGAGCTGTAAGACGTGTAATTCACCCTCCAAAATCAGCGCTCATTGAGACACTGAACAAATGTTTTCAGCTGTATCCAAACCACTAAACCATAAAAAACATGGATATTGTCTGAGTGGTGTCATTCGTTTCTTTAGCAGTTTTATGGAATAAATCTAACTTTCTGTAGAAACCTGTTCGCTCAAACTTAGTTATAGAAAAAGAACCACTTAGACCAAAAAGTTTCTTTTTAACCTTAATGTAAACATAGTTATTGTTGCTCTAAAGGAGGGCGTTTAGAATGGGTGTCTATGTGGCTTCTGGGGTTTTCTGCAGCCAGCCTCAAGTGGTCATTTTCGGAACTGCAGGTTTTTGCACTTTGCTGTCATGTCTCAAAACTGGAGGCAAGGCAAGTTTATTTGTATCGCACCATTTATACACAAGGCAATTCAAAGTGCTTTACAGATGCAAGGAAATACATAGACACTAAAAAATGGAGATTAAAATGAATTAAAATCAATAAGACAAACACATACATTTTTTTCATCTGTTCCATATTTGCCCTGATTAGGATAAGATAAGATAAGATACTCCTTTATCATTTATGAAAACCATCGTTTCTCTTTGTCTATCTCAGACGGTATTAGTTGCACTAGTTTGTACTAGTAGTTGTGGAGGTCCAAACTTATTAACTGATGGGCATGTCAAGCCACCAGTCCCACTGACCGAAGCATTTACTGAACTAAACAACAAAACAATAAGGTCGAAAAAGTGATTTAATGACAAAGACTAAAAGCTGTTATACTGTCAAGGAGGGCTAAAGCGTACTTATGAAGAGGGAGTCAAGATTTAAGAGTAAAGACCAGAGATAAAGAAAAACTCAAGTTCGACTTTTTAAGTGCCAAAGCTGGAGTCTGGTCTTCTAAGATATGAAGAAACCTGCAAACAGAACCAACTTTACAGCTGGATTCTCTCAATTTTCTCCTACTGCTCCGTTTTTGTGAGTCCTAAAAGTTTTTAAGCTTCATGAAAATTTGGCAAGTCAAAAAAACAAACTGTAAAACTATATTGCATCTCAATATGTAGTAGAGACTTGTTCGTTTAGGTGTAAAAGTTTTACTAAAATCCATTAGCTATGATTATGGCATGAATCAAATATTACTTTCAGGCTCGGCTGAACTGACTGATTTTATAAAATTTCTGCATGTAGCATAAAACACTAGAAATTAAAATTTTATTTCCTTTTAAAGTGGTTTTATAGAAAATGCAAATGGTAAATTTAACATTTTTGTTCAAGTTTCTGATGGTAGAGCAAAGAAATCTTTACATGATTGACTCGGACCGTTATAAGGAACGACCAAAATTTCTCAAAAAAGTTAAAGGACAGCCTTTCACCTCACCAGATTGGACTGTAACGCTCTTCTGTAATCACATGCCAGGACTCGCCAAAGGTCAAAGTGTCATCCTGTGCACTGGAGATTGAAGACTGAACTCTGTGCATGTGTCTGTGTGCTGCTGCTGCTGCTGCTGGTTGATGTGAAGCTAATGGTGTGGATAAATTGATACTGATGCTTTTCCCAACTCAGCCACTCACTTGTGGCCAAACAAGTCCCCTGACAGAGAGAATGTACGAACCAGGAAAGGACGAGAAGAAAGGAAGGAGGGGGAAAAAAACGTCTGCCTTTCATCTCACTCTGGCAAATTCACCTGTCTTCAATGAGAATTAATCAGCACAAACCTTTTTGATTGAAGGATATTTACTCTAACTCTCCTTTTTCTTCCCCGTTCAGTCATAAATTTATTGGCCTGACAGCACGAAAATCATCCAAATGGAAAAGCGAAAGAATTTGACTTTGATGTCTTTGAAGGAAAATGTCTTTGGTCATTCTCAGTTTGATGTCGGCTCGGTTTGATAAGGTTGGGATCCATACCCCCGAGGAACAGCCTTTTATTTTCTTTAATCGTTGAATTTTCCATTAGTGAGTAAAATGTCATGTTTTCTTTCATGTGGAAATAAACATGACATCTTTTAAACCGTTTAAAGGGTTTGTTTTGCTTCCTGTTACTGGGTTTATTGGTCTCGTATCTGAACCCTGACCTAAATACGGATCCCATTGTGGTTTTATTTAAATGAAATAAAAGCTTGAATGTCTGTAACATGAAGGCTGTCTGCATTTTCTGAGGAAGAAAGTTGACTTGACTGCACCACAGCGGCTTTTTATGTAAATTTGTGGCTTCACATCTCACTGTGGGTGGAAAGAAAGTGACACTGTCCACAAGTGGCGCAATCAGAGTATCAAGTCATTTTAGTGGTCTCTGCTGGCTGGGAGATGGATCTTCTGTGGTCTGGATCCCACATAGACTGCTACCCTTTAAAGGCATGGTTGACGATTGGAGAGATTGGTAATTATTATGAACCTCGTTTCTATGGCGATCATGGTCTGACAGTGCGATCTCGACAAAGTGAAGAGAAAAAAGGAATTGAAGAAAATCCGTTCACCCTAGAAGGTGCAGGGCTGCAAAAACATTAACCAATGAGAGCCATCCATCCCGGACAGCTCTGATTGGTCAATCTTCTGCTCTGCCTCTCCATCCAATCACCTTGCTGTATTCGACACACCCCTCTCGTGTAGTTCCGACTCGTCCCCTCCCACTGTCTCCACCACAATTTTTTTTTGTAGGATGGTAGGGAAAGGTCCCGCCCTCCTTCACCTCTGATTGGCTAGAAAAGCTAAAAACATCATCACACGCTCAAGCCAAACACGGGCTGTCGGCTCTGTACATCAAACAGAACATTACAGAACATTATCACACTTCTGAATCTCCTAACCCTAACCCTAACCAATTGGAGCCCAGCACATCAGAGGCGAAGAAGGGCGGGACCTTTCCCTACCATCCTACCAAAAAAAAAAATTGTGTTCCGAACAGCTCCTATTGGTAAATCTCCTGCTCCGCCTCGCCATCCAATCACCTCGCTGTATTCGACACACCCCTCTCCTGTAGTTCCGACTCGTCCCCTCCCACTCTGAGCTCTGAGCGGCTAAAAGTAGCGTAGCAGCTTAGCTACACGAGCTTTGATGGAGAAGGATGGAAAAAAAACACTTCTGCTTGACCCACCACCAAAAGTGCTAAAAAACTGCAAGCTGACGGAAGAAAGGGCGAAGACGAAGAGGAAATGTGACCAAAAGAGGAAACAAACTCGAATAAACATCGGGTCATTCTTCGAGTGGTGGAGAAAACTCCGCCAGGATTTGGGCCTGAAAACAGACGCCGAGACAGCAGAATTTTTGTTGGACATGTAATTTTTATCGCCTTTTATTGTGGCGCATGTTACATAAATAACTCTAATTCGTCTCAACGCGGTAGCTGCAGACGGCACCCGCTAGCAGAGATGGCGTTTACTCCCGCTAGTCACTAACAATCCGACATCATGGTGAATCCTATTTGAAGCTAGTGTAGGATCTTGTGCCGGCCGGCTTATCGCTCTGCCAGAGGGGGTGTGTCGTGGGGAGGGAGATACAGGTTCGGGGGGGAGTTATCGTGGAGCACAGAGGGGAGAGGTTTGTGTGTGTGTGTGGGGGGGGTGGGACGCTTTTTTCCAATCTGCCTCAACGGCTCAGTTTTTTTCAACTGCCTCTCAGATCGTCAACTAGGACTTTAAGTTGGACACAGCATGTTGTATCAGGATCCATTTAAAGGAAAAATAAAATACAGTTTCTCATCCTTGTCCTATTAATGATCAAACTGATCTTTTTGGCCTCCAGGCAGGAAGTATCGCTAATCCCGCCCTACTGACTTAGCACTTGTCACTCATCCTGATGAGTTGAGGATGACATCTTGCCTGGGGCTGAGATGATCAGCATCCATGACCACACAGCAGCAGCAGCAGCAGCAGAGGCAGGAGGAGCAGACGGAGGAAATTACATCTGCGGTACAGCATGGAGTTCCTGTTATAATGGCTGCATGCTTAATTTAGCTTTCCGATTCAGATTCCAGCTTTACATTCGAATGTGTATCCTGTAATATTTAATACAATGTTGTCCTGCTACATATCTTCCAGCATCAGGAACATCAGAGGAACATTTGAACGAGGATTCCTTTGTTCCTGCAGCTCTACAACGCCTGCTGGTACATTATTAATGTGAAAAAGTCGCACATCAAAGCTTGAATTTAAAAATAATTGTGCGACACACAAATCTGTCTTACATATATATCGCTTTTTAGTGCATTCCCATTACAAATACACAGACTCTTCTATCTGAATTTATATCTAAAAGCTTAAAATGAAAATAAAATTGGCTTCAACATTCTTCGTTTTTCTATACTAGAGCAAATGTACCTCACAGCCATTTTCTATTTTTTTTTTCACCTGTTGTGTACATCCACGCCTTGAACCTCTTAGGCAAACATCTACTGCAGCAGCTGTAGAAAGCCACAAGGACCCACGCAGCCGTAAATGGCTGCTGCTCATTAAGACACATGACCGTCACCGCCATGGCACCGATTCAGACGCGGCGAGCTTGGATTACAATCTTTTTCAACGCACACCGTCACCGAGGTGTCTGTGTGAATGCTGCCAAGGCCGCCTTCATTCATTAGCACATTCGCTCCCATTCACGCTCCGTCTTTTTGTTCACTCGTTTCTTGCCCTTCTGCCCCCTTTTTCAGTCGGAGTCAATGCGTCTTAATGGCGTGGCTTTTACAGTTAATGAACATTATTGGTAAAACATCTAAATGCTAACGGAAAAAGTCAGAGCAATTATCGGATATAATGACTAAACAGAACAGTAAATAGGTGGATTGAAACATTAGCCTTGTTCACACCTTCATGAATCTAATATCCTTTGTACAAATATACTTTAAAATGCGTCTGCGGTTGTCAGAGCAGGAATACGTCAACACATATCTGAATCCCACAACCTTCAGCATCAGAACCACTCTGAAGTGTTCGCTGCGTGATCTGGTAAAATTTGATAAGTGATTCAGGAGATCAAATTTAATGAAATCACACAGATTCTTGTCCTCACTCCACCTAGATATGCGAGTGATGAGCCTCTGGAGGGTGCAGCCGCATTTCCCCCTCATTTCCATCCATTAAATCAGTGCGTTTCTGGTTTTGGTCAAGTATCAGCTCTGAGAGATGAAGCAGAGTCTTCTGTTTTTGTCCAAGGCTACTTGCGAGGGCAGAGATGGAGAAAAAGATTTCGTAAACATCTCATGTTTCAAAATAAAAGTGCCAAAGGGTTTTTAGGGGAATTATTTTGTTCCACTTTTGTGAAAAAAAGCAGTTAATTATCTCCTCATCTCCACCCATGAAGAACAAACAATCAGCCTAAATTTTGGTTTAGCACTGACGTTTTGTCTAAAGGTCAATTCAACAGTTAGTGTGTGAAATATCGGCTTCATTGTCTGTGTAATAATGTTTCACGGCCCTGATTATAAAGCTGGATGTATAGTGTGACGATGAAATTGCATTTCCTTAATGACAGAAATATGAGACACTTCACAGACAGAGGTGCAGAGTATGTGACAGGTATCTTAATGGTTGTGAACATCGTTGCATTTTTAATGAAGCTAATTTCATTACTCTTTCTCTTTTCGTTTTAATCATAATTTACATCACAGCGCAGATGCAGGAGCGCATCCTTTGGCAGAGTTACATTTGAAAACAAAGGAAATTAATAAAAGGCATTCAACACCACTCTCCTCCACATGCTCTGGGTCATAATTTTACTCATTTACAACAGTTGTGGATTCTCAGTTTAAGCTGCATAAGGATACATTTGCTCTGTAGACTCCCACAAACTACACTGCTGTACGTTGTAAAAGTGGGTGAATGAGACCGCATGATAAGTTTGTGACTTCCTATTTTCCATTCATCGGTCTTTAAATCGGACTTGATCAAACCGTAGACTGTACATAGAATGGACTAGTCTCGCCAACTCCTCAGTAAGGAAAGTCGCCAGTGGCGGTTGTTAAGTTTAGATGATGTCATCACCTTATTTGCATAATTTCTCAATCAGTGTGTTTTTGATGCACACCGGCTACCCGTTAAGAAGAGTAACATCGATACCTGCTTTCATGTCCGAGTCTCTAAACTTCAAAAAAGTCGCTAGATTTGTTGCTCGGCGCTGTTTTAAGAATAAGTTGCTTAGGGGGGTCTGAAAAGTCAAGCTAAATCTAGCGACACTAGGTTGGCAACACTGGAATGGACGCCGTCTGCCTCCTCGCTGGATTAAGCCACTTCGAGAACAGCACCCTCTGGTGACGGGCTGCAGTATAGGTCATAAATCCCGCCTCCTCCAGAAATCTTTACGGAGCTGTGGACAAACTTTAGAAATTAATGCTGCGTTTGAGTTACCTTGGAAGTCAGAAGTCGGAGCTGAAAATGACGTCACACCCGAGTTCCCAGTGTTTCAGTTACCAAGTCAGGAAAAAGCAAAATTGGAGGCAGAAACAAGATGGCTACATCTACCAAAGTTATTTCAGCGCTTTCCTTATATTCAGACAAGGCAAGCGCTAAAATGACTCTGTAGTTCATGGACATTTCAGCAAATGTTTTTCTGATTTTGATGCATAGACTGTATATAGAATGGACGCCGTCCTTCTCCTCGCTGAGTGAAGTCACTCTGAGAACAGCACCCTCTGCTGACAGGCCGCGGTATAGCTTATAAATTCCGCCTCCACCAGCAAAGCTTTGGGCTGTGGACAAACTTGTGATGTTGACATGTAGTTATTGTCAGACTGGTTTGTGCTCAAGTCCTCTTTTTCTGTGAAGCTCCGTTTTTAAAAGTTATTAGTAGTTTCATGTTTTCTGTGATTGACACCTGATACAGCCTATTGGCGTTCAGGGATTGTGTAGCTCACCCGGGGGATACGCTGCTTGAGCCGAGCGTCATCACAGCGACTCTTAACGACTCTCCCGCCGAATGCCCACAACGCTACTGCGCAGTGCTGGTTTCAGGAAATGAAGAAAAATCGTGGAGAGAGCTTTTTGGCTTTAAATCCGTATACAGGCGGGAGGCAGAACCAAGTTGTCTATAGTTTATACAGTCTGTGTTTTGATGCAATGAAGACAAAGCGATTTTTTAATGAAATGACATTTTATTGCAATTGTGTCGGGGGAGAACTTGCAAACAACACGTCATCTTCATTGATATCAGTTCACTCCGAAGCAGGCTTTGCCCCCTGGTTGCGCATGCACCTTGTATTGTTTGTACACAAGAAACCCGTCAATTACCAGATACTTTGTCTGGGCATAACTCTGCAGACTCTTTAGTTATCTCCACATCAACAGAGTGTTGTATGCTGAGTTTTAAAACCTTGTGTATAGTTAGGAGTTTCAGAATAACCAAAGTCCAGACCACGTCAGGGCTTTATGGTTCCATGAACAGAAATACAGAAGAGCTACAGTTCCTGGTAGATGTGGCAAATTTTCAGCACTTGTCCCTCTGACTCATTCTTGATTTCCACCACTCAATTTCAATCACAATTTCAGTCACTGGTAAGTTTTTAAAGTTTAAATAAACCATGAGAGTTTTGCCAAAGCTGTCATCTGAAGTCTTTACCCGTCCTAGCCCTGCGATAGACTTAAATGTGTTTTATCATAGGTCTTCAGTCTAGTCTGAGGTGAATCAGGTTGTTCTCATTTGTCTAGTTATATATATTTTTTAAGAGCTACAGCAAAATCTGTCCTTTTTTTACTTCAAAAATCTCCAGTTATATTTTAGAAGAGTTTGTCCTCTAACCTTAAAGTGTACAGGAAGCAGCACATTTTTTCCCACCTCCTATAATGTTGTAAGCTTCTGAAATAGACACAGAGGGGAAAGGTCATGGGCAACAAGTGCTGAGAATTAAGGAGAAGCAGCTGGAGGAACAGGGTTAGGGTTAGTACAGAGCAGATGCAGACTGGGGTCCACTCACTGATATTGATTTCTACTTTTTTGTCAGTTAATTACATTGTTGACCCCTGACATCAGCTATGACCCAATCGACCCTAAACCCACTCTGATAAATATAGACCTGTTTCTTCACCTGTTGGCTTGATTTACTTGATTTGAAATAAAGATTGTCCTCCAGGTGAAAAGTGCCTGACTAGAGATCAGGCACTGTATGGATCCTCTCCTCAGCTTAGCACTGATTTCTATCGATTTAGTGAACCAGCGACGAGTTCAAATCAATGTCGTATTGATGCAGGAGAAGTTGAGTCCTGCTCTGTACATGTAACTGTCACACAGCATTACATTTCCTCCGTGTTCTGCAGTGTGCTCAATTCTCAACAATCTTACGCAATGGAGGTGGTTTGGGACTACACACATGCACGCACTCTCACACAAACGCACACACCGCAGTCTCACGTTAAGGGTTTGTGTCCCTCAGCGCGGTAAAAGGCGCTGCGGGTGATAAAAGCTCACGCGCACCTCGCGCTGCTCCGGTGGCCGTTGGAGAGAGAGGAGCGCACCTCTCTGGACCGGGAGCGCACGGCAGCCGGAGGGGCGGGTCTGTCGTGAAACTTACAGTTGCAGTTTAAACGTTCCTTCATTTGTCAAGTGCTCTCTCGGACCGCGAGGCAGAGCTGGTACTAATTTACACACTAATTGAAAGCTGCCACATGCGCGTGCGGTGCCGCACAGTCCTCCTCTGTGCGCCCTCGCCTCTTCAGATGGGTTGACAGACAGAGCGGCACCGGTACCCGGTGGTCGGTGCAAACTTCGGGGGGCTGGTTCAAACTTTAGCCCGGAATGATCGTTTGCAACGTGAGCGTGAGCTGTGTGCACTGTACCGGGGGAGGAGCTGGCGGCACGGCGGCGACAGCAGCGGCGGCGGCAGTGGACGCGTACGAGCAGGTGCCCGGGTCTCTGCCACCCCCGACCCTGAGCGCAAGGGGGCACCTGGTGGTGGCGGTGTGCCTCGGCTTCATCGGCACCTTTGGCTTTCTCACTAACTTCATCGTGCTCACGCTGTTCTGTCGGTACCGGGCTCTGCGCACGCCCATGAACCTGCTGCTGGTGAGCATCTCCCTCAGCGACCTGCTGGTCAGCATGCTGGGCACCCCGTTCAGCTTCGCGGCCAGCACCCAGGGGCGGTGGCTGATCGGACGCGCTGGGTGCGTTTGGTACGGGTTTGTGAACGCATGTTTGGGTAAGCAGCTGTTTTTTCTTTGTCTTTGGCACGTGTCATAGAGACCCACGACTGAAAGAAGCACGCGCGATGAGAAACGAGACCTCAAAATTTCAACCTGATCTTGTCGTTACTGTTTAAAACTGATATGGGGGAAAGTGGCAGTGTTTAATTCAGTGTTTAATTCATGTTTATAAAAGTGGCTTGCGTCTGAGTACGTTACGCACATTCATCCAAAGCGAAGTAATTTATCCAAAGTTGCAGCATTTCTGAAGCAGCTCATACACGCACGGTTAGAAACAGCTGTCTTAACATGATTAAAACCCCGCTGAGACATTTCAGTCTGAAGTCAATTTCTATTACAATCCTATTATGTGTTGAGGACAGTGTGCCGTTCACTGCCAATAGTACTCTACCACACTGTAAACCTGCAAAATGGCTTTCCCATAAGGAAAAATCAATACGGTAGAGTAATGTCAGGTTTTATAACAGGAGCGGCTCAACAAAACAACCTGTAATAATAGGATTTCTGGTTCTATTACTTAATAAATCTGCTCAGTCTGAGCTCAAATGTAGACTCTCTCTGGTGCACTCAGTTCTGTTGAAAACCTGTGACCTCTTCACCTCTCAGTTTGTGCACAATCACTTTTCACACCACCGGGGATCAATATGTTCGCACCACTGCTGAATGGAAAAGGTCTTAATTCTCTGGCCAACATTTAGTGACCTCTGTTTTACTTAAAGCCCTGTGATTGATGGCACATGTCAGGAAAGAATCAATCTGTCAAATGGGTGAACCACTGAGGTCTAGTTCCGCCTCGGAGACCTCTTCACCTGCTATTTTTGTAACTTTTACTGCTCGGGGTGTTTTTGTTGCTCTGCATTAGTTTCAGGATTTAAAATATGTTCAGCCGCAGAAACCTGTTGTTGAGAATCTATTTGTTTTTGCTCTTCGGAGTCTGAGCTTACTTTAAGGTGTACTAAAATGTCACTGTTGTTGCTCCTAAATCAGCTGTTTTTTCCCGGGAGTTTGGACTTGTGGAGCTCTGAGGTGCAGTTAGGTGGTCTCGACTTTAAATCAGGTGTTTCCTCTTTGGACTCGGGCTGCAGGATGTTGTCGGTGTTGCTGTTAAATCTCTTGTTTCCTCTTAAGAGTTTGGACTTGCTGGAATCCATTGCTGGTTTTAAATCAGTGTGGTAAGGGGTCTAAGTGAAGTTATTGCACTGTCTGGACTTGAATTCAGGGAGCTTTAAAAAACTGCTGCTCTACAGTCTGTGTTTTTGTCTTTGTGGATATGAAGTTAAAATGAAAGTTGTCTTGCACTTGAACTGCTTATATCCTCTAAGTCGTTGCTTTAAAATCTTTGGTTTTCTCAATGAAGTTTGGTCTTGAAGAAATGCTTTACCCAATTAAAGGGATATTCCGGCATAAAAGTCTTGGTCTGATTGCATGTCCATGAAGAAATGATCATAAATGTTCTTCCTTGAGCTGCGTCACCCCGCTGTAGTCTGTAATGGATTGTCTTGAGGTCTCGCTAAAAAACAAACGGCTTCTGGAAGAGAGTAGGTGAGTTGTGTTTAGTCTCTTTGCTAAAGAAATTAAGCAAAGTTAAAAAGATGTTTGGTGGCTAGGACCCTATATGTCCTGTTGATGAAGTTAGCTGCTGTTCTGAGCATTATTTCTGGCTATAGAGTGGCGTTTTGGTTGAGGCTTGTTTATGGCACCTCAGACCGCTGTGTATTGCTATCGTGCGGTCGTTACTAAAGTTGGTATAACTGGAGAAGCAAGCAGTCAGCAACATTCATCTCTCGAGGAAGTGTCTAACTCATTGTTAAGGTGCGTTTGACCCGGAATATCCCTTTAAAGCTCCTGTGAGGAGCTTTAAAACATTTAAGAAATACACTGAAATTCATATTGATGCCTTTCTATGATATCCTAAAGAAAACAATGATGAATTTGACTGTTTTTACATCGCAGTTTTAATGCCTGAAGCTGGTGTGAAAGATGCTCCCAGTTGTTGGATTTTGGGTGGCCTTACAATCTCCTGTGGTAAATAAAGCAACCTTAACGCAAGATGTTAAAAATGTCAATTTAAAAGCACCGCAAACAACCAGTTTATGAGGCAATCTCCTCTTTTGGCAAGACAAGAGAAGAGATTATAGATCACTGTCCAGCAATAAGGCATTTCAGCGTGCTTCACATAAGGTCAACACGAACAGCATGACTTGTACTGACCCTTAACACTGTGGGGCTGCCAGCGCCGGACAAGTCTTAATGGAGAAAATGGAGGATGAAGATAAGGCGCCGAAGAACAGCGAGGCATTGATGCTTTTAGACTGTAAACAAGGTCATTTAAAGCTCCTGTAGGGAATTTCAAAAAAAATATGAAAAAAACTGAAATCAATGATCTCTTTATGACCCTAGATTTGTAAACAAGACCAAAAACAAGAAGTGCATTTACTTTTGAGCAGTTATTTTTAATGCCTGCTTTGGCGCCAGAATCCACACAAACAAAGGTTCCTTACAGTGTCTTTAAAGGCTCTGTTTACTTAAGTTGATATCAATGGTTGATGTAAGTTTTAAGAACAGTTAAAGCTACTGTGAGGTTTTCCTTTTTAGCTTTATAAAGGAGACAAAAATTCAAATTGATGCCTTTTATGATAAACAAAAGCAAACAACGACAACATTAGTAACAAGACTGATGGTTTTTAAATCATATTCTAGTATGAGGGGGTAGGTGTCAGCCTAGCAGCTAAAGGAAGCCCTGTTTTCACACATTTTGTTTGTCAGAAGATGAGCATGTAGAGGACAAGATAAACAGTGACTGCTTTCACCACAGGGGGCGCCAAAGTTGACACAAACCAAAAATTGCTCACAGGAGCTTTAAAGTATGACTTAATTTGGCATTGCTGTACGTAAAATTTGTTGTCTGTCTGGACTCTAAGTAACATGTCGTAAGATATCACCGGTCTGAAGTCAGTCATTTAACCACAAATCTTTGGGTCATTAGCTTTGATGCCCTCTTTGATTTCTCTGTGGAGTTTCGTTTTTAGGAGTCTATTCATGCTTTTAAAAAGTCCTCTTCTCTCTGATGTTTGGTGTTATTAGTCTTTAATCAGTTGTTTTCAATCTTCAGTCTGGACTCACTTTAATTTATTCCAAATTTAAATGTTTATTGGCATATTAGAGGAAAAAACAATTTCACCAAAGCATCCAGGTACAAATAAATCAAAGGTTGTTGCTCATTAATCAGTTGTTTCTCTCTGGAGTCCTGACTGTGTCTGTTGTTGTTGACGAATCGATGTTTCCCTCTCTAAAATCTAGACTCTGTAATGTTTTAATAAAATGAACAATCAGTTTTGGCATAAAAGTTTTCTAAACTTTTCCCTTAAGTACCAAAGAACAAATTGGTCAGGTGTTGCCAGCGCTTGACAAAGAAGCTGTTTACTCTCTGGAGTCTGTAGCTGTGATGGGTTGTTGCTCTCAACTCATTTTTCTTTTCTCTCCAGAGAGTCTGGACTAGCAGTACAGTACACCAAAGTGTTGTTGTTGCTCTTAAATAAGATGTTTCCTCTCCGGAGTCTACATCGACAGTTAAGTGCAGTAAGGTGTCGTCGGTGTTGCTGTTAAATCTCTTGTTCTCTCTACAGGATTCAGACTTACGAGAATCTGTCGTTGCCTTTAAATCAGAACTTTTTCCTGCTGTAGTCTGGAGTTCAGATCAGGTGATCCTTTTTTGCTGAAATGAGGTGTTTCTTTTGGAGTTTGGACTTGTGAAAGAACAGTGAGGTGTTAGTGCTCTTTCCCCTGAGTCTGGGCTGAAAGGAAGGTGCTGTTGCTCTAATATTGGACTCTGTCTCATGAGTATAACAGTGCGGTAGGGTTTGGTTCGCCATCATCCATCAGCTCATTTATGTTAGTCATCACAACCAGTGTTTCCCCTAAATTCATTCGCCGCTGCTGAATCACGTGCGCCACTACTGTAATTTCACATTCTCATAAATATCAATGCGCCGCTAATGATTTCTACTTGCAATGTGTGAGCACAACAACACACAACGTTATTTCCGACTTGTTTTGAGTCATCAACGAGCGCATCAAATCCTGTCGGACCCTTTTCTATAAATGTGAAGGGTGATGTTCAAGCTAAACACGGTCTATATAACGAGAAGTGCAGGTAACGTAGCGTAACGTGAACGTAACATATGCTCGCTCTGTCCCCTCTGCTTTACTAACACACACCAGCTCTCTAACTGCGGTCACATGATGATTTTAGCGGCTGTGGTGCAACATGTCGAAGATACACTAGGAATCATGGATCACAGAAAACTTGGGCAAGATCATACAGCCTTTGTTTCTGTGGAAAGTGTCTGAATTTGATCTTTTACTGGACTTGGTGTCAAACTAGAAGTTTTTGTCAGTTTTTCCCATGGCATATGGATTTACAGTGGCCGCTACCCCTCCTCAGACCACTTTGACCTGGATTGTTTTCTATCTTCCCTCATCAAATTGAGGATTCTGACTAAATCCCCTTCTAACCCCACTGTGCAGCTACTGATGGCATGAACAGCCTCCCAATATAACCATGTATGCCAGACTCACATCTTCCAAAAAGCTGACGTTTACTCTGTGATGAGTCATGAGTTATATCTCATTTGCAGTTAATCCACGACTTGCAAACTTTTCATGGTTAACTTTCCACTTTCAAGAGCGTTGAATGTTCAGAAGCGGCTGCAGACTAAACAAGTAACAATCAATAACATCAAATAAGTGTGAGCGAGAAGATTTGAGGCCTCACTGTTCAAAGAGACCTGAATGAGAAAAGATTGGATTCTGAAGCGGGGCTGGTCATTGGCTCGCTGAAACGACCGGAGAGCAGAGATGGGAACCCGAGCATCAAAGATTCATGTGAGTAGTGAATGATTGATGACGGTTTGGTCAGGACTGATCAGATAGAGGAAGGACAGGAAGAAATTCAGGCCAGTTTGAAAATTTCCAGAAATAACCCAAAGGGTCAAGTTATTTCAGCTTGTGTTCTGGCTGACGGAAAGCTTCAAAGCTGTGAAAGAACATTATGTACAGGTGTGTACAAAAGCTACGATGTACTGAACTAGTAAAATACTTCAATAAACATTTTTTTGTGATTGTTTGCTGTTTTGTCTTTGTGGGCCTAAAGCCAGGATTTCAGTTTTATCTTTGTTATGTTGTAGAAAATGTTGTGATTTCCAGTGTCTGAGTTCATCCGTGCAGTTGACCCGGTTCTTGGCTCGACTGAGATTTTCAGAGTGAAAGTGAGACGAGTGGGAGGACATGTTGTAGTTCTGTACAACAACACCAAGAGGGAGCATGAGAATACAGAAGAATAGAGGACCAAGTACTGAACCTTGTGGCATCCCACAGTGAATCTTCAACATGCACTACAGCAGTGCAAACTATCATGCAGCCACAGGTGGAGAGAGGAGAGCAGGGAGAGCAGCAGGAGGAGGCAGGAGTGTGTGTTTGAAGAGCCAGGGGACGGAGGTGGTGTAGGCAGGAATCCGTTAAAGAAGCATCTTTTCTCGTGGTGTATAAACAAAAAAGCTTTTAATGTCAGTCAATAGCTATTAGTCATTGATGACATTTGGTAATATAATGATATCGCTGTGTTTCGTTATGTCTGCGTCGTCAACATTTTACATTTTTGAGCAGCCCGCTCTTTCTGACTGTAAACAAAGCCGTTCTCTGCCTCCCCCTGACCTGATTGGTTGTGAGGCATGGTCCACGTTCTTGAATAACGTTCAGGAGCCCAAACAAAGTTAGCGTGCTACAATATTGGACAGTAGAAACCAACCAGAAAGTTCGGAAAATTGTCCGAATCCTCTTTTGGCCACGACTGCCGACACAAGCAAGAAAACAAAGTAAATAGCGGAGACTTTGGCGGAATAACGGGCGCTCAAAAAGGAGGTAGACTGGACAAGAGCTAAAAAGCCGGGTCAACATCAATGCAGCATTTGAGGGACGCTTCAGGATCTTGGTGACCCTGTAACCTTTCTGCTGGACAGGTAAACCTCTTTAAGAAAGTAAGACAAGTGTCTGTAACAGAAGTGTTTCTTGTCAAACGGACCTGCTGTAGCGTGTTGTAGCGCCGCTAAACTGTCCTCCCTCGGGTCCTGGACTATGTCACTTTATCCTAGTTGTAGAAGTCCTGCAAACATTGTGTTTGCTGGTAGTCTGTTGGCATCTACAGTAGCACCAATGCTGTTTACTTTCACCTTGACTGGGCCCCATTTGTAATGATCTGAAGTATTTATCTGCATTATATCGGAATTTAATTGAAACGATACGATCGAGCAGGAGCGTCTGTTTGTGGGCGGGGCTTGTTGGAGCAGAGAGGGAGGGGAGAGGAGGAGCTGAGGGGAAAAGTGGTTTGGAGGGGTCGAGTTTACATTCAAGATTTCTCCTAAAAACTGGAACTAACTCAGATCCTGCCTACCCCACCTTTAACGAGCTAACATTAGCCGAGCTAAACAGTCCCAAATGTAATCTTAATCCTTCGTGTTATAAAGATGCAGGCTTGAAAAGGCTGAATGATATGTTGAAACTGTAGCCTGTTATAAAATTTAAGTAAAAGAGAGGCTCTAATTCACAAGTTTTTAATAACAGGCTGTGAAATCTACAGATGCGGTTAGCACAGCATGCATTAGTCAAGACCACAAGCTTTGTTTGCATACTCCCCCCGCTCTTCTAGCTGCACCATCACTGTAAGAGACCTCACTGATATGATATAGAAGAGTGATGGGAGTGTTGAATGTGATCCTTGTGTGTTGAACCCTGCAGAGTCTGAACTGTAAATAATTGCCGCCTGAGGAGGAGTTTTAACTTGTGCTGCTTTGCCTCTTCAGAGTGCATATTTTAGCAATGGTGTATTTGTGAGAGTATTAAATCGCAATAAGTTAGCAATTTTCTATTCTTCACAGTGCTCTCCTTTCTTTTCAAAAACTTGGTGACAGCAAAAATAATACAAACTAAAATGGTTAAGTGCACTCAGTAAATTTTCTGTTCAGTGTCTGATTATGACTTGTAATCAAATAAACCCCAGGCTAGGAGTGATTTTGACGTGCTACAGCGCTTCAATCAGGACTTTTGTGAAAACTTAAATGATCTATTCAAGGTCCCTGCTGTGTCAAATCCCAAAGGTCAAGTCCCTGCGAAGTTAAATGAGTACTTTTATGCCACACAGAATTCATCTTGATAATTTTTGTCACAGTTAGGCTCCCGAAAGTGCAAAACGCTTCAAGTTATCCGCGATGGGAGACTGTTTGTTCCCACGAATTTGTATTGTAAAATTTTGTGCCAAAGATGTTCTATAACTTATTTTTTAACTATCCTATATCAAAAGAATGGTATAATATTACAGACACAATTAAAAGCAGCTGCACAGTGTAGTTTTTAACAGGTTTTCTCAGTCATGGGGTCACAATCAGGAATTTAAGAAAACAGTACTGGACTATTGAGTGAATACATGCGCTGAAACGATGATTGGAAAGTCTAAATTCAAGAATAAAAATAACCCGCAGAAGTCGTTGGTGACTTTGGGCTATTTAGTTACAGACGATGGGACCATAGCTGGCAAGTATCCTGTCTTTGGCAGGAAACTACCATATTTTACCTCTCTTTCCCACTGTCTTCCCGTATTACTATTCCCCTGTAAATCTCTCGTATTATAATATGTGTGTATAAAAAAACATTATTCTGCTTCTCCAAACTGAACTCTGTCACTAGGGCGCACTAAGTACCCACCAACTAGTAGGAAGTAGTAAGTTGTCATCTGTGTTTACACAGGTGGAAAATTTCCCTTATTTTCCAAACCCAAACATGACAGGTATGGATGGGACCTTAGAGCTGTCCAAGTTACTGTAAATTTAGCTTGACTACGGGAGTGAAAAATAGCAGGATCACTAACTCTACATGGAGGAAACACATGGAGCTACACACAGCCGCATAGACACTGACTGTTGTGGACTGAGGCGAACAAAATGGAAATGATCACATTATAGAAAAAAAAACGTTTTTCCAGTCCAGATCCCCATTTAGATACTCCAGGGTGACTCATAATCTGGATGTCACAGTACGCAAATGCTGAAGTATAAGTCGATTAAAACTTGCAAGGTACTCGACCAAAATGTTATCAATTTATGTAAAAGTCTGGGAAAATACCAATAAAATGTTCTGCAGAGGACCCAGGACTGAGCCCTGTGGTACACCGTAAAAAAAAGACGATTATTCAGTCCCAGTGTGAAACATTTCTGTCTGCAAGATATTATGAACAATCTAAGAAGAGACTTAAGCCAGGTTGGCATGTGACACAACTTTCCCCACAGCTGAACTTTGACTTTTCAGTAAGAACCCTGATTACTATGTTTGACCCTTCCACCCATCCATCCATACAAATTCTTCTATATCTGACATCTTCCCGTGCTTTACTCTGCTGCTCCTCGGGTTGGTGCTTCAATGTAAATTCATGTTGTCTGAAATGACACATCCAGTCGATAGATTACAACCCAAGCAGCTGGTAATAAGAACAGAGTAGGCTCCACGCTGTTTCATATCTGCGCTCCTTTGACATCTTAAGAACCAGCTGGGTAAGAAACAAAAACACGGGTAGAGAGCTCAATCAATTTTAATTAAGTTGTTCAATTGAATTCATTTAAGTTATTTTTGAAAATTACACCCTTCCTCCTTCACAGCCTGAGGGGAAAGTTTGTGGCAGGTCTGATTGAGACTCCAAAGAGAAAGCTGTAATCAAAGATGGGAACGTTTTTGAGAAAATATATAAAAAAAGAAAATCTTAATTTTACCCCAGATGCCCTACTTTTCACCAGCCTCCTAAAAAAAGCTTCAACTATACAAAGAGCTTCTCAAAAGTGCTTTAATGACTTGTTAATCCCAGCACTTATCGATCAGTATCTCACAGTAACAGAAAAAAACACCTGTTGAGTCTGAAGAGAGAAACGGGACACTGAAACAGATCAAGGTCTTACCCAGGTCATCCAGCGTGAAACAAAAGCAGCTGAAACCTTTTGTTTCAACGTCAGCTCGTCGAAGTTGGAATCCAGTTCATCTGTTAATTCACTAATGAGACATTGTTCGCTTCGCGGCAATTATCCAGACAACATCAGAGCGACTGCGGCGTGCAGTCAGGGACGGTTAGGAAAGAGCGAAATCAAACCTCATCATGTCATTTCGGCTGGAATAAAGTCCTCTTCTCCCTCTCTCATTTACTGCTGCTCTCATTTTAGTTTATTGTGTTTCTTCTTCTTCTTCCGACAGGTGCAAAGAGGTTACATAACAAACTGAGCAAAGTGTTATTACATGCATAATGTAAAACGAGCAGATATGTTACAGGTGTCACCCTCACATGAACCTTCACATGAGCTACAGCCTAATATTGTTTAAGGCGACTGTTTTCCCTGAAGCACAAACAGGTCTGAACTCACTGAATTATTAAAGCTGATAGAAGAAACGGTTTGGATTGAAGTTGTTGTGAATGTAAAGATGAGGAGTTATAATTATAGTCATGATCACATAAATCATATTAATATTATCTGCGCCCTCTTTGACAGTTTGCTCAGTTTCAGGCGATTGCAGTACTTTTCTCTGTTATTGCATTATTAAAAAACTAGATTTGTTGTTAGCAGTTTACGAGGTTACACACGGATTTAAAAGACTGTTATTGTTTATATAAGTGTGTATTTCTCTATCGGATGTTGTAATTTGACTCCTTATGGGTTAATAAAAGATCACACGTTCACAATCACTGGCGGCTAAAATGATTGTGTCACAGCACATTACAGTCACTATACCTGACAGAATGCAGAACCCAAAACTGGATTTGACTCGAGGCGGACAGGCCTGCAGTCTACCAATGTCAGCCAATAATCAGCTCCTTGGGACACAGTGTACTGAAATAAACTGATTTTCTTTTACAATGTATTCCTTTAGTATTAATAATATTCCTTTAAAATGCATAATTGTTGCTTTTTCAAATTGTGCAGTAACTTACAAACAGTAATAGTCGGCTAACTGTTATTTGATGGAAGAAAATCTTGCTAAAGATTTATACTTTTGACCCAAATACTCATAAATATCTGCCTTGTACTTGATTTCTAACTTCAGCTACTGTAACACGGTGACCAAATGCTGCGTTCCAGTTGTACTCGGAAGTCGGAATTTCCGAGCTCTGAGTCGGAAATTCATTAGGAAAGTCAGACGATCCTCACCAACCCTGACTTGACGACAACGTCATAATCCAAGATGGCAGCACAGTGCATCAACAGTAAAGAGTAACAGTGAAAACTCTCGTAATGTATTATCTATTAGCACTTCTGTTTTGTTTTTGTGAAATTAAAGCAGTGGTATTTGTTTTACTGCCCAACGTCTAACTGTGAACACGATGCTATGGTGATCGTAAAAGTAAAATACTGTGTTATGCGTCGTTTACAACTGGTGTAGCTAACAACAACTAACATCCACTGACAATAACTAACAAAAGCTGACAATTGTAAACAACAGCTAACAGCGGCTAACAGTAGGCGTCCATCTTGGTTTTCCAACTTGTTTACTGGAACGCCTTCAACTTGAGTGAAGCGTCATTCCCAGCTCTGACATCCGACTTTTGAGGTAACTGGATCGCAGCGTTATACTTTTGACCCAAATACTCATAAACACCTGCCTTCTACCTGACTTCTGACTTCAGTTACTGGAACACACAGTCCTTGGTGACCCAAGTCCTGTTGGATCCCTCCAGAAAGTAGACGACTACACTCACGTCCACGTTCAGTAGCTGCAACCTGCACAGCTCAGTTCACCGCTCACCAAAGCGCGGTGATGCACAACGTTGGCTGAAGTCTTCGCAGACAAGCAGCAGCAAAATAAAACAACATTTCCCTTTTAATTGTAAGTAAATAAGACAGAGCAAAACCTCTGTTTACAATGAAACTGAGACCAGAAACAGATGAACTGGTGCCACTCAGGGGGGCGTGATAATCCAAGAAGTTCAAGCTTTTCAACTTTTAAAGAAAGTATCGCAAAGAAATGAAGCGTTGACCGATGGTATCACAGGAGTTACTGAAAAGTTTCTCAATGAGGTTGAAGGCTGGGTCAAAAGTCATAATGTTTAATCTAAATTCAGACTCCGTGTGACACTTGCACTCGTAGAAACTTTTGGTAAACTGACGTCTTGAAGGTAAAACATGAACTCCTGCTGACTGAAGAAGGAGTGACTCGTCAAATCTTAAGCCTGTTTGTCTGAGTGATCCTGAGTCAGGTACGGAGCTGATTAGTCGCAGATGTGGGAAGTTTTATTCCCTTTCATCCCACCAGGCTGTTGTTGGAGCCATGTTTCCTTTTGTTTGAAGTTACAGACTCAGAAAAGCATCAATTTGACATCTGAGAGATTATCTTCTTTAACAAATCTAACTTTGAGAAAATCCATGTGTTTGATTTTATACTGTTTTGGTGAGTGTTTCAGACAAGAGTACAATGGTCACTGTCTTACTAGTTCTTGTTCTCCTTGTGAGCTGAAGTGTTGCTGAGTGAGCAGCATCTCTGAGAAATGGTTTCTTTGGCATCAGTTGGACCTGAAACGAGAAAGAAGAGGGGAATAAAGAGGAAGGGGATGACACAAATCTAAAAAGACAGAAGTGGAGGGTGAGGATAAGGGTGAGATGAGATAGAGAGAGAAGGCGCTCTGAAGAAAGGGACAATAAAAGACGATTAGCTCTTGTGCTGACTCAGGCCGACGAGGATACGGGGTCATTCATTTTACCATAAACGTACTGGACTCCACGGCGCAGCTGGGTGAGGACAAATCTGGTCTCAGGTGGAAAAACCATTAAAATGCATACAGGAGAATCAAAGTGGGCCATGTTTGACTCAAAGCCAGCTTTGGGGACAGATACACCCCCCACTGACTCCCCCACCATGCTGAGAGTACAGACTGTGCAGTCCTTACAGGAAATGAATGGAAAAAACGATCGCTGTTAAGAGGAGCTGTTGTGATGCTGAGGAAGCAGAACGTTCATATTCAAGAAATCAATTGAACCAGACGGGAACGGCTGCACTTATTCTGCAGATTTGTTTACTCATAGTTGTTATTTTCCTTTTTGTGTATTGTCCAAATGTTTACTTTTTTTTGATGCAGAAGGGAAAAAAACTGCAGCTAAAACTTTTCAGATGAAGTTTTGAGGTGAGGTTGCCAGAGGTGGGGAAAAGTCCTTATGTTGCAAGTCCAAGTCGAGTCTCAAGTCTTTGCTCTCAAGTCTCGAGTCAAGTCCAAGTCCTGAACTTTTTGTTTCGAGTCCCAACCAAGTCCTTACCATTTCTTTCAAGTCAAAAACAAGTCCTATCAAAGCCATAAACCATTTGTTATATGTAAAGATTTACATCAATCATGAGCATTTTTCACTATTTGCATTTATTATTAAACAAGAGTTCTTGTTTGTGTTGAGTTACTTAGTGCAGCTTTAACCAAACTATTTTACATGCCATACAAAAAAATAATCAGAAAAACTTCAATAATTGGAAAATTAGACAATGTGCACAAAAATAAGGAAGACTCAAATACAATTAAACATTAAACTGATACTCTAATTCACTGTTCCAAAACAAAACAAAAGAGAGACACAAGGAAACACGTGGAAACAGGCGGGCAAAAGTGTTGTCGTTATGAGGGAGGCGAGAGTTTGAGACAGTGTTGCCAAGTTTCATGAGAGAAATAAGGAAACAGACCTCCTGAAACAAGCCAAAAACAAGCATTTTTTTTGTGGGAAATAAGCAGACTTGGCAACACAACACGGTGTTACCAACGGCCGTAATTCCTGACTATTAGAACGGTTTGGGCTTGCTGTAAGGTATTAAGTGACTTGAAAAGACTTGATTTGACTTTTCAAGTCACTGGGCTCAAGTCAAGTCAAGTCAAGTCTCAAGTCTTTAGCAATAAAGTCCCAAGCAAGTCCAAGTCATTTCTTGATTTCATCAAGCAAGTCAAAAACGGGACTCAAGTCCAAGTCGAGTCTCGAGTCGAGTCGTCAAGCCCCCACCTCTGGAGGTTGCTGAGGATATCAACTTTAAAGCTGCTGTGAGGAATTTTTGCTTTGTGTCCACTTTGGCGCCCCCTATGGACAAAGTGATCCCTGTCATCTGTAAATGTGAAAGCCGTAATCTTGGACATTTAAAATCAGACTCAGGATAAAAAGTTCTGGGGTTGCTCCTTATTGTAACCTCTAATAATCTGATTACATGCTTGGCACACGTGTAAATGAGTTTCTCTCCGGCCTAGAGGGCAGACTGATGAAGTCCCTCTGCTTTATCAAGCTGGAGTGCTCCGCTAATGAACGAAAGCCGCTCTCTCACTCCTTCTTCATTTACCTGCAAACACACTCACACATTTGCACACGCAGTTATCAGCAAACACATAATTAACTCCATTATTGGTAAGGCTCTCACTCTTTCCTGACGCTCTCAACGCCGCTCGCACCCACGAACCTCGGCATTCTCCGCGCCGCAGCGAAGGTGTCGGCCAATCGGGCACTTTCATTACACACTGAGGTGCGGTGATTGTCTGTAATCAAATGCTCTGAACCTGAGAGACCCAGAGTTGATGGAGGTGAAGAGCCTCTGGACCGGCACTTTAGGTCCTGTCTGCGCTGATTAGCTCGACAGATTTAGTCACTTCAGGGGTCAGGTTGTTGGTCAGGTTGTTGCGGCAGAAGACCTTCACCCACTGAAAGATGCGGGTTACGAGTTCTGTTTGTGTTTGTGCGCATACATGTTTCAAACAGACGCTGACAGATGACAGTTTAATGATGAAAAGCCAACTCAAGGTCACGACACAAACAGGTGTTTGAACGGGTTAACTAAACCTTCATTTATCCCACGGTGGAGAAATTTGCAAAGCGCTTTAAGGTAAAGTTTTTAATATATGAGAAATTTCTGCTTGATCTTGACGAGAGTTTAAGGATTTTCACATTATGAGCAAGGAAAAGAGTTTCAAGATTTTCAGATGGTTTATTATCAGGCACACTGAGCACATCAATCAAGATACATTTTTATGATAGGGTAGATTTATTTTAGATAAAGTTTTCATTTCATTAGAACAATCACTACGAATAACATTATAACAGTATTTGGAATAAACAAACTTAAAATTCCTCCTTTTTTACCATTTTTCCCCCAATCTCCTGCACCTGTTTTCACATATCTGAGGGTTGTTTTCTGATGAAAAATCTCATCTCCCATTTTTCTTTCTTTCTCTCTTTTTTCTCTCTTTTTTCTTTCTTTCGTTCTTTCTCTCTCTTTCTCTTTCTTTCTTTATTACCTTCTTTCCTCTTTCTTTCTTCTTCTCTATCTTCTTTTTTAATTTTTTAATTTCTTTATTTCTTTGTTTTCTTTGTTTCTTTTTTCTTTGTTCCTTTTTTGTTTTCTTTCTTTCTTTGTTTCTTTTTTCTTTGTTTTCTTTCTTTTTCTTTCTTTTTTCCTCTATCTTTCTTCTTCTCTATCTTCTTTTTTCATTTCTTTCTTTCTTTCTTTTTAAATTTTTTTCTTTCCTTCGTTCTTTCTTTTAAATATATCACTCACTGTCAAAGTTTGCCGTACATAATGTCATTTCATGCTGCTTCTTTTAAATGCTTTCCCTCACTTTGTATCCTAACCCCATAGTGTCGATTGCAGTTGTCATAAATAAGAGTTTGAAAGTAGGACTGCGCAACACTGAGAGAAACTAATGCGATTTTACTCTTTTCTGAACAAACATCGAACATGACGTGCAAATGTTTGGAAAGAGGCAGTCCCACAGGGTTGAGCACCTGCTGCTGCGACACGTTATGGTGGTGCCTCTTCCAACTCTGACCATCTAGTGTGCCCGCCGATTAGTCATTGTTGACGAATATGACCGCTGCTTCGTACAAAGTCGACACACAGCCCAATCTTTTCTTTTATTTTTCCATCTACAGGAACCCAAATTTTCCACGCAGCTTAACTTGGATGCTTTGGTGTCAATATTGTCGGCTCAGCGTGGCTTTGCTTGACCATGTCCCTTATTTTTACTGAGGTCAAGAGTGAATGGATTGGCCAAGTCATGATGAGAGCGCCCTCTGCTGCGACTTAGAGTATCCAGATGTGCTGGTGTCCTGAATTATTATGAGTTCACCACAGTTTGATGTTGAACTTTTCTCCCAAACTTTGAATAAGGATTCAAGTTTCAGATCAAGAGTGACAGCTCAGGACGAGGTCGTCTCAAAATCCGTCTTACATAATCAAGAGTTTTCTGGGTATCTGTGACCTTGCGTGCATGTTTACATTCAGAGCCACACAGACAGAGACACGGCCTGCACTGCAGTCCTCCATGTGTTTTAATGAGAGGCTACATTAGAGAGGTTTCAGACAGACAGTAATTACATTTATTCTGGACCACAAGGACGTGGTGACAGCATGATGTGTTTCAGGTCACATGATCGGCACCGCCTGTCCCTGTATGTGACCGTAATAGAAAATGCATCTCGTCACCGATGGCTTTGTTTTCTCTTGCTGCTCATAAAGAAGCATTAGTATTCGTTCCTAACAGAAGCCCCGGGGGATTTGAATTATCTCTGTTGGATTTCACCAAACAAATGAGACTGTTTTCCAATGCAAATATGATGAACGCCACTTTCGGTTTGCATTTCTTCTGCAACAAAGGAAGATGAAGTTGACCTCTACTCTCAAACAAAACAGGAAAGAAGATAGAGAAGTTTAGATTTATCCGCTGGGCTGAAAAATGAGCTGAAATCTTCTGTATATCCGATAAAAAAACGGTGTTTATTGAGATTGAGAGTCCAGAGAGAGTGCGGAGAGTAGAAGGTCTTTGGGGAAATATGTGAAATTGCTGTTAAATCTGTGACTTCTAGCTGTCTTTCAAACCAAGGTTAGTGTCGTCTCTGTGCGGATGCAGGAAATGTACTCCGGTCTTTGTTTTAATGTGGTTTTCATTTTATCTTGGAGTTAAACACAACAGATGCTCCAATTAAGAGAAAACCTGCTCTTCGTTTCTCCGCTCTACCTCCTAAACTCCAGATATTATTGCTACTTTAAGATACGCCACACTACTTTGTCACACACCTGCTGACCATTTGCTCCTCCTCAGGCATCGTCTCCCTGATCTCCCTCGCCGTTCTGTCCTACGAGCGTTACTGCACCATGATGGCGACCACCATAGCCGACGGCCGAAACTTCCGCCCAGCTCTGGGAGGAATCTGCTTCTCCTGGCTCTACTCGATGGCCTGGACTGTACCGCCACTGCTGGGCTGGAGCCGATACGGGCCAGAGGGTCCCGGCACGACCTGCTCGGTGGACTGGAGGACCCAGACTGCAAACAATATCTCCTACATCATCTGCCTGTTCACCTTTTGCCTGGTCCTGCCATTCTGTGTCATCTTGTACTCCTACGGCAGGCTGCTGCACGCCATCAGACAGGTGGGAAACGTTTGAAAATAAGACTATAAGAAGAAAGTGGGCACGAGTTATTAAAAAATTGCTAACCTAATAAAAACACTGAACTGAGCTGGTCCACTGAGGGTTTCCAAGTTGTCAAGAATATAAGCTCGTGCATTTTTAAAGACGTACCTCTGAAAGCTGAGAAATGAAGTGATCCCTTAGCCTGTGTCAAAAAACCTCCGAGTAGATTTGGCATCTCATCTTTGTGGTCCGTTAAAGCTGTCAACACCAATTTATTCCCCTGTCATCTGCTTTGAACTCTTTGAAAGACTGCAACTAAACAGCTACAGTGAGATTTTTCATATATGACTCAAGCCTCTGCCTATTATCCCAGAGTAACTCACACCTTTATACGAGAGCAATCGCCACCAGAGACACAGAAACAACCTTTATTTATTCTGATGTTATTGCTTATTCGGCCTCTCTGGTGTATTCCTAAAAGTGAAGTTCTCCCCGTATGAACGCCTCATTTAAGAGAAAAAATAAGTTTTAATGGTTGCAGAAGAGGGGAGGATCAAAGTTTTGGAAATATTTTGATGATTCAGTTTGTTTTGCCTGCTTAGAAATAATGCATGCCTTTGTTCAGGTTTGATCTGCAGATCTAGTCCTCCCCTCACCTGGTTTATCCACAAAGTAGATCCAACTTTGGGTTTCGTTTGAAAAAGTTGAGGAGAAAGCCTAAAAGAAACAGTCAGCAACAAAGTCAAATAAAAAAGAGAAAAATTACCTGAATAAGAGTAGAATTTAATCCAGTTTAAGATTGTTCGATGAAGTATTAGGGCCACATGAACAAAAAACATAATTCAAGACTTTGAAATCAAAGTAATCAAGTCACGACATTAAGTCATTACTAATGAGAATAATGTCATAATAAAGTAATCACTTAAGAGGGTAAAGTCAGAATAAAGTCCTCATATTCTAACCTGTTGTTGAAATGAGAGCCATGGAGCACTTTGTAAAAATATGCTTCAATCAACGTTTCTCAATCTTTTGGCACATCAGCATCACATTATCATGAGTGTCATAAAAGTGTTATGACATCTTTATTCTCGTGAGTAATTATATTATTACGACTTCATTCACGTAGGAAATGATTTTATTACGACTTTACTCTCATAAGTAATAACTTTAACACAACTTTATTCTCATAAATAAGTAATGATTTTATTACGTTATTCTTGTGAGTTATAACTTTTTTTTACAACTTTATTCTCGTAAGAAATTACTGCGACATTATTCTGATAAGTAAGCATTTTTTTACGACTTTATTCCTGAAAGTAATGATTTTTTTACAACTTTATTCTTGCCAGTAATGACTTTATTCTTGTAAATAAGTAATGATTTTATTACAACTTCATTCTCGTTAGTAATTACTTTAATACGACTTTATTCGCTTAAATAATTAATGATTTTTTCATTACTTTATTCTTGTTAGTAATTACTTTATTACGACTTTTTTCTTGCTAGTAATGACTTAATTCCTGTAAATAAGTAATGATTTTATTACGACTTTATTTCTGTAAGTGATGATTTTTTTGCAACTCTTTTCTTGCTAGTAATGACCTTATTCTTGTAAATAAGTAATGATTTTATTATGACTTTATTCTTGTAATTACTTAATTACGACTTTATTCTCTTAAATAAGTCATCATTTTTTCATGACTTTATTCTTGTAAATAAGTAATGATTTTATTACGACTTTATTTCTGTAAATGATGATTTTTTTGCAACTTTATTCTTGCTAGTAATGACCTTATTCTTGTAAATAAGTAATGATTTTATTATGACTTCATTCTAGTAAGTAATTACTTTATTACGACTTTATTTTAGTCAGTTATTACTTTATCCTCAAAGTCTTACAGATTTCTCAATGTGGCCCGAATACTCCATCATCAGATTGAGATAAATTACAGTTTTTCTTTTATGTTAAACTTTGTCTAGTTACTTAACAACCTAACTTTTGCCTCTGTTCACCTCTTGTCTCCATTTTCATATACGGCCATTTTGCTTCTATGTGCATTCAGTTACAGTACACACTAAAGCAAAACTCAGCGCTCAGTCAGTGATACAAACACTCTTGTCTCAGAGCTTGAAATAATATGGAAACTTTGCTTCTTGACATTTTAGAAAGTTCCCTCCGTGACAAATTTGATCCCTGTTTTTGAGATCAGAATATCTGTTTTATTGACATTAAAGATTAATGAACCTTTTTACTTCATGGTCAAGATTTAATGACCGTTCATGATTCTCAATGTGATGCATTGAAGCCCATGGCATAAACCTGAATGGGCTGTGTAATGCGTAACTTAAAAAACATCCTACAACTGATCAGATTGAAATGCAACGAGTTAGTGACATTATTGAGCATAATAAGGACATTCAAGAGAGGGTGAGCGTCTCTAAAATAAGGATGCAAGCAGTTTCACCACTTTCCTGACAACAGTGTAAGAAAACACAGAAGTAAAGTGATACCAAAATAATCTCCTTCAGCGTAAAATTGTAAAGAAATTCGACATTTTATCATTTACATTTAGTACATAAAATCTATAAATAGTCTGGAGAAATCTTTGTGCAAAAGGGTCAAGAAAAAAAAATACTGGATGGCTGTTTATCAGCATTCAAAACAGGCGTGACTCTGTGGTGGAAACTGCTGCATAGGCTCAAAATCACTTAGAGAAACACAGTCTGTCACTGCACCCGCAAATGTAGGTTAAAGCTAAATCATGCAAAAAAAAAGGAAACTTTATACTTTATAAAGATGTTTCAGAAATGTTGATGAATTCTCTGGATCTAAGATTGACCAAGAGGTGGAAAACTGTCTCTTACAAATCAATATTTAACATTCTTCTTGGAAATCGTGATTCCTTTACCATCGTATTTTTCACACTATAAGGCGCACCATCAAGAAAGCGTCTATTTTCATACATAAAACGCACCCGTTTATAAGGCGCAATGGATTATAAAGGGCATTAAGCCAAACAAAACAACCAGATAAGTCAAAGTTCATTTAACTCATTCAATAACTCTGCGAGGCTACAGTAGCTGCAGTGCTCCGACAAGCCAAAAGGATTTTAAGTGCACCTTCGAAAAATACGGTATTTCCAATTCAAAGATAAGGTGTAAATGTTTTTGCATACTACCAGACTCTTATTAAATCAACGTTTTACACATTTATCATACTTCTTTGGTCGTGGTAGTTTTGGATTGCTGTGAAATAGATACGAGAAAACAAAGCAGGTGATAGAAAAGTTAAGGTTCTAAACAAACTTTTAAAGTAGTTGACGCTAAAGTTAATCGTGAGGAACTGTTTTTAGAGCTGCAGAGAGACTTCAGCCACAGTCTGGTGTTAATGACATGATAAAATACGACTGTCTTCACCCCACTCTGCTGAGACCATTGATTAAACCTGCAGACCTTCACCCACTCCCAGTTCATCACCGAGAACATAAACTCTTTATTTAGCCGTGTGTTTCTGGAAATGTGGGAGTCTTAATAGTCTACAATTAAACTTAAATTAGGCAGATGGGATTCAGAAGATCGTCATGATGGTATCAGACTCAGTATCTTAAGAATTTGACTTGTACTTTTGTGGGTTCATGTGTGGCATGAGTCTAAGGTCGACCTCATTCTACCTTCAACCATTTCCCTTTTGTGAGTTTCTTGGCAGCTACACGGATGCAGAGTGTCTCTTAAGAATTAGTCTTCCCCTTAACGTTTGGCTGTGCGTCACATTTCCTCTCCTAAATTCGTGTAGGATGCTTAAATGTGTTTGTTCGCGGTCACGAACCCCTCTCTCTGTAAGCTCTGGGTGTTAAGGAGTCGGTGCTGTTTGCACAAGAATTTAATTTGCCACACCATTTGCTGGTTCATGTACCATGCCTCTGTGGGTCTCTGCGGTGCCTGTGAGCGTGCTGAACTTTTGTGTGTTGGTGGAGGGTGTTCTCATGGTGTCATTTCTATCAAATTACAAAAACACACAAAAAAATGTCGGACTCGTTGACTTTTTCCTCGTTCATCAAAAAAGGCCGTCAGCAGACAGGCGGGAATCGAAGGTTGCTGACTTTGGACCTTTTCCCTTTTCTCAATGCGTCTGTCATGGTTATGTTAACACTACTTTTTTCAGATAAAATCCTCAACTCACACCGAGCACAAACCCTAAAACAACAGAAAAAGATCACGCTCAACCAGCCGTACAGTCTTTATCGATGGTGAAGCCGGTCTCCCTGCGCTGCCCTGTGGTTTGGCCTGAAAACAACACATCAACCTTTAGATTAAAAGCCAAATGTCAGACAGATCTTTGTGGTTTTAGAGGTTAATCCCACTGACTTTGGAGACTCGCTGATGTTTTATTCTGCATCACCAGCCTGTTAATTTTTCACTTATCCTATGAAGCATGGTCGTGTTTTCCGGGCGGTCTGGTCAAAGGGAAACGGCACACAACCACCAATCACTACCGAGTCTCTCCTACTGTTCTGACCTAGTTCTTCCTGTAGCTCCAGGATGACGTTTTTGTGTTATTTAATGAGTCGTAAAGAAATCTGGAGCACACACCATGCCCTGCTGGGAATTAACTTTACGGCGATCCTATAAATGTGCATCCAAGGGTCCAAATTTAGACATGAACTTGGTTTTATAAGCAAATCGCTGCATGTGTAAAATGTGAGTCTGCCGGTTCTGCTGTTGCTGTAGGACCAGAACCTTCTGTTTGATGCTAATATCATGCCTCCTTTAGAGAGAGAGAGGTCATGTTGTCAGTGCGTTTAACTTCATCTTTGAATCCAAGAGAGCCTCTAGTTTTCCTTGTTGATTCAAGGAATCAGCTCCTCGGTGTTGATATTGGATGATTTTCTTTGTAAGAGGAGGATGAGCTGATATACTGTGGAGAGCCTCGGCTGTTTGCGCATTGATCAAGGCGGGTCGTGAGAATAAAAATCGATGCATCAGTGCACTGGATGAATCGTTACATCTATCACTTATACAGATGCAACAGCTGTGGACGTGTTTCAACAATGGAGTTTGGAAAATAATCACAAATTTCAAGAGGAATAGGTGAGAGAGGCTTCAAACGCTTCATGACGTGAAAGTGAGAGCTGATGTTTTTAGATCCGACACATCATCACGTCAGAGTTTGTGGTAGCTTTTCTTGCTCTGGTGGTGAGCCTGAGTTCCTCTCGGACCCCTGGTGAAAAGTCAATACTCTCCTCCAGCCCTTCAGCTTGGATTTGCCTCAAGCATAAATGATGAGCAGAGCACAGCTAACTAAAATATAATACTAGTTTGTGGCCACAGGTGAGAAAAATACCATCATTTTTCTAATGTTTGGTGCTTCACGCTCCTCCTTGGAGGTTTCTTAAATGTAATTTTAACCCTCAAGGTTTCAAGTCGATACTTCAAAGTACATCATGTTTGACAGATGGGACAGCCTCCACAGCGTGAATCATGTTCAGATCACCTCCAGGGAAACATCTGTTTAAAGAGCGAAATACAGATCTCTAAAGCACGTAATTCATGTGACCCGACGAGGATTAAGACAGAAGAATGTAAGCTGCTGACACAAGCAGCTAAATCAGTCTAAACCCTTGTGTCCAAAATGATCTCCAGACAGCGACACCTGAAATCAACCCGGGCATCTCTCACTCTATGCAGATGAGACCGTCTTCTCCATCACTGTCTGAATTTGACCTTTAGACCAAAGAGCTTGACTCGACGTCGCACATGTTTTCACATCTGCTCAAAGTCGTCATTAAACCCTTGAAGACTGAAGAGATAGGAACAGAGCGAGAGAGAGAGAGAGAGAGAGAGAGAGAGAGAGAGTCATTTAGCTGCTGATGATTTCTGTATTCATCACACAGAGGGACCAGAGAAAACAGAGCCAGATGTAGTGAGAGGTCTCTCAGCCTCATGAGTCCCGTCAGTGGCAGGTATATTGATATATCCTCGTGGGTGTACAGGAGAGGAGATAGCGGCATAAACAGAGACACCGCTAAGAGAAGAAGCCGATGAGGGAGTTATGGTGGTGTATCTGCCAGCATGAGGAGCTTAAAACCACACTTTTCTCTCAGAGCTATCGACGCTCTCAAATGTGTCTTTAAGCCCTTAAGTTATCCAACCTGTCATTTAGGGTTTAATCCAGGTGAATGGCTTTACTGTGGTGTCTCTGAAAGATCCCCCTGTAATAATAGGTTTAAAGGTTGCAGATTAAAAATAGAGCAACACCTGGGAGCTAGTTCAGTCATGCAACTCAAGCTGCACTAATTCTGCATTTCTCATAACCACCTGACAAACATAACCCCTTAATTAGAGAGTCGAGTCAAGCTGCTGTATCTCTGGTCTCTGCTTTTTCTTTCCTGCACTCAAACTCTCAGCCCTCCACCTCTCCAGCAATTCAAGATATGCTCTTATCACTCCTCAATTTCAGTGTGTCAAGCTCATTTGTAAGGAGTCGCACAAACACACACACAATAATCTGTTCTGATCAATACAGTGTGATCTGACAGACGGAACATAAAACACTTAACGAATGTTTGCGGCGAGAGAGAGAAAAGAAATAACAGGATGGAAAAAAACAGTTTTTTTTTCTTTAGACTGACAATTCTTGCTTCATGGCATCTGATCACAATCTGTGTACTGATAACTTGTAATTGCTTCCTACCGTCACTGTCACAACAACCCTTTATTTTTTTTATCCCTATCAACCTCAGGGGTCCACTGGCTTTCATCAAATAGCATTAAATGCCTGTGGGAGTCATGGTCAACAGTTAGAGCTCAGTGTAGCCAAAGGTATGTGATAAGAAACTTTCTGCCAAGAGCTCCTTCGCTGCATTCTTCAGGAGACAATTTGTGAAACCTTGTGTGCTCACATCGAGTACAAACTTAAAATGTTTAAAAATGACGCCATTGAGTCTCGGTTTCAGTAACTCCGGTTACACTTAAGTTTTAACCTGGCTTACTTTAGTAGTAAGAAACAAACCAACAACAAAAATATCTCTATTTACTTACATTTGACAAATGTTTGTTGAGCAAAATCAAATTATGATTAAAGGTGGGGTTGTCAGGATCTGAGGAAGTGTCAGTTTTTGGGAGAAATCTTGAATGTAAACTCTACCCCTCCCAACCAGTTTTCCCCTCAGTTCCTCCTCAAGCCCCGCCCACAAACAGACGCTCCTGCTCGCTCGTATCGTTTCACTTAAATTCAGATCTAATGCAGATAAATACTTCAGATAATCACAAATGGGGCCCAGTCAAGGTGAAAGTCAAAAGCATTGGTGCTACTGTAGATGCCAACAGACTACCAGCAAACACAATGTTTGCAGGACTTCTACAACGAGGATAAAGTGACATAGTCCAGGACCCGAGGGAGGACAGTTTAGCGATGGCGCTACAACACGCTACAGCAGGTCCGTTTGACAAGAAACACTTCTGTTACAGACACTTGTCTTACTTTGTTAAAGTGGTTTACCTGTCCAGCAGAAAGGTTACAGGGTCTGTAAGATCCTGAAATGTTCCCCATTGTTTATGTTGAAGTTGATACGGCTTTTTAGCTCTTGTCCAGGTGGTCTACCTCCTTTTTAAGCGCCCGTTATTCTGTCACAGTCTCTGGTATTTACTTCGTTTTCTTGCTTGTGTTTTCTATACTTTCTGGTTGGTTTCTTCTGTCCGGTTTTGTAGCACGCTAACTTTGTTTGGGCTCGTGAACGCTGTTCGAGGATGTGGGGCGTGACTCACAACAAGAGGGAGCAACGTCTGCCTCATAACCAATCAGGTCGGGGAGGTGGAGAACAGCTTTGTTTACAGTCAGAATGAGGGGACCACTCAAAAATTTTAAAATGTTGACTACACAGATATAACAAAACACAGTGATATCGTTATATTACCAAATGCCATCAATAACTAACAGCTATTGACTGATATTAAAAGCTTTTTTGTATAAACACCACAAAAAAAAGATGCTTCTTTAATGGATTCCTGCCTACCCCACCTTTAAAGTTTAAGTTATGTGGTCATATGTTTACACTCATGGAGTACCTCAGGGATCACTTCTTAGTCCCTTAGCATTTCTCATGACATGTTCGGGTACAGAGCAGTTAACCTGTCTTCATTTCTGTGCTGATTACTCCTAAATTAAAGATTATCTCCGTCAACATCATTTGTAAAACTGGAGTGAATTGTTGACACAGCAATCAAATTGTGTACTCAGACTGTAGTCTTTGAGACAAGCGTCTGGATTTCAAATTAGGGTCTTCACTGCTTGTCTCTGCCTCGTGTCGACCATTTTCAGTCCTTCCACGTCTCCAAAGAAAGTGCTATAAATAATCTGTAAAACATATCGACTGATATTTCAAATTCACTTTGGTGTTAGCACTACTTTCTGTCCGGCTTTTCAACATTTTGTAAGTCTCATATTTTCTTGTAGAGAAATACTTCACACTGAGTTATCAGTGCTTGTTTAGTTTGAGTTATACGTCAATAACACATATCAGGGGATGTGGCTGCAGCTACAAAACTAATAGCAAATTCCACACCTCTAAACTATTGAACAGATAACTTTTTTTTATTTATCACTACTTTTTTTTTGCCTTTTATAAAGCTGGGAAAGTTCCTTATTGCAGACTGAATTGCTGAAATAGGACAGGCGATGCCAACAACATTTCAGTCCTTCCCTCTCACAAATCAAATGAGCTGCTGAGCAAATCCAACAAATTGTACCACTAGGCTGCATCGGTGACTTCAATGAAGTCTGAAAAAACTGTTTCTGATTTAACTGATTGATTAAATGAACATCTTTGCAGAATTGTCAGCTTGCCCGTAAACTAACAGATAACTGTTTTTGTCTCACATATCAGTTTTCGTATTTTATGAGTGTTTTTATTCGCCTCGATCCGACTGTGATTCTAAAAGCACAAAAGTGATTCAAATATGAAACTCATAGCTCCTGGCAATCTACCGCTAGTTATTACTCTATCATCTAAATTACCAAACTGATAAGTGATTCAGCTCATTAAAACAAACATGTTGCCAGAATATGAAAACAAGAAGTACGCAGATAACGATTCATTTAGAGCGCTGATATAAATCCTAATTATTTTCACAGCTTTGCTGCGATGTGACGGTTTTATAATCCAATGTTGTGCAAAGATCTCTGCCAAAATTGTTAATTAACCGCAACAAAATGCAGCTTTCAGAGGAGAAAATGCCCAAGGTGATAGAGATTGGCATGAAGCGGGGGATGTGTTTAATTTTGCCACGCTGCCTTGAAATGTGTGTGAGTGTTTGGTTGTGAATGTGTGCACTGTTGTCTCTTAGCAGCATAGGTGTAAGGTTACAGGAGAAGAGAGATAATCCCCTGCTTACACAGCACTCATTTTTCTCACTTGTGGGACACACACATGAAGTCATTCACAGGCTTCTGCAGAATGTGATTAAATCTCTAGTGTGTGAGTGTGTGCTTATCTATGTATACGTGTGGGGACTAACACTAAAAAGACAACCTTTCTTTAGGGGACATGTTGACATTTCGAGTGACATTTAACTCTCTTGTCCTCTCACATGGCAGTTTCACTTTTTACATCATTCTGGAGACACTGAATAACTCACAGAATAATGTGCTCACAAAGTGTTGAAGACATGTATCTGTGTGTGTGTGTGTGTGTGTTTGTGTGCAAATGCGTGTCTGCACAGTTTTTCGAAACCTGACACACGGTGCAATAAAGACACCAGAGGGAGAGTTACATTTCTATACTCAAGCAGATTTCCCCCTTACTGTGAGTTTTACGGGGAGTGTATCATTTTTTTGTCATAGTAAAGTCTTCAACAGCTCTATGTTTAGAATAGTTTTAGCATTTACGCCGGTTTTAATGAAGCTGCGCATCCATTTGTGTAGTTTATCTCCGCTTGGATGGTATCATTAGTTCCTTTTTTCATATCACAGTTATTAGTCTAATAGCTTACATTCACGATGGTGATTACATCTGCGTCAGTGCTTGTAATACAGCTGCGCTGTGTTTTCTCACCTCCATAATAGGTCTTTTTCAGTGTCTAATAAAGAGAGTTAATGAGCCAAAGAGTTAACCATCTATTTCCTGTGAAGAATTATCTCCAAGCACAGCATTTAGACCTATAGACATATACAGTGTAGATCTTTAACATAAGAGTAGATCTGAACAGTTGGTGTTCTGTTTGGTGGTCAGTTTTATGCTGTTTTCAGTGGTGATGTGAAGGACACGGTGTTTTAAAAGTTGGGAGCAGCTAATAACTGAAGATAAAATTCACTTCCTGTGTGGTTGACACTTTCCCTCATCTTGGGACCTCCTCTGCCATCAGTGACCGTCCCTCTGGTGTACATCAGTATTTCTTATAGCTGACTACAGCAACAACATTTACTCCTGCCCGCAGAGTTATTTCTCAGGTGGTCATCTCTGTGAGAAATGGATGTGTTCAGGGATGTATGTGATAGCTGCAGCTTCAAGTCTTTAAGTGGAGTTTACTGCAGGATTTGCCATCTGTGCAGATGCAGCTTTCTCATAAAACAGACCAAGCCCTTCCATGCTTTAGTGTTGCTTCAGGCTCTGGGTACGTCAGTCTTATCCCGCCCCACCAAAATCTGACTTCACACATTACCAGATGTCCTCAGGAGCTACTAATCTCATGTCAGCAATGCTTATGACGACAGTTTTTACATGTAAACCAAAGCTACATGCAAACTGACGGATGTGCAAACATCTTTTTGGAGTTTTTGTCTGGTAAATGCTTCTCCTTCTTCAACTTTTGATACTTTCATTCTCCCTTTCACATGTCGTCACTCTTTGTATTTTTCATCTTGCATGTGGAATTTAACCAAATATTTTCTGTTGCATCCCTGCATTAACTTAGACTGGATTTAACGCTAATTAAGTGGGAGCTGGCAGGAACAAGTCTTTTAAAAAAAGAAACCGGTAAAACTGTATATAAAGAAAAATGCTCCGTATAAATGTGTTTAAAAACCTTATTTTGGGCAACAATCAAGACCTCTATTTAATCTTTATTGAGTTGTAAGTAAATCTCAGCTGACCAGTGCGTGATTAAGTTAACGTAGTCCAGGATTTTGGATAATTTTTAAGTCTCTGGGAGATTAAAAGAGAATAATTTCTACTAAGGACAGCAAGTAAAGGGGGAAAAATAGGGGCCCAGAATAGATCCCTGTGGAACATCAGGAGAATGCAAACAGCTTAAAGTATTAAAGAAACATTACAATTCACACTTGCAGTTTATTTTAGTAAATTTTAGGGGTAGATCAGTCATTGATTACCAGGGTTGATTTACAACATTTGGCTGATTTATTATATCAGCCTGAGCTTATAAAGTTGTCAATTCAAAAATGTTGCTTCTTTGGCTCGACTGTCAGTGTGTCTTGCCTTCTGGGTCTCCATTAATACCTGGACCACATTATTATTAGATTGGCTCGATGTGTATGCAAGTGTAACAAAATAACTATTAACTCCTGTATGATGTTTGAAGTTTTAGTTTCGTTTAAACATTTGCTGAAGGCATTAAGGAAATGTTTACACCAAAGTTTGAATTTTGGCAGGAAGTTGTTTTCATTTTAATATCAGTGCATGTTGGTTCCAAATACCGATAATTGATCACATGAAATACTAATAATGGGCCCTGCAAAACCAATATCAATTGATCCCCAGTAAATTTGCAAATAAGTAGTTGTTAGGCAAGAGATGTTGCAAGTCTGGATCTGTTTCTAACTCTAAATGTTTAAATAATAAATAAGTAACACACTCCGTTTCCAAACTTTGGTGTGTGCATGTGTGTGTTGTCTACACATGTCCAACACTGGCTGCACGGGTTGTTGCTTTCCCTAACACCTCTCCTCCTTGTTAGCACACGGTGATGGAGCATGTCCTTGATCTTGTGACAGTGTCTGGTCCATTATTGACGTGACACTGTCACATGTCGTAACATATTACAGTTTTGCCCACATCATCTGCGCTCTGCCAACAGGAATGAGTCCAGGCCGTCAGTGCTGAGGTGTGAAATTTCTTTTCTCTCTCCCTGACATGCTGTCCGGCTGACATAGCACCTGTATCTGGGAATGAGGGGGTTTAGTTTGCTCACAGTGATACATACAGAGTGGTTTAAGTCTGCAGATAATTGGTTCAAATGTGGAAAGCTCTGAGATCGAAAAAGTCTGTTCTGTAAGACAGTCAGGACATTTTTTAATAGGTTTACTACTACTCTCATTTCAGATCCTAAACTGCTGAAACCAGTTTTGTAATTAAGGGTTTAACATTTACTCTGGCTGATTAAGAGGGCTGAGTGGTAAACAAGCAGCTCCATCAGACACATCTGTAAACACAAAGCAGGGAGCACATTTGAGATTTGAGAGATTAGTTTCAAACGTCTCTCTCGAAATGCCCCTCGAAAACAGCAGCTCGGTGCAAACTTCAGTGCCCCTGCTCGCTTTTAAAAAGTTGATTTTTCCAGCAGCTGCTACGCTTAGAAGCTGTACACCCAACATCTGTTTATATGACATCAAACTTAAGATAGTACTCAAGAAAAGTTTGGTACGACTCAATTTCACACCCCATCTGCCATTATCTGATGATGACTAAGTGATCTCTGAGTTTGAGATAGTCGGCAGCTGGAAATAAAAAACATTCAACCATTCATTCCCAAAAAAGCCTTTTCCTCTGTGTTGCTGTTAGATTAGAAACTTAAGAAGCAAGAATGGAGTTAGGTATTTTAGGAGTTAGAAGATTAACTGTAAAAGGATGTACAATGATAACCTGTTAGGATGCGAATGCTCTATCGTAAAAGCCCTGTCTGGATTAGCTTAAATAAATATTTACTTTGAGGCCAGTGGGACAAATGTAAGGAAGTTTTATTGAATTCTGGGTTTTAACACTTAGATTTCGACAAGTCTTTTTCCAAGCACTGGGCAGATTATTGTGATTTGCCTGACCTAAATTTAGTGGGATAGAAATCTGCCTAATCGTGAGGGACTTGATGCATCTGCCAGAACAAATAAGGCATCATCTCGCTGATTCATCTGGTTTTAAGGCTCAGAAACTAATTCACATTAATGTTAAGTACCATTTGTAGGAAAGCCAGCATCAGTAGTTTGAAGAAATATCACCAACAGTGGGTGGTAGGCAAATAAATCAACAACGTAGGAGAGTTGAAGTCCATATCCAATCCAAGCATTGTTAGGATTCTCTGTATAATGTCAATAAAACTGGATTTTGATGCTCTCCAAATATTGTAAACCCACATAACTAAAAATAGTGCAAAGACATTTCAAAACTAGCTCTGACTTTTCTTGTTTTTGAAAAGTGTAAGCTCATTTTTATAATTGAAATCAGCAACAAAAAGGTTTTTAAAAAGTTGGAACAGAAAAAGTTGTGCAACCCGGGATTTCCACCGCATCCTGAACGGCTGCAATTTCCACCGTCCGCCAATTCCTGACGGATCCACTTGTGAGGTGAATTTCATGGCGGGTTACAGACACCGCAAGGACTCAAAAGAATCCGCGGATTCACGTGCAATTGTGCGATTATGAGTGTTCATCCCTGCCCCTTTGCATGGTGTGAAAGATGATCTGCCTGAAACAGGGAGTGTTTTATTTTGAAAAGAAACAGGATGTTTTATTTTGTGTCTGTGCCCGACTTCCTTTCCAGCACGGGTTAATCTGTGCTGAATTTATGCTCCTGTGTCCGGAAAAAAACTAACTCTTGCGATCAGCTGCAGAGTCCGGCGATCCGCAGCGAAACGGAAAGAAACTGGTGAAAATTGACACATTTACTTGGATGGTTACAATCAGCTATGATTGGCGGATACGGCCTTTTTGTAGCCGTTCTGGATGCAGTGGAAATTGGGGGTAATGCTAAAAAAACCTGGAGGAACATCCTGCAGCTTATTAGGTTTATTTATAACAGACTGATAATTTGAGGGGGTATAAAAATATCACTCAGAGTGGGTGAATCTCTCGGTCTCAGTTGCAAAGTATGGAGGAGTTTTAGCAATCTGTGAGAGACTGCGTGAGAAGAGTGTCGATCAGTTCCAGGATAATTGTCGAGAATTTGGATCTTTCATTGTCTAGAGTTCATGAAATTAAAGCTTTAGAGAATCTGGAGAGACCACTAAACAAAACAGAAAAGGCCAAAAACCAATACTGGATGGTCAATACTTCATTTGGACTTCACTGTATCATAAAGAAACATGATTCTTTAGTGGAAATCTCTGCATCGGCTCAAACTCACTCCCAAAAATCCATCATCTGTAAATAAAGTTTGTCGCTGTAAGATGGGACAACATTGTACTTTAAACCTTGGTTTAAAAAACAGAAAATTCCGTTTCTTTCATAGTTTCCTACTGCGTCACAACTCTTTTTTTGTACCAGGGTTGTATTTCTTGTTCAAGATGAACAGAATATTTGTGTGTCTCTCTCAGAGACAACCTTTGCAGTGACACAGCACCACGTTTTGTCTAAAAAATGAGCAACCTTGTGGGGAAATCAACAGATAGTTGTGACAGTCAACACTTTCCTCAGAGAGGAGCTGGCAGCAGTGGCGCTGAATGTGTCTGGTCTTGTAAGACCAAGTTTGACACTAACTCATGAGTATTATTGACCTTTCCCAAAACCAATCTGAACTTTTTTAATTGCTCTCTCATCATGTTTTAGATGTTTAAGAGTCTTAATAAGGTGTTGATGTTGGTTGAAGAGGAGCTGATCCTCAGCGTTAAAACGCCTCTGTGGCGCGTGAAGCTTCCAGAGATGAAAATGTAATTCAGTTCTGGGGATATTGTCGAGATTTATCTGTCGATCTATCGACTGTGTCCCTGTCAGCTTAGATAAGGGTTATAACCAGCTCCTGTTTCCAGCTGAAGTACATATTGGCAACCTCACTGTTTCTGAGACTCTGAGCCATTTTTATCAAATCAGCTGTGCTGCGGCGTAACACCCAGGAGCGAGCGCCGCTGCTCAGACTGTTTCATAATCCAGGTTTTTCAGGTTGGACTTGCAGGAGAGGAAAACATGGTAACAAGAAAGAACAGCGGGGATTTGGGGGGGTGGGGTTGGGGGGCAGGTTTGATTGAAGTAGAGCTGGTGTTGAATTTGCTGCATCGCCCACAGTGTCTCCCTTGGAGGCCGCCATGATTGAAGAAAGAGAAGAAGAAAAAGGCAGGAGGAGAAATCCCCACAGCGTGAGGCTCCACAGCGAGAGACCTCTGCCTGTGACTTTGTTTCTTGAAGACCAGCTTTGTTTCCTTAAATGAGGGGGGGCTTTGTTGATTTGTTTTAGGGTATGGCTCAGCACCGTTTTTCCAGTTACATCTCAAACTGTTCCTGTGATTACCGGTAGATTCAAAAGTCATGATGTCTTTATTTCATCGTACTTCAAGGGCTGTTTTCAAACTGGTGTCTAAACCTGGTTTTAACTACAGTCCTACCTTTGCTCTAGGAGTCATTTACCAACCTTTGAACAAAAACAGACAGACAGAAAAAAAAGCAACATCAGATTTGTGGAAATAGAAGTATTCAGACCATCGGATTGATCATTAGAGTCTTGGTCCATCGACGGCACCCTTGACTTATCCATGTGCTCGTGTCTCTTTTAGTATTTTCATAGTTCAATCCTGGAAAAGCAACTTCCGTAGCAACCTCACTTCACCTTCAACAACCAATCAGAGTCAAAAAGGGGAGGGACTTCCTAATTTGACTTTGTGAACAATTGTGGTAGAACTCTGAAGCGAGCATCCAAACTTCATAATTCTAGGATACGACAGTATGTTTCATATCTGGGTAACTAAGTACTGTAAAGTTTACATTGGGGGAACCCACTGAGCATTTTTTGGTCTAAAAGAGGTCTAATAGAGGTCTAAATGTAGCCTAGACTACTGGTCTAAAATCAGGCTACCACAGGTCTAAAAATGAAAGTTTTTTAGACGTCTAAATTTAGACCAAGATTAGACTAGCCGGCTAACAGAGGTCTAACTGTATATTGTTCAACGGCTCCCATAATTATTTTGGTTAAGTACTTGGAGATCAGTTATCCAACTCACAGTTACTTTTTAAATAAATAATTATCAAATAATGGATTAAAGTGCAACGTCTGAATTCCGTCTAAAAATATACAGAATCTAGATGGTTAAAATTAGGTTAAAAAAAAAACTAGATGTCTAATAGTTATCTATTGCTCAGTGGGAACTGCCAGCACTAAAACAGAAAAGCTGTCAGTGGACACAGGCCCTTAGTTATGATCTTAACTAATAAGGTTACATCTACAGGAAGGAGCCCGAGCTTTGTTAAAGTGTCTGTTTATTAGTTTGATTAAAGCCATAGTTATAAATAGATCTCATCCTCTGATAGGTTTTTCCTTATAACCATATTTTTGTCTTGTGCAGTCATTGTGGTTTGAGCTTATTAAATGCTAAAAGTATTTAATAAACTCAGTCATGAGGCAATATAGGAAATTATTGAACACGAGGAGCCTCTGGAAGGACCTAAAGATTTGCAAACTTGTCAAACTGTCTCTGTATTTTTGTGTTTTAGTTTAAAAATAGCGGAGAGGCTGAGATAACTCATTCTTTGATAACAAGCCATATGACCACCCAGAGTTAGAGGAGTCTTTAACGAGTAGAGGGGCTTTGGGATTTGGAGATAATTTGTAGTTTCCAAGAGAGAAAACACACACATGCAAGAGTGTGAACAGCCAGTGGCCACAGCCAAAGTTTTATCAGTTTGACCCATATATTTGTGAGAGATTTAAAAATAAGCTCCACTCGGAGGATATTTTTGTGCTCTTGGTTATACTGTTGCTATGTTGTCAGTGGGATTAGGTGAAAGCTACTGAGGAAGTGAAGCATAAGCCAAAGAAGCTACAACAGCAATGCACAGCTGAGATGATTACGCAGCAGCAGACAAAACCATATTTCAGCATAATTCAGGAGCGCGTTGGGAGAGTATCCAGGAGCATGAAGTGGTTGATTTTTGCAGATCTGCATATCGTCGAGGGCTGGAGTATTTGCAGAGCAGATGTCTTCACAGTCTGAGTGCCCTCCTTGTAGATAAATAAACCAGTAACTACAGTCTGTATCCGTGCAGACAGACTTCTAAAATTGATCTAGACTCCACCTACAGTCATTTTCTACTTTACCTACCGACACTGAGTGAGCAGATGAAAAGGACAGATGATGAAGCCTCCGCTTTCTTGGGTTGAGTTAACAGTATTACTGTTGGATCCCGTACAATTGGATTATTTGGAGCTGGTTTCTATTAGATGCTGTGATTTTAAGCAGTCCCACTTTGGCGTTTAGTTTTTGCAGGCACATAGATATAAAGAGGTATAAAATCTAATGATGCACAGGCCAGAAAAAGACATGCCGGGAAAAAAAAAAGATATAAAATAATGTAGAAAAAATCCAATAATTTAGAACCTAAAAGAACAAGGGTTTGGTTTATAGCAAAGGCTAAATCACTTGGAAAAGTAAGTTAACGAAAACACTCTTGCATTAAACGTATCAAAGTTTTAGATTTGAGACGAGGTAAGTGTATTAATTAAGCATTATTCTAAGTGTTTCATAAAAATGAATATTCAAAAACATTAAAACTGACAAGTAAAAATGTAAAAAAAAAAAAGGTGATATTTTTGGTAAACAGACTGAATAGTGCTGGTCTGATAGATTTGGAGCAAAAATCGGAGGGTCCATATTTCCAAAAATACTGTCAGACTTTATGACAGTTTTCCACTTTATTTCAGTCTTTCTTAAACAGATACAATGACGTTTTTGAATACACTAACATAGTATGTGCACGGACAACAGATTTGGGATTTTGAACCCATGCAGTGATTTTCACTACAGAGTCATGTCTGTTTTTAATGCGGTGCTGCTTGTGGACCTGAATATCTAAGCCACCCAGTATTAGTGATTTCTCCTGACGCTCTGGATCTTTTAATGATGTTATATAGAGAAGATAATGAATTTTTTGCAGTTTTAAGATCTCTTAAATGCTCTCTAAAACCCAATTATGGTCCCAAATTGATCGTCAGTTTTTAATTCTTACCTGTGTAATTATTTCACACCTGTCCAATGCTCCTGTCTCAGGTTCGCAGTGGGAGTTCGGTGGTGACTCGGCGCCGAGAGCAGCGGGTGTTGCTGATGGTCGTCACCATGGTGGTGTGCTACCTGCTCTGCTGGCTTCCTTACGGCGTGGTGGCCTTGCTCGCAACCTTTGGCCCCCGTGACTATTTGACCCCAGAGGCGACCATTACGCCGTCTCTTCTGGCCAAGTTTTCCACTGTCATCAACCCCTTTATCTACATTTTCATGAACAAACAGGTGAGCGTGTTCTTTGTCAGTGACTTGTAGACGCTCTGTACGAAATACATCCTGATCTGTTCACTGTTTCTTCTCTCAGCGATGCAGCTGGATATTTCAGACATGTTTGATTTTTTCCTGTGGATCTAAAACTACTGACATTACTTATGTGTGTAGGAGGAATAAAACTAGAATCGCTGTTCAAACATGATGACTAAACCCCTCGAACAGGAGAACTGTGAGTGTGCAGATTTCAGCAAAGGTCTATCAGACGGTTCTGAGGACTCTGACTATACAATAGAAGACTACTGTATACTATATTTATTTATTGCTCTATATATATTTGAAAAAAAATCTCATTTGAAGCTTTGAACTATCCAGAAGATTCTGTCTTAGAAATGTTCACCAGGCAGGTGTCTTGACTAGTCATGTTTTAACAGATTTTAGTGTAAGCAGAGAGAAAAGTTTGTCCTGTAAACAACCCACTGAGCATTTTTGGTGTAAAAGAAGTCTGATAGACATCTAAATGTAGCCTAGATGACTGGTCTAAAATCAGGCAACTACACGTCTTGAAATGAAAGACTTTTAGACGTCTGAATTTAGACCAAGTTTAGACTAAATCTAAATCTGGGCTATATCTATACTACACTGTATATTGCTGAACAGCTATCACATTTTTTTTATTTTTTATTAATAGTTATCAAATAATGGGTTAAAGTGCAACGTCTAAATTCCATCTAGAAATGTACAGAATCTAGACGGTTGAAGTTAGGTCTAAAAAAAAGAAATTGACGTCTAATAGCCGTCTACTGCTCAGTGGGGAATGTCGACAGAAACTAGTAAAATGTACTGACATCCTGACTCCTATCACATATTGCAGAGCACCTGACAGTTATTGATTTACTTCATAAACGAATATCTGAACCACAGTGCAGCTCACTATTCGATTAAGATCCAAAATTTCAATTTGGGTGACCTGGTCTTGAATCCAGTCAGTGTTTGGCTTTCTTATCAGAGAGTTTTGTTATTTTTTTTAAATTTATTTTGGTTGGTTTGAAGTTGATCTTGCTGCAGATGCTACACAAAATTCGTTTAGTAACAGGTGATGCCATGTTGGATGTCTGGGTGCAGAACTCGCCATCCCTTTTAATTGATTTCTTCTTCTAAACAGTAGACCCCATAAAGCTTGAATTTGTACTTTTTATGAGTTTACATCATGAAACTGCAAATGAAACAAAGTTAAAACCCATCAGTTGGAAGTCTGGGCCTGAGAGAAGCAGATATGTCCAGCACATATGGCAGAACTATGACAACTTGAATGTATAACCTCCTATTTACAGTGTAACTGAGACTCACCGGAAACAGAAACTGACCTGACCTCCTCCAAAGGATGCAATAAATAAAGAAATTACACTTTTGATCCAAACACAAAAAAAAATCTGTCTCAGAAATCAAAGTGAAGACGACGGGTCCTGATCTGTCGTACTCTGTATTTACTCAGTTGTTCAGAGTGATCTTCTCCTCTGAACCAGGACTGAAAAACATCTTCAAATGTTGGTGGAAATAGTTTTTATGTGTGGGCTGTAGAGTTGACAGGTTCGGGTCCAGTCTCTTGTTAGGGAAAAAAACTCAGTTTGTTGCATTTCCAGCCTGGAGAACATTTCATTGAGCCATTTTTTGTCTTTAGGCACATTTATTTTTAGAAAGCAGCCTCTCATCTTCAGTCGGCACTGACCTTTTCTTTATCCAGTTGGAATGAAAGCTACAAGCGGCAGAGTCTGAATCAATATCGGCTTTTTTTTTGCCAAGTAGGTTTTCACATAAGAGGAAACAGCTTCGGTGTTTGTTGTGTAATGGTCACAACAAACATGGTGAGAGACTGAGGGAAAAGGACCTGCAAAAGTCAAGCATCTATCCTGCAAAACAAACAAAAATTTATTTAAACAAAAGCAGAAAAAAAAAAACTGTTGGTAGAAATTAAAGATCCCTGCAGGCTTTTAATCAAATAGAGTCTGAAATGTGCAAAAACACTATCGTACAATGATAAATCAGCTGTTTATTAATGTTAATTCAATAAGCGACGTACCTGGAGGCCATTCTGAGAGTAAAGTGTTGGTAATGAATGTGAATCCTGCAGGCTAATGTCTGGATTTTGCAAAAACTATTTGTCAGAAAAGGTAACAAATAGTTTCATCACTGTTCAGGTGTTTGCGGTTCAACAAATTCAACATTTTTAATCAAAAAGCTGTTCAGTTTATGCTCCAAAGTCAATCATTTGGTCTGTTTAGGTTTCAGTTTGTCTTATTTGTATTGTTCAACCATTTTTTTAAGGATAATCTTAATTTAAAACCCTGTATTTTGCAGAGGATAGGAGTCGAGGATAACACACACCAAATCTGTGGCCTCTCCACTGAAACAGCTGAACGTCTCTCAGCTCAGATCAATGTAAGAGAACATTTGGGAGCATGAGGGAGTCATAGCTCCTGCTGAGATGGGAGGTGGATTGACCGTTGTGTCTTGAGATTCACACCCACAGGGTATCATTTAGGTGAAACTAGACCTTGGAGTTCATCCGCTGGCTTCTGATTTACACCTTCAGTTTCCTACATGCAGCTAAAAGCACATGCAAACATATGTAGGCTTTCACATACATGCACAGATAAAAGACTGAAGTGCTACATCCTTAACAGCTTAAACAGCACAACACCTGCCCCCTCACTCTTTGTGTAAACAAAGTGTGATGTGCAGAATAATCAGAGAAGACTTTGCTCCTCTCGTGACTGATTGGTGTTTCTCTGGTTTCACCTCTTTATCTACCCGTCAGCCGTTTCAGCTCATTCCTGCACTCACGCAGAAACTGCCATGTGGTGGATTCTGGCACAAAACAAACTGATTCCACTGACTGAAATATCAAGCAGATGCACTTTCAGAGTAATTACACTCTTATCAAATGACTACAATCTGGTGGAGGTGGGACCAGTGTACAGGAAGTTATACAGCAAAATCCCAGAGCATGAAAACTGTAGGGTGTGCTAGCGAGTCTTTTTTTTTTTTCATGTATTTTGGGCCATGGCAAAATATGTGAATTTTAGCTTGGCCAGACCTGCCTGCCAAATTTCACAAGTTTTTGAGCCAGTCTAGGGGGTTTTTAAGTTGAAAAACTTTCAATAATAATAATAATAATAATAATGATAACTTCAATAGGGCTCTTGCTTGCTGCTTGCTGCTTGCAGTGTTGGCTTGGGCCCTAAGAATGTCAAAATCTTAGTATAAGGGTAACGTGAAGGGTTTGGGTTTTTTTTTAAGTATTTTAAAAATTTCAAATTTTAGTGTGAATAATAATTTCATATTTTAGTTTGGAAAAAAAATACTGTAGTATAGTCTGATATGATATAAGGTTCCACTTTGACATGGATGGTACTGTGGTGTAATGGTAAGCACTGTTGCCTCACAACCAGAAGGAACTGGGTTTGAATCTCACCCAGAATCTATTGTGTTGTGTTTAAAATTTAGTATGAAAAAAAACAAAGATAGTATAGTATGATAAAAAATGTCATTGTATAGTATGACAAAAATGTCATATTTTGATGTGAAATGTGAAATCTGAATTTTTTTTCACCCTCAAATCTGAAATTTTGGTCATAGTATACTATGATGTTTTTTTCGGACTAAAAAATATATATATATATTTTTTAATGCTAAAATATGACATTTTTAACACCCTATACTATGGCATTTTGATCAGACCATACTATGGCATGTTTTTTTATCCTAAAATCAGAATTTTTTTTTCACCCTAAAATCTGAAATTTTGCTCATAGTATACTATGATGTTTTTTCGTACTAAAGTATAAGTTTTATTTTTTGCACGAAAATAAGGCCTTTTTCAAACATCCTATTCTATGGCATTTTGATCAGACAATACTATGGCATGTTATTTCACCCTAAAATCCCCCCAAAAAATTTCACCCAAAAATCTGAAATTTTGGTCATAGTATACTATGATGTTTTTTTTTCAGGCCTAAAAAAATATATATATATTTTTTTTAATGTAAGAAAAGTTCACAGTTTAATGTTTTTCAATGTCATAGTATAGTGTGGTATAATATAAGCTTCACCAGTGACAGGATGGTACTATGGTGTAATGGTTAGCAAGTATGAAAAAAATACCACAGTATAGTATGATAAATGTCATTGTATAGTATGACTAAAATGTCATATTTAAGTGTGAAAAAAGGCGTAGTATAGTATGATAGAAATATTATAGTATGTTTGAAACTTCATATTTAAATGTGAAATAAAGATTATATTTTAGGATGAAACAAATGTCTTTTGATAAAAATTTCATAGTATAGTATGAAAAAAATGTCATATTTTGATGTGAAATGTGAAATCTAATTTTTTTTCTTTTTTTTTTTTTTTTTACCCTCAAATCTGAAATTTTGGTCATAGTATACTATGATGTTTTTTTTTTCGGCCTATAATATATATATTTTTTTCTGCTCAAATGTGACATTTTTAACATCCTATACTATGGCATTTTGATCAGACAATACTATGGCATGTTATTTCATCCTAAAATCCCCCCCAAAAATTTCACCCTAAAATCTGAAATTTTGGTCATAGTATACTATGATGTTTTTTATCGGACTAAAATATGATATATTTTTTTAATGCTAAAATATGACATTTTTAACACCCTATACTATGGCATTTAAATCAGACCATACTTTGGCATGTTATTTCATCCCAAAATCCCCCAAAAAATGTTCATCCTAAAATCTGAAATTTTGGTCATAGTATACTATGATGTTTTTTATTGGACTAAAATATGATATATTTTTTTTTTATGCTAAAATATGACATTTTTAACATCCTATACTATGGCATTTTGATCAGTCCATACTATGGCATGTTATTACATCCTAAAATCAGAAATTTTTTTTCACCCTAAAATTTGAAATTTTGGTCATAGTATACTATGATGGGTTTTTTTTTCGGCCTATAATATATATATTTTTTTCTGCTCAAATGTGACATTTTTAACATCCTATACCAAGGCATTTTGATCAGACAATACTATGGCATGTTATTTCATCCTAAAATCCAAAAAAAAAATTTCATCCTAAAATCTGAAATTTTGGTCATAGTATACTATGATGTTTTTTATCGGACTAAAATATGATATATTTTTTTAATGCTAAAATATGACATTTTTAACACCCTATACTATGGCATTTAAATCAGACCATACTTTGGCATGTTATTTCATCCCAAAATCCCCCAAAAAATGTTCATCCTAAAATCTGAAATTTTGGTCATAGTATACTATGATGTTTTTTATTGGACTAAAATATGATATATTTTTTTTTTATGCTAAAATATGACATTTTTAACATCCTATACTATGGCATTTTGATCAGTCCATACTATGGCATGTTATTACATCCTAAAATCAGAAATTTTTTTTCACCCTAAAATTTGAAATTTTGGTCATAGTATACTATGATGGGTTTTTTTTTCGGCCTAAAATATACATATTTTTTTCTGCTCAAATATGACCTTTTTAAACATCCTATACTATGGCATTTTGATCAGACAATACTATGGCATGCTATTTCATCCTAAAATCCAAAAAAAAAAATTCATCCTAAAATCTGAAATTTTGGTCATAGTATACTATGATGTTTTTTATCGGACTAAAATATGATTATTATTTTTTTTAATGCTAAAATATGACATTTTTAACACCCTATACTATGGCATTTTGATCAGACCATACTATGGCATGTTTTTTTATCCTAAAATCTGAAATTTTTTTTCACCCTAAAATTTGAAATTTTGGTCATAGTATACTATGTCGTTTTTTTTCATACTAAAGTATAAGTTTTATTTTTTTGCGCGAAAATAAGGCCTTTTTAAACATCCTATACTATGGCATTTTGATCAGACAATACAATGGCATGTTATTTCATCCTAAAATCCCCCCAAAAAATATCACCCAAAAATCTGAAATTTTGGTCATAGTATACTATGATGTTTTTTTTTTTTTTCGGCCTATAAATGATTTTTTTTTAAATAAAAAAAAATGTTTACATTTTAATGTTTTTCAATGTCATAGTATAGTGTGGTATAATATAAGCTTCACCAGTGACAGGATGGTACTATGGTGTAATGGTTAGCACCGCTGCCTCACAACCCAAAGGTACAGGGTTCGAATCCTGGTCAGGGATAGTCTGATAGAGGTGAAGTGTGCAAACACAGTATACTAGTCCAAAACAAGTGTCGGGGTCCAGTTTGATGAAATATACAACTGAAGTATGAAAAAGAATAGTATGATAAATGTCATTGTATCTAGTATAAATAAAATTTCATATTTAAGTGTGAAAAAAGGCATAGTATAGTATGATAAAAATGTCATAGTATTGTATGACAAAAATTTCATATTTTGGAGTAAAATAAAGATTCATTTTTTAGCATGAAGAGAAGTCATAGAAGTCAATTTGATCGTATAGCATATTAAATATTTCATTTTTCAGTGTGAAATAAAATTTCTTTTTTAGTTTAAAAAAAAGTTCAGGGTAGCTTTTTAAAAATGTCATATTGTATTTAGAAAATAAAATTTCATATTTTAGTATGAAAAAAGTCATAGTATAGTATGATAAAAATGTCATCGTACAGTATATTAAAAGTTTCAAATTTTAGCGTGAAATAAAATTTAAATTTTAAGTTTGAAAAAAAATCATAATATAGTATGATAAAATGTCATTGTGAAGAATGATAAAAATGTCATATTCTAGTGTAAAAATTATTTTCATATTTTAATTTGAAAAAAGTCATAGTATAGTATGATAAAAATGTCACACTGTAGTAGGTTAAAAAAATTCATATGTAAGCGTGAAAAAAAAAATATTTTAGTATGAAAAAAATGTCATAGTATAGTATGATAACATTCAAATTATAGTGTGAAACAAATCGTATTTTAGAATGAAAAGAATCATGTTTTACTGTGAAAAAAAAGTTATAGTATAGTATAAGAACAAAAAAGTCATAGTAATGTATGATAAAAATGTTATAGTAGCTATAGCCTGATAAAACTATCATAATATTGTATGTTTAAATATCAGTATAGTTTAATGAAAATATCACACTTTAGCATGATAAACATGTCATATTATAGTTTGAAAAAGGTTAGAAGAAAAGGAAGGAAGAAAGAGTTGATAGAAGGAAGAAAGGAAGAAGGAGTAAAGGGAGGACAGAAGCAAGGAAGAAAGATAGCAAGAAAGGAATTATGCCACAGGGCAAGGAAGGACAAATAGTGAAAGAGAAAAATAAAGAGGGAGTGACAGGAAGAAAACCTGGTATCAACAAGCAGCTAAAAGAAGAGAGGAACGATGGATTGAAAGGAGAAAAGAGAAAGAAACTGGGGATGAAAAGAAGGAAGTGGAAATGTCATTAATAAAAAAGATGAAAGATGGGTGGGCAATTAAAAGCTGATTTGAAAAGGAAGAAAAAAAAAGGCAGTCTGAATGTGAGTGATGGTTCTGAGGACAGACATTAAGATGAGAGACAGGAGGAGATAAGTGAAAAGGTGAGGATGAAAGAGAGAAGGTGACAGGTGGGATGTCTGTTTGAGGAGCGCTCCTTTAATCTGGGAAAGGGAAATTTGATTGTGATTAGTATGTGATGTTACTATCAGGGAGCTACAGGGAGACGTTGACCTTTCCTTCTTCTGTCACACCCTTTTTATCTGTCGCCGCCTTTTTTTTAAATCAGCTTCTCCCTCAGCTCTGTCTGCCAGGTGTTTCTCCTGCTGGTCTTTTTGTGCTCAGGAGACATTTCACACTCTTCGACGGCTGATTCTGTCACATGGCGAAGTCATTTACCACTCGCAGAACTTTTCAGGGCTGCAGACGGACGTTCAGGAGGTCGCGCTGCGTGGCGCTTTCAGTCTTCAGTTCCTCCCAGCCCATACCTATGGCAGCAGTGTGTTGAGGCGAGTTGAAGACTTAAAGCGCTGCACAGATTCATGCCACAGACCTGAGCTTTTGTTGTGGGAACTACACCTTTGCAGTTGAAGCAAAATGTGCTAGTGCTGATTTTTTTTTTCAAACTGTATACTCCCCGGAGCCTGAGGCGGGTGAGAAAGCTTGTGGTTTCTTCCTCTGATCAAGAACACACTCTCTTTGAAAGACTTTCCTTGGACAAGAAGAAGCAGTGAACTATCAAAACCAAAACCTCGCACCACAGACTTCCTCCCCTGGCCATTTGAAACGGGTCTGGAGCTTTCCACTGAACACCTAACACAAAGTCTACATGCATGATGTAATTCCACAGTAAGACTGATTATTCACAGCCGTTTAAATGTCTCCTTTACTACAACCCTTTTCCCAAGGCCCCCTCCGTGTTAAGACCCTTAACAACTGAGAAATATGGCATGCATACCACTTGAGGGTAAATTGTTCTCAATGAGAGGTAATGTAGTTGTGCATAGCGTAGCAAAGGGAAGAAGTGGACCAATTAATCCTACCACAGAGCGACCTCTTCATCAGACTTCAGGCCTTCCAACTCTCTGGAGTGTCTCTATTATAGGAGGTCCTCTCATCCTGTTAAAGCACGACACACAAATCCTCTTCTTGTTTCTTCTTCTAGCTCTCCCGGCACAATAGGACACCGCAGGTCAGAGACACGGCCAGGCTCTGTACCATTTCTCCACAATTAGCTGAGTGCAGCTCAAAAAGTGAGGATGTCCTGAAAAATTCCTCACATCCAACAAGTGAAACTTGAGAGCACGAGGAAGTTGTAGCCCCCTGTTAAGACTAATGGTGGACTTATGTATCTTCAACATGTTCTGCAACTGTGAGACAAACTATCAGGCAGCAACAGAGGAGCAGGAGGAGGCAGGTGTGAGTATCTGTAGGTATCTGAAAAGCCAAGGGACAGAGAGAGAGAGAGAGAAAGAGGGAGAGGCAATTGTGATTATCAAGCAGCCCTGCTATTACTTTTTCATGTTTGGGACTAAATATAAGAGGTATCACTTTGTCCACAGGGGGCGCCAAAACCAAAACAAACAAAAAGTCCCTTACAGCAGTTTTAATGTACTGTGTAAACACTATTAAATGATGATAATAAACCTCACTTTATTCCTGCTTTGCAAAGAAATTGAGCCAAAATAACGCCATGATGGCTGCTGCTGTCTTTAAACTGGCTGATGGAGCCGCACTCTCGGATTAACTAAAACACACATTTAACTTACTGATGTAATTCATGACAGAACAGGTTTTAGCATTAATTAAAAGTAAACCCTAACAACTGGAGAAAGTTTAATGACCTGTTGGTGATGTTCTCTTTCCAGCACTCCTCCTCTTACTTCTCTGGTAATGCGGTGAATAACACTACGGACCTGTCAGCGATGGTGTCACGTCCCCTCTGCACAGCATCAAATAACAAAAGAAGCAACGGTAACACTTTACAATAACCATAATTAATAAAAGGTAAATAGATAGTTTATCAATGTTTAATTATAATTTAAAAACAGCATATAGACCAATTATAAATGGCAAATAGATAGTTTATTAATATAAGTTAATATTTACTTTACCATTAACAAGCAATGAAATTATGGTTAATAGTTTTCATTAATTATTAATCAGCTATTTAGTAAAGGTTTACATAGGGTTTAAATATGGGTGGTAAAACATCTTGATTTAAATGTGTGTCAGTAGCACTTTTTTAAATTGTTAGTATTTGGTTTTTAAATCACCTATAAACATCACTGAGATGTTATCATAAGGTCAGGGTTAGGTTTTTAAAATTGTAAAATTTACAATTTATTATGGTGCTTTATTAATGCTTTTTATAAATGATGATTAAGCATGAATAAACTATCTGCTTGCCATTTTTAAATGGTCTATATACCATTTTTAGGTTATGGTTATTGTAAAGTGTTACTGAAGCAACTTTACACATAAACATAAGAGTTGGTGGTGAGACAAGACTTTTCACTTTGTCCACAGGGGGCACCAAAATCAACACAAACCAAAAGTTCCTCACAGAAGCTTTAAAACAGATAAGGTGGACTTCTTTCACCCAAATAGTTAGTATTTGCTTTGTCTTTGCACAGATATTTTAAACTGGATTAATCTTCTTGTTATTTGATCACTGTGAATGTAACTGATCTGTAAGTAGAAGCCCTGCACTCATCATGACATTTCTCGATTATTGTTGTGAGTGATTTTGTTCTGCTGTGCACATCGTGGTATTTTTTTAGACGCCGCGCTGACGGGGGGGTGTTGACATGCAGCGCCGCTCTGACAGGAACACAGATCATTGTGTGTGTGCGCGCGTGTGTGTGTGTGTGTGTGTGTTTTAAACCCCTTCCCTCTGCTTCTTTAATTATTTTGAAGGAGGGACATGTAGCAGAGAGCAGCAGCGTGACAGGAGAGCTTTGTTTACAGTGGAGGAAGACGAAGAAGAGGCAGCAATGTGTGAACATCTGACAGCGTTTTTTACACCCCGTCTTTTCTGATTTTCTCTACAGCCTCTTCAGGAGATTTTCTGTACTTACATTTTGATATAAAATCTTTGATTTGAGTTCATCTTTATGGCACAGGATACTCAGAAAACAAAGTGCAGTTCACCTCCAACTATAAGTGCAAGAATAAGGTACATATAATGTTATGTAATAAACAGTAGGGGGTGAATATAAATGTGCAGCTGTAGGACTTTGTAGTGAGTCAGCAGTCAGAGCAGGTGACTCAGGTATAAATCTAAAACATTTCGGACAGGTAGAGGTTATAAATGTCCATAAAAGCAGCTGATTCTGACCAGCAGGGATGCTAAAGAAGGTTTACTGCAAACAATCATTGCACGCAATCGCTTTATCAAAAATTATGCATACACACACAGAGACACGCACACACCGGTTTGGAGTGGCGGTTGAGGATTTGGTCACTCCTCACCCCTAAGATCCAAGTCCGTGTCTGATTTGAGCTGTAATCCAACATGACGTCAGTTTGTCCTCCTGCTCCTCCACCTCTTTCCCCTTCATACTCCAACACTCAACACATCCGCCCTCTCCATCCCTTGAGGTTTGACTTTTTTTAACCATCACCCCCCTACAGCATGTGCACATCTCTCTGGTGCATGAATACATTAGGATTTGAGCAGATTTCAAATGAAGCTGACTTATGTGGCAGCATCATATCCACGGGGAGAGGAACACAGAATTAATTGGGTCATATATGATTAATTGTCATCCGAGTGCTCGAGTTTCTCACTCCAAAAAGTACAAGAAACTGTTTGGTATGCGGCGCCCTGGGGAAATGTAGTAGACTTAACGTATACGTGTGGAAGCAGAGAGTATACTAAGTACACTACGTTTATCCAGGGGGGCCTGCTGCCTGCTGGACTGGAAGCAAGCATGAAGGAGAGGAAAGGACGACTGAGCTGCAGCTAAATGATGGTGACCTGTTTGTGCATGTGTCCTCATACTCCGGAGAGTGACTGATATGTTAAGTCGTTAAATGTTGCCCCATTTTTACCGGATACAGGATTTAAACCACTCGGCGATTCAGGATCGTCTTATTTGTGTTTTTTTGTTCCACAGGTGACTGAGACATTTCTGAATCACGTAAATGAAAGTTGATCTGTTTGTATCAGACACTTTAACCTGCATTGATGGATGCAGAAACAAACTGGGTTCACAGACAATAGTTTGGAAGTGAGATTAAAGGGATATTCCGGCACAAAATTAATTTAAGGTCAAACACACTGTAACACCGAGTTAGACACCCCTAGGAGAGATGAATGTTGCCGACTGCTTGCTTCTCTAGTTATTCCAACTTTAGTAACGACCACAGGATAGAAATACACAGCGGTCTGAGGAGCTATAAACAAACCTCGACCAAAACGTCACTCTATAGCCACAAATAATGCTCAGAACAGCACCTAACTTCATCCTAGCCACAGCACTAGCCATCAAACATCTTTTCTTTAGCAAAGAGACTAAACACAACTCATCTACTCTCTTCCAGCAGCCGTTTGTTAGTAGCAAGACCTCAGGCTAGTCCATTAAGGACTGCTGCGGGGTGACGCAGCTCAAGGAAGAACATTTATGATCATTTCTTTTTCATTTCCTTAAAGTAATAATCATCATATTAATAATTTTTTTACTGCAGACTCGGTAGTTCTTCTGTCTTAGCGTCTCGGTCTGATTGCATTTCCATGAAGAAATTATCATAAATGTTCTTCCTTGAGCTGTGTCACCCCGCAGCAGTCCGTAATGGACTGGCCCAAGGTCTTGCCACAAACAAGCGGCTGCTGGAAGAGAGTAGGTGAGTTGTGTTTAGTCTCTTTGCTAAAGAAATTAGGCAAAGTTAAAAAGATGTTTGGTGGCTAGTACTATGTCTGTGACCCTATATGTCCTGTTGATGAAGTTAGGTTCTGTTCTGATCATTATTTGTGACTATAGAGTGGCGTTTTGGTCGAGGTTTGTTTATGGCTCCTCAGACCACTCTGTATTGCTATCATGCGGTCGTTACATTCATCTCTCAAGGGGGTGTCTAACTCAGTGTTACGGTGTGTTTGACTCTAAATTAATTTTACGCTGTAATATCCCTTAAAGACCATGCAGTGACTTCCACTACAGAGTCATGTTACTTTATTTCAAATCTGGTCATTCAGAGTTAGTTTCAGTTTCTCCTGATCTCTGAATCTTTACAAAAATCAACACAAACTCAAAGTTTCTCACTGGAGCTTTAATATGTTTTTCTTAATGATGATTTAATAAGATTATTATGATTATTATTATTTTACTCCAGTGTGATAATCTGCCTGTGTTTGTTTGTGTTAGTTCTACAGGTGTTTCAGGGCATTCCTCAGATGCTCCACCCCCGAGCAAAGCTCCACCCTAAAGACATTTTCACGGGTGACAAAGACGCTCCGCACTTTCCGCCAGGAGAAGGAGCCGCACGTGTCCGCTCCCGCGCCCTCCACCGCCCAACCCACGCCAAACTCCTTGCGGAGAGCCAGTCAGGGGGCTCCATCTCCGTCAAATCACAGCTCTTCTGCATCCCACCCATCTGCTACCGCCGCTGCTAACAGCCCCAAACCCAAACTTGTTCTGGTGACTTACTACAGGGAATAAAATCAAAGAAAACAACAGCAGCAACTGCAAGAGGTGAACGTTTACAGAAAAGAGAAGGAGCTACCGGGAGCCGGGGCGCAGCTCTGCAATTAAGAAACAAATCCTCTTAATAGTAGAAAAGAGCGAGCGCAAAGTGAGCTCAGTGGGAATCTTAAATACAAGCAGGGATCTTCTAATCCCAGAGCAGGTTATTGTTGCTCTGTGAAGTCGGCAAACAGGGATTCACACAAAACGCCAGTCTTATCCTGCTTACCAGAGGCTCTGTATACAAAGCAGGGGACTGGGGCTGAGCAAAAGTGCTTCATGTTGAGACGACAGACTTTTTAGATGACAAAAAAATCCACAGAAATAGGTCAAGGTATCTGAAATCTGTTCTTTCCTATTCAGAGGAAATATTCAGGAACATTTTGGAGAAGCACAGCGTTCTTTGGTGGAGATTTCATAAACGGATGGGATTTTTGGTAAACAGGGCGATGGGGTATTTGTCTGCTTAATTGTATAACTACTGTTAGCGGGATTATTCTGTCTTTTTGGTTGAAGAAGTGGGTAAGCATTTTTCCCTGACCCCATTTCCATGCCTGATATCTGAGGATTTGATACAGAGTATTAAAGATTTGTTCAACAATTTTATGCAATTTAAAACTGGGAAGGTTTCTATTTTATGGCTTTATTTTCACTCCGCTGCATACAGGCCCTCTGCTCTCATGGCTGGGATCATTATGAAATCCTTTAAAGGGACATTTCACCACGTTATAAGGGACATGTAGGGATTTCTCTGTCTTAGGATGTCTTGATGTTTCTCTTTGCAAAGTGGAAACGTGGTTTTGTGTTGTCTCTTGATGTTTTTCCTTTGCTTATGTAACATAAATGAAACCATATCACCAACGGATCTGGATGTCTCACTCTTCTGTATACTTCGCCTGGAGCGTGTGTGTGTTTCACAGTGTGTGTCGGGCTCTTTGCTTTTGGCCGTATTTGTAAGTGTTGATTTTTTACATGAATTTTTAACACAGGCCTTATTTACAGTGAAGGGAGCAGATAAACACTCCAAATTACAGCCTTCGCCTCTGTGAGAAACAAACAGCAATTGACAAATTAGAGGAAGAATACGGCAGCTGATGGTGAAAACAAACACACAAACTCTCCTTACGTAGAGCCCAGAAAATATAGACACTCATCCGACAGTTGTAGAAACACCTCTTGAATCTCAAACATCACTCCTCAGTCATTATGAATGATGACAGAGACCATAAACGTATAAATGTTCAAGATTTTCACATTTAACAAAGAGCTACATGTGACGCAACATGAAGGAAATCCACTGACATGTCAATCTGAAATACTATAAAGCTGATATTTGGACTGTAGAAGCTGCAAGACATAAAGTTTAAAGGGATATTGCGGTCTAAAGTTAAGTTGGGGTCAAACACAACGTAACACCAAGTTAGACAACCCATTGAGAGATAAAGGTTGTCAAATGCTTCCTTCTCTAGTTATACCAACTTTAGAAACAACCGCATGATAGCAATACACAGCGGTTTACCATTCCACACACAAACCTTTACCAAAACGCCACTCTATAGTCACAAATAATGCTCAGAACAGCACCTAACTTCATCAACAGTACATATAGGGTCCCAGCCACAGTACTAGCCACCAAACATCTTTTTAACTTTAATTTAAAAAAAAAAGTAATAATCACCATATTAATCATTTTGCACTGCAGACGCGGTAGTTCTCCTGCCTTAGCGTCTTGGTCTCAATGCATTTCCATGAAGTAATAATCATAAATGTTCTTCCTTGAGCTGCGAAACTCCGCTGCACTCAGTGATTGACTCATCAGGGCTCCCCCACAAAAAAAGCGGCTGAGCATTATTTGTGACTATAGAGTGGCTTTTTGGTTGAGGTTTGCGCATGGAGACGTAGACCGCTGTGTATTGCTATCATGCAGTCGTTACCACAGTTGGTATAATTAGAGAAGCAAGGAGTCGGCAATGTTATTTCAACCACTGAATCAAATGCAAAGGTGCCAAAAGCTGCAGTTCCTGAAGCGGCCCCGAAGGTGAGTAAATACCCACTTAACCACATGTTAGATTCCCAAATTGAGTTCCAACATTGATAGCCTGAAACGAACACAGTTATAGCCTCTTCAGCTTCTCTTTGTCCACAACAATCAGTTGACCTTCAAACACTCTGTAAGACATGATGGGCAGAAGTTTATCCAGCTAATAGAGGGACTGTTTAAATGAGTCACTGGTAGGGCTGGGCGATAAACTGAAAATTTACCGATACTGAAATTTACGACAATAACCGACGTCATTTTGCCTAAATCGGTATATTCAGTGTCAAAAAAATAAATAAAAGTTGGTTTTGGATGTGTGTAGGTAGGCTGTGGTCTCATGTCCCTTTAAGACGCTGTCCTACGTCAGAGACGTGACTCCACCCCATTCAGTCTGTAACAAAGAGGGAAAGACAGGTGAGGAGATGGAGGACGGTTCAAAAGTTGTAGCGGCTGAAGTAGACAAGTTAATGTGGGAGGGGGTGAGCAGCTTGTGGAGTAGTTATCATCCATTTATTGTCATTGAGGTGAACTGCTCAATATATCGTGATATTGATTTGAGGTCATATCGCCCAGCCCTCGTCATTGGGTTCAAAAAGTTCAAAGATCTGCTCAACCCTAACCCTAAATCAATCTTTCCTTTGTTTTACTTGCATACATGAGAAGCCAGGGCAGGGAGAGCAGCAGCAAAGACCCCCAGATCAGAGCAGGTATCACAGTCAACCCACATGACGCTGGTAAAATCAGACAGCATTAAAAAAAAAATAAGAGGAGCCGGGGTGGAGGAGAAATGCAAAACAGTTTGCAGAGGAAGTGTTAAGAGTAGGCAGGTTTAAGCGTTTTAAACTGAGTGCCCATTTTGACATTTGCCAACTGGATGTGGAGCCAAATCAGCAGATGTACTGGAGGCTGAGCTTGACTTCTCCACCTGCCTGAAACGCTGCACTCACTTCTTTTAGTCATAGGCCATCTTTATCAGTCAAAAACAACCATATGCAGCCAGTATGGCAATTTCCAAGGCTTTCAGCTTGATGACAGCTCTTGGTAATGGACATACCTTTAATTCTCCGCCCATCCTCTGGGAGAAGTTGCAGTGAGATACAGATTTTTTTTGAGCTCTCCACTCTTAAGTGTCTGGGAAGTCTCTCTCTGACTCGGACAGAATGACACCTATTATCCTAAAGTGGTCACAAACACTCTGCCTCAGTTGTTGGCTCACTTGGCTCATCGATTTACAACAATCTTTAAGAGGAGAAACATGCTGCAAACGTAAAAAGAGAAGGTAGTTGTGAGTCAAAAACAAACACGATGGTGGAGATATCAAACTATGCTACTTTGGTCTTTTTCTCTGACTCATCAACAATAAAGCTGTTTCACTTAGCGCCCTCTACAGGTTTGGAGCAAAAATCTAATTTATTTTTTGCTTTTATCTTTATCTGCAGCTGCTTTCTTTCTCTGTGAAGTTTGGACTTGTATCATTTGTGTATAACCAGTGCTTTTGCGGTTTGTTTTGGCCTTTTGCATGTTGATTTTAGGTCATGTAATTTCTGCATTTTCAGTCAGTTCTCCAAATTAAGATTATTTAGCCGTTGCATATCGTTTGTCTTACTTTTCCTTCTTTAGAGTCACGTTTTTTTCTGGATGATCACTTTGGCGCTTTGGTTGTGGGTGGCAGCTGGCCTCAGAAGTCAAAACCTCCACTTTTTAATATTTAGGTCAAATGGTTTCAGTGCGAGAAGGATGTTTCCAAATATAATCCAAGGACCTAAAATTTGTAATTGATGAAGTAATTCTATTTTTATTATCCTGAGCAGAAGCAGAATAACCTGCTTTGACTGAATGAAGTTGTATGATGAGCAGCCTCTCTGTGCTGTGCCTGAAATGCGTGACAAACTTTGTAAATGGGCGGCATTTATTAAGCTTTGGGAAATTACCTTATAGCAGCATGAAACCTAATGTGTGTAATTTGGGTGAAGTGACCCTTTTCAGGGGTTTCTGTTTTTCTCTTTGAGTCTAATCTTTTAGGACAGGTCTGTATCAGGTGGTGTTTGAATAAGTCTGTCTGGGATGCCATTATAAACACTGAGGACCGTATCTGTTTTATCACATACAGAGATACAGATTATATAACCAAACAGATTAAATGTGGACTGATTATCAGCCCCAGACATCCAAACTAACTAACAGCAGCCTTTATGTAATGTATAATAAATTGTTGCTCTGTTCTGATGGAATGTCAGGACACCGAGTTCATTTTTAATCAAGTTACGCAGCAGTTTCAGCCAATAAACATCACAAATCGGAGTTTGCTGTCCAAACCCTGCTCAGCACTAACCGGTTATGTAATGTTTTGTATTGTAGGTGAAAATCATCCAGTGTTTTGCTAATTAAGAGTAAATTTTCATTCTGGGACTCTCGGACACCGCTGAAAACACTCATTAAAAAATAATCCCCAAAACAGTTAAAGAAAGTAAAATCAGTCACATAAAATAAATTCCTCTAATTTGATTTTGGGGGTGTTACTTGTTTCCAAAAAGACAGCTGGCTGTGCCTGAGAGATCTACATAATGAAGAAATACTGAATATGAGGGGCTTGGAGCTGGATAATTATCACCATGGTGATGAGAGTTATTATTACTCGACAGGGAGACAGCTGAGGGCTTTGAGACTGTTGAGTATCTCGATATTACATGCATGCTGTCTCCAGTCAGCCTCAGTCTGCCTGTCTTTCCTTTGTCAGGTCTCTTTCACCAGAGTTCAGTTTGTAGGTCATCTGTACGTGTCGCTCATTCCACCCCATAATTACATTACTTGCTAGGCGTTGAACAAAAGGGGCTACTGTGACATAGGAACAGAGGAGGGAGCTATGTTCAGTCACACATGTGACATTCGCTCAGCTGTTAATGACGTGCCCAACTTCTAGTCAGGAACATAAAGTTGATTATCCACATCAGGTCCGAACACGTGTGAGATTAAGTCTTATGTTTGACATCCAGTCCTGTATCACAGATTTTTCCCACGCATGGATTTACTCTGGCGGGCTGCCCAGGTATGTTTACAGCCGTCCGAGTTTGTCTGTTGGTTGGTTTTGCAAATTTCTTTATAATTAAAAAAAAAAAATCTACAGTCAACATTCACCGGCTGTGTTTTCAGATCTCAGCACGGAGGAATATGTGCAGACAGCTGGAGTGACCAGACCAAGGATTCCCCATGTTAAACACAGAATCAGTGGTTTTCAAACCCTACAGTGGGCTCCAGAAACCCACCAACCGACTGACTCCAGACCTGGCCCACTCACTATGGTGGTTCGTTGTGGAGTTAAAGCTCCTGTGAGGAGTTTAGCTTAAGATTTAATCCTGTTATACAGCGTTCACACTCCTGAATCGAGGAGCTCAATAAATGGTATACTTTAGAGTCAGAAATTAGCAGGATGAGATTTTTGTTAGAGGACACAACTGGAATATGTTCATACTGACCCAAGTGAAACATATAAGTGTCTGACCCAACAGGAGATCAGAGAAGAAGATTAACAACTCCTGGTACATCCCTTTTGTAACTGCATTGACCGCGGTACAACATCACTGTCTGAAGTTTTTAAACGGTGTGATAGGAAAGTCCAGTCGGTCTCGTTGCTGCTCTTCTACTTTGCAACATATTAATTCGATTGGATTCAACAGGCTGCGACTGCGAGTTGGACTTTATAAAACAGGAGCTGTGCTGTTAGTGTGACTTTATATCACATACTGCTTAATGGAAAAAGTCAACAGAGCAGCTACACAGGCGGAGGGAAATAAAAATGACAGGGAGGGACACACTGCTGTGTGTTTTAATAAAGGGAAGGTGCAGGTGCGTGTGTAGATAAGAGGACAGGAGGGAGGCAATATGAGTAAAAAAGTAAAGTCATTAAAGTTATTTGTCAAGAAACACAAAATAAGAAAGTGGAAATAAACTATTTACAGAATCAGTGACCAAAGCCAATCATGAAAAAACTTAAAAAACATGTATTCAACGAAAAAAACTTTGATTGAGAATACCAACAGTTCTGTCATTCTGTGGAAAACACTGTATGTAAAAAAAAGGAAATACAGTTTCACATCATAGTTATAATATTTTGTCACTCTCATTACTTTCAGTCAAAAAATGTACAGAAGAGGATAAGAATTCAGGACAGACTTTTTAAAAACTTTTTCTTCTCTCAGAATTCTGAGATTAAAGTCGAACTTTATTTTCAAAACTGCAAAATTTCTCACAGAATTTTGACTCTTATTTTAATTCTGACTTTAACCACAAAATTCTTTCAAAAAAGTTTGAAATCTGGTTGAAAATTCTGAATAAACAGAAAGAAAAACTGAGGAAAAAAAGCAAAATTTAGACTAAATTCTCAAAATTTTGTCTTTCTTTCCTCTGAATTTTAATTTCTGAAAAAAAGTTCAAAATTCTAAGATGAAAACAATAATTCTGAGATTAATATCAGAATTATTCATTTCATGAAATTATCAGATAGCTGAGGATATAATGCGGAATTCTAAAAATAGTCAAATGACAGAGAAAAAGCCTGAATTCTAGTTTATAATCTCAGAATTCTGAAAAAAAAGTCAAAATTTTGAGTTTTCTCATAATTTTGACTTTTTTTACTTATAATTCTTAGAAAAAAGACAGAAGTTTAAGGTTTTTCTCAGAATTCTCTTTTTTTTAATTATGAGAAAAAAAGTAAAAAATTTGATGTTAAGAAAAAAAGACATTCGAACCATCCAGTTGTCTATCTTATGAGAAGTCACGCAGGAAAAACTTTCACTGTGAACGAGACATTCGTCACTGACTCAGAGCGAAGTGACTCTGCTAATGTGAGCTCCTACATTGAAAACCCGCTCATGTCCCACAGATACTTTCAGATCGCTCACACACTCTTCTGTTCGATTCAGACAAAACAAACTCTAGTCTGTTTGTGGAGTTATTGTGGTTGGTTTGCCCTGGAGTGAAATCTGTCGACTGAACTCTGATGCTGACAAAACAACCGCACAGACACGGCTGAACAAAGTGGGTCTGCGTTTGCTTTTGTTCGGACTCTGGCGCGCTTTGTTGGAAGTGATAACATGAACCGACCTTGATCCTAGCGCGCCGCAGCGAGTTTCGCACTTTTTCCGTTTAGCTACTGTAGCTGCTCTATTGTGCAGTGAAACCACAAACATACCTGAAGAACTGTCAGGTCACATTCACACTATACAATAGAGCAGGTGTGTTTTTTTCATCCACTCATCAGCCTGCTGTTTACTCAGTTTCACTCTCTTAAATCACAGTGATCAGAGCAAACATGTAATCACTGATTTGGGAGTCATATGAGATAAATGAGCTCGTTTCAAGTGTCTTCTCATCGCCAGAAAACACTTCATAATGCGGAGATGACAGGAAAACACCCCCATCATTAACAATTTACCTCATGACGTGCCCTGAGTGCGTCCTTCACTTGGATTTCATGTGACTGGACTGAGATGAAGTGTTGTCTCACCACATCACTGGATCATTCGTTGGCTGAATCCGACCAGGAGTCACGTATGAAAAGTGAGTGTGTCGCTTCACTAAATTACAACATGCATCCTCATTAGCAGAGTGACAGAGGGAGTTAAAAAACAGATTCATGACTGAGACAAGTTCAGACGAATGTTAGAGTCGATTTGGGAGAGCGGGGCAGGTGTTTTGGGAGAAGTTGGCGAAATTGAAGCTTAAATGGAGAAACATACTGCCTGTAAAATCAGCAGCTTCACCCGATTCTCCTCCAAGTTTTAACACCAGTGATATGTTGATATGTGGGAGGAAGGGTTTAAGACCTACAGGGGAGAGCAGGATGATTTGAGTCAGTGGGGAAGATGAGCTGCCCCTTGTTTCCAGGCAACCACAAACAAAGCTGGCCATGTGAACGTTTGTGAGAGTTACCTGTTGTACTCACTCGCTGATGAAGGTATGGACTTGGAGTAAGTATAAGTACATTTAAGACGAGCTTGAAAAAGTCACTAGTGTTGGTGTTTCATGGTGAGTTAGAAAATGAGACTTTATCATGAGCTGCTGTATGACAGATGGGGTGATTTGAGCCAATAGTTCATCTTAATTAATCCCAACTAAATTTGGGTGGTTTTATAACAGTCTGTGGCCAAAGTCAATAAACACGATCATATCTATGTATTTGTATAAATTAGATATTTTCGTCTGAGCTTGATTTGGCTTTAAAAAACAGCATTTAATGTTTTAAACTTTATCTTTACATCAAACCTTTAAAAATCTCCTTAATTTGTCCTGCTTCAGATTAGCAGTATAAGAGGTTATAATGTTTGCTTTTACATTAAAGATCCTGTATTTTAATGATTATGAAATGAAATGAAATTCACTTTTGTGACTTTTTATGATATCTAAAAGCTGACAACGTCATCAGCGACATGACTGAAACTCAGGGTTCCTACACAGTTGGAATTGTCATACTTTTCCCTTCCCTGGAAATCTCTTCTTTTCTATTTCAGTAAACAGTATTTTTTTTACTGTGGTAGAAACCTAAATGTTTTTCCATACTTTGTTTTTCATTTACCAAACTTTTTAAGACCTGGAAATTGATCAAATGACTTCCATACTTTCCACACTTGAATCCTGAAACTGGTGTGAGGGGTGTCAGCTGTGCAGCTAAACCAGGGTACACACATCAAGATAATCAGGCTGTTTTTGTCCCGATTGTCCCCCTTCTGACCAAGGACGACAATCGGAAGATTATCTTATGTCTTCTATAAATTTATCCTATAAGATCATCCTGTAGTCTGAGGTGTACTAAGAGTGAATTTGTCCCCGACAATTATAAATATTAAACTTGTTCAATATTTACGACCAAAAATCTTCGTGTGGGGAAAGCCGACGACTCCTGAGTCATGACTCCATGAATTGTCGCGTGAAACAGAAAGTAGCCAATCAAGAAGCGAGACGACTGAGGAACAAGGAACCAAATAAGGAACCAAATTTCCACTGTCTTTTCTTTTTTTAGTGCAGGATTTTTCAGTCAAAAATACTCCCAAAACCACCATCATTCCATCCTCCATGTTGCGTCTTGTGTTTCTTCTTCGTTTTTGTAAGATCACGTTTTATCACGTGAGATTTCTGTCTCGGAGGACTAGATTCTTGTTTGGTGGTGGAACAGAATCGTTTTGTGTGTGGTGTGCTGTGTTGAGATTATCAGAGCACACCACACAGAGTACGATCAAAACAGATTTTTAATCTTCATGTGTGGGGTCTGTAAAAGATAAAAAATCTCTACAGATTAAAAAAATCCTTACGTGTGTACTCCGCTTAAAGGACACGCCCTGTTTTTACAATTTCTGCATGAAGTATTGACAAAAAAACGTGACATTTGACTCTCAAAAGTCAACAGGGGGAGCTCTAAATGTTTTGTTGTCATTGTCTGTTGACTCTCATTTCAACATACAGCCCAGGCTCATTCTGAGTCCATGCATGGCTGCTTCAACCCTGTGCCGATCTTTATTCAAATTTAATACGAACTACTTTTGATTCAACAGAAGAATTACATTCCGTTTCATGCAGAGTAAAGGTCTGACACATTATTTCAAAATCCTCCACGCTCTTGTAGGCAGCGTGGTTATAAAACACGAGAGAGAGAGAGAGCGTGCGGCACGTTTTATTTTAATATTTTACGTACTATCCCTTTAGTAATTTGAATTTAAAGCTGATGGGCTCATTCGTGGAGGGAGCTGTTGTTAAAAATGCATCAAATCTGCAGCCGCCTGCATGAGATGAGATAAGGAAGCCGGTGGCGATGTGAGCCCTGACATTGTAGGGTTTGCATTCATTATCTGGAGTATGTAGGGCTGCAGATAGAGGAGCTGATAGAAGCACTGGGATTGTCACTCTAAGTAAAAGCATATTTGTCTTTGGGTTTTAATGCTGCCTCATAAATAAGTGTTTTTTTAAAAATAAGAGACCAAAAATGACTCAATTCATCTGGTTAAACACAAGTTTGAGGATTTTCAAATTAACGTGCGAAGGTCCTGACAGTCTTAAATTCTAATCCAAACTCTCTCTGACGCTGAGATCCTGAGACGCCACGACTTTGGCCCTCACACTCAGAAACAGCCTCTCCACTAACAGATAAGCCTCATTCAGCGCAGCACTCCTCCATCAACGAGTCGATACGGAGAGGCCCCGCTGAAAAAAGAACGCCACCTGAGACGAGAAAACCAAAACACCAAAGGGAACACTGATCACACACTCCTCCAATATCTGCTGATTGAGAATCCATCACAAAGACACTCCTCTCCGCAGAGGAAATGAAAATAAAATTTGTGCTTTTTACGTCACAGTGAGGAATTGATCCTCCATCCTGAGCCTTAAATCCTCGGTAAGGATGTTGGATTAGAAACGCCTAAAATCTGCAAAGAGAAATTGGTTTGTGGGACTATTTATAGTAAAATTTTAAATGTTAAACAAATTATGATGACTGTTTATGAATCTCAAACAACAAGCTGAAGAGGAGAGATTGAATACCCGAGTAAGGAAAGGAAACTAAAGTGGACGAAGACAAATATACAAAAAAGGGCAAAACAGGTTCTTAAGGAAGTTTATTATAGAAATAGAAGTTTAATTTGACCGATTTATGGCTTTTTGGAACAATCAACATAAACACAATATCTGATTCTGGAATAATTATTGTTACTATTTAATTGTTATAATTCATAAAATGCAAAAACAATCACCTGCTTCACAAACTTAACGACCACTAATCTGTTGAACTCATTTTCACCTGTCCTGCCAGTTCTGGGACACCTGTGGAGAAGCTCAGTATGATTCGCAGCTCCTTGTTTCTCTTGAACTCTCTGCTCTGATGATTAACACAAAGAAAATCGATGGATTTATATTTGGTGTACCATCTGACTCTCATTAACCTCCTGTTGACGTACATATGTGTTGTCCTGAGGAGATCACAGGCTCTTCATCATTAACAGGACAAAACAGAGGGTGATTGAGATCTTTAGGAGCACGTAGAAAAATTCTTGTTTAAGTGCTCTACAGGACTCTAACATCACATGGTCCACGTGTCTATCTGCTGCTTTCAAGGCCAAACTGAAATCTGTTCAGAGACTTTAGGTCAGTCCCTACAGAGACTCTGTGATCAGCCTTGGACATACATGCTGAATGGAGCTGCAATGACGCAAATCAAACATTAGACTGTCTGACAATTAATTCATATCTAATTAAATCTAATTTAATCTGATCTAATCTGATTTATTCTAGTCTAATCTGATCTAATTGTTCTAATCGAATCAAATATTCATGCATCTTATCTGGACTAATTTGATATGATCTGATAACATCTAATCTAATCTAATCTAATCTAATCTAATCAAAACTGGTCTAATCAAATACACATGCAAGTAATATAATCTAATCTAATCTGATCTAATTATTCTAATCTAATCTAATATAAACACATTTTATCTGATCTAATTTGATCCAATCTGATGTAATGATTATAAATCTGATCTAATCTAATTTAAACAGAATTGGTCTAATTTGATCAAATCAAGTATACATTCATCATGCATCTAATCTGAGTTAATCTAGTTTAATCTGATCTCATTTGATCCAATCTGATCAAAAATACACATCTAATCTGATTTTATCTGATCCAATCTGATGTTATGTAATTTAAATCTATTCTAATCTTATCTAATCTGAACAAAACTGGTCTAATCAAATCAAATATACATTTATCTATTCTGATGTAATCTAATGTGATCTGATTTGATCCAATTTGATGTAATGATTTTAAATCTAATCTAATCTGAACAAAACTGGTCTGATATAATCTGTTGACTCTGAAAATTCAATAATACTTAGTTTCAGCATTTGATTCTTGAATGTAAACATCGACACAGTTTGGGGTGTTACTTTTCACACAGCTCTGGAGTCACCACACTCTCCAAAAGTTCATGTCTGACTCTCGCTGTAAGCATTCACATTAGCTCTCTGTTGTCGTTTAGCTGTTGTCACATTAACTACAGAAAAAAGTTACTTTAAGTTTGTGTTTCTGAGTTTTCATGGAAGCTCTTTGCAGAATATTTAATTTCTTATTTGTGCTTTAAAGGGTTAATTACTCTTCTTAATTCAAACGATTTCATGGTAACGTCTAGTGCTGACGATCCTTTTCTAATTTGACCATGACTGCCACCTTAAACTCGCTGTCAGCTCGCTAATGCAAATGTTCTCCCAGCATGCATCAGTGTACCCTCTTGAGTGATGTTGATTTTGTCTCACCTCATATAACCCCTCTTGTCAATGCTCGAGTCCTCTGTTTATTTCTCACCTTCCTGTGTGATCATTAACGCTCAGCACGCTTCATTGCTCCTCACACTCGAACCCGCTCACGCTGATAAATACCCCTGCCTCCTGTCACTGCCTCTGCTCTGTGTTCTCACTCTATCCCTCTGCCCAAGGTGTGTGACACGAAAGAGGAAAAGTCTAATTATGCTGATTATGAAAACAACTTTTTATTCTCAAACTGTTGTATGAAGACAAAGTATCGATATATGGCTGAAAGCAGATGAAGACTTGCTTTCCCTGTGAGACAAGCTGTGATAATTATGACAAGAAATGGATCGTTTTCACAAAGAAAGTTTTAGCACTGGAAAAATAAAACTAGAGGACTCCCTGTCAGACAAAAAAAAAAAAACCCTAATTGGGACAAACGTGTAGGCAGGTTCACACAGTGGCTGAATATTTCACAGCAGCCAAACACAACCCTCAAGATCACACAGTGAATCTTTTTAACAAGACCTTCCATCTCCTTTATCCAACCAGAGTCAACGTCAGGTGAAAGTTTCAGCAGCTCTGTTTTGAGCTCAATCTCCACCATCGTTATATTTTTTGTTTTTAGCCTGTCCCTGTTCCCACTGATCCTTTCCCCCCGTTTAAGTCAACAATATAGATATTATCGCATCACAGCATAAAGCCTCATTACGACTATGAACTCTGCAGATTTGGAGTCAGTGTTGCAGATGAATCATCCCAAATCATATCATGTGTTTCAGTGCATACGAAGAAAACAGTGCAGCCTCTATGTTTGATCTCTGGCCTTTACTGACTTTTGCAGGAGGGGAGGAAACAGACCCAACGTCAGCATGATTCAGCTCCAACATGTCAGCGCCAAGGAGAGCAACATTTTGGCTTCACTTCTCACAGTTAAAGGAGCAGCAGGCCATCATGTACACTGATGTGAAGTCAGCGGTTTGAAGATGTTCACTCAGGAACCAAACTGAGCAAAGTGAGGCAGACTCCATTTCTGAGGAACAAACGAAATAATAATGACCTAATATGTCAGCTTATTTAAAGCTCCAGTGAGCAACTTTTTGTTCGAATTAATTTTGGCGCCCCCGGTGGACAAACTAGTCTTTTGCTTATCTTGTCCTCTGCATGAGTTGACAAAAAGATCCCAACCTGGACAATTTTAACGGTCAAGTGTGTCTGTTTTTGTTTCTATTTTATGTAGAATTTGTAACAACATGGCTGTCTGACTGACACCTAACCCCTCACATCAGTTTCAGGTATAATTCAAATATTTACTCTTGTCACGAACAGACATGTTTGCTTTAAATGGCTTCAATTAAAGGCATGGTTGACGATTGGAGAGATTGGTAATTATTATGAACCTCGTTTCTATGGCGATCATGGTCTGATAGTGCGATCTCCACAAAGTGAAGAGATTAAAGAAAGGAAAAAAGCAGGTGCAGGGCTGCAAAAAACATTGACCAATGGGAGCCATCCTTCCCGGACAGCTCCTATTGGTCAATCTCCTGCTCCGCCTCTCCATCCAATCACCTTGCTGTATTTGACACACCCCTCTTGTGTTTCTGACTCGTCCCCTCCCACTCTCCCGGCCCTCCTCAGAGCTTTGAGTGGCTAAAAGTAGCGTAGCAGCTTAGCTACAGGAGCTGTGATGGAGAGGGACGCAAAAAAAAAAAAACACTTCTGCTTGCCCCACCTCCAAAAGTGCTAAAAACATGGTGAATCCTTGAAGCTAGAGTAGGATCTTCTGCCGTCCGGCTACTTGCTCTGCCAGAGGGGGTGTGTCGTGGGGAGGGTGATACAGGTTCGGCGGGGAGAGGTTTGTGTGTGGGGGGTGGGACGCTTTTTTCAAATCTGCCTCAACAGCTCAGTTTTTTTTTAACTGCTTCTCAGATCGTCAACCATGACTTTATGTTTAAGGATGTCCAAAAATGCTGATAGGAGTTTTAAATTAGTACTAAAACATAGTTTTTAAAGTTTGTATAAATTGTTGTAATGCTCCTTTTGTTTCTCTGTAACTGTATTTCGTTTTATTTTGACTTTATTTTTATTAATGCGCTTTCTTTACTTTGTGTTGTCTTATGTCTCTGTGGAGCGTTTTCGATTGCCTCGTCTCATCTGTCCTCCTCTAGCTCACAGCTGTGCGCTCATATGGCTTTCCTGTAAACAAGACTTTTAACACACACACAAACATGCGCATACATATTCATGCACTTCATACTCATCCACTCGTTTTCTGTTTGTCTTTTTCTTAGTGGCTCTGAATGAGCTCCCAAAGGAAATGTCAAAGGGCAGATTTAGTAATGAGAATATTCATCAAAGCAAATTACTCCCAAACTGTTGCACACAGACGCTCTGATTCACACCTGGACACGTGCAGCATAAGCACCGGGCCATGTGACGCTTGTTTACTGTCCTATCGTTCACTTCCATCCATCACGTCCCACCTTTGTCCTTCTCTTCATCATGCAGGTTATAAGAGCTGTAAAAAAGTAATGCAGCTGCTGATCATCGCCTCATAAAAACAAACAACATCCTCACGAACATCCTTGACCTGTCTGGGTCCTGCCTGGACGCTGCTGCTCCCTCTCCGTTGCTCTTTGCTCCGACTCTTTTCTGTGTCTGCAGAGAGCGCGGCTTCCTCACACAGTAATAACAGCAAAGAGAAAGACACTGAGGCAAAATCGTATGAGTTGCATTCACCCTGAACGGTTTATATGTTTTCTATGACTTTTCTACATTATTGAAGGCCACTGACTGAGTTTTTGTCGAACTTTCTCGTTTTTGTGCAAAATAAGACCACAGTATATGACTTAATTGCTTGTTAGAAGCCAACAAGCTGTGAAATTCCTGTTGTAAAAAAAGCAGAATAGGACAAAATCAGCAGGGCTCAGCTGGACTGTGATTGATCCTGTGGGGAAAATGGTCCATCTAATGTGGTTTCTCTCTTCAGGATGTTGAAGATTCCTCCACGGTACTTAAAATCTGCAGGATGCTGGAGATTTTAGAGGGCTTTGAAGCACTGTCCTCTGCTCTGAAACAGCTGCAGCTCTTATTTGGATCCAATATGGATCCTCGTGCTCTCGCTGAGAATGTCTTTGTGCAATTCGGTCCACATGCCGTGCCCTTTTTCTTTGTGGGAGAATGTGTAAACAGTGCAACACCTACCACCAGCTGTTACAAACACACAGAGACTGTTGGACACACTTAGCTGCGACAAAATGATAGTTTAGCCTCTTTCAAGCCACGCGCTGTGGTGTGTGAGCCAAGTGAGCAGGAGCTACATGTGATGCTGGCGGGTTCAAGAGTACACTTCAACAACCCCGAGCCACGACTCTACAAGCAAACCACCGATGGAGAGTATTAAAATAACAGGAAATCATAGTGATGCAAACCGAAAACACATTTAATGTCCCAAAGAATAAAGAAATGGTGACTGGCATCACTTATGGGGCGCTAACAACAAGCACGGGTAAAACCATCTACTCGCTTAATTTGCGCAAATGTAGACACGTGAATGGATAGTATTTACTCGCTTCATTCACCCCTCAACCGTAATTCCAACAGTAACCCCTACCTATTCTGGTTTTGGTGATTGAAAGAAAAGGTATCATATAATTCGGGGCACCCACACACCGTACCAGATACCAGTGAACAACCCTCCGTTTTCATACGTCACCCAGCAACCTTCATGCTGATTAGTTATCACGACGTGAATATCCGCTCAAGTTGAGACATTTTCAGCTCCCGCCCAATTCAAGTCATTCTCTCCGCCAGAGTAGTAGGAGTGTCTAATTGCGTCTTTGCATTGACTTTACATGTAGTTCAGTCGCGTGAATAATTTGACTCACGCTTGGTTTGTGGAGACAGTTAGAGATATGCCTGCATCCCCACGGATGAACCACCTCAGCAGTTGCCTCCGCCTGTCCAGGGTCAGATTCTGGATCATATATGTAGTGCACTGGTAGAGGTTCTCCTGGAGCACTCACCAGATCTGTTTTTGGTGTTTTTCCACCTCTGCATCTTCCTGCCTTAACCCCAATTTCCACCACATCCGGAACGACTGTGAAAAGGCCGTATGCGCCGATCGCAGCTGATCGTTTCCATTCAAGTTTATTGGTCCATTTCCACCGGCTTCTTTCTGTTCCTCTGCGGATCAGCAGACTCCACAGACGATTGCAAGAGTTCTGTTTTTTCCAGACGCCGCAGCATACTGCATAAATTTATCACAGATTAGCAGACACAAAATAAAACATCTGGCTTCTTTCAAAATAAAACACAACTTGTTTCAGGCAGAATGTATTTCACACCATGCAAATGGGCGGAAACGAACAAGTCAAAGGCTTTCAGACAGCATTTCACCCCCATGACACCATGGATGAGGAGATACTGACTCTAGAAGTCTAGAAGTGGATTTCTTCCTCTTGAAGGACACAATCTACTGCTTATATGTCTATGTGTCTGTCTTTATAAAGACAACTCATTATCGCGCGATTGTATGTGAATCTGTGGGTTCTTGTGAGTTCTCGCGATTCCCGCTGTCTGTAATCCGCCACGAAATTCGCCTCACAAACGGATCTGGTAGGAATTGGCGGATGGCGAAAATTGTTCCATATATGGTGGAAATTGCGGGTCAGGCAGTGAAGCAGCAGGAGTGCCTCATTACTACAGCATCCCCCCCTGCAAACTGAGAAGCTGCAGATCACCAGCATTGATTGTACTCAAAGGACAGATCAGATGAACCCACACAGAGTGAGAAAGCGTTACCTAATCATGTCCAATTCAAACTTTTTCAGTCTGTTTGTTGAAAATGCTCATTTAACAATGAGTGAATATTTTTTGTGCAGCTGTAGTAAATGAATCTGACAGCTTCTCTTGAGTTTCAATAAACTCCCCTTCTCCCTAATCCACTTTGCAATATCCAACAAAAAACTGGGTCTCACTCATTTCCTGTCGGGTGCCGTCTTTAGAGTGGTGCTCCCCCACAGCCGTGACTGGGCAGAGATCTTCTCCCCCACCCTGCACTTGACTTTGACTCAAACAGCCAAAGACAGCGAGCCAGACCTTGAGCCTCACTGAAATTATTTTGAGGGACCTGAAAATAACAGGTCACAGATGTGCCCCATCTGATATAAACAGACCTTGAGAGGATCTACGAGGAGGCTGGGGGAAACTGCCAAAACATGCAAAGCTGGTGGAAGCAGATGAAGCCGAAGAAGATCCAACAAAGAAACGAAGAGGGACTATAAATGCTCAAGTACTACAATACAGGATGAGTTTGGGTTTGAAGATTCGTTACAGAAAATCATGTGCCGGTGATACAAGAAATATGATAAAACAACAAAGAATAAACCAAGAGTACGTCTTCATTTCCAGAGGGAAATACGAGGACATCATGTGGGGGAACTTAAAGGACACTCACGTGAACTTGATATTTCTATAAATCTTGAATAAAACAGCCTCAGAATCTTTTTAGATGTGGGAAAGTTGAGATGAAAAAGTAAACTTTAAAACATCACCTCATACAGACTGGTTTCAGCATTTATATTATCTCATTTTCAGGTCCGGTATTTCCTGTTAAGAGCACAACGTCTCTCTTTTCTTCTGGATAATACCACCTTCACAGGAAATACTATATTGGAAAAACACAGATTTATACACACCACTCCCTGATGTCTCACTCACAGCTAACAACAGATTCTAACAGCACTAAGACAGCTGTGATAGCTGAGTCTTCACGGATCATTGGGGGTAAGAAATGTAGAGACAACGACACAAAGGAGTGAAAAACACTCCTAAATGTTATCCTCTTCTTTTTTGGGGGGATCTAACCAGTAAGCAAATGAGATACAGAGAAATGAGTTTTGAAGTTTATGAAGTAACGTGTTTCTCCATCCTTATTTATGGTCATGATGACTGCAAGAGATCACTTCAATGTGCAAAGCATGCTGGATGCACAGTAATGTGGACCAATTTAGCAACATTGCATGAAAAACTAGAGTTGGAGGAAACACTGGTGTGCTATCGAGTGAAGAAACTTTGTGTAGTTCCAGTTTGGTTGAGAAGACTTCCAAATTTAAAGACCCACTCCAAAAAATCAGTTTTTTTTACATGTTCATTTCACACTTTTCTGATGCTAGAGGACATATCATGAGTGAAATAAGTGCAAAATTGCATTCCTGAGCATTTCTGCATTCAATTCGCTGTGAAACCCAAACGGCAGCTTCAGACAGTGAGATTTCCTACATCACAAATCCAAGCTCCGCCCCCGGAACCCTGCCATGCAAGCTAGACTCAGAGAAATAGAGAGGACGAAAGTGAAACAATCATGTGCGTTAGTGGATTGCAATGCTCATAAGAAAGCTAATTATGATATTAACTTTCATCATGTCCCCAAAGACATTAGTGTCTGAGAGCGAAGTAGCTCCTATGTTATGTTACAAGCATGAAGAGAAGTGTGCAGAGCAGCGCTGTCTCCGCCCACGACTCCAAGGTGAATTGCGAATAAGCTCCTGGAGCTCTGCAGAAGAAACTGATAACACTTAAAGTTGTAAAAAAAAAAAAAAATGATCCGAGTGGGACATTAAGGAAAAAAGTGACAGAAAACCGTGTCTAAGCTACACAGCTGCATGAAAACTGCACATTGCTGAACGCAATGGAAGCCATCATTCAGAAAACTCATGCACAATTCTTTTACTGATGAGAACTCTTTAAAAAAAGAGACTGTATCTTATATACTGGTGTCTTTTAAAGCTAAAATGATGCTGTTTCTCAAACCCTTATATAAGAAGTCCAAAGGTTTTCACTCGTATCATCTCCACTCTCTCTGTCCTTCAAGGGTTAAATGCAAAGGTCCTCAGGGAGAAAAGTAAGAGCCATCTGTTGTCATTTCAAACAGCTGCTTCTTTGAGACACACACACACACACACACACACACACACACGCACACGCACACACAGTAGAGGCATCAGTGATCCAGATGGCACAGCCTCATAGCCAAACATGGAAACTTTGCGAAACGAACACGATAAGAGACACACAAACATACTTAAAGGACGCACACGCTGAGACATTAAGACAAATGTTATTAGGAAGGACTTCCACATGCTGAGGGCACGTCTGCTCAGCTTTCACAGCCCTTCACATTCGATTCTCAGTGCTCTCCGTTACTCTGCCTAAATGAAATGTGAAAAGGAGGCACACAAAGAGAAGGGGCAGAGCGAATCCTTCATCTGCTCACTTCAAGAAGAAGAGGAAACAACTTTAGGAAACTAGTTATTACGGAGCCGGACTTCCAGGAGAAGAAACACAAACACTTTTATGAACACACAAACCTGGCACTTTTTAAAACAGTGATTAATATTTCATCAGACACGCGGTCCGCATGAGACGTGCCCCCATTGAACAGCGGGATGATGAACGAGTGCTCACGGCGAAGGATAGGAAGATAAACACCAGAGCATCGCCAAGACGACAGCAGGAGGCGGGGACATCTATCACACCAAGGTTGCCACGACAACCTGTCGGCTGTTGTCGCCAGGCGACCGCTCAGTGCCCGCTTGACTCGGAGGACCGTGGCCCTCAAGCTCCACGGGGTGCAGGATCCAACAAATCACCAAGTTACATAACAGCAAGAGGAGGAAACAAGGAAGGGGGCTTTTAAATAAGGACACAACAGAGGCACACACACACACACTGAGAGAGAGAGAGAGAGAGAGAGAGAGAGAGAGAGAGAGAGAGAGAGAGAGAGAGAGAGAGAGGATGTGTAAATGTGACACCTGGTTCCCAAACTTTTTCTCGGTTTGTTTTTCTGGAACAGTGAAATGTTCGGTTCTCTCTCTCACGGAGCAGAAATAAAATTTCATTTCCATCACAATGTCTGAATGTGGGTCATATAATTGTATCCAACACACCTCATATATTGGAGTAATTAATCGTAATTTTCATGTAAATTTGGTATGAAATTAGTTCATGGTTTCTCAGTCTCTGAGCGACCCTGTTTCACAATGATAAGACAACACCACCACCCCCTCCTTTACCTCCTTCACAGCTCTCTCTCTCTCTCTCTCTCTCTCTCTCTCTCTCTCTCTCTCTTTCTCTCCGTCCTTGTTAGCTCAGTTTCAGTTTCCTCAGGGAGCGAGAAGAACCCTTCAGACTGAACTACAGAAGAGGGATGTCTTCACCGGGAAAAGATCAATATCTAAAAGCATCAGAGGCCACATGTTCTGCAGCGAGAAAAGCACCAAATGGCAAATGGATGTTTGTCTTTATTGTGGATGAACATGATGGGTTTTCACTCTGCAGCTGAGCACCGACAAAGTTAGCCAACCCAAGGTCTTGATTCGACATGTTCCCACCTAGTTTAGAAGTAACAGCTAATGAGGAGAGCGCCCTCTGTCTGCGTCTACTAATGTAAAATCAGGTGTACAAAACGCACTTTGAACACCTTTCTCTATCACATGTTAAGAGCGAGGAGATATTACTTTTTTTACTCCGAAGATGGCGCTCAGAGTCAGACTATCAGACTATTCCAGCACGCCACGTTTTCATCTTTTCTCCCACTGTAAAGTTGCAGCTATATGGCGACTTTCAGAAATCAACAGCGAGCAAAATACTTTTATCATGATAAAAAAAACACCAGAATCAGAATCACAATCTCTTTATTGTCCCATAAAGGAAAATTAGTTTTGCAGCAGGGCTCACAAAAGACAAGTACGCAATGACAACATCAATTTAAAAAACATAGAACAATTAAAAACATAACAACACAATATCAAAACACAAACACAAACCACCTAAAATTCAGTCCAGAGCTCGTACCAAAAATGGAGAAAAACTGAGTAATTAAAAGTGCAATGTGTGCAAATGAGCAATAATAGTGCAAGACAACATGAGCAGCCTGAGGGTCAACTGCTATTCAATAATTAAATTGCTCTGGGGATACCATTGGGCTCGAATCCTGCTAGTTCCACAAGTTTGTCCTCTTTCTTTCTTCACACACCAAGCGCGAGTAAAATCATTCGCGCGAATGAATTACATGTAAAGTCAATGCGAAGACGCGATTAGACGCTCATACTACACTGGTGGCACGAGTGACGCGACTTTGGTGATAACCAATCAGCACGAAGGTTGCAGGCGAGTATGAAAATGGACGGTTGCTAACTGGTATCTAAAATGGAGAACAAACTGATCATGTCGGTGTGTTGGTGCCCCGAATTATATGATACCTTTTCTTTCAATTACTGAAACCGGAGTAAAAAGGAGCTAACCTGGAGGCAAGTAAGTGAGGAGGTTTGATTATCTGTTAAATCATAAAAAAACTTAGTCTATCACTTGATCCCGCCGGTTGAATTTGCAGGGATTACCGCTGAAAATTACAGTTGACGTACAAATGAAGCGAGTAGATGATTTTACTCGCATTTTGTGTGAGCGTCCTGTGAGTCTTTCAGGCAGTTTTATAACATCTCTAATTAGCGTGTAACTTCAGGATATTTCAAACAAGATATCGGACTTTTTTCTTTTCCCTGTAGCTGATAAACGGGTAAAATCTTCAAATCTATAATGCAAGAGGTTATTTATTCCCAATCCTCGCCCAACTTCTGCAGAAGGTGAAAACTGCACAGGCTGACCTGCACACTGCAGCTCGGTGATGTCCTTGGCCAAGAGCAGGAGTAAAGTCAGGCTGCCACAAAGTTGGCAAACACAGGGGCAAATAAACGAAGAGTAATACTGTGGGATACAGGAGGTAAAAGTTTCCCTTAAATCCCCTCATATTAATATTGTGTGGACTCTTCCTTAATCTAATCCTGCAGACACAGAGCCGGTGAGAATCTGCCGGTGAGAATCTGCTGACTCGGTGTTCCTCTGACCTCTCCTCCTCTTTAAAGTAGACTCATCTGCGTTCCCAATCAGAGGTGATACATGGAGCGCTCTCAGTCGGATGTAAAACACTGTTACCGCCTGAAAACTCATTTTTTAAAGGGTTGTCTTGCTGTAAAAAAAACAATTGTTTTAAGACGAATACGAAGGTGTACTAAAAGTAACTTAAGCTTTAGACAAACAAAAGTTTACTCTGAAGAAAAGCTGCATTATTTAAGTTGTGTAGATGCACAATAGCAGCCAGATACCATTAAGATAGATTTAATAAACTCTTGCATCTACATATCATCCTGTAAAGGGTTGCAGGCGGCTGAAATCATTATTATTGGGTCGGAGACAAGACGACAGACGACCAGACAAATTTAGAGTCGAATGACGAGTCACAGTCAACAGAGCGACCAATCATGGAGCGAGAGGGGCTGATGATTTATCTCTTCGTATATCAATTTTAATCATTATAATCGCCTTTAAACCAATATTCAGAGTGAATATATTGTAAAATTCCACATCTGATGTTTCAGATCCCAGTAAAATAGTCAAAAACCGCACACTTGAGGACTTTTTGAACTAATAATCAGTCATGTCAGTAACTGAATCAGACCACGCTCTCCTAAAAGTGGCGACTTGGGGCTGAAATTGAGCCTTAAATCATGTAATGTGTGGTCAGTCAAAAGGAGATCCCTCCTCCTGTCTGGCTCTCAAACCTGAGTACATCTTACTCAGACGATCTCCCACAGCCAGGTACTTTGGTACCAGGCAATTTTGTGGAAATTACCTTAAAATGTTAGGACTTCATGCGTGAAAAAGTGTCACTTTGAGCTTATATTTTTATTTCATGTCAGGCAGTATCAGATGAAACTACAACTACCCATCTAAGAGCAATTTAAAGCACTCAGGTTTGGAGTCTGTAACAGGCTACCTGCTATTTCCAACAGGAAAAACACAATTTCAGAAATTTGACTTCAATCTAACTAAACTGCATCTTTTACTTTCGCCACATCTTCGTTGTTCTACCTGATACGCCTGCCGCCTTTTCTTCACATGCTGGTTTGGAGCCGCTCTGTCTATCCTGAATGAGAACAAGTTGTCCTGATATCCTAATGAGGAACTTTCAATGTTTCTCTGGATATTAAAGGACGTTAAATGGACTGTGACATTACTGATCTCCACCGCTGACCAGAACAAGCTGCAGGGAACATCGCTTATTATCCGAACCAACTCACCTCCAACAGTCACAGATGATTTAGAGCAGAACGCCACTGTATGACAAATCTAACTCTCTGATGTAAAAGAGTACAAAGAAAGGATGAAGACTCAATACAGGCCCGTTTATCCTTCATGACGTCTTTGAGTCGGTGACGTGAGCTGGAAAAGATCTGTACATGTGAGGAAGACGGTGAACGTATGTCCGCTCCTCACAACCACCTCCCTCTTCATTTTCTTCATCTCTTTCTCTTCTGCCCTTTCCCCCTACATTTCACTTTCTTCAGGTCAATTATGGGAGGAAAAAAAAAAAAAAGCAGAAGCAGACCCCCCTCCCTAGCCTGAGGCCTCATTATGTCTGGGACTACTTTTACAGCCTTGAACACAAGGTGACAGAAGTAACACCTTTTTTTGGGTGACACATCACGCTGGCATACCATCTCAGCTTGTGAGTCATTTCGAGCTGTCCATTATTTTTCCAGCAGGATATAAATCTTTCTTAGATTTGACGGCGCTGAGAGCCAAAGATTACCTTGATAATTCACCGTTTTTCATCACATCAGGTCCAGACCCCTCAGACCCCTCACATATGTACAGAACAGCTTTTTCTCACTGCTCCTCCTTAAATCTGTCAATCGGCACAGAACGGTGCAGTATTCGACAACGCAGCTGTCAATCATCATGTCACCCCATCTTTTTTAAATTAAATAACTTATTTAAATCGAACTTCGATAAACATTAGGACTTTGGCATTAATCAGAATAATGAGAGCAAACTATAATAACAGAAACCATGTTGGAGAGAAATTTATTTGACACTTTCATGAGCTATTCCACAGTCAGCCAGCAGAGGGAGCTCTGAATACACTAGCCGCCTAATCTAATAGAGTTCGTGGTCAGGTAGGACGGTTCAGGTGGATCCGTAGTGGTCCAACATATCTGTAGATTGATTGTGTGCTGGTTCAGACATGATGGCGGACTCAAGACTCAAGGTGGACTTACACCCGAGTTGACGGCATTCCAGTTAACAAGTCGGAAAACCAAGATGGACGCCTACTGTTAGCCGTTGTTAGCTGTCGTTAGCTTTACCAGTTGTAAAAAACAGTATTTTACTCTTACAAACACCATAGCACCGTGTTCACAGTTAGACGTTGGGCACTACAACATAAACCACTTATTTAATTTTACAACAACAAAAAAAAACAGAAGTGCTAATAAATAATAGATTACGAGAGCTTTTACTGTTACTCTTTACTGTTGATGCGCTGCGCTGCCATCTTGAATTGTGACGTTGTCATCAAGTCCGAGTTGGCGAGGATTGTCCAACTTTCCGACTCGAAGCTCGAAAAACCTGATTTCCAGGTACAACTGGAGCGCGGCATAAGTTGCCTTTTTAGAGATAAATGTTGGTTTGTTACAGTTTTTTGTCCTTGAGACCGTTGTCCTCAGAGAGGACTGTCCTCCTCAAGAGGTTATGGACCGTCTCATTTCATTTTTAAGTGGTCTGTCCAAGCTTCCTAAGATGACCCTCAAGTTAGGACAGAGCCAGTATTTTGAATCATGAAAAAACATTTCTCATTGCTTTCTTTATTGTTTTATTTCTTCAACATGGTTAAAAAATTTACTTTGTTTTTTTACGATCTTCAGGTTCAGTGGCAGTTTTACGTGATGATGGTTGGACCGAGTCTTTTGATAATGACAGGAGATTTATAGATAAGAGCTAGTGATTGGAAACCAGAGACATGATATGAGCCTCTCTTTAAAAGTCAGGGTCTGTTTATCTTTGAAGATCTGGCATCCTTGGTTATCAGTCCCAGTTTGATGGACAGCAAAGTTTTGACAGGCTGAGCACTTTGGGCATTTAAAGATTCTTTTGGGGAGTATCACCCATTCAGCCAACAGAAAGGATCAGACTTTTATTATTGTTTAAGGTCGCATTAACAACCAAAACTCCTTCATATTTTAAAGCACAAACAGAGGGTTTGTTCTTCTTTATGCTGCTGCATCCTGATCAGGGTAGAAATCAATAAATCCCAAAACAAACCGAGTCAAAGAAAAACACTCATGCTTCTCTTTTCTGACTGTCGGTGCTGTTATGACTGCGAATGGACCTCAACCTTTAAAAAGAATGGACCTGTTATAGCTGTCTATAAAGCGATTAAGTAAATTAGGGCTTGTCCGACTATGTTTTGCTAAGTGAGGCAAAAGGGTCGGATTTAGTCTGTTAATTCAGTCTCCTCTTTTCTTGTCTAAAAGTGAAGCAGCAGGGGTGTTACCATTTACACAGCCTTTCTTCTTGATCAGATGAGACTCAATCTTCCCTCCTTACATTGTGCCTCTAACACTCAAATCAATAGACATGACATTTATGCATAGGGCACAGCATCAGTTCTTGATTTACCACTTAAAAATCAGGGTATAACATGTTTTGGCTCACATAGCTGTCGTCTGTACTGCTTGCATAACAGATATTGTTCAGTCATTATTAATATCTATGTGCATGATGGTTTGTGGTATGTATAGTGAGATGATTTAAAAAATATGTTGGGCACATGCAGTGCTGGGTGTCCTTTTTTTTGGCATCCCTGGATTGCCCCTATATTAAGAGCAGAATAATGACGCAATAATACATCCATCCCAATGAAAGAAACATAATTTTATGTATCAGTAAATATACTAACATTCATGGGTATTCTGAGAGGTAGCACTGCTGCATCTTTATGTTGAACTCTTCTACCCTGTTATCTCAGTTTAATATCAAGAAAGTCCTGCGCTATAGGCATAAACTTGTTGGCTGGTTCCGTGTCGGTCTAAACTACAGGGGCTTTCTTCCTCTGGGCCTGATCACACCTCACTGAAAGATCAACACACCCATGAGCTAGCGCATGGGTGCAAGTTCATTTACAGTCACAACTGGGGCGTAAAACTGAACACTGTGTCACTTAAGCTGCAAGTCAGGACACTTTGCACCGAGTGTCCTACGAGACTCGGAGGTTTGAAGGTTTGAAGGTTGATGTTTGTCCTGAACCGCAGACAATGACGCTCACAGAATCCAATCCTTTGAATGTAATCAGCCACAGTTTATCCTGATTTTCTAAAAATGAGTACCCCTCTTTTTAAATTTAAGGTGGTATTTAACCTCTGTTTGTGTGAAGAAAGGATCAAGTTAGCAGCTGATGACAGGACAGAGGTGTTGAGGATGGGAGAAAAGCTCAGTAATTAGTTTGACAGCCTGATCTATTGTTAGTCTTTGATAAATAACCAGGCTTGACTGTTGTTGACAGCACTGACGTACACGCACCTCATCCTTACATCAGAAGCCACAAGGGGGAGCCCTGACTTACAGTGTGTGTGTGTGTGTGTGCGCTTGTGTGTGCATGAGTGCGTTGGTATCCTTGCAGGGGGCTTGACTTTGAGTCAGCCTGCCTCCAGCTGCTGACAGATATATTTAGGAGTGTCGTTCACTTCATACACTCGGTTTGAGTTTGTCTCCTGCTGTCTTCTCTTTGATACGTGTCTTTTCATCGTCTATTTGCCCTGCAGGACTCCACAAACACAGGAGTAAAGATGGAGGCCGCCTTTCTGTAGTTTTTACAGCCTGTCGGCATCAATCTTGTATTCCCTTTCTTTAACGCTCTTTGTTTTATCAATTTACTTTTTAGAATAAAGGGAACACATGATCCACTAACCTGTCATTGACCTCTGTTTAATGTAGTCCAGCCGTTAATATCACAGATTTTAGTTTTAGTTTTAGGTTTTAGTCAGAGTTAATGATTCTAAAAGGAGGCTCCATGCTGCCCCCTGATACTGGACGGTTGAAGCAAAGCCTGTTTTGTCCACCTGGGGCGCCAAAATCAGCACAAACCAAAAGTTCTTTACAGGAGCTTTAATCAATGGGCTGTACGTGTTTGTCGAAGTGGAAGGCTTTATTTTAACTTTTGGACTTGGACCATCATCCATCAACAGTCTTTTATTAACATCTAGAGCTGATAACACATGTGGTGAAGTTGTTAAAATGGACCAGAAAATTTGTTGTCATTTGTTTGTTTTAAAGACAATCACGTTAATCTCATACAATACAATGATTCAGAGGGAAGAGCATAGACATCAGTAGACGCACCGACACTGTGCAGTCATGACTTCACCAGCTGTGATTCAAGTCTGGAAAGATTTATCGGTAGTTCAGGGATTTTCCTGCAGTGAGAAAAAAGACAAGTCAAACAAAGAAACTGAGAAATTCAGGATGAAATTTGTCAGAGGATGTAATTACAAGGCTGGGGTTAGTCTGCAGGAACATCTGTGTTGCTGACCCTGCAGGTAAAGAGCTAAATCACACAGATACCGACTGTGACTCAACATTTCACAGACTAAAAAGATCATGACGTTTATATTTGACGTGTTGGAAAACCTTTGTGTCTTTAAATCAAATAGGTTATACAAATTTAAGAGATTTGCCTGGAGAGTGACCAGCAGAGGGCGCCAGAATTGACACAAATAAAAAGTTCCTCACAGCAGCTTTAGATCAGTATGAGGTTGAATGTTGGAAACTTTACTTTTTAAAGTTTTACTGTGGGGGACATAAAGATTCCTGTCAAACAGAGAAACAACCAGACTTCAAATCTAAAATTTTCAGACTTTTAATCTTGTTAAGAAGGTCGTTTTCTGTCAGTTCTGACATTTTTGAATCGGAGTATCTCCACCGTCTTTCAAAGACCGAGTTGGCATTTCTGGGACTTCACAGCGTCTGTTTCAGATAATAAAGCAGAGGAATGAACCTACAATAACTTTCTATTCTTCTATCTCTTCTCATCATGTTTTTTTTTATTGTTTTCCTGTCTAGACTCAAATAATTAATTTACAACAACAAAATCCATTTGCAGTGAGACCCACAATCCTTCAGCTTCAGTAGCCGGCGATTATTTGATTTAGACTGATGCACTTAATCAATCAAACTCCAATCACGTCCTTATTTGTAATAACTTGATTGGTGCTAAAGCAGAACAACAGGTGCCTAATCTCTACTAACCCAGAGTCACATCACCCGTCATGTGTTATATTTTTGTTTCCCAGTTACATCTCTCTTTTTAACACCTGTCACAATAGTAACTGTGGTAAAAACCCACTTTTTCTTACACCGTCTCAGCTCTACATGAGATTCCCCTCAGACAGACCGGGCCTCGAATGGCTGCAGCTGTTAAAGTGTCTGAGAGCTCCTGGATCGATGAAGTCAGGCCTGTGCTCTCTGTGGGCCAACACCTCATGCTGTGTGTGTTTGGAGACACAGGGCGAGGCAGCAAAGCAAAAGAAATCCCTCTTTTAAAAACAGGATTTACTGCTCATCTGAGAGAGTTCAAGAGTTGTTTGAGTTTTCTGACAGACTCATATGAAGAAAAAAAAAATGTTTATGACATTACAATTCAGTGGGCACCACAGGGAGCTGTGGGGAGGGCTGGACTGTTAATATCGAGGAAAAACAACTCTGGACAGGACAAAGAATAATATTTCTTCAAGAAAAAAAATTGATTCAATAATCCGGGATGTACTTTAATAAATGTGAAAGCAAAGCTGAGTCATTCAAAAGGCAAACAACCACACTCACCATCTATATCATATTCATCACAGGATTAAATTTACGTCTAGAGAGTGGAGGAAAAGACCACAGCCCACAGTACGCCGTGATAAACTAAAGCTCAAAGCACAGCTACTCTAGGGTGACCATATTCTGACTTCCCAATAAGAGGACATGACTACGCAGGGGCGGAGTCACGGAGCCGCACAAAGTTAATTTTGAGAGTTTTTCGGGTTGGATCGAGTGTCTTTTACCTGCTTCTAACTCAGTAAGTCCACGTGACACAAACTTGAAACTTACGTACAAAACCGCGGACATTTGAAGGATTTTATAAACTTCCCCGGACAAACCCGGACAACCTCCAAAAAAGAGGACATGTCCGGGTAAAAGAAGACGTATAGTTACCCTATTATCTACTCGATAGCAGCTGTTTGCTAGCTGTAGCTAACATTAGCCAGTAGCACACAGTACACAACAAAAGTAGCTTACTTTAGCTTTAATCATAAACATAAACAACTTGTTTCCATCCACCATCTTATGCATAGATTTTCCTCCATGTTAGCAATCTCATAGCTAGGGCTAGCATTAGCATTCAGTGATATTCAAAACCTACTCTATTGTGTACTGTGCGCTAGCTGTAGCTAACATTAGCCAGTAGCGCACAGTACACAACAAAAGTAGCTTACTTTAGCTTTAATCATAAACATAAACAACTTGTTTCCATCCACCATCTTAAGCAAAGATTTTCCTCCATGTTAGCAATCTCATAGCTAGGGCTAGCATTAGCATTCAGTGATATTCAAAACCTACTCTATTGTGCATCTCAATAAAAAAGAAATCCAGGAAATCCAGTGTTGTTATTGACACCCATTTGACCTGAAGCAAAGGTCTGAAGCCTATCAGCTGCAGTCCCTGTATAGGAAAATCTGACTCAACTTAACTTTCAGTCGACCTCTACTGTGAGGCAAACAAGTTGAGCTGACGTGGTCCTTTAGCCTCCCTGCTAAAAGCTACGATCTGCCCGCCTGTCAGTCAGATGAGCTGTGCTAAAGTCCTGACCTTCAAAATGACCACATATGGAAAATAATCACCTCCTGTTCAGGGTGTGCTGAGAGAGAAATGAGACATTCAGATCAGACATCTATTCGTTTATTTATTTAGGTTTTTGCTCTAAAATTGGCTTTATTTGTTTATATGTAGCAACTTTAGAAAGATAAACCATTGGCAATTTTTCTTATTAATACTTTAGGCACTAAATAACTGTTGTGAATGGGGTTTGGAGGGCCCCACCTTTTAGGGGGTGGAGCTACAGACCAAGCCACTCCCCCAAAATGTATCCCTCTATATAAAGGTGTTTCTGTTTGAAATTCTGGTGTCTTGTTTTCCGTCAGTAGACTCTCGTGGATGAATCTGAATGAAGTACGAAACATAGCTTTCTAGAGCTTTTTATTAAAACATTCAAACTGAAAAAAAATTACATACACCATCAGACAAAAAGCAACGAACAAATAAAAAAATGTGAGATGCATAGATACAAAAGCAAAAGCTGAGCATTGAGAAGTCACAACACATTCGAGTGGTTTAAGGAAGGTGAAGGGGAAGCTGGAAAGGAACAGGTCTAAAGCAGCTAAAGAGATGAACTCACTGCAGGAACACACTCTGCTTTTTCGAGTATGGCTGGAAGCTGTGTGTGGATGTACGTGCATGTACTCATTGGGTCCATAAGCTTCTCTAGTGTCCCATTTCTGGTCCAGGTAGGACTTACTGGGTGAAGCGATCCGTGCTAAGCTACAAGAACGCAGGAGACTGTGTATTCATGTCCATTTGCATGCATGAGTGTGTTAGCATGTCTATTTCTTGCGATAGTCATCTGCGTAGGCCCTGTGATCATCCTGCTCAGGGAACTGGTCTCCGTAGCGTCTGAGTATGTCCTGCAGGCTGGGCATACCCTGTGAGAGTGGCTGGTAGGGCATGTGAGGCGGCTCCTCCTGACCGCTCTGGAAGGGCTCGGCCTCGTATGGGTCCTGTTCCTGCTGCTCATGATGCTGCTCGCTCTCTGCTGCCCCCTGGTGATGATCCTCCTCAGGGTAATGCTCAGGCTGGGTCTGCTCATGGTCAGCGCGGCGCAGGCGGCAGTCAGGGTCGTGCTCAGGGTCGCAGTGAGGGTTGTCAGGCTCCAGGACGCCATTTCTGGTTCCATCAGCATTCAGGTGGGGCTCATAGGCTTCAGCAGAGTATGGGATTTGACGGTGAACCCCAGAGCGAGGATTGGTGGGCTTCACGGGGAAGCACTCCCGATCATAGCCGATGAAGCAGTCGTAGCCCTCCTTGGTTTTACCTGGGGGGCCCAAGGGGTGGCGCTCCTCTTGTTTGGGCTCCTCATAACTGGGGTTGGAATAAGGGTGCTGTTGCCTGGGTGTGGGAGGACCACGGCGATGCATGGCAGCTGCCGCCTCACGGATCGCAGAGAAGGGATCATTTGGGTTGGACTCTGGAGCAGCCTCCATTCGGGGAGCGTACGGGTCACTTCCTTGAGCTTGGGCCATAAACTGGCGCAGGAGTGCATATGGGTCATTTGCAGGGGCGGGAGCAGGAGCGCTAGGCTGACGGTACATAGCATAGGGATCACGCGCCCTGTTAGCATTAGCATAAGCATCCCTAAACATAGCATAGGGGTCATAGTTCTGCTCAGCAGCAGGAGGGGGAGCACGGATGGCAGCAGCCTCTTCTTTTTGCTCGGATTTGTAAGACTCAGGTGGAGAAGCAAATCTGGTGGCAGTAAGAGGGTTACAACCTTCCTCAAAGAGAGGGTTGCAGGATCCAGGACCAGCGGGGGCAGGGGGATTTGGAGCACGAGGAGCCTGAAAGAAACATCATAAGTCATTGTTACTAAGGCATGGATGAAAGAGTCAGACACCCCCTTAAGAGATCAATGTTGCCGACAGCTTGCTTCTATAGTTATACGAACTTTAGTAACGACCGCAGGAAAGCGATACACAGTGGTCTGAGGAGCCATAAACAAACCTCAACCAAAACGCCACTCTATAGCCACAGAACAGCACCTAAGCTGTGTATTGCTATCGTGCATTTGTTACTAAAGTTCGTATAACTAGAGAAGCAAGCGGTCAGCAACATTCATCTCTGTGGGGGTGTCTAACTCGGTGTTATGGTGTGTTTGACCCTAAATTAATGTTATAATATCCCTTTGATACAGTAGTTTTTGATACTGAAAGAAAAAGCATACCACAAGAGAGGCAGCGTAGGCACAGAAGACATCCCGTGGATCACATTTGGGGTACTGCAGGTAGAGACCGGATGGGGCTTTCTGCACCATTTTGGGTTTGCATTTGGGGTCTTTGCTTGGGTCACAGCCAAGGTGAGCGTAGGAAGGCACAGGTCCAGCGGAGGGTGCATAACCGTGGGCGGCTCTCAGGTGGTACTGCAGACACTCCACATCATCAGCAGAGCAGATACGAAGCAGCTCAGCCTTCTGCTCCTGATGTGTGAAGAAAAAAATGAGGATTTGTGTTTCTGCTGAAACTTCACTGAAACCAAACTGCAGGATCGTGTGATATGATTGTGGTCGAATTGCAATTCAGTTTGTCATGAACTAAGACTACACTCTTTGGTAAACTATGGTCTGATCAAACTCTGTCCGAGAGCTTACCTTTGACAGGAAAGGCGTTGCAGATGGAGCGTAGTAGTAGTACCCGGACTGGGGTTCCTTGGCTGGAGGAGCAGCCTTAGCAAAAAGAGGGGCAGGGGCCTTCACTGGTGCTGGGGCTGGGGTGGCAACTGGGATAACAAGGGGCAGGTATGGGCTCTTGCCCTGGACTAAGGCAGCATACAGACAGTAGGGGTCCTTGGTAGGGTCACAGGTTTTTACAGGTGCAGGTTTGGGGGGCTCAGGTTTTGGTTTGGGTCTGGAGGTGTAGGAAGCCACACAGTTGGGGTCGTCGGAATCAGCACAAGACTTGTAGATGTCACCCAGATGGCGCAGGTAAGCTTTGTAGGAGCGACGACCTTCGGCGCGGTTCTTGTTCTGGAGGTAGGCCAGGTAGATGCGATCCATCTCCTGAACCTGATGACACATGGACCAAAAACTCTGGGATTAGTTTTATGTCAATCTCTTAATTGATTTTACAACATATTTTGTTACTTTTGATTGTACTTGGTGCTTATGATTTTTTTTAGCATTTCCTTTGCTCATAGGTAAAATAATATTCTATAATAAACTCAAACTGTGTCTTAACTGTGAGTACTTACTGCCTCCTGGTTGCCGTTTTCGGTGAAGAACTTGTACCAGTTCCAGAAATCAGAGTGTTGTTTGTACCAGCTGATGTTCCTGCGGTTGCGGATCAGCCTCCTCTGTAACTCTGCGGCCATCGCTTTCTCCTTAATACTTTCTCCTGCTGAGGACAGAGACAGAGAGGAATGGCAGCGCTGATCCCCGAGGTTTCAGACATGAAATTCAAGGACTTTCTAATGACTTTTAAAGTTTTTAACTACATATTCAAGGTCTTGTTTATTGGAGCTAAGACACCATTAAGTCGTGTTGTTACTTGTCAACCCTGTGATGTATTACCGCGGTAAAATAGAGGTAGTAATATGCTGAACTTAGGTGCTACCCACCCAGTAAAAGTGGTTGAAAAGACGTAGAAAAGACATCTTCACTATACGTCTAAAGAAAGTCGAGATTAGGATAATCTAAATAAAGCCCAGATTTCAACGTCTCTTTTTAAATTAGGACCAGATTGGACCGTCTCAATAAAGCCCAGTTTTGAACATCTCTTTTTGGGCTAAATGAGGACTGGATCAGATTGGACAGTCTAGATAAAGCTCAGTTTTCAACGTCTCTTTTTGGGCTAAACTCCGACTGAATCAGATCGTCTAAATGAAGCCCATTTTTCAATATCTCTTTTTGAGCTTAATTTGGACCGTATTGGGCCGTCTATATGAAGCCTAATTTTCAACGTCTCTTTTTGGGATAGATTAGGACTAGATCAAGCATCTAATTGAACCCCAGCCTTTAACGTCTCTTTTGGGCTAAACTAAGACCGAATCGGACCGTCTAAATGAAGTCCAGTTTTCAACGTCTCTTTTTGGGCTAAATTAGAACCCGATCGGATCGGACCATCTTAATGAAGCCCAGTTTTCAGTGTCTTTTTTTTGGCTAAACTAGGACTAAATCAAATCTATATGTAGCTCAGTTTATGTCTCTTTTTGGGCTTAAAAGGACTGAATCGGACCGTCTAAATGAAGCCCAGTTTTAAACGTCTCTTTTTGGGCTAAATTTGGACCGAATTGGATCGTCTATGTGAAGCTCAGTTAATGTCTCTTTTAGGGCTTAGAAAGACTGAATCAGATCATCTAAGTGAAGCCCAGTTTTCAACGTCTCTTTCAGGGCTAAATTAGGAACGAATTGGATTGTCTAAATGAAGCCCAGTTTTTAAACGTCTCTCTTTTTGGGCTAAATTTGGACTGGATCGGACCTCTAAATGAAGCCCAGTTTTCAATGTCTTTTGTGGCTGATTTATGATTTAGCCTGAAAAAAAGATGAATAAATAAAAAAGCATCTCAAAGCATTTCTGGTGTTTGGTGGGGACCTTTAATTATAAAATTCACATATTTACCATCTCTCTTCTGTTTCTTCATCACTGGACCAGCAGACAAGAATGCTACAAAAGAAGAGGAAAAACAGCAGTAGATGTGAACTCCATTCAAACTTTTTTTTAAAAAATCATTTCAACATGAATGCGAAAGAAAAATTATAATCCACAACCTCAAACCTAAGTCAGGTATTTTTCATTAGAAAGGACAGAGGTAATTGGCTCTGCCTGCAAACTGCCGCTCTTTGTAGATTTTATAGTTGAGCCCGTAACATCAAACCCCACGCTGCGTTTTCAAAGAGCTGTGTTTGCACTTGTGTGCCTCATACGTGTACGTGTGCGCACGGTGTGACCCCATGCAGCTGAAGGAACAGCAGATTCAGCTCTGCTCCCAGTTGCTTTCATCTCCACAGGGAAAAGGTGTTAATGCCTTACAGGAGGAGAGGAAGAGGTGAACAAGTTTAAAAGAGAGATCCAGAGATGTATGACTCATGACGGAAGTGAGAAAACGCTAATCTCCTGATTAAAAAAAAAAGCGGTTTGAAAAGCTTTGATGAAGTAATCAGGAAGATGTGATGCGCACTGTAGCGTGGAAGGTCACAGATGACGGGTAACAAGCATGAAGACGCAGAAGAAGAAGAAACAAAATCAAAGACGGGGAAGTTGAAGGTGACCCGAGGTGATGGAGCGATGAGGAGGAGGAAGAGGAGGGTGGGCTAAATGATGCTGTCTCAGTGTATCCGCTGTACTGTTTTCTTCTTTATGAGCCTGTAAAAAAGCGGCTGGCACATCTGGAAACAGCAGAGCTTTAAGAGAGCAGAGGAGGAGGTGATGCTGACAGGTACTAATTTTTAACAGGAGCAGGAACGATGAAAGACACGTGCGGTTTTTAAAAACCATCTTTAAAGAAGCAGAAGGAGAAGAAGGAGAAGAAGAGGAGGCGAGCTCAGCCCTGCTGTAAATATGTCAATCATGTGGAAACAGGTGGCGGGGGAGCAGCTTGTCTTTATGTTAAAGCTTTGGAGGTGATATATGAACGCCACACGCTGCGTTAGAGACACATTATGATATAAACGCCGCACAGATGAGTTATGATCACGCGTAATAAGCTCAGTGATGAAGAGATCTTGGACCATGAACTAGTGAAGGGCAGCGATCCTGAGCAGGATAACTGACCCTTAACCTGAAACCTTGAAGTTTTTACTCTGGAGCTTTAAATCAAATTGATTTATCTTTAAGGAGCCTAATGTAAAAGGAGTACAGCAACAGGAGTACATCATTTATGATATTTTTGCAGTTTTTCATGATTTTATTTTGGAGCACCAAAGGGAATCAACCGATGCTTATTTGTTCGTACGACCAAACCACTTCACCTCAACAAAGTGAGGTTTTCTTTAGCACAGACCCCATTAAAGTGATTTATTACCTGACTACAGCTAAAGTGCCATCAATGTACGTCACATTTTGATCATGGAGTTTGTGTTTTTCTTTATTTTGGTGTTTTTCCGCCTCTGCATCTGTCTGCACTCTTTCAGGAAGCCAACCAGCTGTCCTGTTCCTGACCAAGTATCCCCTCTCACTTATTTTGGCTACTTATCAAATATAACCCCATAAAAAAACCTCAAAAGTAGATAAATAAAACACTTTAGTTAGCTCCAACTCAAGAACAGTATTTCCCATAGTGTTGTTTTTTTGAATTTCATCACTCTTTCCAAAACTTACATTTGCATTTCTCATTTTATAGTTCACTGTTAAATCCATAGTACTGGTTTTTGCAGATGCATATGTATTTTCTGATCCTCTACTCACCAGGCAGCAGCACCAGAGCCAGCAGAGTGGCCGCAAGCACACCAGAAAAACTGGTTTTCCTTCTTCCAGCCATGACTTCTCCTCCGCCTCTCTCCTGCAAATAAAAAAGACACTGAAATGACGCTTCACTGTCATCAAAGTACCCACTATCATTTTCACACCTAAGAGTCTTACAGCTGTTGTTTCATCCCTGTTGACCTGTAAAGCTGATGACGCTTTGAATCGAACTAATTCTCTTGGATGAATGAGTTGTTGTCTCTATATTTAGAAGCAGATCTCAGAACAGGATGTTATATCGCCTGTAACGATAATTACGATTGAAGAGGCGCTGATTTAACGCCATTTAAAATCCAAGACTCTAAACCAGTGCGACCTTAGGTCTGGAGGGCTGTGACCCTGCAGCTTAGAGTAAACTAAACAAACATGTCCCCACACGGCTCCTGCTGCATCATAAAAAAGACAAAACCAGGTGTCATTTGAGGCTCAAACTTGACTCCAACCTGAACTTGAATCCCTGAAGTAAACAAGGCGCGGTTTCTTACCTGTGGTTATCTAGTCAGCTTGATCCAGATGTGGACTCAACTGGAGTTTAGAGCCTCAGTCCACCTGGGCTCAAACACAAAGTGTGTGTCTGCGTGTGTGTGTTGGTGTGGGAGTGATAGCGGTCCCTGCTGCACCCCTGTCCCTGCGGCCCTTCTGACAGACTGCCCTGACGGAGGGACCGGGCGAGGGTTTTAAACCGAACACGCACCCGCAACAAGCACTCATTAACACGCACAGAGCAGAAACACATGCAGGGAACCACCTGAGGGGGTCAAGGGCCACCGCCGGGAGACACCTGATTGGTTGGAAAACTTTCGGAAAGTTTCAGCCAATTGGAGGATCTGTAATTAAAGACAGGAAAGGAGAGAAGGTGGGAGGGCTTGGAGCGAAGATGGAGACGTGGAAACACGGTGAGAGAAGTTGATTTTTAGAGTAAACAAACGTCATGATTGATTATTAAATCTTTGTCACATTTTAGATCAGAAATCAGAGTCTTAATCTTGTTTTTTTCTATGTAGTAATCCTTCAAAACACCAAAAACAAAAGACTTAAAGGTGAGAGAAGAAAGCAAACATCATGGACTAATGAAGGGGAGCAGAGGTGCCACATAAGCACTTCTCAGAGACCCTCAATGAGGGCCAAACCACAGCCTGTGTCTAAACCTGAACACACACACACACACACACACACACACACACACACACACACACACACACACACACACACACACACACACACACACACACACACACACACACACACACACACACACACACACAGGACAGCTGGTCTACACATGAGGAATTTGTTAATCTACAGTTTCCTCCTGACTCTAACTGTGTTCAGGCATGCCGACCTGGTGAGACACATTAGAGGGTCTCTGCAGAGTGTGATGCAATATCAGCACATCTGAGTGGATCAGCTTTTATGACACTAAAGAGTCTGATGAGGTCTAGGACCAGGTCAGCTTCTGATCAGGTTTTATTAGTTTAAGAGATTATTTTCTAAGTAGGAGTCTTTGCCACAGTGTCAACAGGCAGAACTGTGCTTGACTTCTTTACTTCTTCCTGCAGATTGATTTGTTATGCACCTGTGTAAAGGGGCTTGGACCGATCATAATCATTGATCTAATACAGTTGATTAATAACCAAATTTAAAATCATGTCTGTAAGTTTTCATCCTTAAATTTCTCTATCTTTGGAAAATAACCATAATCTGCTCTTGTTGTACGTGTTCATGTGCGCAGAGTGTTTATTCCTTGATTTGCCTCTCATCGTTCGAGGATCCTTAAAGTGTTTTTTTTTTATATTGAGGCTGTTTTAATTATGTAGAAAAGGTCTCTTACCCATAATACATGAGCCAATAAGAAAGCCCCCGGACACTTGTTTTTAAATCTCATGTTTTGTTCTGCAGCATTTAATATTTAGAAGTAAATAAAAGTTGTTTTTTTAGGGTAGTTGAAGTTTGAGTCAACTTTACTTTAGGGATTTTGCTCGATTGGATTAAACTGTCATGAAAAAATGAATATGTTTTACAGTTTACTCTCGACATGGTGCAGTTTCATCCTACAAACTTTATCCTCATGCACTGACTTCCACTACAGAGTCATACCTGTTTCCTGAGTGTTTAAAGTTCCAGTTTTAGTTATCAGCCCAAACTTTTTCAAACTCTCCTCTCAACTTTATTTATACAGCACCTTTTAGACAACAAACACGCAGCCCAGTGTGCTTCACAGGAGAACAGACCCACTGAAAATTTAAGCAATAGTGACTATTAAAACATGAAAGATGAATAAAGAAAAAAGTCAAGTAAAATGAAATCAAGACAGAAAAATTAATTAAAGTTAGACAGATAAAGATGTTTGTAAGAAGGAAGGGAAAATAAACAAACAAATAAATAATTAAATGGTATGGATACTATAGTAATTTTTAAAACTGATGAATTCAATGAATCTAAATTATGAGTCTATATGTATCAGTTATGTTATCGTAACTTATATTAGTTATAGGTTATATAATATTATAGTTAGATTAAATTAGTTATTAAGTATATTAAATATTTTTATCTTACAATCTACTAACTGATGTTTGTTTGTGTAATTAGTTACATTAGTTAGACACTAGCTGATGATCATGATTGTATTATGGCATATTACAGTAACCAGAAACTAGTCATATTATTTAGATAACATGTTATCCAGGTAAGTATCTATATTATGTACTTAAGATGATAAAATGCACCAATTCTTCTCAACATTATGATAAGGAACATTATTCTGGTCAGATGATGATCCTTTTTTTTTTAATTTAATATAACCAAGTTTTTAAACTACTTTTTTTGTGCTGCTAGTTTTAAAGTTAAAAAAGTTAACATCAAAAAGTTTGATAAAGTTTGACTTTCAACATTTGATATATTGCCTTTGTACTGTTGTCAAGAGAATAAAGTTTCAATTATTTGGGAACCTTCCCCTGTTTTTGTGTGTATAGGTGGAAAGCATCATCACATGCTCTAGTTTAAGGTTGAAAACTTCACCAGCCCACACAGACTCAAGCCCCTTACTGTTGAAATCACACAGATGAATAATTCACTGATGTTCTGAAAGCTGATTGGTTACCATCCCTGCAGCTGGGTGACTTTATTTTGTGTTCACCAGCAGAGGCTGTTTTGGAGGCAATTTAATGCCCATGATACCGTAATTACAGTTTATGGGGACAATAAAAAAAAAGAAGTTGAAATGTTTGGGCTGTCTGCATACTTGTGGTGACTGAGTTCAGTACTCTGCTCTGAACAGCCCTCTCCTTATCACTAATGCATGAATATTTAATTAAATGTGTCCATTATAAATTAAAATATCTATAAAACCAGCAGAGAGATATGTTCTCTATGATTTTAAGTCAATTTAAACCTTTTCTGTTGTGGTTTCATCCTTCACCTCGGGTTCAGACGATGATTTTACAGCCTGAGTCTACACCTGAATGAGCTTCTTTATGCGCTCAGTTTTTCAGCATTTCCACATTTTTGCAGCCCCCTTTTTCCTGTCCCGTCCCGTCGTGCTCCGGCCGAGGATTCAGCGGTCATGTTAACACTGTATCTCGTATGTAATTAACGTTCGCTAACAGGTGTTTCGCAGAGCCTGCAAACCTGCAATCCAGCCGGGAGCAGATTGAAACACGACAGCGCCAAAACCATACTCATAATTTTCTCTGAAGCAGGAATCCTCAGAATTCACAGACACCTGGTTCACCAAGACAAGAGGCAGTTTTTCTTTTTGTACAAAAAGCAAAAAAAGTTTTATTTGAGTGCAGAGGTGAGGGGCATGTCCAGGATATAAATAAAACAGAAGCTGTGGTCAGGATGAGCACGCTTTCATTTTCTTATCTACGCATTCACAGTGGAGCGCAGGTGTTCAGACGCTGTCGTCACTGCAGGTCGTCATCATCGAAGAGATCCTCAAAGTCTGGAGGAAGACAAGAGAAAAAGAAGACAAGGGTTAGAAATGGTCCTCTTTAAAACCTTAACCTGTTGTGATATAATTTTGAACACTTCTATCGAGGCTTAAGTCATAGGCAGGCATGTTTGAAATAAAGAAATATAACTGTACTAAAAACTCATAAAGTTACCCCGGCCTGTCTCTGCGCCTCTCCTCATTATTAAATCATAATGAACCTGCAGAGATCCACAACAGTCTTTCTTTGTGTCTCAGCAAATGAGAATCCCCCTGAAGAAATCCTTGAAACAACGAGAAAAAAGAGGAGTCCTGATAGAAGGACGGAAAATAAACAATGGTCTTTAGATGAACCCTCTTTGTCTCTCATTTGTCCTTCTGTATCTGTGTTTTGCTTGTTATCTCTGTAAGAGGCTCAGATAATAAGAGAGAAAACAAACTGCACTTAAATACACAGAAGAAAAACATGTTTTTTTCTTCTCAACAAGATGCTGTCTCTTTTTGTGGAAATGATAAACTGTGTTCCTGCGCAAAGACATGCGTTCAGCAATGTAGACCTTCCATGCGGATGTGTAGCTCTGTTATCACCACCTGTACCTTAGACTGGACTACTGTTCTTGTCCCAGTTTACATGATCATAAATGTTCTTCCTTGAGCTGCGTCACCCCACTGTATTCGATACACTCGCCTGGAGGTCTCGCTACAAACAAGCGGCTGCTGGAAGAGAGTGGGTGAGTTGTGTTTAGTCTCTTTGCTAAAGAAATTAGTCAAAGTTAAAAAGATGTTTGGTGTCTAGGACCCTATATGTCCTGTTGATGAAGTTAGGTGCTGTTCTGAGCATTATTTGTGGCTATAGAGTGGTGTTTTGGTTGAGCACGTGGCTCTCTGTATTGCTACCTGCGGTCGTTACTAAAGTTGGTATAACTAGAGAAGCAAGCGGTCGGCAACATTCATCTCTTGAGGGGGTGTCTAACTCGATGTTACGGTGTGTTTGACTCAAACTTAATTTTACGCCGGAATATCCTTTTTAGAGTCTTTTCAATCAATTCAGCGCTACTCAAGGTTGATTCATTGAACAGCAGACTACTGTTTTCTTGAAATGCACGGTTCGAGCCAAATGAGGGAATAAAGCAGTAAAAAGTGCTGCTGCTGGACGAGTCTTTGTTGATCCGTCTCCAACATGATTTGCCCTTTAAAGCAGCAGTTTGCTTATCAAACACTGTCGTCTAGTTATAGTAAAGTATCTCTCACTGCAATTTATTCTGTTATATAAAATAAAACTATTATGCAGCTCAATTTTTAGATGCCTTTTTCTTTCAAAGTGTGTCTTTTCACCAAATGTATGGTACTCTGATCAAGGCTTGCAACCAATTTTTTGTTTATTATTACACAGGCAGCAGCATCCTTTACTCAAAAGCTGTGATTTTGAGTCAAATATCAGTCTCACTCTGACCTTTTCAACTGTTTTTATGCAAGTCTGGCGCAGCATTTCTTCCACAGCACCACCGGTTTATTATCGTACAAAGAAACTAAAGAAATCAGAAATATTCCTCAAGGACTTTTCGAGTTGTAAACAAGCATTATTTGATTTGCAGCTGTACTTACAGGCAACAACTCATGTCGGCTTTAATCTTATATTTGCGCTAACGCGCTCAAATGTCCCCGGGCTGAACCTGTGTCAGCTCACCAGGCTTTGGGAACTCTGTCTTTCATGTCTGCGTGGTTTCCAGGAACAGGACATTCCTGTGTTCAGCCTAATAAGGGACAGGCAGACAGTCAAACAGCCTGCCCCACGGCTACCCATAACGCACTGCAACTTTTTTAACACTGTAAACAAGCCCTTCCTAAACCATCTCAACTCTTTTCACCAAAAAGTTCTTCAAACTGTTGAGCTGACCTTTTCACAAAGGGCTAAACATCATGTTGTCATGTCTGCGTCAGGACAGAGAGACACCTCGACCCTCATTAGGAGGTAAAGCGCTCTGATCAGATCTAGATCACATCAGAAAAGACTGAACCCTGAGGTGTCAAATCCTGATTCCAATTAGCAGAGAGGTTTGTTGTAATCATACGCAACAAATAAAACCACCTTTTCATGAAATCGTTCAGCCACAGCAACAATCTTCAGAGGACTTAGAGGTTCCTGCAGTTTGATGTTGACTGTGTTTTCATCACATAGCAACTCTTTTGTGTTGGAGAAACAAAGCAGATGCAGAAAAGTCCACTTCAGAAGCAAAGGAGAGCCTTTTTTGTCCTCAGTCTTTCCCTAAAATAAAGAAGTTTTGATGCTTTTGCTCTAAAGTCCTGGTCTGAGCTACAAGGCCACCTAAGATTTGGTCATTTCATGAATCTGGAGGACTTTAAAACCAGGATTAAGGATCATCTGACCGGTGAATACACACATTTTACTGCTAAAAGATGATCATTAATTCACCTCCATACTGCTGACTTGGCCAGGACTCTCTTGATAAGGAGGTTTTATGTTGCTATGGGAATATTTCCTGGTAAATAAATACATAAATAAATAAAACACATACTTTTGTTCTAGTCTATGAAACCGTTTCAGTCTCAAAAGCTCTTTTCTAGATTTGTCTAAGCAGTGCAGTACAGGAGCTGATTTCTTTTTGGACTCTGTTTTGTTTATACCAAGGTGAAAGCTGTGCATCAATTGCACAGTAACCCCACATTTCCATCACATCCGGAACGGCTACGAAAAGGCTGTATCCGCCGGTCGCAGCTGATCGTAACCATTCACGTTAATGTGTTAATTTCCGGACACCGGAGCATGCCGGATAAATTCAGCACAGATTAACCCGTGCTGGAAAGGAAGTCGGGCACAGACACAAAGACATCACTTTTCAAAAAGACCAAGACCTAAAACCAATCCTGGATGTCCATAAAAACAGACATTCTCAACAAGCTGTGTCCACAGACATGACTCTGTAGCAGTGTTGTTTTCGCCAACGCCCCTTTTTTCCACGAAGAAAGTGTGACGTTGACGAGCCAAACATAAGTCTTAGATGACTACAATGTGACGAGACGAATGTGCATTTACATTGACGAGACAAGACTAGATGAAAATGTTAGTGGTGGAAGACGATTCATGAGCATTTCGTCAGTGAAACGCCAAACATATATTCTCGCAGACACAAAAAAATGAGCTCCGAGAGAATTCAGTCAGATTTAATATTTAACCGTCTGAGAAATTAGTCTGAATTTAGCCTGAAGGAAGAACAACAGGAGGGAGAGGAGTGTGTGTGTGTGTGTGTGTGTGTGTGTGTGTGTGTGTGTGTGTGTGTGTGTGTGTGTGTGTGTGTGTGTGTGTGTGTGTGTGCATCAGTGTTGTTTTCGTTGATGATCAACGTCAATGAAAACAACACTGCTCTGTAATGGAATTCACTGCATGGGCTCAAAAACCCTTCCAAAATCCACAGCCTGTGAGAAAAGTTTGTCACTACAAGATCTACAACACAACACCGCTGCAGAAACCAAATGGGTGACGCCACCGAGACTTTGTCGTCTGCTAAACTCTGACAGAGAGCAGACTTCCTTACATCATCGTGTCCTGCAGCTATATGATCAAATATATAATCAAAACCCTTATGGTCAGTGGTTGCTGTTTCCTATTTCCAGTTGAATTTAATCAGCAGTACAAATGCTCCTTAGGGCCTGACTTCATTTTATTAACATATATTCTAAGCTTCTGTAGGTGAATGCACTTTTGTGTCAATAAACCATTAACTAAAATAAATTAAAGCAACAGAGCAGTGGGGAGTTGGGGATTTTATAAACGGTGGCTGAAATTAAAAGGCTGCAGTTACCTGACCAATCAGGGAGAAGCTCTGTAAGCCCACCCAGCCCAGGGTTTCCAAGCAAAGGATTGTGGGGGGATAATATATGACAGATCCAAGGAACTACAGTCGGACCCTTGAGGAGGAACAGACGGTTGGAAAGTTTCTCAAAAGGTTCCCTGATCCTGGAGTAAGTTCCAGCAGCAGGAATCTGACTAATAGAGATGTTAAGTCCTCCTGTGTGTGGGTTTGACAGTGTGTACTTTCTCTGATTCAAACACAGCATCAGTAAATTTAAGTGGGTTCATTTTTCTCATTAAGGGACCTGAGGGGGACTCCCTGTTAGTGCAACGAGATAGGAGCCTCCATTCATGAGATTTCACCGAGAGGCAGTTTTCATGTTGTTTAAAGCCTTGGTGATCCACAGCCCCAGGTGTGTGTGTGTGTGTGTGTGTGTCTGTGTGTTCAAAGCAGCTGACTGGCGGGGCGTCCCGCTGAGTTTCAGTCTGACTGCTGCCATAAACTCCCTTTACCATTCTCCTCCCCTCTCTTCTTTTCCTCTTTCTTTCTCTCCTTTTTAACAATCAGCTTTTTTCTTTTCTAGGTCATGAGCTGCTGAGCCAAAAATTGTTTTTGCCTGCAGCCGACGCTGCAAGACGGAAAACCGATTAGCTTCGTGCTTTTTTGTGTGTGTCCTCTGTGTGCATGTTTATGTGTGAGAGAGACACATTAAGTGCTGTTTACAGGGGAACGGCTGGATTTCTGAGGGTTAATTGAAACAAGACCATTTGGGGTAAAGCAGGAAACATGTTAACGTGCTTACACTAAAACTCCAGCTTCTCTGCAGCTTATATTTAATCTTGTTTTTCTTTGAAATCCTTTAATTTTTCTGTGAAAACACTCAAATATATTTTGAGCATTTAAGTTGATAGGTTTCTGGTAGTTTAATGCTGGAAATTAAGTGATGTATTTTATTTTCAGCTTCCTGATTATTCAGTTTAACATGAGCAGAAAGTTTAGCAAAACCAACGATCTGGTTTCTTAACTCAGTTTCTGTATTTTGATACATTTTGAGGTTGTCCACTTTATCCGTTAAAGGTATCACCAAATTCTAAGGCTGTCCGTGTAACTTTAACGGCTATTTAACAGCTAGAAAAATGATGGTAAAAAGCCAGAGCACAGCTTTACAAGAAACCTGTCATAGCTATCAGCACTTGTGGCGCGTTAGGGGAACTTTCTTTTTCCTAGGTAGGACGTCTACAGTTAAAAATTAGTACCAGGGATGGGTTATTTTGATTACAGCCATGACACAAGTCCAGAAAATTAAAACTTGATGCTCAAACTGACAACGCAGCACAAGATGTGATTCATATTAAACTGAATAAAATATTAGACAAAAAGTTTTCTGTTAAATTTCTTTCTGACTTTGCAAACCTTCAGGCTGCAGATTGAGGATTGGAGTTTTAAGATCCTTGTTGTTCACTACTTGATAAATTAGATCACCAAGGATTACCAAGGTCAGCCTTTATTTAGAGTGGGTAAGACAGAGGAGACCACAGGACACCACGGAAGAGTGATGAGCAGGAAAAGGGCCGCAGGGTGGGAGTGAACTTGGGATGCCCACTTAAAGAATACAGCCTCAGTACATGAGGCGCACCACTTAACCACTGTGCCAAACAAGCGTCAAGCACATCTGATATCTTGTTGATCAATTTAACATTCAACATGAACCATTTAATTTAAAAGATGTCCAAAATCAAACTCAGATGGATGAGGAACTTTACCAGAAACAGTGAAAACGATACAAACAAAAGAAAGACATGGGACATTTACAAATGAAGTGAACTTTAAAAAAATTAAAAGAGGGAGAAAAGTGAAGCTCACCGTTGAAGAAATCAGAGTGAACTGCTTTTTCATTGGCTGCCAGGTCCATCAGCAGACCACTGCTGCCCCCTGCCTGTTAACATGCAACAGTGCAACTGTCAACAAAGCAGGATCACACCTCTTCACTCACAAAATGCAGTTTTTCAGAACTTTATGGAGATTTGTATTCTATGTACCTTTTTAAAATGAAGAACAATATGTTAAGATCAGAAAAAATTTAGTATTTTACTACCTGTATTATGTAACACACAGTTCTGAAATGGGACAATCTGCTTATCCTGTTCCCTGAGAAGTTGCTCTTCTATTCTAAAGTTTGGTTGTTTAAACCCTAAAGGGATATTCTGGCGTAAAATTAATTTAAAGTCAAACACACCGTAACACCGAATCAGACACCCCGTTGAGAGATGAGTGTTGCAGACCGCTTTTTTCTCTAGTTATACCAACTTTAGTAACGACCGCAGGATAGCAATACACAGCGGTCTGAGGAGCCATAAACAAACCTCAACCAAAACACCACTCTATAGCCACAAATAATGCTCAGAACAGCACCTAACTTCATCAACAGGACATATAGGGTCCTAGCCATAGCACTAACCACCAAACATCTTTTAACTTTGCCTCATTTCTTAAGCAAAGAGACTAAACACAACTCACCCACGGCCAGGCCATTACGGACTGCTGCTGGGTGACGCAGCTCAAGGAAGAACATTTATGATCATTTCTTTATCATTTCCTTGAAGTAATAATCACCGTATTAATCATTTTGCACTGCAGACGCGGTAGTTCTTCTGCCTTAGCGTCTCGGTCGGATTGCGTTTCCTTAAAGAAATGATCATAAATGTTCTTCCTTGAGTTGCGTCACCCCGCTATATGTCCTGTTGATGAAGTTAGGTCCTGTTCTGAGCATTATTTGTGTCTATAGAATGGTGTTTTGGTTGAGGTTTGTTTATGGCTCCTCAGACCGCTGTGTTTTGCTATCCTGCGGTCGTTACTAAAGCTGGTATAACTAGAGAAGTAGGTCGGCAACTGGGGGTGTCTCACTTGGTGTTACGGTGTGTTTGACCCTAACTTAATTTTACGCCGGAATATCCCTTTAAATGAGTTTCTGTACAGTAGTTAAAGATATCAGATATAAAGCAGCTACTGAATTATGCATCCCAGACTCACAATGTTTCAACTTATAAAAAAACGACAAGATTACATCGTCTAATCAAAGCTGCAGCTGTTGTTAAAGGGCCTTATTGTCGAAGTTTTACGGTAAACAGAGCGCTATCTATATCCAAAGGCAGTAAACCTCGACAAACAGAGACAAATTTAAAGACAGAAGATAAATCATTAACATGGTTCGAGCACTACCATTTTCAAAGCTTTTAAAACCAAAAACCAACCAAAATAGAACAGAAATGATCGTTCGTCGTTATTCTCATAGTCCTGTGCTAAGCTAACTTCAGCTTTCTTGTGTTTTGTTCAGTTATTGTGATATTTTCTCTTTATTTCTGTAAAAGTACCTCGTCCAAATCTACGTAAGGTCCCGCTCCCTCTGGAAACATCTCGTCCACTGCAGGTTTCATGGTGTTTTCACTTCAGCAACACAACTTTATACAGACGCTCGTTTCAGACTCGCCCGTTTAGCTTCTTAGCACTCGTAAACAAAACATCGGAGTGCAACAGTAAAATGAGCTCGGCTTCACAGAGGCAGTCGGACCGTTCTCTTCTCAAAGGTTCCGCTCTTTGGAATACGGTTCTCTACTACAGTACTTCGATCCCTAATCAATGATTTTAATCACTTTTAATGAAGTCAAGTTATTCTACACCGAAATAAAACCCTTATATTATCATAAAACGAGGAAAAATATACAACCAAGTAAGAACAGTACAGATTAAGCATTGTGTTCAAGAATGAACTCATGGTCAGGTATTTGGTTGACACCATCATTTATTTTGGCAAATGTTTTTTATATTTATAGCATATCAAATAATTACAATAAACAATCCTTCAGATGATCTACATGCTCTACATCTGTATTCTGTATGAGTGGCTAAACTACAATAGTTACATACTAAATATGCTCATCCTGCAATCAGTTAAATTTTGCGGCAATTTTCTTTTTCCTCTCAATTGTTCCTTTATGTCACCTTAAAACTAGTCTGAAAACCCCCCTCCTGTCTATCCTAGCACCATCCATCTCTTCTCTTAGTGCTCATGTCCTGCATTGGTCTCATATCCCAGGGTGTCCCCGAGGTGTTGGTGGGCAAAGAAGGCGCGGGCCATCTCGTTGATGTGGTTGTAGGCGCCGATGGATCTGAAGTACTCGATGTAGTTCCAGAAATCAGAGGTGGAGTAAGGCCAGTAAGGAACAGCTGGTGGTTCATCGTATGGTACTAAAGAAAGACAGGAGACATAATAAATCAAATTAAAGGGAGTGTTTGATAGAGTGGTAGCACTTAGCTGGAATATGGAAAAAGTTGTTGCTTACAGTGTCTTTTACTTACATTAACCATCCTCCTGTGTTATTACACTAAAAAAATGTTGTTTTTGTGCAGGGAAAACATGAAAAAATGAGAATTTTCTAAATCTCACATGATTGGGAGAGGATCTGACTATCAGTGTGATGCCTGACAGTGCACTTATGATTTTTTGCTCTGACAATTAGATATTGATCTAACCGGGTCAACAGCGACCCTAACACGACAAGTGCCATCATTTTAATGAGACCATTTTGAAATTTAGTCAACTTATTTTTTTTATTTTTAATTTGTTGACATAGAGGTTCCTGACAAAGTCAAAAATTTTTGATGTGAAAAAGCTAATTTAAGTGGTTCTTTTAGGCATCTAAAAACAAAAACGGGTTGGTGCAGACCCTAACACAGGAGGAGGGTTAACAAAAACATATTTTACATTTTATTTAGTTAATTTCAGATAATAATTTTTACTCTGCTGGAAATAATGAATGTTTTTTAACCAAATAGGGGGAGTTTTGAAAATTGTATTCAGTATGTTAAGAGACAAAAGCTTGCACATACATGAAGAGAAGCCAATCATATTTAAGGATTTTGTGGCGGCACCTGGGGTGGCCCTTAAAGACGGCTTATGCCACCCCTCTGCACTCACCCCTGAGTAAAAGGTCTGAAGCAGACAATCTGACATTAAGCAGCATAAAAGGAAAACAATCAAGTTAAAAACAGCCTTAAAATCGTCTTTAAGTCCAGGATCTTATCTTATTTCATTAATATAATGGCATTTTTATTGCAGTACCTCCTTCTGGGATGACTCGTGCCTCTGTGAGGAGGAAAGAGAGAAAAAATTAACATTCCCAAACATTCCAGGTCCTCCTGAGCACAAAGACTGGATTCAAGGTCGGAAAACTGAGCTCTCTCTCTCCCTGAGGATGGCTGGATACCTGCTCCCTCTTCAAATATTATTGCTGACATCCACACACACATAGACACACTCAAACACACTCACATAGTCTGAAGCATTAAGATTTTTTCTCGGACAGGGACCTCTTTGTGCTCATTGAGATACCCAAAATAAGTGAAGTCCTATAAATACAACAACTGAGGGAATCATGCAGGAATGATATACAGAAAAACTTCAAAATGCATGCATGTATAAAACTAAATTACATAACTTTAACACTTAATTAGCAGTAAAAAAAGATGTACTTTGCCTTTAAAAATCATTATTTCTGGAGTGTGTATTTTCTAAAACTTACCGCCAAGATGACAAGCAAAGAGGCAGAGGAGAACACCGAGCCAGATCAGTACCTTCATCTTTTCCGCCTTAAATGAACAACAACACCCAGAATACTCCAGGTTTTAATTCAGTCAACACAGTCTCTTTTTAAATGCAAAAATATTTGACCCATAAATCTTGAAGAATGTCTTCTTTTTAATGCAAATCGACTTAATTTTGTTGGAAAACATTCGAATTAAGATGAGTGAGTTTTACCTGTAAATGGTGTGAGAAGAGGTGCAGAGAGATGCTGCTGGTCCTCTCAGGTTCACTGCGGTCTGTGGTGTGTGAGGCTCAGTGCAGAAGAGCAAGAGGACTTTCAAACACACACATACACACACACAGCCACGCACACACACACGAGCAACTGTGCAGATCATACTGCTTACAGAGAAATGATTCCATGATATTTCCAGCTGTTCTTGCATGTTATCATTTCTTTCTGTGGAATCAACATGGCAAAGAAACCAGTGCCTTTACAATGTCTTACAATGACATACCACAAAAGGCATCAGTGATTCTTTGAAATTCCGTGTCTGTGAATCACCAGTGTGAAATTAACCAAGATATCAAAGTCAAAGTGTGAGGCCGGCTTAACAAGTAAGTGAGAGACAAGTACCTCTCTCCGGAGCTCAGTGGATTACGCCTGTCACCTGTTACCTGTGTAAATCTGCATACAGGAGAAGCAGCGCTCAGAGGAGTGAAGGACTGTCTGTCCCGAGAACGTTATTAAAAGAGCAGATACAAATGATCTTGTTGATGTTTTATTCTTTCAGTCAGAAGACACAACAAGGGAGACATGATGTCAAAGATATCTACATACTTGAGCATTTTCGTCTATGATCATTAGGTGAATTATTCAACCTTCCCAAACTCTGCAATATAAGTTCAATAAACTCACAGTGTAAAACTTCATTAAACCCTGTTGATTAACACCTAGAATTTCCTTCATTTGTCACCCACTAAGCAGCATCTACTTCATAAAAAACTTCAGTATATATTCTTAAAATTTCTTTCAATGTTTAATTTTCCCGACAAGGTTATTGACTACATGTTAAACTAAAAAGCAACTTAAAAACAGTTAAAATGGATCATTTATGCAGGTTGATTGAAGTCTGTGTGTCTGTTTTTAAAGACAAAAACAAAAGGCAGCAAAAATGAGATGAGACACAGTGCATATGCATATTATTAGAGAGAGCATTACAGGTTAGCATTTAGCCCAGTTTGTTGGACATAATGTTGATCGATGGAGCAGTTTTGTGAGTATTCAGTCCGAAGTTGCATTGCACTGAGTGTCTAGTCGTCCTTGCAGCCACTCTGATCCGTATTTGTCATCCTGAAAAGATCGATCCCCTCGTTTATCAGTATCCCTTTGGCGTACTGTACCTCAGCTGCTGTTAGGAAACGGGACCGGCCGAGGATCCAGGCGAATTCGATGTGGAAAATGCGGAAGATGTCTGTGCAAGAATACACAACAGACAAACCGGTGTAGTCTGTGGTTAGGATCCAGTACGGGCTGTAGGGAGTGACTGAAAGCAGAAAGAAGAAACAAAAGAAAAGGGCTGTAAATATGTTTACATCAACATTTCAAACTGAGAACAAAGACGACCGAAATAGATGATTCACCACAGCTGCTGCATCACATGTCAGCAGATAGATCATCATTCTAAAGGTATGTTTGCCGAGATGAGCTCAGTGAGGAGAGGAGTCTGGAAAAAAACTGCTTCTCAGAGCAACTTTTGGCATTTTTGTAGAGTCTGACATTTGAGTCTTTTTGAATATAAATATAAAACCCGGCATGATTGTGAAAGACAACAAAGCAGCGCTACAACAAGAGGACAGAAAGATGAGACCAAAAACCGTGTGTGTGACAGCAGCAGGTAAAAAAATACAGCAAAGATAAAGATGAGGACTTACAATATGAGAAACTGACTCCGAGTTGGGCTGGTTCTCTCATGTCAGGAATCACTGCTGTCCCTTCTGCCGCCCTCTTTTTGCCTTTACTGAAACACAAAAATGGCAGATTTTTTAAAAAACAATTTAAATAGACTTGTTTCTGTTTCATACACTGCAGGAGACCAGCCAGTGGACACTCTGTTTACGCAGGGCAACGAGAGACCACTTTATTTACATCCTTTCCTTGAGAAAGCAAGCAGAGACAACTTTGTTTACATCTATACCAGGAAAGGCAACCAGACAGGCACTTTGTTTACATTTTATACACTAAAATGGCAACCAGAGAGAACTTGGTTTACATTTCATACACAAAAAGAGAAATTAAAGTGCAATTAGTTTAAATTAGTTTCTGCTAAAATAGTAACAAAAAACTTGGCTAAAAGGTTTTACACAAAAAAAAATAAAATTAGAGAGCACTTTGTTTACATTTGATCCCCTACAGAGGGCAACCAGAGAGAACTTCATTTACATTTCATACACAAATAAAGCAATCAGAGGGCACTTTGTTGAAATTAGTTTCTGCTAAACGGTAACTAAAGACTTGGCTAAAAGGTATCAAACAAAAAAGAGTAACTAGTGAGCACTTTGTTTACATTTTATCCACTACTGAGAGCAACCAGAGAGCACTTTGTTTACATTTTACCATTGACAGAGAGCAGCCAGAGGGTGTTCGATTACAATTGATCTCCTACAAAGAGCATCCAGTGGGCACTTTGTTTACATTTGTTTTTACTAAAATGGCAACTAAAACCTTGGTTTTAAGATTTTACTCAAAAAAGATTAACCAGAGAGCACTTTGTTTACAATTTATCCACTGAGAAGAGCAACAAAAGGGCATTTTTAAAAACTGTATCCACTAGACAACAGCAAGAGAGCGCTGTGGAGCAGGAGGCCCATGTTCAAACCTGGCCATTTGTCCTTTGTCACTGTTCATCTCCCACTTTTTCTCCTCTGATAAAGGCATCAAAAGTTCCTGAAAACGATCAATAAAACCAAAGTTATCAATACTCACTACAGCTGAGTGTTGTACACCCGGATGGTTCCATCCTCCCTCACAGCGTAGTTCGCCTCGATGCACTTTCCCCTCTCAAAGTTAGCAGGCAGCTTCGCGATCTCATACCAGCGACCCAGATACTGTAACAGAGAGGCTCAGTTAGTTTTATACAGTCAAGTGATGTCTCATATGAGGAAGTACAAACGTGTGTGTGCTTACCTGTTGAATGTTAAAGCTGGGCTGCACTTTAGGATTGGGACAGGGACCCCAGCGAAAGGTCTGTGCTGACACCAGGGGGAGCAGCAGGAGGAGGAGGTAGACAGCTGACATAGTTCCTTTAAAAATGAGAGAAATAAAGATTTTCACTAAACAATCAGTCTTATAGGCTTTTATCTGTCACTATATGTCAGGTATGCTGCATCATTTCACTGCTTTGAGAGGCTCTTAAAGGTCCAGCTGTTTGGGAGAGTCTTTTTGAAGTCGGTCTGTGTTTCGGTTTGTTTAATTTTGCCAATTTAATCATATTTATTGATGCACCTTCTGTCTTAAATTTCTGCATAAATGAAGTTTTATCCAATCCAATCGAATCTGCTTTATTTTTATGGCACATTTTAAAAAACATTCAAGTTTACCAAAGTGCTGCACAATAAAATTAAAAGAACAGACACTGCAGAAAACATTTAAAATAAAATAAATAAAAGCAGGTAAAAAAACATTTAAAAAGAAATAAAATCAATGAAATAAAAACACAAAAGTATAAAAGAAATAAAAGACATAAAAGGACGGAGTTTTAGTTGTTTTGTCTGTCTTTGACAACATAATATTGATCCTCGTCTTTATTATTTGTTTTTCTTGATGTTGTACGTTATGATACGACACAATACGTTATGATAAGATATGGACAATAAGATACAATAGTGTGACAGTGAACATGATATGATATAATATGATTATTAGATATTAAGTATGATACAATAGGATGAAATATAGTATAATAAGATAAGATATCATCTTTTATGATTCTATTTATGCGTCATCATTCACAACTATAATATAATGACAGGCTCTCTGTGATAACTGACAAACCGCAAAAATACTCATAAATCAACTGTACGATGAGTTTAATTGGCGACGTCATGAGGAAGTATAAAGTTGTGAAAAGGTGATTCAAATTGAGATCATGGATATGTGTTAATTAAAAACCCAGTATAAGGTCAACGATATGACAGTTGAATCTCGAGAATAATGTTCCTGCGTCAATATGTTGTCAATGTATACTGTTTTAAGAAAAAACGTCAGTTGGTTACATGGTTTTTGAAAGGTAAGATTGATGCTGATAAAGCAGGTTTCAATGCTCTAATATAAATTATCCTTGGTTTTATTTTAGATTAAAATCAAATGAGGGTTTCAAAATATAAGTTATATAAACTGTATGCAAAGAAGCTTTTCATTAATCCATGCTGGTACTCTTTGTTTAATGGTTTGTGTAACCAGGCGTGGAGATTGATTATTCGATTTTATGTAACACGGGTGGATCTCACACTTTCATGATTATGTTTACTTGAGTGTTCACACACCTTTGACTCAATTTAGTACAGAATGTTCACATACCTCTTTACATACCTTTAATATTTACAATACTTTCTATTGGGTGCGATTTGTTTGACTGGGAGTGCATGCTCTAGTAAAATAAGAGAACATGCCAGAAACATCAACATCTCTCAGTTTGCACCTAATCTCTCAGTCCCTGTATATCTTTTGTTGTGTATCCTTTGACAAGTTGTCACCACACCTGTTTAACTGGTTTTAGTTAACAATCACACCTGCACATGTTACTGCTTTACACAGAGGGCCAGAGTGTAATAACAAGAACAAAATCCTTATAGTTTATCATGATTGTTATTGAAGAGAAGCTGTAGTGCTTTAATGCTATAGTCAAATAATTAATTTGGATTTTATATGTAAAATTAAATAAATATGCATGAACAATATCAGCAGTAGAGGTAGTCTTTATTAAGACTTTTATTCTATCAGTGTTTCATTTTAGAAAATGACTCTAAATGAAATCAAACGTCCTTACCTGTGGAGTGAAGGCGTCAGGTGAGAGTGGAGCTGTCTGATGCTGCACGCTGCTGCGTCTCCGCGTTTTCTGATGATGAGAGAAAGTGTCTCGAGCCCTCTGAACGAAACACGCAAAGAGGGCTCACGTGTACAGGGCGTCAGAGCAGCAGCACGAGGCAGCTGGTTAGCTGAATTGTTTTCACGCGCACATTCCCGCAGCGTGACAATAGCAGGACAGTGTTACGAGGGTTAAACGTTTAAACTCGTTTATTTCCCACAGTGTTGCTCAATCATATAAAGTTTAAAAGCACAAACTGTTAAATTTGAGTTTTGATCATTTTTCACATTATTCATGAATTTTAACCTGAATCTTCACTTATTCAAAATTTGTTGGTATTTTATTTTATCCATGGTCTTTGTCTTTTTTTTTGTTGATTTATATTTCTCTTTAATCTTTTATTTTTCTCTTTTTAAAGAGTTTTTTCTTTTACTTTATTGAAAATATTCTTTTAAGCTTTATTATCATTTTTTATTTCTCTTTAGTTGATACATCCCATTTTGTTTTTATTTAGTCAATACAAGCATAGATGTATTTAGTCTACCTTTGTTTTAACATTTTACAAAGATTATCACCACTTTTTTCTTCTGGTAGGGGAGACCGGGGTAAGTTGTCACATTGCAATTATCTCTGCCACCGGAGGGCGCAACTAAAAATTGGAATACTAGTTTTCTTCCTTTACATGGTCAGGGGTCGTGCCCTGTCTGAGAAGAGAAGAGCACATTGTGAGCTGAGATGAGGTGAGCGCCAATTAACCATTTCGCACAACCCAAAGTAAAAAAGATTAACTTTATATATTTTAAAATAAGCTTCTTCCAGATAAAAATCCTGGCAGTGAAACATGTGGACTTGTTAGAGGAGAGATTAAGACATCCTGTCATACCTCAGTCATTGTTCTGTTTTAAACTAGAGCTAGAATTAGCAAACATGGTGAGTTAAAGCCATAAGTAATGATTTATCTTTTATTTCCTCCATATGTTTGAGGAGAATAAAACAAAGACACCAAAGAGACATGAGGGTCTAATAAAGATTATTTATTTCCAGTGTTTGTTGAGGGAGGGCGTCCTGCCCATGTTCTGCTGTACACAGGCGAGATGTTTCAGGAAACATTGTCTCATGCAGTTTCAAAGTCTGTTGTTCTTTTGTTTCTCCCATGTTTTTGAAGCGCCCATGCATTTTACTGCACTTGGAAACATACAGAGAGGGGGAAAAGCAGATCTACGATAAAACATGGACATAAACTTTTACGCTCTGCTGTTGCTGAGAACTAAAAAACAAAAAAACAAAACAAAAAAAAGGAAAATCTCTGGAATGCCTGTGAGGTTTTTGCTCGCCTTGTAATGTTGAAAATTTCTTCTCGTCTTGAAAACTGTCGGTAAAAACAGTTTAAAAAAAGAAAAAAAGAGGCACTTTTTGAGATAAAATCAATTCACACACATGTAAAAACTTATTTTTGGACTATTACTGGACAAAGTTTGGAAATAAAAACTACTGTACCAAGCATTACATACTATAGTGTCAGCATTTCATTACTGTTTTTTTTTTCAGTCTTTATTTGATAAAACTATCGTAACCCTCCGGTCCTTCGAGCTAGTATCTGGCTGCTGTGAGTGTGCGGTGAAAAAATAACCTTCCCACAGCACGCAGCTCAGAAAGCAGCCTTCAGATACACCCACATACTTCAAGTACAGGCAAATCAAAACATACATGATGTTTGAGAATGACAAAAATGTTGTCATGAGCAACTCATGTTAGTCCAAAGAGTCATACATTCTTCATACCACTGACAGACGCAATAACACCAGAGTAAAGGAGCTGTGCCAAATGTTGCTTTAAACAGAATTTAACAGTTTATGTTTAATAAAAAAATATAAAATTCCTAATTTGGTTAATTTGCAACCGGTTAGTCACATGACTGGGTATAAAAAGGGCTTTTCAGATAGGCTGAGGGTCATTACTCTGTGAGAGACAGCGTGAGCAAATACTCGACAATTACAGGATAATGTTCCTGAGTGTAAACCATCAAGAATTTAGGTTTTTCATAATCCAGAGCACAGGTGTCAAACTCAAGGCCCGGGGGCCAAATCTGGCCCACAAGATCATCTCATATTTGTATTATTATTGGCCCTCCAGTATGAAGTCTGCAGATTTCCTCCAGGATAATAATGTAAACTTTAGCACCATTATTTAAAATATCCTCAATAAACCACAAAAATCTGGGAAATTAAAGAGTAAGAAAGATTTGATAAATAGTCAAGAATGTGGGGGAAAATTTTGGTGTTTTATTTCATGTTTTCAATTTTGCATTTCAAGATTACAAGTCAAACATGAGTGGATTTTTTATATCATGCGTTGATTTTGTTCAACTCAGTATTTAGACTTGTGTCATTTTTATACTTGGGATTCCAATTTTAAATTTTAAGTCATATTTTGAGCATTTAAACATGATTTCAATGTTCTCCTCGTGTATTTGCTCTTTAAATGCATTATTTTTCTATTTTTAATATCATGCTCTGATCTTTTAAGACTAATAAATAAAATTAGAAAAAAATAAAAAATAAAATATTTTTTGTATCTCAGATTGCCTTTAAACTCATCTTTTTATCTTTTTCAAATTTCCAAATGATTTATAATTACTGCTGTTTTCGTTTTGCATATTTTTTGAAAAGGAGGTCGACAGTTTTGGTGAAATGTTGACCCTCAGGTTAGACCTAAATCCAGATTATGGCCCTTGCTGAGGTTGAGTTTGACACCCCTGATCTAGAGTGTTCATTATTATTATTATTATCGAGGCCAAAAATCATCACGGTATGGCTGTGATTTTTCGGCCCCTTATAATGACATGGCTCTGTAGTGGGAATCGCTGCATAGGTTCATTAATACATCCACAAATGCAGGTTAAAGCTGAACCATGCAAGGAGGAATTCAGGAAATGCAGGTGAAAAAACCAAATGACAAATTTTAGAAAATACTAATTATTGCCTCAAAAAGGAGAGGGAGCACCCAGCTTTTTATCATTTATTTGCAAACGATCAAATTCTGTTTTTACGAACATTTTACAGCGTCCTGACTCTTATGAAACGTGTGCAGGAATAGGAAGAACTGAACCGCGATTCCTTAAAAAAATCCTCTTTTATCGTTATTAGTGCTGAGTAACAATCAGAGTCCAGGGGAAATGTCCTCAAACCACCTGCTGAGTCACATTCTGTCCAAGTTTTAGTCTTTTTTTCTTACTGTGTCTGTTCCAGTATGGCCGACAAGTCAGAGGAATTACACATAAACATCTCTGTAGCATTATTCCAGTAACAATAAGCCTATACACAGTATGTACAGTAGATACATAAAGTATACTTTGTAGAAAAAATATTGTGCAGTAACCTTCGCTAAAATACACACAATCGTACTTCTGAACACATTCATTCACCAGACAGAACCGCTGCTGCTTCGCTTTCACAGATACTGGTAGAACCGCGAGCGCACCACTTGAGCTCCGGACAGTTTGTGAGGGTGAGCGTCCGTCGCCAGGCTGGTTTTGTTTTTGCCGTTAACGTGCTCTGCTGCCAGCGGCTGTGCGCTCGGAGACGCGGAAGGAGGAGGTCTTTCCGGAGCGCCGTCCTGGCCGTCTGGGTGATCGTCCTCAGGGACGGCTTTGGGAGCGACTTCCCCGCTCGAATCGGAGCCTCTGCAGCGCTCCCTGGAGATCCAGTCTCTGATGGAGAAGTCCTGAGAGGAGCATCTGGGCTTGAGGCGGTCCAGAGCGGAGAGTTCGGCCGTCTGGTCCACGCCGCCCTGCTCCCTCCAGTCGTTGATGACCGCCAGCTCTGCAAAGTCCCTCTGCCCGCCCATGGTGTGCCGTCGCCGAATGTTCTTCTTCTTCCCTCGAGCGTCTTGAGTCCGGTTTTTCTGCGTGAACATGTCGTCCGCCGACGTTCGGATCCTGAACTTGAGCCGCTCTGTGATCTTCAGGTGCCAGGCCGGTTCAGGACGCTCTGACTCGCTGCGTGAGGAGGAGCTCAGGCTGCTTGTTGACCGGCCTTTCTTCATCACCTCCAGGACTCTTGAGAGCCGCGTCGAGGACTCGGCTCTGCCCTCGGTGCGCTCTGCACCCCCAGCTACACCCTCCACCGATGACTCGCTGTCTGTCTTCTGCCTCAGTGACCACCGCCTGGAGAGCGTGTCGCACTCGATCATCCTGTGCGTTGGGAAAAGGCGCCGTGCTTCCATTTTTGGTGTTGTGCTCGCCTCAGCTGCTCCTCTCTGTTCGGTCTTCTCCAGGCTCGGCTCAGGACAGGGTGTGGACTGGCTGCTTCCTCCTCCTGGTGCAAAAACTGGGAAGTCGCTCTCGCTGTCCGTCTCCATGGGTCGTCCCTCGCTTATGAGCTCGCTGCGTTCGTCGTCGGCCTCCTCCCCGCCCTGCAGCTCTGGACTGAGCGCGCTGGACTCTGCTCCTGTTAGGAACGTGATGGAAGATGTTGTGGAGTAGTCTGAGGTGATGGAGCTCACTTCTGCACCTGCAGATGCTCCTGGACCTGGACTTGGTCCGAGTCCAACAACCACTCCTGCTGGTAGATCAAGAGACGCTCCTCCTGTCCACTTTTTGGGCCTCGACCTTGGGACAGACGCACCGGAGCTCATGGTGCCGAGGTCCGAGGTGTTTTCATCCAGCAGAGACGGAGGATCCGACAATGAGGACTTCCCCTGAAGAGCTGCTTGGTAGCTGGAGATGTTTGGTGATGGAGCTGGTGACGGTGGAGGATGAGTGAGTGGAGTTTTCTCCTTCAGGAATAAAGAGTTCCTGTGCTCCCTTTTGGCTTTCGGCGTGAGCTCCACCGTTCTCCCGTTCTCCTTCCTCTCCTCTGTTCGCGCTGGTTGCTTGGCGCTGGGTTTGGCGTTGGGGCTCGATCGACTCTCGCTCTGCGCTTCAGTCTGGAGACTGTGGTGGTTCGGCTTCTGGCCTGAGATCTCCTTCTTGGAGAACACGGCGTCCAGATCGTCGTCTGAGCTGCTAGGCTGCGGCTTCTCCTTTGACTTCTTTCTTTTGCGGCTGGCTGCAGCAAAGATGGAGGAGACTAGGAGCTCGCGGCTGCACTGGTCCTTCCCTGAGCCCCAGGAACCCTGCGGAAAGGGAAAGATGGAGGAGAGAGAGCGGGAGGATACCAAAGTGAGTGTTTCTGATGCTGCGACACAAAGAAAGGGCACGACAAAGAGAACCAAAAGCCTTCACCCCTGCCTGGGTATTAAACCTGTACTCCACCTGCTCCCGTGAAGCACCACAAACCAGAGAAGTGGACAGAGAGAGGAACATTAACAGGCGACATAAACAGGGAGCACATCAGTGTTTCCATGCAGAAGGAGGAGAAGCAGTGCAGCATGAACCGAAGCGTCCTCGAACGACTTAAAGGTTTAAAGCTGGAGGAAAGCAGCCACAGAACAGCAGTGCAGTGATGGAAAAGTACCCACTTATGCCGAAAAAACCCAGGAACCATTATTTCTTTATCTCGTTATGAGCCGCTGAGTCATCCCGGCTCCTCGGCGACACATTTAAGACGGTTTGTGTCATGAAGCAGGAATCTTTAGAGAAGTGGTTTCAATACAGACGGCTTTGTCTCGACACACAGACTCAGAGGTTTGGTTCACCCCGAGAACAAAAAACAAGAGTGTCAGTTCAACCCACGCAGACTGATTAGATTACTTATAGATGACCTTATTTAGTGAGTTCATGTTCGTGAAGTTCTGACTGGTAAATTTCTTATTTTTCATTTTTACTCTAAGTTTGTTTGTTTGTTGCTGTAACAGGTGGGATTGTAAATGAACTTTAAAGACGTTAAAAAGTTTTTGTTCGACTTTTATTTTATCAGGAACTTTCCCACCGAGATACAACTTTACAAAAAAGGTTCACACAAGAACAAGTGACCTTTACATCAACCAACAGACGGCCGGTGTTCAGCCGTAAACCATGAGTCTGCAGCGGTTAGATGATCCTCAGTTGTAGTTTTTAAATCCTCCAGACTAATAAATTAATCCAGTCTCAGGAGGACTTGTAGCTCAGACTGGGATCAGGGAAACAGACCAAATTAGGATGTGAATAAATGTTGTTTGCAGTTTAGTTTTTACTCACTGGTATTTGTTGCATAATCACTATTTTTGAGTTTTATCAGCAGGTGAGCGACTGTTTGTAAAATATTTGACACTACTGTTGTATGAGCCATTTTCTCTACATTATTTTGGGGGTTTTGTTTTGTTACTTGCACTGTCACCACAAGGGGGCACTTCAAAATGGGCAGGTAAATGCTATAGAGGGGACACAGGTGACGCAGTGATCTGGGGAACGGGACGAGCGCTCGGTTTTTACCGCTAATCTCCGACACCACTCTCACCCTCATCACGTACATCACCATCATCGTAATTTGGACGTATCTGTCTTTTTTTTAGTTTGGTAAAAATATAATTCAACAACAACCTTGGACTGGATATTTGATTGTACTAGAAGCGCGTCAAAAACACCCAGACAGTGACTTAAATTCAGGTCAGCATAGTCACTACAACTGCTTCTGTTTTGAAAATCAACCGCCTGATATTAAACATGAGGTTTGGTGAAATATGGTGATAACTTTTGGTCTTGATTCATTCAGAAAAAATGCAAAAAAAGAAAAAAGGTGACTCTTATAATATTGTCTAGGTTAGTGTGCGGTCAGTTGGGCTAAATTTGCACATAGATTTGCTTGGTAACCCTTTCTTTTACGGTACACTTATTACCAGGTAATTTTCTTTTTTTCTGTGCAGCTCCATTTTCAAAAGCTATTTGGGGTTCTTATTTTCTATGATTGACACTTGATACAGCCTTTGGGCGTTCAAAGATTGCGTAGCGATACGCTGTTTGAGCCGAGCGTTATCACAGCGACTCACCCGCTGAATGCATACAATGCTACTGCGTAAGTGGTGGTTCCAGGAAGCGGAGAAAATCCTGGAAATACCAGAGCAATTCAGCTTCATATTTGTATGATGATGGAAGGTTACCTACCTGGAAGCTAGACAGTATTGACTTAGTAGTTATCATGTAATTACCAGATAATTTCATGTTGTCACTAGGTAATTACATGTTAATTACCTGGTAATAAGTGTACCGTAAAAGAAAGGGTTATCATTTGGTTTTATTTTCAAGACGACTGGAAAAACATATTTGACACTCCACTTCCTTGGTTGAATATCTTTAGAAACTTGTACAAATCATCAGCTTCAACCTACTTATGATGTTACCAACAAAGAATGTTAAAAATATGGAAAATAACTGATGATAAAGTATTTAGATTTTGCAAAGAAGAAGACAAAGAAATTTTACTCTTATTTTGGTACTTTTTTTTGGTGTAAATTGGCAGAATGGTTATCTGAACAAGGACTTGATTGACCACTATCACCTATCAATATAATCTGGGGTTTTAAAGAAGAAGAAAATATGAAAAGGATATTAAATTTAATCATTTGCTATATTCCTAAAACATCACTACTAATTGACTAAGATTATGACAAAAAACGAAAAGAAAAAGCCAGACCTAGAGGGTTGGCAAAAATGAGCAATTATACAAGTTTGGGATGAAGAGTTATAGTTTTAGTACATTGATATATTATTTTTCTTTGCTTGTTTCTGAGTTGATGTATATTTTTGAATTTAAAAGTTGTTTTATATATTAAGATATGTATGCTGTTTTTGTTTGACATTTCTACGTATTTGCCCTTGTTTGAAATTAAATAAAAATTAAAAAAAAAGAGTAAAAACTCTGAAAATCACATCTCAACACTGTAACTTTAATTACGTTATTTTTTTTAACAGTTGAAATATCCAATCTGCACGTCTAGAAACCACCTAAAGTTACACAGTCTGTTTTTTGTGATTGGGGTGAAACAATTTTTGAAGCGTTGAGTTTATTTTTCAGTCATGGAGGAGCAGATCTGTCCTTGTAACCTACCTCCTGATATCCTACACTAGCAGAAGCCTGAGAGCGATCACACTGGACTCGTACACTCACCTTAGATTTAGCCGAGTCACTAGTCGGTGAATCTGTGAAAAAAAAGGAAAATAAGGACATGTTAGAGGCTTTTCAAAACCAGAAGAAAAACATCGATTGAAAGCAACACAGACGGATGAATCGGGGAGAAACAAAGGAGAAGAGAGTGGTGTTGATGAGGAGGATCATGTGGCGTGAAAACAGAACAGACTGATGACGAGCAGACGACAGGCCATGCTGCAAACACGTTACACTCAGGTCCACGTCTACCTGACATGTGACTTCCCTTCGTTCTCCAACTCGAACACGAACGTCGAGTCCGAGCCGAGGTCCTATCTTTGCCAGAGTGAGTCTGAGTGCAACTCCAGCGACAAACACGAGAACATGAAACAGCAGCCGAACGGTGAGGCAGAAGAGGTGGCATGCAACAGGATGAAGGTGACTCAACGAAGCGACTAACAACATCCAGGGATGAAGACATGAACCCTGTCCTAAAACACTGTCGATAAAATGAGATGGTAGAGTTTTATTTTTCATGTTTTTAAAGACATTATGATTTCTGTGCTTACAGCTCATGTGAGGGAGTTTCTGTTTGGGATGATTTTGGCGCCTGGACAAAGTCAGACCTCTTTCTATACATGTAGGGCTTGGCGACATAACCAAAAATGTTAGTTAGCAGTGATTGCAGTTGTTAAAAATGACAAGATTAAAATGCAAATCCTTTTAATAATGGTTTGGTTTACTTTTGTTTATCATAGAGAGGTATTATTATTGATTTCAACCAGTTAAAGCTCATCATAGGGGCTAAATCACTAAGACTCAGTCTCAGCAAGTCGGCAGATGCTTCAGTTCTATCTAAAACAATCTCTCTTTCTCAGACGAAGAGGTGTGGAGATGTTAAACTCTTTGAAATTTGCTCTTTTCTTGTCCTCTTGTTACAAAGGTCAGAAACCAGCTGATCAGAGATGCAGCGAACAGGATCATATTTCTATAGAAGTAGGGCTGGGCGATAAAACGATAATGGCAGGGCTCGACAGTGCGACCGTTTCACTTGCATTTACGACAGATCTATCGATGTCTTCTCTCTCTCCATAACTGGGAATAGCGACAGCAGCGAGGTTAAATTTACTCGACACCCTCGCTGTCAACGTTGGTGTTGAATAAGGGACCGTCAATAAATTACCGGTTGATGTTCTCAGAAAAGGCTGTTTTTCTTCAATAGCTCCGATGTCATGTGACCAATTGACCTAAAATTGATTTCAAATAATAGTACTAAGGTTGGACAATAAGACAAACATTATTTGATCAATTTTTATTCTGCCCCTAAAGTTCTTTTTTTTTTTGCTCCTTACTTTTTAATGTGCTCCTTGTGAAAAAAAGTTAGTATCAAGCCCTGAACGATTCATATCAAAAATTAGTTTCCCTTGATATCGATATGTAACATGGTCAATATTCTTTTCAATAGCCAGCATTCTGCCATGTTTTGACAGATTATTCGAATAGCCAATGAAAAGGGGAGTTGCTCCAGGTTCGCGCCGCGCTGAACCGACCATTCAGTCCGCTAGACGACAAAACGTCAAAGAGACACAAAGACCTCACAGACGCAGTAGCTTATTGTATTGCAAAAGACATGCTACCAATAAGCACTATTAAATCCAATTTCTTATATTGTGATATACATACCGATATTGACTAATATGAATTTTTTTTTTGTGATGAACTTTTTCCTGTATCGCCCAGCCCTATATAGAAGTCAAAAAGGTCTGCTACCTAAAGCCAGACTAAACAAAGCTCCTGGTCTTTTTTTTAAACGTTTAATGCTGCTTGACAAAGTGACAGAGGTGACGTGAGCCGCCATGACAACAGTGACACAGTGATGACTATGGAGGAAACCAAAAACATAAAAGTGAAGTGACAGGGGGGTCACAGAGGGGCTAGCTATATGAGAAGAGGGGACACTACATGAGAGAGAGAGAGAGAGTGTCAGCGAGGAAAACCTATAATCAGTCCTCACCTGCTCTGAAATCACATCTGCTAAAATTTGAATGTTTTTTGTGACGTAGCCGAGCCCCCCTATACACCCCTTTACAACCACAGGATGGCACGATATGCAGGTGCACACTGACTGGTGACGTAGAAACCATACCATGCTATCTCTCCTGTTGGCAGGCTTGCAGGACAGTGAGGAGAGACAGCGGAGAGCCTTTCAGACAGTAGCACCGGCCTGTGTTAGGTAAACTCTGATACAACACCGGACACTGAACAGTACCGTGTAGCCGCTCTGCTTCCCTCGTTTTTCCGTCATCACTTCTCTTTGTTTATTTTTGTCTCTTTGGCTTTTCTCGTTCTGTTAAAAGACCTGCGGGTTCCTGCAGACTAGGCAGCTACACTGCGGGCAACAGTCCTCCTTCTTCCTACAGTTCCAGCTGTCCATCACGGACATTATAGAGTCCATCAGTGTCATCATGGTGTGATAGACTCCGCCCACTTGGCCTGTGTCAAGATCAGTATGTGTGAATGCTGGGAAAGCCTTTAGGACACCCGACAGAGCCTCACTAGAGACAGAGGAATCAGAGGTCGCCTTTCACTGTAAAAACATCTATTTGTGACGTGGGAAACAACATGCCGTATCAGTGCAACAGTAGGCAGGGGAAAAGGGGAGGAGCTAAACCAGGTACAGCCAGGTGTTAAAGGGATAGTTCAGATTATTTTAAGGAGGGGCGGTGTGAGGTACTTATCAAGACAAGGTGTGCTCGGGGTTTATCTTAGAGGAGCTGGATACAGTCGTGACGAGAGCATACTTAATGGCCCAAAGTTAGAACGCAGCGCCAATGTTCATAAAAAGAGATTTTAATAGTTTTAAAAGTTATTGAAACCTTATGTGTAACTGAAAACATGCAAAGACATCTCATTAAATATTGAAACTGAAAAATCCGCGCTCATTTTAAATCTAACATCAGCAACACCTCTCAAAAAAACGTAGGACTTCTTTGGGTCTGCAGTCAGACGAATCAAAACATTGCTTTTGGAAATCATGGACGCCATGTCTGACCATCTATAGAGGGGAGGGATCACCTAACTCGCTCTCAGTGTGCAAAGTTTTAAAAAAGTATCAACGATGGTGCAGAGATGCAGAGGCAACCATGACATCGAAGAGGGCACAACTGATGCTGCAGGTTTTTAGATAATTTGTGCAGCCATTTAGACAACGCCTTTTACAGACACGCTCTGACATAATTCAATAGAGCAACATCTGATAAGTTGTCCTTGTACTTTTTAAAAATTAAATAAGAGATTAGAATGATTGACAAACCATCAAAACCGATTTTATCAGCATTTTAGAAAACTTTGGGTTGTACAAGTAAAATAACGTAACAGATAAAACCTCGGTGATATCTGCAGGTTCTTATCTCTCGCAGTAGCTTGGTCCAGCGATGCTGTTCAGCAAGTTTCTCGCAGCACTAATTAAAGTGGTTTCACTCGATTTGAGTTTTCTTGTCTGGGGTTGATAACACGCAACAACATGTGGGAAAATCTATCAAGTGACCAGGACACTCTGAGATATAACACACCCAGAAAAGCAGCACGGACGATCTTTGAAATCTTCAGAGTGTTTGAACGGAGACTCCTGAATCCTAACTGATCCACTATAAGAGGAGCACACGGCACATTTACAAAAAACGCAACTCACACGTCTGAAGGAGTGTCTAAGAAGCTGTAGAAACTTTAAAGAAGCTATAAGTTTGTTTTTCTTCAAAGCTACACAAACTCCAGCCTGCTGCTCCAAACCGTCTGTCCTGACTGAAGTGGTTAGTACACGCGACAACAGCACTAAAAAAATCTGAACTATCCCTTTAAAGAGGGGAAAGGATGCTTTAAAACAGAAAAGATCTACTACATCTTCTGAAAAACCAGGAGAGGGACTGATCTAAAAGCAAATGAAGAAGCGTAGCAATTTATTGCAGGAGGCTGCAGATAAATTGCCCACTGAAACCCACACAGGCATTTGGACTCATGGTTGACCTCAGACGTTTCTGTCTGATGGCACCAGCCAAAAAAGCAAAAAAGGGGGAAGCTAGGCCTGAGGGAAGAAGCAGCATTATCATCAACATCTGTTACGAGTTTACACACACAGGTTCCTGTCGGAGCGCAGCAGAGAGAGGGCAGAGAAAGGTGAAAGCCCACCACCGAGTCGCTCTGCCAAAGGCAGCACGTTACCTGATACTTCACCCTGCGACGTGGCCGTACGACCGATGTTGGTGAGCAGGTGGTCGATGTTGGGGACGGGCTGAGACTCCACCGCGCTCTCCTCCTGGGACACAGTCTGAGGGGACGAGATGTGGCAGATTCAGGAGGACAGTGATGAGACATTCACAGTCGTAAGAGTCTGACTAATCTGACTAATTCTCCATCATAGTTAGAAATAAGGCACAGATTGAGCACAGCGTTAGATCAGGCAGGTCACAAAGTGAAGCTCAGATCATGTCAGCTGATCGATCAGCCACTGACCTTCTCTGCATCCATTAACCTTCTGGGGACATTTTTGGTAACTATTACCCTTTCATTTGTTGATCATTTTGGCTGTGTTATTGTAAATGGGATGATTTTTTCAGTTTTTTTTTTTCTTTCCAAATTTTAAAATGTGATCACCTATTATTCAATATTCACTGTGTGACAAAAACTCCTTAAACTGCTCTGAAAATATTACACATTAATAATTTTTTCCCACTTTTTTTGCTTAACTCTTTTAATCAACTTTATTCCTGATCATATATTGATTGATTGATTGATATATATCAAATATTGATTCATTTTCAGAATTTTAACCCTTAAAATGTCAGTTTGATTACATGACGTCACTGTTATTTTTAATGGGGAAAAAAAGGAATTCAGAGTGATTTTTCATATATTAGATACTGGGCAGGAATTTCTTTGTTTTTTTTCCATCAAGGTCTGTGATATGTCAAAAAATAACAACAACATAAGGACCTTAACCTTAGTTTTTTTTAAGGACCCCAGACAGTTAAACAGTGTCAATATAGTTGTTTTTAATAAAACTGTTTCAGCCTGTCTACTCTTACAGCTGCCTCTGCAAACTGCTTTCCAACCCCTCCCTCCACCCCACTTTCTGCTTTTTCCTACACCGAGGTATCTTTGCTGCAGCTCTCCCTGCCTTGACTTTATTTATTGTTACATTATGAATAATAATTCTCTTTGACCAAAGTGACTGATTGTGAGTTTGGAGTTCAGTCAACACACAGATGGAGTTCAAGAAAAGTGAGGCCTCTACCCACCACTGGGTCTCTTTCTCCATCTTCTGTGAAAAACCAGTCGTACTAGAGGGGAAATAAAAAAAAACATTTGAAAAATTAATAATTCATGTTTTAATGTGAAATTCATTTTAATATCATTAACACTGATTTCAGTTCTTATTCTCACATTCTGAATGAGAGTCTCCACTATCCTGTACTGGTCTGGCATGTGTGTCACCATGTGCGTCATGTTGTCCTCGGTGGTTCGTACGAGTGTGGGGCCGAACACGATGGCCAGGTTCCTGGGCTCCATCTGATAAACAAGAAAACTAAATTTTAGTGAAACATTTCAAATTCTTGGATAAAAAAAAACTTGAGAGACTGAAATAAACAAACCTTATTCTTCTCGGAGTTTTCAGCCACAGTTTTCAGATGACATGAGAGAAACTTGAGAGTCTCGTAGTGATGATCCGGCAGCTCGTGCAGCTGGAAAAGAGTTGAAAAGACACAATCAGACGATTTTCTTTCTCTGGTTATTTTGTTGTAGCATCCATGTTCCACGATATTCTTTTCTGACTGAGTTTTGTCAGGATTTTATGGGTTAAAAAAACAATAAATAGTGAAAACAAAGGAACACTGAAACGTTGAGGCCGTAAATTAAAACTTTGGACGTGAAAAAGACTTAGGAGGGATTATTTTACAAAAAAATAACTGATGTAAAGGAATTGCGAGAGCAGCTCACCAGCCTCTTGAGCACTTTGAGTCTCTCCACTGGATCCTCTGTTCTGTTGGCGTCAATAAAATCTGCGTATTTATCTACAAGCAGAGAAGAAAGAGTGAGGGAAAATGCTGAAGGTTTCTCACAGATAACTTTCAACTAAGTTGCTATTCTCAATTTTGACCACTAGGTGGCATGCATGCACTTTAAGATGAACGACCTACCATTGGTAAACAACGGCTCTGGAAGTTTTCGGAAGAAGGATTTGAGTAAACTGCTGATCACATTGAGGTCCCTCCATTTCTGTAAAACAAGAGGTGAGAGTTTCAAACGTTTATTTCGGAGATTTCAGATCACAAATATCGGTCAGAGTCACTATCAGGGTGTTTCCTATTCAGCCGATGATACTGTTAATGATGTTTCAGTCTTGTCCCAGACGAATCAAGGACAGCAGCCCTGCAGAAAACGAGACTCCACCTTGAGTTTAATTAAAGCAGCATGGATCAATAAAGACACACTCACATCGTCCTGGATATCGATGTCGTTCATGCCCTTGTTATTGAGCTCCTCCTGCATGTTGGAGATCGCTGCGTTGTTTCCAGGGACTCTGTAGATGCCCGTGTACTCCAGCCCTCTCTCCTCCACCAACTTACAGCACACCTCCACGATCAGAGGCACAAACTACAGAAAACAAAAAGAAAACAAGAAAAATGAGTGAGGAGAAAACAAGATGATCTCTTTCTCTTTTGTTGGTTTTGGTGTGAAATGAAATCAGTCCAGACCTTGTTTGTCTGTGCAGGCGGACAGTCGTCCAGCCTCACTCCGAAGGTGACCCCTTGAGCTGGTTTCTTCTCAAAAGGTTTCCTCATCAGCCCCGGGATGCCCTTCCTCCACGTCCCTTTATCCTTGGGAGGGCTGGTGTCATCTGCAACACACGGAGCAAATCATTTACATTTAAATGAGTCTGTCATGTCACAACTTCAGGGAGCTGCTGAGTTATCCCTCTGTCTGAGACATGCATTTCTGTTTTTTTACCTTCAGAAAAAGTGCGCAGAAATCTAACAAATTTGGCACAAAACAGGGTTGCCGAAAAGTAAGGCAGCTGCAGCGCTGTCTTTTAAATGTTTAATGCATGTTTGGTTTTTGCACAGCACTGTTTTACTGATTAACTCATCCTTTAAGAGCCCTGCTGAGGCCTGAGATCCTCCAGCTGGGGTCTGATCGAGAACCCTCTGTCTCTGTGACCTACTAAGAAATACTCCAAGACTCTGGAGAGACCTTCCAGGACTGATTAGAGACATTATTTCAGTTTTTCTAATCGATATCTCTCATGAAAACACTCCAGATCAATTTCTTCTCCCTGTAGTTTGATATTAAATGAAAGTTAAAAAAGACGGTTTATATAAAGTAGAGTAAGCATCTCCTTTTACCTTTGTGCATGTTCTTCCTCTCCGGCTCGGGTGCTTTCGGTGAGTGTGGACTTGTCGCTTTGGTCTCTCCTTTCCCACCCAGCAGCGTCTGTCTGATGCTCAGAGACTGACGCGAGGGTCGAGGCGAAGGCTCCGTCTTGCTCCCGGTCGGGCTGCGTGAGACGGGAAAGAGAAGATGAGCTCTACCAATCAGAGCTTACTACGAGAGCAGCTCCGAGTGTCAAGTTCTCAACATACAATCCCCTCGTTTACCTCATCAAGGTGTTGTACTCCTTGATCTTCCTGCTGATGAGGTCATGGCTGGTGAAGGCCGAGTTCTAAAAACGGAGAGAGAGGAAGTGAGGAAAGGGGAGCAGAGCAGGACAGAAGGCACAATAGGTGATGGTTAAAGCAGCCCGGTTCACTCCGCCTTCACACCCTATAACAGATCTTTATATAAGCTGCCGCTCTCAGGTGACACAGGTAAGACGATTGGAATGTTGTAGTAAGGATGGAGGAGTGAGGTTGTCGTCTCATGGAGAGGTTTCTCGAATATTTCAAGACTCAGTAGACAGAATTTATCCAATAGGTATTGTTTGTTACCTGTGTTAATATTTGATCTTTTGATTGACTGTCTTTTCAAATTGAACTTTTTGTGCTGCTGAATCCCTCTCACTTTAATAACGATCATTTTGGTAAATTTATCACTATGATGTGGTTTGATATTTAATATTATGTAAAATAATTATTGTTTTTTTAATTTAATTTGATTTTATTATTTTATTAATTTTAATTTTGATTTTTATGTCATTTATTTTATTTTATTTTTTTATATATTTTTTTATAGTTTAGTTAAATATATTTTTTTAAATATTTAAATTTATTTCTGGTCCATTCTGTTGTTCAGTTAACTACAGATTTATTTCTTTATTTTGCTGGAGGTATCCTCATGTGTGAGATACTAAAGATGATCTAAATTTAAAAGCCTCACAGTAGGTTTCACTGCAAACAGCCATGCAAAAACTTTGGATGAAATCAAATAAACACGGAGGACCTTTGACAGGAACTTTCTGCACTGACATCTTAAATTATCATTATTTTGACTCTGCAGGATTTCACCAAATTCTAGCCACACATTTTGTTCTAGTTGTCCTAGTCCGAACCACTGAACCGAGAACTACTGAATTTTAGGATGAACAAGAGTAACTAGATACCATTTTAAAACTATCAACTAATTCAGTCTTTCAAGATAAATGCTGATTTAAGCTTCATGATGGTCAGAATTTGCTGCTTTGACTCATCAGTTATGAGAATATATAAAGAGTTTGGGGATTTTAGAAGGTTGGATGGACTAAAGATGAATTTTGAAGACTTTACTTTTACTTCTTGGAAACAGTGATGAGCATTTTTACCCCTATTTCAACATTTTGCTAATTAATCATGAATATAAAACCTACTTTTAAAGCTCCTCTGAGTAGTTTTTTGATGATTTTTTTGTCTAAAGCATGTGAAGGACGAGATCAGCAAAGACTGCTTTCTCCACAGGGTTCCTCACAATCTCTTTAAACTACAATGCTACGTTATAATTCTCACAGAACTTGTCTAAACTACGATACATTGGTACGTCAAAGCTGTTCTAGTCTTTGCCCAATAACTACATGCATGTGTTACCTCTTCATCCAGGTTGCTGCTCTCCTGTATGACTCTGATCCAGGCCAGCATGTCCTCCCGGTCCTCCGCTTGAAACAAGTACTCGCAGTCCGAGGTGGTCAGCCGCAGCACGTTCTTCCTCTTCGTGTCGCTGTATGAGATGTCGATGAGACAAGCCTTGATGCTGATGGGCACAGGCTCGTCCACCGCTTGGCAGTTAGCGTGAGCCTGACCCTCCTTCTTGTCTTTATACAGGCAGAGGTAGTGGCCTCTCAACACAGCGTACATCTGCTTCCACGGGCGCATCCCCCCTCCGACACGCTGCAGAAAGAGGTCACGGGTAAGAGATGAGTTTAAGGTAAAATAGAGGGAATTAAACTGTAATCTTTCTGTAAATGCTCCTATTGTTGGGACTTAACACATAATCACAGCCTGGGGGGTGAAATAGGAGACACTGAGAGACCTTAAACAAGGAGGTCAAAGGCAGCTCTAAGTTCAAACTGGTCAAACAGGTGAGACTTATATAATAAGGTCAGACTCTTTAAACAAGGGCAGCTCTGCTACTGTTGACAAGTCGAGTTAAACCTTAGGTCGTGTTATGCAAACATGTTTTCTGTGTCAGTGTGTGTGAGATAATTACTGACATGTATGAGGAGTGACTACACACCTTTCCCTTCTCCGTGCTCAGCTGCTTGAAATGAAGCAAACCCTCCTTGGTGGCGTCACAGAAGACATCAGACGAAGAATCTCTCCTAGAGCCTGAGTCTTCAGAGGACCGATCCACTGCCTGAGACGAATAAAAAAAACATAAAACACACTTTTTAAATCTTTCAGTTTCTTTCTGGATCTCAGTCAAGTAAACATCTAGTGTCTCTGTTGTGTATTTTTCACAACCACTTGTGCCACATATGTATTTTTCTACTCATGCTAGGGCTGGGCGATAAACCGAAAATTTACAGATATCGAAATTTACGACAATAACCAACGTCTTTTTGTCCATATTGGTATATCCAGTGTCAAAAATAAATAAATAATAATTAAATAAAAGTTGGTTTTGGATGTGTGTAGGTAAGCTATGGTTTCTTGTCCCTTTAACCCTTGTGTAACGCTGTGGCTAAAATCAGCCACTAGGGGCAAAATTTAGCCACTAATTTCCATGTAACTTTTTTTTTACCGCAGCAAATGGGATGATTTTTTGTGCAGATGCTTATATTGATCGACACTTTGAGAATATGACTTCAAAATTTTCACCAGGTCAAAAATACGCGCTGGGCAAATTTTCATCTGTTGTTAATTCTCAGTGGCTAAAAAAAGCCACTAACTTTGACTGTTTTGAAAACATATTGGGTTAATATTTTTTTCTATTTTTTTTTTCATATATCTCTTAATTAACTTTTGCTTTGATCAAAACTAGTAAATGTTTCATCTAAAAACATTTTTTTAACCCTTGGAGGGTCCATTCAAAACATAATGTCACTGATATGGTAGAAAATAAATCTAATAAAAATCAGTCATTTTCCTCTTATATTTTCCCCAATATTAGTGACTTTATGTTTTAAATGGGTCCTTAAAGGGTTAAAATTTGGACTCTTAATGAAACATTTACTAGTTTTGAATAGAGCAGAAGTTAATTAAGAGATATATGAAAAAAAATCTGGAAAAAATACGAATCCAATATGTTTTTACAGCAGTCAATGTCAGTATATCGTGATATTGTTTTGAGGCTATATCGCCCGGCCCTAACTCATGCAATGTGTATTTCTTTCTTATTGTGACATCTGTTTAAGGGCTGTAGATGGAAACTATGTTTGGGTAAGTTTTTATCCTGTCCTTGTAAAATAAACTAAAATAAAAGTCAAAATAAAATCAATCATACTGGGTTGGAAAGTCGTGGGTGGTAAAGTGAACTAGTATCAGATTCTGATAAAAGCTGACGTAGATTCAATATAACAGTAAACACTCACCAAAATAGATTCCTCTGCCCAAAGTCAATTATTCACTAAGCCTGGTGTTACTTTTACAGCCTCCCTCCTCTTGTTTCCATAATATATTCACATTCCACTGGAAGACGTTTTATCTTCTGGGTGTGAGCTAATAAAGCGATAAACCTCTAACCAGGAAATGCTGATAAAACCTCTCCTGCAGCAGGTGAACACAGCTGGCACTGAGCAAACACAAATGAGTCATAAAAACCTGGATCGGACTCACCTTCCTCAGACTTTTCAGACCAGGTATTAAGGACCGCCTAGGGAGAAGATAAAGAAATATTTCTATAATAACAGAGTTCAAAGTATTGTGAGATAAGTTAAGACAACACAGGGTGGTAAAAATGCTTGAAATACTTTAGGTGATTTGTCTCATTATGTAAAACAGAATTATAACTTAGCAGTGACAAATATTCAAGAACACCCTATATTTATATCTTTTAATTTAAACTGTATATGTATAATAAAAACTGTGTGTTATCACACTTGTATGGACATGGACAAAACGTACCCTCTGCTTTCTTCCCGGTAGTTATCCAGACCTTCATCGTATGATTTGGACCGCTCAGATTTCGTACCAGAATCGGACTCAATGATAGTGAGACGGAGGGAATCTAATAGGAGAGGATCAAAAATTATTAACAGCTTTTATGAGTTGAGGTGTTTTTACAGGCTTGGTTTGCCTGTGTGTGAATATACCTTGATCGTGCGATAGCTGACGTCGCATGAAAGGTGACGGCGAGGTAGGGCTCGGAGGGATGGTGGTGATGATGGGCGCTCCGGATATAACAGAACAGGCAGGAAGTTGCGAGCTGTCCAGGTCGATGCTGGGACTGGATGGTTCATCTTAAAGACAGAAACAAGCGGGATTTATTAACAGAAATACAAGAAAAAGCGAAATTTAGCTTGACCGTGTGAATGCTAAGTCCTTTCCCGAAACAACTCTTGTCCAATCACAGCACAGCAACTGTTGCTAGGCAGACTTTCACTAATCATTGAGGTGTAAAAGTGCTAATACTAGCCTGAAAGCAACTAAAAACAGATTTATCCGTCTGTTTCACTCAAAACCAAGCTCTTTATAAACCTAGTACACAATTTTCAGAAACTAGCTGTATCAGTAATGGAGTTAGCCAATGACTCAGCACAAAATAGCTGATCACAGACAAAAGTTATTTGACAGCAGTAGGTTCAAAATAAGTTTTAAAACTACTGCTTTTATTTTTTTCTACTTAAATTTAAGAGGGATTTAGCAGCAAACACAAGAAAAAGAAAAATTTAGCTTGACCATGCAAACGCCAAGTCCTTTTTTCCAAACAACTCTTGTCCAATCACAGCGCAGCAACTGTTGCTAGGCAGACTTTCGCTAATCGTTACATACTGTAGGTGTAAAAGTGCTAATACTAGCATAAACACATTTTTAGGGCCTCAAAGCTTTGCAAAACATTGATTTATCGGACTGTTTCGCTCAAAACCAAGCTTCTGATATACATAGTGGCCTACATAATTTTCATATACAAGCTGTATTAGTAATGGAGTTAGCCAATGACTCAGCACAAGCTAGTTAATCACAGATCAAAGTTATTCAACAGCAGTTTGTTCAAAGTGAGTTTTAACAGGACCACTTTTATTTCCTCAGTTAGAGACTATTTCCGACTTAGATTTTAGAGGTTATCACTTGGACCACAAAAGATCAGTGGGCAAAGTGGATTTCCTCCCTCATCATTCCTGTTTTACAGCGACCATTTTAAAATGAGCTCAACACAGACATTTCTCCATTCGTATCTCGCTCCATTCATGGTTAGCTTTCTAGGGAAGACACTCACATTTTACCAATAATTTGCAGCTATAAAAGTTCATTACTATCAACTAAATATTAGCTGCTAAAGAATCTATTTCTAGATGATAAATAGACCATTACTGACCGATAAAATTGTCATCCAGACACTTGTGCCCAATTAAATTGGCTATCTTTAAATCTGACTTTAACTGTTATCTTTTTAACTAGGATAAAATACAGTCACTGTCTGGAAACAACAAGCTTGCTATTGTCTCCCTTTATCATATTTCTACAGCTGGTCTCTTGTTCTAGATAAAGAATTTGAGCAGTAAATCGTCCACTTTTATCGCTGCAGCTTTGAGCAGCAATAACTAACAGACAAAGGTCAGGGAGGAAACGGACTGTAACAGGAAAAATCATGATGCAAATGAAATGATCCAGAAGCGACGTTGCATTCATCTCTGCTATCACCACTTAAATGTTTGATATACCCGACAAACATTACAGCAGGCGGCCATAAAAACGTATGATAAGAGCGTATGAAGTGAAGTAATGCAAGCAGACAGACAGTCACTCAGTAGATGGGTGTTTCAGGTCTGATAAGCTGGCACACACCTTTCCTTTTAAGTACACATTCAGAGTCAGACAGCGGTACATTATTACAGACGGGGCTGTGTCATAACATCTGATATGCAATGTCAGCATGATGGAGAGCCCTGAAAACAAATTAACTGCGCAAAACAACAAACTAACACCTTCACAGATTTATCATGCCTACGCTTATGGTGATGCAGGTGAAGCAGAGTGCAGCACGGCAACATCAAGTCTCTCAAAAGTTCTGAATCTCTTTTGAAATATGGTTAAAATTAAAATAGTTCTAATTTTTTCATAGCACACTTGTCATTGTCGATTACCTTTATATCTTTACAAAGAACTGGAGCAAAAAAAAGATCCAAATGATTACATTTTTCCAAGTCTGTGCACTGATGCAAATCTTAAACTCTCAATGGCACAGTTTAATATGAAACATCTGATCAGCTTCTTAGATGTTTACCGGGCTCTGCTGCGAAATCCCTCCCCACTCAAACCTCAAAGACTTCTCCCATGACACTACAAACCTCATTTCTGCCAGCCCAGACAAGATGCCCATTTCACTTAATCACTTCCAACCCAGTTTCTGGGAAACTGGCAGCGGTCCGTGATGTCTGACATGTACAATTACAATTCATTCTTTGAGGGGTGTCAGCTGTAGATGAAGAGGGAGTTGATTTTAAACAGAAGATGCAGATTCATAAAAAGCAGTTTAACATTTTGAGGAATCACACGTGTCTTTGATTAGATGGAAGATCAGCACCACACATTTTTCTTTCTCGAATGTGTGAACTTGCAGTGAAGAGATGACAAGCTTAGCTAAGTAGAGATGTTGATCATTGAATTATTGAAAAAAAATGTAGATTATTTTCTGATTTCATTGATTGTTCTTTTTCAGAAAATAAAGAAAATGTCAGTCCTTGTTTCTTTGAATTCTGGGTAACAATTTTTAGACCTGTTTTTCTATTGTTACTTTACCAAAGAGTTAATGTTTATTGCTATTTAAATCAAGATACTCATATTAAAAAAGGTCAAAAACACAAGTTTTTGCTAGTTTCAATGTAAAAAAATATAAGAAGTTACTGTGCCAAGACCTTACCATCATTTATTGTCATTACATTTTGGCCTCTTCACTAAACAGACAAAATATTACTCACAGTGTTAGTTCAGGCAGGCCAGAAATTGAAGCTCAGCTCACAAACAAACACCCGAACATAACGCCAGCCCATATCAGCTGACAGTTTGGCTGGTTGCCATCAATGCAGCCAACCGTCAAATGTTAAAATTGGTTTTCTAGTTAACCTGCTGAAACCGACCTTCTCTGGCTGTTCTACCCCCAACTGACACATCATATTTTACATTGCTTGGTCAGAGTCTTTGCTGCTGCTCTACCTGCCTTGGCTTTTCGTGGATGCACATTGAAAGGAGGGGAGGTGTTCTCTCCCCGCCTCAGGCTTTCACAGTCCAAAACAATAAAAATGGTGTTGAAAGGTGATAAGGCGAACCCTCTAGGCTCTGGGGCACACTGAAGTAAAAAAGCTCCTCTCATTGGTCGGTGATGAGTCACCGGTATGGATGTGACTGAGGTTGCTAGGTCAAGTTGAAGCTTGTTTAGGTGATGTCAGATGCAAAGATGTGTAAGAAGAACCAGAGGAGGAAGTATTAAAGAAGTTTGTTTTAAAGATAAAGACAAGTTAAAGGAAAGTTGAGTCACAGTGGATGCAGTTACTTTGCTGTGAATCAGTTTCCAAGGAAAAAAAAAAAAAAAAAAAAGGACTCCTAACTCCGCATAAACAGAAGGGAACGTGACACTTTGCATGTACTTTAGCAGAACCAAATGTGATCTATTCCCAGAACAAAATGTTTGGCAGACACCTAATGTTCAGCAGTTGTTCCACTCATTGTTTGGAGCTGTACTATGAAATCTAATTGAAGCAGATTGCAGCAGGAATGCTCTTATTCCTCTGTTATGTCACAGCCCATTAAGACAGTGTTCTAGGGTTTCTCGAGCTGTGCAACACTGGGGGGAAATTTGAGACATTTCTGGGAGTGGGTGGAGAGAGTACCGAGCTGCGTTCATGTACTGTGTATGCTCACCTGCTGACTGTGTTTTACTTGCATGCCTAAGGGTGTTTTGAATACGTCATGCTTGCCTGCAGCACACTGTCACGATGTCATATTACCACACACCCGGCTCAATCCTGTGTTCACAATACCACAAGGACCAGATTTCGGTTTGCATTTAAAAACCTATTTATCACGCTCTGCTGTGGTTGAAACTTGAGTAATGAGCAGTTTGCCTCAAACGTTGATGCCTCCTTCAGGAAAAATGACTGGGGTATTTCCTGTTACTATTAACAGAACTATAAATTCTGATGATCCGCTCATGGCATTTGGACACAGTAGCTTTCCTTGTAGTATGATTAAGTAGGGCAAAAAAAGGGAGGCTTAAACTTGATTTTCAATGCATTTTTGTGGATGAATGCCACAACTTACAAAGCGGAGGGGGGAGCTCGGGGTGTTTTTTTGGTCACCATGAAGACAAGAGTGGAATCTATGTTGAAAAGTGCAAACAACATGTGCAAAACTGAAAAGAGAAAGAAGACTAGCAGCTGCTTTCACAAGGTTTCCACCTCCCTGAGAACTTAGCACAAAAATCCCTCCAGTTACACCTCGCAAGTAAAGAATAGCTCACTGCATAACTGCCCTTACTGCCCTCAACTTGCTAAATATACACAATAAACACAATAAACACACCCCGGTCTTTGCAGCAGCAGCTCAGCTATTTTCTCCTGTGAATGCTAGAGGTATAAAACCCTAGATAGAATTTCACAATGGATGGAAATGATCTACCCTACAAAAATAACTATCACTTGTCATTTACATGTATTGTGCATAGAGCTGGGTATCACTTTAGTTTGTCTACACGGGAGCCAAAACAAACACCCGAGTATCTGTGCAGTTTTCTCTCAAACTGTGGGAGCTAGACGTGTTTTTTAGTGCAAAGATGTTGCAGATGGGGACTAGCCACCAGTGGAGAAAGGACAGCTGTGTCAGAGTAGTGTGTGTTAGTAAAGCAGAGGGACAGAGTGAGCATAAGGAGGACAAGGCAGTAGCAATCATCAAGAGATCTGTTAAAGAGCTAATCGTGCCAAGCTAAACACTGGGGAACATCCGCCCTGTCATGACAAAAAATTAGCCTTGGTCTTGATGTAAAGTTTAAGTTTTAAAAGGCCGAAAGACTGGTAAGATCTGCAACCTGTGATGGTATAAAAGTCTTGGGTCTTTTTTAGTATTAAATAACCTAAATCGAGTAAAAGAACTGATGCAGTCAATACTCAGTCCAAAATTCATCTATCAGGACATTGTTGGAAATCATTACGCGTCTCTGCCAAATTTTCGTTCAGTTGAATTTTGTTCAGTTACTTAAGTCCACTAATTTTTATGCATGAACATACTTTTTCACAAACAAGACAACCCTGTCACTGCTGTTGCTATAGAAACAGGAGGAGTTGAAAAAGAAAGGTGAAGTAGAGAAAGAGAGACAGATTGTGGTCTTACCTATGAAGGGGATCGAATCCAGGGAGTCGTCCATATTGTCAGATTTTTGTCGACTTGTGTCTCCGAGCCGTTTGAGGTGAACGTCCCGACAGCTGTCAGTGGACCTCCAGCACATCGCTCCATCGACAGAGCCTGCCTTCACCAGTGGTGGAGACTTGTGAGTGACTCCTCTCTGGTTGTCATGAACAGCTTGCACGTAGGATGGAGGGCGAATGTGAGGAGTTCCAGAGTTTTTATCTCGCCTTAGGACAACTACTGTCGCATCAAGTCCTTCTACGCCCTCTGAGAGACCACCATTAGTCCGTACTGGGGCATTTGCTTTGGGCTTTTGGGTCAAAGCTCCGTTAGTGGTGGAGGGGCCAACAGGAGAAGAAACAGACATATTCTGTAGTTGTCTCTGTATGGGCAGTTTGGAAGAGGGACCAGAGCAAGAGGAGGATCGAGTCGCCAATCCGGCCTCAGACCTGCTCTCCATTTTCAGACTGTCGGCCCTGCCTCTGAGCTGAAGGTGCAAGGGGGAAGGGTAGCCCAGGTGGTTGCCCATGATGTTGGCTCTTTGGTCTTTGAGGGGGTCCTTGATTTTGGTGGAAGATAAGGCAGGCGAGAGGTCTGAGATGGAGTTTTTCACAGGCAGGCGTGATGGTCTTAAAAGGAGACCTTCTGTCCTTGATGGTAGAACAGAATCTGTTGTACCTTTAGTAAACACAGGAGCAGCTAAAGGCGAGTTAGATAATCCACTTGTTGGACCCTCTACTTCCTTTCCGGAAAGACTCCTGTTTAGATGAGGTAAAGGTCTCAGGCCAGTCCCGGACCTGCTAGCTCTGGCGTCCTCGCCTCGACAAAGCGGCAGCCTGTCCTCAAACCCTGCCTTATCTCCAAAGATTGCCCCACTTGGCTCTCCGGGGTGAAGCCCAAGGTAGTCACAAGACCGGGCTCGAGTTTTGGGGACTCCTGTAGGGCTTGAGAAAGGCAGGGCATCCTCAGATACACTTCGAGGCCAATTCCTGGTGGATATCGTCCTCTCTGTTCCACCCCCAAGCCTCTCTTGGGAGGCACTACGTAATGGAGTTAGTACAGACCCCTGGATACTTGTATCCACTCTGCTATCATTGGAGGTGCTTCTCCGTCTGCCCTGGAAGCCCAGAGCCCCTCTTGGACTTGTGCTTAGAGAAGGGGGTTGACGTTGTTGGGCATACACTGAAGTGGAATTTGAAGCCGCTCGCAAGCTGTCCAAGCGCTCCTGGATGGTGCGGCACCCGTACGTGTGCAGTCTTTTGGAGTCAATATAGTCCTTATAGGTGGTGTAGTTCCTCCAGTCGATGTTCTGGTGTGGAGAAGTGGAGGGTGCTGTTGGAGAGGGTGAGTAGTGGTTGGCGCTTGGTGAGATGGCGGTGGAGAACGTGTCTGGTGAGACAGGGGTTAGAGGGGCCCGTACAGGTGGAGTTAAGGTGTCAGGAAAGGTTGGGCCAGGTCTAGCATTCGAGGAAGGGGAGTACGCCGTGGTTTCTGTTGGACGGGAGGAGGGGTACTGCAACTGTGCACCCCCAGGTACAGAGGGAATAAGCGGTCTAGGTCTAGTTGAGCCAGAATCAGCTGAAGGACTGTACCGGTTTTCTTCTGTCCTGTGGCTGGGACCAGCCCGAGCCACCCGGGACCCTCTATCTACTGAATCAGGAGGCATAGCCACTGTCCTCACATTCTCATTACAGACACAAACCACTGTCTGAGATTTCGATGTCTGCTGGGGTGGAGGAGATGGGGGAACAGGGATTTCCACCCGGTAACTCTTCTCTATGGCCCCTCCTCGTCTTCCTGGTCCCTGAGCTGGCCCTCGGGGAGTCTCACCAACTGTGGCAGGCTCTGAGGCCTGAGCCATGCCAGCAGCCTTCACTTCTATCCGAGGGTAGCATATGGGAGGGGGCTCGGGGATGTTCTGGGCATTTCCGCTGTATGCCTCATTTCCTTTGAGGTATGCATCTTGGGAATACGCCTGCAAGAGATTATAGGACATTATGTCACTTACGGTTGGTGAGAGGTTGAAGCGCTTAAATAGATCTCATTAAACCCCAGGAGAGCATCACACCCAACCATGGAGAGGAGATGGCAGAGACACTTGAACAGAACAGGGAGTACTATGAACCTGTTATGAATGACCTCTTCCACTGACCTGACAAATCAACAGCCAGATCTCACCTATGACTTCATCTTTCTTGGGTTTTTCCATACTCGAGTATGAACCTTTTGTTCTTATATTACCCAAACCACTGAGGGTATGCAGAGACATCATTTCCTGTATCTGTTCAATCAACAAACCCTCTATGTATACCTTTATCTGAATCACTGTATCTTGCAATAATTATCATAAAACAGGAACAAATATGATTGAATTACAAATGGACACTAGATTAAAGGAGGTCATGCTAATCCTGGAATACTTGCTGAATGCTAAGTCATATATGTAATCAGTTATTTGATGGCTTATCCTCTTGAATGGATGAAAACACCTAAGATAGAAGGTATAATCAGCTGCCACATCTAGCTTTCATCTGCCAGGGCCTGTCTACAGAAGTTCTTCCTAGCTGAAAGGCTTCAGGTGCGTTAATGAGGCTAAATCGGTAGCTAGATGAAAAAATTCACAGGTCAAGCATAGGTAGTTGGTTGGGTTGAAGATATTGGATAAAAACTGAAAGGGTAGGCCAGAGCAAGAAACCTGATCACAATTTAAAAGCAGTCTTGGCTCGATTTGGACGGCCAATATTCCTGTAAACAGCTGTACACGGGGGCTGGCATTCTCAGTCTGTAACCGACATGTAGACAGCAAAAAAACAGGAGAAAAGGGCTGCGGCGACACCAAAATGCGGTTAAAATTCGGCAACTATTCTGAATTACATGATATTTCGTAACACTTATTTACTGGCGACGTGGAACAAAGCTCTCACACATTTACTGGCAGGATAGAAAAAAAAAACCTCCAAATTTCAGGCTCATTCTTACTAATTACACCATGAAAGTAGAGACAGAGTGAATATAGTGGTCATTTATTGACAAGAGTCTTTGTATGAGCTGATGAGATTATCAGCAAGACAAACACTGTTACTGCATTCCCTCAGAGAACTGTAAGACAACTGGATTCAGCCTGTCTATAAAAATAAAACAGCCGCATGCTAAAAGTAGACACGGCGCTGCAGGACTCTTTCTCCAAATCAAACAACTCTCTGTTAACAGTTTCTCAATCTTTTCCGAGGAGGCAGCGAACAAAAATAAAAGCACGCAATGATTCAAATTAGCCGCACTCGGGAACAATAGATGTCGAAGAGCCAGATAGGCAAATAAGTGGAGAGAGAATGCAGGAAAAGTACAGAACGAACCCAAGGAGCCAAGAGTGAGGATTAAGCTCGCAGGGGCTTACCCACCTTTGGTACTGGAGAGTGTGACCTGAGGCAGGAGGAGAGGGGGAACGGGGGACGCCTCTGCCTGCGTTTGGCAGCTAATGTGAATTCTGTCAGCATGTCGCCTCTACTGTACTGTAACCGCCGCGAATATGAGACTTTTCCTGATTTAAACCTGAAGAAAAATCCTCGAATTTATCAGTCTGTTAGCCAACTGTCTCCACGGTAAAAAAAGAAAAAAGAAAAACGCCACCAGGTCACTTGAGAGAAATCACTCCTCAAGGCATTTTGAGCTCAATAAATCCTCACTCATCCCTTCGGTACACAAGCTCTTGAGAAAATGAAAAGGAGAGAGTGTTGGTGTTGGACTTTAATCGATAGCACTCTACCTGAGGTGTCAGATTACACTTAGAGCCACAGCAGTAAGTCTGCTGCTGGATGGCTCCCACCTGGATTTGCATAAGTCATGCAGTTAAATACAATTTCATTTCCTCAACGTGGAAAGTACAGAGCAGCGCGTTTGAGATCAGCTGACATATGACATGCACACTTTGTTTTCTTAACCTGCTTTTCAGGGGAAATAAAAAAATACCGGCACAAACCACAGTCACAGTGCAAACACAGTAAAAAAACAAAGGAAGTAGGTTTGGACTTTTTTGGGATTTACTGGCTTCTACATGTACGAACACAAGCTCTAAAGGTGTGTAAACATGTCGTAAGAGTTAGTGTAGTTACCCTTCTTACCAGAGCAGTGATATCCCTTGAAAACTGTAGTCCACAGGTTAGTAGAGAAGAGCAAGCAAAGAGGAAAAAGAGGATAAAGAAGAGAAGGCAGGTGAGGATACAGAAATAAGAGGTGAATTGCTCCTGATGGAGGTGAGACAGGTAACTTCCCAGACTTCAGCACCGGATAAAAATACACTCGAGCAGCGTCAAAGTCAGAAGTAGAGGAAGAAAGACGGAGAAGAATAGCGGTGAAATTCATCCTTTCTCAGACCTGAATATCCTCCGAGTTCCTCTTCATCCCCATTATTTCCTCCTCTCACACATCATACTCCTCGACTCACAACACAGCTGCTGTCAAAATACAGTGAGCTGGTTTCAGCTGGCTTTCTCTCTCTCTACTCAGCATTTCGTCCCTCTGCTCTGTCACTCTCACCTGCTCGCCGTGGTACCTCCCCTCCCCCTCTCTGGTTTCTGGAGCATTTCATCGCATACACACACACACTCTGCTCTCCCTCTCTCTCTCTCTCTGAGCCTCTTTCCTCCTCTCTGACAGCCAGCCTCCCGCTCATCTGTTAGACGTTTGGCTTCATCATATGTTCAGCTTTTGGGTGAGCGTCAGAGCGAGCTTGCCTGATCTGCGCTGGCTTCCTCCCTCACTCACTTCTGTAAACAGTGAGCTGAGAGGGAGTCAGCTGACTGCAGCTGTACTCCCTCTGGTCGTGAGTGGGCTCGCTGACTCCCAAAACACAAAAACAGACAAACAAGAGCACGTTTAAAAAAAACAGACGCTGATAAATCTACACATATTTCTCACTTGTGCTCATCTGTATCAAAACAGCTCTGGTGGATTTACATTTTTCTGAACTCTGCAACAATAACAGTTTTCTGACTCTTGGATATTTGCCTTCATTCGTGTAAAAACAGGATTAAAAAACAGACTTTTTGTAAGAACTTTGGACTCATTTTTACTGAAACTGTTGCTACATGATTCTCCACCATGTTACACTGAAAGAAAGATTTCTAAAAATGAGCTGTGTAGTTTGGGAGGCTGCATAAAATGTTGATTTATTCAGAAATTTATGGCTTTAAAATGATTTAAACCCCATATTTGATTAAAAAAAACAGATTAAAAATCAAATGTTGAAGCTGAAATTTTTACAAAAATATGCTCATCTTTAAATCTTAAGCTGTCAACATGTTTTGAAATGCTTTGGACGGGGTCTTGTTTACCATTGTGTTGCATAACCTCTCCTCGTAATAACACGCTGTAGATGTCTGGGAACCAAGAAAACCAGTTTCTGGAGTTTTAGAGTGAAATTCTGCTGTCTATGTTCAAGGACAATAGTTTTTAGACGTGATTTTAAGCCCATGCGGCGACTTCCACAACAGAGTCATGTTGTTTTTTAATGCAGTGCTGCTTGAGAGCCCAATTACCACAGACTTTAGCATCAGTTATTATATCATTCTTTGAAATCTTATGCTAAGGACCTTTACTCTAAACCCAGTTATATTAAAATGCGTTGCTAGCAGAAGAATTAAAAAAGGATAATTTTGATAAAACAGTAATTTTTTTAAGTTTCAACATCTGACAAGTTGTTCTTGGTCTGTTTTCAGCTGAATTCAGGCTCTAAATGAGTTAAAAACCACCAAATCCTGTTTTTACCAGCCTCCTGACACTTACAGAATTGAGGTTGTATAAATATGTTGATAGCAACATCATACACAAGTTAACAGCCAGATTTTTAAGAACTTCAAGCAGAAAACAATCCCAACTTGGCACGTCTGATATCAAAATGAAGAACTAATGAGGCTTTCTGTAATAACAAAACAACAACTAATTGCTCCATTCAAACCCTTTAGTCTTGTGAGCGCTCAGACTCTCCAAAGTGCCAAAAGCAAGTTTCTGTGGCTTTCGGGAAGCTGCGGCAAAGCTAACAAGCTATGTGAGGAATTTAGCAACACAGTGGGATCTGACTCAGTCCTCTGCTGCAGAGAGAGAGTTTCCCAAAGAGAGGTGAACAACGTGTGACGGCTGATTCGAGGTGGCCAGGCGCTGTTTTTTATCGTCTGCGGGGCTCTGGACCCTGACTGATGTCAGGCGTGGGCTGGTTGTTTTGCATCGATGAGATCATCAATGCGAACGCTACAGGGGAGCGAGGAGCTGCGGTGTGATTTCTAAAGCTGGTCCCACTGTTATTAGCGTTTCTAAATTCAGCCCACCCGTACATCTACGTCGACGATGTCAGATCAGAACAACATGTTTTTATTACATTTCCACAGAGTACCCCAGATTATCAGTGCTCTCCAGATAAACAGGCCATTTTCTCTGCACACATTCTAGTTTTTAGGCTTTCGAACAATTTAATCTATCGGTCTGATCTCTCTGTTGAATGTTAAAGCCCCCATTTTTACATGTTTCACTGTTTTACACACATAAATGATACATGGTCGAGCCACCCACCCAAGTATAATCCATATTTATTCTACATTTTCTCACTTTATCCATTCAAGATACACAACCAATGATAAAGGTGATCTCTCTGCCCTTCTTATAGGGCTGGGCGATATGGCCTCAAATCAATATCACGATATATTGATCAGTTCACCTTGATAACGATAAATGGACGATAACTACTCCACAAGCTGCTCACCCCCTACAACTTTTGAACCGTCCTCCATCTCCTCACCTGTCTCTCCCTCTTTGTTACGGACTGGATGGGGTGGAGTCACGTCTTAAAGGGACATGAGCTCATAGCCTACCGACACTGAATATATTGACATGGGCAAAATGACGTTTGATATTGTCGTAAATTTCGCTATCGGTAAATTTTCGGTTTATCGCCCAGCCCTACCTCTTATCTCTTCTATTACTCTAATACTCTTCTATTACTGAGTACTTCTATTACGTCTTATTAAAAAGTTAAGAGCTGGTTGCTGCAAATAATAGAAAAAACTGAATTTAAGGTGATATATTGTGGGGCTACTTCTTTAACAGAGAGAGAAAACTACCTGGTGGGAGTCTTGACGGTCTTTTCTCTGTGTAATTTCAACATTTGTGTTCATGTGGGAGTCAAACAGGCAAAATACAGCCAAGATACGCCTTCGCAGTGAGGCTGAAAGGAAATCCAAATACGACTAACATCTGAGTTTCCAGGTATTAAATCTGCCAATAATAATTAATCCAATTTGCAGTGTTTGGGAGTGTATAAACAAGCACACATGCAATACTGAATCACTGAATGCTCACCAGCTGTAAAATGTCCTCATCCTTTGGCATCACGCAGAGTTCCAGTGAGGCATCGCTGAGGGATGGAAAGGTGGAGGGAGAATCGGGGTGAAGGTGCGAGAAAGAGAAGCTGTTTAAACACAGGGGCTCAAAGCGTTGGCTCGTCTTGAAGGAGCACGTTTCAAACTCTGATCTTTAATAGCTGCAGTTCAATGAAGTGTGAATGAATGTTACACATGTGCCTGCTGGAGGTGGTGATAAGGAAATGTTTCACTCTAGAAAACTGGAAGTGTTTTTCCTTAGAAGTTGCACAACAGTTTGTTTAACGTGTTGAAAGTCCAGAAACATGAAGTGGAGTGTTGGCAGTAGACTACGGGGATTAAGGTCTAACCGATTCACCTTCTTTGTATTGGAGTGACATGAATATAAATGTGGAGTAACGGCCATCTCACCTGTTCTGGATCAAGGCTATGACTTGTGAGTACGTCTTCCCGATGATGCTCTCTCCATTCACCTTCACTATCCGGTCCCCTGGGAGGAGTAAAAGAACAGATTAGAAGACAAGAAGACCATGAACAACAAGGCAGCAGTGAATGGATTCAGATCTTACATATGGGTCAGACACAGACTGGATACAGGCCAGCCTATTCAAGTACAGACTGTGTTAACTCCCCTGTGACAGTGGGACATGAACTCATGAAATATATACTGTTATAGATGACAAAGTATATCACAAACTATAAGGTGTTGAAGTGTTGAATAAACTCTTTATGCAGAGTGTACGTTATGGGCAATGTAATATACATAATTCCTTCATTATATGCTCCTATTTAACATATTGACTGTCATTATGTTAAATTTTTAAACTGACAAACATATGAGAATGAGAAATGTGTCTAACAACTTGAAATAACAGGATGTGACATAATCTAACTCCATGACAGGAAATGATGAAACATGAAGTAAAGTGACATAACGTGATAAAACACGATATAATGTCCAAGCATGACCCCGTTTAAAAAGCGACACAAACACATGGTTCTCACCAGGTACAGGGGGGAAGAAGGGCTTTAACCATCAGGTTTTCAAAGCACATAAAGCTAGTTTGGTCTCTAAACTCAGACTAAAAATAGGTTTCTACTACAGGAATAAATCCTGCTTCTCCATCAGTGATCGAAAATACCTTGTATCTGCTACCTTTCTTCCACTGTTGGATTATGGTGATGTTTTATACATGACTGCTTCAGCCAAATGCTTGCAGTCCTTCACTACTGTCTATCACTGTGAGCTGAGATTTGTTACTGGTTGTAGACGCCTTACACATCGTTGCGAACTTTATGCCAAGTCTGGCTGCCCCTCTCTGAGTAAATATGTAGGAGAGACTGACTGTGAATTGAGTAGTCGAGAAGGTGTAAATCTAAATAAGCACAATTCTTCATCCTACTCCTGTTCGGACATTATTATTAGTATTAGTATAAGTATTTAAATTTTTTTGCTTTTATTATTATTTTAATTGTTGTTTTGAATATCCTCATTGGTTTTGTTTGTTTGTTTTCAGTTTACTTTCATAAAAATAAAATAAAATAATGCAGCACAATGGGATGTAATGTAGTGTCATGTAATAATGTAGTGAGAGGTTATGACAACTTTTTGTAATGTTACTTAATATAATGTAACATGGCACAACATATAGTAATAACACAAAATATAACATAACTTAACCTGATTAAACTCAAAGCAACATGACTTTAAATATCAAGTTTGTCAGCTGTTATATCTCGACAAAAACATCACTGAGCATGATGTCAATCAGATGTAATTGAGTTTCATGTTTTTTATGTAACAAAACTATATTATATCGTAAAAAATTTAAGATCTTAACATAACATAAAGCGATGTTTATGAAAGAAGAGTAAGACTCTGAACCTGGTTTTAGGAGGTAAGTCACTTATTTCATGAAGTGTTGAAGTAAATGTAGAGTACTTATACAACACCAATGCATCAGCTTTTTGGATCAATGAATCCCTAAAATAAATCCAGCCCCTCTAAAAGTGTTATCTCGAATCCGGTCTGATTATTGACCGAGGAAACCGCTCTGAAGGAGCTGCCGCCAGCACAAACACCCATCTGAGCTCCCATCAAACGCAGAATACCAATACTTGTTTATCTGAAGGCCCCCCCGTGCGAGGATCCATCTCCATTCAAGTTTTTCAAGAGATGGCCATCTTACAGGAAGAGAGGCGAGGTGAGTTTGGGAGAGAAAGGAGATAATTGTGGGAAAACAGAGCACTCCCTCGTCCCAGGAGAGAGGAGAGAGCAGATAAAAGCAGACAGTTTAGAGGGCTTGTCTGGGCCGCTTAACATTTCCTGTAACACGGAGCGCTAACCTGGCAATAATGCTGACAGCGGTGACGGCAGAGCTTCAAGTGTGAGCTTAATTTCACCAGGACAGTTTAAGTATCTTCACTGCTTATAATTAGAGAGGACTCGCTTATTTAAAAAGCAAAGATACAAAGTGGGAGACGGAGAGAAACTGGATCTAGGAATGTTGGAATAACAGTGTGCTTGTTACACTTTGTTCAACCTCCCACAAAGGAGCCATCTGTTATTTTGTAACTCGTATCTGTTTAGCCTGGCAGGTTAGGAGGAAGCCGAATTACCTACAGTACAGACGTGAAGAAATCTTGGCATGGAGCGGCGCACCGGGGTCAAATATGAGACAGGCAGAGTGAATCATAAGGTCTGCACGTTATCAGGAGGAGTTCAACCCTTCCCTCTGAGATTTTAAGATTCGTGTACCTGTACAGAGTCCAGCTCCGTGGGCGGGGCCTCCCTCCTTCACTTGCTTGACGAAAATGGTGTCCATTGGCTCCAGACGGTTCCTCTGTCTCCCTGGCAACGAGAGCGAGAGCACATGCTTAGAGGCGATTGGTCACATAGGGAAGAGCAGCAGCAGAATCAGAACTAGGCCACGCTGAAAGTGGAAGCAGAAACTTTGCCGCAGAAACACTGAGGCGTCAGAGCGCATTTCCTCTGAAGTTTCAGAGGTGTCTCTGCTCTGATGTTGCTGAGGGAAAAACAGAACCTGAACACTAGTGGGTTTGTTGTTATTGTAGGTCATTATCAGCATAACAAAAACAGCAAAAAACAGATCTATTTAAGTTGGGATTTTTGTCGTTATTGGATAAAATTAGATGAAATGACATGGAGCAAATGGTCGAGCAAATGGGAGTCTACTTAAATTGCAAAAGCAGCCTGATTATTTAGGGTTTTTAGTAGAGCTGGGCGATAATACATTTATTCTACATTTCCTCACTTTATCCATTCAAGATACACAACCAATGATAAAGGTGATCTTTCTGCCCCTCTTCTAGGGCTGGGCGATATGGCCTCAAATCAATATCAAGATATACTGAGCAGTTCACCTTGATAACAATAAATGGACGGTAACTACTCCACAAGCTGCTCAATCCCTCCCACATTAACTTCGTCAAAATGACGTTGGTTATTGACGTTAATTTCGGTATCGGTAAATTTTCGGTTTATCGCCCAGCCCTAGTTTTTAGAGATTTAGATTTCAGTGGAGTTAACTGAAAGAGTCCTGTGATGGTGACTTCTCACACTCAAACTAACTTGTAATTATGAAATTAAAATGCTTATTTGTATTTAAACATAATTCAGGGACTTATCTTTGCAAAATGTAAGACATGAAAAGCAGCAGATAGAGATACTCTGGGTAAAAGCTTATATGTGCAGTAAGATGTTTGATCGATTATTGCTCCATATATTGTTAGGCATCAGGGAGTGTCCCGATACAACTTTTTCTACTTCTGATTTGATACCAATATTGTAGCCTTCAGTATGGGCCGATACCGATATTGATCCGATATTGCCACAAACTTGTGCATGTAAAGTTTTTCACTCAGCTGCAATGTCCTTTTTCGACTTTAATGAAAAATACTGTCACACAGGCGACATCACTCCTACTCCTTTCTACTTTGTTAGTTTCTGAGTACACACTGATGTTGTGATCATGTGGGCTCTACATGCTGCTAGATAGACGTGCTGGAGTGGAGTCTGGAAGGGACTGCTTGTATTGGAGTGCTGGTATCAGATATTTTAGATGCAGGCCGTTATAATCCGATATTTGTCTTTTGGCTGATATTGGACCAATATCCGATATCAATATCGTTTCGGGACAGCCCTATTAGGTGTTATTGGAAAAATTGCATATTGCATACACAGCACGGGCTGTTTTTGAGTCTTATATCTGGCTAAATGATTCAATGGTCAGTCTTTAATCATGAGTAAAAATGAACAAAACATCTGCTAAGAAACTTCAAATACATTCAGTATATCATCCAGGTCCAAACATAAAGCTGTCAGCATTAAGTAAGACCTCTAAACTCAGTGTAAAACACTCTGCAGTCTAATGAAACATGACCCACGCTCACTACATCCACCTCCTCTCTCCTCTCCTCCAGCACTGACTGTATTCCTCTTTTTCTCCTGCTAACACATCCTCCGTCCCCTGACGCGTCCCTCCATCGACTCCACTCTGCTGTCAGATGTGTCCCGGGCTGCAGAACAGGACAGTGAGCAGAGGTCACAGCATGCTGACAGAGCTGCATGCAAACAAGCCTCGGGGGAGTTTAGTTTCATGCGACAGAAGGGAGAGACAGCACACCCCGATGTCTGAGATAGGAGCTAATTAAGAAGACAGTGTAGGACCATTACTGACTTCTTTAAAATGCATGGCTTTTGAAAAACAGCAATTATCTGCAAGTGCGTACTTAAGAAGTCATCTAAGCCTTAATAAGCCTCCATCCTTTTTGGGCCTCAGCTGCTTCTTAGAGGCAACATCAGAGCTGTTCCTCCCTCGGGGGGAAAACGCTCGCTCAGTATGCGCGCTGTTTTTCATGAACGCCCCGCTTCACACTGACATATCTACACGTCAGGAGCAGCAGATAGATGCACTCATGTCATGACCCTCTGAGGAGCTCTGACGAACAGCTGGACTGCAGCAGATGTGGGTTTAAAATGTTGTTGAGTAGCAACTTGAAGAGGTGAGGGGTATTTCAATCATGGACGTCTCTCTTGCGCTCTATCGTATACTTCTTTGACTTTCAGTTTAAGCTCCTGTACTGTTTGCAATTCACCTTAGACGTCCTTTTACCTGCTGTGATCGTAGCATGACGGTAAGGTGGTAAGAGTACTCCCTCTTGTGGCGGAAATTCTAACTGCAACCTTCCAGAAAGAAACCCTCAGATCTGAAGATTAACTCTTCAGATTATATTTCAAGGCAACCACATAAAAAAGGGCTTTAAAGAGACTGTTTTTTATCTCACACTTGGGCTCTATCAGACCTAATAAGAATGTAATACTGATTCATTTGAACTGGGAAATCCTTTTTACTGCATAAAAGATAGCCTGTGGGCCTTTTTTAAAAGTGTATCTGTATCCTAAACCTGCTTTCTGACTGTGATATAAATATAAAAGCTCTCTAAATTTTGACTGGGATCCTGCAGGCTTTTGTTTGGTCCAGTAGACGGCAGTGTAGCACATAAAATCACTCATCAGTCCCCATCGAAATGTTGCAGGTCATAAAGCTGCATGAAGACCCGGTGGTTGATTTAATGAACAAAATGTGATTTATGATTAACTTGAAGTGCTAAGATTGAGCACCTTATACTGAAAAAACGGCAATGAGGCATTTATAGATTACATCACCCACACAGTGTCAGACATGGCTGATCTCTCCTGTAGGTACAGATGTCAACAAACGCCCCCCTCCCTCCCTCTTTCTCTCTTTTTTTCTGTCTCGCTCCCTTCCAAATCTCATCGAGCTCCGACTCTGCTGCACAAATTGGATTCTGGAAGTTTCCACGGCCCCCCCGGCTGGATGTACGGGATTAAACGTGGAGAATCCAGAGCTCTGGATATTTTTTTAATGCTGCCAACTGTCTTAGAGATGAAAAAAAAACAAAAAAACTCCAGCGTGGATTAATGAAATACATCATCAGCCTGCTTCGAAATGACTCTGAGCTGCTCCAAAACACAGAATGACGTTGGGATAACTTCTGCTGATCTTAGGGGCAAATGTTTCCTCAGTGGAGTTAAAACTAAATACTCCGTGTTGACAGGGTTTTACTCTGTGGTAGAGGAGGATGCATGACGGGAGCCTAAAAGGTCCATTTTAAGCAGATTTGGTCCTACAGAGGGAGAAATGTACCTCAGTTTACCTCAGGCTTGTTTCATGTTCCATCAATCACAATATTTTACCCTTTCTACATGGATAGATGTAATCTCAAAGGCACAGATATCTCAGCCTGGTCCGTTTAATGGTCCACGACTTGAAGACTTATTGTTTCATGTTTAAAAAGCCTGAGTTTACTCGGTTTCTTTGTATCTCTGACTTTTATGCCAAATTTTCAAGCAGAGAAAAGCTGAAAATGTCACATTATGGACAACAGCTCAGTTATATGAGAGTCAAAAATGTCTCTTTTTCGTCTTTCTGTGAGTTTTATAAAACCTTATCTGGTCTAATCTCGCGGTGCACAGTCTTGGCCGTTCTCTGGCCGTGTGTCAGCGCTGCTCTCTGGCCTCGACAAGCTCTGGTTTGGCTTTCGTCCCTGGCTGCACAGCTGGGCCTACTTGTGTCGGCCAGCTCTCCCTCTCCCTTCTCCCCCCTCTCTCTCTCTCTCCTCTCTCCCTCCTCTCCCCCACTCCCCTGTTGTTTTGGGTTAGATAATGTTATTCTTCGGAGGGCTGGGCCCACTGCCTGCTCACTGCATTAACCCTGTCGTAATACCTCTCAATCCAGCTCGCCGTTCTTTACCGTACGCCTCACTCTTACATCTACAAACAACACACGCACATACAGACGCTCCAGTGTATCAAAACACACTCAAACTATGCGGAAAAGTTGGTTTTTCTTCGCTGTGATACCAAGAGGAGGTGTCTGTCTTCAACTTTCCCATCGCTTCAGACGCTGAGGAGGGTAAAATCTCTGTGTGTAGATGGTTATCTGTATCGGGTCTCCTCCAGCAGAGAAATATCAAAATGTGAGGCATAAAATCCTGGCATAGTCTGTCCCCCCATACTGTGGAGAGGTCAAAGCACAAGAACACTTCACATAAATACTTAAACTCTGACTTCCTTCAAAAGCACAGCAGGCTTTGTTGTCAAACTTCTGCTCAAAGACGCACAATTGCCCCAAAGACAGCAGCCAAAGCCGGGGTGAAAATAAATATTGTAACTCGGTCTGAATTTCTCCCATTCCCATGAAGAAACACTCGCTGCAGTTCACACACAAAACCGGTCCAAACACAACTCTGCTTTGAAAGTTTAAACTCCGCTGAAACACCTGCATACCCGAGAGCTGACCTCAGTGAAAACCTAACAAACCCACATCCGCCGGGAGGAGGCAGGAGGAGGATTTGTGGGTGCTGGTCTTAGACCGACGGGTCTCCAAACTCTGGTGGCTGGAGTTTGTAAACAGCTACAGCGTCATGTCAGACACACAAACCTGAGAGTACGTCATTCCACCTGGGAGCACATTTCATCAAGGAGCTGGCAGGTCAGGAGCTTGTCCTTGTGCACAGCTCTGCTTTTGTACGTATTTTGGACACGCTCAGTTTATATAGTTTTTTAATTGCTTATATAATTTTATTTTACTCTATTAAAGGTTCCCTGTCTGTATTCATGCTCCTATGAAAGGTACACAGAGTCCAAATGTTGTTAATTGGAGAAATCTTGATTTAGGTAAAATTATAGACCTGACTGCTCCCTTGCTCACCCCTTCCACTGGTGAAGCAACGGTGGCCTTTGAGGACAAAAAGCCCCTCTGATGTATTAAAAAGATGCTTTAAAATGATCAAAATCATCTGTTAAAATACTTTTTAAAACCAATCTCTTCTTCTTTGCAAAAACGCACAAAACTAGTTTGTCCCGTCTGTGCTCCAGTAGAAACATGTTGGTGCAAGATGGCAGTTACCATGGAGGGCAGTCAATTCCTAATGTAGATGTTCCTAATGTCTTTCCGCAGGTGCTGCTATATTTGTTGTTTTTTTCTTTTTATAGAATGAACAAATATTATTTACTAAACGGATAGTAAGGACAGCCCCGTTTACCCTAATATCCGAATAACCGCGCACATCCCTACTCTATATAGCTTTTTATTCACATACATATGATTTTTCCTGAGTTTGTTTTGCACAAAACATCCTTTAATGTGCAAAAACATAAAAAACTGTACAATCTACTGTAGTCTCGCCTAAGACTATAGCCTCAAACTGCAAGTCTGCTGCGATCCTGAGCCTTCAGTTTCATTTTCAAACTATCTTTCAATTATCTCAAGCAAATGTTCAAACCACATAATGATAATAATATTCATGGAGGGAAGTGGTCCTTTAAAATCAAGTCACTTTCATCACTGAGGAGGTCGTACTAACGGCATTGCTGCATCCGTACACTCGGATCAGAGTAGACTGTTTTTTAACACAAACACACCTGGTGTTTTTTCCACCACTCACAGGAAGGTGGTTAAGTACTTTCCATCTCTTTATTTTCTAGGAATTTCAAATACCAAAACCCACCCAGGGGAAAGAGGATACGTACTGACATTACTCTGACCACGGACGGGGAAAAAGAAAAGGAAAAAACTGATTCAATGTTTTGTTTTCTTTCTCTTAAACAAGCCAAACGATTTATCAAGGGGGTTCAAGTTCAAGTGAGGAAACAAGGGACAAACATCTGGAGACAGATGGGCCGGTTTTAGTCTGAAATCTCTGTTACTTAAAGAAATCTGTGAAACCAGCCAACTGGCTGCTAGAAAGCATAAAGGGTGGTGTCTCTAACTTGACCTTTCCAAAGTCAAATACTGAGGAATTTAAGTGGAAGAAATGAATTTAACTGTTTATCCGCACTGAAGTCAGCTGCAGCTGTTAGACGGTGAGAAACCAAGTATGTCATTACCTCATCATGTTAGTTTGTGGGTTCAAAGGTCAAAATGTCCTCTTCATGAGAACGCATCAACTCTTACATCGTCTTCTATCAGAGGAGCTAAATGCTTCAATCATCTTAAGAGTTAACATGAAGTAAACACGCCTGATCATTTCAAATGACAGAAAAACAGACGAGTCTTACATTTACTTTTTATCATACTTGATAAGTTGGTCAGTGTGTAATATATCGGAGGAGGATAAAACGTCCTGATCGGTGATTCCCAAAGTGATAGTTGACATGATAAGGCTGGGCGATAAACCAAAAAGTTACCAATAACGAAATTTACGACAATAACAGACGTCATTTTGCCCATGTCAATATATTCGGTGTCAAAAAAATAAATAAATAAAAGTTGGTTTTGGATGTGTGTAGGTAGGCTATGGTCTCATGTCCCTTTAAGACGCTGTCCTACATCAGAGACGTGACTCCACCCCATCCAGTCATTAACAAAGAGGGAAAGACAGGTGAGGAGATGGAGGACAGTTCAGAAGTTGTAGCGGCTGAAGTAGACGAAGTTAATGTGGGAGGGGGTGAGAAGCTTGTGGAGTAGTTATCATCCGTTTATCATTATCGAGGTGAACTGCTCAATATATTGTGATACTGATTTGAGGCCATATTGCCCAGCCCTATGATATGAAGTCTTTCTTTGCATTCATAGAGAGGTGATGAAGAAAGGAAAATAAGAATAATTCACTGCAATGCACGAAGAATAAGGTTTTCTGAGTCAATCACTGACTAATAAAGACGGTATTTTCTTGAATTTCATGATATCACAAGCATGATAACATGAGGGATGTTTCAAAGCAACTAAAGAAATGAACTAATCAACTAACCAACCAAAACACTCAGAAAATAGTCAAAATTGGACTGGTTTGCAACAAATGCCAGTAGAGCTAGCACCACCAGCCTCTGATTCTGCTTGCAGATAACCAACGTCTACATTGTTTACTCATCGCTCCAACCAATTTCAATTGTCTGGCCCAAATTCTACCAAAAGCACACCACACTTACTGTCTCCACAAACCGAGCGCGAGTAAAATCTTTCGCGTAAATGAATTACATGTCAAGTCAATGCAAAGATGTAATCAGACACTTCTACTACCCTGGTGGCGCGAATGACGTGAATTGGGCGTGAGCTGAAAATGTGTCAAGTTGAGCGGATATTCACGTTTGGATAACTAATCAGCACGAAGGTTGTCAGGTGACGTATGAAAACAGACGGTTGTTCACTTGTATCTAAAATGAAGGACAAATTGATCGTGTCGGTGTGTAGGTGCCCCGAATGATATGATACATTTTCTTTCAATTACCAAAACTGTAATAAAAAGTGGGTGAGGTGGTCAGGCGAGTAAATACTATTCGTTCACGCATCTAGATTTGTGCAAATTGAGCAAGTACATGATTTTACTCGCGTTTGGTGTGAGCGCCCCATTAGAGTGCCATCCACTATCTGTGCTTGTTTGCATCTGGTGGGTTGCCGTGCTGCAGACATATTTGACAACAAACAGTTCAACATTAGTTTTACTGTGCTGTTTTGTATTTTGCAGTGTTGTGTTCACTTTAAGAGCTTTGGGAATCACGCCTGAGGTGGTGACGTCACATGACTTTTAATCGAGAGGTTAGAAAGTGCAGGATAGTAATCTTTTATAATCATCAGTGTGAACCGCATAGATTTTGCAAGAACAGAAGGCGAATCAATAACTGATTGATTTGGAATTTGGATATCTGCCTAAAAAAGCTTGTATGACTCGAATTTTTATTGTTCAGCAAATGCTTTGTGGGTGGGTGCAGAGTGTGTCACAACAAAAACAAGTTATTAGATTAACAGTTACTCACGCTGGAGATTAAAAGACTGCAAAAAGTCTGAACGCAGCCAGCGCTGAATCAGAGAACAACATGCTATTAAATCAATCTAGATCTGGAGAGTTCAGCGAAAGGCCAGGTCAGGAAGTTTTCTGTGGGCAGAGAATAAACAGAAAGAGAGAAACAGACGAGGGAGCAGAGACTAAGAGGGGGGAAAAAAGAGGAGAGAGACAAAACTTTGGACAGAGCTTTGTTAAAGAAGGTGGGGCGTTAAAAAGCTCACTGGAGGATTCTGGGGAATTCTGTTTGCTTGTGCTGCATTTAAGTCCCTCTGCAGACTTCATGGGAACGAAGCAGAATCTGACATTGGGAAAAAAAAAAAAGAGGGGTTTACAGAGAAAAGTGTTTCACGTTGAATGAAAAACAAATATTTGAACAGATGGAGAAACTTTTTATTTTGCTTCTCTTGCTGCGCTGCGGCACCACAGCTTCATGAGCAGAGCGCGAAACGACACTTTCAGATTTTTATCCTTTGAATGCTCGCGAAAACACACCGCCGAAGAGACGGAGAGACAGTCAGAGGAAGAGAGGAAGTCAGATAAAAAGAGGGAGATTTGGGATAACAGCAGCTTGGTATGTGGACAACCGCTGTGAAAGGAAATAAACAGATTCATACGACGCACACGAAACATTTTAGCTCCGTACATAAATGTTTACGTTCATTTATCTGAGTCTCTACGTCAGTGTGTGTGTGTGTGCTTTCTGGAGGTCTGAAGTGTTTCCAGCGGCAACACCCAACTAGTCAACATGCGGTCGGCGGGCGCCCCCCTCTCTCCAAACACCAACAGCCTCATCACATGCTGGCGTGGAGTCAAGCAAATAAACCGAAGCGCGGCGAGCTGGGAGGCTGCAGAAACACGACAGACCCGACTCAGTCACAGAAAAGTACAGAAAAGCTCCTAATGCAGCTCGTTTATTTGATGAATCCTCAAAAACATGGTATTTGTGTGAGTTTGAACGCTGTCTCACGGTGTTTTCAGGTGATGATCCCACTTTGATAAAGACGAGAGGTTCATGAAGCTTTTGTAACCGGCAGACTTTTTCACGTTTCCTCAGGGAGTCAGTTCGGTTCAGAGTTTACAAACTTCAGAGTCATGAAGCCGGCTCTCTTTTTACCTCATCATGACAGTAACTTAGTCTGCCCTCCTAACTCAGGCAAGTCCAGGTTATGTGCAGAGTTTTGGCAAATATTGAGCCTGAAAAGTGTTTTTTCAGATAGTGCTCTCAATAGGATTCGGTTCAATACGATATGATACAATAAAATAAGATACGACAAAATACAATACGTTACAATACGATACGATAAGATACTATAAGGTAGAGTATGATACAGTATAATACAATTAGAAATTATACAATAGGAAACATTAGAATAGAACATGATACAGTAGATGGAGTATGATATGATACGCTAAAATACAATAGGTTTTGATTGGATGAGACATGATAGTCAATACAGTATAATATGATATGTTATGATACAAAATGTCATAAAAGGATAAGACATGATAGTCGATACGGTCTAATATAATACGATAATACAATAGACTATGACGGGATGAGATATGATAGTCTACATGTCTACAGGTATGGTATGATAAGTTAAAAAAGGTTATGATAGGATAAGACATGATAGTCGATACGGTCTGATATGATAAAACAATAGGTCATGAAAGGATGTGACATAAGAGTCAATATGGTATGATATGATACGATAAAATTCAATAGGTTATGATAGGATGAGACTTAATAGTCAATACGGTATGACATGATAGGATTATACAAAAGGTTACGACAGGATGAGACATGATAGTCTACATGGTATTATATGATAAGATAAAAAAGGTTATGATAGGATAAGACATAATAGTCGATACAGTCTGATATGATACAATAATACCATAGGTTATGACAGGATGAGATGATAGTCAATATGGTATGATATGATAAAAGGCCATATTGTACGATACAATAAGATACGCTATGATATGATACAGAATGACACAATACAATACCATACAGTGTGATATGGTATTGTACAATAAGATACAATACGGTAAAAGGAGATACTGTACGATCCAATAAGATTCTCTATGATACGATACAGTACGATACAGTATGATTAGATTTGCAATACAACCCAGTTTATTATGCTAACATACCAAATAATACAACAAGATGCTAATGCAGAGATGGGAATTGTGGAGTCACCAAGTCATCTCCATGCCATGTATTTGTTCTGCTCTGTCACTGAACCAGCTGCTTCCAATGAACAGCCAGGAAGGTGAGCTCATTAGTGAAGGCACCTGGTTCAGTACCTGAGCAGAACAAATACATGGCATGGAGATGACTTGGTGACTCCACATTTTCCCATCTCTGCTATAATGCAATACGATTAAAACCATGCCCTGCCCACAACAGTCCTACTCAGGATACAGCAATTGTACACTAACTGATAAACTGAAAGACAGTCATTCAAGGATACATCACTATAACTGATATCCTGGAAAATACAACCTGAATCAAACAGTTAATAGGTTAATAGAGCCTTAATTCCCCCTTGTTAATCTCAGAAACTTGGGCTTTGTTGGGCCAGTTTACTCAAACAGAGTCCAGGTATTTTCAACTTGATCTCCACCCTCTGAAAGGCGCCGTAACTGTTACTTCTTCACCTTAATTAGTTTTTGGAGCAGATATTAATTTCAGGCCTTCCTCCCTCTCGGCCTCATCAGCATCAGAGGGCCTGCAGGCCTGCTGAGAGTCAAAGAAGGATTTACGAGAAGCTGGAAGTCAGCCAAGGGACTTCCTGTGACACCGCGGGGGCTCTACAGGCGGGGATCATTATTCACCTTCTATTGAGCTTCACCATGAATGACTCTCACACACTACAACACTACCGGATGACAAAAAGGAGCACAGACGTGAGTTTTACATGACTTCATCTTTTAGGTAGAGTCACTGAAAGAATGTGTCGAAACACAAAATCCCTGAAGGGTTTTTCTTCTCGCCGCAGCAGGAGAGTGTGTGTGTGTGTGTTAGTGTGTGTTATTTAATGTTTTAAGGCCTGTGTTGAATGAAGCGGGAGGGGGGGACACAGAGGGTTAAAATGGGAGGCGAGGAGAGGGGGGTGAGAGCGAGGAATGTGACACGGAGGGCCAAGAGGAATGATGAGGGACACTTGCAGGAATCTCTCAATTTCCCGTCGAGAGGCGTTTAAGAGTCAGATTTATCATGAAGAAAGTGCTGCGCTCTCATTCCTTTAACCCTGAACTCCTCACTTTTACTGTCCACTCATGACATAACAATCCACTGAATCACACCTGGGAGAGTTTGGGTTCATTACAGGCCAAAGTTACACTTAAAGATTGTATTTTATATCTCAGTTCAGACACAGAAACTCTGGAAAAGAGATCCAAGGAAACAAAGAGTGGGGGTTTTATCATACAATTTGTTCTAAAGCTCTTGAAAACAAACTAAAAGTAAAGATTATTTCTATAAATATGCTTATCTGTTTCAGTTTTGTTTCAGTGTATGTGAATGGAGCCCTTGCACACATGCTCTGAGTCTCTTAAAGACACACACATGAGATTCAAGGCTCTTTAAGAGGGTCTGTGATGAATCGCAGCAGAGGAATCCTCCTGCATTCATGCTGGGCTGCAGACGTGAGCAGAATACAGAGGAAGCAGCTCTCTGGATGCTCTGAGGAATGCAGAGGCCTTGGCAAGCTAGCGGGCTAACAGCGCAGCTCTGACTGCCACTCTGGAGAGCACAGACTAAAACTTGAACCAGCAAAGACGCTCCACCTGCATTTGGTTTTAAATCAGTGTGAATGAGATCCATTTACAAACGTTACTGATGCACGGACAAATGAATCACCTCAGTGCATCAATTTCAATCTATAAGGAGTGAGAATAAATTAAAGTAATGGGCTGTCAGTCATAATTTGGTGTCTATTCTGGAAAGTTATTGACTAATATCTAAAGGTTACTGGTTTCTGTGCTGGTTTTTTACCCCGCACACCTGAGGCCACAATCACAGAGCAAATATCTGATGTAGTAAAACATAATGAGACAGTTTTTGGACACTTACCTCGGCTGCCGTTCTCTTCATCCTAAAAATGAAAGCAGAAAACAGACGTCAGATGATTTGAGATTCAGAATAATTCATGTCTATCCCCCTTTTCAGATGATTTATGTTTAAGTATTTTGACTGATACATTCACAGAACGAAAGTGGACTAGGGCCACATGAAGAGAAAAAAAATAACTACAGAGAGCCGATTAAAATTTAAATTTCAAATTTAAGTTGGTGTTTCTGGATTAAAAAAAAATTGAAATTATGTCAAAAAAGTCAAAATTTCAAGATTAAAAATTAAAGTTTCGAGATTAAAGTTGAAATTTTGGGATTCAAGTCAATATTTCAAGATTACAAAATGTTGAAATTTCGTTATTTATGTAATTTCGATTTTTTTTATTTCAACTTTTTAAATTTCGACTTTAACCTCGAAATGGAAATTTAAAAAATCTACCCCCCGTAATTATTTTTTTTCTCTTCTTGTGGCCCTGGTCGTCTTTCGTATTCACAGACAGGTAAAATCACCAACTTTGTAAGAAAAAAAATGATTAAAAAAATGTTAAAATTCATGTTGATGTTCCTTTATGTCACACAGCTAAATGAAAATGTAATTTAGGAAAAAAATTGTGAAAAAATTGATGTTACTGTCTGCTTTTTAAAGTTACGTCTGTGTCGCCAGAATGTTTCACAATAAAAGCCTAGATGGTCTCCTTCAAAATAATACCAAATATGAGCCTTCACCAGGATATTCACCAGCGTCTAAAATGCAGTCTCCATCAGGGGGAAGTTTTACTTTCTGAGCTGATTATCTGACACTCAGGCCAAAATATAAACTACATTTACATGGACTTTTACAGATATTAGTATTAACATTTGCTATTTTGCCGTTCTCTTGCTCATGTCGGCTAACTTGGCTCCTCTAAATCAATAATCTAAATCAATTTGAGCGTCTTACAATCCCAGTGTGAGTGAAAACTGTTTGCTTAAAACACTGCCGGCCTGTCGCAGCAGTGGATTAAGAGCGACAGATCCATAAAGAGAAAGAGGAGTGGGGAGTTCATAAGCACTTAGCACAGCTGGATAATCTTGTGTTAAATGGTAGAAAATGTACAGTAACGGCATGTTAGGGGAAAAAATAAAACACACCAACAGATAAAACCTTAATTTCCCTCTGAGCTCTGCACACTCCCTCTTTAATCCCACTCCCCTCAGTGACACATATGTCTCCATGTATCCTTTAAGAACCCGCCTCTCCAAAAGCTCTCCTTAAGACGCCCTGACCCTCCTCAAGCCAACCCCAATATCCTCAAACTGTGATTAATCAACAACTCCAATCCAAGTCTCTGAAAGTAATTACGCTGAAATGTGATGAAGGCGCAGGGCCGAGGATTTTCTTTGAACCCACCTCATGTTGCTTTGGGTTACGTAATGGGAGAAGTGGTTGGAGTTTACAGTGAGTGTGACCTGATGGATTAAATTGAATGTTTCACTTTGAATCAAGTCTTCTGATAAGAGGGTTACGACAGACTTTAAACAGTCAAGAGGACGAAATTACGCTTAGCAACAGTTCGTTTTAGGATCCCAAAGACGGCCTCTTTCAGACTCTTTCTATCTTTTCGGTTACACAAATGTCTGAAGATCTTCACTGTCGTGCCGCAGTCTGTCTTTGAACAAGCAGAAGTGAAGCCAAAAGCTACAAACACACAGCGCTCTGCTAACTTTGTAGGAAATCCTTCTGTTAGAGCCGCAGAGGTTCTCCAAATACACTTCACAGAAACATAAACCCATCTTATCCTGAATTATCACTTAGAAAAACTAATAGTTGGGAGGCCGTGATTAGCTGACGCCGAACAGCAGAATATTTAACACTACCCAGAAGCCCTGCGGTGTTTACCCAGAAGCCCTTTAGGCTGTGTCAGTCAGCGACCATTAGGTACAGGAAGTGCTGTAACGACAGGATTAAGGCTAAAGGGCAGATTGATGCTGATGTTGTCCAGAGGACGGCTGGCACGCGTCCAGGTGGGATGACACAGGAGAGAGAGAGGCGGTGGCTGCATTACTGATGATGTTTGTGTGTGAGTTCATATCAATATGACTGTTGCAGCTCCACAGCAAGAATAATATCTCAAGTTTACATGTTCAACAGATTTTAGATCAGCTATTAGACATGATTTTCCAGGAATATCATTGAAGAACTGGGATTACCGACGCAAAAGAAGTTTTTTTTTTCAGTGAATTAAGTCAAAACCTTCAGCTAGCTCTCGGTTCGGGTAGTTTCTGATATAGGGGTTGGATAAAAATGCATGTGCTGGGATTGAATTATATCAACGCTGGTCGGATCTGACATATAGTTAATCAATAAAGGCGTTCCACAAGGTTCAATCCTGAGCCCCATGATTTTCACTGTTTATATAAATGGAAAAATAATCCCACTTGGAAAGGTTGTCATTATCACCTTTTATGCAGATGACACCTTCCTGAACAATAAGAACAAACTCCATGGTTTGCTTTGGTGATAAATTTACATCCTAGTGAGTAAATTACTTCTTTAGACAGCTCTTAAAACAAGAAGTCAAACAGCTTAAATATCTAAGGATATGGCTCGATGAGGAATTTTCAATGAAACATCATGTAAATCTCTACATTTTTGGATTATTGGGATGTGATTCTTCAGGATGCCTATAGTGTCAACACTGAAGTCCTTGGATTCTGAGTGTTATTCTGCTCTTAGCTTCCTAACAGGTAACAGATATGACACTAATCATTGTGTTCTCTGTGAGCAGGATGGATGGTCTTCAAAAAACAATAGTATTTCTGCAATAAAGTATTTATTTGCATGATATCCTCTTACATAACACACTTGTTGAAACTGAATTTAGGAACATTCATGACCTGCAATGATTGGCTAGCACTCAAAGCACCTTTTATCAAACTCTAACTCATGGTTACTCTCCAAAAGACTCGAAAGATAAAGTTTCTTTTTTGTCCTGCAGAGTTTAGGACTGTGACTGTTTAAATTGACTTCTATATTTTTGTGATAAATTATACATCCACTATTATTTTCTTGTTTGAATGTAACACAACATTGAGGAAATCTCAGAGTCACTTTGAGAATACACAAAGGTCTGAACTGAACTAAATCAAATAGATGCCGGTGTCATGAGTGGGTTCACAGATGACGATGTCTCACCTTCAGAGAGTTGTGGACAGCAGACTCTGGCGGGTAAACGATGAAATGTCTCAGTGTGAAGCCGAAGCCCTGTGAGGTTCTCCGCAGGTGAAGCGTTTTGGGCCCCGGCCAGGAAAAAGGCTCCTCCTCCGGCCCGGGAGAAACCGTGGTCTCGCTCTGATCGCGTCCATCTTTCTGCTTTGCCTGGAGGACAGATAGACAACAAGAAATGTCAACCTGATGACGATAAATGGACGATAACTACTCCACAAGCTGCTCACCCCCTCCCACATTAACTTCGTCGCTACAACTTTTGAACCGTCCTCCATCTCCTCACCTGTCTTTCCCTCTTTATTATGGACTGGATGGGGTGGAGTCACTTTATTTCTTTATTTTGACACTGAATATCCCGATATGGGCAAAATGACGTCGGTTATTGTTGTAAATTTCGTTATCAGTAAATTGTCGGTTTATCGGTTTTTATAGGTTTATCCTATGTCCGGTGATTGTTTCAAAGTTAGACAAATAATGGTGCACAGTAATATATTTTGCTTTCTCTGATTTTTAAATCCTCTTAAATTCCCTCAGAAATTTTTGCGGACCCTTGGGAGGACCCTCTGCGATAAATCAGATGACCACGACATGTAGATATGTAGAGTCAAATCCACAAGTCCCAGAGAGCCAGCTTATTCTGCAGACAGTAGTCCACACAGATACAACAATAACAGAAACAACACAATCACAGCGCAGTATAAGATCCATACTCTGTCACAATAGACCACAGTGGTTACAGCTTATTTAAAAAGCCAACAAAAGGCAATAAGTGCGGTTGTGAAATAATCATCCATCAACAGTAAATCCTTCACGCTCACAGAAACAACATAATTACTCCATTCACTTCCATTGTTGTAATTATGCGAAACAAAGGTGGTTGTTTTTACAAGAAGAAGAGTTTCCCGCAGTGAAATGACCCGTGGCTGAGCGCTGATCGTATTCATCAACCTGATGAATCCCCCTGAAGGCGACTCTGCACAGCTACCAGCTCAGTTATGCTCTTATTGAATAATGAAGAGTCATTTTGTGGTGAAGTTATTACACTTTAGGAGAGAAGAAGAGTATGAAGAAGAAGTGGGATTATCTTTGAAGTGGGCTGTTGAGTAATACAGCGTGAATGAATGATAACTTTCCCTGAAAAAGCTGGATTTGAACTCCGGCTTTCTCTCTCTCTGAAAACAAACACTGCAGGGAAGTTTTTCTGTTTTTATAGCTCGTAATATTAAGCGTCACAAAAGTGGTAATATCCCCTGACTGTAAACGTCACAAGCAGTTTAACAAAAACATCACAAACAGTCTCAAACTGCAGTCGAACACTTCTGTACATAACTTGCGGTTAACGTGGACGATCATATCTGTCAGCAAAAGCAGGACTGTTATTAAAGCCACACTCGCTCTGCTCCCAGCTCCACACAAACATACATGTGGCTTTGGTTATTGCACGTTTGGGGCTTTTGCGGGGCTGTTTGGCGTGTTTGCACGATGACAGACTTATCTTCGACATTCCTACTGTGACTAACACTCAGGATGAAAACAACCCTTTAAATGCTGGCAGCTCTCAGCTTGTGTAACTTTACATTCATGCCTACATAACGCAGCACATGCTCTGCATCATCCGCACCTCTGAATTGAAGTGTTTTGTAACGAAAAGCTGTTTTTAAGTAAAAATGTGTTTACGCTGATTCAGTCCCAGCTGCATCTATACTGGAAATACAGTGAGTCACTGAGATGACACTCAGAAAACCGGAGTTATGCACGCACAAACAGGGAAAGATATGAGTGATGGTGGAAGGTTGAACAGATCTGCACTGAAATAACAGACTCAGTGATTTGGAGCTGTGAGGGGACATTTGGTAGATCAATCATTCCATCTGAAATCTGCAAAAACACTTAATTTGAGCATGTTCATACTACTTTATTGGTCCTCAAGGAGTAATAGCAGAGGCATGTAGAGGTGTGCAACCAACAAATACCACAATACGGGGATCACACTGCAGAGAAAAAGAGTTAACCCTATAACCCTCTATCGTCCAAGGAGACATCGTCACATGTTTTATAATTCTGCTAACCATTCAAATCAGAAATACTTTGATAATCCCCTGGGGGAAAATGCTTTTGTTACAGTACTCCAGTGCAAATACAGTAAAAGAGGAGATAAATAATAGATAAAACAAAAGATAAAATAGATAAAATATGTAAGAATATAGAGAAAATATACAAGTATTCACACTATAAACAACACAAATAGTGACAAATCTCACATATTGAATCAGATTAGCTGCTTTAATTAGAGATTTTTCTTGCGATTTGGATAAAATGCCTTTTAAATAGTCTCTGATCCAGTTTTTTGTTGATCAGCTCATTAATTTCTTGTATCTTTTAAATTTTGGGGACCTGATCAAAAAATGTTTTAAATTCAGTTACAGGAAAAAAACAAAACATAGAAGCATACTTAAGTGGAATTATTAAGGGCCTGTGTCCACTAACTTCATTCTTTGCACTGGCAGAGCCCACAGCCTCGAGTTTGGTGCACTTCTCACCAGCGCATCACTTTTTTTGACAAAAAGTACAACACACTTTTGTATTTTTTGCAAAAGTGACAGCTGGGAAAAATGACGTGAGATATCTGTTTGATTCGGCCCTCCTCACGTATGTGGATCTCCTGCCTGTTGCAAAGTTATAAAGATTGTCCCACACCGCTTCAGCCTCCCTCAGCAGAGACCATCACGTCTACTTTAAAATGCTCTGTGTGCTTCATGATCGCTTTAATTCATGTCTTTGGGTTTTAAACTGCTTTGCTTCATGAATGTGTCACTTTGGAGCTGCAACAAAAGAAAGAAAACGTCAAATTTTTCCTAAAAAATGTTGATGATGAGCACAGAGAACTTCACATCCATCTTTACAAGAAAATATTCAATATCTCTTCATCAAATCATCATCATATTCAATGAAACCTCTGATAAACAGTCTTCTTCTGCTGCTTCTGCGAGCTGTCTGAGCTGCAGTTCGACTTCTGCCACATCCATCATCAGAGTAGCGATGGAGCTAAACCGCTGCACCACAGGGCGTACGTTAGCGGTTATTGCTAACACCACCATGGAGACTCCAGGCTACAAGACCCTGCCAAGAGTTTGAGCCTGAACTCGGTTCTCTCTGCAGGCTCTTCTTCTACCAAAATACATCTAAGGTGTGGATCCAAAACAAAGGCGTCCTCCCCTGTCGCCCCTCTGGCTTCCCCATCCTCACACCTCCCCTCCTCCTCCTTAGCCTCAGTCTAGGAGCAGCAGATGTAGGGGCCTCTGGAGAGCGGGATGGGTGTGGGCCTAATGGTTTGACTGGTGAAATCATGAGCAATACCCAGCGGTGTGGATCTGGAAGTGAGCCACAGTCCACAGTGGAGCTGTGAGAGGAGAGCTGATGGTTCAGCTGAGCTGTTTGTTGTGTTTTCATGCTTAAAAATTTAATGTTGGATTATGCAATAGCAGAGCCATTTAGCACTAATGCACTACGTCTGAAGTATGAACACAAACATACATTTTCCACTTCTTTCTGCATGACGGCGTTTCTGCTTTTTTTTTCCTTTAAAGCTTTTTTTTGTTTTATGAAAGTACAAAAACAGTGAAACCAAACCATGAAAAAAAAACCATCAGATTTTAGTGTAAATATCTTTTTGTACTGATATATTATCATGTTTTGTAATTAATCAAATGCATTTTCCTGTTTCAAGCTGCAGCCATGATGAAAAATAACGACATATTTCAATATAAAACACTCCGAACCCTCAGAAGACAAGTTGGTAAGCCAAAAGTAAAGTACATGTTGTGTCAAACCCAGCTGAAATATTACCATGGTACTCAGAGGTCAAGCTGCCAAGTGTATATATGCGGCTAATCAGCCTGATGTCAGCGTGCAACCACATCACAAAAGCAGACAGGGCGCTATTTTAGGGAGTGCGAATCAACGCAGACTTATGAGTGAAACTAAACCAAAGAAGTTAACCACAGCACTCGCTAAATAGGAGGGAACTGATTCAAAACAGACTCCGGTTTAGGGTACGTCCTCAGGTCAGCGTGTTGTGACCAGTCATATGTCATACTGTCACTGGGAACTACAGTTTCATGCAAACGGAGAAAGCAGCCAAAGGGAACTCCTGAAAAGTGCAAATGTTGTTGCGTTATGGATCCCTGGACATCAGTTGTTATCAAAATGATCTGCAAAGCATGCTGACTGGGCATTTTGTATATGCAATCCCACATATGCAACAGTGCAACAGTGTACTTCAAATGAACTGTATTTCACCGGATAAGAACTTTGTATTGCTCATCTACTTCCTGTGGGGTAGAGCTGTAATCAAACGAAATTCTTGGTCGACTAAAACCCTGAAATTTTCGACCAAAAATTGACTAATGAAGGGCAAACAGCAAACCATAGACTTTATATACTTTTGACAACTTGGTTCCGCCTTCCGTTATTACACGGATTTGAAGCCAAAAAGCTCTCGGTATTTCTAGGATAGGAGAAACCAACATTGCGCAGTAGCGTCTATGCGGCAAACCCTTCTGCAGCGGGCAACGACACGGCTCGGCGGGGTGAAAATATACTGATATCAGCACAAGAAGGCAATCAAACACGATGAAAGTTGAAACGCTCAAAATAAAAATAAACATTCAGCAAACCACGGGACGGTGATTGACGTGGACCCTCTTCAGTTTTCTGTCTCCAACCAGTCTCTGGTTGGTTGGGTGAATCCAAAATGATGAAAACAAGGGGGGGGTGTTCTGAGACAGGCTGTTACCTGTGAAATGGGGGTGCTCTGAAAACATCCCCAATAGCACTTGGTACGTTCCTCCTTATGAAATTAACCATAATCTAATCGACCAATCAGAATTTTGGTCGACCAAGCATGTATCGACCATAAAGTAAACTAGAACTTCACAGCTCTACTGTGGGGCGTTCATTTAAATGATAAAAGTGTCCTCACATTGTTAATATGGACTTTTAAACTGCTTTGAAATGCAAATGACGCAGTTTAACATGCGATTAAATATGCAATTAATCACATTCAACTATTCAGATTGACTAATTAATCCCAATTAAGAAGCACACACTGGTTTGACGGCTCCTATTGTGGCTAAAGCATCCTGACTGTATTGTTTTGATTTTCATTTTGGAGATATCCATCCCAACCGTATACGAACAAGTCAATCATGCAGCGACAGCAGCAGAGGGGACCTCGAGCTGCACCACGCTGTTCCTCATTTCCACTCTCCCTCTTTCACTGTAAATGTAAAAAAAAAGCTAACACATTCACCTGACACTCAATTATGCATGCAATCTGTTCATCAAAACAGTCCACCGCACCATTATGTGGAGTCTGAGGGTTTGATCAGTGCGCTGCTGCCATATGGTGCCACGGCCTGCAGGGTGGTGCATTTGCATGTCTTCCCCTGTTTTCTTTATGTACACATGAGAAGAGGAATTTAAATGACACTAGGTCTGGACTCTCCTCCTTACTACTTCTATTTTTTATGTGTGTGAGTCACTCTTGGGTTGTCTGACCTCATGGATCTACCTCCTCCACTCCCTCTTGTGTTTTCTTTCTAAACCTTCTCCCTCTCTCTGACCACAGACTTCAACATTAGTCACAATTATTCAGGAATACGTTGGAAAATACGCTCGCAACTCCCTACTTTAGTCCGGCATTGAGCAATGACTTCATGCCATTAAGCTTCGGTGCATGCCGCAGGGAAAGTAGTGGGTGTAGATCCACACACAGCTGGAAAATAAACAGTATCTTTCTCCAACGGCAAAGTGTCAATGTGAAACTACCAACAATAAACGAAACCCTAAACCTAAACAGTCACGGGTTATACAAGATATCGGTCAGTGAAACAGGACTACCCTGCCGCTGGAGAGCAGGATGACGCACACAAAATTCCTCAGGCAGCACAACAAAGTGCAGCCGCCCCTCACCTCTCCTCCCCTGTCTGAAGCGTCCTATGTAAACCTATACATCTCTGCCAGACGCTGATAATGCTGAGCACATATTTCAGCCAGTCAGGGTTTCCTAAATGACCCCAAACTGTAACACAACCACTGTTTCACAAGGATGCTCCCCATCTTTCCTGTTCGGCGGCATTCCTTACCCGAGATCGCACACAGTTCTTTCTGGAGGCTTCCCTGAGCCTGGCCCAAGAAACGCTGCGGTTCGGACTTGTAAGTCCGAGCTCGACCTCTCCCCAGTACGCTCTGGCAAGAAGCTGGAACCAGAGGCAGTACGGCTCCGATAAGCAGCCGTCCACCCCGGCGAGCCGAGCCCAGGGACAACCACCCGATGATGGGGAAGGTGAGAGGGAGCAGCACCCCTCTACGGTCACATCCACATCCCGCAGGTCTGGGTGATCCTTCAGAGGAATTGGCTTACAGCCCGGTGGGAGCCCGTTCCTCTGGGCCAGCATGGCATAGCCAGGTCTGAGGTGGGATATATATCCTTAGATCTGATCCAGGATCTGGTTCCTGTTCCTCACAGATAATCTACTCCAACAGGGATGTAGTTTTCAGCTGCTTTATCCCTCAGTTGCGTCCAGTGTGGAGAAACGGGGCTGTTCCTCTTGGCTGGAAGGGAATGACAAGATTTGAAGAAGTGATCCTTGGAAATGCTCAGGATTTTGTTACTCCAGGTCCAAACCCAGCTTCTTTCCCCCTCCGTCCGCCTAGAATTTTGGTCTCAGCGTGGAGAAACAGGGCTGTTCCTGTTGGCGTCCCACAGACACATGATGTTTCCACTCAGAGAGGAGAGAGCGCAGCAGGCTGAATGCACTGCAGAGAGCCTGGGCCGACCAACGGACTGACGCACCCACCCACTCACCACACATAACTCTCCCTCTGAAGTATGCACACACACACATCAGGCAGCCTCTTTCCTGTCTCCTCCATCTCTCTCTCTCTCTCTCTCTCTCTCTAACTCACCTCCTCCTCCGCTGCCAACCTTTAAAAGTTTAAAAGCAACAGACTCACGTGTCTGCGATGATCAATAAATCATGAGAACAAATGAAAGGCTGAGGCATGACGCACACAGGAGTCGGAGGTAAGTAAAAGAAGAGGAACACTTCGAAAGTTTAGGACAGAGTGTCTTTTTTTCGTCGGGACGGACTGGAATAACTTTGGATTGTTTTCACAGCCAGAGGAGGAAGTTAAGTGGAGCTAACGCAGATAAGGAAACATATGTGCTCTGTGAAATCTATAAGGCACAGAGATGTCCCACTGACATGCCTCCTCCTCGGCACGCCTGCAGCTCATCTGACAACAAGACGTGATGCCTGTGTGGCAGACGTGTGGTCACAGAGTCTCAAGGCCTGCAAATATACTACAACGGGTTTTGCATATGGCTGCAACACTTCAAGACATGCCAGATCCAGAAGAGTAAAGGGACAATTTAGGAGAAGACAATATGTCGAGTGTTAAAAGTAAAAAAATGACCTTTTACAAAAGATGTTTGCTCATTTTGAAGCTTCAAAAAAAGTCTGGAGAAGTTGTTTATTCCTAAAAATAACACCTGGAGGTACATCTCTTTACTTATGATGTTAATTTAGAACAGGTTAGTAAAATGACTGGGTATGAAAAAGGGGGGAAGTATACCACTTTGTGAGAGACTGTGTGAGTAAATAGTTCAACAGTTTCAAAAGAAATAGTTCGGCATAAAATTGCAAAGAATTTAAGAGTTTATAGTTCAAAAATATGATTGTAAGATACAGAGAATCTGGTGAAATCTAAAAACACAAGGTCCAAAACAAACACCGGCATGACTCTGTAGTGGAAACCACTGCACATGATCATAATAACCTCTGTCTGTGAATACAGCACAGTCAAAGGAAAAGCAAATATGACTGTAAAGCATCAACGTTGTATCCAAACCCTTTTTTCAAATCAGTCAAAAAATCACAAAGATGTTTAAACTCTTCCTCCAAACCATTCAGAGTAAAAACTGAGTATTTAATTATGAATAAAGCTGTATTATTTTGATTATCTTACTAATAAAGACTTTCCATAATCGCCCTGTAAAGCCTAAACTCGCCTTAAACCTTCGGACGACCTGCAAAGATACACATCCTTATAAACCAGCAAATCTGCACTCCAGCACCTCCACCTCACACCGGTTTAGTTGTTACATAATAGGGCAGCCAGATTGCCAAAAGGGAATGCCTCCTTAATCCCGGGCGGTAAATAAACTCCACAAAAGCTCAGCACCTGTGTTTACATCTCTTAAGGAGAGGCAGTGAGGGCATTAAAGGCAGGAGAGACTCAGGCCTGTTACCTCTGAAGTCAATCTCTCCAGAAAGAGACAGTGAGGCTGAAACATCTCCTTAAATATTTAATCATATTTTTATCTCGGGCCTCTCTGGAGCTTTTACGCTGCTCAAACAGCAACATCAGGACGGGCTAAGTGATGAATAAGCACTGAGGTTCAATCTTAAATGTTTCTTTAGCAGTATTTACAAGCTCTGTGTTTCTGTGGCCTCTTTACATCAGCTAATGTCTACGTAGTTTTCTTTCCCTGTCTGCTCAGCACAGTCAGGATCTCGAGCCCTAGACCTTAAACTCGGATGTGTTGCAAAGTGGTTTGCAGAGGAAGCTAACCTGAACATCTACTTGCTACAACAGTCTCAGTGACGTACAGTATATACTATGGACAACTTGGTTTCGTTTTCCGTCATTATACGGATTTGAAGCCAAAAAGCTCTCAGTATTTCCAGGTTTTTTCTCCACTTACTGAAACCAACAGTGTGCAGTAGCGCTGTACGCATTCGGTGGAAGAATCGCCAAAGACTTGAACACAAACCAGTCTTTCAGTAACTACATGTCGAGATCGCAAGCAGGGGGGAGAAAAATTTATATTCTGAGTAATAAATTTCTGAAGTTTGTCCACAGCTCCATAGGGGTTACAGGATTTATAACCTATACTGCAGTCCGTCACCAGAGGGTGCTGTTTTCGTTGTGGTTTCAGCCAGCGAGGAGGCAGACGTCGTCTATTCTATATACAGTCTATGGACGTCACTCATTGGTTTTTAAAGCCCAGCGATGACAGTTCCCATGTTGGAGGCATTTTAACACAGATGTAAATGGGGATTCCTTGGATTTTGGAGCAAGCCTCAAGTGGACACTGCAGGAACTGCAGTTTTTGCACTAAAATATTGACTTCACTTTCCAACACAAGAGGCTGCCATTTGTTTTTTGACATAATTTGAGAATAGTACTGCTGAAGGATAGAAGCCTCTAGGGCTGTAAAGACCTAGTCAACCGCTCGACTTATTGGTCGATACGACACCAAAACACAGGTGTTAATGGGGCTTCCTTGGATTTTGGAGCTAGCCTCAAGTGGACACCGCAGGAACTGCAGTTTTTGCACTTAAGTATTGGCTTTACTTCCCAACACCAGAAGCTGTCATTTGTTTTTGACATAATTTGAAAAGATAGTAGCCTGTTAGGTCAGTTATATAAGGCACATTAGCTGGTCTGTCAGGTGTACAAAGCTGCACCAGCTAACGGCGAAAAACACCAACAGCAGTCTATTTTGATTCAGGGGATATTTGCCGTCCGAGAAAGCACCAGGCGACTGTGAAAACAACATCAGGAACCCAGTCGTGGAATGTTTCCTCTCAGCATCTTGTTACCACATTCATCCGGCTCAATATAGTGTGCGGTATTCAGTATGGAAAAGACGACAGGAATAGAAGTCGCCAAACAGCTACTTGAGACGCTCGACTTTGGGAAGCCAAAACAAGGATTAAAGCTTCACATTTTTCTCATTATTTAAAAAAAAAACATCAAATATTCTTCTTTTATTTGTCCGTTTTTTTAAATATTGTATGTCATTTCCATTTTCACAAAGCCCTACATCACCACATGAGATGCATTTCCAGCCACTCCAGCTTAGTCATACTTCCACTGACATGTTTCAGGTTCTTATGAGGTTTCACACTCCTTCATATATGCCTCGACATTCCTCTAAATCTAAAACACATGATAAGAGCATAGATCCTGCTGTGGAATTCCTGTCGGAGAGGAAATGGACTTAGTGCCATGGTGCTGACACAAAAACTAGTCATGCAGGCCAGAAATATTATGTCGTTGTTATGGCAACGCCGACCACAGTAATGTCGGCAACTGGACCAGCGTGCTCTCTCATGTGGTGCCACGGTTTAATTATATTTGTCTATACATCGATGTGTCGGGAAAGTGATTCGTTATTTAAGTTGATGATGGTTTGCTTTAGTTCGCTGTGCAAATACCGAAAAGAAGGATTGATGTGTGTGTCCTGGATTTAACTCCTGTGTTTGTTTTACTGTCAGGGAATTATTGTAACGTGTGTGTGTGAAGAACTGATGAGGTCTCGAGGACGAGTCGGGTCATCTGAGGTGTTTTTAGTTCCAAAGGAAAGTAAGCAGCAGTCTCATTCTGACATATTTATCGATGACTGTAAATAAAGCGAGGGTTTGATTACAGGGATGTATCATGCGAGTATTCATGACCTGAACACCAAAGACAGATTAAAGAAAAAAAAGAGGCCTGAAACTCATTAGAAAGAGATTTACAGTATAAACTCGAAGAGACTGTACGCTTTTGCTTTGAACGTCTGTGACTAAGAGCTGAAACTGTTCACAATTGGGCGCAAAATCCGTGAAAAGGCGATCTGAGAGCGTTTAGAAAGGAAACAATCAGACTGGTCAGAGGTAAAAAATGTGCACAGCGGTTTATTTCAGCCTCTTTATGTTACAGAAAAGGTTAAAACCGTTAATCATGGCGAAATATAGATGATAGAAGTGCATTTCTGTGGCTTTAGGACACTTGTTGAATTACCAGGTCATATCTCTTTCCACAAGTTGGTTAGCAGTTAAAATATCTTCTGTTTGTTTGTTCTGGGTGTTTAAAAAAGACTTAACCAAATACAATATGTTAACAAGCGAAAGAGCAACAGGTTGACGCGATAATGGCCGAGTTCAAACACTCAATAAACTGACCACAGCTCTCACCAGCGAGGAAAATTCTTGGTAGATATTTACGAGTTTGCACAGAGGTGATAATTGTACGGAAGGAAAGAAGGAACGGCAAATAAAGCTGGTGTAACACAAAGTTTACGAGAGGGTCGTCAGGAATATTTGTGAAGTTTTACCGGCAACAATACAAGAACCGATCAATAGAACAGGAGCAGGATTGATCGGTTTTGTTGCTCTTTTCCACACAGAGAGCGATCTGGTCTTGGAGTCCCCCTGCTGATGTGTGGCTTCACACAACATGACACGCCGAGCCAAAATCAACCTCCAGACCGCCGCTGTGGTAAAATAAAGACGAGAATGTAGAAACTGACGAGGTTTTCAGGAGCTGCTGTTGCCTTTCAAGATCGAGTACGAGTCTTTTAGCTAAAATAACGCGAGACGTGCGCTGACGTAAAGGTCAGACGGGTCGAGATGGTTTATTTAGTGCGAGAAAAAGCTGCTGCTGTTTTTAATTTTTTGCATTAAAAGCATTTAAAGAAACTGTCAGTGCGGAAAAATGCTTTAAATCCAACTTCCAAAAGGCAAAATCCGGCCAGAATTGTGTTCTTGAGTCGTGAAACTCGTTTCAGATGTTTACATTTCAGAAGAATACAACAGAATGAAAACCAGGTTGTTTCATGACGCCGTTTCATTTTAATCCACTCAAATTTCGGAGTCTCGCATTTATTAGATGATTATCTGCAGCTCTGATTTGTGTAACAAAGAGAAAAGAGGCCCGTGGTGTGTGAGCAGCTGACAGGATCTCTGGATGCAGATTAAAGACACAAGGCACCGACCAGGCTCCAAAAACTACAATGAGTAACGCTGAAGTCTCCGATCAGTGCTCGTGTGTGACCGTCTCTGCGTGTGTGTGCGCGTCTGTGTGTGGCACAGAGGGCGAGAAGAAAAGAGAAAGTCCTGCAGGAGGATTAGGCTCCATTCGGGGTGGCTTTTCAGGACTCCTGGCGGGTGTACGATCTAATCTGGACACGCTGCATCTGGGCTCCGCGAGGTATGGCTTACTGTAACAAAGGACCGGCTAATGAGGGCCGGGGAACAGACTGCGCGCCCACACCACTGCACACCCATAATGCCCCGCTTCATTCGGGCCCTCAGGGGGGGAACCTGAGGGGAGCGAAGCCCACAATCGACGACCCTGGGGAGGTAGCAGGCCGATCGGGCAGATACAGGGGCGGATTGATCTTGTTTCAGGCCCAGATAAGTGCCTCAATGTGAGCGTGGGAGGCAATAATGGAGTCAGGTAGTAAATGTGAGGGCCTGTAATATAATTTAACCACGCTATCATCTGCCAATACAACGAGAGGAGGGGAAGGTGAACGGAAACTGAGCCAAGCTTTCTTCGCTGAAGGGCAGGAGAGAAACTGAGGCTGTAAAGGAGGAAAAAAAGGGGGTGAGAGAGCTGTTTGCACCTGGGAGTCTGATAAACAGCCAAAAAAAAAAGCCATGAAAGAAGCTGTATGTTTGAGGGATAAAGGAAACAAAATGCAGAGGAGACTCAAAAGAAATCCAAAGTTTTCATGATATATTAGAACTTCTCGTAAATATCTTTTGGATGATTTAGTGACGGGCCTGTGAAACAATGTCCCTGTGATGAACCCACTTTGGATTATTGGTCAAATCTGCGGCTCCCCGTGGCTTTAAGAAGCTTAATAGTGACACTCAACTCATTGTCTGGCTGTCTGGCCTAAAATCTCACCCTAACTGCTCTTATAATGTCGTTCCAGGCCAGAACAAGCAGCCTAAGCCTCTCTGGACACCACAGTCGAAACACTACACTGTTAGCTTATACAATTAGTGGAGCATTTAGCAGCAAATGAGGCAGACTGAGGTGGTGGAGACCAAAACAGAGTTAAAAGAGAGTGACTGTTTACATTTCAAGACTTGCAAGTGACTCCTGGTTTAATGTATTTGCAAAATTATAGTTTTTTTTTCCCCTTAAAGTAATTTTGGAAAAAGTGCGATGATGAGGAAAGCTTCCTAAAGTTACTACTACTTCCTGAAGTAAGACAAAAACAGTTAAGCTTAAGTAGTAAGGGCCTGTGTCCACTACATGCAGTTTTTTTTCCCCTTAATGTACTTTTGGGAAAAGTGAAATCGTCTGAAAATAAGGGTTTAGAAATTTAGCGTCAATATTGTTACAACAGACACTGCAATTTATGAGAAAAACTCCTCAAAGTTACTCAAAGACAAAAACAGTCAAGAGTAAGAGGTGAGGGCCTGTGTCCACTTGATGCAGTTTTTAATTTACCCTTAATGCACTTTTGTAAAGAGTGCAATCATTTAAAAATCAGGGTTTAGAAATTTAGCGTCAATATTGTTACAACAGACACTGCAACTTTTGTGGAAAGCTCCTCAAAGTCACTCAAAGACAAAAACAGTCAAGAGTAAGAGGTAAGGGCCTTTGTCCACTAGATGCAGTTTTTTTCCCCTTGGTGTACTTTTGGAAAACGTGCAATAATCTAAAAGTCATGGATTAGAAATTAAGCATTAATAATTTTTGCAACAGACACTGCAACTTATGATGAAAGCTAAGAGTAAGAAGTAAGGGCCTGTGTCCACTGGATGCAGTTTTTTGCACTGACAGCCCAGGTGCTCAGTTTTATAGCTCTTTCACAATTGTCACTCAACCAAAGTCCTTCTCAGTGATAGTCAAGTTTGTTTTTTCAGATCATCTCTGTTAAGTTTGCCGATCTTTTGACTTTTCATGTTCTGTAAACGCTCTGTGTAAATAGTCCTTAACTGCACTTGAATCCAGCTTCTGACATGCAGCATTGCAGGAGAAGGGTTGTTCTACATGCTGAAAGTGCCATCCTAGTTCATGAACTGACAAATATACAGGCACAAAAATCACAATCAATACACTCCTGGGGAAAATCTAAATTTCCCCTGAACAGCAGAAAAGATTTTCCAGAAGTGTTAATGTGAAAGTCCCAGAACAATACCATGGCTGTCTTTTCTCATGCATGCTTTTGTTGTGAGAAGGAAAGTTGGCACCCGCTCTCCTTTCATTTTAAGAAAGTAGCCAAATCAAACATAAGCCATGACGCAACAACTCTGACAAGTTTAACTCTGAGTGAGTAATACCCAGTCAGATTTATGAGCCCATGCATCTCCTCTCTTCCACTGGCAAAAATAAATATCAAAATCACACTTTGTTATGAAGACCATCTGTGCAGAGCTGAGAGGAAACACTCAGCAGCACCAAGAGTCCAGGAGCAGCAGAAATTCAGGGGATTTCCTTCGAGATGAAGGAGCTGTGGCTGCAGAAAGGAGAGGTTTTCGGGGTTGTACTTTCACCCAAAAACTAACCAGGAAGACAAAAGCTTGAAGCCCACAGGGGGGTTCACATGAGCTCAGCGTATTAGTGAGGCTCCCCAGTGAAGGAGCCCTGCTTGATCTGGGCGATTGTCTGCAGAGGTCCCTTGACACTCCCAGACAAACGCCCGTGCCAATCAAGCATTCAGTCGCCGGCTCATTCACTCCTCAGCAGCTGTTCTCAGACGGCGAAAAAAAAGAAGCAAATAGGTTTCTGATGACAGCCGAACCCGAACAACTCCTGAATTAAAAAAAAAAAAAACCTCTCTGTCGATGGTTAATAACTGCACCTCCTCCTCTCTTCCCTCAGGGACACAAACCCGGTTCAGAGGAGGTGAGATGAGTGTGAGTTTCAGACCGGATCAGGAAGCGCTAATGAAGACACAGCAGAGTCAGACAAACCTTATATGTGAGGTCAGTATCAGGGGTCAACGTACAATTACAGACCTGCCTTTAAGATCCTCTATCAGCATAATTCATCCAAACAGTGTAAAATATGGTTCACATTGTTGACACCATACAAGACTTAATCTTATATCCTGGTGCGCCTTCTATTACAGGTTTTACGGTAACAGTTATGTTTCCCACTTGATCAAAAACGAAACGATTAACGATAAAAAAACAAAGGTTAGTTATGCCTTTAAATAATATTTAAACTCGTTAAAGCTCTTAATTAAAAGTCAGGGCTCGACAATGCAACTGTCACCCGCATTTGCGACTAAAAGTAGATGTGTGCGAATTGTAAAATGGATCTCGGGGCACATGTGAGCATAAAAAAATCAGCCGAGGCAACAAATGCTTTTCTATGTAAATACCGTGGTGAAGTTATTTAGGTTGGATATTTGACGAACATTCACTGCGGATCTACCGGTGTCTTCTCACTCTCCATAACCAGGAATAGCGACAGTAGCGCGGTTAAATCTACTAAGGGACCGTCAATAAATTACCAGTTGATGTTCTCAAAAAAGGCTGTTTTCCTTCAATAGCTTCCATATCATGTGACCAATTGGCCTAAAATTGATTTCAATTAATAGTACTAAGGTCGGACAATAAGACAAACCTCTTTATTTCCCGAATTTGTCCTCTAAAAATGTTTTCCGTTAAATTTAAAGGCAAATTTTAAACATTTTCTCCAATAGCTTCCATGTCATGTGACCAACAGACCTAAAATTGCTTTCAAATAATAGTTTTATGTTGACCAATAAGACAAACATTATTTGATCAATTGTCATTGTGCCCCTAAAGTTCTTTGTGTGCTCCTTGTGAAAAAATTTAGAGTCAATCCCTGACAGTTTTCCTTATTCCGTGTGTAAACTGTTGTTGACGGTTAATAATAACTCACATCTAATCCACAACTTCTGCCATGTGCTATTTTTAATGAACGCAGCACACCCACCACTTTGTGATGAATTAACTCAGTGTAAAGGACACAGTGTATTTATATCCGGCTTGTTTTTAGCGGCCGTCTCAGCTGCAGCAGCAGTAGCAGGTGTTGCGTGAGTGACCAGGGATTAACCTGAGAGAGCGGTCTTCATGAATGGTTCGGATTTAACACGTCAGACACAGAGCTTATGTGTTAACGTGATTCCAGAGGCTGAAAAAATCATGAGTCAAGCTGGACACCCCCACCCATAAAACGGCGTGATTCCATCCAGACCCCACCCTGCACCGTCAACCGCCTGGGTCTGGAAAATTTACATAAACTTCATCAATCTGACGCTGAAACAAACATCTGATTCAAAGACGAGGAGCTGCCAGAATAGGACGTATAGACGAACCTGTCCACCCAGAATGTAAACCGAATCGCTCAAGCTTTCCAGGCGTCTGAAAGAATCCTTTGAGAACGTGTGACACTGTCGTTAGCCAAAGCGTGCTCCATAAAGAGCCCATATAGCAGCCGTGTAAAATGATCTCGGAATTCCCTCTGAGGCTGAGGTTTGAGGTCGGACCGCTGCAGACTCAGAGAGGGAGGCTGGAGAGGTGGAGGGTCCAGCCACTCCAGACACGCGCTTGACGGGTGAATAATGTCCCTATAATGGATGACGGCACATGTGGAAAGAGAACAGATAACACTCTGCGTAATGACATCTCATTTATTAAGACGTTTGTTCGTTGAAATGGGGGTAAACCAGACTGGATTTAAAAGGATGTCTGTTATGCATTGATGGGGACATTTACAGTAATGATATAAAAAATACATTATGACCGCATTATCTCCTGTGATTATATCCTCTAAAAAGTGGATTAAAACTGAGTGAGATTACAGAGGTTAGTGGGACAGTTTTACATGTAAGGATATCACATACAAAGCACACACTCCTAATTTAATCTATAGAGATTTATCTCGACAACAAAGCCTGTTTGAGCTCAAACAAAGGACTATCTAATACCACACTGGACCCGTTTCTCCAAAAATACTGGTGTGGAATTTGTACACAGAGTATAGAGAGAGAGAGATGGTGAGATTTATTAGGCTGAAATATAAGGTTGACCATTTTCTCAATCCCAACTACGCGGGGGCGCTGTCATGGAGTCAGGCGTAGTAAATTTTGAGTTTTTCGGGTCGGGTCGAGTGTTTTTTTACACACTTTTAACTCAGTTAGTCCACGCAAAAGAAACTCAAAACTTCCATACAAAACTGCAGACATCTAAAGGATTTTATAAACTTCCCTGGACAGTGCCGGACAGCCCCCAAAAAAGAGGACATGTCCAGGTTAAAGAGGATGTATGGTCACCCTAGTAATATGTAATAGAAACTTTGCAAAAAGTAAACACCCTGGGGTACCGCCTGCAACCACTAGGTGTTACATCCTCCCCTGGGTGTCAGCGATGGCAGCAGTGTCCCGTACATGTTTACATTTTACAGTCATGTGACACACGGATACAGACGCTGCAGGAGAACATTATGATGTGACTATTGGGCATGCACATGTAATAAAAGACTAAACTGGATTATTTTAAGTCTGGACCGTGTTTCACATCTATTAAAGACCATAAAAATAAACCTTATCTGGTCTACAGAACAACTAAAACATCTCCGACCTCATCCTCTCAGGAAACACCAAACACGTCCTCTCCTGTGTCCTGCGCAGCTATTCTGGTCGACTGGTGAAATATTCACACACAAGGTCATTTAAAATTCATAAGCGGCTGCGGAGATGCTACCAAACTCTAAAAATACTCCTCACAGCGTAATGGAGGATGAAATATTCATCTTGATATGAACTCTTTTTCCATGTCTCGCCTTGTCATGTTTACATTTCTCACGTGTAGCAGCGTCTGCAGCGTGTCGACCTGCTGTTCAACACTGCAGACCAAACCGCAGCTGTTATTACTTTGTAAGTCATTTTAACTCATCCTGCAAGAAAGAGGGCGAAGATTCGGCACGCAGGCGAGATTTTCAGCCTTTTTAATTCAACTTAAAAAAAAAAGTTGGATTTATTGCCTTAAAAGTTCATCAGAAATTGATGTCTGTTTCAACTTTTTGTAGATTTCAGATCAAAAGTAAGAGAGTTCCCCAGTGTGAGTATTTGTTTGTTTGATTTTGATGTTTGTAGGACGCCACACGACGCCTGGCGAGCTCTAGTTTTATGGATGTGCTGCTTTTCATCCGTTTCTCAAACATGCATCGATTCTGTAACGCATTTTATTCAGTCATACTAATGCTATTACGTTTTAGTAAAGGCATTCAGTGGACTGTAACAGATTTGGTACGGGACAGATCTGGTATTGGTTATAAAGAGAGCACAGTGGAGCCAACACTGATGAGGGCTGAGGGACACGCCCTTTAAATAACACACACACACACACACTCACGCAGGCATACACAGAGCCTGAGGCTGACCAAGAGCTGTAAATTATACTGCTATTATGATCGAGAAAGAAGAGGAGGAGGGCGAGGAGAGAAATGAGAGAAACAGACAGAAAAAGAAAAGGACGCCATCGTGAAAAAGTGAGTCATCGTGGATGCCCGCCGCCTCTCAGAGGAACGATGATCCTCGAAAAACTCTGTGGTGCTTTCCTCTGTGCGCACATGACCTGAGCTGAGTACATACAGCGCTGTAGGTCTGTCCTCCTCCTGCCAGCATGGGCGTGTCCACCCTAACCCCTCCCCCCTCTGGCAGCAACACTTTCTGAGTTTTGCCGCAGTCGCTTCATTAATTAAAAACGTCCACATGCACGCCTTTAAACGTCGTGCTGCAAATCAACAAATGGACCACAGGGACGTTTCGATTTTAAGACTCTGCGAGGCCACGTTTATCACGTTAGCTTTAATGCTGACCCGTCTTCACGAAGAGTCGAAGAGGAAGGCAACGCCAGCGGTCGACAAAGTGATGACGGCTGCAAATGTCAACCTTTTACACGCCTTTCAATAACATTAACGGCGGATATCTTGATAGTGGCGCCCTGACTGATAGGCAGATTCATTTTCTGAGACCTGTGGAAACCTCACACTTTCATTCTGCTTCATTGAATAGAAAGTACCGACATGTCAGTTGGATGTTTGGTGTTGCTGCAGGGAGAGGCGTTCCCCCCTGAGCTCATTTGGCAGCGTCTCAGAGAGGATGCTGGTCTGATTTATGACCCGGGTTATTCTGTGGATCAGCGCGACTGTAATCAGAGAGGTTATTTTTTACAACTCGTCTGAGCTGCTGTCTGCTGTCAGCTGTTCCTTCCCGCTGAAGGATTCTGGGCCTGGGTCTTATCGTTTGGGGGATAGAGAACTGAGAATACAAAGAGCTGTGGGCCAGTGTCCTCAGGAAAAAAGGGTCAAGGAGGGCAGTGAGTGAGATAAGAGTATGAATTTAGTGTGAACAGAGAAAGAAGATAATCGGTGTGCCTCAAGGGATGACTGACTGAGGTCTGAGATGGTTAGGACGTAGCGTAGCTGTCGCTAACGTCAGCCAGGGCTGCTGTTCAGGGTGGGGTTGAAGAGAGTTCATGTGACCTGCTGCAGACAAACAGACACACACAGACAGACAGAAGTGGGATTTAGTCAGGGCGGGGCAGGTGTGACCAAACAGTAACGTCCTGTCTTAGCAGAGGAGAGAAGAATGTCGTCTTTCAGCTGAGCGCCGACGTCACTCGGTGGAGGAAAAGTTCTGGGGTTTCATGCCGTTTGAAGTCTGTTAACAAGGAGCCAGACAGATGTGATGCACTGACAGACGTGTTACATCCTCCCCCTGTCTACTTTGGTTCAGAGGGGCCGGTCAGGCTGATATCAAACTGCATCAAAGCGTTCTTTCAGAGCTGTTTACTCAAGCAGCATCTACCTCAGCCGCCACAACAGGCCCCGCTCTTTTTAAGCCCGCTCACCGCATGTCTGTCCAACAAAACCCAGTTATGTAATGAGCGCCTCGGCCAGATGAAGCGGGGAAAAGACAGTTTAACTCTCAACCTCGCTCTCCCCGCAGCGTGGAGCAGATCGGCCATTATTCACTGGAATGTTTTCCTCCCATGTTTGTCCTGGGGGGGCCGAGACCCTGAAGCCGCAGAGCTGACAAATCTCCGTGTCAGCATGTGTATGCCTCTATTTTTCTTAATCTTTGGGTAATTAATGAGTAACACTTGAGAGGAAACGCTTTATAATACGTGTTTTAGTTTTCCTGGCACACACACCCTTCACTGAACCACTTCAGGGTCAAAAGAGGAGTCATTCAGGCAGACACTGAAGGCTGTTTGTCATTTCTGCAGACTTGGGCTCCGTACTTTGTTTATACTCTTGTTTTAATGTGGCACACTTACTCTACAAGGGATCAATGTTTGTGACGGCAGCAGCTTCAGCCCTGGTGCTCCCTTTGTTCCTCTGTGTGACTAACACACAACTGATCTTTCTGCTCGTGTTAGAAAAGTTGGATTTCTAAACAAATGCAAACAAAATGCCAGATAAGTCTGGCGATATTTTTATCATATGGCGTACCTTTGGTGAAAGACTGCCGAGCTTTTTTGTCTGAGAGGAGCTGCTGCAACTTTAGTTTTTGGTGCAGCAGGTGCGTGACGCATCTTTTGGCTCTAATAGTAGAGCTTGGTGTGTTTCATCTTTAGATGGTGGAAGAGGTTGATGGTGTTTCCACCTCCAGCAACAACAGCCACACGACACTCTTTGAATAGTTTTGTTTTTTGATCATTGTCGGATTTTCTAAATCCAAAGAATCTCCAGACAACCGATGTCGCGACTCGCGCCACTTATCTCCACGTCCGCCATGACCACCACCTGTGAAGCTGTTTCTTCTTCGTTGAAACTACGTCAAACAGTCTGCTGGACATGCTGGTGATTATAAGGGAGCGCGCCCAAACCTGACCAATCAAACGGAGCGAACAAACCCTGCACGACATGCTGGTGAGTACGGATCGCACCCTAACGGACGCGCTCTGGCTTTCCTGTTAGCAAGCGCAGACAACTACACACTGACTCAGTGAGATGCAGCACCATCTTCTCTCTCTCCGGTATAAACGGTACAGCAAAATTTCTACCGGTAGACACTTTTATACCGTCATACCGTCCAACACTATAAACAATCAATGTGAAAGATGAGTACAGTGGAAACGCTGTTCTGCTCTTAAAGAGACAGAACACAAAGGGCTAACTGCAAAATGTGTCTTTTGGCTTCACTCTCTGATCGGAGTCCCCAAATAGATGAAGTGTCACAGCATTATTAAATAACAACACATAAGTCATTCTCCAATAGTTACAGTCAAGTTACAGCAGAGACAACGTGAATTTTAAGTGTTTTTAGATATAATAAAACTTTCATAAGTTCGAAACAGGCCCGACTGTTTCTCAGCTGGATCCTATTACCTCAGGTGTCAAACATCAGGGGCAGCCAAAAACTACACCGCAGTCAAACTTCTGGACTTCAGTTTCTGGTCTTTGTTTTTGCAGACTGAACCGGTTCAAAGCATAAAACAGCGCCGATGTTAATGTGACTTAAATGGCTCATTCAGGAAATTTGTAGCAGGAATGATAAGAACTTCACTCGCAGGATATCTTGTAAAAGAGACGTCTTTAAAAGTTACCGACACTAAAAACTGTTAAATATTTGAATAAAACTGATCAATTTTCTGATGTCTGTCCGCCAGACATTTTCCGTCACGCCTCATTTCCCAGGACTAATTTAAAACGAGCGAGTGCTGCTTTCTTTATACTTTCCTCTCATGGTGACCTTAGAGCGTGTCCGAGGCTGAATTAATTAGGAAAAATGGGCAGAAAAGACTCCGATATGAACAAATCAGGATCAACTTATCACACAGAAAGCAGAGAAATGTTATTTAAAGACAACCAGAGCATAAAGTCGACACTTCCTGCTGTCACGATAACCACCAATGAGCTTTACGAACTTCCTGATTCAATTTAAAAGAAACTGATCAGACATCTATTAACTTTGTTTTCTACACTTAAGAGCTCACATAGTTCCTGTTGCACAAGACAGTCCTCATGACTGTGCACATCTTTAGGGCAACAGCTTAAGCACTATAAATGCCATCGCTATGCAGACAAACCAAAGGAGAGACAGAGAAACATCAGACTGAGAGTTTGTATCTCAAAAAAAAAGCTGGAAACAACATTTCAAACATCAACATCCTTCATTTTTAAAATAACTTCAGGGAACGACATGAAATATTTAAATTATTTGTTTTTGGTAGCTTGTAGTCGTCATTTATAATAAAAGACCACATGCAGCGTGTGCAAACGATGCAAAATATACAAAAGAATAACTTATTATGATCTCCAAACAAAGAGATATTAATAAACACAAACAAACCAATAAAAGTAGTTCTGGTAATACAGGGATTCTTCCACATAAAAACAGACAGACAGCTGGAGTTTCACTACAAAGGGATAATGTATAGTGAGCGGGTTGTTATAGATTTAAAAGCCAACAGAGGCTAAGGAGGCAAAGACGTGCATTTTTACCACAGTGTCAACAGAGGTGAAATGTGGACTCAAGGGGTGGTATCAAGTTTTTCATGGGGACAGTTTTGCCTGACAGCTGCTCTAGAGTTTGGACCAATCAGAATCCCTTATTTACCAAAGCCATGGTACAAATAGATAGACTGATTTGGTAGAGAGATGCCTGAAGCAACTGCAATTTTGGCCCCTTATGATCAGAGCGTAGTTGAGACCACTCCCCAAAAACAGCTCTTTAACAATATGAAACAAGATTTGGGAGCAACGGCAGCAAGAGCGGAAAGAGGAGCAGGAAGAGGCAGGTGTGTGCGTATCCAGGTGTGGGACAGAATTAGCACAAAGAGAAAGAGACTGTAACGATCTTGAGCATTTACAGGCACTTCAATGTGGAGACACGTTAAAATACACGCCTAAAGCCGCGTTCAGACCAAACGCGACCTGACGCGACCTGACGACGGCTCCCAATTCAAAGTCTATGGCCAGCCGCGACCTGACGCGACTTGGCGACCGCCGGCTGCCTGCGACGCGACCTGACGCGACCTAGCGACCGGTCGCCAAGGCGCGTCCCCGAGGTCGCGTCGCCAAGGTCGCAGGACGCCAAGTCGCGTCGCTCCCAAAGTTCAAATATTTGAACTTTGGGAGCGACTCCATGCCGCGACAGCCAATCAGGGCTCTGCTGACGTCAACAAACCGGCGAAACAAGGAAGAGGAGAAGAAGAATCACAATGGAGGAGCAGTTAATCACATCCGTTAGCTACCACACGGTGCTACACGACGTGGGTTGCGGGCTGTACCGGGGCCGCAATGCCAAAGAAGAAGCATGGGGGAAGGTGGCCCGTGATGTCGGGCTTTCTGGTGAGCTTGTTTGTTTAATTATTTATTTCAGTGAGCGGACTGTTTTATGAAAACATAGCTAACTGCCCCTGCTTGCTAGGCTACATGTTTCAACGTATGTGTGTGTGTCTTTGCAGTGGATGTGTGCCGCAAGCGGTTGAAGGGGCTTAGGGACAGACAGATAGACAGGCGCTCCGAAGCTGAGATGGAGCGCCTGTATTTCGTGTCCAGGCGGGAGATGCTGCTTCCCACTCGGGCGAGGAGGTCCTCGAACTGCGCCGTCGACACACGGAAATACCGCTGGAGGCGGCCGTCGTCCAGGCGGAGTTCCTGGAGCAAGCGGTGAAAGTCACCCAGCTCCGTCCTCCTCCGGATGGTTTCATGCACCCATAAACGCCGGCGGCGTCTACTGCGGATGTACAGATATGCGGCAGCACTGATGAACTGAAAACTGAGCTAGTGACATGGATGATGTCACCGGCGACCAGCCGCGACCTGCGACTGCAGCTTTGGACCCGGTGTGAACACACCAGAGCACCCCGCGACGCGACGTGACCGACCAAAGCGACGCGACGCGACCTGGTTGCGTTTGGTCTGAACGCGGCTTCAGTCTTGGTGTGATAAAGGACTGACTAATTCGTTAACCCTGCAGCCTGTGATCAAATTGAAGCCGTATTTATCCAGACCTGACATTTACATACATGACATCCAAGTGCTACAACACAGAACATGCACTGTCTGAACTTTGTTTAATTATGACTCAGCAGAGATCGTTTGCTCTGGGATGTGGACGAGCTTACAGTGAGACCGAAAGAGAAAAAGCTGCTGATAGTTCCACGAGCCCAGATTGAGGACCAGATGGCTTCACCAGCAGACTCCACTGACTGGCACTTGCTAATGTGGGCGGGTAGAGGGCGGAGGGGCGGGAGCGTGTTTGTGTGTGCGTGTAGAACTGAAAAAGAAGACTGTGATAGTAGCAGAGCTGAGCAACTGATTAAGACTTCAATCTGTGAAAGAAGATGTTTTTACTCCAACTAGACAGAGTCGGTGTGAACAAGTAAAGGTGAGGTTTGAAGGTGAAGGCTACATGTTAAAAGTCATGAGTGAGTAACAGCAGATGAAGCACTTTGGAGACGAGGATGAATGAAGCTGCTCCCTCTTAATGTGAGCGCTGTTGCACTGACTCAGTCCAGGTGTGAGCGAGAAAGAGGGAAAATCTGCAGGCTCAGCAAACATCCGTTTTATTTCAGAAACCTGTAACCATTTTGCTACTGCTCGTGCAGCCTGGCAAAGACGAGAAGACATGAATCACCGACTCAAAGCAGAGTTATGACTTCTTATTTTGCGCCTGGTTTTCATTGACAACAGACACGACTCTCCTCTGTGTCTTTAAATGTAACCGCCTGTAAAAGTTTCGTACTCGACAGTAAAAAAGTATCTTCTCTTTAATCTATTCCACTTCCCTGCAAATCAAAAGGTAACAAAAAAAGTCCCTGTGGTAGATCGAAGATTGTCTTTGAAGAGGCCATTAACTCGCAGAGTGAAAGGACTCGGGGTTGATGCAACGAGTCGTGATGAGCTGGCAAGCGGAGAGAAAGTGTAAGGAGGCAAAGAGAGATAATAGCAAGGTTAGCTAAATCCAGAGCTCATTAGTTCATGCACTCTGCCAGGCTAATTTGGCCGGGATAAATCGGGAATGCAGACGAGAGCGCTTGTGAATGAATGACAGCTTGGCAGCGGTTCAGTCACAGACAGTAGCAGCCATCAATGGATGCCCAGTGTCTCGTTTCCAGGTAAAACCACTCTTAATCCTTTTAGGAGAGCTGAGATCAGCTGCTAAACTGAGCAGACCTCACTCAGTCAATCCCATTGACAGGAATGTTCCAACATGGAGTCAGGAATAGTGGCGGCAGTCACTCTGTACCCCTGTCCTGCTGAACAAGAGACTCAGGGATAAACTACAAAACCGAATGAGGCGAAATCCTCCAAGTTCAACAACACGAGAAACTGCTTTATCCTATCAAGTGATCATTTCGGTGCCAGAACTCACCAGATCAGGTTCTCACGAGGACCAAAACTGTGACTGACTGATTCAGTCTCTGCTCAATTAGCCCGGCAAAGTGCTTAACAAATGAGCTCTGTTCACCCTCTGTAAACATTTATGTGTCTCCTTGCACTTTCCCTCTGCTAATAGCGATTTAATCATCGCTTATTCCTCCGTCAACAATCCCCAGCTCTCTCGCCAATGCCACTTGGCAGTTTTATGACCACTTATTATGGCAATTTGGAAGTTCCTCTCTTGTTCTTGCATCAAACAGACCATCATTTGGCAGCCGGCGATGCCAACATTTTGCACACAATATATTCTCAGCGATGGGAACAGGAACCTATCAGCTGGAGACTCGCTTTGAGGAACAGCTCAGTGCACATTCCTCTCCAGACGTTTCCTGCAGTGCGGATGTGTTGTGACCTTCACCCAGGGTGTGCGCCCCTGCGAGTATCAACTCAAACTGTCCTGCGCTGAGAATGAGGCGACGTCAGCCCCCTGTAATGTGAGACCCTAAGCAGAGGGAGAGGGTGACGAAGGGGGGGAGAGGAAAGGGGAGATTAGTAGTACAGTACCCAGGTAACAGTCGTAAACACTGTCAAAGCAAGACTGAACGAGGGGCGAATCAAAGCACGAGACTGTATAATGACACGCTGACAAAGACCAGCTATGATTGTAGTTTAACAACTGAGAGGATTAAATTACTCTGAGTGTTTATGAGCCTGGAGCCTGGTGTTCAAACGGCTCTAATGCAGGAAAGAAAGTGAATACCACAGCTGCCAACAGAACTCCTGCCATTATGGACCAGCTCTGTGGGAGTGATCGGACTTTCACGTCAACATTTCTTCCTTGTTGTTTACCCCATCACACAGCAAATAATCTAAACCTAAATATAAATATACACAGCTGTCGAGCAAAACTAACTGTAATGTAACAAAGTCCAACTGTCAGCTCATCTTTCTGCATCGCACCCGCCATGGTGTCCCACGGTTTGTCAAACCAGCAGGCGAACAACTTTGCACCACCTCTTCAGGTTACCCATAGCAGACAAGGCACAACAGGGGCTCTGGTTCAGAACTACCCCCCTAAAATAAACTTAAAATATTGTTCTTAGGGCAGTAATCAACCAAAGATATTCTTGGTCGACTAAAACCCTGAAATTTTCAACCAATGTCAACTAATCGAGGGAGGTTCCGACTCTGATGGCATACCCATCTGCAGCTGGGGATGACGCAGCTTCGGCGGGGCGTGGCTCGGCAGGTGAAAATATACTGATATCAGCACAATAAAAACGTACGGATGTCAAAGTAACATGAACGCTCTTGAATGACCTGGATGAATAAAAATCTACAAGGACAGACAATCTTCCTGTCTCCAGCCGCTCTCCAGTGGGTTGGGTGAATCCAACATGGTGAAAACAAGGGGGGGTGTTCTGAGACAGGCTGTTACCAGGCTCTGAACGCACTCCCGTTAGCACTTGGTATATTCCTCCTGATGAAATTAACCATAGACTGTAAATTGACACGAAAATGTCGAGTCCACCAATCAGAATTTTGGTCAACTCAGCACGTATCGACCAGTCGACTAGGACTTTACTGCCCTGATAGGTTTAATCTTCTTTTTAAAGCTGGTGTCATCTGGAGTGAAATCTTTACATTTTAACTACATTTTTAAAACCATTTTTAAACATCTTTTTTTGTTTCTATTAAAACGTAGCAGCCACCTTACACCTTCAATACCACATGCTTAAAAAACAATACTATCTCTGTTATTTTTAAGTATGAAAAATATTCAAAGTATTTAAATTTTTCCTCGTACTGTATTCAAGTTTAACATTCTTGAGGCTTGCTAAAAACAATTCGAGCTCATCTACTTCCTCTAACGCTCTCTGATGGTTCAAACAAAACAGATTCACTACAAATTCTGTACATATTTGGTCCCACAACCACAAGTCTAATATCAAGTCATTTTAAACCCAGTGAACTCGAATCCACAAACCTGAGAGGGAAGAAAACTCTAAATTGCAACGTACACCTACATCTTTCCTCAGACTGTAAAAACACATCCTGCAAAGACACTGTCCAAAAGCACACAGTGCTCTTTTCAAAACATTTGGAGCATGCAGTCTGATGATGGAAAATGTTAGCTAGTAAAAACGCTGGAAAAGTGAGAGGAGCCTCAGAGAAGCATGCGCCCAAAACAGCAGAGCCAGTGTAGCTCTCGCTGTCCAGTACGTGTCTCCGAGGAGGGTGACGCAACACAGGACGGGAGGGGATGTTGAAGGATGGAGGAGAAGGGGGCACAAATATGTTGACTATTACAAGCTCTAGCTCCCCCCCCCTCCCACTCCAGCACGTCCGCGGCAGACCCACCCAACGCTGAGGCCCATCTGGAGTGCCTCGTGACCCGGCTGATTAAAAGCAGTTGGGGCTGTCGGTGAGATACGGCCAGAGGAATGCTGAGACTGTGGAAAGGCCCTGAATAAGAGCGTCTGGGAGGTGTGTTCATTTCTGCAATGTGGATGCGATACTCACGCTGCTGCTGCTGCTGGTGTGCGCACGCATCCATTTGTGGCGCTTCTATCACATGTGTGTTTGCAGCCACATGTCCATTAGTGCGAGTCATTAGGAATCAATCAAATCAGAGGAGAAAAAGCCCTGGAGCTCGGCTGATTGATGCTCCCGCTGGGACTGATGAGATGAATGGATGGGAGCTTTTCTGCACCTGAATCACAGCTCTTTACCCAACTATTTATTGACCCCATTAGCCTCTACAGACAATACAGATACAGCGCTTAGGGTTATAGCCATCAACCTCCACAGTAACCACAACTAGTGGGAGCTGAAACATCTCTCCCTGGCTCTGGTACCCACCTGCGCTTCATTAACCTCGAACCTGGCAAACCTGGCGCTCTGCTGTCTCCGCTCCCAAACCAGAAGGCATTTACTGTACGCACCCGCTGCGCAGCATCACCCTCGTCCAGCGGAGGTCCAAATGGAAACCAGGCCGAGAGAGTCTCATCGCTGCTGATGGAGCGTGATACAAAAGCACACGGTTGATCTTTACTGCTCTCGTCTCGATAGGGGATCCTCGGCGCGGTTAATGTCGAGCTTAACATGTGTTTTACTGCTTAATTGAATAATGAAGCGATGAGAGAGGAGGAAAAACCACACGAACCAGTACTGCAGCAAAAGTCTGCCAGAGGAGGATTGTGCGGTGAAGGCCGAATACCTTGGTTTTAAAGCGGCCTTTTTTATAAGCCCTGCGGCTGGATGTCTGTCAGAGACACTTACAGTATCTTCTGCACATGCCAAAACCCAATCCTAGCCATCCTCCCTCCTCTTGTCAAACTCTATCCATCAATGAGATCCAAGAGAAAGTGTTTGTGGTGTAGCATCATGTCGCTTAATTAAATCCATGCTTTATAATTTCATTTGGCTGATCGAAGCCGATTCAAGCCATGTCAACTGGCACATACTCCAGAGGAGGCTTTTCATGGTCCATCTGGCTGCAGGTTTTCTTCCCGTAACTCTTCAGCTGTTCTGGACATTGTGAAGCATTTTCCACTTCATTTGTATTCTGTGTTGAATAGAGGTGCATGACAGCATTAAAAACAGACATGACTCTGTAGTGGAAGCCACTGCATGAACTCAGAATCGCTTTTTAAAGACCACTGTTTTTAAGCTGAGTTTGTTGCTGTATGCACAAAGGAGGGTTAAAATAGTAGACACCAGTATTTGTGATGGTGTAGAGACACATGAGTGTCTATTAAAGGTAGGGTTGGTAATCTGGTTTAGATAGACTTCTTGTTATTCTGGTTAAAGTGATCTTTATGTTCCAATGGCAATCAATATATGATGTGTTCTTAAAAAAGAGCAAAACATAGACGCTATCTACAGCAGGAGCAAAACTGGGAAAACACCCCCGTTCTCCACGCAAGCATGCGTGAAAGGCCAGCGGCAGGAAGAGCACCTTCCCACCCTTCATGAGGCACCATGAAGGCAGAAACAACGGGGGGTAGAGCAGCGATGAACAGAACCCTCCCTGAACAGGAGCGCTTCAAGAGTAGTGAAGCAGTTTAGCCGACACAAGGGTAGAGCTGGGGTGGAGGTGGTTTGATGGTTGCCTGTTGAAGCGGGAAGAGGCTGGGTTAGGGCAGTTTTAAACAGGGCGCTCTAAAGCTATAGGACCAATAGGAGCTAAGAGGAAATCAGCTGGGCCATCAGCTGGTTGAGGTGGCTACCTTTCATTGGCTGCTTGGTGTCATGACCTGCCAGAACTAACGCTATGCTTCATTTTTTGTTGGAGAGGTACGTTGAGGGTTTTTTTCAGGGCCAGTTTTTAATCTTGATTAGCCATGTTGCTAATTATGTGGTCATCCCGATGCTAACGTTACCTTCTTGGTCCCTGCTGTGCAAAAACTTCCCAATCCCAAGTCCCAAAGTTTCGAGTTTGTGGTTTTGAATCAGTAGACAGAAGCGCTCGTGCATGTGAGCGGGGGCGTTGTTTTGGAAGAAATCCAAGTTGGAAGGGGCTAGATGAAGTCCTGAGGAGATGCTACATTCAAATTCATACTAGTTCCCTGTGATTACCGACCCTCCCTTTAAATGGTCCCATTATTGCTGAGCACTGCAGTTTCATGAGCGTGTAATATTAGGGTGATGCAAACGCACAACAGGCACAACTCGGTGAACCAGCAGCTGTACAATTTTGCACCCACACTGTCAAACTCTATCCATCAATAAGATCCACAGAAATCTTTTTAGCTGTTGAATCATGTTGTTTAATCAAATCCATGCTTCATAACTTAGTTTGGTTAGCAGATGCTAATTCAAGCCATGTTAACTGGCACATAAACTCCTGGAGCTCTTCCACCATCCATCTGGCTGCAGGTCGTCTTCCCGTAACCGTTTGGCTGTTCTGGACTTCTTGTAGTATTTTCCACCCAATTTGTACACTGTTTTGAGTTAAATTCCACTCAGAAGTTAGTGCAACTCAATACCAATAATTAACTTACAATTCTGGATCAGACTGCAGGTGTTTTTTGTTTTTCTGAAAACTTGAACACAGAAAATGAGGGTTATTATTTGACTGTTACATAACTCAAAATCATGCCTAAACTTTTGGTAGTGATTTATCTCCCGGTCAGAGAAAGAGACAGCTGATGACGATGTGGATTTATGCCAGACAAGACAGGAAGCGCTGACAAAAGCTACACCCCTGTCACAACCTCAGCTGACCCTCAACATGTCAAAAACTGACTGTAGTCACAGCAAACAATAAAAAAAAAAAAAAACATGAGCAGCGTGCAATTTGATTTACAGCCCTGAGACACATATTCCACTTGCAGGGTTTCCTGGTGTGTCCACAGATCATCCTGCGATGGAAACGGCACGGGTTTGATTCCCTCAGCAGCTGATTTACATCCTGCAGCGTGACAAACCTGCTCCAGCGCACACATACATCCTCTTAAATGTTCATTTTCCACCATGAGATCATAACGCCCCACAACAACACGGTTAAATTATCATTAAGTGGAACACGTGCGCGACCATATGCGGATACACGACAACACGGAGGGAAGCCATTTGGCAGACGGGCCGGGGACTGTGAAGGAGGACTCTGAGCAGAACTGAAACCAGCAGGTCTCCAGGCCGGGATGACCACACCCAGGCCCAGCTGGAAACAATAAAGACCTCATGCTCCTCATCTCTTCCTCTTTCTCTTCATCGTCTGTCTTTTATTGTTTCCTTCTCTTGCTCCATCATATTTAGGGTCTCAATCTACAATCTCATATCTCGCCCACCTTCTATATTTCTCTTGACAGCCCCTCTCCTTTTGTCTGGGTTTATCAGACGGTTTTCTAATCAGCCCTTATTATAGCAGAGAGGGAGTGTCCGCTGCATTCTCCATCTCCACAGTAAACACTCCATCAACCAGTGAGCCATTCTCTCTGGCATGCACGTCCAGGCCCCTTCAAAAAATACAAGCCAAAAGAAAACAGTGACGGAGAAACACATGGATGTCGTTTGTGCTGTAAAGGCAGACAATAGCAGTCAGAGAGCTTTCCTGCAGCCCTCGCTTAGGCCTACATACGGTTTTGTAAAAATAGCAAATTTGGCTCCACTTTCCTCCGATGACCTTTCGTGTGACACTGTCAGATTGGGTTTTCTTTACAATTCATCACTGTTGATTAGTAAATCAGGGTTCGGCCAATCACTGTAAGGCTTTCAGAGGACCATTGGAGGTGGAGGGGCTTTGAATGCTAATGTGGTGGAGGCTCATCAGCATCAGAACAAAGCAGGGTGCACACTGGCTGATACAGGACGGAGGGTTACACCATTATCACTGTCTGTTTGAGGCCTGTACTGCCTCGCCAATAGAGCTGCATGATACGACAGAAAGCATAATCAAACTATGAGTCCCTATGAAGGAGTACGCCATAAAACGGCCGCCATACTGGGTTGTAGGGATGGGCGATAAATAATCGTCAACAACATATCGTCAGAAAAATCCTCCATGATAAATATTCACCATCTCATGATAAATACGATTAATGCTAGTTGATGACATGAGTGCGAGCAACGGACAGATCCCACACAGAGCAGAATAACAAACAAACATGGCCGAAGGTGATGAAGAAGACGTTTCTGAGCAGCTCCTAACTGAACGAGGCTCCACATGAGGGATGTCCTTCAAGATTGGGGTTTAGATGAGCGCAATCAGGTCTGCCTGACATCAGACAGTTGATCTACTGCTGTATTCACTTGAAAATGTTTTCACATTTGAGACTTATTTGATGTCATTAGTTTTCTCCAAAACATACCACTAAAACTTGCGGTTAAATATCTTATATAACTACTCCAACTGGTGTTTTCAAGACAAAATGAGTCAAAAATGTAGATTGGAATCAAAATATCTTTTATCAGGACTATTTTTGTTATTGCCACAATGGCAAATCTTATCGTGATGAATTTTATGCCCATATCACCCATCCCTACTGGGTTTAATAGGTACCCTTGCACTGGTCAACAGTAGTACCTTCTCACTGCCACTTCAAGCCAAAAGGACAGCGTGAAAATTCTGATTGTATTAGTTTACTGAGGTCAAGAGCTACTGCACTGGTATACTGCATGATTACAAGTTTGAACGGTTCCTCACAGTTTGATGATAAATTCTTCCCCCAGAGTTTGAATGTTGGTTCAATTTCATCAAAAAAGAGACAGCCCACAAAAAGCTGCTCCGCCCTGCCCGCCATGGACTGAAATATCACACTTGTAACCGACACTGTGAAAGGGACTCGAGTCTTTTTGATGCTCTTTGGTTGGCATATCTTACGGGAGGGGGGCTGCCAGCTGAGCTGTTGCCAACTTCAGCTGAGGTTACGCCAAATATCTCAGGGATCGATTGTTGGCAAGTTCTGATCAGAAGAAAATTCAGTGTCCTCGACAAAGTATGTCAGGGGGGCTGCGAGTAGAGCTGCTGGTATCATTTTTATAACTAAAGACATGTCACATTTTGATTTATTGTCATTGTCCTTTTTGTACGGTGGACCTGAGGTGCAAAACACAACGGCAAATGAGAAAGCACAACACAAAAAGACAAAACACAATGGTTAATGTCGTGTTTTGCACCTCAAGGCCACCGTACTTTAAACTGATCCTGTACCGTGTTTAATTCAAATGTGAGCAAAGACTGCAGGTTTTCTCTGTCTGTGTGAACCGTCCAACTCGAGTGAAATGTTTTAAGTTTACCTACACACATTTATCCCTGTCCCCTGTGGAGATAGTTGTATCGACCGGCCCTTCCAGCGATTGAATACCCAGACTTTGAACAGGCAGCCAATTAACGACGCTTTTGCCAGGATGCCTCAGGGCTGTGTGAGGACAACGGGAATATATGCTGAGTCTCTTTTTTTTTTTAATGGGAGAGAAAAAAAAGCACAAGATAATAAATTGGAGATTTTAGGACATGTTGTAAAAGATGTTTCACCTCTCTAGGTGAAGGCGGTACTTCTGCGGTGGCAGCAGGAGAAGGTTAGAGTGTAGGGAAAGTGACCGACACACACCAGTGATCTATGGATTCTCTGTCAGAGCTCTGCAGAGGGATTACTCCTCCCCCCTGCTCCACCCTCTGACTGACATGCATGACGTAACTCCTCTCAGTAGGTTGATCGAGTTTGGATGTCCCGTCCGTGCGCCGCGATGAGAAAACAAACACATGTGAAGAAAAAAAAAAACATCACCATGGCAGCCGCTTCTCTGCCAGCGGACCCGGTGATATTTACAGCCTCATCTGGAGAGAACGGCGAGGGGAGGAGGAGATCGAAGAGGAGGAGGAGGAGGGGGGGAGAGTCAATGTGTAAACACTCGTAGATGAAAGCAAAACAACACCTTCTCATAGACATGGCCACACACGCTCCTCACGTGCACATGCAGCTCCACCCACTCACCGACATGGCTCCTCCCAGCCCTGTCTGCATTGCACCAAAGAGAGCTGCATCTTTTCTGAGGTGGTTTTTCATCATCCGAGCCAAGGAGACTCAGCAGCAGCAGCAGCAGCAGCAGCAGCATCCAGCTCCTTCTTATTCACATCCTCCCCTGTCCTCTGCTCTCTTTTCACACTCTCAGCTTCTTTCTCCAAGAAAAGCGTCTTTCTGTGCCATCTGTTTCTATTCTGCTGCTGAATTTCCACTTCGAGGACAAGGTGTTTTCACAGTTCTGCCGAGCCAAACCTGCACTGACTGACACTTTCTTATGCTTTAAAACCTCGCCAAGCAGCTCCTCTGAATATTTGTTTATTTAGGTCAATGAAACGAGGACAAAATTTAATGATATGAACATGCAAAGAATCTCAAGACAGTTTAATGAAAACTTGAATAAACATGAACAAAAATACAACAAATAGGTATGTTTACAGCAGCCCTGTGCACATATGTCAGAGGGATTATGTCTGTGTGCCGGAGCAGGGGGGAAGGGAGGAGGGGGTTAGTGTGGCAGCATGAGGTGAATCAGCATTCTGTTCACGTTGCTTTCACTACAAAACCCAGCCAAACTGCTGAGGACGACAGCGCAGCTCCAATTTACAACCACAGAGAAGCAGAGGAGCCAGAAGAAGAAGAAGAAAAACCTCTCTGCTCTCTGCAGCTGTGTGCAGTCACAGTGACACAGCAAGAGTAGCCGGAGGGATTTCTTCCTGATTTCTCAGTGGCCGTGGATCAAAAGTGACCTATTTCTGAGGCTGGGGTTAAAACTACAAGCTGAGCACAATCTGAATCTTCTTATTCAGTTTTAACATCAACTCACGGCTCAAAATCACAGCTTGCGTCAGGATCCAGTACTTCAAAGGTTCAGGTGCATCAGAGTAAACCTTGTCATGGAGCTCAAATCTGCCCTCTATGTGTGTAAACATTAACCTGTCTCTGTGGGAGGTATTTTTTCATGCTCTAACGCCTCGGTGCGACATAACTCACTGACACAAACAGTACTTGAAATGGGGGTTTGAAAAACTCCTTTTCAGCTCAAAAATAGAAGCAAAAAAAACAGACCTGAAAAAGTCTGAATGGGTTCTTGTAAAAAGTGGTTAACAAAGTCAAAAATTTAGACTGCTGAGACTTATCAAATACACTATTTAATTACAGAAGCAGCAAAAATGACAAGAAAGATGCAGGATAATACAGTATTATTATTTATTGGCAGGTAGATTTTAATAAAGTACATCTTTAGTACGGAGAAGTGGATCTGAGCAGCGTTTTAAGTTAACTCGACCTTCATTAGACTGCATTAAGATCTCAGGAAATCCTTTGGACTGATTGATTTTGTGCCTGAGATAAGTCTATACAAACTGGTTAGGATCACCGTCGATGTTCAGCCGAGGAGATAAGCTGGTTAATGTCCATGAGAGTGAAATTAAAGAGAGTACACTACTAACTCTGCACTTTCCTTAAAGAAACATTTGCCATACAGGCCGCATATTTGCAACCACAACACTGATTATACTTCCTCTGTCTGCCAGGGTCCGATCTGGAAGTTTTATGACTCCCCCCCGTCCCTCCCTTTTTCCCCGCTGCACTCGCTGCCCCTCAGCTGCTTTCATATGCTAATGGACGGGCGATTGTGCGGGCCAACAGCCTGGAATTCCTCCCCACAAAGAAGAGATGGAGATGGAAGGAGAGAGGGGAGAAAGGGACAGACAGACGGAGAAAGAGAGGCCAGACAAAAACAGGCTGATGCACATCAGAGGCCCGAATAAACCTCCAAAGTTAGCTGAGTTTGCAACAAGATAACAAGGAGTCTAAAGGCGGCTTTCAACCCGGGTCTATTTTTTCTCTACTGCTCAGATCAGACAGACACTAACTCTGTTTTAATCATAGGTTGATTTAAAAACAATTTAACAAACCACTTTGACAAAGGGAGAAACTGAAAGTGAAGCTGCGACGTGCAACTTCCAAAATTTTACCCACAAGGTCAATCAAGGGCGAGGAAGGTGTTTTCATAATTCCTCGTCTTTGTCTCGCCACTCAGCTCGTGAATCCTCACTCTTAGGATCTTCAAATAGATGTCAACCCTCATCTGATGAGATTTTGACCCCGGGTCTCCGTTCTGCTCTAAGATGTGCATTACAGAAAATGAAAAAAGCCTTTGAATGTAATGGCTTCAGAGAGAACTACAGTGAAAATTAATTGCTGAGGACCCTGAGGAACACCGTCATGGACCCAGAGAGGTCCCTGACCCCACTTTGAGAGCCACTGTATTAATTTATAAGATGGACTGGATACTAAAGCCATAATCAACTGGGTACTTTGGGGTTAGTTCACAATAATCAGGCGCTTGTAGATTTAATATATTAAAACATAGGCAACCATTTCTGATTAGTTTCTGACTCACTTAAGACAACCAAAGTAATTTTGCCCACGTCAATATATTCAGTGTCAGATAAATGAAAAAAAGTTGGTTTTGGATGTGTGCAGGTAGGCTATGGTCTCATGTCCTTTTAAGATGCTGTCGAAGACGTGACTCCACCCCATCCAGTCCGTAACAAAGAGGGAAGGACAGGTGAGGAGATGGAGGATGGTTAGAAAGTTGGAGCGGCTGATGTAGACAAAATTAATGTGGGGGGATCGAGCAGCTTGTGGAGTAGTTATCATCCATTTATCGTTATGGAGGTGAACTGCTCAATATATCGGGATATCAATTTGAGGCCATATCGCCCAGTTCAACAAATTAAAGAAGCAAATTCTTCCATTTAAAAGTCTTAAATTGGAGATTAAAAACCAAACATTGTTGTCAATATTTTCCTCATTGTTTTAACTGATGGATTGGGAAGAAATCAATATTGTAAATCCATAAATCACAGCCTTACAATAGCAGCTTTCATCCTGATTTCTCGCTTGCTTTGTAAAATTCATTGAAGCCCCTCCTCCTGAGTTGGGTGTGGTCCGTCACTGCAGGGATGTCAGCTGAAGTGGCTTCCAGCGCACCTCAGAGGAAGCCATCCCCCCACGGTGAGAGCTGAGAGGCCCCCAAACAAAGAGAGAGGACATCCCCTCCACTGTCACATCCAGCCACCTCAGCCGACCCCTCAGAGACAGAGAGCAGGTGGGCCAATTAGAGTCCCCTGGGTCCCCCCACCCAGATGCGAGCAAAGCCCTGTATAATTGGTTTCCTCATCTATGAATTATTAATCCTGGTGGCTCTTTGAGGTTTTTGACAGAGTGGGGTCGTGACAGCGCTCCCTCTGACATGTAGACACTTCTGTTAAACCCTCCAGCACCATGTCGAGAGCTGAGAGGAGACACTCCGACAGATAAGGGACACGACGGTAAAAACAAAGGTGGGTTTTGATGGTCCATCAACCAGGGGCAGACAGAGAGTTTCATTTTTATGTACGAGAGGCAAAAAACTTTGTGAATTTAACGACTACAACCTTTTTTTACTGACTTAGAGGTTATAGTGTCAGTGCGCTGATTAACATCAGAAGGGAGCGAGAAAATTATAATTACTGTTGAGTTTTATTATTCTACTTTCACTTGTGTTGTTGGTGCAGTTTCTGAAGTTGATTGCTAAAAAGATGTCTCTTTCTTCTTTTGGCACCTAAATACGAAAGAGGATTAGGGCCACATGAAGAGAGAAAAAATAATTACAGGAAGGAGACATTTTCCAATCTCGAAATTTCGAGATTAACGTCGAAATTTCGACTTCAATCTCAAAATCTTGACTTAAATCTCGAAATGGAAATTTTATAAAAATCTTCCTCCTGTAATCACTTTTTTAAATCCTCTTTCAGACTTAAAGTCTGTCTTAAAAATTTATGTAAGGCAGGATTATTAAACATATATTGTGAGCATGGATGTAATTTGACAACTTGGTTGCCATAATGCAATAAAATTGTGATGCATGTGTTGAGCATACAAGAAGAAATCATGAAGTTTCAAAAGAAGAAAAACGTCGGCATCAGTCATGATTCTTGAAGTTCATAAAGCTGCTATTTCATCTTAAATGCATTTTTTAATTATGTTTCCAGGACCGATCTGTAGTAAACTCAACCAACTAATAATTTAAGAAGTAAAAAGCATTCATGTCAGGTCTTGGTATAAAACATATTGTGAGAAACTTCTTCAAACAAAATTAAAAACACTAAAGTCAAGAGCAAACTTTGCCGAGTCAAATCAGCTTTTTCAGTTTGAAAAAACTACACACCATGATTGACCTTTGGGAGAACTTTCCAGTGACTTTAGAGTCATATTTATGCTCAAAATTTCTAGTCCTGGAGTGATGTCTTCATGCAACAAGTCTGCACATTCAGGGCAGTGGCTCAGCCGTCGAATTTCACGCTGCACATCCAGAATAATCCTCCCTGGTTTCAGCCCGTGTCCCTTTGCTGAACGTCATTCCTCACTCTCTCTTCCCAGTTTCATATCCAACCCACTGTCCTACTTCTTTTCACAAAGACAGAAATAAACTTTAAAAAAAGTCCACCACCTAAAAACATTCATTTTATGTTAACGTATAGTTAAGTTCAGGTCAAATGATGCTTTTTTTCCTAATTTTTGTTCTATTATTTCGCAGTATCTGCATCTGTACAGTTTCTCTTACGTGTTTATCCGTTAAATATCCCAGCTCTAAAGAAGGTTTTGTGATTGTCTGTTTACTCTGTTTTGCTCTGAAACTTGAATGGATCCATTGTTTGAGAGAAGAATAAAGATCAGACGGTAATAAGCTTCATATTTGTCAGGTTACCACACTGGTGACCTCGCTGTTATTGGTGGCACTGTTGTTGCTTCCCTGGCTCCTCTCCCTCTCCATCTCACACCAGGTGTTAGCCTGTAAATATTTCATGAGGCCTCTGTGCTGAGCTGCTGGCACACAAAGGCCGTTTTTCAGCGCCTTGGACAGCAGAGGCTCTCTGAAAACAGAGGCCTATCAGTTCGGCTTGGGACGCAAACAATTTTCAGCACTGCTAAAATTAAATTAGGGGAAGGGGCATACCAGAGAGCAGCTCTGCCGCATTACTCAACACGGCGAGACTTCTTTAGACCTCTCATCAGACATTCCACGGTGAAAGGAGAAAAAGGGGTGAGGGGGAAAAATGCACAAAACAATGAGCTGTCTGTGAGTTTCCAGTAAGCTGAAAAGGCATGTCGGAGATATGAAGTGTTAGAAAGGGTGCCAAGTTGACGTCTGTGCGTATGGAGACAAACGGACACATAGAAAGAACCGCCACAAAGAGCGCTGTATGATACAGAGGATGTGATTCACAGAATCAGATTCACAGGCCTGTACGCCATTTTCTGAACATAGTAAGGTGATGACCTCTGACCCCTTTGAACTTAACATCACGACCATTAAAAATGCAAATAACCAGCTTCACTTAAAGGGATATTCAGGCGTAAAATTAAGTTAGGGTTAAACACACCTAAACACCCCCTCGAGAGATGAATGTTGCTGACCGCTTGCTTCTCTAGTTACACCAACTTTAGTAACGACCGTACGATAGCAATACACAGCAGTCTGATGAGCCATAAACAAACCTCAACCAAAACGCCACTCTATAGCCACAAATAATGCTCAGAACAGCACCTAACTTCACCAACAGGACAGATAGAGTCCTAGCCATAGTACTAGACACCAAACATTTTTTCAACTTTGCCTAATTTCTTTGGCAAAGAGACTGAACACAACTCACCTACTCTCTTCCAGCAGCCGCTTGTTTGTATGGAGATGTCAGGCGAGTCCATTACCGCAGCGGGGTGATGCAGCTCAAGGAAGAACATTTATGATCATTACTTTATCATTTCCTTGAAGTAATAATCATCATATTAATCATTTTGCACTGCAGACTCGGTAGTTCTTCTGCCTTAGCGTCTCAGTCTGATTGCATTTCCACAAAGAAATTTAACTTCCCTTTAACCAGCAGGCTTTTGATCTAAAGCCGCAGCCAAACTATGTGGTTTCTGAACTATGGCCTGGATTTTTGTTTACAAGAGTGTGAAATGTCGAGATGAGGTTATTCACAAGAGAGAAAGAAAGAAACAAGCTGATCTGACTCAAAGCCAAGAATCATCGACTTAATATGATGAATCCACAAAGTCAGGTTTTCAAGTTTAATGTCAAGCCACCTGAGGCTGCATGAGGCATTCAGTCTGCAGGAGCGGGGGACGCTCAGAGGTCAGCATGCCAGGCACTCCAGAGTCTCCTGTTCCACACTGCACGACTGAATGAATACCAGCTATTAATACACGATACATGTCAGGGATGCCTTTCCTGGAGGACTCCGGGGAGGAGTGGACAGAGAGGGGAGCGAGCTCATGACAAACAGCAAGAACGGGTGACCACAACAAGCTGTGATCAAAACAACTCTCATACGAGTGTGTGGAGGTGTTGTGTTACATTACTTCATCAGTTTCACTGAGGAGGAGTTTAGGACCTATACGAGCATTTTGGCCTTTGTAAGAGAGAGAAGACGCCATATTTGGACCAGAGGGTGGATGCACATTATTCTGCATCCATCCTGATGGATAGTTGCCAAAGCAGCGACTTACCAACGCCCCGTAGCCACACCCTAGACTGCTTTATTTCACTATTAATAGGTTCATGATTAATATTATGTAAAAGGCTTTAATCTAATTAAGACATACCTTGATCCTAAACTTACAACCTTACAATACAACCACCCATCTTTGTGCAATAATCGGAGTCCCTTCTGCAGGTTTCAGGAACTTCTGCATCGACCTCATGCCCTGGTTTCCATGTTTTTTTTATGCGCATAAAGCAAAGTCAACTAGAAACCCATTCATTCTTATGGGAATCTGTGATATCTTACGTGCTTGTGTCACCCTTTTTCTTTATTTTGGATCAGAATCTGCTATAGGCTCAAAACTGAACCTTCGCGATTGATGTCAGAAAAGTTTGCGATAAATCTATTTCCTAAAAGAAATCACGACAGTATGACCCTCCATGCTGCACTGTAATCAAGACTCTGCCGCCTCCTGTATTGCATGCGTTGTGTCCAATACAATCAATGGAGCACCACCTCCCTCTCTTCCTACACAGTACGGCATGTGCTCTGCCCCACCCCTCAAACCGCTCTCACTTTTAAGCCATCGTTATCCACCCAAATCAACCAAATTTAGATGAAGAAAATGATGCAAATGCCACTATAGGTCATCGTTGACTGTTGTATCTCCGTCATGTTGGCAGGTGAGTTAAAGGACAGAGTCAGCATGACAAGAGAGAGGCTGCAGTGATCACAAGCTAGCACAAATATTAAGCTAACTACTGCCAGCCTTAATAGTGGCATCATCCCGTATGGTAATAAAGTAAAAGCCTAAGTGTTGGAGGCTTGTGGCGCCGCTGGCCCAGCAGTTTGAACACGCCCCATACACACAGGCGGCCCAGGTTCGAGACTGGTGCATGGCTCCCTCCCTGCATGTTGCTTTTCAATTCCTGCTCTATCCACCATCCCGTCCTGTCAAATAAAATCCCAAAAGCCCAAAAATACATCAAAATATTCGATAAAGTCTTGATCGGACTGAATGATGTTAGATCTGCAGACTGTGATAACATCTCCGGTGAAGTAGAGCTCCAATTCTTCAGCTTTTTACAAGACAATGTAAAAATATTTATCTTGTCAACATCGTCATTAGAGCTAGGTCCTACAAATCCATGTGATACAGACGTCACTTCATAAGTTACACATTTAATATGATAATCAGTCAGTTTTGAGCAGCCCTGGTGGCACTACCGCGACATAAACCCACTTCGAAGTGAGATTTCTGATAGATTTTGGTGCACCAGCTGGAGTATTGATATTTTGCCCCATCCTTTGTTTGCAGCCACTTGCAGCACTATCACTAACAATAAATGTGTCAAAACGTAATTGTTTACTATTCGGTTATCTCTGCAAGTCGGTTCGGGGGACATAAAGACCACACTGACCTGATTGCTCCAGGCGCAGTACAGATCACAGATCAGGCTCCAGTTGTTGTTGATCATGCAGTCCAGAACTTTAAGATGAGACATTTTTTACTGCGCCGAAGAAATTCGAACCGCCCGCACACCTGCCCCTCAGCTGTGGGTACCGACCCTGCTGCGCCCTGCTGCACCCTGCAGTTCCTCGATGCCACTTTGACAGGAATCATCAGCGGCTTAAGGCGAAGGTTGCGTCTACGCGTCCATGTGCGTGCTCAGCAGGAATCCTGTATCTTCATTATGAATATGTTAATGATTGGTGTTGGGCTGAATCTCCTGAGATTATCTCTTACAGAAATGAACAAACAGCCTCCTCTCTGTAGGAGAAAAGAGTTGTCAGCAGTCCGAAGTGATAAAGTCCACCTGCGATTCGTAGTGCAGGAACGGCGTCACCATGGTTACGCAGCAGAATGCAGACTCACCGATGGAGGAGAGTAAAAAATACTATAGATGACGGTGCAGTTTTTCCCCTCGGCTGTTTGATCCTCTCTGTCTCGCTCCCTCTGACGGTGTCCCTTCCCATCCGGCTGTGCCTCTCGGTGCTCGTCTCTGCAGCGGTACCAGGCTGAGGCAGCCCTCAAAGCGGAGCAGCACAGGCTCACGTCAAAATCATCAGGCCGCAATGCAGGACACACTCAGGGACGGGATGAGTTTTCTCTCCTCTGGGCATGACCAAGAAAAGGAAACGGTTTCTGCCACTGACTCACCCTCTTGAAAATGCACCTGAGGCGGGAGAGCTCTACCTCCAAACCTGACTGAATCTGCAGTTTTCTCTTTCCTGCCTGAGTTTGCAACAATTCACCCTACTTTGCAAGGGGGAAGACTCCCTGAGACAGGGCAAGAGAAATGCCGCAGCCCCCACCTCCATAGAGCGATAAAGTCAGGTCTCTTATGTAAGTGGGCATTAGGTTTAAGACTTCCTCTCATGGCGGGATGTCAAAGGAATAAAGCCTTTAAGGAGGGAAACGTGACTGAAACATATGATGAGGGAATCAGGAAACTACTGGATGCCAGTAAATAGTTGTCTGGGGTTGTTTATGTTCTTTCCAGCTTTGCATGTCGTGTGACGTCCAGATGGTGTCTGACATGAGACGCCCTGAGCTCAGTTCAAATGAGAAACGCCACAACCACTTAGCAGCAAACGTAGCCTGAGGAGGGGGTTTAAGAAATTCATACATTCTTAACCGCCTCCTAATACTATGTGTCACCGCTCTTTTTCTCCTCAATCTAACAACCAGGAGCCTCATGATGTCGGCTCACCACCAGGAAAGCTCTTTTACCACTGTGGGTAAATGCAAATAACACCTCAACTCTGGTCAGTGCACAGGTGCAGCAGCATATAGATGTAGGATTCATGAGTGAAAATAACATCAAGTGTTTACAGCTGAAATATAAGAGAAGGTGGAGACAACTTGAGTGATAAAGATAGGAGACGCTGTGTTAGGTCAGGAGGCTACACTCAGTCTGGGCAGAAAGGTCAGCAAAGTCCCAAAGGCCACTCAGGATGTGACCAGACATGGCAACCCCAGAGACAACAACACAGTGTCCAGTCTCTCCTCCTTACACTGGGGAATGACTCATCCTCTGATCCTGCAATCACCAAGTCTGATCCCAAACTTTGACCCTTGTCTAACTCTGTTACGAACTCACATATATCCCAATCCCTTTGTACTAAGGTTATGGCTCTTTACTAGTGATGGGTAGAGCAGTTCTTTTGACTGTACTGAATCTTTCGAATCTGTTCATTAAAATGATTCGTTCAAAAGATCCTTCACTGAATCAGTGAGTGACACAGCAGCGTTGATCGGGGAGTTTGTTCATTGAGCGAGCCCCTCCCCTGCTGCTGAAATCACAGCTTCGTTCACTAGGTGACACATGTCGTTCACTTGCCAATTCGTGAAGGAAGAAACACTCCCCTGCCCTGAAAAACTCACCTCACCTCTCCTGACATTCGCATCGACACAGCAACACGACAGTGAGTGAAACAACACAGCAGCATGGCGGCTAAACGAGTGCGAGTCGTCATTCTTTAATATCGCGGAAAGTGGAGAGACTCACAGTGAGCGAACCTTTATAAAGGACACTACGCCCCTCCCTCCTCTGCCTGCCCCAAGTCGTTCATTTCGTGTACAGTCTGACTGATACATGTCGTTTATTCGCTGTGAGCAAATCATGAGACTCCGCCCACCCGCTTGCTAGCTGGCTTGCTGTGTGTCGTTCGCCGGAGAATCAAAAGCCGAAGTTCCTATCCCGACCGGCACTCCACGCTCGCGGCTGAGCCCAACTGAACTAAGAAAGGAACGAATCAGGTCTTGGAGTGATTCCATTCACGTCGTTCACTCAGCAGTTCCATTCTTTTGAACAAATCGCTCACCAACGACATAACACTACTCTGTATTGCTTTGCCCCGCCTACTCTTCCTCTTTATGCTGTTTCGGATCTTACAAGGGTCAAATGTAGTGTCACTGATGTTTACTTCGTCTTTGCTGCTGCTCTTCCCGCCTCAAGCTTTGGTATTCAATCTAGCTCTCAGCTCTCAGAACAGACCGTCCACGAAGAATTCACTTTGTCCGCCACAATCTTAGGGTTTGGTTTTAGGCCCAATCAGGCAGATGTTTTCAAGTTTCAACACATCCAAGTCCTTCTTTTCTTGACTTGCACCCAAAACCAAAGCAATACAAACGCCTAATAAGTCAAAGGGATTACGGCATGCAGATCTACTGGGATCTGAATCGGTGACGCAATGTTTGCAAAATATGTAGGCCAAGAGACTCTTAAAGATCACAAAAGCAGGGCAATATTCCTGACAGTAAAATCCCCTTTAAGAGTGATCAAATGGGTTATTTCAACACTGTTACAAAATCGATAAATCATTCATGTTGTGGTGTGCAAAGAGGACTCTAATTTCTGATTAGTTCTTTATTAAAAAAGGAAGAAAAACACCCATTTGTTTTACATTTGTTTGGGAGTTTTTGACAGTCTTAGCTGTCTCATCTTGGAATGAAAGAAGTTAAATAAGTTACAACTGTCTGTGAAAAACATCTACACAATAAACCACCATGACATCATGCAGCAACATGTGTACAAGCTGCAACTCCCCCCCCATCACCATCCGGCAACAGGCCAGGAAAGAGTAAAAGCATGTGCCCTCTATCCCCCCACGCTGAAGCCAATATAATCCAATCAATCCTGAGTTATGGATCCTGTGGTGCACTGTTTGGATACACATATGCGCACAAACCTCTCATAACAAAAGGGAGATTGTATATGCTTTAAAGATATGGAAAAGTTATATGATCTGAATCTTTATGTCAAAATGTCTCGGGGTAAGAAATGAAGCTCTGTTCAAAGTGGTACATTAGCTGCTGGGTTTCAGTAGAAGTGTTTCTATGATTGTGTCACTTACATTTCTTGAAGCAAAATCTGTGTAAAATTATGGAACAGAATAAAAACCATCCTTTTAAACAGCTGACAGTGAGTCTTCAAGATGGATTCTGGCATGACGCAAGTCCAGTGGTTTTTCAAGCGGGAGTGGCTGGCCTCAAATGAAGGATCCCGGGTCAATCTGGGGTAAATGACATTTGCTGTCATCGTCGATTCGCCATAATTTCTGGATCTGGAACTCAAGGCCGCCGATCTGAGGGAGCCTGGAGCTTCAAAAACAGAGCTGCTCTGTGATTCGGCGGCTCCTCTGCCATCCATTCATGAAATCGCTCCTTCATCAGGGCGCCCTTGTTCGTTTCCACTACTGACGCTGACAGGAAATAACGCGGTTTCCTGCCACGACCTCAGAGCCCACACCACGAGTTAAGATGTGCCCTGATAACACGCAGTTACATAAAACTCAATCAGAATCAAATAATGCTCTCTGAAACTTTTCCAACTGTTTATTTGAGAGGACAACTCCTGGGTCAAAGGAAAACATGAGTGTTTGAGTATCTGATAAAGAAAGGAGAGATACTCGAGAACAAACAAAGAGGAAACTGTTTTTATTGAAGATGACCATAAAGCAGAATATTAGAGAACATGTTGGTAATATATAAACTCGCTCAAGATTGGTGTAGGGCAGGGAAAAAAACCGATAATGATATCAAAAATTAATTTCCCTCAATATCAATATAAAACATCGTCAACATGCTTGTTAATCATCGGCTTTCTGCCATGTATTGGTAGACGATACGAAGAGCCAGTGAAAAGGGGTGTTGCTCCAGGTCCGCTTTGCGCTAAACCAATCATGTGCTGAATTAGAACCAAGTAGCAAACAGCCGCGTAGTAGCAGGCTGCAGCTACCCGCAACCATTGCACTTGAACACGTGAAGCCGAAATGCAGATGAAGGCTCAACAGATGATGACACTGTCGACAACAATGGCACGAAAGCGTCAGTGGTGTGGAGTTATTTTGTTTTTTTGAAGTCATAACTCATGAAGCAGAGTAATGTGCACTGCAAACTATGTCAAGTACATTTTCTCATTAAGTCGGAGAATACCTAGAATCTTTATGACCACCTGAAGCAGCGCCACGCGGTAGAGCACGCGCAACGCAAAAGGTTACAAACCCCGAGCGGAGCACGGAGCCCACGGCGCCTGCAGCCAAAACAGCCGACCATACAGGCCGCTTTCTCTAGCACAACGGCTCACAACAAAACATCAAAGAGACACAAAGACCTCACAGATGCAGAAGCTTATTCTACTTTTCCATTTCAATTCCATTTTTATATGGTGATTTATATCGACTGACATGAAAAAACACATTTTGATAAACTTTTTCACATATCGCCCGGCCCTAGTTTAGTGTGAGTTAAAAAAATTAGAAATTAGTCTTTCTGTTTTTATGTCTTTCACACCAGCCTTCATCCACTGTGTTGTATAACCTGTTTTAATTATGACAGGATGGCGAATGGTGAATACCGCCTTAAGAAACGGGCAGATAAACGGAGCTCTTTATGCTCCTAACACCCCTGACTCGTGTATGTCATGTCTCTGAGCTCCAGACAGAAGCAGATAGAGGTCGAGTGTTTTGACGGAGATGCCTTGGGCATGTGTAATGGATAGCGTCTCAGCCTCACTGAGCATTAGACCGGTACTGTTCTGCCTGTCTCCCTGCGTCTACAAACCCCGTCCTCCCCCCACCCTTCACTCTCATCGCTCACCATCTTCTTCCTGACCCTCGCTTTATTGTAAGAAACGGCCGGGGCATCCAAGCAGAAGAGGATCTGACATTGAGTCAAGGAGGGAAAGTAAAAGGGTGGTGTTTTTTTTTCTACTAGTGTCTGGCTTGACGCTTCTGTCCTCTTCACACTCCTCCCTTCCTCTCTCTATGCATCCATCCATCAATCATCCATCTTTCCCTTCCGCCTGCGTAATTATGGCGTCTAGAGTGAACAGCATGAAGGATTACATGCTGAGTGCAACGTCAGAGGAAAGAGATCAGGGAGCCACCTCGCACTGATCACACATGAACACATATTTCCGGTGACCTTGAGCGTGATACGGCACGTGCACTGATTTCCTCTTTTAGTCTTTTCCAGGAAAAAATGTCGACAACAGCTGGGAAGTCTGATTCCGATAAAGAGAGTCCAGAAATAGGTTTTGGTTTTAACATGATGCTGGAAACTTTGGACAGATCTGGTGTTTCCAAAACCAGGCGGGAAAAACCCGTCCGGAGAGCAGGCTCCTGTTATTCCCAGGACACTTTCTCTCTGTGAGTGTATGTGCTAAAAGAAAAGCCAGGTCATGTCAGGGTCAGTGTCGTGTTTGCTGAATAGGGAGGAACCTTGATGCGCGACGCGACACGTATTTGCTTTTCAAATGTATGTAAATCAGAGTGTTTTTGTCGCTGCTTTGATTGATAAACTGCCATTGCTTTAAAAGCTGATAAATGTGTCAGTCAGCTTCTCTGTAATCTTCTTTTTTTTCCCCTCCCTTGCAGCGACTAAAATAGCACCAAAGGCTTCAAAAAGTGAGATCAGAGTGAGCGTAATTAAAGCGGCGAGGATGTGACACTAGAAATGTAAGTTGGGTTTTTTTTCACGTGTGTGCAGCTGAGGATGTAGGCGGAAAAACAAGATCTGGTTTCCATAGTAAAAAACAAACTCTCACATGTCCCAGACTGACCGCCATCACATTCCCCGACCCCTAGAATGATGCTGTCCTGACCGACAGTCACATATTCTCTGCTTGCAACAGCGCCGGGGAGAAAATAACGAGCGGCGCTTCCAGCACAGTGATTCCTTTTTTCCCTCTCCGACCCACACAGCATTCATGTTTCCACAGGGTTAAATATAGCAGCACGAAAAACACGCGGGAATAGAGGACGGGTGAAAGGCAAGCATGTGGACGAGGGGAGAGGGGAAAAAAAAAAGAGAGCAGGGGTTTATGGAGCTGGGAGGGGCTATATTTAGAGCAAAGCATCAGCAGGACTCGCAGCATCGCCATTGGTCTCATCCAGACCGACATGAATGATGTGATCAATACATGTTGGAGGATGTTTTTCTTCTTTATTGCTCCTTTTTACCTCCAGACAGTGTTTCTGTATTCCCTGAAAGCACGTCTATATACTGCAGGTTTGCCAGAATGGTGTAAATAAAACCACAGCTCAGAGAGGAAAGAGGGGAATGAGACTGTGGCGATATCACATTTTCATCACATGATCAGTGTGGCTTTAAAGAAATCCACAGCGAGGGAATTGTCGTGATTATGAAGGAAAACTTTGATCAGTCATATTTAAGACCCACTTCTATGAAAATCCTGTTTTTCTTCTTGTCTACATGTTTACATGGCATTTTTCTGATGCTGCAGGACATATCACGAGATTAGTATATGCGAAACTGCATGTCTGAGTATTTCTAAATTTCTAAATCGCTGTGAAACTTTGGCAGACCAAAACAGCAGGTTCAGACACAGTGAGACTTCCTACATCACAAATCCAAACTCCGCCCCCTGAGCCACAATATGCAGGCCAGACTCAGAGAAATAGGGAGGATGAACGTGGAAAAAGCGTGTGCGTTAGCGGATTGAAATGCTTGTAAGAAAGCTAATTATGATTTTAACTTTCATCATGTCCCTCAAGTCTGAGAGCTGAATAGTTCCTATGTTACCTGCCACTTCTACTATACAGGCAATGTTAGCGTGCGCAGAGCAGCGCTGTCTCCGCCCACGACTCAGAGGTGAATTGCTACTAAGCTGCTGGAGCTCTGCAGAAGAAAAGAGCTTGAAAATGACACAGGTAAAGTGATTTTGGTTGAAAACCTCATAATTACAAGTTAAAGACCACTGAGAACGCTTGAAGTTGTAAAAAAACAAATGATCAGAGTGGGACTTTAAGGAAATGTATCATCCAGCTCTAACGATGTGAAATCTAAAAGTCTCCTAAACTGACAGGAGAACTTGTTTTGTCTGTAGGTAGAGTAACTCTATTTTATCTGACTTAATTTTTCCTTTATTTCCTATATCGTAAAAAACACGCTTTTATTTTGAAATGGCATGCATGCTTCTTCCTGTGGATGGTAAGATACAGAACTGAATGAAAACAGTTAAAAGGATGGTTAAGGATGTCTTTTGAAGCACAATAAATCCTGGAATATCAGTTTTAAAAATGTCCAACCATCTTTCCTGGTTTGTGTCTTTACTTCGACAGGACACTATGAGGGACAGAGGAACTGTGGGAAAGGAAAAGAGGGGATGACACACACCAAACCATGCTGGGACTGGGCACCGATATGGCCATAGCCTCTGCACATGGGGGCCCACTCCACCACCTGAGCCCAACCGGCACCCCACCATATGTTTACTCAAGACACAATATCAGTTTGTAGAAAGACAGTTATTATAGTCGGATTATCTTTTCATCAAGAATCTGCCGTCGAATCGCCAGTTTCACCGCCGTAAAATGAGCATCTTATGACCGCCGGCTGGACAAACAAAGATATTTGATTCTCTTCATCGAATAAAAACACCAGAGAATGAATCAAACTGACAACAATTGTAAGTCAGAGGAGAATCATTCATTCTGCAGACATCTTTTTCTACAATGTACAGATCTGAAGGCCGCAGCTGCTTCAAAACTCCCCTGCCAGTATTAGTGTGACAGCAGATCGAGCGAGGTAGGGAATGTGAATGAGGCCAAGAGAGAGAGAGAGAGAGAGAGAGAGAGAGAGAGAGAGAGAGGCAGGGAGGGAGAGGCAGACGTTACACACGTGGGGTGTTTTTCTCTTAATGACGGGGGCAGCTGTGCTCGAATTACCCCGCCGTTGCTGCCATCGCTTTGGCGGCAGCAGGGTGGGGCGGGTGGCTGTCTGTACGTCTCATTAATGAGCTGAGATGATGCAGTGGAGTGGATATAAGAGGGGGAGGAGAGGGGAGGGGTATCCCGCCTGGGGTCCCTTTACTCTCATTTCACCCCAGGGGGGCATTGTGATTCTGAAGCGGTGAAGCTTAGTGACGGGCAGGATGGGAAAAATATGAACGGGATATTTTCTTTCTTGAATTATCAATCAGTCATCTTTGGGCTAAGTTTTTAAGTTTTTCAAAGCTTGATTCTCTGATAACTTTAGATCCAGACATCCTCAGTTTAAAGACTTTATTACTTATTAAACTTTAAATTGCACAGTATGAAAAAGTCGGGCTTGAATGTGTTCATTTCTGGCTTCAGAGCTAAAAAAGTGTGACAGGCTGCCCCACCTCCACAAAGGGTAAACGGTGTTAAAAACTTGTCTTCATTATTGACATCAGTTTTAATCACAATCCTGTATTCAGGTTGTTTTTTTGTCAGAGCTTGAAAGTTTTTTGTGCGTGGTGTGGGAGGCATCAGGTGGATAAAAAGACCTGACTCACTCCGCTGTCAAACCCAGGGCTGCGAAAATAATCAGGCTAAGCACTGGCGCTGACTCACAGGTGACTCACAAATACTGCAGCAGTGTAGATCCGTGTGGCACCAGAGTATCGGCCTCCAGGTTATTAAAAAAATCAAAGTCGAAATCTCACTTTTTGTCAAGGCGTCCTGCTGATTCAGTGGGAAATTATGCGTCTGAATTAAAGCTGAGCAAAGTAACCAAGTCCAAGAAGTTTATCGAGAGCCAGATTTTGCTTTGGAGAGTAACTGATGTATTTTTGATGCCTCTCCTCAACAGCTGGGAGTTCAGCAGGCTGTGTGGTGTTTGTGAGGGAGAGTTAAGTGATGTTACGGGAAACATTTATCAGAAAGCGGAGATGGATGTGAGGAAAACCAAACCGCAGAGGCAATCAAAAGAGCAAGATCAGAAGAAAGAAGGAATTTGTCACGATAGCATTTCACTCCTGTCTCTTTCACTCACAGACTCTGACAGACTTCTCAACGAGACGACAAACACAACGTTACAACTGAACTTTAACGCCACAACAGACATTTTTAAACAAATATGTGCAAGCTCCGCTTCTCCTTCCCTCCATCAGCTGTTACTCAATTCCCAAAGATTTATGTCGTCCATCCTCAGCTAGTTCTCGTAAGAGGATTACAGCCCGCACACATACACGCACACACATACTCGGGGCACTGTTGCCATTTTCTGATGACGGATTAATCCAAAACATGCCACCGCTGCAATGCTGTTATGACATGCTTGAAGCTTCACTCGACTCTGATGGTGATTATGATGATGTAACCATTGAAACTGCTATAGGAGGGAAAAGGATGAGCTCCACAATATGCCATTTATGAGAGTTTGGCATGCAGACCCATAAAGAGCCTGTAAGATTAGCGCTGCGAGTATAAAACTCTCTTTGTGCACTTAAACAGTTGTCAGAGTGGGAAAAATGTGAACTTAGTCACCCTGAGCGCTGGCAGATGTGGTGTGATGTGCTCAGCGCTCTGCCAGCACACTCGCGCTCTGAGAGACACTTTGCAACTCCTGCGGCCCCGTCGTGAAATTTCTGAAAGTGAGAATAGCTTTGATGCGGCGTTGATAAGAGTCACATCTCGTTTGCATGTTTGCAGATGACTGCGTACGACTGGTGAATCCATGTGCAAGTGACTTACACGCTTGTCAAGCCGCACAAAGCCAGTGTTGTGTTAAAAATAAATATCCTACAATTAATCTGAGAGAAATGCACACAGTTTGAAGATTAATAATGAAGGTCAAACACTGCCAGCAGATGCATGTGAAAAACAACAAAGTCACGAGTAAGAGATCCAGACACATTTCCATCCAAAGACTCACCTCACAGGACGGACTCAGGGCTCTGTGTTTACTCTCCTCATTGTCCTGAGGGGATTCACTCCAACGTGCTGCCATCATTTCATTTCGAAGCGCGCAGGAGGAAGAAGTCCTTCACAGACCACATGGAGGTGAAGAGGATGAAGCCAAAACAAACACAAAAAAAAAAAAGAAATGAAAACGAAAGGAAAAAAAGATCCTAATCCACTCCGTCCTTCTTCTTCATGTCCATCAGGGGCGGAAATCTAAACACAGAGGACACAAGTCAGAAATTAACGCCGTACACGCTGTCCCGTGCAGGTCACATTAGCAAGTACAGCTGATTTTTATCTTGGATGTGAACCTGGGCGTAGAGGACACCTTGAAATGCAGAAATGAGAAACACTACAGGCATTAAACGTCCCATTAAATTCCCAGGTCCCTTCAGGTATGATGAACCTGGTCATGTAAGGACAGCCGTACATCTTCAACTTTGTTCAGATGGTTGTGCAGCAAAATACAACCTCTCATAAGCTTTGTGTGCAAGAATATGGAGTTAAATCTAGAGATAGTGTTATCATTACATGGGGAGTCAAAAATAAGCACCATGAGGTCAATAATAAGGTGGAATATAAAGACTTTTGCATGGTGTTACAATGTTTAGTGTGTTTGCAGGTGAATTTTAAAGGTTCTGGCCATGTTGATTATAAATAAAGAGGACGTGTATGTAAAGTAAAGCAAAATTTAGAGGTGAAAGTGCAGAGCAAAATGCACACCAGCTATCATGAATTAAACTAGAACATAAATGCAGCCCGCTTAGATACGATATATGATTTACACACTTCTAAAAATGACATTTTACTTCAATTTTATGGCTTATATTTAAGAGAGAAACACCCTTTTTCTGTTAATACGGGCTGCTGTTGACACACAGCAGCAGCTACCAGCCACCCGGGGCGGACGACAGGTTGTTGCTCTCGCTGTAATTGTAAATAACACCAAAACCTACCTGTTAAAAACGGATAAAACTGTCCCAAAACGAGCGGGTAAACGCATTGTCCATGTCTGTGTGAAGAGTAGGGTGTCCGTTACAAGCCTCCGTCGAGTCAAAGATGGGTTAAAGGGGCTGTCAAGAGATTACAAAGCGGGATATTCAGTCTCCTTTCAGAGCTACATTCACTGACCGCTGAGGCTCACTACCTGTTAGGAAAAACACACTGGAAAAAACACGGTAAACGCCCTTCACTGAGCATTTCTTCGTCAGGGACACCCGACAGAAAATTAACATCTCGTGTTCATTCATTTCCCATCATTTCCGAGCTTCAATTCGACGCAAAAACAGTCAAAATGGAAACAAAAAAGTAGTATGTACTCCTCCTACGTGGTCCCGGTTGGCGGCGCGACAATCTCTATGTGGAGAGATGAATCTCCCGACTCGGCCTAAGCCCCGCCCATTCGCTCGCCCTCCAGAAGGGCGTCGTCCAATCAGGTGGTAAGTTTAAATTTGGAATTTTAAAGCGGGCCAATTGGAGCCGTTGTTACATAACAATTCTAATGAAGAGTAGAAGCTGGTCCATTCTGGTTGCTGGCTCAACATCACCATAGTTACTACACTGTGGTCTTCTTGTGCAGTTGTGGAGAGTAACCGGGTGTATGAACTCAAGGAGACCAGCTGTAAAGAGCATTTTTGAATGATTGTTATCAGTGTGTAATTAGTATATTTCACATTACTTTATACTCGTCTTCCTCTAGGTTCAAACGGGAAAAAATACTGTGTTAAAAGTTACTCCTACATATAATTTAGGAGCTTTAACCCTAGAACACTAACACTAAAATGAGTAACACCATCACTTTTTACCCAAAATAATATACGCAAGGAAAAGTACTTGTCATCAAAATATATCAAAATAGGACACTACATGACAAATTAAAGTAGTTTTCTTTTATTTTTAACTGTGCAATGTCCAAAGGAAGGGAAGAAAAGTGCCATGAGGGGACCAAATAAACATGCAACAAAATAATTGAAATTAGACATTCATGAACAAAATGTTCCTATATATATATATATATATATGTGTGTGTGTGTGTGTGTGTGTGTATATATATATATATATATATATATATATATATATATATATATATGTAAAATTAACCCAGCTAGGAGGATAAAAGAAACATTATCATGGAGCGCCCAACTCATATGGTGAAACCTATTTTCCTATCCATTATCAACTCCAAAAGATGCGTTATTATTGTGACATAAAAGTAAGGTAATCAGTCCACAATAACAGTCAAAATAAACCCTAGACACATGATCCAATAGTAGCAGCCAGCACCAGCCTTAAACCAGTGACACCAATGACCTTCTTACAGTGAGGACGCGCTCTTAACCCTGTACCACTGTGCTGCTGTGTTTGGCATACAGTCGCTGTTTTATGGGTTAATATACCATCTAGTGCATAGTGGTTGTTCAATTCTTATTGAAGTGCATCTAATCTTCGGAAATAACCCCCTTCCTGGAATTCAAACCTAGACACACTTATGTATTATCTTGCCGACCCTAAGCCATTTTGGTTTACCTGCCTTCCAGTACTTAGTAGTTACTCAAATCCCGGTCCTTTGCCAGGATTCTCATTCTCTGTTTTGTTTCTTTTCTTTGGCGGATACTGAACATAGCGATCCAGCATCAGTCACTTAATGAGAGGCACCTTTGAAGGGGGGGAATCCAGAGTTTTTCCTGATAGAGAGTTAAAGGGATGTTCCGGCGTTAAATTAATTTAGGGTCAAACACACTGTAACACCGAGTTAAACAACCCCTCGAGAGACGAATGTTGCCAACGGCTTACTTCTCTAGTTAAACCAACTTTAGTAACTATTCTGGCTCTGGGTAGTCCGCCCCAACTTACCCCCTACTATGGCACCCATACATACAGGGAACTGCAGCCTCATGAGACTCCCCAGAGCAGGAAAAAAAAGCACAGCTGATCCGGAGAAAGACAAAGGCTGACAGTGTTCTGTTTGCAGGCTACTCCAGCGACACAATAGAAGATAGGACAATAGGACTCTTTTGACCCATACTGCGGCGAGGTTTCCCTGGTTTCAGAGAGGAGCTATTGTCTAAAGAGCTGGTGCACCCTCAATCACACAATGGAGAACCTTAACTGATGTAAGCAGGACTGCGCAAACATGTGGTCCACATCCACTCCATGCAGTTTGTCGTTTTATTGCACTATTAAGGCAGACGGGACATCAGACTAAGTGGGACTTAAGTGTGATTGACAGATTTAGTGTCCATCAGCGATTACAACTTTAACATAGAACTCACAGTCTTGATTTCTGTAGATCAACATGTTAATAATGACACTTTGTGGCATTATCTACCACATATTATCTGTGTATGAGCAAGCATTTGGACCCAGTGGCAAATCACTATTTCCTTTTAACAGACAGGAACCCTTTGAACATCAGTAGGCTGCACTCTCTCTTTTGTGCAGATGATTCACAAATGCACTGCAGTGTTGTTTCATGAATGGCAAAGTGGAGACAGAGGATTTCAGATCAACGACCAGTGAATAAAGCTCAATGAGGAGTTATTGTAGGCCTGTAGACAGCATCAACAGGGTTTTATTATATGCAGTTGTGTTGTCCTGTATTCAGATTCACCTTTGCACTTTTATAAGCGTGCATGTTCCCTTTTTTTTTTGTACATTAGATTTTGTGCCCAAGCATTCACCGACTGGCTGCAGACTCAGAGTGACTCAGGCATTCAGCAGCGGAGAGATTACGAGCTCTCTCGTGGCAGTAAAATGTTTGGCTGGATTAGGACATCACATGAAGTTCAAAGCGGCGCTGCGTTAGGATTAGGACAGGTGAAAATGGCTCTGCACACAGCATGCCGACTTAGCGATCAGGAATTTCAACTCTCACTTCATGCAAAGACTACCATCATGCATTATCATAATGCATACATGTTATTTATGAATTTTGTTTCAGGCTGCAGCTGAATCCAGATTTAAGAGGATAGGACCCCCTCTTAGCTCCAGGTTGTATAAGTGGATCTGGCACAGAGTGGGATGGCTGGATGAATCCCAGCAGCAGTCAATCTGTCAAGCCCTCTGGCCAGCTAGTCCTTAATTGGAACACAATGAAAGCTGGAGAGGATGTTCTTTCTATTCCTGACCCGAGAACAGTGAAGCGCTATTTAGTCACTTCATATTTTCAGCGCCTGTTAGTTCAATTCTGATCAGATTTATGATCGAGGTTTTAAGCTGTGACTTGTTAAGTCATAGGACAAAAGTATGGAGGCCTAAATCAAAACAACAACGACAAATTAAGACCTACCCTTATTTTAAAACAATGTTTGATCATTAGTACACTTAATAAAAGGGACGACTATGAGAAAAAAATAAGATATCAGAACCATTATTTTAATTTTAACCTCTAAGGAATTCAACTTTTGTTTCACAGGTGATTTCCAGGGACTTGTAAGATGAACTACGGGGAAGTGATAATAATGGAGACTGAGCCCTCTGCTCTAAAGAGAAGAGGGACCATCCAACATGTCCATCCAACAGTTTGGGAGCACAAGTGCCACTGACATAAGTAGCTTTCTCACCTTTGAAGGAACTGTGAACAGTGTATACAGGTTTTGCAAAAGCTGAAAACCCAGGAAACAGAAACAACCTCTGGGACTAAAATCTGCAAACCAGCACCCTGTTTTTTTTTTCTATTTAGACTGAAAATGTAAGAAAAAGTAAGAACCAAAGTGTGTGTTAAGGTCCTTACACACCAGGAGCATTTTTTTCGTCTTTCCCGGTGTGTAAGGACCTTAAGGCCTCAGGAAGTACTTGTTGTTCTTACAGGCTTGAGAAGTTGGAGTAATCTCTATTTGAAAGTACTTTAAAGTACTTTGTTGGAGGAACAAGTCAAAGGATTTTAGTTTAAACGTGGTCCGTTTGTTTGTGTCAGTGATGTGAAATCAAATCTCGCCGCTGCGTCTCTAACCACAGGCTTCAAATGTCAAATGTAAGGATGTGAGGCCATTCAAATGTACAATTCCGGTTTTGTTCCTTTTGTCCTGAGCGCAGACTCACCTGTAGCCTACTTTCTGCAGTCCGCCCCATCCTGAGTTCCCCTGACAGAGCTCTACAAAGCCGCAGTTTGTGAAACCTGCCAAACTCTGTGTCCCCGTCTCACTTTCACCTAACCCTGCATCTGAGTGGAGGACAATGGCCTGTGGGTCCCCGGGGCAGTTCAGGAGGCATTAGGACTGGGATAAGTTACCCACTTCCCCGGAGTGCTAATGCTCTGTGATGGGTACACACACGTTTTCCACAGAATATACAATGATGGTCTGTGTGGGTGAGGGTGCAGAAACCAAACCAAACAGAAAGGTGTGGAAGTTTGTGGATTTCTCTAACCGAGGATTTCAACTGAAGGCAGCAACTCTTAAAAAAATTACAGTTTTTATTTAATTCTCATGCATTTTACGCTGATTCCCATTAAAGTCTCATAACAGTTGTGTACCGACAAACAAAGCGTGCACATGTCTGCGCCTGCTGTGTAGTTTCCATGAGTCAGAGTGGGCACCATGTGGGCACAGGGATGCCAACGTCCAAAAGCTCTCTCCATCTGTCACCAATGTCCAGTCCTGGGGTCGGCCCTCCTTTCTTTTAGGTTTGTGAATATAAACAACATCATGAGACATTATTTGAAGACATTTTATTACAAATCCTCTAGAGTTACAATGTTCTGTTGATTCGTAGCACTTACACAAATAAAAAACACTTATTTTCAGATACACACGGCTTCATTAGAGCACAGAAGAACAGTTTAAGGACATTCATTTGATTGAAAAAAGCATCACTTAAGGCTTTTTATTCTCCTAAATCTTGTACTTCATCTTCCCAGTCTTGCTGATGACACAGATATGCTAAAGGGGGAAGAAGGAGGAGAACATAAAATGAGCTTGTGTAACTCCAATGTTCAGTCTTGTCCACATCTGACGATGGCAAAATATTTGTTCAAGACCACCCTGAGCTTTGGGAAAATCCTGCATGTTCTGCAGACTTCATTCTATGTGTCATATGTTGCATAAAAAGATGAAACTATAGCATTAATTTCAAAGGGTATGACAGTCATTAATGCAAGTTCGGGCTTCCCAGGGGTTCAACTCGTATTTCTTGAGTGGGATGCAGAGAGATAAGAGGGGAAGCTTTAACCCGGCCTGATAATGGGATCCTAACCTCCACATTCTTCAAGTCGACCTCTTTAAAGTTTCGAAATGAATACCAACCCCCTCAAACACGCAGACACACAACCATACAGTCTGTACTGTACATGCTGCACACACACACACAGACACCCCTATGTGTATGTGTGTGTGTAAGCACAGAGGCACAAACACACACGTACAAAAAGGGAGTGAGTTTGGGTTTAGTGTTTCATATGAGTCAGAGGTAAATCTAAGGTCATGTCTTTTTCAGATAGAGGAATAAAAGGTGCAGAGAAGTCTGTGCCTACGGTTTTCAGACTCAGAAATTCAGCTTGAAAAGACACACAAGAAAAGGGAGAAAGGTTTCAATCCAAAAGTGAGCAGGTGAAGCAGCAGTAAAGTAGCTGGAATACAAAGATTAAAGCTCCTGTGAGGGTTTTTTTATGTTTATTAAATGGAATGAAATTCATACTAATGTTTTTTTTTTTAGCTATACAAAGGCAAACAAGACCAGAAGTTGTACAATTTACCAGCATGAAGGGGTAGGTGTCAGTCGAGCAGATGAAAAAAACAGCCGTGATTTTACATTTTCCACATCAAGTATTGTAGAAGCCATAATGTCGCTCTGCTAATCGGTTATCCTGTGTTCAGTTACTTCTGTCTGGTTGCTATTGGTTTCACTGTGTTTGAAAGCCGGTAGTTTACATAAGGGGCGGTCTTACCTGCACTCGGGTGGAGAGGTGAGCCTAGGTAGCCGTAATTTTTGTTGACCTGGCTTTATGTTCTTTGTTTTGCAGTGATGCACGTCGAAAAGTGGACACATATTATTTCGGATGTGCATGTGTAATCATTGGTCACTGTGGAAGTGTTTTTTCTGTTATTAAAGCTCAGATGACTTCGATGAACTTTGGGTGCTTCCCTTGAGCAGCAGCAGCGTGTTACACAAATATACAGGACCTATGCGCCGCCTCAAGCGACTTTTAAAGGTACAAGGAAAGCTGCAATAAGTATTCCCAAGAGATTAAAACGCATGAGATTTCATGTCAGAAGTCACCACTATAGAGGACAAGATGAGCAAAGACTGCTTTGTCTACAGGGGGCGCCAAAGTTGACACAAACCAAAGGTTCCTCACAGGAGCTTTAACTCACAGTGACTCAGTTCGCTGTCAGAGTTACTTAACTAAACCTTAATGTTGTGGTTAAAATAATGATCGGATCACTAGAAGAAAGAAGTAAGATGTTTAAGGGATTACTGTAAAAGTTGTACATGTGATTTATTTCAAACCTTTAACCTCATATTTGTTGATATCAGTCGATAATTGTTGCAGATTTTCAAGGTGTTTCGTTAAAAGCAAAGCCGCCTGTCTTAAAACAGTTGCTTTGTGCTCATTGGTACACTCAGAGTGATTTGTCTTACTGAAATTGTTCTGTCCTTTCCAGGCTTTGATTTGTTTCTATAAAGAGATGAGCCAAAGTGGTGTATCCTGACCAAAGCTGCAGGTATGGTGAGAATCCTCCTGCAGATTTCTTAAATATTCCCTTCATAGAAATCCTCCTCAGGCCGGGAGCTTACCTCTGTGGTGAGTTTAGGTTTCAGAGAGTTAGGGTGCATCTCTTTGAGTTACTGTGTTTACCTCCCCGCTCCCCCCTTGTCCCTTTCATCTCTTTCTCTGAGCTCTTTGAAAAGGTCATGGGCTGTGTGACGCCGTGGACTCACCTCCAGGTCTCGAAAGTATTCATTGTAGTCCAGAGCGTAGCCCACAACGAAGCGGTTTGGGATCTCGAATCCAACGTCTATCAGGGCAAACACAGACAAGAGTGATCGGTAGTGTAAATAAAACAGCACAATCAAGGCATGTACAGTATGTTTGGGCCTGGAAAGTCAAGCTAATGATGAGAAGTTTTAAATCTGTACTCTTCCCAATGTGTTGGACGGTCAGACCTAAATTTAGGGAGAAGGAAAATTGAGATTTCAAAATTAAAGAAGTAAAATTACGAGAACAAAGTCATATCTTCCATTTTGGTCACTTCTGGCTACAACAAACAAAAGTAAAATGCTAAATTTGAGGCTAAAAAGGCGAATCCTGCAGATCATTTTCTGAAGTTATACTGGCTAAGTCAGCGTCTTGTTATCAGTCCATGGTTAATGTAGCAAAACATCACCCGTTGATGGCAGAACTGGCAGTTTGAAGGTTGGATTTGGACGCTTCACTCGCCAAATCACTGTCCTTTACTGGTGCCAGAGGATCTGGATTTGGTGGAACAAGAACTGGCAACAACACGGATGACTAACGGGCTTATTTATTATGAGGAATTTGCCTCTAAACAAGAAATCACAAAATCACCAAGACGACACATGGTGGAGGTGAAATCTGGTGTTGATACATTTTCAGCCCAAATTAATAAATTTAATTTCAAAACTTCATGATCAATTTTGTTCGTTCTTTCTTGTTTTGGTGAAATCACAATGACGGCATTTTGCTTTAAGTCAGTTAAGAGAAAGTTTTAAAAGGGAAGGGGGGTTACGACAAATGAGGTCCAAAGCTAAAACTGAATCAGACCCAATATGCTAATATAGTGCTAATGTACAAACACTGTTAAAGGACCAGGATGTACTTAAAAGGTTTAAAGGTGGGGGCCCTGTCTGCCCTTATGATTTAGGTTTGCATGTCATATACAGAGATAATGATCCTCATGTAGACAGTCCAGGTTTGATTTTATCCTATATTCTCTTTTCCAGATGTCACAATCAGTTCTCTCTTTCTATTTTCTTGTCTATATATCGTCCTGTCCTTTCAAAATAAAAGCAAAGGCATGTTTTTGGAAAATAAAACAACTAAAAGTGATCAATAGAGTTAAATTTTCTAACTTCTTTGGGTTATTTTTTATTTTAGGCTGTAGTTTAATGTTGGTTTTCCTTGCTATAATAGCCTCTTTTACATTGGCTGTTTAAAGCTGTTTTTTAACAGGCTATCAAACACACCGAATCTGATTAAAAAAAACTATATGACCTTCAAAAAACCATCAATGACAAGACTGGCTATTTCTATATTGTCATTTTTGATGTTCAAAATCACTGCAAAGATTGTGTCAGACAAAACGATTGGCAAAGAGATAAGATCTCCATATTTGTCCACTAGCGGGTGCCAAAATCAATGCAAAATTAGAGGTCCCTTTGGCCGCTTGAAGACAGCTGTGTTACACCTGGAAGACCAGTATTAGGAGGTTGCAGGGTTCCTTGTAAAAGTACGAAGGTGTATTAAGGGAAAATCTCTTCAGTGAAGTCCAACTGTAAAAAACCTTCATATTTTGATGGTAAGAATCATTTCTCAGCTTCATCAACAAAGCTGTCCACTCTGTAACCAAACCTCGACTCTGCTGCTTTTAATCATTTTCATTGTTTCAGGTCTGTACTCCAGCACTGATTGGAGAAAGCTTATCATGCCAGAAAGCGTTCTTGTGGATAAACACGGTGTGAAATGTTACAAAAATGCATGACGACCCTCGCTTAGCAACTGCTTTAGCTTAAAGAAACACTGAAAAACAACCATCGCGTCACCTTAGCTGTCAAATGAGAGGAGGTGTGATAAAGAGCTATAATGGTGACTTACAGTCTGTTAGACTTTCTGCCATGTTCGGGACCCTCTTCACCAACAAACTGAAACACAAGGACATAAAGATCATTTTCAGAGTGGTCTAGCTTTGAGATCATCAAGAAACATTGTCTATTTTTTAACATTTCATGATAATTTTGACTTGTAAAAACAAAGTTTCCCAATCTAAGACGGGACTGTCATTCATGTAACAAATGCAGTTCAAGAGAAAAGATAAACTTTCAGAACGAAACATGTGCAGAGGAAAGATGTTTATCTCGTTTCTGTGATCTCTCTGGGAGCAAATAGGAACAGCCCACGGACACCAGATAGCGACTGTGGACGGGTGATATCTTCCCTCTGCGCTCGTCACACGCTTGGCATTTCCCCTGATAGGGAAATCACAGACGGCTGCGAGGCTGGCTCACCCTGCGACCTTGACCATCTTGGGTTCAAAGGTCTCCACATGCTTCAGAAGGGCCTTCATGGTCTTTCCTGTGTCCACTATGGCCTGAGGGGAGGGAAGAGCAAAGGAAGAGGGAGAGATGAAGAGGGAGGGGGTGTGTGGGATATTTGACTGCAGAATGCTTTGAAAGAGGAGAAAAACACAGTCAGTGGGATAGACAACTTGGTGTTTGACCTAAAGCCTCTGTAAGAACTTCTTAGATTGGTTTTAAACAGATCAAAAGTTAAACCGAGCTTTATTTATGGTCTTTAAAAGCAAGTAAAACTATAAACAACAAGATCTACGGGTTCTTTATAGTAGGTTTTAAGCCCCAAAACTGCAGTGGAGGTGGCAGGTGTTGAACAAGATGATTGAAGGCGCCTTTTTGAATGTGAAAAGAAATATTTTTGGGTCCATAATCATTGTTAGGTGAAAATCTTACTCCGTGGAGGCTCCATGTTGAGTCAATTTCAATTTCCCAGAGGTCAACAATAACAGATATGACAGGCATGTTCAGTGTGAATTGCGTCAATTCTAAAAAAGCAACATAATGATGTCAACACTCGCTTTAAAAACCACCAGCTTTTTTGATGATAATCGATGTGTTTCTACGACATCTGAGCGCTTTTCTGAGCCTCAGAGAAAATAAATGTATTTTCAGGGATTGTATCAAACAAAACAAGTGTATTTTGTGGTGATTTATACATTTATTTTAGTGAAATTTTGCTGTTTTTGTGGTTAGCATGCTCTGTTATACTAAGCTGCCATCTTGGTAAGGGCATCTTGACCCAATGAACTGTTTATCGCTGTTCACTTTGTGTTTTGAATACATACTTATAAAATTCAGTACCTTTTTTCATTTTTCTCTCTGTATTTACATTCTTATATTCAATTACACCCTTCCTGACCTCCTAGAGAGTCATATCTTTCCTCTAGATGTCCAGAGAGCGTACATAGTCCTCTTAGTATCTATGAAGACAGTAAGTTTACATTTCTAGTCAAAAAACATCTGAGGAATTTCTCAAATAAATGGTTTGGATTTTTGATCTGTTATATTTATAGTGTTTATTTTGCCTATCCCTGATCACTGAGACACAGGAGAGCCCTGTGGATATTGCATGGTTGGGCTTTGCACCTCAGAAGGTTGAAAGTGGCCACCTTGAACCACCTTTATCATACTGAAATATGATCCCATTATCCTTTTAGTCTTTGTGTATTCCCAAAGCAGAAAGACTTTAAACACAATGGCCTCAAAGTCAACAAGAAAGTAAGAGAAGTGCAAACAAAGCACGTCAAAGGCATCAAACAAGGAGGAAATGTCAAAGAAAAGCACACACAGCAGGCAGAGCAGATGTACCCGAGACTCACCTCAACAACCAGCACACTCTTCATATCATGTGAAAAAGAAAGAAGAAACAAATGAGTAAAACATCAACTTTAAGTTCTAGATTTGGTGGAAATAAAGCCTCGATTGTTTCTACACATTCTTGACAGATCTCAACTATGGCAACATCACTGTCAGTATCTTTAACGTAAACACAGTCGGCTCTTTCTCTGCCTCGCACTGATGAACATCTGTGTCCACATGAAGCTACAGTCACTTCTGAGTGTGTCCGGGTGCCGCACACTTTCCCCTGCTGCAGTGTTTCAAATGACTCCTTGTTCCCTCTCTGGGTGTGTGAGGCTCTTTGTGGGCGCAGTGGAGAGTATCTATGGTTCGAGGAGAGCGATCACAGAGAATGCAGGCAACCGGCCAAGCGTTCCTTTAGTCTACACCTGAACTGTTATACAACACTCAGAGAAAGTGGAAACGAGGCGCAAAACACTCAAATATATCTGACCTGTGTGGCTGCATGCTGAGACTATCAATGTACCATACAGTCAGCTGGAGAAGAACAGAGTGTTACAGGTTATTTCACCGTCTGTAGGATCACTGGCTCGGTGTTTAATGTTCTGGCAGGATCAGTGGATCATGAGCGTCTCTGTGATTCCTTTCACTCAGTCAGTTACTCTTGACCTTGGCAAAAAATAGTGACGATTAATCACCGTTGCTGAATGTATGTCTGAACAGACTGCTCCGAAACAGCAGCGAGCCAAAGAGGGGAAAGTTCACGCAGAAACTGTCGACATTTTTCTGAATGTACTTCATCTGTAAAAGTTTAAGAAGAGAATCTGACGGAGTTCTCTCAAAGTTTACGGCTCTCTTCAACCAGTGTGACAGCTCTGTGTTATCAGACCTTTTTGAACCGCAGGAACTTGTTATAGTAGGTCTGTTGACACTAACCGTCTTATTGAGAATATAAAATATGGATATTGTGCTAAAAAATAAGCCTTCCAAGAGTTCATGCAAGTGGTCATTTGCCACATGTCATAAAATGGAGTACAGATGAAGAAGAAGTAGCCGACTGCAGGTGATCTCGCTGCAGCAGTCCTCCGAGATGATTAGGCACTTTAAAAACTGATGTCAAAGATTTATCGTGACTCCAAAGACAATGTGAGAGCTCATTCTTCTTTTTGAGGCTGTTGAACCGAACATTTTCTGTTTTTTCTTTTGACTGTTTTCAGTCCGTTCTGCAAGATACGATCTACCAGCAGAAACGAAACAACCGAAACGGAGATAGAAAAAATGTCAAAACAAAAGCATGATGAGCAATGGTTTTCACTGACTTGTCTGAAGAAGTTTCAGTCGCAGGGCTGCTGATAAATCATAAATCTGAATATTATTAGAAACAGACGTTGACATGTAAGTTCATCTTTCCCTTCCCTCAATTTGGCTGATTGGGTTGTTATAACTGCAAGTTTTCCATATGTATATCCCAATAATGATAGTATTGTGATATTTCACGGTGAGGATCATCATGACGTGAATATCTGATACAGTGACAGCCCTAGTTAAAGGAACTCTCCTGCTTTTTCTGATGCTGCATCACCAGTTCCATCACTAATGAAGTTCCTAAAACCCAAAGTTACCGTCTTTGTAAACTAAATAACCGTTAAAGATGTATATCTTTGTTTATTGGGGAACTAAAATCCTCACAAACCCAAAGTTCCTCTCAAGACCCTTCAAATAAACAACATTTTAGTGCTGAGTGAAAGATTTGTCTTTAATTACTGTGTGAATGTAAAAGGCTGGGTCAAGTTTGATCAGCCTGGATCAGCAACAAACAGAGAAGGAGCTGTTTTTATCGAGGTCCAGTGACTCATTCCTCTGACTCCTTTTCACATTTGAAGCTGTGTTACGTTTCTTTAAAAATATTCAGAATAACCTTTAAATGTCAGGATTAAAATATCCCGGCGGTTACTTCACTGAAAATGTGAATTCTGTGAAATTGGAAAGAAAATCTGCACAGACATTGTGAATGGCATCAGTTGAAAATGTAACGATCAGGACACGGATGAACATCGTCTAAAGCAGACAGAGTGACAGTCGCTCCACAGTCATGTTATCTCCTCTTTCTGATGATGTTCGAGACCTCCTGGGAGGACTGAAACAGGAGTGTCGACTTACATTACGCAGACAAAGTGGAGTGATTCATGTTTTTAGTGTGAGGTGGTGGTGAGCTGTTCCGAACTCTTACACTTATTGACCTTTTCACCTGCAGAGATGCGTCCTTGTTAGAACATCCTCAGGGAGTTCAGTATCATTTTTTTTCTCTGCAAAAATGCACATGGTCATATTTGCACTAAGCTGAGCAAGCAGAGTTCTCTATCTTATATCTACCTGAGATAATAACGCAGTAAGGAGGGTTGTGCATTCTCTCAGAACAAATCTGTCTGTGAATCTGTAGAGTAGAAATATTTATTTTGGAGTTTCATAACCAGGATGGTAAAAGTCAACTACACTGGGCTGATGCAGAGGACACAAACACAACAACAGAAACTATAACCCTGATGTTTGGACAGAAGAACATACTGAGAACTTTTTCACGCCGCTCACCTTTCCTCGCAGAAATGACAGATCTCTGCTCCCGATGATGTGCAGCTCCTCTGTTGATTGGTCATTCTGGAGAGAGGAGATGGAAATTAAAAGACTAGTTATATTAGATATTATAAGAGGAATCTGATGGATATATCGGTCACTGATTTTATAGAAATGTCGGAAACACTGATCTTGTTTTCTACAGAAGAGAAAGTAGGTGTGGGCTAAATAATGTCAAAATTTTGACCACTTATTTTCTGTCAGAGTGAGAAAAAGACACTTCCTGTGGATGTTCATACAACGATGCATCAGTCTGAGAGTCATTAGTCGGCTGCATTAATGAGGGACAAACTCACAAAGAGAGAATTTCTCCACAAAGACTCTGAACGTACAATATGACCTCCAAATCAAACAGAGCGCGGCTCAGTTTTTCTCTTTTGTAACTCCAGCGGTGAGCTTTGAAGATCGACGGGCTTTGAAGTGAGATTCACTCGGCTACAGATGCATCACTGGGATAAGGGAGCGGTGACATGGACAAAATCCCGGCCCTGGGGGCGGGTCACATGACTCCATGATGACCTGGGATTGACTAACAGAGTCATCACTCACACAGTGTCCTCTGGAGTGGTAGTACTGACCGCTACAAACTGACATGCTGTTTGTTGACATCAGATTGATGCTTTTTTGCCCGTATTATTTACTGTATTTGAGTTTTATTCATATTGATGTGTTGATTTTTGCGTTTGTAAAGACTTCTGCAGGTGTATTTTTGTCACTTTGTCCCATTTAATCATTTAAATCACTCTTTTCTGATGATGAAAACATAACCTGAGAGTGGACTAATCCTGCAAAGCAAGACACAATGTGTAATTTGATTTAGGCTGTTCTTAAATCTTCTTAAATCCTCTCTGAATGTGAAATCTTAAAGACTGAATCATCCCCCGTGTTGTAAAGAGAGGGAAGGAATGTGCCTACATACAGAGAAGAGTAAATCACCTTATTCTGGATGAGCCAAAACACACTCAGGAATAAGAACTGGCTGTGGCTCCAATTTATAGTAATATAAGCTGTGACACATAAATCCCCAAATTAATCCTCGTTTTATACATTCCAGGTGTTAGACAGTGTCGTAAATGGACCCTCTTGGCAGAAGCAGCACCAGTTATCAGTGCAGTTTATGACCCGAGATCTGCGCTCATCAGTCGTCCGTCTTCTGCTTCATATCCCACCTGAGAGTGCTCTTTATGCAAAACAGAGACAACAGTGACATCTAGTGGTTGAGCTGAGTGCTAACATCACATCTGAATTGATGTCCTGTCCAGTCCAACTACATATGAAGGAAGTTTTTTCGGGTCAGAGCCTGAATATGAGCTGAGCTGAGTGGTGCTGGACATGTAATTGTGATTTTAAAGGTTGTTTTCACCCTTTTAGACTAAGCCGCCATTAAAATGATAGTCCATGTGATCTATCAGAGTCTTCTACAGATAAAGGACCGTGATAACATCTCAGACAAAGGTCATGCTTTTCTGTTGTCTGTGAACTCACTGACACTGACACTGAATTGCCCTTTGGATCATTACAGTTGCCAGAATCTGCGTTTGATCGAGTGAACCGACCAGGTAGCTCTTCAGACGGATGAACTCCACCCTCGTCTCCAGGTACTTGTTGGAGTTCCGTCCCAGCACCTTGATGAACTCCACCAGGTCTGCACAGAACTTGTATCCTCCCTTTAAGACACACAGCACCATGATGTTGTTGTTTCCAAAATCATCCACGACGTAGCGGGCCAGACGCTCAATCCTGTGAGACAGAGAAACCACACAAATGAGCTGAAAACAAAGAAGACTTTACAGGTGTGTGTGAGTGTGAGTGTTTTACCTGTTCATGATTACCCCATGTGGAATATAAACACTCTCGATGTCTTCATGGTAGTGCTCAGGGTATGTGAAGAGGTCCAGGCTGTAACCAGGCCAGTCATCTTTAATCTAGGACAGTTTGAGGTGAAGGAGCAGCAGTTTTAGAGTCGAGAGATACCAGCTCGATGACATGAAGTCAGTTGGAATCGAGTTTTGCAAGTATTTCCATGCACATCCTGTCCTTCTTCTGCTTAAGTCTTTTGTCTTTGGACCAAAAATCTCACCACTGCTGACTTTTGACAGTCATATGTATCATTGATTGTGAATATTTTATGTGGAAGTCACAAAAACAAGGCTCTGCTTACACCTACTCCTTCTGATTTGAGACATAAAAATTTGCAGAACAGAATTTCAGTTTTCGTCACTACTGGTCTTGTTCGCTTTCATGTATCATCAAAAAAGCATCAGTACTAATTTCAGTCTATGTCATAAACCTAAAAAAAAAAGTCGCAGGAGCATTAAAGGGTGTAAATCATAAAGCTTATCGGATGACATGGTATCGTTTATCTATAAAAGGTCATTATGGCAAAAACAACCTAAAACTTAATTCTGAAAGTTGCATCAGGGATAATTGTGATTAAATTGACTATTAAAATTGGATAATATAATATAGGAGTTCATAGGACATCTGAAAAGCTCAACTTCTGGCCATATTTAAAAAAAGACTCAAACACTATCAGCTTATAACCTCCCATAACTCTGCTTCCTCATACCTTTTCCCTTGTCTCAGTGTTCTGTTATCATTTTCATTCGTTGTATATTAGTTTATTACTCTACTTCATAAAGCAACCTTGTCTTCCTTGGGTTAGATAAGGATTTTTAACCCCTAGTATCCTTATTCTTAAACCTTATACTTATAATTATTTCCCTTTCATATTTTTAATACGCCTAGAACAAATAAAGCTGATTTAAAAGCTCCTTAGAGTTCAAATTAATAAAATAAGGACCCTGAAGAATTCAGTCAAAGAAAACAAACATGTTTTTTTTTCCTATAACAGTTCATATTTTAAGTCTCAAGTCTTGCAAAAAAAATGCCATCAGGTGATAAGGAAGTTGACAAATGAGACATAAATCTTTATATGCAGCAGTAGACTTGAACTTACCACAATTCCTCTGTTCATCCCCGTGTTGTCCATTCTTAGAGGGTTAAAATGGTCCCAAGAGAGGTAAAGATCCAGGATAGGGTTGCAGTGGCCCTGAGTAGAAATCACAAGTAGTTTACTTTAGAGAGACTGGACATAAGAATGAAAGTTTTACATCTTACTGCAAAGATGTAAAAGGAAAACAAGAAGAAGAAGAGAGGCTCTGTCAGGTTGAGGTTGGATATTCACGTAAAAAAGGCATCCGTGGTTGATCTTAGCAGAGCTATTGTCAAAGCACTACTTACTGTTTGGTTGCCTCCCTCTGAGTAACATTCACAAACAAAAAGGAGCAAAAGGAAGTCAAAAGACATCCAAATAAGTCCGGTCTGAGCCCGCCATTTAGCCTGCAGGATCACGCTCCAGTCATTTGTACTGAACAGGACAGCGTTGTTTATGAGTCCAGTGGAGAATTACGGGGATAATCAGCCTCATGTGATGGGATGCTGGCTTGCAGAGGAATCACACGTGGCAGACGGAGAATGGGACAAAATCAACGAGAAATGACTCCGTTTCCATGCAGTAAATTTTATTCAGTCAGGGTGATGTTGAGTTTACAAAACAGTTTCAGAGCATTAACAGCAAACTGCTCACAAATGAGGCCTGTGTTAAAATACTTGTAGTCACAAAATTACAAATGTCTTGTTGACAGAGTGTAACACTGCAAACGAAATACTTAAATTCTGCTCACAGTTAAATACAGGACAGGACAAAACATCTGACTGAGTATAAGTTCATTCTGTCCTAATTTTGGGGGATGTAGATGGTCTTGAACCTCTCGATAAGGTTGATATCCTTATGCAGCTGCTCCATCTTCTCCTCTAGCTGCATCTTATGGGCTTTCTTTGTTATGGTGTCAATGACGAGCGAGATGCCCTGGTACTCGTGGTACACCAGATCCCAGTTCTTCTTCAAGCCCTGGGGAGTGGACGCAGACAGGGAAACCCACCACAGTCACTATCAAGTCAATGCCAAAGGAACAATCAGAGTTTGGTGATTTTATTTAGCCAACAGTTATCCGAAAGCTAACATATATTTTATATTATGAATTCTATGTGCAGTCAAGGCAGCTCTTTTTTCCTACTGTTGGCTGTTTGACTGCATAAGATGCACTACATTTGGCCCTGATAAGGGCAACAACAGCTAAGAGATCTGTTGATTAAATCAAAATGGATAGTTCATTGAAAAAAGCTCAGTGCGTAGAAATAAATAAGAAAGCTACTTACCAACCAAAAAACATGAATGAACCAGGCTGTAAACACCTTTTATTTTGCTTTCTATTAAAAGTTGGCATTTTAACATGGCACCAAATGGGGGTTCTTGCCTTTTCGACCAATCCCCATGTGGACACTTGAGGAACTGCAGTTTTAGCACCTTAGCATAGGCTTGTTTTTCTAACACATATGTTGCTAGTATTCTTTTCCATTTTCTTTAGCTCATTTGTCCTTATTTTCATGTCCGTAGAATTGTGTTAACATCATTTCTTTGCTTTTTTGTTGTTGTTTAATTTGAACGGATCACACTCCGCACCACAACGAACGAACATAGACTGTTTATAGAGTGGACATGTTGACTCCTTGCTGGGTGAAGCCACTCCGAGAACAGCGCTCGGAGACATTTTTAAGCGCTGCTTTACAACTTTAGAATTCCAGCCAAATTGCAGAAATTGTTGTGTTTGTGCAGCTAAATTAAAGAATAAATAAACCAAAAATAATTCTTTTTCTACCTAATAATAAAAAATGTTGTTTGCTGAACTGTTTTATAAAAGCAATATCACACTCTAGGTTGTGCTGTTGGACTGATTATCACCAGGGTGGTGATTTGGTCAAAGGCACGAGGCCACAGACTTAATCACACCTGTGCTGAATTGTAGTACACCAGCACTCCTTCTTGTGTACTAATGCTTAGTTTAAGCCCTATAATACTGGAGTAGCAGCTCAAAAATACAGTTAACTCTGCTTATCTCAGTGTTCAATATCATCAAACTATGCTCACACAAGACGCACAATCCTGGGGCATATGGTTAAGAATCACAGCCACTGAATAAAAGTGCTTTCTTAATAACTTCGTAGACATGAAATCGTCAATTTCTTGTTCTTCCCTGTTCTCCTCCACTGGTTCCAGATGTCTGTACAATCCCCCCGCTGATTGAGAAAAAGACTTGCCATCGCGCAGTTATGTGTTTGTGTACCTCGAGGATTTTCTGTCGCTCCTCCTCAGACAGCTGCTTCATGGCTCCCTGCTCTTTCTGTTCTTCCAAAAAGTTTCTTAACTCCTCCTGAGCCCTGCGCTGTTCTGCGTTGCGCTGCTGCAGGTACTCCGGTACTTCTCCAAAATCCTAAAAAGAATAACTGGAAACTCGAGGCATGTCCACTGTGAATAAAACATGTCTTACATTTATAGAAGGGTTTTCTTTTCTAGCTGTTTCTCCGTGTGTAGTCTGTACCTTTTTCTTAATGTACTTGGGGAGGAGTCCTGAGTTCTCAAGAGGCTGCTTGTGTCCCTTTCTGGTGTCCACACAGGTAGGCCGGGGCTTCACTGGAACTGCTGGGGCCGTCTTTAGAAAGTCTCTCTTCGTTTGGAGGCCCATCAGTGGTTGATCGGTCCTTGCAGGAACAGGTGGTTTTCTCGCAGAGTAGGAACGAGTCTCTCTCAAACCCGGTGCCTCTGTGTAACATAAAACAAGAATGTGAAAGCTAACACCATCGCTAAAGACACATGAAGTTCAAAGAGATGACAGGAGGACTCACTTTCAGGTAATCTGGACTCCTTTGAGTGCTTCTTAAGGTATTTGTCCGGGGATGGCATTTCTACTTTTGCTGGTCCCATTGTTCTTGCGACATCCTTGGTGGATTTATGCTCAAGAATGACTGTTGGTCTGAACTTTGACATATACCTTCAGATAAACACATTAGTGAGACATTAGTGAATAAAATCCATTGTAAATGACCAATTAGGCAAGGGCGACAACAGCAAAGAGATCTGTTGATTAAATCAAAATGGATAGTTAATTGAAAAAAGCTCTGTGCTACAAATAAATAAGAAAGCTACTTATCAACCAAAAAACATGAATGAACCAGGCTGTAAACATCTTTTATTTTACTTTCTTTTACAAGTTGGCTTTTTTCTTGCCTTTTTGACCAATCCTCATGTGGACACTTGAGGAACTGCAGTTTTAGCACCTTAGCATAGGCTTGTTATTCTAACACATATGTTGCTGCTTTACTTTCACCCAATGTAAAAATAAAAAAAAAACAGCTATTCCTTTTCCCTTTTGCTCTAGCTTATTTGTCATTATTTTCATGTCATTTTTGACAAATGCCATATTTTGGTTCTTTCTCCTGCAGCTGTTATTGTGCCAAAGACAATGAGCCTGAAACCAGGGAAGACTCACATGATATAAATATATATTAGCATTTTTATCTGGTCCCCTCATGGCCCTTTTCCCCTCCCCTTTGACATTGCACAGTTAAAAATAAAAGAAAACTAGTTTAATTTGTCATGGATTGTCCTATTTTGATGACAAGTACTTTTTCTTGGGTATATTATTATTTCGGGTAAAAATCACCCGATGGTGTTTGTAATTTTAGCGATAGTGTTCTAGGGTTAAACTGAAAATAAACTCATTTATGACGCATCACAACCGTTTTTTACAACTTTTAAAACTCTCTAGTCATGCTAACCTGTTTTTGCTAATGCATTGGTTAAGCTAGGACTGCGATAAATTGTTAATTTTGTCGGTTAGCATACCGTGGTGGTTTCTGGGTTCCGATCTCTTCATTGGGTAAAACACTGTAGACACTTTCGAGTGGATAAACAAATCCAGACATGGTGAAGGACTTCAGATAGACGATGGATCTCGGGCTAAGAAACTTAAAGTTAGCTTGATTGGTTTGACAACGCTACATACTAAGTGGTTGCTGGGCAACAACAGAAGCAAATGTTGCATTTCCGGATAACTGTGAACATTGAAGTTAAGTCAACTGACCTATGTTAACGTATAATTGACGGACTGTACTGGTTTTAATTACATTTTCCTCTAATAAAACTCGTTTAAGATATCTAACTTAATACGTGTATCTAATTTCACTCTACTACATCGTCAATATTTTCTCTGCGACTTGTTTTCCACATTTTATCAAACCTCACCCGAAACGCGAAAGAGTAACATCAAAAGAAACAACAAAAACATCGTAATACACGTCCCTGTATCCACGATATATCTATTTGATTTGTCTGTTCTAAAAAAAGGAATTGAATTATTATTGAACTCGAAAGGAAACGTCAACGTGAATCGAAATTTTCGATGAGGAGCTCTGAAAAACAACTTTCCAGAGGCACTTGAATGCAGCATAGAGATCGGCTGGTTCCTTGATGAAAACCGCAAACGCAGCTAAAATATTCACTGTTTTGTGTGTGTATATATACATTTTCAATGTATGTTTAAATCAGAACACAAAATAAAAATAACAGAGCGTATGCATAAAGTCATGGTAACGGGAATTTGGCCAGTATTTGATTAGTTGCGGAGGTTTTAACAGATTGTCCCTCATGGCTGACCGTAGTTGTTTGTTTTGGCTTCAGAGAGAGCTCTTCCCGTAAACCGAAGGGAGTCGGACTGAACTTTGCCTGATAAATCAAAGCATGTGATTACTTTAGACCGTACTAAAACATTATTACAGAGCGTGAAGTCCGGACATAAAACATTAAACGTGAGTGTCTTGCTCCCATTGAACTATTACCTGTAACACTTCACGATAGCAGCTTATTTATCTAGGCTACTGTCCTGGCTCTGAAGCACGTGTTACTTTACTCATCCTATTGCAGCACTATAAAATAAATAGTGAGTAATCTGTTTTATTGTAACAAATCGGAACGTTCTGTTCAATGTTCACAGACAGGATTTGGTGATTTGCAATAATTTTCAGGCTGTTTTCAAAGGATAGTAGGGGAGAGTGGGGTAAGTTGAGCCAAAGGGTTGCTTTTTGCTTGAAAATAGTGAAAGAAATTGATCATGTGACCAAATATTTAGGCGATGGGCATCAATACATGGAGTCTGTGAAGGTTAGAAGCACATGGGTGAAGGGGTTAGACATTTATTTATATAAAAAAAACATTTTTCACTCTTGAAAGTGAATTTAGTCTGTCATAAGTTTTACTAGAATTGTGTTCAGACCAAAAAAGATCATTTTAAATTTGTTTTATACGTCAATTGTGGTATCTATGAGCTACAACATGAGGTCAAAAACCTAACATAAAAGTTCACCATTTTAGCTTAGAGGACTACTAAAGTCATGATAGGGATACGGCTCAACTTACCCCGCTTCTATGGTCAACTTACTCCATACACGGGGTAAGTTGACCATAGGAGACCACTTTTTTTTGCATGCTATATTATCAAGACAGTTATGTTTACACTCATTCTGTTGGTTTGCAGGGATGCACAACATCTCCCCATATCATTACGGATGCCGGTATCTGAGCTGTGACAAATTGGTGTCACAGACGGTGGTTTTGAGGAGTGATTTTTAGCCCATGTGGTGATGTCTACTACAGAGTTATATCTGATTTAAATGCAGTTCCACCTGTTTCTTCAGCAGCTCCACCCACAGCCCATTGCACAAGAGTCAGGTCCCAAAAAATGCGTTACTGATGGTCTTTTTGCTTTTGTACATCATGGGAAAACAACAACATGAATTGCAGTTTATTTCTTAAATGTCACAGAACTCTTCACAGCAGATTTCAATTCTGTCTTAAATGAACATTTTACACTATATCCTAAACTCTTTTGGTATCAGGTTTGAATTTTAAAGGTGTCTCTGCATTCATATGTCCCATTTTTTCCTTATTCCCTTTTTACAGAGGTGCTAGCTGTGATCTTGAGACTCCTCCATGGGCTTATTGAGTGCAGGTCAGCTTGCAGTGAGAGTTGTCAGATGCTCCTTAAGTTCTTTTTCAAAACCCAAATCATGGCTGTCCACCAAAGCCTCCCATTTGGGAGACAAGAACATTGTTCTCATGGGTCCCCCTGGAGCTGGGAAAACCACAGTTGGCAGGATGGTGGCCCACAGACTGGGACTCCCTGCTGTTGACGTGGATGATGATGTCCTGGAGGCGGCGTGGAAGATGCCCGTGGCTGCCAAGCTGGCTGCAGTTGGTGGCGAGCGATTCCTGGAGGAGGAGGGTCAAGCTTTGTGTAACTTCTCCACCTCTGGGTGTGTCGTATCCCTCACAGGGTCCAACCCTCTCCACTCTGCAGCGATGCAGCACGTCAGCGACTCCGGGCTCGTCGTCTACTTGGATGTGGACAGTGAAGACATCATCCAGAGACTGACCAGGATGAAGGTGAACAGGATTGTGGGGCAGGAGGCAGGGGTGCCCATGAGGGACATTCTGCTTTACAGGAAGCAGTTTTATGAGAAGTGGGTGGATGTGAGGGTGCTGTGTGGAGCAGGGGACACGGTGGAGGAGGTGGCTGAGAAGGTTTTGAAAGCCGTGGAGAGATATCAAAACCACGCAGAAGAAAGCTACATGTCAACAAGGTGTGATGGCGAGGTATCATCCAAACAGAAAACATACTTTAGTGATGTTGTAATCGAGGGTCTCGCCAACGATGGAGGCCTCTATGTTCCCAAAAATGGTTTCCCAAACATGACTGCGAGTGAATGGCTCAGATTGGTAGACATGTCCTACCCAGAGCGAGCTTTAGTGTTGCTAGAAAAGTGCATCCACCCTTTAGAAGTGTCTGCTTCAGATCTGAGGAAAATGGTCTTCAAAGCATACGGGTCAAACTTTTCAAGCGAGTTAGTAGCACCTGTGAAACATCTCATGAATAATCAGTTCGTCCAGGAGCTTTTCCACGGCCCCACGGCTTCATTTAAAGACCTCGCCCTGCAGCTCATGCCCCAGCTCTTCGCCCACTGCCTCCCTCCGATGTGCAACTACCTCATCCTCGTCGCCACATCAGGGGACACAGGAAGTGCAGTACTGAGTGGTTTCGATGGTCTCACCGGCACAGATAGACACAGGACCGGGGTGTTGGTGTTTTTCCCAGAGGAAGGTGTGAGTGAGATCCAGAAGCTTCAGATGACGAGCTACAGGGAGGGAAACGTGAGAGCCGTCAGTGTTTGTTCAGACTTTGACTTCTGCCAGAGGTCGATAAAGAGGATGTTCGGGGAGTCTGGGCTGACGGGGCACCTCGCTGTGGAGTACGGGACAGTCCTCAGTACCGCCAACTCCATCAACTGGGCACGGCTGCTGCCACAGGTGAGCAGGTCAAAAAATAGAGCGACAAGATAAGTTCATAAATCTCTGTTTATAGCAGATATTTTCAGTAAATCAGGAAAGATTCAGGTGTTTCTTCATACATGAAAGCTCATACTTACGGAATCAGATTTGTGTCAAAAATAATCGAACAAAACTTCTTCAACATCAAACAAAAATAAGAATTTGAGAGAGTATGTGTAGCTGATAAAAGGTTCATATTACATCCGCCGACAACACTTTAACTTTTTAGTGAAACCCTGTGATTTTAGTTGCTTGTTTTCCAAATGATCTATCACCACAGAACAATCGAGTAACAGAGTTCAATTCAATCGATCATCATAAGTTTGCGTTTTCCGCATTGAAATGAAATCACTCACCAGTCAAACGTTTCGGTTGATAAAATGTTTATAAGGTCTATTCAACATAAATGACACTAAAAGATATCTACTTTCATGCAATTCTCGGCAGGCATGCGTTTCTGGGTACAACACCGGCCACTGAGCTGTCACTCAAAAACTCACAAGCCAATGGCGCCGCACCCCTTAAAAGTCCTGCCCACGTGAGAGGTTTGTGTCAAATGAGAGAGCTGGCAGTGAGAGCATAAATCTGGTCAGCGAGAAATAACCAGAGGAGACTGTAAACAAAAGGATATATATCAAAAAGTAAAAGACCAGTGGTTTATACAATTGCACTAATAATTTGTTTCCAAGTTACCAGTTTTACTTTTGAGATTACTTTTTTTTTTTTTTTGCTTCAGTGAGTTTTATTCTCTCTCAAATTCTTATTTTTGTTTGATGTTGAAGAAGTTTTGTTTAATTATTTTTGACACAAATCTGATTCCGTACATACTGTGCTCTGTTTAAGTGTCTCAGTAAGCAGGAACCTGAAACAAAACAGATGGAGTGCAAAATCTGATTTTGACCGAACGACTCCTCATGAAAACTGGAGAAGATTTCTGACACATCCCAACAAAAAAAAAAAAAAAATCAACTGTTTTATTGTTTATTGTTCTATTGTTCTATTGTTTTAAGATACTATGAGTCAAAAATAAGACCTAAATTGCTTCTAAATCAATCTGCTGATATTGCAAAATGTATGTGAAATGTACTTGCTTGATTTTTTTTGAGATGAGGAAAATTAATTAATTTAAGTGAATTTTCTTAAATCTCTTTTGCAGATTTATTGTGTTCTCTACAGGCAATCCAGGTCTTAATTTTGGCTCATTGTATATGAAGAAGGATATTTATTGGGACTTGTCAGGCAAAAGAAGCTTATAATAAGTCTAATGAGATATTTTCTCTAGAAACAACAAAATCACTTGAGTAGTTTTGTGTTTTTTTGCCGTGCAGACAGTCATTACTGTTTGTTAAAGCAGTAAAAAGTTAGTGTATTTGACAACATTTCTGATCTTCTAATTACTTTCTAACACATTTATTTTAATTTCAACAATTCTACCAAAAACTGTCTTTGTCTTATGATTTTCAACCTCAGGTATGACTCAGTTAAGTCCTTTTTTCCTCCCTTCAGGTGGTCTATCACTCCTCAGCTTATCTGGATCTGTGCAGAGACGGTGTAATCAAGTTCGGGGAGCCCATCGATGTTTGTATCCCCACCGGTAACTTCGGTAACGCCATGTCAGCTGTGTACGCCAAACAGATGGGCGTCCCGATAAGAAGAGTCATCTGTGCGTCCAATCACAACCACATCATCACAGACTTCCTCACCACAGGAGAGTACGACCTCCGAGGTCGGCCTTTGATCCCCTCCCAATCCCCCGCCATAGATATCCTCAAATCCTCCAACCTGGAGCGGTTCATCCATCACGCCTCACACGGGGATGGCCATCTTGTCAGGGGTCTGTTCTCCGGTTTAGAGCGACAGCAGCACTTCCAGGTTCCTCGGCCTCTTCTCAGCAGGATGCAGCAGGAAGTGCAGGCCGGCTGGTGCTCTGAGAACGACTGCCTGGCCGCCATACGGAGCCTTTACACACAGACAGGCTACGTCATGGACACTCACACCGCCGTGGCTAAAGTGGTGGCTGACAGGCTGCAGGACGGCTCGTGCCCCGTGGTGATCTGCTCCACCGCGCACTACGGGAAGTTCGCCCCAGCTGTGCTCAAAGCCTTACAAATCCAGAATATTCCAGAAGACCCCGTGGAGCAGCTGAGGACACTCGCATCGACCGTGAAGAAACCAGAAATACACCGGGACATGATGAAACGCCTGCAGGAGAGCGGCGTGAGAGGACATAGGATGTGTCAGGCAGAGTACGGTGAGCTGGTGGAGGAGGTGGAGGCCATGATCCAGGACTCCTTCCTTAAAGTTCTGTAGGATTTTAAAGTTTTCACTGTGAACTCAACAAAACTAACTTTTTTTAAACCGGACGTGTGTCAGAACTGAAGACTCGTCACGTAGTTTTTCACACCAACCAGAACCGACCACAGCGTCCGTTAATGATTTGTCTCTCTGCAGCTGTCAGTGGAGTCATTTAAGACCAGGTGCTGCCTCAGCAGGCTGGGGAGGATAAGTTTCATAGATCTGCAGGATTGCTTATCACTGCAGATGTTGAAAAAGATGAAAAGTCGAGATGGTAACTAAGCACTTTTAGTGCTCAAACTCTGATCTAGATCATCGTCTTTCTGTGTCTTTGCCAGGTCGTAGGAGAAAAGTGTTTTTCCACTTTTATACCTGAGTTTGCCCTTTACTATACTTCTAAACACACACTTTATATATCTGTATTCATAGATGAGAACCCATTTTCATCAGCAGCCTTTTAAAAATATACAATACTTTTATGATACCTGTCAATTAACAACTATACTGCTCAGTTTGACCCTTAAGGTGTGTGTGAATAACAATCACTCGTGTGTGAGCTGCTATAGAAGTGACCTACTGCCCTAAATTTGACAATGATATGACCCCCTTAATGCACATTAAACTTTATACTGACTAAGAATCAAACAAGTGTCAGCTCATTAAAATCACGCGAGCAGATCTGAGGAAGTCATAATATATCAGGTGGAGTAAACGTGGAGACATAAACCTCTTCTAAACTGTGCCACCGTTCCAGCATGTGCTCGAACTGGGACTGGTCCAAATGTGACGTGGATGATCAAAGTTAAAAAACATGTTTTATTGAATTGTTTGAACTCCTTCAGACTATCAAAGTGAACGGTTTCCTGCTTTGTTGACAAAAACTGAATGGAATGAAACAAGCTAATCTTTAACACATTTCAAGGTCAATCGAAGAGTTTAGTGGTATAAACTTTGGTTTTACTGTATTGTTTGTGTGAATTTACTGTGTTTATTTCCAGCTCTGATGTTTTTGAAAGTATGGCGTTAAAATAAAGCGAATTTTATCAGACTTTTCCAGGGTTGAAGTCTCAGTATTATAATGTAAAAACATTGGTTGGTCAAAATCCAAAAACAGTGGTCATTTACTCTTTATAATGGACCAATTAATCAACACCAGGAATGAAGACAATTCGTCCAGGAAAAGGCATCATATCAAGGTTGTTCAGTTTATGACTAGGGTGACCATACGTCTTCTTTTAGCCGGACATGTCCTCTTTTTGGGGGCTGTCTGGTCCGGTCCAGGGGAGTTTATAAAATCCTTAAAATGTCCGGAAGTTTTGAGTTTGTGTTGCGTGGACTAACTGAGTTAGAAGCGCATAAAAAACTCAGCCTCAACCCGACCTGAAAACCTTTGTGCGCAATTTTGTTCGCAGCTCCGTCCCGCGTAGTAGTGGACTCAGAATATGGTCGCCCTATCTATGACAAAAATGTGTATGTAGATGAATTCAGAGTGGAACCAAGACCGAACTTGTGAAGACTGAAGCAAATCGGACATTGTAACTTAAAGTGAGTACCATGTTCTTCCATGGGGGGGCGCCTGTAGCAACTCATGACGTAATATCTCTCATGTAATATGTAAAGATGTTATTAACCTATGTTATGCACTTATGACGTAATTAAATGATGAGTTGCTACAGGTGTTCTTTTTTAATATTTATCATATTTTTATTTCTCACTTATTTAATCATTTTGTTGTTTTTTTCAGATGCTGCTGTGACGTTAATGTCCTTAAAGGAACTTTCACTAAAGGATCAATAAAGTGTATCTAATCTAATCCAATAGGTAGGTGATGATTCGGCAAATAAATGTGTTCAGCGGTGATCCTTGATCCTATAAATGAGATATCAGACAAATTGAACATTGTACATTGATGTAACATTAACCTCCTGTTTTATGGCAAGACATTCAAGTTGGACACAAAATATCTGTCTTTAACTTTTTAATCTTTAGTGTGTCAACAATACACTGACGGCCACGTATGAAAACTCGCCACAACACCACGACAATTCGCTTCCAGACTTCCTGTTCCAGCAGAGTCCTCGCATTGTGTGCATTTAGACCTCAGGGCCGTCCAGGTTGGTGGTTAATGAGTGACGAGTCAGTGGCAGAGAGAGTAAAGAGGGGTGAGGATGAGGAGGGAGACAGCACAGAAACTAGCAAGTGAAAGAGACATCTACCAAATTGAAGAAAACCACATACAGGAACATAAAACAGGCTTTGCTGGAGTCACAGGACTTGTTACAGAGAAGCGGGTCTTTGATAACGACCCCCTCATTAAGTATTATCCCTCGCTTGAATGTGTCTTGTTTTTAATGAGACATTCTTGCAGTGTAATTAAAACTAAAAAGCAACAAAAGGGTCATTTTTACAGCAATTATATGTTAAGCTTTTGGTTACTTATCACTACATATTGTACCACTGATGTTTCTGCACCAGTCTGCAGCAGTTTAAATGCGAGAGGATGGACCGAGTGTTAGAAAGACAAGTGCATCATACACTGAAACTCTCCAGTTTACTTGTCAGAAAGAAAGAAAGAAAAAAAGCAACACAGAGACTCTGTGGTTTGAGTCGATCCATAGTCCCTGAGCGCTCTGGTTTTATTGGGTGGAAAACAGAGCGAGAGAAGAGAGGGGGAGAGAGAGAGAGAGAGAGAGAGAGAGAGAGAGAGAGAGGGGCTGAGAGGGACATCAAGATAAATTATGACCTGGGCTGTTTCTTTGAATCAGTGCAATATTTTACGATCACTCCTCTGACTATACTTTAGTGTGTTTCATGCTTACGGGATGACGGATGCTTTCTTGCTTTGCCTGAATATATTACACAACATATGGTCACACACTGTACTCTCCTTTTTACCTCCTCGATGCTGTTTTTCTCTCCTTTCCTCCCCTCTGAGTCTGTGGTTGCATTGGCCTTATTAATCACGCTGCTTGGCAGCTGAATGTGAGGAATGGGCGGGTAAGAGTCCAAAGGGGGAGGAGAGGAAGTGTGCAGGTGCGCGTGAGTGTGTGCGAGTGTGTGTGCGGCGGAGGGGGAGAGAGAGCCAGCTGTTGCTCGGCACCTAGTGGCCCACGGCTGGGTGAGCAGGGATAATTGCAGGTACCAGCCTGTTCCCATCTCCTTAATGTGAACCTGAGGTATAATGGAAAGTGCTCTCTCACTGTGGAGGGAAATAGAAGGAGAGAGGAGGAAATTAACGCTCCCGAAGACTTAGGAGAGATAGATCGGCTCCTGAGATCCTCGAGTCTACAGCTTCTTTTTTTCTCTCTGTCTCTCTAATAAACAAGATGTTGAGTTGAGATTTTGATAAGCAGCGTGAAGCTTTGGCAGCGCTTACCTACATGTGCTCTTTAAGGCCTTTAAAAAACGAACCTAGGCTCTGTCATGTCATCATGTCATCATTACACAGTCGCTTTAGGATTTTTCTGTGAGTGTTGTGGTTTTAGGACAAAGATGCAAACAACCAACCTGAGGGATCTTTGTTTTCGTTTTACTAAGACACATACATACAGAAGCACCAGGAGAGGACCAGTTCACTGACGTCCCCTTTCAGCTACTCTTAAACCTTCTCCTCGATGACACATCATATACCAAAACAGTCAACAAAATACACTCACCGGCCACTTTATTAGGTACACCTGTCCAACTGCTCGTTAACACTTAATTTCTAATCAGCCAATCACATGGCGGCAACTTAGTGCATTTAGGCATGTAGACATGGTCAAGACAATCTCCTGCAGTTCAAACCGAGCATCAGTATGGGGAAGAAAGGTGATTTGAGTGACTTTGAACGTGGCATGGTTGTTGGTGCCAGAAGGGCTGGTCTGAGTATTTCAGAAACTGCTGATCTACTGGGATTTTCACGCACAACCATCTCTAGGGTTTACAGAGAATGGTCCGAAAAAGAAAAAATATCCAGTGAGCGGCAGTTCTGTGGGCGGAAATGCCTTGTTGATGCCAGAGGTCAGAGGAGAATGGCCAGACTGGTTCGAGCTGATAGAAAGGCAACAGTGACTCAAATAACCACCCGTTACAACCAAGGTAGGCAGAAGAGCATCTCTGAACGCACAGTACGTCGAACTTTGAGGCAGATGGGCTACAGCAGCAGAAGACCACGCCGGGTGCCACTCCTTTCAGCTAAGAACAGGAAACTGAGGCTACAATTTGCACAAGCTCATCGAAATTGGACAATAGAAGATTGGAAAAACGTTGCCTGGTCTGATGAGTCTCGATTTCTGCTGCGACATTCGGATGGTAGGGTCAGAATTTGGCGTCAACAACATGAAAGCATGGATCCATCCTGCCTTGTATCAACGGTTCAGGCTGGTGGTGGTGGTGTCATGGTGTGGGGAATATTTTCTTGGCACTCTTTGGGCACCTTGGTACCAATTGAGCATCGTTGCAACGCCACAGCCTACCTGAGTATTGTTGCTGACCATGTCCATCCCTTTATGACCACAATGTACCCAACTTCTGATGGCTACTTTCAGCAGGATAATGCGCCATGTCATAAAGCTGGAATCATCTCAGACTGGTTTCTTGAACATGACAATGAGTTCACTGTACTCAAATGGCCTCCACAGTCACCAGATCTCAATCCAATAGAGCATCTTTGGGATGTGGTGGAACGGGAGATTCGCATCATGGATGTGCAGCCGACAAATCTGCGGCAACTGTGTGATGCCATCATGTCAATATGGACCAAGCTCTCTGAGGAATGCTTCCAGCACCTTGTTGAATCTATGCCACGAAGAATTGAGGCAGTTCTGAAGGCAAAAGGGGGTCCAACCCGTTACTAGCATGGTGTACCTAATAAAGTGGCCGGTGAGTGTATATCCCCAACCGTGTTGTTATAGGCTTTTTATTCAAAGAATAAATTTGACTTTGACTTATGGGGCTCTCACACCTACGTCATTTGGTCTGGACTTTCAGACTTCTCTGTTCCAAAATGTTAGGTGTGAAACCTCCCCAGAACCTTGGACAGACCAAAAGAGGGGGTCTCGGTCTGGACCAAACTGAGTCATGGTCTGGTTCATGTGTGAAAGCATAACTTTAAAAGGTTCGGATCTTTGTACCAAAGACAGGAAATGCTGCGAGGAGTAGAAGTATCTGTGAATATGTTGAATGAGGATTGTCTAATCACAGGAAATTATATAATATCATAGATAAAGTTATACCTCACTAATAACAGCTTATCTTTTCAAGAGTTTTACTTCGCATACTTTTCAGCCAGTGTTGCAATGACTCGTAGGATTGCATGTCGATGTCGATATAGTTGTCGCCTAATGATCAAATTCATGAGTCTTCCTCGGACCAGCCTCATGTTCAGCTCTTCAAGTTTTCACTGTTGGAGGTAGAAAATCAAAAATAGTACAATGATGGGAATGACGATTTCATCCACATTTACAATATTCAAGACCTGCGCTTTTTAACGTGTTGACGTCAAGATGCCTGCCGGCCAAATGACCGATCTATGTAAACTACAGAGACACGCAAAGCAAGTAGTTGATGACGATATCACGTAGGCATGTCTAGTAAAGTCTGCTAGTCTGTTTGTAATAATGAAAGTGTGAAACCTAAACAGACCGAACCAAATGTAAACAACGCAACAAAAACACGGACTTTGGTTCAGACCTTGTAACGAGTAACACCCTTACTCGTATTTTTATAGTCCAGTTTTAGTCAGACTGATACAAATAAAATCAATTCCTCCATCATCACATATGCTTAGTGAATTTGGTTCAGCATAGGAAGAAGACTGAGGGGGGAAGGCACAGTGTCCATCTTTATTAAAATTATCAAAAGTACCATTATTAAAAGTCAATGGTATCAATAAATGCTGTGATTTTTTCCTACTAAATTTAAGCGATGCACGCTCCCGTCAGAGCTTTCTATCAGGCCGTCACACTTTCCGTGTTCAAATACAGAATGAAACGTGTCAGATTGAATGAAACAAAAGTATAATTTCATGTTACAGTTATATCTCTGCTCATTTCCATATACCGTCCAAGCGTGCTGATGGGTTCACTGATGAGCTCCTCTCTCTGATTCCCGCGGGTTCAGATGTACATTTGACATTGAGTGAAGGTAGAAACGGCACGTTCAGATGTGTCGAATTGCCTTTTTTTCTTACACTGACGCCCTATGAGGAGTATTATCATCGCATAAAGGGTGACTTCTTCGCCGTGATCAATGGATTCTTCCTAAAAGCTCGAGCCAAACAATCAGCCAACACATCTCAACATCGTGCTCACCTGAGGCTTCCCCGCTAATTACCTTAGACATTGATTCTCACCCCGAGCTTCCTTCTGCAAAGTGTGAGGAAGAGGAGGAGAGAAAAAAGAGCTAACGAAGGTGTCAACAGGAGCATGCTACCAGAAAATGATTGTTGTTAGGTTGAGCTAATTAGCATTTCAGTGCAAGCTCAAGGCTGAGCAATACTCATCAGTACCTATCTGCTGTTAACGGTCTTTGAGACGCGCGCAGAAAAAAGCGGCGGTGATTCGATTCAAGGTGAACGAAATAACTGAAGAGTCCTGAAACAGATTTACCGATGCCTCCATCAGGCTTCAGGCGACAGTCCGCCATGATCTCCTCTTTTCTGTAATGAAGGAAAGAGAATCCATTTCTCACTCGCAGAATGAGAAATCAATGACCCCGAGATGGGTCTGTGTGAAATGAGATATGAGCGCCGTCTCGTGGGACTCGGCGAGGTCTCCGTGTGACAGCTGACTGACAGGGGTTAACTGGCAGGAAGAGGCCGACTGGCTTGGAGGTGTAAAACTGGACCCTCTCGGACTCTCACTTTAAATATAAGGTGGAACTAAAGGTTAAAATGCTACACGGCGACAAGAGGGTTGATAGATGGCGGCCGGCTGTCACTAGACTCCCAAGATGTTCCTGTAATTCACTGTTATTCGCCGTACTCCACTGCTGTTGCGCCTGTCAAACGTTCTCACATGTAATATAAAAATTGAGCGCCAGGATCTCACTCAGAAGTTGTTGAACTTTAGAGTTTGACCTGATTTGATGATTGCTACAGGATAATATTAGCTTCATGAGACGGATGGTTTCAGGCCCTAACTATTGGTTTTTATGTAAGCTGTATCAGAAAACTTAGTCTTTAAACTATGAAGTGATACCTGAGGAAAAGCATCAACTGTTTGCTCCTTTTAGACTGACATTGTGGGGTCAAGATGTAGCATTGCAGAGGCAGGTTCAACGATTCCTGACAGGAAAAAGTCACAACAGAGCGACAGTCTTATTTGGGGTGATCATACGTCCTCTTTTACCCTGACTTGTCCTCTTTATTGGGGGCTGTCTGGGTTTGTCCGGGGAAGTTTATAAAATCCTTCAAATGTCCGGGGTTTTGAACAGAAGTTTCGAGTTTGTGTCACGTGGACTTACTGAGTTAAAAGCACATAAAAAACACTCACTCCGACCCAAAAAACTCTCAAAATTAACTTTGTGCGACTCTGTGACTCCACCCCCTCATGGTCGTGTCCTCTATTTGAGAAGTCAGATTATGGTAACCCTAGTCTTACCCCCAAATTCCACCGCATCCAGAACGACCATGAAAAGGCCGTATCCGCCGATCGTAACCATTCAAGTTGTTGTGTCAATTTCCACCGGCTTCTTTCCGCTCCGCTGTGGATCACCGGACTCCACAGCTGATCGCAAGAGTTCTATGATTCTATAAGTCTAGAGGTGGATTTCCTCTTCTGGAAGGACACAATCTACTGCTTTCATGGTTAGCCTCTGTGGCTGGGTTCATAACCTAACCAACAGATCCGGTAGGAATTGGCGGATGGCCGTTCCAGATGCAGTGAAAGTTGGTGGTTATTCCCTCTATTTAGCTGCTAAAGTGTATTTTGATGATTTTCGTCCACTTCTTCCCTTCTAATGACAAAAACCTGAACCTCTAGACTTTTGAAAGCATGTCAAGGATAAGTAAGAGATCCGACAAAACAAATGATGATTATAGTTAAACTGTAACCCTCGGAAACAGACACCTTTCGCGATGATCACCTTTAAACTTTTATAATCTTGTTTTCATGTTGGAAAGTTTTATACTGAATCAAACAGCAAATTCACACTTTATGAGTTACACAGTAACTCAGGTGTGACTCACCTGTGACTGTGAGCACTCACTCCGTCAAGCTGGTCAATGGGTCAACTCAGACAAATATTAACTCTGCCTTGAATCACAGCTGATCCTTAACTCTGATCAAACTTCTTCCTCAGGCCCAACACAAAGAATCTCTGTTATCATTTTACAGCTCCGAGCGACGTGATTTCTCGCCACACAGAATCTTGTTCCTTGTTGTTTATTATCAAGGCTACCGTGCCGTGGGGCATTTATTGATTGATGACCGTTTACAAAAAAGGGCATGTAGAGGGAGTGTTGTAATCCACGGAGGCTTTAAAAGAACAACCTTACTCCAAATCTCAGCAGTCTGTCTTGGTTTTTGAAGATGAACTGTAGACGGCGCACAGACTGCCTCTCAAGGCCTCTGTCAGGCCTCTTTGAGAAGTTGGGATCACTTGTCGGCTCTTATCCGTTATTTTTCTTTGTAATTCCTCTCATACTAACGGCAGCGCTCGGTGGAGGCCTCACTTTTCTCAAAGACAACGAGGATAATGATCTCGAACGGCAGTACACGCCCAAGAAAGGACCCTCAAAGGTTACCAGAGCTTTGGTGAAGGAAAACTTCCCCTTCAACGATTCGATGTTTTCAGAGGACAGGCTCTACGACCAGGGCATCTTCGCATCTCTCATCGCTCAGGCAGAAAATGACGAGAATATACTGGAAAATGGAGCTTTTAAGGACCTCATCAGACTCAACAGAGAGGTCCTCGATATCACCGTGTACAACGGGACTCTGGGATTCAAACAGCTGTGCGCCAAAGCGAATAGCGACTGTGTCTCAAACACGATACTGGAAATCTTCAGCTCCAAAAATCGAACCGGCCTCGTGTTCCCTTTCCACCCATCCTCATCAGGTCCGGTGTTTCTGGGCTCTGTGTTAGGCGGGGTGGTGATGAAGGAAAACGGCTCGGTCATCAGCGCTCGGGCTGTAAAACTCTTCTACTATTTAGAAGATAAGGAGGACACAGCTGATGCTGCGAGGTCATGGCTGAGGGGGTTTAAAAGCCTCTTATCAAAGTGGACGCACAGCAGATACATTAAGGTACGTTTTTCTCTTTCTACTGTGAGTTTTAATAGACTTAGATCTGATTTCTTCAGGATTAGTTTGTTTATTTGGCAGGATAATGAACTTTTTCTTGCAGATAATTCATTAATAAAAGTTTTTTTTTTATACTTTAAAGTCACAGGAACAAATGTCCTCTTTACTCTACATATCCACATGTATTTTTCAGTTTCATCTCTTCAGTTTTGCCTCTCACTCTCTTTCACCTCTTTCCTTCTAAATCCACCATCAGGTCCTCCTAATAAAGGAGTAGGCGCCCCACAAATGCAGATATATTTCTAAACATGTTAGTCACAGCCTGTCTGCCCCCACTCTGTCTTTACTCTGGCAAGGTTGCAGAGGCACGGCTTTGTCCTGAAAATCCAAGCTTCGCCATCATCATCACGCAGCTCTCACTGCTGTCGTGACGTCTTTGTGTAAACATTTCTGTCTCACGTTGGCTTCGTTCTGCTGTCCTCTCTCTGCCGTAGGTGTCTTACTACACCTCCAAATCCAAGCAGGAGGAGATTGACAGTCACACCACAGATGGCGCCCCTTTATTCCTCATCACTTATGCCTGCGCGATCACCTTCTCCGTGATATCCTGCCTGAGGTAAGACGTGATCAGTGACTGTCATACACTGAGTGATTTCCTGAATGCACGTCAGGTACGAGACGCAAGCAGAGCCGTCGTTTATCAAAGTGACAGACACAGGAGGGACACCGGCAGGTTACATGAAGTCTCTATAACAATTATAGCATCACCAGATCACTGCAGTGTGACACTATTCCACTTTTCGTTCAGTGCTTTATGGTTATTTTCAACTAAGAGTAAAAGTTCAATTTTCATTTTTAATTTTTGTATTTTAACTCTACGTGGGTCGTAAGTAGAAAGGTAAGGAGGCCCAGAAGGGACATGGATGAAAAAAGAAAATAAAAAGAATTTTCACAGTCATTCTTTTGCAGGATCTGGCAATTTTATTGTGAGGTCTTGCAAATGTTGTGCCAAGAGTTGTTGGTCAGTGTATTACTTCTGTGTTAATTCAACAAGAATACTGGACTGACGCAACCAATGGGAAAGGTTCGTTGAATTTTATTTTGAACTCATTTTCTTCCCACCATGTCTCTTTGCATTCACATAATGTCCTCGTTCAGGATGTCTCTTGACCGTAGGAATTCTTTCAAATTATCCTCCGTGACTAGCGTTGCGTCAGAGAACTGATTTAATGTTTGTTTATCTGAGGCCAATCTCAAAAAAGATGCGATGAACCTCTCCCACAGGTGTGTGCGTTCCATCATTTGGGTTGACTCGACAAGGAAGAAATACACTGATCTATAATCTTTGACAAATTTATGAGATCTCGCAATAGTTTTTCGAGAGCACGCAAAAGATTTCGGGAAAATCTGTTATTTTTTTTTTTCTATCACATCTGTTCAGGAGCTCCGTAGAAAGGTTAAACTAAAGAAACACCTGAGACGAAACATTTCCACAAAAACATCATAAACTACAGAATCAAAACATCAAAATGAGCAATAACTTGCTGGAAACTTATTTTTACGACACTTTAAACTTTATTGCTTGAATAAAAACACGCTCGTTTCAACGCTGGGAATCCAGTTTATGGTGTAAACACACATTTGCAATCTTTATAAATCTGACAGGAAACAGAAAAATCCTGCTTCCTTAACTTTGATGGTAAAATAGTTACTGTTAGCTTGTTAGCGAACTTTAAGCTAATGTAAGGCTAGCTATGGTCTAAATTTGTCATGAGGTATTCATTGTTTTAATAAGAGTTTTGTTTTAAAGATATTGAGGTTAGGAGTTTTTCAGAATAACCAATGAAACCAATAAGATATGTCACCAAAACTATGTCCACGTTTTATACAGTCGAAGGTCAAAAAGACAAACGCCACTCCCTGAAACTTTCCGAAACTTTTTTACCTTTTCATCCGACCTTCATTCGTACTCAACACGACAAAATGGCCATCTTCAGTTACCTTCATGTAGAACTTCTAGTCATCAGTCTAACATCACTTTTAGAGGTCCGAAACTGTGGAATAATCTTGATGCATCTCTAAAATCAATATCATCCTTTAACTCCTTTAAAATATCATTAAAATCTCATCTGATCATGTCTTAAATACATCATTATCTGTTATGATCATATCTCTTTCCTTTTTATAAATACTTTATTTTCTTTATCACTGTTTGCTGATTTGTCTGTGTTCCAGTCTGTGTACTTAGTTGTCTGCACCTTATGTTTTCTCTGACCTGACGGGAGTGGAACTCTGTATAAGCCCATCGGCTTCGTTCCCTCCTTGCACTGTTTTTAATCTGTGCTAAATAAACAAAATACAAATACAAAATACAAATGTGTGTGATGATTTTATTGCACAGAATAATCCACTTACGTTGTTATCTTATCAGCTGCATGATTTGATAAATAATCATGTTTTTTTTTCCTCCTGTCAGATTGGACAATGTGAGGAACAAAGTGTGGGTGGCTGTCTTTGGCGTCTTCTCCTCTGGTCTGGCTATCATATCCTCCTTTGGCCTGCTGCTTTACATCGGAGTGCCGTTTGTTATTACGGTTGCAAATTCTCCTTTCCTGATACTCGGTGAGAAAAATCTTTGTCTAAAAACCAAAATCTACAGAAATTTTGTAGAACTAGCTGCATATATTTCAAGGCAGATCAGATTGTAGTGGTTTGAGGATGATAGAACTTTGATGATAGATGTTTTTTCACATTGAACTTTTGTTAATTTTTCAGGGATTGGACTCAACAACATGTTTGTACTAATATCCGACTGGCAGCACACCAAAGTCAAAGACTCAGTTCCTCACCGGATGGCTCACTCTTACAAAGAAGCCGTCATGTCCATCACCATCACCGCCTTGGTTGACCTCCTCAAGTTCTCCATCGGCGTCACCTCCGACTTCCCGGCGGTGCAGTCCTTCTGCATTTACACCAGCGCCTCCATCGTCTTCTGCTACTTCTACACAATCACCTTCTTCGGCTCCTTCTTGGCTCTGAACGGGAAGCGAGAAGCAGACAACCGGCACTGGCTGACCTGCATAAAAGTACCCTCAGACAAACTCAATGATCACTCTGATACGTATAACATCTGCTGTGTGGGAGGCCGCTATGATCCCGACACTGGAGCGGAGAAAAAACAGCCAGCGAGTAATTTCTTTAAGGATTACTACGGCCCGTTTTTGATCAAACCCTGGGTCAAGGGAGCGGTAATCTTACTCTTTGTAGGATATTTATCTGTAAGTATTTATGGCTGTTTCCATGTACAACAGGGGATTGAGCTCTATGATCTAGCATCTGATGACTCTCACGTTACCTCATATATCAGGAAGGAAAGGGAGTTTTTCTCTGCTTATGGTCCGACAGTGATGGTTATTGTAGGTGAGGAATTCCCATACTGGGATGAAGCAAAGAGGCGACAACTTGAGGGATGCATCGAGGACTTTAAAGAGCTCGAGTTTGTAGATAAAGAGATCTTTACATCCTGGCTCGACTCTTATTACTCATACGGAGATGAGTCGCATCTAAACCTGGATGAAAAAGAGCTCTTTCTTAAAAATCTCTCAAATTTCTTCGATTTGAATCCGTTTTTCAAGCAAGACGTGAACCTCACTGGTGATGCCATCTATGCGTCCCGCTTCTTCATCCAGACTGTGAATATTTCTGACGGCACCGAAGAGATGGAAATGCTTCACGGTCTCACAGACACCGCAGAAAAATGCAGCGCAGCATCTTTGCAAGTCTACAACCAGAAATTCATCTTCTACGACCAGTATGACGTAGTGGTCTACAGCACGATTAAAAACGTGGCCGTGATCACGGCCGTGATGCTGGTGGTCTCTCTCCTCTTGATCCCAGACCCCCTCTGCTCATTGTGGGTCACTTTTTCCATCGGCTCGGTGACAGTGGGGGTCACCGGTATGATGTGGCTGTGGGACGTCAATCTCGATTCTATATCCATGATCATATTCACAGTCTGCATCGGCTTCACTGTCGATTTCTCGGCTCACGTGTCCTACGCCTTCGTCTCCAGTGAGAAAACCTCTCCCAATGACAAGGCCGTGGACGCGCTCTCTAATTTAGGTTATCCCATTCTGCAGGGGGCTCTGTCGACGATCTTAGGCGTGTCCGTGTTGGCCACATCTGAATTTAACACGTTCAGAACCTTCTCGAAAATCTTCTTCTTGGTCATGTCTCTCGGGATGCTGCACGGCCTCATTTTCATTCCAGTCATTCTCACACTTTTCACAACCCGATCACATGAAAAGAAAGAGGAAAACGTAGAAAAGGTTTACCAAGTCAGCAAATTTTGACCCCTGTTACGAAATCGGTCATGTGTAGGTAGCTAGTTTTGCCGTCTCTAAGACAAACCCAATCTTTGCCAATCCAGAACAGGTTTTTGCTGATTATTTATTTGAGGACATGTTAAGTTATGTTGTGTTTTTGTAAGTTACATTTCTGGTTGTCTTTTTTTGTCTTTTCTCAATCTGTACAATCATGAGGTTCAGAGATAGATTTCTCTGTATAAAATCCAATCATAGTAAATAAAACTGAAGATCTCAACTGTAGACTCTGCACTATTTCAATGTTTCAACATGTGACAATAAAGGCCTCTGTTTTTTATCAAGTTGTCTGTGTTTTCTGTGAATTGTTGCTCTGAATGAATCAAAAACAACTTTTTTTCTATTCAATCATTCATGCCACGATGTGTTCATGTGCAGTTCTTATATATACATATATACTGTAACACTCATGAAATTCAGGGTTCCTACACATACCCTACTTTTTGGAATTATTTTTGAAGGTACCTACTTTTCTAAGACAGTAATTTAGAACTGTGGTAAAAGTCTGGAAACGTAAATATTTTTCTGTACTTTATTTTTTATTTTCTGTACTTTTTAAGACCTGGAAATTGATCAAATTTATTCCATATTTTGAATACTTGCGTAGAAACCCTGGAAATTATTTATGAATAAATATGACTTATAACACAAAGTAAATCTTGGGTAAGTGGCTTGTGGCTCTGGAGCTGGGTGGAAATTAATAGACAGAAACCAATGATTAAAGTAAAACAAACTGTATTGAAATTTCAAAACAAAACACTTCCAGGCTCTTAATAGGAGATGAATGTGACTTTAAAAAACAGCTGATTAGATTCTTTGATTAGAAATATACTTAAAAAAACTCATATACATGACAAATCTGTAAAACGAGGAGCTAGAACCACCGGGGGGTGCCAAAGTCAACACATACTGCAACTCTCTCACTGGAGCTTTAACATGCACATCACACCACAAAATGCCTTGGTTAAGACAACATATCATACTGACCCATTTTAAAGGTAATACTTTTTATAGAGTGACTGACTGTGAGCAGCTTTTCATTGGATTCTAGATACAGCCTCTGATTGGTCAACAGACAAAAAACTAAACCTTTGTGTAGGGATTGGTTCTGGGTTGTACTGATCTCCTCTGGAGCTGCCGGTCACACAAAGAGAGTGGATTTAAAATAAGTTGATGTATTTTACAATTTTACTTTTCGAGCTTACTTTACAAACATTAAATATGTTGTGTAATACAGGGTCAACTCCATTAATTACCCCACCTTGTATGTAAGAGAATCACACTTTAACTGATGTATTTTGAGGGACAAAACCTCTTATATTCAGGTCAACATGTTAATATGAATTAAACTGTAATTTCTCAGGTTTATAATAACACTTCATGAGATATGACTCATAGATGAGTCCTTTAAAAACAATGTACAGTAATTTTAATATTTCCCTCTGAGCTCGGTGAAGGAGCTTCAGACCAGGTCACTTGTGGGGAATGTAAACGGCTGGTTATTCTCTTTCTATTTTATCACAACTCCTCAATAAAACTACCAATCCTGACAACCAGATTTCACGCTTTTAAACAGCAGTTCGACATCCTTTTTAAATATCACAAAATGCTAAATTGAATGTGATGAAGCCGCACCACAATTTCCTAAGTCTGGGATGCAGCGTTGATGGTTTATTAATGTCTTCAGCTGGGATCTCATTAACATTAGGACACTATTGTTCATGCAGATGGTTCACACTTCCAGAAAAAAAGGTGTGATGTCTCTCTTGACTGAAGAATTGATTTAATTTTCATCCTTGCAGCATTTTGGAAGCATTACTGTCAAAGTTTTAGCTCAGATCCTGCTCAGGTCTTTGCTAAATACATCTGATTATTTTCTGTACGTTGTTGGCAGCTGCTAGTTCCCGTCAGGAGCAGCTGTATGTGCCGAAGGTTGGTCAGCAGGTTCTATGAGGTCTGCAGGTTCTGACTTCGACCGTTCCCGGTGGCCCGTTCAGCACACAGGTCGTCTCTCGGCTCAGTCACACTCCGTCACGCTTGTCTTCCTCGCCCTGTTTCCAGAACTAGACGCTTCCAGCCCAACACAGTGTGACGTGACATGCCACTGCATCCAGCATAGAGAAAAAGAGAGTCAACCCAGAATGAGAAAGACGGGTGGATGGATGATGAGGCAAAAAAATAGAAGTTACTTAGCTTAAACATGAGTGACCCAATTTTAAACCAGTTTACTGATCAAAACATGCCAAGGCTGAAGAGAAGGTATGGCTGACTCAATGGTTGTCCAAACTCGTACTATTGTCTATTTTCTTTTGAGTTTTCTCAGTTATTAAAGGGATATTCTGGTGTAAAATTAATTTAAGGTCAAACACACCGTAACACTTAGTTAGAACATTTATGATCATTACTTTACTTACTACTTACTATTAATCATTTTGCACTGCAGACCAAGACACGGTAGTTCTTCTGCCTCAGTGTCTCGGTCTGATTGCATTTCCATGAAGAAGTTATCATAAATGTTCTTCCTTGAGCTGCGTCACCCCACTGTAGTCCATAATGGACTGGCCCGGGTCTTGCTACAAACAAGTGGCTGCTGGAAGAGAGTAGGTGAGTTGTGTTTAGTCTCTTTGCTAAAGAAATCAGGCAAAGCTAAAAAGATGTTTGGTGGCTAGTACTATGGCCGGGACCCTATTTTTACTGTCGATGAAGTTAGGTGCTGTTCTAAACATTATTTGTGGCTATAGAGTGGCTTTTTGGTTGAGACGTAGACTGTTGTGTGTTGCTATCGTGCGGTCGTTACTGAAGTTGGTATATCTAGAGAAGCAAGCGGTCAGCAACATTCATCTCTTGAGGGGGTGTCTAACTCAGTGTTACGGTCTGTTTGACCCTAAATTAATTTTACGCCAAGATATCCCTTTAAGAAGAGATATGTATGATAACTTTAAACAGGCACTGTTATATTCAATATAATCTACATAGCATATAATCTTTCCACACACAGCCTAGCTCAAATTTTATTCTCATAGTTCAATTTTTAGTTTAACCTCAAAGTTAAAAGTAGCTACAAGATTTCCAGGTACCTAATACGCTGTTAGCCCACTTCATCTTTCTTTTAACCCTTTGCATTTCTGTCAGATTGGTGTAAACTGGGGTTAGGTTAGAAAACCAGGTTCCTGTTAAGTGTTTTACAACCTCGGAAAATTGATTTAATTCAAACTTAAACATCAACAAAACGACTTCTGTGAGAAAAAAATCTCTATTTATTGACTCTAATCAGACGTTTATTCTGATAAATCAGCCCATAATTCGCTCTCTCGGTTTCAGTCATGGACAGCTTGTTTACTCTCTCGTCGGGGGTTTTCAGCACCGGACAGCTCCCTCTCCGCGCCGCCAAAGCGCTGCGCCGTGATTGACAGAGTGCGCAGCCATACGCGGGATCAATGGCGCCTCTGGAGCCCCTATGAGATGATTGAGAAGACGGGCTTTATGAACACACGGCTCCTGATGCATCTCTCCGTGGCTTCTGTAGGCCTACTTAATGCTTGTTGTGGTCGGAAGAGGGCGGAGTGCGTTTGTCATCCAAGTGAGAGAGGCTCCCTGACTGGTGCCTCCTCAAAAATATATAAATATAATAACAACCTGCCCCCTTTAGCCCTCCCTTCCTCCTCGTTTTGATTCAGTCTATGTAGCCTACACGCAAGAGGAGGAGAGCGTCCGCCGCACAGCAGAGCCAAGACTGTCTACAGAGAGAGAGAGAGAGAGAGAGAGAGAGAGAGAGAGAGGTGGAGGAAACAGCTGCAAGCGGATCCTCCACATCAACAAGCTGTATGAGGAATCTGTAAAGAAGAAGAAGAAGAAGAAGAAGAAGAAGAAGAAGAAGAGGGGATTTAGCGAGGTTTCCTCCCTCCTCCGCTTTTGGATTCAAAGAACAGAGGCGTGTGGAGCTCGCAAGACTATCCTACAAGTGGTGAAGCGATGTTTTAGCGGAGCAGATTTTCTCCACAACACGCCCGCCCAACGACACTCTAATTCCGAGCAGCGAACATCTGTGGACGCTTTTCCTGCAGGGAGATGGCTGTTTTCCGGCTGTCGCTGCTGCTGCAAGTGGGATTTGTGATCGGATCAAACCACAAATACGGGGAATGGTCGGCGCATGGGAAGGATATCAGAGCACGAGAGGAGATTCACGGCGCTCAGACGCGCAGTCGGCAGCTGGCGCATCTCCGCGCGCCTCATCACCCACCCGGGGAGACGGAGGAGCTACCGCAGAAAATAGAAGAGCATCTCCCCAGGGTGGTCACGGCTTTCCTCCACTCGGGGGACTCGACCACCTTAAAGCACGCCAACTGCTCGCGGAGATACGAGCTCACCTCTCTGCGGGGAAGGTCACAAACCACCCCGCATTACTCCATGAGCAGCGTGCTGGATACGGTGCTGCACGCCACAAACTTCCTCAGCATGATCCTGCAAGCCAACAGGTCCAGGGAGCACAGTCTCCGGCGAGACATTGAGTGGTATCACGCCTTAGTGAGGAGTATACTGGAGGGAGACGCCAAGATCCACCGGGCTGTTGTCACTTTCAACGCGGATTCAGCCGTGTCAAGGCCTACCGTGCTTCTACAAGCCACCAGGGCCGGCGGAGAGATAGTCCTCCAAGACCTCTCCAGCGTGGCCCACCGTCACCTGCACAACCGCACGGCAGAGACAGAGTGGTACCATGATGTCAAAGACAGGAAGAAGCCAAGTTTCCACAAGAAGGTGCTGAGCCAAGAGTTTCAATCAGTTGACAATTCTCTAAAGAGGGGGGAGAGTTTTATCCCGGACAAGACTCATGTGAGGTGGTCTGCGCCCTACCTGGAGTGTGAGAATGGGAATTTTGTTCCACGTTGGCTTTTGACCTTATCGGCTGCTTTCTACGGCCTGAAGCACAACCTGGCTCCAGAATTCAGGTAGGTGCAACGATCAGAGGTTGACCGATATTGGTTTGTCAGAGGAGAGATCGATGACGAATATTTGAAACTGATATTTATTATTTGATTTTGTCCAAACTTTGATTTTGGAAAATTACCCCCAGTTTCCACCGCAATCCGGAATGGCTACGAAAAAGTTGTATCCCCCGATCGTAGCTGATCGTAACCATTCGAATCAATGTGTCAATGTCCATCGGCTTCTTTCCATTCAGCTGCGGATCGCAAGAGTTCTGTTTTATCCGGACGCCGAAGCGTGCCGGATAAATTCAGCACAGATTAACCCGTGCTGGAAAGGAAGCTACGAAAAGGTCATTTCCGCCGATTGTAGCTGATCGTAACCATTCAAGTTAGTGTGTCAATTTCCACCGGCTTTTCTCCATTCTGCTGCGGATCGCCGGACTTCGCAGTTGATCGCAAGAGTTCTGTTTTATCCGGACGCCGAAGCGTGCCGTATAAATTCAGCACAGATTAACCCGTGCTGGAAAGGAAGTCGGGCACAGACACAAAATAAAATATCCGGGTTGTTTTCAAAATAAAACACTACACGTTTAAGGCGGATCGTACTTAACATCATGCAACGGGCGTAGACGAACAAGTGAAAGATTTATAGACGTCATTTCACCCCGATGACACCATGGATGAGGAGACGCTGATTCTAGAAGTCTAGAAGTAGATTTCCTCCTCTGGAAGGACACAATCTACTGCTTATATGGTTATCTATGTGGCTAAAGACGACTCGCCATCGAACGAGAATCTACAGGTTCTTGAGGGTTCTTGCGATTCCTGCTGTCCGTAATCCACCTCGAAATTCGCCTCACAAATGGATCCGGTAGGAATTGGCATATGGTGGAAATCGCTGCCGTTCCGGATCGGATATCCTGGGCAAGTGAAGCCATTTTTATTGCTGAATGTAATCAGAGATGGGTAGAATAAAATGCCGGCACAGATAATCATCCAAATGACAAATATTGGCCCCGATAATTGGCCGGGCTGATGATCAGTCAACCCTGTAACGCAGATGGCTGAAAACGGAGCCGTAATGATGCTATAAATAGAAAACCTGGAAAAACAACAAGCTCAGCACAACACCTCGAACAGAGCCTCTTTTTAAAAGCAGCTCTTTCCTTCGGTGGTTGTGGTTCATATTCACAGCAGGTGAGTTCAGGTAGATTTAACCACCACTACATCTCCATCTCCATCTCCAAACCACTTCCAATAACCTGGTTAGCGCCCGAGGTGATCATACCTGCCTCTCTTTCCTCCCCAAACATACCGCAGCTTCCCCCGCCTGTTACACAAGGGGGGTTTTCTTCTCTCCTCCAGTCTGACAAGGCGGCGGGATGCTAAAAATAACCCTGACTGTTACTGGATGTAGCAGTGGTGGAAACCTCTGGCTGCAGGCCCTAATTCATTTTTCAAACTCACTCTGCTGCATGCTTTACTACTCAGGAAACGCCGTGTGCCCTTTACTTTCCCTTTCTTGAAGAGGGGGCGGCTGCTAAATCTGCGATGAGTCAGAACCCTCCTGATGAGAGGCAGCCAATTTTTTCCTTTTTTTTTCCCAAGAAGAATCACAGCAGCACGCATCGGCAGAGAAAGAAATGATGAAACTGTGTCTCATGTATGGTGTTTTGTACGATCCATGTCCTAAAGCCACCCCTGCTGCAGCCTCCTTGTAATGTGATCCTGGTCCTGGTATGCACAGGAATAGTTAAGTGGAAAGGCTCCATATGATCCTGATTCCTGACCGACATCTTCCCAATGAATATTTAATCCAGATCACTAGTTGTGTGTGTTCTGCCTGGGATGAATCTTTAATTGATACACTGGAGTCACTCACAGGCAGGCACAGATTGCAAATGAGTCCAAACCTGCAGTGATTATACTGTAATGCACTCTCAGCTACCTGGTGTTATCTCAGAGCAGCTTCATTCACTCGGTCTCCGTCTCCCACAGAAGCAATTGGATATAAAATTAGCCCGTACACTCCACTTACTTTACAACAGAGCTCCGGTTTACAGCGGATTCACACAGTCAAATTTATGATCAGCTTTATGTCGCTGTCGTCTGTTTTTCCCCTTCTGAGGCTCGCTCCAGAGGACCGAAGGTGTGACACGCGTGGGTGTTCGGTATTGTTTTATGTCCCTGGAGGGTGGCCTGGTCAACAGCAGTAAGACACATGCTGCTGTGTTTAGGGAGAAAAACAGGAATTTGTTCCTTGTGGACTGCATGCTAAGATAGCAAAATACAGGAAGGTAACACAATTAATGTTTGTAGAAGTAGGAAAATTGAAGCAACATCTAGTGGACAGACTCTAGGTTGAAATGCTCCTTCGCTCACCCCTACCACAGGCCAAATGTCGGTACCTTTGGAGGACAATAAGCTCATGATCACCCATGTTTAATTCCTTTGTGCACTTTATTTTCTTCATCTTCTGACTGGTGCATTTCATGCTAAATACAAAAACGTGTATGTTACTAGTTTGTCCATTGTGTGTTACTGTAGAAACATGGCAGACTGTGTGGAACTGGCCCCATCCCGTGAAGAAAAAAGGCTCTAGATTCAATGTTTGTTATATTTTGTTTGCAATAATTTTAACATATCTTATAACGACTAAGTATGTTCTACTTAATGCCTTTTGTATCATATTTGATACATACTTTTCAAATCAAATCAATGTGATCAACAAATTACTAAAAAAACACCTGAATACAGTCCGATAAATTTTAAAAATGGTCTCTTAATGAGATAAATAAATATATTTGTTAAATTTTAAGGACATTTAAAATTTTTGGTTTTCAGTCAAAAGTGAAATAAACATTTCAGCTCCAAAAAAATTAAATTTTCTGACCATAATTGAGGTTTCAGGCATTAAAGGGTTGGAAACTGCCCCTTTAATTCTGCAAGAATAGACCAATAACCAGGTACCATGTTAGGAGTTGGATTTTTAACTGTCTAAACAGATTGTAGTTGCTCAGCTAAAGTTTTTACTATAGACACAAAGCTACCGCCAACGGAAAGTTAGCATAGCTTTGAGTAAAGACTGCGAAACCAGTCAAAGATTCATCATTTTTACTTGTTGGTTTCAGAGAGAATTGTAGTTAAACATATATGCAAAATACGGTATTTCTTCTGTTTTGGTACAAACTTTGATTTAGCCAAACTTTATACTACGACATGCTAACTGGAAATAGTTCGTCATTTACAAGAGTAAAATCAAACCTTCTCATGACCGTTTTTTCCACGTGTTGTCCTTCTTCTAGTTTAAGTGTCTCAGGCGCTAATATCAAACTAGCAGGCGTCTCATCCCGCATCCTCCCTCTGCCTGATAAGAAACTGGAGAAGAGGGGATAATATAACCGCCTCAGACAGCAGCTCTCCTCCGCTTCCCCTCCAGTTGAATACACAATCAATACAACAATGAATTAATAATGAAAGATGTAGAACAACAACCCTGCATGGGCCATCTTGATTCCAGCCCCTTAATGCTTCAGTCACTCCCTGTTTGGGGTGATAATGACGGTAGAAACAGGGTGTTATACGTTTGGCTGTTGGGAAAAACTATAAATCGGAGTCAGTTTTGTCGAACGTGCAGGTAAAACAACTCCTGCGACTTGTTAGGGCATGGGGTGCATGGGGATGTGTTAGCGATACATCGACCTGTTGTTTCTCTAAAGGTGTAAGAAATCACACCTCTCACTCTTCAATTGTTCTGTAACTGTATCTTCAGCTGCATTTGAGTTGCAGGAGGGCAATCGAGAGCACAGAGAGAGGACTTCCTGTTTTCATGAGCGTTTCTACCGTTACCGCCAACTTTTGGCTAATTGCGGAACAGGCATAGAGGTGAAGTCAAGGTCATGGCCTAACAAACAGCCACAGTGAGCCATGCCTCCGATTACGCATAACTAATAGCCTTAATATACGGTGACAATGTTCTGAATCCCTAAAGACAGGACACGACTATGCAGGGGCGGAGTTACGGAGTCGCGTGTAGTTAATTTTGAGAGTTTTCCGGGTTGGATCGAGTGTTTTTTATGCGCTTCTAACTCAATAAGTCCACGCGACACAAACTAAAAACTTCCATACAAAACCCTGGACATTTGAAGGATTTTATAAACTCCCTCAGACAAAGCCGGACAAGGCCAGACAGCTTCCAAAAAAGAGGACATATCCGGGTAAAAGAGGGCGATGGTCACCCTACTTCATATAATACAAATGGGTGTGTTATCGTCAGCTAAGTTAGAACATTCACAGGGCTGCCATTTACCTCTGAAAGTGAAAATCTCACCTTAGCATCAGGTCGACCTATCATACAGTCCACCTGCCACCTGTCATTCAAGTTAGCCGTCGTTAAGAATAACTCGTATCCTCAAGATCTTAAGAATGAATTAATAATTAATGAACAATATATTCAAATGTTGTTCAGACCAAAATTATTGTTGTACCAGTTTGTAAACATGTTCAATTATGCTTTAAAAATGGGCTTTTTAGAGTGAGTGTGTATGTGGCTTCTGAGGCTTTTGTAGACAGCCTCAAGTGGACATTTGAGGAACTGCAGTTTGTGGAACTTCTGTATTAGCTTTAATGCTTTAGACTGGAGGATGCTGCTTAGTCACATCATACATCATCCGAACAAAAATTGCCCACAGACCCCTGGTTTTGAAAGAAGGATGTCTGTACATAATGGTGCGTTCAAGTTACCTCGAAAGTCAGATGACGGAGCTGAAAAATGACGTCACACCTGAGTTACCAGGTCGGAAAAAAGCAAAATCAGAGATGGAAACAAGATCGCTACATCTACGAAAGTTATTTTAGCACTTTCCTTGTCCTTGTTATATTCAGACAAAGCAAGTGCTAAAATAACTTTCGTAGATGTAGCCATCTTGTTTCCACCTCCGATTTTTCTTTTTTCCAACTTGGTAACTGAAGCGCTGGAAACTCGAGTGTGACTTTCAGTTCCGACATCTGACTTCCAACACTTTCCTTCAAGCTCAACTCTTCCGAAAAGTTTCTTATGTTAAATAAAACTATTTAAAACTTACAGTAAAGTAAGGAAACGGTCAACAATTGTACCCCTTTTTCAGTGTTTTTCTCCTAAGGCCAAACAGGTGCTAATTAAGGGGCCTTATGGTCTTCATTTATGCTTGGCTAGGCGCCCCGAATTGCTGTACAAGCAGCTAAAGTCTGGACAGGCTGGCTGCTGTGGGACACCCAGCTGTCTAACGGAGTGGGAGGCCTCAAACTCAAGGAGGAGCCAAAAGCATCTGCTCGGATGGACACCATCCAGAAATTAATGGGAAGGAAACCCCACAACTCCTGGGGGTTAAGTACCATGATGTATGATGATAAAACGAGGAGAAAAAGAGCAGGAGAAATATGATTAAATCAAAGAGGTGAGGAAAGGTAATGGAGCCGTGGCACTACAGGGCATTACGCCTGTTTTTATTTGGATGTAGGAACATTTAATTATAACCCCCCTCACCCTCTGAAATGAGTCTTGTCTTGTTGATTTTCCACTGACAAACCCAGAGCAAGCAGGGGTTACAGATCCCTAAGGCGCGTCTGCTCTCACTGCTGACGTCAGTGGGACACCTCTGCTCAGTCAGGTGGCCTGTCAATACTACACCTTCAGCCGCTAAATGTCAGTGTTACAGAAAATCCAACCAACAGCCTTTCCCACTCACTGTAAAGTGATATTATACCGCTGATGATGTGAATAATCTCAATGACTTTCATACTATTACAGTGATGTAATTCCGCTGCCTCTCACAGGATTATAAAGCTGTAATGTTGTTACTAAAGGTTGATCCTCTAGTAATCTGGTGTGAGAGGACAGGGGCCCAGATTGGAGAGCGCTGCGCTTCGTTGAGTCGGAAAAATCAGAAAACTGCACTTTCTTTCAGTCGCTTTTAAAAATAAAACAAAACAAACAACCGTCTGACCATTTTTCAGAGAGCTGCCGCAGCCTTTTCTCTGTTTTTAGGTGGGTGGCGACCAGTGTAAGGAGCCGCTACCTCCCTCTTATCATAAACCAACATTTCATTTTTTAAAAAGACAATTATTGTCAATACCAGTATAATGTGAGAGCTCTTATTTGATCTATTTTAAAAGTCACATTTTGATGATTTCAATCTTTTTTGCGTATTTGTGGACAGGGTTACCATTTTAAAGATACTGGTGAAATACCACTGACTAAGTGCTGTTTAATGGTAGATTTGTGACAGCCATTCAGCCATGTTGATGTGTCTGTTTCTGACATCCAGGTTGAATTAAGATGCCGCATCTCGCCCATCGGCTACACTCTCCTTATCCTCCACTCATCCTTGTCGGTTAATGCGTTTTCATTGTATCAGGGACATCTTCTTTCTTCGGGAGCTTTGCATAGTTCTTGCATCGAGATTGTTCGCTGGCGTAATGTTTGAACTCTGCCCTTCTAAAAGGACAGCAGAGCTGGACGGATGTGCATGCAAGTTCATCTGGGCGTGCAAGTCTTCTGGCTACATGGATAAGCTTAAGGATCATGTCTAAGCTCCTGAAAGGCTTCCATGGTCACCTCTGCTTTATATTAGTCCTGCTTTATCTCCACACTGTCACTGAATCTCGATAGAGGTCTTATTTTGTTGCTCCTGCTACAAAAGAAACCACTATCTCCTGCAAATATTCTGTTAAAACCCCATTTATTAACTTATTTAAATCAAAATTGTGAACTGAACACAATCTTTTAAAAGATGTGACGTGGCTACATTTGTTTTTTAGTGCTTGCATTGTTCAAACCAACTTGTAGAAACAGAAACAGATTAAAAAAACAGCTCATTATCTGAGTTGTCGTTGTCCGGGTCGTGGGGGCAGCAGCTTCAGGAGGGAAGTCTAGACGGCCCTCGCCCCGGCCACTTCCACCAGCTCCTCCGGGGGGATTCCCAGGCGCTCCCAGGCCAGGTGAGAGATATAATCCCTCCACCTGGTCCTGGGCCGGCCACGAGCTCTCCTCCCAGTGGGACATGTCTGGAACACCTCTAACGGGAGGCGTCCAGAAGGCGTCCTAACCAGATGCCCGAGCCACCTCAGCTGACTCCTCTCGACGTGGAGGAGCAGCGGTTCTACTCTAAACGCCTCCCGAGTGTCCGAGCTCCTTACCCTATCTCTAAGGCTGAGGCCGGTCACCCTGCGAAGGAAACCCATTTCGGCCGCTTGTATCCTTGTATAAAGATTAGACTGACTCTGATTGGTAAGGATGCGTCATTTGAGAAGACCTGGAACCCCTATCTGTCCTATGTTAACAGCACAAGATGTCCGATCACTGTGAATTGAGTACTATAACGCTGAACCCCTTTTTCTTTTGTTTTTTTTGTTTGTTTGTAAAAAAAAATTTCTCTCTCTTTGTATGTCTATCCGCAAAGGCTGGAATATCCCTTTAACCAACTGGTAACGGAAATATACTGTAAATTAGTACAGTGTTCAAGTTCACTGAAAAATGTTGTTTTTAGTTGTCTTTGACTTGCATAAGTGACTGTGAATGAAACGTCCTGTTCTCTAAATCCGTCTGTGATACTGTCCCATCCTCTGGGCCTGAGTAGGAACATACAGCTCAATGATTATCAGCCTGACATTCACTATTCGTTTAGAAATGCATCAAAGGAGGACTTTACTTTGAGGATGTTTTTAACTGAATCTCCTTTTGTAGCCTATAGGCAATTACCCAGATGTATCCAGAGTCAACTCCATAATGCTGAGGCTAACATTAGCACCGTCTGACTGCTCTGTTTGAAAGCCCGGAGCCCCTGCTGGTGGGGTGCTCCTCTCTTTGCCGGCCTGGCCTTTAGACCCACAAAGAAAGGAGGATGAAAGGAGAGAGCACTCCGCTTCCTGGGGCACCACTATCTCCTGCTTTCTGTGATAATCCGGTCTTTACGCCTGCGGGCCTTGATGGCCGCTATGATGCGTCTGCCCGTACTCCCGGCCAAATTATGACCCTGTCTTTGTGCTGCGTGCATTTCCAAACATACTCTTCATTTTCTGTCTTTTTTTCACCATGCCATTTAAACACCATATGTCCACTTTGGCTTAGATGCTAAATATCGCCTGGAGAGTTGGAAGCAGAAGAAAAAGAGGAGGCTATTGTCATGAGAAAAGAAGGGAAAAAAGGCTTTCCTTTCAGTCTCACAAGGAAAACCCAAGCTAATGTGAGCGCTTTAGCTGCCTCAGAAAGAGAGTTTTTGATCTATCCTGCTACCAAAACAATGGGTGCTTTTCTTGTACTGCGTTCTAGTGGACTGTATCCTACCTCTATTACATAACGGAGAAATGAAACGGAGGTAATTTCTCAGCAAAACAACCGGCAGTGCGCTGGAAAACAGTGAGGTCAGTTTGCCCCGAAGCAAGGCAGGACCGGAGCAGCAGTTATTAATAAGAGAAGTACAGGAAAAAGAGAGCGTTGCACTCGCCTGGTCTCCTCAGGGAGATAAATATAGTAAACCAGCTCCTATACACCTGGAGAACATGCCACACCAGCAGTATTTTTGTGTGTTTGTGAGTGTGTAAGGGGGTTAAAGTGAAAGCTAAATGGACAGAGAAAATAATAGCCTCTCAGTGGTGTCAGTTATTGTTCTTTCTGCCAAGTTCAAAAACCACAAAAGATGCTGAGCTATATTTATTCGTCATAGAAAGTCTGGTAATGTAACTGTTGGGCTATAGAACTGACAAACAATCCAAATACATGAGGGTTTAAATTTGTGACGCAAGTGCCAGATGATATTTCAGAGAGCGCTGGAGCTATTTCATTAACAAGACGAATTATGTCAAGTGTTAAATGAGACTCAGTACTAAACATCTAATACTGAAACTGGAAATTTTAATTGTTTTATGAAAAATATCTGCTCAGAAAATGCCATCCATAGCATCATGCTTTATAACAGAAAGGAATTGTTTTTAGCTGAATGTAGGGCTCGGCGATAAATCGAAAATTTACAGATACCAAAATTTACGACATGACAAAAATTTACGACAAAAATGTGTTGTTAAAGCTCCTGTGTGGATCTTTTGGTTTGTGTCGACTTTGGCGCCCCCTGTGGACACAGCAGTCATTGCTTATCTTGTCCTTATACATGTTGATGTAGTGCCTCCTGAAAAGACCTTTCAACCTGATGATATTTGTCATCAAATGTAGGGCTGGGCGATAAACCCCAAATTTACAGATACTGAAATTTACAACAATAATCAACTTCATTTTGCCCATATCAGTATATTCGGTGTCAAAAAATACACAAATAAAAGCTGGTTTTGGTTGTGTGTAAGTAGGCTATGGTCTCATGTCCCTTTAAGAGACGTGACTCCACCCCATCCAGTCTGTAACAAAGAGGGAAAGACAGGTGAGGAGATGGAGGACGGTTCAAAAGTTGTATCGGCTGAAGTAGACAAAGTTAACGTGGGAGGGGGTGAGCAGCTTGTGGAGTAGTTATTGTCCATTTATTGTTATTGAGGTGAACTGATCAATATATCGTGATATTGATTTGAGGCCATATCGCCCAGCACTAGCCGAATGCCAAAAAACACAGAGTTTCCTCTCCTAAAGAATCACATTAGAGGAGAGGTAAATTTAGTGAAAGGTTCACCATTGTGTGAGAGGCTGTGTGAGAGTGCAAGGAACAACAATTTGATGAACCTTCATGACAACTCCTTAATGGAGACATAATATCTAGAGCTCCCCCTACTGACAGGGTGCAGTATAGGTCACATTATCTGCCTTCTCCATAAAAACAGATAAGAACAAGACTTAAACTTTAAATTTAAAAGCAGGTTTTAAAAATTTTTCTCAGTAATCATCATTAGTCCATACTTTGCTCATTAATTCCCAAGTTTTTACTTTTCTTATTAAATTAAATGCATTAAAAAGAGGCATAAAGCTGTGATTGACAGCTCTGTTGACAGATCTGTCTCCTGTGTGCATCAGATTAGCAGAATACAACAAGGAAAGGTCCAGACACACCATCCATCATAATGACAAAAAAAGAACGAATTTCTGCATTTAATTATGACTTATTTATGTATTTATTTTTTTAACGCTCTTTACAGCAGACACGTTGACATGTGGAAAAAAGGAGTTTAAAATACCTCCTGCTGACTAAGTTCATATCATGTGAATCATGTTATCAATTACACCTGTGCTTTATCTGACACATGTCAAACTGCCTGCTTGTAATGAAGCCTAATATAGCTCAGTAGTGAGTTTTAACTTCTCTTTGGTCCCTGCTGCGCTCACAGTTTTCAGCTCGTCACGGCCTCAAAGCTTTTTAGCCATCTCCCCTTTAATCACAGAAAAACTCAAACTCTTTCATCCCCGAAGTGATAAAGAAACAGTGACAGCATCCTCCGCCACTCTGTGGAGTGTTTGTTGTTTCGCTAAGTCACCACGAGAGATGGTTTCGCCGAGGCGTTACTATGGAAACCACACTCTCTGTGTCCTCAAAACCGAGCAGTAGACAGGACAAGATGTTTACATGCTTCGGTGTGACAGATTATATCAGGGTAGGTTTTTTTTCACTCGTATCTGGGAATGCTTTAGGAAATATCTTATGGATTGTTAAATGACTTGGTTTGAGTTTAAATATGGGATATTTTGTTGCCTCTCTATCTCGGCTTTCCTGCTGGGTAAGATTTTTTTTATTTATTTTTTTTTAATAACTTTAAATCAATGGATGAATAAAAATTTCTGATTGAGTTTTCTGGTATTTAATTCAAAATGAGTCCACATGCATGCAGAATTGCCCTGACAGGAGATTCAGAGATTTTTTCTTTTTTACTGTATTAGAGTATTTCAGTTTTATTACACCTGGAGAGGAAAAAGCCTCTCAGTATAGTCAGTATAGATTATCTGACAATACTTGGCCTGGAGGTGAGCTCTATTTTCTGCATGGAGGAAAAACTTGTACGTGGGCTGAGGTCACCAAGAGAGACAGTTCAGGGGTTCTTGACTGATAAAGCTGCATGTCTGAAGTACATTAGACAGAATAAAACTGCATACTTGCTTATCCTTCTTAGTAGCCTTCTACACAAACTCTGAATTCAGATGTTGGTTTGTCCTTGCTGTAGATTTAAAGTGGAATAAAGGTGGTATTAAGTAAAAACTTAAAGTAGAGACATACTTTATCTTTAAAGTGACTTTTGAAGCTAAGTGAAAGATTAAAAAACACAGTTGACCCTGTCCCTGAAATTACCTTTATCATCTAGTTCTTGGTCTCAATGTTGCCTAGGAGTCAGGTTAGCTAGCTGTGCGCTCACTTGCATCCCTTGTTGTTGAATAATTTTAGATGATTTTAGTGTTTTAATTATGCTGAATTGACTATAAGCAGTTAATATTTGACCCACACTGATAGATTTTAGCACAGATTTAATTAAATCACTGTAATACCGAGAGAAATTCAAAACGTGACATTTTTCAGGGGGGATTTGGAGGTATATGGAGCGTTTTTTTCCCATGACACTTAAGGGGATTATTTGACGCCAATACGCTATAGGTATTCAACAAAGTAACATCCACGTAAAAACTGAACCCACAAATATGTGTTTTATGTCAATGTGTTAAAATTTGACCGAGTTATTTTGCTGCAACGGAGACGCTACATGTGTCAAGTACCACAATTGGCTCTTTAAGCTAGCCGTTAGCCACACTTTAAACTGGTTTAAAATCGCTCATCGTGGCTAAGAAGACGATCATTTCTGCCTTTCAAAAAGATAAAATTTGTTACTTATTTATCTACAAAATTGAATTTCTTCAAACGTATTTCTTTATTTTAAAAAAAGGCCTTATATTTACATCTGGAATTAAACGTGAAGTTGAAATATGAAGATATTACGGTTGATTTTATGGTTTTACGCTCATAGAAAGGAAAATGTTTTTCTACATTGTATGGTTGTCAGCAGGTATAACCCTTTTGGATCTCTTTTTCTGTCTTAATGTTTAGTTTTGACCAGGAGATAGCAGGTTAAAGAGAGAAATCTCATCTGATTGTTAAGAGATGCCGAGAAACTGCTAAAAAGAAATGTGCGTCAACGGATGAGATGACTTTTTAATTAACAGCCTGCTTCTGAATATCTGTATTAGCACCTTCCACTGTACAGCAGCTCTTTTGATATCTTTCTGTTAATTGTTTATCACTTCTACACATGGAAACTATGGGAATACTCTGAACTGAAGATGCCGTGGTTGCACATATGCAAAAAATAGCAGAAGTGACACATCCATGTAAAGAAGTGATATGTTTTTTTTTCCGCTTGTGTCAGTCCTACAGAAGCTCAACTCAAAGCAAGGCTCCAAATCAGAGGAATCATGAAAAATACAGTCAAAAATCTATCCTCCATCATAACATTAACCTCTAATCATGTTTAAACTGATTTGTTTTTGCAGTGAAGTCATCATTCTCAAATTTACAGGCTATGACCTGTAAAAATGCATCATCCCCCACTTTGCACTGACATTCGTATTTCTCCCACAGCCGGGTTAATGGTGTCCTCCTGTCTTGCAGGGGCGTGGTGCGCGTTGACATTAATCTACAGGATGTTGATATCGACCAGTGCTCCACTGACGGCTGGTTTGCTGGAACCCATCGATGCAACCTGACCACTATGGAGGTGAGTGTGCAGAACACGTGGATTAGACAGAAGATTGATTCGCTCTGGAAAAGTGATCTGTAAGGAACATGCGCTCAGTCACATCTTCACCGGGCACTAAACGGAAAAGCAGTAAATCTGGACATGTCACCGTGAAGGGACCTGATTCTTCTTTAGTGGTAGTTTTACAACCCATCACCGGTGTGTAAACCAAACACTGTGAGCTTTATGTGGAAACATAAAAAGCAGAATTAGTTCGACTCTTTTCTAAAGCAGATTACTGTCGATGCAAAGAGTGACAGCAACAGACAGGACTTGCTTTTATTCTGTTAAACACACAATACCTTTAACAACTGCTTTTGTGTACATGCATTTGTACTACAGTGTGCCAAGATGTGCCAAAAGCTTGTCTATCTATCCATTTCGTTGTTGTTGTAGACATTAAGGTTTTAACAAAGATACAGTAGAGACTTGTCTCGGTTATTTAGAGTCTTCTCACAGGGTCAGAGCATATATTTAACTTAGTGGAAGTGATGGGCACAGGGCTGGAGAGCTGAAAACGTGTGCAGCATTGGCAGAGGAGAAAATAGCCCAGCTATATTCATACTGCTGAAAAATAGCCTGTCTGAAGGCCTTGGAACATGTGGGCAGAGCTCTTGGACAAGATGGTGAAACTCTCAGTGCTTCGCTATTTTTAAAGAGGACATCAATATTTAAGCCTCACTTTACATTCAGTGGAAAACTGTCATTTGTTTAATCTAATCATAAAGACGCAAATTACCAGCTGATAAAAGAAAAAAAATTGGGATTTTTTGCAGCTGTTTTGCGTAGACAGCAGAAACATATTAAAAGCACAACTATAGACTGTATATATATATATAAAAATAAATAAATAAAAGTTGGTTTTGGATGTGTGTAGGTAGGCTATGGTCTCATGTCCCTTTAAGACGCTGTCCTATGTCGGAGACGTGACTCCACCCCATCCAGTCCGTAACAAAGAGGAAAAGACAGGTGAGGAGATGGAGGACGGTTCAAAAGTTGTAGCGGCTGAAGTAGACTAATTTTATGTTGGAGGGGGTGAGCAGCTTGTGGAGTAGTTATCGTCCATTTATCGTTATCGAGGTGAGCTGCTCATTATATCGTGATTTTGGTTTAAGGCCATATCGCCCAGCCCAACACATGACTATTATTCTTCTCGTTATTATGGGCCCTAAATGATGGTCATATGCTGTGTCTAAGTTGTAGCAAAGCCACTTGTCTCTACCTGATGTTGTAGCTCATGTTAAGGACCATAATTCTCTACTACCTGGATGTAAATGAGCCCAGATGATAGATGTGCAAACACTTTCTTTACGGATGCATTCTTTGTCTTTGTCACTGCTGCTTTGCTTATCTTCCCAAAAGGTAAAAACATGAGTGAAGAAATTTCTCTCAAACTTGTGAATGTTTGCAAAACAACATCTTGATTGGCTGAAACTTTTGACACTAACTCTGCACTGATTAACCGGCGAACCCTGCAGCTCGCCCTCTGGTTGATGCTTCTTCTTACCCCTCGAGCTCGGCCTCGTCGTTAAGAGCGATAGATAGATTTTGAAGAGGTGCTGTAGATCAGACTGCTTCATAATGCATGTGATGTAATGGATTGCAGTGAGCCTCTTTGAATAATTAATCACTCTCTTTGTCTGAGTACTTCCACCTCTGTGTGGACAGTCAATGCCCGAGACATTTGACATAGTGTGTGTGTGAGAGCATGTGTGTGTGTAGGTTGTGTACAAGAGGAGAAATACATTGTTAGTGTTATAGATTCCAGCTGTCTGCAGAATAATGATCTCTGCGTGCTTACAGAGCAGGAGTTGTGTTAGCCGAATGCTTGTTTACAGCAGGATGATGAAATCCGGTGTGGTCTTGATATGTTGCAGGACGCGTCCTGTCTCGTACGGCAGCTTTATCATACAACGGTGTCTCATTACTATCATATCTTTGGGATAAACAGCATGCATAGGGAGAGGAATGGAGGTAGGAGCATAAATGCAGAGACAGCAATGATTTTAACCACCTTGTTATCTCTGGAGAATGTGCACCCCAGAGTTTGGCTCGTAACTCATAAGATCCCTCCGTATAATAGCAGTCTTGTGCGGAGAGGAATTACAGCAAGCCAGCTGGGTATCTGTTACAGTTAACAACCTACCATCCCGGGTTTAAAGTGCACCACCAGGTAAATCAGAGATGACGTGGGAGGCTGATGTCTCTCCAGCTATGAATAGAAATCTCAGCCAGAGTGCAATAAAGTCTTGTCGAGCTGTGTGTGTGTGTGTGTGTGTGTGGTAATGTGATTAAAACAGCATTTGGAGGGATGCCCCATTTGTGCAAACAGGGATTCATTTTGTGTTATTGCCGTGTTTCGTTGCAGGTATTCCCTCCGCACGAGCAGCAAATTGTCATTTAATGGGTTTCTTTCGGGTGGTTTGAATAAGAGAGACATAATACGGGGCGCTGTAAATCCACAGTAGCAGCGTTTTTCTCTTATTAGAGGCGAGGTACTTGGTTTAGACGGTGTTGGAGTGGAGTAATTTAGTAAAATGTTTCATTGTCATGGTCACATATCCAATTCTCAGACGCTGTATGATTCCACTGCACTCTAAATTTAGTATTTCTTTAATAGTTTTTTATGTATTTAAAGCTCCTCTGATGAGTTTTAGTGATCTGTTGAATTAATTGAAATTAATACTGATTGCGCTCTGTGTCCCATAAAGGAAAACTAGGCCATTTTGGTTGAACATTGACTGTTTCTTCATGGTTATTTTAATGCGTGTGATCGCTGCCACTGGGTAGGTGTCAGAGGAAGCAATTAACAGCTTTTTTTCATTTTCATTTTCAACAGCATTCGACTGTTACAGACAGCAGGGTTTTTTTTTTTTACTGTCAGAAAACACAGCTCGGCATGTAAAAGACGATATCCTTTAAAGGGGCCAAAAATAAAACGTCACAGAATTAGATTTAACTGACACAATTAAGTATAAAACAGACAGATGCAGGAATTACAAACTAGAGCACAGCAAAGGAAAGACAATTAAAAAAAAATCTGATTAATCAGTCTACTGTTAGAGAGGAAAAGCTTGAGCACTCCATTTTTTTATTTATTTTTTTAATATGGAAAGAATGACTCTCTCTTTAACTCTTTTTTTAATATTACACAACTTTTTCAGTGTTTTGTTGTTTTTGCCAACTTTTTTGAAGCGTGTTACAAGAATTAAAACTGTAAATGGTACGAAAGAGGATTTGGGCCACATGGAGAAAAAATAATGATTACAGGAAGGAGATTTAAGTCGAAATTTTGAGATTTAAAAAAAAAAAAATCAAAATTATGTCAATTAAGTCTAAATTTCTAGAATAAAAATTGATATTTCGAGATTAAAGTCGAAATTTAGAGATTACGAAATGTTGTGAATAACAACGGGAAAAATTTTGAAATTTTGAGATTAAAAAATCTCGATGCGAGAAACAATTTCAAGGTGAAAATAAATCTTAAAATTGAAAAATTAGAATCAGTATAAGGGGCTTTATATGTGACATGTCTTTCCACCAGAGATTGTGCGAGCAGTACTGTATATCGTGACGGAGACTGCCTTCTGTCACTGTGGGGTGTTTCCACATTCTGTTTGGCAAGCACAACATCCTCAGGATTTATCCAACATCCATAAAGTCCCTTTTTCACACGTCCACCCTTGTTCCCCTGCTCCTCAGCAGCCTTTTAAGTGCCTCCATTCTACCAATTGAATTTGATAAAATGCATTCGTACCACCCAGCCAGCAGCCAGCCAGCCAGCCAGCCAGCCGGCTCCCCAGCCTCCCCTCACATCCTGCCTCTCAAGCTGCTGTTTGCCCAGCCAAGCATGAGGCAGCCCAAACTCAGATGGAGGCAGCTGCTATGGATGACTGATTCAGCAGGCAGGCATGGGGAGGCGAAACGAAATGAGGCTCGGACTGTTGACAAGGAAAACACAACAACACAACAGCGTCAGAAACCTGTGCTCATGTGAGGGAGATGATGTTTCAAAACTGAACAGTGGGGCTTAAATCTTACTTCTCTTTCTCTATAAAAGTTGACTCAATAGTAAAACCTTCGCTACTGATTAATTCCCTCTAAAGCGCGGTGTTTTTAAAATGAACGACGGAGGAAGTGTCACTCTGATCATTTTTCTTTTTACTACTTAAAGTGTTCTCAGTGGTCTTTAAGTTGTGATTCTGAAGTTTTTAGCCAAAATCACGTTACCTGTGCCATTTTAAGGGCTTTTCTTCTGCAGAGCTCCAGTAGCTCATTAGCAATTCACCTTTGAGTCGTGGGCGGAGTCAGCGCTGCTCTGCACACTCCTCTTCACGTTAGCTAGCAGCCTAACATTGCAGATGTAGTAGAAGAAGCAGGTAACATAGAGACTATTTTGCTCTTGGACACTAATGTCTTTAGGGGCATGATGAAAGCTAATATAATAGGGTGACTATGTGTCCTCTTTTACCCGGACATGTCCTCATTTTTAGGGGCTGTCTGGCCTTGTCCACCTTTGTCTGGGGAAGTTTATAAAATCCTTCAAATGTCCGGGGTTTTGTACGAAAGTTTTGATTTTGTGTCACATGGACGTACTGAGTTAGAAGTGCAAAAAAGACACTCGATCCGACCTAAAAAACTCTCAAAATTAACTTGGTGCGACTCTGTGACTCCGCCCCCACGTAATTGTGTCCTCTTCTTGGGAAGTTAGAATATGGTCACCCTACTTTATAGTTTGCTTTCTTACGAACATAGCAATCCACTAACACACATGCTAGTTCCGCAATTGCCCTCTCTACTTCTCCAAGTCTTGCCTGCAGAGTGGGGCTCTGGGGGCGGAGCTTGGAGTTGTGATGTAAGAAATCTCACTGCATCTGAACCAGATTCAGAGATTTTTGAATGCAGAAATATCCAGAAATGCAATTTTGCAGTTTCAGTTTTATTTGTCCTGTAGCATCAGAAAAATGTCATATGAACATGTAGACAACAAGAAAAGAGTGGATCTTTAAAATTGTAAAAGCATAGGGTGCCAATGGCTAAGAGCTTTTGTTGCATGTCTTTCCTTACTCTCTACTCCCAACATTTCCTGCCTCTCTTCAGCTGGCCTCTCTAATGAGGGCAGAAAAAATATAAGTGCCTAAATCAAGGAAATCCACAAATCATTGATTAACTTTAAAACTTTCCATAGAGGGCTAAATACAGTTTGTCAACGCCAATTTAAATAAACTTCTATGAAATAAACCAACGCCGCCGCCTTCAGAGTTAACATATGGCAATCAATATAATCATAAACTCTGACTGCATATCTGTCACTGCCTTTATTGAGCAAAGAGCCAACTCCTTTGATTTCATATAAAGTCGCAGCAGCTCTGACTAATGCCAATCATGCTGAAGTTTGATGAGTCAAGCACACATCCCCAAGTTTTTCACCCAGACTCTTGACTTCATTTCCTGTTTTTAAACTTGCACATATTCTGATTGAGGTCGATGTTTTCTTCCTCTCATCCCTCGCTAACAGCGTCGTTTTCATTAGTGTGTTTCACTCTTCAAAAGTCCAGGACTTTCCCGCCCTGGGGGTACCTTTCATACGAGCACGCAGCCGTGGATGATGATGAATGTTTCAATCAATTAGCTTATTGCTCAGAACAAGTGGTGGAGCCCGGGGGGACTGTAGCCCGTGAAAGGCAGTGACACATAACCTGAATGATTACTCCTGCGGGAAATGACAAGGACTCCTGACTCTGCGCTGTTTCATGTTGAGAGCTGCTGAGTGAGAGGAGGAGTGAGGGCCGCTGAGCAGATGTGAACATTTGCGAACTTGAAATGGTGTCAAACATCACAGTGAGACCTCACGTTACAAAACCTGAATCACTCAACACAAACTTTAGGTGGATCGTTAAGATTCATAACCGCCCTCCGTCCAGTGGGACTCTTCTGTCCTCGTGTTCGTTTTATTCCCATCCCACCGATCAGATTTGTTCTCTGTATATATTTACATTATATGGAGCTTGTGTGTTGTATTTCTGCCTCCCTGTGGTGCTCTCTCTGTTGTTAAATAGCTGGAGTGGGAACCTCGGCTCTGAGGACTGAATCACTGTAAAATCTTGACCTTGGCTCACAAGGTCGTCCCGGCCCAGCCGGCTCTATCATCTCCATCACGCGCTAATTTTTCCTCGGTGTAGCGTGTGCTGCTGAATTAATAACGCCATCAGTGTTAAACAACTGCTGCCTCCCTCCTGCTCACACCTTCTGTCTCTCTCTGGTCCGTCTCTCGCTGTCTCTCCCACTCCTATTTTTGCAGCACAGGCACAGGAACACCCTCGCTGTCTTCACTTGTGAGCAAATACAGTGAGTTAGATTCACTCACAGGAGGCCGATCCTCAACCATGACTACTGTGTTTCTGTAAATGACTTCGCAACCCGCCTCCACCTCCTCCTCGTATTTATGAGAGATGCACCGATCCATTTTTTCTGATCCAATCTGATACCGATACCTGGGCGCGATATTTTGTTTGTAGGATGGTTGGGGAAAGTCCCACCCTCTTCGCCTCTGATTGGCTAGGAAAGCTGGAAACATCATCACATGCTGAAGCCAAACGCGGGCTGTCGGCTCTGTACATCGAACAGAACATTACAGAACACTATCGCACTTCTGAATCTCCTAACCCTAACCCTAATCCCAATCCTAACCTTAACCCTAACCTGACAAACGATGACGTTTCACAGCCATATAGAATAACCAATCAGAGTCCAGCACATCTATCCAATCAGAGGCGAAGGAGGGCGGGAACTTCCCCTACCATTCTACAAAAAAAAAAAATTCGCTACCTGGCTCGACATTAGCCTTGTTAAAAAAAAAGGTAACAAATTTACATAGATATAAATTTACTTAATATTATTTATTAATAAATAACAAATTGCACATTAGCACACAGCAAAAAGAAGTAAGACTGCCATGTAAACATTAAGGGCCTGATTTACTAAAGGTTTGCGCATGCAAAAACATGTGCAGACTTGATAGCGCTACGCAAACCTGATCTACTAACCGGGTCTGTCAAATGGGCAATCGATTTAGCGTGTTTGCCTTTATGAATATGCAGAATGTGTGTAGATCATCAGAAAGCGCAAAATTCTGGGAGGAGCAGATACAAATGGAGTCATTTAGCACCCGCACTGTGATTTATCAAACACGGAAAAAATTAGCCAACAAAAAAATGTAGAAGGAAGCTAACCCCAATCGTGACTCTCAGCCTGAGTCATCGCTGTCATATACTGTCCTTGTTATTTACATCCTTCGTCTCAATCATTACTCACAGCTGCCTATAACTCACAAAGGTCACGTCTGGTATCGACAACTATGATCATATGTGAAGCACGCTACATGTTTCCATACAGAGCACCTTTTCTCAGCCTCTTACTCTTGATCTAAAACATTTGAGTAAACTGATCCGGCCCTTATTAAAGCGGGTCCACTACTGTGCAGCAGGAGCAATTGATGGGATTCATTTTAGACCTTTAGGAAACTGATTACCGGCTGAAATTCATTAATCATTGTGTCACAAAGGAGATTGATTTGTTGCTTCATTTGCACACAAAGGTTATAGAAAGCATCTTGTTTTCATGTACGTCACCTCATCCTCGAGAAAGGTTCGAATTTTGCCCAAACTCCTAAAATGCAATGATGCAACCTTTACTTTTTACTCATATCGGGGTGGTGACGCATTCAAAAACACAATAAAAACTCATTTTTTTAAGGATTATATCCCTGAAGGGCTCAGATTTGAATGTCACGTTGAAAAACATCCTTTAAACCGAGTCTTAATTATTCATTTGGCATCATGCATGCTCTGCACACTCCCCGAGCGTCTTTGTGACTGGTATCTGCTGAGTAACATTTATCTGCATGCTCCTCTGACAGCTCCCTCAGCCAAGCGTTCCCTTAACGCTCATTCAACGAAACTGCTTACCCCGTCATCGCTGCATTTTGAAACACAAAAATAGCAGCCTTTGTAGTATCTTGGGTATTCCCCCATTCTCGTACAAACGCAGGATCGTAGTAGCGGGGCAGGGATTCCCCAAAGGGACCCTCCTCGTCTGGTGCACTTTCACTCCAGGCCACAGCCCCCTCTCAACCTGCTGATCTCGTCTCAGCGATCTGTGCGCAGAGAGAAGCCTTAAAGCGTCCTAATTAACCACGTTCCTTTCTATGTTGCCTATTAGGACTATGTGCAGGAGCCTATAAATAGGGTAATTGCTAATTATCTACAGTGATCTCACCAAAGCTGTGATTATGCTTCAGAGCTGATAAGAGTGCTTGATAGGGGAGGAAATAGAATACCACTGTGTGCACCCACAGATTTAAATTCACCCTTTAATTTGAGCAAATCCTTTTGTGCTTTGTGAATTACGCACAAGTGTTGTAATGTAACAGAGACACAAGTCAAACTGAGGAGCTAGAAATAAAAAAAAGAGTCGATAAATGTGGGTTTCTTCCGCTCGAGAGGAAAAGGGATGAAGGAGAACAGACAGCTATCTCCAGTTTGGCAGATGGACCGAGTGTTACATCTAAGTGAGACTGTTTTTGAAAGTTTTCAGCTCCGGAGGAAGAAGAGTATACCTTTTTTTTTTTTTTAGTGTGGAGGAGCATCCAGTGAAAGATTTTAGCCAAAATACACAAAATATTGTCTCTTGAATGCCCAACTCTGATGCTGATCATTTAGTGTCCCAGAAAAGAGCCATTTTGCACGACGTTTATAAAACTTAAAGAGGATAAACAGTCTTCAATAAACGGGACATTAAGGCCACTTTTAGATGGAAACGGTCTCCATAGAAAACGGAAAAGTGCCGTTTCGTTTTCAGTTTTTATGCTGCGTTTACACAAAAACGCAATTTGGTTGAAAACGCTGTGTGACTGCGCTCTGATTCAAGTTGGGTTTCCATTACCCATAGATTTGCGCAAAACCTAAATATCGCAATAGAAAACTGGTAATGGAAACACCTAAATTTCGAAAAACCTCTCAAATATCGCTAAAAAGTTTTTATGCTCTCATGAGGTGGTGTCGATATAGAAGTATATCGCAAAAGTGTAATGGAAACACTATTCTCGCAATTCTACATCACCGGACGTGACGTAGCGGGTCATGTGACCAGTTCATTTCAGGCAAAGATGGCGCGGTATGTGTGGACGGAGGAGGAGACGGAGTTATTTCTACAAACAATAAAAGAGAAAAATCGATCCTCTCCCAGAAATCGCTCATCCGTGTTCGCTCCCATACATACGAGCTTTGCCTTTGAATTATCACCCGCTGCCTTCGTCTTCTGATGACAGCAGCGGCAACAGCAGTAATGGTCACAGAAACAGCTGCTCCAAAACGCAAAATGTTTTGTATCTCCTCCATGTTGGTGTGCAAAAAGGCTTAAGGAATACGAGGTCGCACGGGCAGGAAGTTTACCTCGTTGCTAGGCAACGGCCATTCAAACACGGCTCGCGAGAGGCAGACGGCTCGCTTATGCACTGAACACGATTCAATGGAAACACCCGCAAATCGCAATTGTACTTTGTCGAAATTTGATAAACATCGCTTTTATTTTGCGAAAAAATTTAATGGAAACGCAGACCAACAACTTCCGTTCTACAATAATTATTTGATGCAAATAATTCAGACGCCTCCTCTGCTGAGCAGTACGATCCGTGAGGATTCTGTACAGGTCGAAATGGATGTTGCTAGCATGGTTGTTGTTGTTATTTTCAAGGAAGCTGCGCATGGCTATGATGTCATGGTGGAAGGCAGATGTTGTCCTCATGGGGGTGTTTACACGCAAAAACTGGGTCACTTGTCAAGTCACAAAAGAACCATATCGTGAACCCAGGATGCTGAACTTTACCTCGAGTTAAGAGCGTATACGAACATTCAAACTCAGGATAGTAGTAAGAAGCTCTTTGTCCCCCCGCCCTGTCTCCTGTGGGATGTTTGAAAACACCAATCTTGAGTCCTTTTACACAGTGGGACGAGAGATCACAGGACACTTTGGTTTTAACTTTGGCCCCCTGCAGCCCTTTCTTAACCACTGTCGCTCTAATTGGCTCAGTGGTAAATGCTTGAACTCTGAATTTACATGAAAAGGCTTTGAAGACTCGGTGCACTCACCCTTGGGCGCCGTCTTATATCTGCTCCGCTCTGCCCAGTCTTCACTGCAAACCGTAAACCGAGCAGAAAGCAAACACTGAATCCACGGAGGATGGTAAAAAGTGGGATGTAGAGGTAACATTTATCTAGGCACCCTTGAGATTGGATGTGAAAATGGGTACAGCCGAACGTTTGCAATTTATAAAAATAGAAAAGGAGTAAGAGACTTGGCGGGAAGATCTTTTTATGGGAGCGCTGAAGTCCAGAAAATCAGTGAGATTTGAGAAATTCCTCCTTTTTCTGTCCCCTCTCTTAGTCCGTGTCATGAGTTAATAAGCTGAGGAAGATGTCGAGACATCACTCTTCTCAGCCACTAAATCTGGTCCTCATGGGAGAAACCGAGGCCCCTCTTCAGACTCGGAGGGGAACACCAAACCCATGAGTGTTCTTTGGTCCGAGGGAAGGATCAGGGGCTCTAGCGTCTCTGGTTCCTTTTGGCTTCACTTTTTGTGGAGCACGTCTTTGGGACATGAATCACCCTTCTTCTCCAAGTGAAGATGACAAGGTTCTTGTTAAATAAAGTAACGTTGAACTGCGTGAGGGCAGTCGTGTGGATTGAGTGGACAACAGCAACAAACTTCCCTCTTCATGAGTCTATTTATGTCTCTTTTTGCTGGAGGCTGCTGCGAGGATGTCAGAAAACTTTGTGCACGCCTGATCCTTTTTTTTTTTTTTCTTCTGCTCATTGTCCTCGTTCTCGCAAGATTCTGCTCTCTGTGTGTGCATGCGTTTCATCTTTTCGCAAGACTCTCAGCTGCACGACGCAAGAGTCGACATTACTGCGCTTTTTGCTGCAAGAACATGGAATGAATCGGTGCCAGCTGGTTCATTTTGACACTTCCACAAGCTGTCAGTGTTGATTATGAAAGCTATACCCTGGTGCTGTATGTTGTGTGTTTACTAGTCCCAGCCTGGTGGCAGCGTTCGGCTCCCTCAAGGCCAGAGTGTTTATCTCACTGGTGTTTAGGCTTCGGTCTTTGGAAGGCACCCAACACGAGGCCCTGCTGTCCGGGCAGCTCCGCTCCGCCTAACTCCAGCTAGTTGACCTCGTTTAAAGGCCTGGCTGGCGATGTAGCGGCCCCTCTGAGCGGGGGGAGTCACGGCCAGCTCTCTGCAGTGTATCACGCTTTGTGTGTGTGTGAGTTAGAGTAATGCACAGGCCTGAAATTGTGTTCCCAGCCACATCCAGCACCAATTTGTTTAGCCTTGTCCGTGCCGACAGCTAAAAAAGCATGAGCCTGGCCTGAAGCAAATACATCGATGTCAAAAAAAATGGTCCTTTCTCTTTCTCCCCGTACACAATAACGCACACAGAGCCAGCTCCCCTTTCAGTCCTGGTCATTATGAGGCGTTTAATAGCCGCTAAACAAAATGTACATCGCACCCTTTATCTTCTAAACGACAGCCAATTAGCCAGAGGGGTTTGGGAATGTTTTATTGGGCTTTCCCTACTTTCACTTTCTTGTGTAATTTACCTTTCATAGACCTGAAATTGGGATTCTTTTACTGCATGTAAAGACGAGTTAAAGGGGCTTTCCACTTTTTTTTATCCCTTGACCACAGAGACCACACTGAGTGAAACTTCAGTGGCCCTCAAGCCTGCATGTCACTAAATACAACTTTCTAATGTGTCTTCGCGTGACCTCCTGTCCCTGGTAAATAGTGCTATCTCTCACAGCCTGCAGCGAGATAACCCTGGTGACTTCCCTGAGTTATTTTCCAGGTCTTAAAAAAGACCCTCTGGAGTAGGGCTGCATGATATATTGTTTAAGCATCATCATCGTGATGTAGTACGTGTGTGCAATAGTCACATTGTAGAGCCTGCAATGTAGGAGGTGAATGAACTCATTTAATTTAGAGATGGGCACAGCAGTTCTTTTAGATGTACTGAATCACTAGAATCAGTTCACTAAAAAGATTCGTTCAAAAGATTCGTTCACCAAATCACTGAATCATGTAGCGCCTGGCAGGAGAAGCCTGTGACTCCGACCTCCTGAACTGATACACAGCCGATCAGTTAAAATAAAAATGAACTTGTTTATAAGTCATGATGTTTTGTGTAGTTTTGTCCGACAAAAATGATTCCAGAGAGTGTAGTTCAATGCGTGATTCGTTCGCCAAGTGATTCAGGTGTCGGTGCATGCGGTCCCTCGTTCACTGTTTCACTGCTGTTTCTCACTTCAGCTCAACTGAAGTAAGAACCCAATGAATCACTTGAGGAAGTGATTCGGTTTAGTACGTTCACTTAAAAGATTCGGTTCTTTTGAACGAATCGTTCACGAACAACACAACACTTATCCTATTTCAAGGGTAGCTGAGTTACACTGCATGTGACTCTGTATGTGCTGTGCAGCGATCCACCAATCACATTCGTTCTTTACTCAGTTGCCAATCAGACTACCCTACCAGCCGTCAGTCAAAATCAGAGAGGAGGGAACCACGCCCCTACACATGGAGTGAGTCGCTGGCGCTGCCGGTGTTGTGCTGAGAAATGCATACCCACTGAGAATTACTTTCAGAACATTCCTCATGACTGTTAAGCCCCACAAATATGAACTGTATGGGTTTAAATTGTACATTTCCGTGGACCACTCTACTATAAGCGGTGTGCGTTTCCGCGAGTTGCCTGCAATTCTCTGCTGACATGCGTTTCTCAGCACAACACCGCTAACAACAACAACAATTGCAAAATAAGCAACGAACAAGAGAAAACCACCGAAAATGAAGATATGTTGCCAAAAACAAAAGCAACTTCAGTTATCTGGAATTATTTTGCTTACAAGAAAGATGATCTCGACCAAACAACGTGTTTTGTGTCCACAGTGCCTTACATCTGTTGTCACAACGAGAGATAACAAATCCCAGCACAATAAAAGCTAAAAATATCTCTAAGACAGACAGAAGGTTCACTGTCCACAAGATTTCAACGTAAAGTTCTATTCAGGTCATCTGGTGTCTATTCCTGTATTTTTCAATATCGCAATATAAATCGCAGGGTTGAAAAAAAATTGCAATGTTAGTTTTTTCTCATATCGTGCAGCCCTACTCTGGAGCTTCAAAGACATAATACAACTGAGTGGAGTGGAAGCGTACGTGTGCATGTATTTCTTTTTAACGAAGCTCGTTAGGCAAAGTGTCAAGCTAAAAAGAATCACAGCTGGATTATTTAGTGAAATAGAGCATGTGATACTCCTCCTCTGTGTTTTAAATGCTTCCTTTTAAACTCGTCTTCCCCCTGGTGCCTCATACACATTCAGAGTGGTCAGTTTATGCTGTAGCTACAGCTAGTAAATTACCCCCACACCTAGTCTCCGTTTCGGTGCATGGTATAGCTCCATCTGTAAATATTGGGCGTTGAGCTTTCCTCAGGGTTTGCGATTCTCTCTTCACGATCATTACAAATATCTACAGAGGCCTATTAGCGCTTGATTAGGCTCGGTGCTGGACCGGAAGAGCGTGGGCTTATTTCAAAGCAACGGAGAGTCCTCGGCAGGCCCTAATTAGCCGGCAGAATCCAGCTAGTTCCTGGTCAGGTGGAAGATGCCTGGCCTTAGCATCAATTAGTGCTCCTCTCTGAGTTATTTATTCCCCCGCTTCATGTCACAGAAAGGTGAGGGAGGAGAACTGTTTTGTTCAGCGTAAGGAGATGAATGTAAAGTGCGGTTTATTTTATGCAGGGAGTGCAACAATTATGTAGATGTGAAGCAGTTATGCACAGAAGAAATGTGAAAGATAATGTATAGTGAGCAGGTTGGTAAAACGGATTGAAACTTAGAGCAGATGCAAAGAAGTGGAGTCCTGTGGATGGCAGCGCATGTTGCTCCAAAATCCGTGTTTGGCAGTTTCCTAGATGTTAAAGCTACCAATGCCACGTCCACTAGGGATGTCCTGATACAATATTGGTATAGAGTATCAGTCTGATATCAACAAAAAACAAATATCGGATTATATTGGCCTGTATCTAAAATCTCAGATAACAGCACTCCGATGCCAACATTTGTTACTATACTATGATATTTTATCATACTGACATTTTTATTATACTATTCTATGATATTTTTATTGTACTATACTATAACATTTTTTCATAACAAAATTAGATTTTTTTATCGTACTATACTAAGAAATTTTTTAACATATTATACATTGATTTTTTTCATACCAAAATTTGAATGTTTTTATCATACTATACCATGACATTTCTAAAAATACTTCACTATGACATTTTTTTCATACCAAAAATTGAATTTTTATCGTACTATACTATGATATTTTTAACACATCATACAATGATTTTTTTTTCATACCAAAATTTATTTTTTATTAAAATATTTATTTATTTATTTTTATACTACAATGATGATTAAACATTAATAAACTATCTATTTACCATTTATTAATTATGGTTATTGTAAATTGTTTCCGTGTTAAAATCTGCCGAGCTGAATCACAGCAGCACTCTCATGGCCGGAAGAGGCCACGCTTCATGTCAATGTATAGTTCAAAGGTCATGCACTGTGTAATATCAGGCAGTCTTAAAAAAATAGGGTCAGGGTCAACAGTGTGGCTCTTAAAACTACCCAAAGTCATAAACAAAAAGAAAACCAATAACTGGAATCCTGCGCAAAGTCGTAAATCTCAGCGAAAGCGGTAAACACAACGGCCACTGTTAGGGTTTTAGTGAAGGTCATACAATGAAGTCCGTTTTCTGCAGTTTAATGAAATATAAGTAATTCAAAATAGACAAATTATCAGTTATTGAAAGGTTGGGTACTGATGCTAGTTGATACTTCCCCCATGAAAGAGCTTTATCTTTGGAAAACAAGAGAAACTGCACGTGTGTGTGTCTATTTTTGACTCCTGCAGCCCTCTTTGTAAGAACACAGTCACAGCCCGGCAGACCACACTGCTCTGACAGCGTGACGCACTACCATAAAAAAAGCCGTGGCTCACGGCCACAAACATGTCACCATGGTAATTAGTATGTCAGAGTGTGCGTGTGATTGACAGCTGCCACAGCTGGGATGTAAACAACACAGAGTGCGCTCCAGTGGAGGGACTTGGGGGTAGTTTGAAACACACAGTACAAGCTCTGAGTGTCTCTCCTACATGTGACTGCCATAAAAAATAAATGAGCTGGATCGTATTGACTCATCTCTGCATCCACAGGTAGCGGACAGGAATAGACGCGCTCAAACAGACGCTTTATTTTTCATTACCCACAATCAGTCCGAGCAGAAATCTAATTCTTGTCAGATTTAATCAGAAAAGCAGTTTAGATTCTGTAAAGTCAAACCGATTACTCTCAATCACACCGGCTTAATTAATGATCAGTTTAATGCGATGGGATTTCTGCTCTCTGGCGGCACAGTTGATGCCCACAGCTCATTATGGAAGAAAAAACAATATGGCTACCCAAGATTCCCGCTATCAATAGAACGTCAACACACATCATAAATAACAGATGTCCTGTTTAATGAAGTAGGTCACTGCTTATGTGTGCTCTGTTTGAAATGCAAGAACTGTGTGTCGATCGAAAATCACAAAAGACATATACGTATGTATTTTTCAATTTTTTTTTCAATATATAGATGAACAAAAGTACAATTTCCAAAGTTTTTACAAAGCTGAGTTTAACATAATATTTTATTTACCGTAAGATGAAAAAAAGGGTGATACTAAAAATTTAGCTCTCTCACATAACTTTGATTGGGATGCACTTATTTTTGCATCCTGATTTTTAATTGAAAAAAATACTTTTTCATACGCAACTTAAAAAATCTTGTTTGCAATTAATGGCCTACATTTGGAGGAGTATTTTTTTTTTTTTTGTATAGTCTGACATACAAAATGTTGATTTTGAATGGAAACTAAAGGTTTTCTGACAACTCTGAAGGGGTGTACTCATTTACGCTGAGCACTGTATGTACATAATCACAGAATTTTATGCAGGAATTTGTGAAAATGCCAATGACATTCCTAAACCATAAAAAAGGGTCCCAGCCACAGTACTAGCCACCAAACATCTTTTTAACTTTGCCTAATTTATTTAGCAAAGAGACTAAACACACTTTTCTGTGGATTACTTTATCATTTCCTCGCTGTAGTTCTTCTGCCTTAGCGTCTCAGTCTGATTGCATTTCCATGAAGAAATGATCATAAATGTTCTTCCTTGAGCTGCGTCACCCCACTGTAGTCTGTAATGGACTGGCCTGAGGTCTCACTACAAACAAGCGACTGCTAGAAGAGAGTAGGTGAGTTGTGTTTAGTCTCTTTGCTAAAGAAATTAGGCAAAGTTAAAAAGATGTTTGGTGGCTAGTTCTTTGCTATCGTGCGGTTGTTACTAAAGTTGGTATGACTAGAGAAGCAAGCGGTTGGCAACATTCATCTCTCGAGGGGGTGTCTAACTCGGCGTGTTTGACCCTAACTTAATTTTACACTGGAATATCCCTTTAAGGGCCTTAAGATCCAGCGATACCATCAGTATGTGGATCACGTGCTTTAACCCCCGAGTTTAACAAGCCCCCTCTAAGAAAACTTCTTCAGTCATCACTCACTGTGATTAAACTCCACCCTGGATCTTCATCCTGGGTGTTTCCTGCGCTCTTGTGCTCGGTGACATGAACAAATAAGCTCCACTTTATGGCCTGTTGTTTTGAGTCTGGCTTCTGGTTGGGTGGCTGCAGCTAAGATCACATTTGACTGATAGCAGGTAGCTCCGAGGCGGGCCGCACCGTCTGGACTGCTTCCTCCCTGTTAAACACACCCCACCCCCTAAAACCTTACATCAATCACTGCAGCAGACGGGACAGGGATGCTCTGCCTGGGCTATTCCTGGCCCTCACTGTCGCACACAGGATAAATATGCATACTCATAGACACACACACACACACACACCTGTCTGTGGCTGAGGTGGGCATATTAACAGTGGCAGGAGCGAGCTGCAGCACGCTCCACCTGTCCTGAGGAGACAACTACTGGGGGATCAGAGATGAAACCAGATAACCTGACTCACGTTGCACCACAGAGCTCATTCTCAGCAGCATCCAGCTGATTTCTGAGCAGGGACACACAGCTCCAGAGGAAAAAAAATCCTGGCACCAACATGGTAAAATATCTATCCTGCCAATTCATCCAATTTGCCACAATTAAATTGTACACTCTGACGCCCAAAGGATGTTCTGAGTGGAAGCTAACTTGGCTGTGAGTCAGCATGTAGTACATGGAGAGGCTAATTTACCAATGTGAGATACGCCTCTTTGGTTTCGACTAAAATCCCTCAAAGTGTCTGGTTTGTTTAATGTCAGGGTGCAGTTAGAACCCTCTCTTATTTTTAGCAGAGCTCTTTTTTTTCTTTTTTTACAGCTGTGGTTCCCAGACTTTCTGCGCTTTAGGGACCCCACCACTTTCAAAACGAACAACTGTTTTCTAAAAATTTTATTTGATTGATGCATTTAATGACTTGAAATCTGTTGAAACGTTTTCATTTTAATTATTACAGACTTTGTGGTGATTTCACTGTAGTGGGTGCACCAAATCTTTTGACTTCTTTTGACTTTCTAAATAGTATAAAAATGTGTTGTTAAAGCTCCTGTGTGGAATTTTTGGTTTGTGCCCATTTTGGCGCCCCCTGTGGACAAAGCAGTCATTGCTAAACTTTAACTTCTACATGTTGAAGTAGTGCCTTCTGAAGTGACTTCTCATCCTGATAATTTTTGTCATTATATGTAGGGCTGGGCGATAAACCAAAAATTTATCGATACTGATATTTACAACAATAACCAACATCATTTTGCCCGTATCGGTATATAAATAAAAAAAGGTTGGTTTTGGATGTGTGGCACCCATTCATGCCAAGTTGAGGCATAAAAATGACTCTTAAAAAATCATCAGTCTTGTTGCGAATGATCCTGTTTGCTTTTGTATTTAATAAATGTAAAAAAATTAGTAACACTTTACTTGATGCCTATCTCTATAACGCATTATAAATATATGTGTAATGGGTTATAATCATGTTATAGCACTGTGAAAGTATAGTTATAAACACTCATAAATGATCATAACACTTTATAGCAATAATTATAACACATTATAAAGCATTTTATCATGACTTAAAAGGTCAGATATTATAATGTGTTATAACTGTTAATAACTCACTGACAATGCCCACACAGATAATGCATTATACATTTATTTATGATGTGTTTTAAATAGCTTATAAACTTGTATAATTATCATTATAAACACTCATTAATTATCATAAGGCTTTATAGCAATTAAAATAATACATTATAAAGCATTTTGTCATGACTTACAAGGTCAGGTATTATAATGAGTTATGATTATTGCTATAAAGCATTATGATCATTTATGAGTGTTTATAACTATAGTTATACAGTGCTACAATGTGATTATACACATTATACATATATTTATGATGCGTTATAGAGATAGGCGTCAAGTAAAGTGTTACCAAAAACCCCTCACAGGAGCTTTAAATAATTTGATATGAGATATTGATATGGGTAAGAGTCAACAGTTTCCTTACAAATGTGTCGAAAGCCAATCTTAAGTTGAAGTCTTTTAAATTGAACAAACAGTTGAACTTGTTTCTGTCGGTGCACAGGTTCAAGATTTAAAGATCAGAAAGACCCTTTTCGGAGTCTGTCACCTCTGAATCCGGGCCGTCTTCTGCAGATTACTGTAGTGCCACTTTAATCGCTTTGGTCTCTTCAGTGAAATCTGTTTGAAGAAGTTGTCCTCTGAATGGTAACCTGGTAATTACCTTGTGCTCCGGAGCCCCGCTCCATCCTCTCCAGAGCTTTGACTGAGGGTCTACGCTCTCGCACTCAGACCTCTTTAAGGACCTGGAAAGACGGACCGAAATAGCCGTCTGAGAAGAGCTGCAGTTTTCTGTGAAGAGCCTCACATTGACTGAATTTTCATTTAAGAGGAATGGCTTTGCTGTCAGATCTCGTGGTTGAGTTACAAACACTCCACGGTGTGCTTTACAGCGTGTAGTTTGGGGCTATTTCGGGTCTATCTGTCTGGAGAAACACAAGTTGTTGTTATCATCGTCTTTTCTTGATAAAACATGTCCCTGTTGTGTGAAAATAAGACTTTACACTCAGGAATTAGAGCTTAACATCAGTGACCCAAACATGTTTATTCAAAGCAAAAACTGAGTCTCATTCCCACGAGAAATGGAATAAATTGTTCTCCTTTAATCATGCAAATAAATCTGTTCTTAATTTAGATATTAATTATATCTTGTAATTTGGCAAACAGCACACAAAGTCTGCCAAGGCTGCCCCCAATGCCCTCGTTCTGCTTCCTATCAGACTTTTAATCAAATGAAAATGGATCTGTTAATTTAATCGTGAGTGTCGAGAAGGCACAGTTAGAGACAAGTCTTGAGCAACTTAAATAATTAGACCCTCGTCCTTTCCCACAAGACACTTGATCCCTTATTCTGCTCACAGATTTTCCCTGCTTTTGGTTTTGTATTGACATATTCTAATTGCTTTTATACTGGCGTTTAATCATTGTGGATTACAACTATTGAGTGTTTGAAATTCTCACTTTTCTTTGTCCAAAAATTTTAAATACAGACGGCTTCCTCTGTCTTTGTCTGCGTGGTTCATTTAATCGTTTTTCTCTTCACAGTGTTTGCCAATCCGTGGTCATGGATTTGTTTTGGACAAATACCAATGCCACTGCAAGAAAGGTTTCTACCACCCCAACAGAGTGGCGGTCAACAGCTTCACGAGTGAGTACAATTCAATATTTATCAGCAGAGTGAAAAAGTTAACCTATCGGGTTTAAAGTATTTAATCCTGGCTCATTACAGTTTTTAAAAATGTGTATTTCTTTAGTTTTTTATGGAGGATACAAAACAGACTCTTAACTAATTCAAGAAAATATTTAATATTTTAGGGCATTTTGTTTTGAACTTGAAATATCATCCTTAGTGCTGGAAAAATAATTCTTCTTTTATCACTGAGTAAAGTTTGCTATTTGACCATCAAAGCAACAAATAAGGGACCTTAAATTTTCATTTTGGCCAGAAAGTTCGAGGATAAACTCGTGTTTGTGTGGTATTGAGAAATATGATGCATCAGTAATATCACACATGGATCCTGAGATTAAAAGAAATATTGAACATGGTGGCAAATTACTGCAGATACTGCAATTTATACAAGTAATATTGTCCATCATAGTGAAAGTGGAAAAAATATATATTACGATGATATAAAAACTGGTTTTACATGAAAGTAACAGTGACTGTAACTTTGCACATGTTGTAACCTAGCATAGTGAATCAGTATGTCCTGTGAAACTGAACTGTAATATTGCACACAGTATTGAAAGTTATACCAGGTATAAAAGTGCAAGTGAAAGTTTTATTGCACATGATATTAAAAGTTATGTTGCACATTTTGCAAAAAGCAAAATCACCTTTTAGAGTAGAAAACGGCAGTGATATTTCACATGATTCTTCTAAACCTGATGAATTAGCGAAACCCCTGAACTTAAAAATAAGTTTTGCCTATGTTATGGAAGAAAATGTTACATTTAATATAATAAGTCATATTGCATATGATATGAGGAGTAATTTCGGACTTATGATAGAGCTAGTGATATAACCTATTGTGATGATTACCCTAATTATCTAGTATGGCCCCTTTAATTAAAAAGTAATATTGCACATGATCTGAGGGGTAATGTTGCACATGATTTAAAAAGTAACATTGCACATGGTGGTGTTTTTAAGACAAATTAATTAGTATGACCTTTTGAAAGCTAAAAGCAATACAGCACATGGTGCACATGATCGTAGATTATTGCACATGATAGTGAGTGTAAAAAAAGTAACACAACACATGACATGAACTCTGCACAAGATAGAGAAAGTGACACAGAAAGTTATATTTAAATTCATATAAAAGGTTTTATTGCACATGATAGTAAATGTGAATAAAGTGTTGCACATTACAAGAAAATTACATGTGAAATTTTAGGTAACATTGCACATTATAGTTGTAGAAAAGTAGTTTTGCACACAGTGTTTATGCATTGTGGATCAGTATTGTTGCATACAGCTCCTTTACCTTTAAAAAGGAATATTGTACATGATATTAAAGATAATTCAGTCTGGTATATATAAGCACTTTTTTTCACATGGTAATCAGCAACAGCAACATAAAAGGGTCAATTTAAACATGATGACGTCGTTATGCAACAGATTTCACTCCCTTTACTGCTCACACCGCTACACAGAACTTGACTTTGGTGTTTGCACTTTTGTCCAGTTAAATCTTGTAATTTATTCCTCATTTTTTAAGAGCAGAGAAGATAAGAAGCCATTTGACGTCGGATGTCATGACCTTAAATCCCCAAAGCAGTATGTCTGAAAGAGTCTGCTCTGTGCATTTCACTTCATTTCCTCTAAGTTGGTAGGGATGACACAGACAAGCTCAGTGGATAGTCACTGACTCAGCTGGAAAGTTGCAGAAAGGCCAAAGAACAATGTTCTGTATTGTATGACGTCTTTACTTCCCAATGATGACAGAGTGCAGAGACACGTATTAGCGCCCTGTCTGGAAATTGAAGTGGCCTGAGTACCTGGGGAGGCTAATCAGGTTCAAGATGGGAAATCTCTTTTTAATGCGAGTTACTTTTCCCAGTTTATTCTGTCTGCAGCGAGTCAATTAAAAAAGGCTTTTGCAGACACAGAGCTCCTGTGGTTTGCACCTGACCTCCTTCAAACTCTCTCCTGTACTTTCTGTTTGATCCACTTTTCCTCCCGCTTCGTCCCACTCAAACCTAATTTAGTGTGTTCCTCTGTGTCTATCCCAATTCTACCTCTTTCCTCCCCCCTCTTCTTTCAATATCTGCACCATCTTATTGTCTGCGTTTTATTTTTAGCCTCAAACATTTCCCTTTATGCACAGAGAGGCAAAAACACTCCATGATTCCTTTCTCAGAGAGCTGGATATCTTTGCTGTCTGCCTCGGCCTGTTTGTGCCGTTCGCCGTGCATGTTCATGCGTGCGAGTCTGCATGAAAGCCGAGTGTGTGCGTGTCTTTGAGGATACAATAATAGAGGAGAGGCAAGCCTGTTAGCGAGGCGTAGTGCTGCAGTCTGGCCCACCATGGGGCCAATAACAAGCCTGTTAATCCACATGGGGACATCCTTGACACTCCTTTGCGGAGGAAGCAAGTGCAGCTCACTTTCCTTTGTCTCTCGGTGATCTGGCATAATGATAAATGCTGTAAAGTTACTGTAGCTAAGTTCTCTTCTTTCTGTCAACTGTAGCCGCAACAAACCAACGAAAATAAGCCACGGGATATGAGTCATCGCCACAGAGATAAGTAGTCCTTTTGAAGGGATCAATGATGTGCAGAGTCACAGCTTTAGAAAATAGGCCAGTTTCTTTTTAAAGGCAAAATCCCTGCAAATCTCTGAGACAATGGCTGTTTCCAATACAGCCTTCATAAAAGCTCTATAGAAGGCCACCATTCGTTATCTGTTCAACCATATGGGCATCCTTCGGGCGATTTCTATACAAACCAGCAGGTCTCCAGCTCCCTGTTGTCCCCCGAGTTTGTCTGGGTTTTACCTTAGATTACCTCAGCGGAGGAGATTTACAGCCGTACCTGACTCAGGATTCGATTTTGCTGTTCCAAGCCAGGCTCCAATGTCCATGCTGCTTAAGTTCTGTATTACTGCACGTTATTGTGTTGTTTTACATGTAAGATGCATGACTCGATGACTCGCAGTTTTCTAAAAGCACCTGGACGTTAATATCCTGCTGAGTGTTTCCTCTGTGTTTCACATTATGAGGGAGGGAGTGAGAGAATTCATCTCTTACTTTTTTAAACAGACACATCAGGAACTAAAAATGATTATTAAAACTGTTTATACTTCTGTTTCGGTTTTCTTCAATGTTAGATTTATAGCAGGAGAACAGAAATGCCGAAGCTTTGATGAGACTGAATTCTCACCGCTAGCCATGTTTACATGGACACAAATAATCAGAATAAATGCTCGATCTGAATAAAAATGCATCATGTAAAAATGTCGATCAGAAGATTCTGATCAGAAATTGTACTCTGATCAAGAGGGGTGGTTTATGCCGATTGTTATTCCAAAATGCGTCCATGTTAACACTTATTCCGATCGTGACTCTCTAATCTGACTCGCTCTTCACTCTTTATTTATTGAGGTCAGTACAGGAGGTTATATTATTAACACTCTGGCATAAAACACGATTGTAGGTGCCGTGTCTGCTCCTCCGATAACATAATGAGGCGTACATACAGTGTAATGATACGGAATTTGTTGGTTTGTTGACAGCACAGACGTAAATACAACTCTTCTTCTTCTGCGGTTGTTTTAGCAAAATTAGCCAACTCTGCGTGTGTCCAAATGCTTCTAATCTGAATAAAACTTGGTGCATGTATACGCACGTCATGATGGGATTATTTGATTTAGCGCCCATATAAACGGTGGATTCAGATTATCCGATCCCTCAAATTTTTCATCGGATCCAGAAATTTTACACATGTAAACGTAGCTACTTGTGGCATTTATACTGAGGTTGATAACCTAAGAAAGAGGACGTATCCAAACCCTGTTCTAGTACGGTAAGATGGATCACAAACAACTTGAGTAATCAGTGGATCTGGACTTGGATCAGAGGGACCCTCTCTGTTGCATGTGGACTGAGAGACTTTAACGCTAACATTGATGTTAACTTCCGCTGATTCTGGTCATCGTTTGCACCCTTCGTTTAGATGCTAATGGAGAATTCGCCCCTGAAAACGATACTTTTTAAAAACTCTGGCCAGAGTGGAGATTTTAGAAAACTCTGTTTGCATGTTTGCTTATAAACGGAGGAAAAGATTTGGGTAGCCGATGGCAGATTGTGCGCTCGGATTGTGCACTCAAATCAGTATCACGATATGCTGAGCAGCTCACCTCGATAACGATAAATGAACGATATCTACTCCACAAGCTGCTCACCCCCTCCCACATTAACTTCGTCTACTTTAGCCGCTTCAATGACGTCGGTTATTGTCGTAAATTTCTGTATCACTAAATTTTGGGTTTATCGCCCAGCTCTACTCTATCAGGACTCCATCCACCATAACCACCTGCTCCCATCCCTTCATCAGTGTTCAGTGTCATCCATAATGATCAAACTCTTTGACTTTATCAGCTCCTCTGAGGCAGCTCTTCTGTTTCACCTCCACCTCTGCGGTTATTCTTTTGTACACTAACTTCCTCCTTTGGCTTATCTTCCAAAAGAATAAATCCATCATGGTGGCGGCGATCCTGCCCTGTCTTTAGACTCCCCATCGCCTCTGTCCTTGTCAGGATAAAATCACTTTGTACAGGCATGTCTCTGTATGTACTTTCTCTGCAGTTATCAGCCTTGTATGATATGCCCACGACTGAACAAGGAGCGGCGGTGTTGACTCTTCATGTTCGCACATACAGATCCCTCCCCCTAGTGTTGACACAATGTCGATGAATCCTTGTAGGGTCAGAGAGGGATAAGCATACATATACCCAGGATGGTTCGGTTTGTCAAACAGGCACCTCATCTCTTTTATCTTTTAATACCGGTCTCAGCTGATCCAGAGGAAAAATCCAATAACAGAGAAACCTGGGAATGGAAATGACAGCCGGCACAACCTTCTCCTCCTCTCTGTAGAAGTCATGCACATACAGTATAATGAACAAACGCACAAGTGGGGTCGTGTTAGAGCGACAACTGAAGGACAGAATGAGGCACTTTCAGAGTTATACATGTGGATGTGAAATATGCTAATGTAGGAAACGAGTGCTGAATTAAATAGACCTAAAATGGCTCAGCTAAAAGGCGATTATAGAGGTTTTAACGACACTTTTGTGTTAACAACCCTCTCTTTGTCAAAAGTGCTCTTAAATCCACTCCAGGTTTATATCAAATATATTGTGAAATTTATGTTTTTAAGTTGCTTTTAAATTCTGAAATAAAATACTCTCTATTTTATGTATCCATCCATTACTTTAAAATTACAATTTTAAAACTTAAACCAACGATTAAAAGTGCCATCCCTTTATCTTTCAGCTACTGCCCTCTCTTGGTTTGGCCGACACCAAAAGAAACTGTACTTATGTGTTATTCGACCAAGTATCTGTTCCTTTTAGCCGACTCTCTCGGCCTAATCAGGTTTGACGCTCTGTCATGGGTACATATGATCTGTTTTCATCAATTCTTAGCAGTGGCGGCTGCTGGTCTTTCAAGGAGGGGAAGCTCATTTTTCTGGCCTACATCATAATTGTGTTTGTTTATTAGTATGTAACAGAACAGAGTCGCCAAACACAACGGCAGTCGTTTTTAACAAAGACTAAAGTCGCTGAGGATCGGTAAAGTCTCTGGAGCAGTTAAGAACAACGGAATGAATAACTTGGAAAATACTCTGGTAGATGTTTTATTCTTCAAGATCGCTGATTCGCTTGTTTAGCTGTCAATCAGAAAAGGATTTCGCCTCAGACAGCATATCCAATCATGGATGCAGAAGCTCGGAGTCCGGGAGAAAGTCGGGACCGCCCTCTCGCCATAGAACTCCAGTGAAGCTTAGCTTCCAATGGGCGGGACAAAGCCCAGCATTTATCCAATGAGCGTCTAGTTTCGCTGCTGGAACAACCCACTTTTAGCTTCCACATTGAAGTCAGCAGAAGCCCAGCGTCCGGCTGTTTAAAGCGCTGAGGCGCTGCGAGGATGAATGAGAACGAAATTATGCCGGTTACCTGTGATTATCAGCTTCTTATCACAGTGTCTGAACAAAAGATGAAGGCTTTCTAGTGCGTATTTAGTTAATGAAATGTACACACAGCCGTACGTATTTCACCACTTTTTCTTTTTTTTGGGGGGTGACATTTTAAGGGAAGCCGAGCTTCCCTTGAAGTCTTAGAGCAATCGCCACTGATTCTTATGTATCCTCAGGGAACGCTGGTATCTTTGGTTTCTAATCACTGCCCTAGAGCGTAAAAGTAAGGATATCTGTGGAGGGTTGATAAGCTGACTGATCGATACAAATGACAGAGAGATTACAGAAGTTTTTCCATTCATTTTGATCCGTTTTGTTTTATGTCTGACAGGGATGGGGAGGCAGGGAAAAGCTGCAGACAGCGGTCCAAACGCAGACGAGGGGTCTTCCAGCGACTGCCTGCCATGCCAGCAGGGCTGTGCTTACTGCAAGGACGACACCCCCTGTGTGGCTCGAGAGGACGGCGCTCTCCGCATGGCCGTGCTCTCCTTCCAGTGCCTGTGCCTGCTGATCGTCTTTGTCAGCATGGTGATCATCTACCACTTTCGCAGGAATAAGGTAAGTGTACTGTAACACAATCATCACAGTTTCTTCTTATTAGAGTTAAATCCATTCACTTTTTTAACTATTTTTAGCTTTCCAGGTGTTTGAAGTATCAATATGAGGAGAAAAGCTTTAAAACTACACTTATCCAATTCACAATTACAACATTACACCAGCGTCGTGTTTGATGTTTGCCGTGCTGTACGGGCATCAAAGCCACTTGGATCAATAAACCTGCGAATCCGTATGTGGGTGGTCACAATGCAGCTTTGAAATCATTTCAAACAGCTCAGCCTCTGCAGATCAAGTCAACGTCAAACACTTGGACAGCGACCAGAGCGTGCGAACGAGAGCAACAAAGCGAATGTCCTCTGATTTGAGAGCTTATATGTCGTCAAAGAGCTTAAAAAAAAACAAGGCTGTGTTAAATCATATGACATATTTGAAACAACTCTACATCTCTACTTTAAAAGGAGTCGATCAGACTCACCGTCTGCGAGCAGCCTTCTTTGTTTAACAGTAAATCATGTTCTTAAAGTGAGAAATGTCTTTGCTGCACCATTACTGATAAAACTGCTTAACAAGTCAAAAACTCTGCAAAGTGTATGGTCTGCAAAGATTCAGATTCAGCCCCTCAGAGTAGATGTTGGCCTCACTTTCAGTCGTGCAGTGATATAACCGCACGACTCGACTAATTTTTTATTCAGATCCCCTGAAATTGTCGCAGGTTGTTGCTGTTTTTACTGTAATCTAAAGTCTTTGTGCTCCGGTAAAGAGGAAGCTGAATAAACTTTTAAAAGACAGTTTATATGAAGTACATTTACATGCACAGTTGAAATCAGGTTCAGCTGGTTTAGGAAATTTGACTGGATGACTGACTTTGTCCAAGTCTACAAGAACTGATTTATTCATTCATTCATTCATTCATAAAAGTTTGTCCTCCTCCGCTCCGTAAGCGCTTGAGAGCACTTTGATTTGGGTAAAAATGAAGGGGTGTTTGTGGGGCTGGGCGATATGGCCTCAAGTCAATATCACGATATATTGAGCAGTTCACCTCGATAACGATAAATGCACGAAAACTACTCCACAAGCTGCTCACCCCCTCCCACATTAACTTCATCTACTTCAGACGCTGCTCCAGCCGCTACAACTTTTGAACCGTCCTCCTTATCAGCCCCTATTGATAATTTTGTCTTATCTAAAGCTCCTGTGAGAAGTTTTTTTACATTCATTAAATAGGCTAAAATTCATACGGATGCCTGTTTTTGGAATACAAAAGCAAACAGGATCATTAGCGACAAGATGGATGATTTTTTAAGTCATTTTTATGCCTCAAATTGGCATTAATGGGTGTCAGCCAAACAGCTGAAGAAATGGTCCTGTTTTTACAATTTCCACATTAAATACTCACATTAAATAATACATATGATTAGGGCTGGGCAATATGGCTTCAAATTAATATCACGATATATTGATCAGTTCACCTTGATAACGAAAAATGGATGATAACTACTCCACAAGCTGCTCACCCCTACAACTTCTGAACCGTCCTCCATCTCCTCACCTGTCTTTCCCTCTTTGTTACGGACTGGATGGGGTGGAGTCACGTCTCTGATGTAGGACAGCGTCTTAAACAGACATGAGACCACAGCCTACCTACACACATCCAAAACCAACTTTTATTTATTTAATTTTTTGACACCAAATATACTGATATGGGCAAAATGACGTTGGTTTCTGTCGTAAATTTTGATATCACTAAGTTTTTAGTTTAGCGCCCGGCCCTACTCATCAGGACTCCATCCACCTTAACCACCTGCTCCCATCCCTTATTTAGTATTCAGTGTCATCCATAAAGACCAAACTTTTTGACTTCATCAGCTCCTCTGAAGCAGCTCTTCTGTTTCACCTCCACCGAATATACCAATTTGGACAAAATGACGTTGGTTATTGTCATAAATTTCAGTAATGGTAAATTTTTCGGTTTAAGAATAAGAATAAGAATTAGAAGAACTTTATTTATCGCTGAAGGGAAATTGAATTGTCTGTTACCTCACATAATGTGTCTCTAAAAGTTATCTATTATTTACACAAGATAAAGATTTGATTTTATCGCCCAGTCTTAGATGTTTGAGGACAATACGTAGTTTTAGACAAAAAGGCTGGTGCCAAAAAAAAAATCAAAAAGTAAATAAAGTTTAAGTAAGTCTTGTTATCAGGGGAGCTCACTTGAGATTAAAGTTTGTTATAGTTGTCTTTTATTGATGGGGTTCACTTCATACCTGTGTAAACTTTCCAAACTTATAAAATCCCATGAGCCTCAGTTGCTTCTGTCAATTAATTGGCTTAATTAAAGGCTTTGTCTCCAGCTTGTGAGGATTAGCCTGAAGATTCAGCACTTTCCTGACAGGGGAACGTCTCGCTGCTCTATCTCCCACACACCTGAACCCGCTGCCATGTTATCGACCAGAGGTGAACAAAAGACCGCTCCCATTAATAAAACAGATAAAAGTTTGAGATGCTCCAGGGCTTTGTCATTGTTATGTAATCCCCATTTATGTGCTCCCCATTAATCTTATCAAACTAAGTTTGAGAGCTGAGTCGAAGCTCTTCTCTGACTTCTCTCTGATAAATTGGATGATTTAAAATTATCTTCACAACAACAAACAGGTATATTTGTTTTTCAGTTTAATATTTGGTACATTTTGAATTGGATAAACATCTGGGTTACATCGATGTTGGTAGGTTTTTGTGTTGTCTTTTGTCCGCTTCTAAATGGGGGCCACAGTCGTTTCCTTCACTAAAGCCCCTCAAGCGTCTTTTTGGTTAAAGAAAGTATGTTTTGAAGACGTTACATAAGAGGGGCAAACAAAGTGCTTCAGATGGTGAACCCGATGATGAAAGTCCTTGAGGCGGACGCTTTGTTTATGCTTCATTTTCTATTAACCAACAAAGGCAGCAGCTCTGTTCCTGTTGAAATCCTCTAAAATTGATGATATCCCGCTGCTTTAGACTTATCAATGATTCATTCTTCATCTCATTCATGAACAGATAAAACATTATTTCATCAGGTTTATCACCGTTTAAATTTGTGGACAAAACAAATGAAAACTGTAATACACAAAGGAAGTGGCTTTTTCTCGTGGTGGCTATTTTCCTTTACATACTCTTGATTCATTTTAATCATTTTAGCAGTGACCGACCAAAGGTACAGGACAACGACAAAATGATCGAAATTATTACTTTCAGTTATCAGCTATGTGGGCGTCCTCAGGTTAATAATGTTCTTAGACTGGCATAAGTATTGGTATTAATATTGATATCAGTTTTGGCATCAGCATTGGTTATAATATTGGTATATGTGTTGATATTGATATCAGAATAGGTATCAGTATAGGAATTGGTATCAGTATCGACATTGATATCAGTATCAGTATGGGTATTGGTATCGGTATAAACATTGATACCAGTACTGGTAGTGATATCAGTATCAGCATTGATATCAGTATCGGTATTGAAATCAGTATTGGTAGAGATATTGGTATTAACATTTATATTACTATTATCATCATTGATATCACTATCGGTATTGAAATCGGTATAAATATTGATATCAGTATCGGTAATGAGATCTGTATCAGTGTGGGTATTGATATCGGTATTAATATTGATATCAGTATTGGTATTGATAGTATTTACAGTGATATCAGTTTGGGTATTGACATCAGTATCAACACTGATATCAGTATTGACATTGATAACAGTATTAACATTGATATCAGTATCGGTATTGATATCAGTATTGGTATGGGTATTGATACAAGTATTAACATTAATTTCAGTATTAGTTTTGGTATCAGTATTGACACTGTTATCTGTATCAGTATAGATTTTATTATTGGTGTCAGTCTTGGTCCCAGTATTCAATCCTACCAAAATGAGTTTAAAATTATCAGCATATTGGATATCTCTAAATATACAATTTCATTATCTGTTTCCATTTCTTTATTATATGGATTGAAACTTTCTCATGACAACTGGAACTTTATTAAGTCCTGTGTATTTTGTATCTAAAGTGAAAAACAAAAGTTTTACCCAGAGTTTCTTTCTGCTTCACTTGACATTGTTGTTTTGGATACTGTACACATCTGAAGTGTTTTGGTTTACACTTAAAGGTCTCCCAGGTTAAGAAAAACTTAAATGGATGAGCTGCATGTAACCTTTCCACCACAAACCTCCAGATAATGAAGTTAGTTTTTGTATAAAAAATGTAGGCTTTCAGCTTTAGGCAGGAGGAGTTTATAAAGACAAAAACAAAGCTTAAACATATATTAAACATTATTGTAAAGTTTGCCAGCAAGCTAAAACTCAACCCTAAATCCTCACTTATGCAGCAAAGCTGTGATGGATGATTAGAGACCCATCTGTAAAGAGATCTTGAAGACATACAATGTTTTTGTTTTAGGTTGTTGTACAGAGTCAAAGTGGCTATAAATCAACTTTAATAGAGATTGAAGTTCGTGATTTAAAACATAAATTAAATATGTGATTCTTTTTTTCAGAGTATCAGAGCATCAGGTCTCGTCCTGCTGGAAGCCATCCTGTGTGGAGCTCTGCTTCTCTACTTCCCGGTAAGCCTGAAGCACCTGCTAGTCTGTGGGTGCGCCTGTGCGTGTGTGTGAGTCTTGCATCATTTCTGTGATCATTTCTTGACGTGTTTGTTGATAATCCTCATACCACACTCCTTTGAGCTGAAACAAAAATCTTCTCCCTGACTGAAGGTTGGCATTCGCTTTGACCTTCAGTTCACTCCGTCGCTCATTCATCACAAACAGAATCAGAGCTCCGAATAAAGTTTGGTATCTGCCGCAGCGACGCCACAGAGCAGGTGTGTTTGCCTTGTCAGATAGCACCAACCTGAGTCCATAAATCATACCGCTCTGTTGTTTGTTTGTTTTTCTGACCGGTGCATGGAGCTGTGATAAGCAGGCTTTCACAGCCAAGGTGCGCCTGTGATAAAACGGGACAGGCAGTGACAAACATCCCAGGGCTTGTTGGTGACCCCCTGTAAACTGTACACAGAGCCGGCCAATGAACCCAGCAGCCTGTCAACACGACCATCTGTGGACCAGACACTCATGCTGCTTCATACAGACTGAGCTCATCAGGCTTAAAGACAGAATAAACTCCCTTAAAGTTAACTTAACCTCAGTCCTTTCAAACTTTTTAAAATTCTGAACATTATTTTGTTTAATCCACAGCATATTTTCAGAGCTTTTCAACCAAACTGTGCATAACAATTTTTATATGAGGTTCATGATGCAACTTTGACTGTTGCCTTAACCTTTGCAGCAATTATTCTCCATTTAGTGATGGTCATCCGAAATTCAACAAAACACGTTTTTTGGCAATTATTTTTTTTCTTTGGGTTTTTTGCCGGTTTACTTGTGTTTAATAAAGTAATCTTTGTTCCTTTATGCTGTGCTGTTAGCCTTCAGACAGAGTTAGCAGTTAAAAGTCCTGTTGGGGTCCACATGGATCAGGGATTGACCATTGGATAGTTCTGTGTTACTGATAAATCCATAACCAAGAAGTATTTCTCATCTACACAAACTGATACACAGTCGGGAGGTCACATATGGTGTTTAATTTTGAAATACTGGAAGACATGCGCAGTTTTCGTGCTTGACTTCCTGTCTAGAACGCTCTTCTCTGTGTGGACTGATGCACAATGGAAGCGTAGAGCAGCGAAAATACAGTTGTCGAGAATGTTTAGCAGAGCTGCTTTCAAGACGCTTCTGATGCGCGTCCTGTATGCGATGCCGCATTGATAAGAATAGCAACCTACTTGCTGCGTGATACGCGACACTGCTGCCACGCTCCACATACGCATTCTGTACGTTTTAGCCTTTATCGAAACCCAGTTGCAAAAGATGTTAACAGAAAAAGATTCAGGCAAAGGAGGAAACACTTGCTACTTCTTCTATTGCGGCTCTATAACCTTGTAAGCTCGGCACATTTCCATGGAAATTTGGCAAACATAATAGCGCCCACTGTGAACATAAAGATCCTGGACAAACACCAAAAAATATATGTGATTGGGTTGCTATGGAAACATTTAAGTAGAATCATGATGTGTTATTAAATCTGAATGTGGCTAACTCTTGTAGACGTCCCACAAGAGACGATACGGGGAATGGAAATAGCCACTGGTTACTGGAGGCTCAAACTCTCATGAATGTTACTGCAGAGTAATAAAACATAAACATGTAGAGACAATACTTAGCCGTTATTAGCACAATCTGCATCACTCACCATTGATTTTTGCATCAATTAAAATCAGTGACAGCGTTTGCTCACTCCTGAAGCACCTCATTATTCTTGCAGATGACCTGACTCTGTCTGACACCCACACACTATCGATTAACATGAATCTACCACCACGTCTTCCTCATGGGTGCTCGGTGCATTGGCTAATTGCAATTTAGTTGCAATCATGTGGAGCTATATGCTGAGCAGAGCGATGCTTGGGTAGATGTAATTAAAGCCAACTGATTTAGAGTTGGTTAATCAATGCAATTTGCTGCAACAAGGTTTCTGGAAAGTAATAACGTTTGAGTTCTGCAGGGTGAAAGCGAGCTGGGAGTCTGGTTATTGGTTAGTGAATGGGTGTTGAAGATAATCCCGGATACAGCCGGTGTAGCATTGGAACTGACTGCTAAAAATAGATGCTTGTAAAAACATGCCAAAAAAAAAAAGGAACTTTGCAGCTTGCTCTGTGAGTGCTAACTTGTCTCAGTGGTTTAACAACAGGGAATTTGGTTACAGTTATGCTAAAATAGCCACCGTGAACACCGCTTTGATAAGATATCTCAGCCCGATCATGTGAAAACTGCTCCTCTTTGTGCTGCACGCTAGATTGATCTCCACCCTGATGCATCTCCATGTCTCCCCTGTGAATCCCACATGAGCCGAGGCTGAGACGCATCACTCCAAAACTAAATATAGATTCAGAAATATTCCACCGCCACCACCGCCGCCGCTTCTATTTTAAATAATTCTACTGTTATTAAGCAGCAGGAGATGCAGCTCATTCTGCTCCCGTGGCATTGGCCTTTGTAGAGCAATGTAATTTTTCCCCCCTCTCTTTTCTCCCCTGAGTGTGTCACTTGCAATATCTTCAGACCTCCTCGCTCCAAAATGAGAGAGGGAAGAACAAGGCATGCAGAAGTAGAGAGGCAAAATCATGGCACTGCCAAAGCCGGCTATTTCTGTCTGGCTGGTGGGATGAGAGAGAGAGGAGGAGATCGGACACGCATTTGTGATTCACAATGTGATCCCTGGATTAGCTTTCCAGCCCTGCGTTTGTCTCTTTGCAGCTTCTTATTGACGCTGCTGGGGAGGCTTAGACTGGGTGAAAAGAGCAGAGTTTGGATTGCTGTAGCTACTTTGTTTTTCTCAGACGCAGCAATCTCCTCCAGTCAAGTTAAAAAAAACTATTCAAACAAGAGGAGCGATACAGAGACAGTGCATCCTGGTACCACTTTGTCTCAACTTGTCAAAAGACACAGTGTTAGGTGCAAAGAAGACTTTCCTAATGTCTATTTTAGGTTTGCTGAAGACATTTCTACCTCTAAAGCACCTAAACTAAATTGTCCCTATTGTCCCTAATTGTTCTATTTTTTTCATGGTAATAACCTTGGCTTGCCGTAGTTCGAGTAACTCTGATTGACTGACCGATATAACCAATCCCAGACCAATCCATCAGTCCTAGATTTGTGCCTAAATCTAACCAACCACGAAAGGCACCACACAATATAAACCAATCAAAAGCAACGTAAGGCCAGTCTTGGCGTCTCTACCTATCTTTCACACAACAGCGCCGTCACTTAAAACCCACTCGATATTCTCCTGAAGACGGACGGTAGGTTAAGACTGGCATTAGGAGGTCACAGTGCAGGGAGAGCAGATGGCATGGAGGTGAGGACATCAGTCTGAAGGTATAAATTGACGTTAAAAAAGATTGACGTCTTTTTTCCGGCGACCAAACACAACGCTGAGGTCTCACTCTCGTCACTTTCTGAAACTTGGCAGCCCTGTTATTCCATCCAGTGTGTGGTGGACTCTGTATGCACCAGGCGTCGAACCAATTGTTCATCTGCGTGACAATTTAGAGCGTCAGCACTCACTTTCACCGTCATTAAAGCCCCAAATGAGTGAAGAGCTTTTGGAGGAGTGCCATTTTCCTCCCTCCATTTGAGATCCGCAGACTCTGAGAATCAATGCCATCTTTTTCTGCAGGCTCATGATGTCTTACTCAGACACCTTATGTTGTTTCTCCCTTTGATTCCTCTCCAAACTGTGTCATCCTGAAGCTTGTCGAGTTTTCTCTGGAGTAAAAGGGCGCCGTTTCTCTCGTATATGCACAGAAGTTTGGAATTTGCAGAAAGCTGTTCAGCTGTGCAAATGGGTTTATCAGCTTTTAGTCAAACTTTTAAATGCACATCCTCCCTTTCTATACCATCTGTCCGGGGTCTAACATGCAAAAATAAAATACTTTCTTGTTTAAGCGTATGCATGTCCGAGAGCTCAGGTGTTTTAGGAAGAAATCTTTTAATATTAACCCTTTTCAGTCACCCTTTCCGTTCTTATTTCTTCTCACTTTGTGGAGATCGCACTATCGGACCATGATCGCCATAGAAACAAAGTTCATAATAATTACCAATCTCTACAGTTATCAACCATGCCTTTAACTCTGATTCAAACTTTCTGTTTACAAAGTCGACTTTCACTTCACAAAGCCGACAATAACAGCATGTAAACACCCTGTGAGTCTTACCCTCCCTCTCCTCGGCACTTCCTTCCCATCTGTGCGTGCAGCAGTGTACGCTGCCCTAGAGACAGCACCCGTCCTCACCCTGCATGTTCTCCCCTGTGAGATGTGTCACACCTCCTGCTCTGCTGCTTATGCATTCAGAGATGTAAATCCACATTTTAAAGTGATAATCTCCAAGCCTCTATTTATACTTTTTTCCAACACCTTTTGTGCTAAACATTCATCGCTGAGTTCTTGCAATGCAGATGACTCGCTAATTAGACTTTGACTCACCTTTGATAAAAAGGAATAGCTAATGAGTTTCTGTGGTTGTTGTTGTTTCTGCACTCGTTCAGCTGTGTGTGTACTTAAACTGCTTTTGTTGACTACACAGCTCTTCTGTTTATTTGACACCGGCTCGGGTCTTACACTTCAGCAGTTATTGATTTTTTCTGAGAATATCATGAACTATAGGGCAAGAGGGGAGTGGAGAAAAAGTAATTCCCATGGATGCTCCTGATAGAGAGTGTATTGTTTTGTATATACTGCTCACTTTATAAGTCTACCTGTGTCATTGTCTGAGGAAAACAAAGTACAAAGGCTAACGTATAAATCTACCTCTATGTGGAATTCTCAAGGTGCCTTTTGAAGGTGAAGGAAGATAATCCAGTCTCTAACATAACTCTGAAACTCAATTTTAAGGATATCAAATGATCTGAACTGTTTGAAACTAAGGTCCAATATACAAGCTACACATCTGAAACTTACGAAAGAGGATTAGGGCCACATGAAGAGAAAAATAAATTACAGGAAGGAGATTAAAGTTGAAATTTCAAGATAAAAAACAAAACAAAATTATGTCTATAAAGTCAGACTTCGAGATTAAAGTCGGAATTTCGAGATTAAGGTTGACATGAATAAAGTTGAAATTTCAACTTTTAAAAAATTTAACTTTAATCTTGACATTTCAACTTTAAACTCGAAATGGAAATTAAAAAAATCTCCCTCCTGTAATTATTTTTTTTCTCCTCTTGTTGCCCTAATCCTTTTCCGTAGAAACTACTTGCTTTTAGCTGAAGAGGGAAATTGAAAATAAAAAAGCAAAAGCAAAATAAATTTTGGAGTATACAACCAGATTATGAAGGATGACCTTACGTCCTCTTTTACCCGGACATGTCCTCTTTTGGGGGGCTGTCTGGCCTGTCCAGGGGGAGTTTATAAAATCCTTCAAATGTCCGGAGTTTGTATGGAAGTCCGTTTCCACCAGTCTATTTTTGAAAAAGATGAAAATTAAGCGTCTTTGGGAATTCAGATTAACCACAGGCAGGGAGGTGAAGCTGAGGCGGGCTTTGGGGCTGAAACAGTTTTCTGTTCTTGGTCATAAATATGTTTATTTCTGAAGTGAAAACCACTGAATGGGAAAAACATGCGAATGACAACCAAGTAAGTAATCATGACCAACAGAAGACTCTTCATAGACAAGTCGTTGTTGATATCAACTCCAAAAACTTGCTGTAAAATCCACTCGCTTTGTGAGACTGCTAGCATCCAGGCAGTAAACGCCTCAACAACAAAATCTGATCGGTTTCTGTTCTTAGATTTGGAAATGCCGACTCAATCGATTGACAAGACAAGAGACAAAGAGGTGGAGCTCAGAGAGGCTTTTAACCTCCATGCTGAGGAATATTAAAGTTCTCCTGCCAACGCTTGAAAGCAGGCTGTGATCTCAGACATTGTTAGAGTTACGGTATCCTGCAGATTCACTCATGATTTCATTTACTAAATCTGATAACAAATGGTACTGACTTGGCAAATTTAGGGCAAAAATCACAAAAGAGCTCATAAATGATTCCACTTCCTGCTGTCGGTTCAAACTTCCTGTTTGAGATTGAGTTGAGGTTGTCAGTCTCTTCTTCAAGACAAACTTTCAAACCTCTGGCCTCTGGGTATAATTCCCTCGTTCATCCCTCCTTGTCTCTCCACCTGTCCAATCTCTGCATCGTCACAGTGCCAAGCTGAGCCAAGGTGCCACCTCAGCCCAACTCAGGGCCTCTGCGTTCATGGCAGGCAGGCAGGAAGGGCTTCTTAGCACATCAGGGGGCTAATGAGAAATGGTACGACCGAAGGGATAATGTATCCTGACCTGACAGGCCATGAAACTCAGTCTGCCAGCTTCTTCCCTCCTGTGCTCTGCTCTGCCTACCATCCAAGCTGTTCTGACACTTTCAATCTGATTTAAGTGAATCAGGAGGGTTGCTGTTTGTACTCCCGGCCCTCTCTCCATACCCCGCTTCTCTTCACGCTCCTGCAAAGTGCTGCGGAGTCTCCCAAAACATACGCTCGCCAAGTCGAGGAAGAGGAAGCACGGCTCTGTCTACAAGAGAACATGTAGGCAGACTATTCCCTCACTGTTACATCCCTTTGTGCCAAAGCAAGACAAGAGTATCTCGTAGGATCTAACCGGTGATGAGGAGGGAAGGGATTTGTGGGCGGCGAGCGCCAGCCAGCTCCAGTCTTGGCTTTTTCAGAGGCCGTACTCGATGTAATTTACACTCTGCCCACCTCAGGGAGCAGCGAGAGGAGAAGAAACCATTACCTCCCTCCAGAAAGCTGCCCATCCCGAGTGGCAGCCAGTGTCGGCTTTCATATAAAAATGGATCCGTTGCTATTACAACACAGCACCTTTCCTCTGCTCCCACCTCCCACCGGTGCCTCCTCCTACTCTCTCAATCTGAAGGTGTTTTGAGATTACGAAAAAAAGAAGAAAAAGAGACACGGAGATGATGAGTAGAAAAAGCCAGGCATGGGCGGACCGAATGACTTTCACTTTGTCATGTCAAAACATTAAAAGTAGCACGAGATCATTGTTGTGACAGGATGATTCCCGAGGCTGCACCCTACCGTTCTCCACTCAGATGGAGACAGACACACTAAATGGCTGAAAGTCATTTTTCTCCCTCGTAGCTGGCAGCAGTCTGCGAAAGAAAAGTGTGATAACAAAAGCCTGAAATTCAGCGCCGTCTGTCCTCCTGACTGGAACTGGCTATCCTTCTTCGCTGCAGTCATTTTGAAACCTGAAAATGTGATGTGTTTACACTGCTGCATTGACAGATGACGAATATATGATATTTCATTTTGGCATTTTCATTTGGTTAAGTGCTCCATTAGCATGAGGTTGCTCTCCTACCCATCAGAGCTGCCAACCCTAATAATAATTTAACGTTCAAACTGTGATTTAAATTTCTGGTTAGTCAAACAGAAGCACAGACCAGATGCATTAAATTCATGAGAGTAACTGTAACAGCGTCTGAACTTTATCATGCCCTGGTTTATTCTGAGACACTGGACTAATTAGATGATTGTTTCTAAGATTAGAGCAGACACAAATTAGTTTATGTTTGTGGCTCTAAACAGAGACGTGAGACTATGGAAGATAATATTTATGAAGATTCAGTAAAAACGAGCTCATTACTTAACCAGAACAATGCAGGGTTAACGTCTCATTTTCTCTCATGTATAAGACCGGAGTCCACAGGTCTGTATGTACATGGATGATGCCACAAGTGTGCAACATAATGAGGTACTTTTCTTTGTCTTTTAATTTATGGATTAGCCATAGGGGAAAGGGTAGTTTTTCCTTTTTTCGCCATCCAACAGTTTGAAATTTGCACTTGGTTAGCAACCTTTGGGAAAAGTTAGCACATCCATATAATGACTTCAGAAGTTCAGTACGACAAAAGTTCAGTTTTTTGATGTGCAAAAGGCAAATCTACAAAAGAGGATTAGGGCCAAGAGAAGAGAAAAAAATAATTACAGGAGGAAGATTTTTTTTTATTTCCATTTCGAGATTAAAGTCGAAATTTTAAAAAAATCGAAATTTAGACTTTATTCATGACGGCTTTAATCTTGAAATTTCGACTTTAATTCTAAAAATTTTATTTTTTTTAATCTCGTAATTTCGACATTATGCACATTTTGTAATCTCAAAATCTTGACGTCAATCTCGAGATTTCAAATTTTTATCTCAAAATACCAACTTTATTGACATAATTTCGATTTCCTAATCTCAAAATTTTGACTTCAATCTTAAAATTTCAATTTTAACATGTTTTTTAAAGCTGTTGTTTAGAAACACAGGTGGTTTACTTACATGTCATTTTCTATCTCTAATGACATTAAAAGTCATAATTCATCTATGACGGAGACTTTTAAATTAACGAAAACTCTGTTAACGCTCATATTTAACTATTTGTAAGTATTTTATTTCATTCAAAGAGTTATCGTCAACATTGATAAAGTGCGGCAGACCAATTCTGGACCAAACATAACAAAATCAATGACCATTTTATCTTTATAATTATTCTCTGAACTGTTTCAGTCAGTTCTGTGACTTACAAAGTAGTGTACCTCAAAATAAAAGCATAGTTTGTCAAACAAAGCACAATGAACAATGGTTTTATGAATTAACCTCTTCTGAATATAAAACATGATTTACAGGCTGAAACGTGAGCAGGTTTACAGCTGTTTGAATCATACGAGTTATTAAACGCAGGGAGAAGTCAACAGATTGGTATTTTTAGTCTCTTCTGAAACTCATTTCACAGCATTAAGCCAGAGGTTTGACATCCTCTGTGATCGATACCCTGTGGGACCCTGACCTTCACAGTGAGGGGGATCAATCCCTGAAGCTTTCACCCTCCGCATCGACCCTCTGAGCGCACACACACACTCACACACATTTGCATTTTTATTGTCTACACATTACAAGTTAATTACACACGGCTGCTTTTTGCTGCTCTGCTGCCAACCGCATTAGTCTAATAAAAGAAACCGCCCACTTTCTTTTTCAAAGCGTTGTTTGTTGAATATCTCCTGTTTGCCCCGCAGCAGAGCTAATTAGCCAAAGCGGTCTAGCACAAAATTATTTGTGTACGCTCTGTGGTTCATGGAGTTCGGCGCCATATTTTGGCGGTGGGTGTGTTGGCGTTCTCTCATGAGGCCTTTTGGGGATTCAGGGTGCTCGGTTTTGCGTTTGAATGGATTTAAAGTTGGACCATAACAGCAGTTGTGTTCATGTTAATGGGATGAATGCATGAAAACATCAAACCAGGTTGCCAAACTCAAGTTGCTCATGCCATGTTATACCTTGTAGTGTAGCCTATATGGATCTAATCCACCAGGAAGGCTCCCTAAAGGACACCTCATGACATCTTCCTCCTCATTGGACCAATGAAAAGGGCACTTCATCGGGTTTTCTCCACCACAGCAGCAACCAAATGGGCAGTTTTGCACTCTCAAGTCCTCCAGTAGAACCAGAGCCGCCTCCTTCAGGAAACCAGTATGAGCTGCTTTGCTGAGCCAGTGGAAACCCCACGGGAGCGCTTGTTTGAATTATTCATTACCGCCATCCCAGAGTGGTTAACATATATGTTGTGAGATCTCTATTTGTTTTCGTCTTATGTGCCATGAACAAAACAAGACAACAAAGCGCTGGTTCATAAATCTTGGCAAATCTTTCCCCCTCTTTCAAACAAAACAGCCTCTGATGGGTGTGATTGTTTATCTTCTGCTGTAATGCTTTCAATTATCAGCACGGCACGATTACGTTTCTGTGGCCTGGTTGTCTAAGCACTCTTTGTATAAAGCATAGACTGTATATAGAATGAACGCCATCTTCCTCCTTTGGGTGAGGCCATCGCAAGAACAGCACCCTCTGGTGTCAGGCTGCAGTATAGGTCATAAATCCCGCCTTCTCCATCAGCATCATCACAACAACTCTCCCACCAAATTCGTACAATGCTACTGCGCAAGTGGTGGTTCCAAGAAGTGGATAAAATTGCAGAAATACAGAGAGCAATTCAGCTTCAAATTCATATAATGATGGAAGGTGGACCCAAGTTGTCCATAGTTTATACAGTCTATGGTATAAAGTCTATAGTCTTTGTCGCCAGGGGTGTCCCGATACAACTCTTTGACTTCCGATACGATACCGATATTGTAGCCTTCAATAACATCACTTTTACTCCTTGCTACTTTGTACCTTAGTACACACTGTTGTTGTGATTTTGTTGGCTCAGTTTGCTGGATCAGGGCGCTGCCAGATAGAGATGCCGGAGCGGAATCTGGACTGGACCGCTTGTATCGGAGTGCTGATATCGGAGATTTTGGATGCAGGCCGATATATCCAATATCAAATATTGGGACACCCCTACTTTTCGCTGTAGTCGCTGGTTCAATTCCTGATCACGACTCCTGACTCTCTCTTAAGCTGTTGTATCTAATCAAGGCAAACACGCCAAGTGTAACTTAAAAAAGGACAAAGTTTCAGAAAACTGGTAAAGTTTTTGTTGGCCTCTTCCTCAACTTTGACAGCCCTCTGCGTTTTTCTGTCCCATTTGTTGAGTATTGATACGGAGACTCATTGTGACATGGACGGACTAATCCTGAGAATAACAGTAGAAAATCAGCCCTCTAAAGAGCTGCTACTCACACCACAGCTGGCTGGCCTGCGTCACCGTTGTATCATCAGGGACACTGCTTCTGTGTTTGCAGCCAGCTGGTGGGTGCTAAAATTCAGAGATGATTGGGAATGAGAAATAACTGCAAATTAAATGAGTGATTGTTGATTGAATGAGTAAGTGGATGAGTGTGTGAATCTTTTGTCTTTCTTTCTTTCAACTCCAACCAGTCCTGCCTCATGATCGTTGTTGGATATCCTCGTTAAAAGATGACAAATACATTGAGTTTGTGATGACGATATACTGAGATTATTTTGTGGTTATTGGTCGAGAACCTTTTCCAAATCCAAATCCAGATTAATTGAGCACTGTTTGGTCAGAGAAAGGTTTAAAATGAGTCAAAAGTACAAAGCTGTAGTTATTCTTCTCTCGTCTCTACCTGTGACTTATAGATTATCTCTGGTTGAACAAATCAAACAAAGACCGTTTACACAGAGGAGACCAATAATCATTAGGGACATGGATGGAAACCCAGCTCGATTGAAGACCGAGCTCCACTCTTCTCAAAATCCAAATTCAATAAGGTATTAGCTCATCCTTACTGCTCTCCAGCCTCGTCAAGTCACGTCATTTAAACATTTTATTTCTAGTTTCTTTATTCATTCGCTTTCCTGGCTGGTTGAACCAATGCAACACCTTCAATGGTCTGCTGCTCTAGGACAGATTTACCGACTGTTTTTTTTAAAGACATTGTCCAAGTTTCCTTCATAAGCAGTTTCAGAGAGGTTTGGCGAGGACAGGTCTGGAAAGAGAGGTGGTTATTAATAATATATCATTAAAAAACTAATGATAAAGGACACGGTACAAAGCTTTGGTCAGCTAGTTAACGCTCCTGAAATGTGCCGTCGTGCACTTCTACATCTGAAAAAACTTCAGATCTGCTTATCGAAGCTAAATGTTCGCCCTCGCGGGTTCTTCTGGAGAACACACTGTTCTGTTTTGTAGTCTCCACAGGATCCGACTTTGTTTCAGGGGGGCGGCTGCAGAGCCAGGTTGTGTTAAGTCAGGTGTCTGGGGAGGCCGGAGACCAGGTCAGCAGATGAAACTAATGATCAGGGCAGTCATCCAGCCGGGGTGTTTTTACTATACGGCGCTAGAAAAGCCCGGATAGTTCTTCAAAATACCCAAGAACCGGATCCAGACCTCTGATGAACCTCTCAGAAATGATCGGCGATTTTAAAAAGGAGGTCTGAAATGTTCGCCGTGCTTACTCAGCATTTCTGAAGCCTTTAGCCATGCTGTAACCGAGACAGAAGGAGGCCAACAGAGGAGTAGTAAGTGTGTTGATAATAGTCTCCTGCATATTGATGTCCATTAGGTAGGTATACAGCACCCTGATCCTCTCAATCCCTCCACTCGCAGATAACACTCGATCCCTCTCCTTTCCCACAGCGCTGAACCTCCGATTTCCAGCACTTAGCATTGATTATTAATGGAAGGTTTCAAAATAAAAGGGGAGGATGCAGAATCTGATCTCGCTCTGTATGCACGCTGGCGTTAAGAGAAACCTGTCGGAGGTTGAGGGCCGGTCACTTCCCCGAAATTCTGCTGATTGGAAAGGCAGGGCTTATGTAACACATCTCTGCTCAGCAATGCCTGATCTGAGGGTCACGACGTTGTTTGAGGACAACGACGGAGCTTTTTCTGCCCTGAAATGAAATTATCGACTAACTAGAGGATGGGAATTTTCCTTAGTGGATCAGATGAAGTTCGACAGAAGGGAGAGCATTACTGGTTTTGTGTTGTGGCGTGTACTGGAACTAGATTTCAGGCCGCGTCAGATTCTCTGCAGTGTTTTATTCCATGGCAAGAAATTTGAGCTGATCAGAAACTGAAGTGGGTGGTTTCAACCAAACATATTTCTGACACCTTTCCAGGAGTTTGACTGAAATACTCAAAACTAGACGGACCAAATCCATCGAGGCTTTCTGAGAAGGTCTCTGTCAAAGTAAACCATGGTCTAATTTTCTCCAGAGTGTCATATTTTTAAAAAACTTTTACAGTGACAGAGTTTCTCAGCTGTTTCTTAACAATCACTAAGTTGATATGAAGCCATGAAACCTCACGTAGAAATGTGCAGAGCAGTAAACACTTGACACTCATTAACTTAAATATGATCGTTGCATGTGTGGCGAGACAGGAACTATGACAATTTTACCAGCTGCAGTAATGCCAACTGAGGTATTGCACCCGAACAGCACAGGGGCGAGACGTTTCAAATCAAATACATTCTATTTAGCAAAATAATTCAGAACACAATATAAATCACAAAATCAAATACAAATTAACAAGTACGAAAATATAGAATTAAGGCAAAGGAGGGTGAAACCAGGCTGGGTCTTACCATGCAGCAGGGCAACCAACGGGGGGAAAAGAGTCTTCAAATGAATCACTTGTGACACTACGAACACAAAGAGGGGAAAAAAACAGGGATCGTGAGAAGGACACCTCCACCAGGGACTGACTGCTGTAGGGGAGCCCAGCACCTGGAGACAAAAGAAAGAATTAATAAAACATGCCAGAAAAAGTCACTAACAAATGAATGTGAACTAATCTAATAACTAAACAATGCAAAAAAAAAAAAAAAACAAACAGAAAGAATTTCAAAAGAATACACAAAATTAACACAATAGTTGAACCCAATATACCACAGGAAATTACTGAAGTACATTTCTGAATGAAAAAAAAATACACAGGACAGTGTTGGACCACTGAGGACCCTATCAATTAGCGCAGGCACCATGCAGGCCCAAGATCAATCAATGCCACGCTCAAGCTACTGGAGCGAGCCCAGGAAGCAGACAGTCCTACTGGACCGAGGCAGAGGGTACGGTGGACCTGAGGTGCAAAACACAACAGTAAATTAGAAAACACAACACAAACAGAGAAAACAATACAGTAAATCAGCAAACACAGCACAAAAAACGAAAACACTAGAAGAATAGAGAATAGAATATTCCTTTATTGATCCCCCATGGGGGACATTTTTTGTCACAGCAGCATCACAGACAAAGTGCAAAAATGCAGTTATAAAAATAAACATTGTCTCTGAAGAACTTAAATAAATAATAAAACTAAATAAATAGAGAAAATTTTATACACTAAAAGAGAAAATAACAGCAAATACAACACAAAAAAAGAGAAAACAACAGCAAATTGGAAAACAACACAAAAAAGAAAACACAACAGCAAATACAACACAAAAAGAGAAGACACAACAGCAAATCAGTAAACACAACACAAAAAGAGAACACAAAACAGCAAACCAGAAAACACAAAAACAAAACAGAAAACACAATGGTTACTGTCCTTGTGTTTTCTGTTTTGTGTTGTGTTTTCTGATTTACTGATGTGTTTTGCACCTCAGGGCCACCGTATATGGCGCTCCGGGCGAGCGCACCACCGATGATCGGATATAAAAAAAAAGGATGACTGAAACCAGAAAGGAAAACATCAGAGGAAATAAAACCGAGTTAATTAAACAAAAGAGAAACCAGGCAGACCAGACGCAAGCTCCGTACGAGCACAAGCAGGTATTCTTACACAGCGGGGTTTCAGCGAGTCACTCCGCCTGTCCCCGACGAAAGTAGTCGGCCACACAGCAAGGAGCGACAGCGGTGTGACCAGAACGCGCGTAAATGCGCCAACAGTAAAACGAAAAGACGGCTGAGCACTCACGTGGAAGGAGAGACGCCAGTCTGGGGTGTGGAGCTACGAGTCGACAGCGCCAAACAAGCTAGCTCCCGTAGCCGCTGTCGCTACCTGTTTCGTCCCGGAAACCGGATTTGTACTGCGCATGTGCGAAACAAACGTCACTTCCTCTGCTTGCCAGGTGACCGGGTGGCGGCGCTCTCCGTGGCCCAAAACGTCTCACCGTACTGGGCAGGATCTCTGGCGAATGCCTCGGCATTAGCCCTGGAGCCTGCAGCTAGCTAGCCTGCCACATTCCAGCTGGTTTCTGAAATCGATCGGTAGCTTAAACAAAGTTTTTCTTAGCAATTGCGCAGTAGGGGTAGGTAGCAACAGTAACAAGTAACTGCCGTAAAATGCATTGAAATACGAAGAGACGAAGTGACGTTTATTTCGCACATGCGCAGCACAAATTTGGTTTCCAGGACAGATCGGGTAGTGTAGGAGAATCTCCTCATACATTTAGGTAGAGAAATATAGCCACCACCAAGGAGCAAGGGAGAGGCGAAAGAGTGGAAGTGCCACCAAAGGTGCGTATTGCACGGTCCAGCAGTGCCCGACAGTGGCCCTGAGGGACATCACACGTGCCTTTCAATTGAGACTAAACATGAATCAACAGAGCTTTGCACTGTCAACATGAAACTCCAGAAGTTTTCCAAGACTCCATATTGGTGCGCTATTCTTTAGCTTTGTCAAATACTTGATTCTAATAAACAGAAGCATAAGCATTTCCAATTTGATCAGATACTTCATACTCAGTCAATTAATGCCAAAGAATCCAGTCTGTTTCTCCTTTGCCTGTTGACACTGTGGCAAAAACATAAGTTTGTCAGCATTCTCAATCAGAAAACATTGTGCTCAGCTTCATTCCTTACACGGTGATCTTCATTACAAAGTTTTATCTTAAAATGCAAAACTGATATTGAAAGTAGGGAAGGGTGGCTTCACAAGAGCTCAAATGTTTACAAGACCTGAGAGGAAAAAGGAGATAGGAGAGTCAGAAACAATATTAAAACTGATAGTGGTAGATCACCCTTCTGTAAGTACCAACTTTCCTTTTTCCTCAGCGAATCAGAGTCTTTAAACTTCCTCATCTAAACCGTCTTCATTTGAGTTTGTGACCAAAAGAACAGCGGGTGAGATCACTCCATTAAAAGAGGAGCTTAAACTGCTAAATGTGTTAAAAACTTTTTTTATGACGACTCATTCAGAGCAGTTGGAGCGAGCGCCTCGAGGGAGCGGCGCCGCTCAAAACACCTCCTGAAACCAGCCTGAAACCATCACGTGACGGAGTTCCAGCTGCTCTTTTCTAGTTTATCTTAAAAAGGAGTCGTGAGCTGTCGCTCCCCTGGTGCAGTTTTACTCATCCTCCTCTGCCCTCCTCTGTCCCTGCGGGCTGAAATGTGCGTCAGCAAGTTGCTCGGCGCCTGCCTGGCCTCATATCTCTTTATCAGCTTTCTCCTCTCGATTAAAATAACAGAGGAATTCACTAAGTAGCAGTCACGCATCCTTATTCAGATATCATCTCCAACCTCACTGATGAGCTTTTGTGCCTCTAAAACACAATTTATGAGGCTTTTTCTCTCTCTATAGTCAAATTTAACATGAAACACTCTTTATGCATCCAAGATGAACATCTTGTTTATTCATTATTTGTTCTGCGCCAGTTTTCTTTTGCATGGCTGAGTCAACTGGAGCAAAGTTTGTGTGTGTTTGCCCGGTCAGTATCTGCGAACAAAGGATGAGGATGTGGGCCACCCTTTCTCCCGTGGGGTCCTCGGTGTCCCCTGACTGACTTCAAACCCAGCGAGCAAAAAATATCCACATGCCTGCGTCTTCCCCGCAGCCGGAGGGAACGCAATAATGCCTCGGCTAATCCGATTAACATTAACAATCCCACAGGGGAAATCGCTGCACATCTGCAATGGGCAGATAATTACGTTTCCTCAGATGTTTGTTTCTTCCATTTTTTGTGTGGGTTTGTTTTGGTGCTGCATCTGTCTTTGGAAAAAACCTCAGCGCTTTCATTTTTCACTTAGCGTGGTTGGACAACATTTCAGCAAACATGGGTGGATGCCCTGCTTTTTGTCTCAAAGGCAAGCTTTGCGTGATGTTCGCAGGCTCGGATGGATTAAATGTTTTTGTGCAAAGCAAAGGATGGTTAAAAAAATGACACTGCTCTTATATGTTGTGTTTTTGACCCACAGTTATCCTGAAGAATCAAAAATGAAAAGGTCATGACAAGTTCAGGACTTAACCGTTTGGAGTTTCTCCATTAAAGTGATCACTGACGAGGGCTTTGCTACTTCAGGGCCTGTGTCCACCGACAGCATATTCTCAGTTTAACATGCCCGCAGTGTCAGCTGTGATTTATTCCTGCACTCACCAGGCTCTTAAATCGACAGGTGTCTTGGTTCATGGCTTAGCTGTGTTGGGTCTTAGAGAAAGAGTCTGGAGCTTGGACACATCGGGGGAACTCAGAGTGTTTGATGTGATTCGTGCGTTTGATATAGATGCCTCCTGAGCACCCTCCTTTGAGGGTTTCCTTGGAATATCCAAATAGGAGGGTCGACCATGAACTCCTCATAACCTTAATCTCGATCAGAAACCCTGTCTGTTTGGCGGTAACATTTCTGACTTCCTGTTTTCTCTTCTTCCAGGTTGGGATCCTGTATTTCCAGCCGAGTGTTTTCCGCTGCATCCTGCTGCGATGGGTCCGACTGCTGGGCTTCGCCACCGTCTACGGGACTCTGACTCTTAAGCTGTACAGGTAACTCACAAAAACTACACACACATCTCCACATTTGTCCAGCGTCTTAATCCGTTTCATGTCTGTGGGGTTACACTGATCTCTTAAAGGGCAATTACACTTCGCTTGTATCGAGTACGATTCTCATGAAGCGAGACATCGTGTTTCTTGGACAATTCGTCTCCACCTTACACTGGTCCTTATGTCTCACTGCCTTATTAAACGAGAGACGGAAACAGAGAGTAAAATTAATTAAGAAGACTCGAGGTGCTTTGGCCCCAAATGAACTGAATGTATAACCTGGAAGTGAACGATGGTTAGCGAGAGATAAACGCGTGTGAGATCAGAGGAAGAGAAAGGACTGCTGGAGGAAACGGAGAGCAGAGGGGGTCATCAAGTACTGAGTGGCTGATAATGAGACAGGGGGTGTACTGTATTTAAAGTTGCACATTTAAAATTGTTCATCCGCGGGGCTTTTTTGTCAGGTGAATCTGTCAAAAACGGCCTAATGAAGATGCTGATTAAGAGGATGTGGCTGAGCCGAGTAAACCCTCTGAGGTGCAAGTTAACATATTGCACAGATCAATTTTTGATGGGGGGCTCATTAGTGGCGAGCGCAGTGGACACTTCATCAATGTGTGTGAAGGGCAGAGACTAAGAATAGCGGAGGCTGGTAATGTGTTTGAGCACAGATTAGTATCCGTGACCCAGTCGTCTAATTTATCTGTTGATATGAAGCCATGAAACCTCACATAGAAATGTGCGGAGCAGTAAATGTGAGTAAGGATGTGATTTACAGCAGAACACTCCAGCTGTGTGATGCATAAAAATGAGATAAAAATGCTGCTTTAGCTTTTGTAAGACATGTTCTGAGCACTTCTGGGATCATGTTTTGAATGTAGATGGACAGAAATGTGTTTCAGGACAATGTCAGTCAAATTTATGTCAATGTTTGCAGGAAATAAGTTTTATTTGGCAGTATGACTCTGTTCTGAGAGTGCCAAAGCCTGCAGCAGGGTAAGAATATTGTGTATATTTATGGTATATGAAGCATTGTGCACCTCAATATTTATGATTATTAGTTGTCTTAAAAGTTTGAAAGAAGACCTCTGAGGTTTAAAGAAAAGAGAGGGAGAGTTTTCCTCCAACTGATGCTCTTTATTTTGATCGTCGCCATGGTAATATGGTGTCTACATGCAGTATTGGGGTAGTTACTCAAAAAGAGTCATTTGTTACTAGTAACTAGTGACTTCTGTAAATTGTAATGAGATTACTTTACGAGTTGCTGCATTTAAAAAGTAACTTCACCACTTGTTACTTAACTTTACTGTTTCTTAATTTATCGTGCAGAGGTACATAGACAAACATAATAGCCCAATCATCACTAAGCATAGTCCACATCGTTTTGTTTATTGTATAAATGTCGCCTTGGCGTAGAGTGCATTTCACATGAATATTTTTGTCCTTTTGACTAATATAGCGAAAGTAAAGTGAGTATCGCCACTTGGCGAAAGCCCCTGTGTCATCCGCCTCCGTCTCTGTCTCCGTTTCCATCTCTCGTTCACATCAGCAGCTACGTCACTCAAATCGATCTCTCCAGAGGACTTTGAAAGGCCGCATGATTGCGCAACGCATCTTCGCGGGCAACTTTTTGTTTACATTCAACAGGGAGGCTGCGAGATAGCGAGACAGTGAGAAAAAAACAACCAAGAAAAATGAATCCCACGAAAGAAAAGACTGTCAGAGTGTACGGAGACAAGCTGGACGACGGTCAAAAGGCTTGATATCAAGAAAAACTAAAAGAGATGACATTGATCCTTATGATATGAGCACCAAACCCCAAACAGACACACAAGCAGCACGTACGCACAAACCACTACACTACGAATGGTCAGTTTGACAAGCTTTACTGGTTGCAGATCTGGGTTACAGCTTCATCGTGCCACAAGTGTAACAAAGACTGGTCTGAGACTGCTCAAGTAAATATAGTCGTCCACGTTTTCAAGCATTCTGCTGGCATTTAGTTGACCTGAATAAGATTCCATGTAGGGTAAGAACAAAGGACAACATATTTTAAGGAGCTTTAGTTGAACATATGGAGAGCGTTAGTGCGTTACTTTACTTCGTTACCGCCAAAAAAGTTAAATCATTACTGTAATCCGTTACTGTTGTTGTGCGTCACCCCCAACACTGTCTACATGACCGGTTAGTTTGTCTCAATCCTTGTCTTCCTCCTCCTGCAGGGTACTGAAGGTGTTCCTGTCCCGTACAGCCCAGAGGATCCCCTACATGACCAGCTGGCGAGTGCTGCGTCTACTGGGCATCATCCTGCTCATCGTCTGCTGGTTCCTGGTGGCCTGGACATCTGCCGTCTGTCAGAACCCGGACAGGAAATCGGCGCTCATAGACGTGGGCTACACGCCCGACGGGCTCCAGTTCAGCATGTGCCTGCTGGATCGTTGGGACTACATGATGGCTGTCGGTAAGAGCGGCGGTAATGGTGAAAAACACAAGTTATTTGAGGTTTCTATCAAGAATTAATTTGTTTGGTGCAGTCGGAGCTCATAAGAGTGAGGAGGTGAAGTTGGATGAGGAAGACGGTTTGGCAAAGCTCCTACTTTGCCAAATGTAGACATTAATCCTCTCCTCTGGTGCTCCACTCTTGGATGTTTGCCTGTGTTTTGTACAGAGGAGGGAGGCAACCAGCCGCAGATAGAAACAGATGAGGAATCAAAGATGCCCAGTGGGGGCCAGCATCTCCAGTTGAGGAAATCTGCATGCTGTTTTTAACGTCTGCTGACTCAGGCTCCGCGAGAAAAAAACTACGGTCCTTTTTGACTTCTGGGAAAACAGATGGACCCCCAACAGAGCCCACATGCTGCGCTACTGTATACTGGAAACAGATTTTCTCTGTTTATTAGGAGGTAAAAATAGGCTGGAATTAGGGAGGCGCGAGTCAGCTCTGATGTCACCCGCGTAGAGGTCAGAAACTAAACACACAAACCAGAACACAATGAATCCCTCTGATCAAAAATTCTGCGTCTGTGTACACTCACAGCCAGCGGTCTAATTATTATAAATATTTTACTGATTTTGCACAGAAACTTTCATGCAAACAGCTTGATTCAAACCAGTGAGCAATTATTGTCGAGCAAAAGCACGCACAAGCAGAGCAGCACTTACAGCAATGCAATGATGAGTTCATTTGATCTGCAATGTTACATGAAATTTAATTATATCGCTTTATGTTTCTGAGCCATCAGCACTTTTACGCCATGAATATGTATGGCTCTGAACTGTGTTAACGGTTTATGAAGTGTAAAAAGTGCCTTTTGGTCGAGTCATTTCGTCTCCGACAGATGTTTAATTTCGTCAAAGCAGCTCACAAAGTCCTCTCAAGGAGGCGGCATTTAGAAAAGGTCGATAAATTGTGACTTGTGATTCAATTAGAGGCAAATAAATCGTACTGTGATCCTTTATGGATGAGTGATTAACTTTATAGATCAGTAAAGAAGAAACGAGATGTTGACTGTGCTTATAGAGCTTTGTTCCAGTCTTCTTAACACTGTAGCAGAGGCTGTTTCAGACCGACTGTGGCTCATCTCAGAAGTCTGAATTTGTCCCGTATTTTTACTTGGGGGTCGTAAATTGAAAAAGTTGAGAACATAGACTGTATATAGAATAGACGCTGTCTGCCTCCTCGCTGGGTGAACCCACCTCAAGAACAGCACCCTCTGGTGACGGGCTGCAGTATAGGTCATAAATCCCGCCTCCTCCAGCAAACCCTATGGAGCTGTGAACAAACTTTAGAAATTAATTACACAGAATATAAATTTATCTCCCCCCTTGTTTCGATGTTGACATGTAGTTACTGTCAGACTTGTTTGTCCTCAAGTCCTCTTTTTTTCTGTGCAGCTCTATTTTTTAAAATTATTAGGGGGTTCATGTTTTCTATGATTGACACTTGATACAGTGAGGATTGCGTAGCTCACCCGAGCGTCATCACAGAGACTTTCCCGCCAAATGTGTACAATGTTACTGTGCAACTGTTGGTTCCAGGAAGTGAAGAAAATTCCGGAAATACCAAGACCAACTCAGCTTCAAATTCGAATAATGACAAAAGGCGGAGCCAAGTTGTCGACAGTATACAGTTGAGAATGACTTATTTAGTTTTTTTCTGGAAACATACTCCCGATGGACCAACAACAAAGTCCAGGATACGATACGACTAAAAATTAGGAACCTTTATTGAGCAGGTGAGACTTTTATCAAACTCTGTGTCCAAACATTAATCACCATCATGAGGCTAAATTTTTCATAACCCACAAAAAAAGTCCAAAAGAGGGAGAAGGAACTTTTTAGTATGTTGAAAATAGTCTAAGATGACTTTGGTAACTTTATATCCTGATGAATCACAGCTCTGGGTTTTCGCTCATTCCACTCAACTGTCAGCAAAAATTGGCAAGACTTTCACAAGGATACTGAATTTTTTATCAAAAAGTTCTCCGACTTTGATTAGCTGTAAATATACGCTTTACTCAGCATTCTATGAGATTTTAAAGAAGCCGCTAATTTTTACTTTTAAAGGCAAATCATCAAGGAAGTATTATTCCATATTTTCCTCTACAAAAATCTTAAAAGTCATGACCCTCCTTATTCTTTTTTTCCTTTAGAAAGAACAGGTGATGTTTCTACTTTGGGGCATTTGCTCATTTATGAAACAGAAGAGTATTTCAAACAAGATTTTTTCAGATGAACTAATTAACTTTACGTATTTGTGTTACATATTCTGGCCTTTAAAAACCCTTTTACAAATCGACAAATGATAACTTTTTAAGGGTCCAGTTGCATCTTATGAAAACATTAGTTTAAATGAAGAATACATGAATGTTGTAAATGATTAAAAAAAATGATGGTTTTGGTAAAAAGGCTGCATGTTTATTGCTGTGCAGGTGGTTACTTAGGAGACGTCACATGGGGTTGTCGCGGTGGATCGTTGCGATTTATTTATTGTCCAGAGAAAACATCCACAGCTGTTACAATCGAGTCTTTTGAACGAGGTGTTTTCATTTGTACGTGTGTTGTACATTAACGCTGATCTGTCCTGGATGGTGTGTGTCTTTTTTTATACACTGCATACATTTGAATTATCACTCGGTGTCCTGTCTCATTCCTCCTTCACAGCTGAGTTCCTGTTCCTGCTGTGGGCGGTGTACCTGTGCTACGCTGTGAGGACGGTGCCATCGGCGTTCCACGAGCCTCGCTACATGGCCATCGCCGTGCACAACGAGCTCGTCCTGTCTGCGATTTTCTACGTCATCAGGTAACTCTGACCTCGAACCATCCAGATCCCTCAATGAGTTATTAAAGATGGAGTTGGCAGGATCTGAGGAAGTGCCAGTTTTTGGGAGAAATCTTGAATGTAAACTCTACCCCTCCAAACCAGTTTTCCCCTCAGCTCCTCCTCTCACCTCCCTCTCTGCTCCAGCAAGCCCCGCCCACAAACAGACGCTCCTGCGCGCTCGTATCATTTCACTTAGAGACACTTAGATTACTTTGTTAAAGCAGTTTACCTGTCCAGCAGAAAGGTTACAGGGTCCGTAAGATCCCGAAGCGTCCCCCATTGTTTTATGTTGACCCGGCTACTTAGCTCTTGTCCAGGTGGTCGACCTCCTTTTTTTGAGTGCCCGTTATTCCACCAGAGTTTCCGGTATTTACTTTGTTTTCTTGCTTGTGTTGGCAGTCGTGGCTAAAGGAGGATTCAGACAATTTTCTGAATTTTCTGGTTGGTTTCTACTGTCCGATATTGAAGCAGGGAAACTTTCGTTAGGCTTGTGAACGTTATTCAAGAACATGGAGCATGCCTCATAACCAATCAGGTCGGGGAGGTGGAGAACGGCTTTGTTTACAGTCAGAAAGAGCGGACCGTTAAAGAATCTTAAAATGTTGACTTCACAGACATAACAGAACACAGCGATATCGTTATATAACCAAATGTCATCAATAACTAATAACTATTGACTGATATTAAAAGCTTTTTTTTGCTCCACGTCTGCATGAAACTTACACATTGCTGAATGCGTTGGAAGTCTTAATGCAGGGACACAGTATAATTCAACCTTTGGAGCCTCTCAAAGAGCGACACAGCCTCATTACACTCATGTGACTATATTTATATTACCATAATTCACATTATTGGCCATTCCTGCGTCGAAAATCTTTAATAAATATCAGTTGTCTTGTCTTATCTTAATAGTCTCTCAGCAGAAACAGGCCTCCATCGAAGGCCTCAAGAGAATAACACAAACATTATTACTTAGTGCAACATTTCTCCTCAATATACAGATACTGTCACTTGCATTCCCAGCATGCTCCACAGTTACTGGCTTCATATTTAATATCAGAGCCTTTGATTTGATCTCTGCTGTCATTTTGACGTTCACGTCCTCCAGCAGAGGCTCTCATTTCCATCAGATACGAGCGTCCATGTGAGGCTGTGTTCATGTGGGAGTTGTTTTTTATTGTAGTGAGATCGTCCCTCTCCCTCCAGTCTACATGTCAAATAGCTGCTCCATGCAGTTTATAAATGAGACGTTTCAGCTGACACCGCCACAGCCGTTCCTAGCTGGAGTCCCCTCTAATTGAGAGCTCAGCTCCATCACATTATTTAATAATGAAGCATGTCAGAGTGATTTATGTTTTTCAAGACGGCATAAATAGCTGAATTATTGGCAGCATTACTCCAGTTTTGAGTTAACATCCATTAAAAAAACATGTCTGTCGTTGGTGTTTAACCTAAAGAGGAAATCAAAGTTTTAATAGTTTTTATCGCACATCAAGTTCCTGCTGATAGAGTCGACAGAATCTGTTGTTGGGGGTCTAGATTTGAGTTTCATGGTTTGTTTTGATTGTATCTTGAGTCGAGGGAGTCGGTTTGATTTTGACATTGGTGGGGACACAAAATGGTCCTACTGTAAATTTGTTTTTTTTGCATTTGCAATCATAATTTAAGAGAATAAAATTAGAATAAAATAAGAATTTAATGCATTCCTCATGTTATAGATTGCAGCAACTAATGAAAGTCCCGCCTCCTTTGCCTCTGATTGGCTAGAAAAGCTGGAAACGTCATCACACGCTCAAGCCAAACACAGGCTGTCGGCTCTGTACGTTGAACAGAACATCATCGCACTTCTAAATCTCCTACCTAACCCAACCCAACAGACGATGACGTTTCACAGCCATTAGGAATAACCAATCTGAGCCCAGCACTTCTAGCCAATCAGAGGCGAAGGAGAGCGGGACCTTCCCCTACCATCCCACAAAAAAAAAATCGCCTCCCCAATTCTACACCCTTGTCTTGCGTTACTCACTGCTGTAAACAGTCCAGCTCACAGAAGAGAAAGTCTGACTGGGATTTGTTTATTGCTAACTGCCGGCTACACCAGAACTCTCAGGAAGTTTGTCATCCTTCCCAGAGGTGTGTATCGCTGTCAAGACAGACAATGGGCTCTGAGATTGGGATCTTTGTGATTACTGCGCCTCCTCAGCTCTTTGTTCAGCTTTTCACTGCAGAAAACTGCCAGAAAAGACCCCTAATAAATCTGAAAGTCGCCACCAGAGACCGCACCGAACACTGGCGCTTGTTAGAGGCATCCACCATCCATTTGTGTTTCTCACAGAAGCCGCCGTTTGATCCCTGAGTGACCAGTTAGAGCTCAGGCTTTCCCGTTCGCCGTGATGGTCATCAGGTTTTCCGCCAGGTCGAGGTGTGGAAGTCACAAATCGAGCCGGGGTTATTAAATCCTCATCTGCACACAAAGACTCATGAATGAAGCTCGGGAACATTTCATACGCTGGACCTTCGCCTTCATTCACGCCTCAGAGCTATTACCAGTAACTGTTTGTTAATTAGCCATTCGCTGGCTTCGACAACATAACGAGCCCGCGAGCTGACATTAGCGTGGATTGAGGCTCTCTGGTGGTTGAATTAGCATCTGACAGGACATACCTCCATATCCTTCGTGCACATGAGGGCTCGCTGCGCTCAAAGCCTGTTAGTTCTCTATAAATGAAAGGCTGGAGCCGCTCCTCTCACTACTATTGTTTCTGCCAGTAATTATCTCATTTCCCACCGACTGCTGCGCCACAGCCGGCCTCCTGTATCACCCTCTGATGTATAAATAGGCTGAATATTGCCACCAGATCAAGGTCACTCCCCTTTCAGTGCGAATCCGAAGGAAAAAATGAGGGAAATATTGCGTCCTTGCCTGCAGAAGGATCACCCGAGTGGAACACTATATGAGGCAGTGGAATTGACACCTAGACAGACAGTGTATAAATCTACTTTGGCTGAAAACACATTAAGTCTACTGCTGTGTGTCTCTGTCGGCCCCATCTGTAGCTAAGAGGCTGCCTGCAGACGGAGCAATGTGCAAGAATATCGCAGCATAATTAAATCAGAGTCGACTGCAGTTACAGTCTGGACGTTTTGAAGTTTAACGTCAGCTGTCAAAGGATGTTTAGGAAGTCTATTAACACCTCTCGAGTACTGTGAGAGTGTGAACCGGACCCTTAAATACAAAGAGAGGTGGAGACGTTTGGTTGACTGCTGAATGATTGGTTTACAGACTGAGCCATTCTGAATTATTGTCACCTTCATGTCCTGATTTGTTGTCTATGATTTATTTGTTTTTGGAGCTTTTTGGGACAAGAGATTAAACTCTGACAAATCTGACAAACTACTGGAAGTTAAGCTGCCATTACTGCAGTGGCGACGACTCAAAATATCTGCATGTTTTACTGCAAGCTGTAAGAAGTGGTTTATATTGGTACTGTCTTTGTAACTTTGCCTATAATGACAGTGTAGGTGTCGTTAAATTAGGGCTGGGCGATATGGCCTCAAATCAATATCACGATATATTGAGCAGTTCACCTCAATAACGATAAATGGACGATAACTACTCCACAAGCTGCTCACCCCCTTCCAGATTAACTTCGTCTACTTCAGCCGCTACAACTTTTGAACCGTCCTCCATCTCCTCACCTGTCTTTCCCTCTTTGTGACGAACTGGATACACACATCCTAAAACAACTTTTATTTATTTACTTTTTTGACACCGAATATACCAATATGGGCAAAATGACGTTGGTAATTGTTGTAAATTTCGGTATCTGTAAATTTTCGGTTTATCACCCAGCCCTACTTGGAATAACCTGTGGTGTTTCAGCTTCAATATCAGTCTTTAGAAACTATCTTGACTTTGCATAAACCTCAAAAGGAAATGCATTTTTTTGTTCATTGTCCGGTGAGAAGCTGTGTTTAATCGTTACGACCCTGCTGTGGTACAAATAAGTGAATAAATATCTCCTGATAATATAATATAACCCTGAGCTCTTTTTCAGGATTCTTCGATCCACACAGTCTGTAGACACTGATCTGCCATCGCAGTAATGGCCGCGACACAAGATTGGTCTATACTTGGCGTGCGCTTTGACCCCTTGGCCAGTGGCGCCCCTTGGGTTTGAACCTCATCTTCCTTATTTGTTCCAGGTTCACTCTTGCTCCAGAGCTCCACCCAGACTGGATGCTGCTGCTATTCTTCACCCACACCCACCTGACAGTGACAGTGACCCTGGGTCTGCTTCTCATCCCAAAGGTAAACCTTGACATGAACAGACTTAAAAACAGTTTTTTTCCGTCAGCAATAACTACCCTCAATGCCCTAAGGAAGGCTAGGAGTGACTGAGTACTTATTTACTTTATTTATTCAGAACTGCTATTTATTACTATATTTGTTTTTAATGATGCACTGACTGTCTGGCACTTTCTTAATTTCGTTGTACTGGTTACAATGACAATAAAGGACTATTCTATGATGCTCCACTAAAACAATGCTGCAGTTGGAGAAACCTTGTCCCTTCAAAACCAGTACTTTACAAAAAGTTTAAAAAGAACAAATGTATGTTGGATGGTTAAAAAATAAAACAGTGTATTTGTATTTTTCTGTTTTTGTCTCTAAGTTTTGTAAGTTGCTTTTGACTGTATGTTTTCCATTGTTTCCGTAGCTCAACAGAAACAGAAATGGTCTGACACTGGCAACAAAAGTTGATTGTGATTCATAGATAGTAAAAGTGACTCATCCGCACACTTGCTCTGCTGCTGTTATTACTCACTGAAACACAAAAACAGTCCTTATCAAACTACAGCACCCAGCTGTTCGGAGTAAACAGATAATGTGTTTGTGAAAGCGGCTCATAAACGCATATGTGTAACTAAGCGTTCGTTTACGCTCTGAATAAACATTAAAAGTGTTTTGAGAGCTGCACAGTGTCTTTTCAAGAACTAGTTTTTGTTCTTCTTCTCTTCGCTCCTGTAGTTCCTGTTCGCTGGCACCCACATGAGGGACGATATCGCCTCTGAGGCCTACGAGGACGAGCTGGACATGGGTCGCTCCGGGTCCTACCTCAACAGCAGCATCACGTCGGCGTGGAGCGAACACAGTTTGGATCCCGAGGACATTCGGGTGAGAGGAGTTTCCATCAACACTTGCCTCCATATTGTATAACCTGGTCAAATCTTCTGAATCCAAGAGAAACATACTGAGCCATGGCAGTTTTTTATTGCAGACACCAGAGGAAATGGGCCATCTCAGTTCTATTAATGGCTGTGGCGTAAGGTCTTGCGACAGTCGTTGGGAAAAACGTACCAACGTGAGCAGAGATTTCTGTTTGTCTGTTAGAGCTGAAGAAGTCTCTCTCCCAAAAGTTAACCTGCTTATTATTGGACCTCATTCATTGAAGAGTTTGGGCATACAAACAGAAATACAACAAATTCAAGACCTGAGCTGTGAGGCTATTTCAGACCTAACGTCAAAACTTATTTGATGCTGTCCAGAACCGTCCTGTCTTTGCTTTCTTTTAGCATGTGATACTCCGTAGTGCATCATTTATCTCCAGTTTGTAGTCGAGTGTCTTGAATTTGTACTGCATGTTCTCTGTGCAGTAGATTATTCTGCTTTTTTGCAACAGTGTTGTATTTAGACGGCATTTCCTCAGCCGTTTGTTCAAATCACTCAACTCAAACCTTGCTTTGTTTCTCCCGTTACTTCTTACCTGAATGTGCAGGAGGAGCTGAAGAAACTCTACTCCCAGTTGGAGATTTACAAGAGGAAAAAGATGCTCGCAAACAACCCTCACCTCCAGAAGAAGCGGAGCTCCAAGAAAGGACTTGGGCGCTCGCTAATGAGGCGCATCACCGAGATCCCAGAGTCGGTGCATCGGCAATGCAGCCGAGAAGACAAGGAGGCGGGAGAACATGGGAGTAACCGAAACAGCATCTGCATGTTGAAGAAGAACCCTTTTGACCCGACTCATCCGGGAAAGCCAGCCAAGGAGGAGACGCTCAAGAACAAGGTTTTCTCCTTGAAGAAGTCCCACAGCAGCTACGACCACGTCCGTGACCAAAGCGAAGACTCCAACAGCTCTGCCACCGACAAGATGGAGGTGACAACAGCAGAGGGGTCCCTCCTTGATACCCTCATGGGAAAAAAGCTGGTCAAGAAGAAGTCCAGCGACAATCTGAACTCCCAAACTGAGTCCACAGAGTCAGTTCCTTTGGTGTGCAAATCTGCGAGCGCCCATAACCTCACTGCAGACAAGAAACCGATTCCCTCCAGAGCCTCCATGCTGCAGAAGTCTCTCAGCGTCATCGCCAGCGCCAAAGAGAAGACTTTAGGCTTGACAGGGAAGACTCAGAGTCCAGAGGACAGCAACAAGAAGAGTCAGCCAAAGACCAAAGACACAAAGGTCAATGAGGAGCCAGAGAGTGACTGCCAACCCAAGATGATCATCAGCCAGTCGGTCGAGTACAAACAAACTGCGGCTAAAGGCAGGATCATGAAGCCGGCAGTGAGTGGCAGCCAGCCTACAATCTGCCAAGATCCAAACAAGGGAAAGGACCTCTATGACCTGTCAGAGGTGTGTCCCTGGGAAGTGGAGGATCTCCCTACTCCTTCTGAAAACAAGGTCCAAAAACACGTGTCCATCGCACCAAAGGAAACGACCACGGTGCACGGGGGAAGCACCAAGGGGAGCAAATCCCAGCAGCAGAAGCAGAAAGGTTCCGATCAGTCTCCAACCAGTGGAAGACCTTCGAAGGATACTCTGAAGACAACAGCTGTTCGAGCTGAGGTTTGTCCCTGGGAAGATGGGGGCGAAAATCAAGGCGGTCAAGAAGGAGGGGTGAAGCAACAACCAATAAATCAAGCGAGCAAACCTGCGAAGACGCAGCAGCCTCCTTCTACAACAGAGGGCGCCAAAACATACCGGGCAGAGGTTTGTCCGTGGGACTTTGAAGAGCCCCAAAAGACAACAGAGTTAGCTCGATCACCGGATATGACAAAACAAAGAAAAGGGACCTCTCCTGTGGATGGGAAAGGGAAAAGTTCCCTTTCAGAACCATCCAAAACTGGAGTCTCTCTCCAGCTACCAACATCTAAAGCTGATGTATGTCCATGGGACTATGACAGCGCAGCCGTGTCTCCAAATTCTGGACAGAGGACACCGAGTCCATCCCGACAGACCAAAACCAAGGAGTCCCCTTCGAAAAAGAAAGGGACCTCTCCAACAAGGACAGTTGAGAAAGAGAAACCAAAAGACGCTGAGGAGGAGAAAAGTAGAACAAAAGCAAAAGACAAGAGCAAATCTTCGGAGAAACACACCAGCCAACCAAAAATGGCGGAGGTTTGCCCGTGGGATGTAGAGAGTCAACAGGAAGTGCAGGTGGTAGAAAAGAGGAGAAGCGCGAATGTGGGAGCCGCCAAAGCAAAGCCGGTTGAAGTCTGTCCGTGGGATTATGAGGATACGTCAGACAAAAAAGGTACAGACAAAAGTGCGTCTGTGGTGAAACAGAGCAACACAAACCCTAAAGGAGGGGTTGTGAGCGCTGCTAAGAAGGCGGATGTCTGCCCGTGGGACTTTGAGGAAAGCACGTCCAGCAAAAAGGCGTGACACTCGACCTTAACGGACAGCTGAAACGAGAGTTATCAATGTATACTTTTTTTCACTTTGAAATCGTTCAATATGATCTTTTAATATTAGCGCGGTGACTTGGAAGAAAAGTTGATCAAGTTCCACAAGTTGCCTTCCTTTCCGAGATTTTCGTTCCTGTTTTACCTATTTTAAAAAATAAGTAAAATGTACAAAAAACAAAGTCAAGATGAGCATTCCAGATTAATGCAGGAAAATCCTGAAGTTAAATCTTAGACGAATTATGCAACTTTTGATTCAGCCTTTTCACGTCATGAGCAATTTTGAAGATTTACAGTTCATTTGTTCTGTATTTTAATCTTACTCTGTTCTTTTGTGCTTTACCATCATCACCTAACGGTCTCAAATACGACATGAGGGTAGAGGGTGTAAGGAATAAGTAGTATGAAATATACGGATGTAAAAACAGCAAAAGTGAAAGCCAAAGAATATGTGACTATTTGCAAAGTGGGGTGTTGAAGTGAATTTATTGGTCGGAGGGAAGAACTCAGTGGGGAATCAGTCTATTGCACTTTAGCCAAATCCACAGATTAAGAGGACAGACTTCTTTTTGTACATTTTGTCCTTTTAGTTTGACTTTGAGCATGATTCCACCGGATATCACACACTGACCAAACTCAGACATGTTTTGTTTTTTTGTTTTTTTTTTCTGTTAGATCTATTTAATTGTAGTTCTCTGCAGATTAAATGCTTCCAAGTCTGCAGAGATGTACTGTATGTGCCTAACTAACTAGCATTGTCTTGTACCAGTCTGAAGGGAAGCGAGTGGCTTCCCCTTCAGCACTTTGTGTCAGTGAATTATATACACAGCATGCACAGCCAGGTATTGAGATTAGTTGGACCCACCAATGTTCTCCGACTAAAGCAGTTAATGTTTTGACAGATATACTGTATAAAGTTGTTTTTAATTCTTTTATTTCACTTCAGAGGCTCTCATTTTCCTGCCTTCTCGTTTCCACAAGCTCATTCAGGGTTGAACGTGTGTCGAAATGTCTCATATGGACTCTGTAAAATGTAAGGGTTGAAAAATACTAGTGAAATAGCGAGGACATAATTTGCACCAGCTTTGTTTATGAATCCAGCATGGGTCTTTGTGTTGGCTTGCACCAAAATGTGTGTGCATGTGTCTGTGGACACAGCTTGACAAATTAAAAGTGAAAATGTCTTTTTTTAAATTATTATTTTGGAACCCCCAGAACTCTGTAAATGACCAAAACCTCACAGTTAGTTTGGCTACTACAAGTTTCCAACAAAATGGCAGCAGGTCACCACTTTGACTAAACAGTGTAGCTTTAAAGAACCTCATAAAAACAATATGTGTGAGATCTAGAAATAAGACGACATCACTGCAACAAACGCTTCTACCTTGACTAAAGATATTTTAAAGGGTTGCTATGGCGATAACATGTACCCACACCATTTGGCATAGTCAGCTTTGAAGTCAGTTTCACCTGTGAGTGGACTACAGTTGACGGTAAACATCATGCTCTGTTGTAATCAGCTTTAAAGTAAGTGAGGCAATGTTTAAGTGGATGTTAAAACAACTGAAGTCGCCCCCTGCTGGCCATTAGGTGTAATGTCGGTTTTAGCTTCTCTTTATTAGCTACACTCTTCAGACTGAGAGGCTCGATCCAACTTATCTAAATCATTGTCCACTACAATATGGAGATCATGTCATTGATGCCACTTCCCAATGAGGTGTTGCAAACTTGGAAACTCATAAATCCAACTAGCTTTTAGTCAAGCTAGAAACTGGCGTAGCGATTACGTTGCTAAAACTACTTTTTAGTCTACTTGGCCAAGCCTCCAATTATATAAGCGTAAGAACAACTTCTCCATTTTCATTTAATTTCTCTCAATATAATCAAAATGGACAAATTAAAAATTCCTCCCCATACGTTTTTTATGAGTAATATAAATATAAGTAATAATATAAAGACGTGACCAGTAGACACCAAAACTGTTTTCTGTACCAGGCTGTGAGAATGTTTATTTCCGCTTCAATAATGAATATTTTAACATTGAACCAAATGGGGATTCCTTAACTTTCAGAACCAGCCTCTAGTGGACACTTGATGAACTGCAGTTTTTTTAGCACTCCTACTATTGCTTCATTTTTAACATGAAAGATAACCGTTTGGCATAGACAGCATTATTTATGACTAAAATATGAAAAAGCTGTAAAAAATATTTGACTTTTAGTACAGGTACCTCGAGTAATTAGTGAAGATGTGTTCATTTTTATTGTCAAGTTACATTTCGACTTGTCCGACTTTGTTGTAATGATGTTGCCGTGTTTAAAGATCTTACTTTGGTCAATACAGAGCCACTAAACAGTTGTCATAAAAGGAAAAAAGAAAAGGTTCTCCAATTAACATCTACCCTCTAATATTCAAAATCAAACTGTTGTTTTAACACTTTTATTTTTCTTGTATTTCTTCAATGAAGGTTAACAAGCGGTGTCCTGCATGTTCCCCTCTGGTGGTTTAGAGCAAGTAGGCTAAAGTCCAAGTGATTACCAAGACTGATCATTTTAGAAGTAGACTCTGCAGCGTGTCTGTCGATAATTAATGCGACTAAACCTTTTGAAGGTGTCTCAGTGTTTTGTATCAAAATGTCTAAAATTCACACATGCTATCCACCCTGGAATTAAAGCAAAAAAAGAAAAATCTGTTAACCACCTGACATAGTAACTTTAGGATGACTGTGTATCAATAGAGCATCTGCAGTACATTACAGTATATTGTGAGAAAACATGGTATCACTGAATGTTGTCACTGATTGTAATAACCTATAATTGCTGTCAAATTCTTGAATATCCTAATTCAGCAGGATTAATATCTAAATGTGGTTTAAAAAGAAAAAAATCCTTCTTGTGAGTGAAAATTTACTAAACGGAAGCACAGTTTGCTGAATTTCTCCGCCACAGTGTAACTGGAGATAATCCAGTGTGTTACCACTTTTGTTTACCATCAAACAAGCCTCTATAAACATGATTTAGATGCTGCGTCTCGTATCTACACCTGCTGAGGAATTACCTCTGCCGTTGACCCGTGGGTGCCTCCCCTGAAATATTTCAAACGCAGAGTGTTTGCCTCGCGGGGTGAGATTTGTCACCACCTCTGTTTTATGAGCTCCTTCAGGAACGGTGTCTGGAAAGGGACTGTCAGCGTGCATGGATTGATTGTGATGCTTTGATGGATCTATTTGATATTTATGAACCAGATGTTAGGCGTCATCCATCATCTGCATTGTGGTGGCGGTTGTAGGATCATTTCACACACAGGGATCCCCTGTGGGACAAACAACCACATTTCAAATCCCCACATTTTTTAAAACCGACTTCAGTCTCCAGAATCACTGCCGTATTAGATCTTACTGCCCTGGGAGACAAATACTATGCGTGTATTTTCAACCTATGTTTGTTCAAATTTATGAGAAGCGCATGTTTTATAACGTTTAATTGAAAAACTATGACGTTAACACACTTAGACGAGCTTTTATTTTGACGGAATTCAACCCAATCAGAAAAGAACCACAACAAGCAATATGATGTGACATATTTATGTATTTATTATTTTTATATTTATTTAGCTTTTTATTTATTTATTTATATTTCAAACTTTTACACTCTCCGCCGATGAGATTTAGAGACCAGAGATAGTTGGAGCACAAGAAATCGCAACTACAGTCAAGAAAATAATAACCAGGGGCGGATCCAGATCCAAAAGTGACCAGGGGCCCCACTCAGCATCTGATTGGCCACCCAAGGTTTCGACTTTTTAAAATTCTCAGCATTGCATGAATTGCTTCTTTTATGTTTTCGATTGCGAAGATTTTCCATGTGTGATGCATCTCCTGTTGTGCCATGCATGCACAGGATTAGATTAGCAAATTTTGTCCACAGGGGGGCACCAAAATCAACACAAACCAAAAATTCCTCATGGATGTTTTCAGCTTTGGAGATACACATTTGGAGTTTTATTTTAAAGAGATGACATAATATCATTTAAATGCCACCCCCATATCTTAGCAGAGCCCCCCTGGTCTATAAAGCCTAGATCCGCCCCTGATAGAAACAATGCAATCGTCCTGCGTCACACCATGGAATATGACACATGTTCAGCCAGTTTCTCTGTTGTTTAATTTGCACGATTTCCGATAGTATGCTTGTTGTAGCATTACTTAGTTCAGTCAGTCCATAGAGGTCCGTGTATTCAATGGTGTAAACATACCAAGTGTCTTACTGTCCCAGACTCTCATTACATTTTAGCCGTTTGATGGATGAATCAGTGCAAGTTTGAACCTCAAATCCAGACCATTGTCCTCGTACCACCTTGATATGGACGGTACTGTGTCCCGTAGCTCTATCCGATCACGACCATGGTGCATCTGTCGGCTTGCTGCTTTCATTTCAAACCTCACGCCTCTTCTCATATTGTGACCAAATCGAGTCACCAGATGGCAAATACAACTACTACTATTGCTACTACTACTATTCAATGCTGTAACGTTGTAAATCTTGTGGCTTCTGCATGAATTCAAGATAAAAAATAAATACTAGGACCGATGTTTCACTGCCCTTGATAGAACAAAAAAGACAAAAAATTGATCTTTTATGGACTGTTACAAGTTGTATAGTGAGTGATACTGTCCCTAACCACTGTATTATGTGCTTGTTATAACTATTGCTCTATGACAAGCTTATAGCATCAATATATGGGAATATTTGGTAGATTTATATTGTGTTATATTGTGATAGCATGTACATAAAAGATACCTCCTCTGCAATAAATATTTATATGAAAACAAAGTCTGTTTCTGGGTGTTTTAATGCGGTTAAAAATGTGGTCAAATTTGCATTTCAAACAAAAAAAACGTCTCCAGCTGAGAGCGCTGAGGCAAAGATCTGTCTCTTCTCCTGTCTATTCCCGCTAGAATCTGATACAACATACTCCCATGATGCATTGGTGCTCAGAAACTTAGTCGTGTTTGCTTTCTCCTCCTGCAGATGCACAGTAGGAGGAACCCGGGCCCTTAAAAGCATCGTGCATCATAACCACTTTAGGATATGTGCGTCTTGGCGACTGTCCTGAAATGCTTTTACAGCTCGTTGTGGGGTTTTGTTTTTGGACGGAGATCAATGGAGACCGTGCCGGAAGCGAAAGATACAAGATGGTATCAAATGCTGACTCCAGACCTCTGCAGGAGAAGTGAGGGCTGTTATTACCGGGTTCAAAAAGTGATTACAGGTCACGGGGAAGTTGTTTATTCCCTGAGCCGAGGATAAACTCATTCTTCATCTATTAATACTTTCTCAACCTATCAGTTCTACAAGATCACAAACACAGGAGAGATATTGCTTTAAATATGGCAGTGATGCAGCAGAAAACGCTGCAAAAGGGCATAGTGCAGAGCAAACATGTTAGCATCGATTCCTGTTTACAAGAGCACTTTAGGAGCCTTTCTAATGAATAGACGATCAATACAGGCTGCTGCTGCTGCAGGGGACTGAAATAAAGAAACACCACTAAAGAAAGCGGTGGACTACAGTCCCATTTTTAATATGCACTTAAAAAAGTCTGGAAATTTTCAGGACAGCCAACCTGGAAAATTTCCACAGTTTTTCTCCAGCCTCTCACAGCATGAAGTCAGTCAGTGGTAGTCAGCCAGTGCACAATTCTTCCAAGATATTCACGCTTCATGCGACCGAACATTACAGAACAATATCGCACTTCTCAATCTCCTAACCTTAATCCTAACCCTAATCCTAACTTTAACCTGACAGACGATGACGTTTCACATCCAATCGGAGCCCACCACTTCTGGCCAATCAAAGGCAAAGGAGGGCGGGAAAATATTTCATGGCTGGGAGAGTGGGAGGGGACGAGTCAGAACTACGGGAGAGTAGTTGAATACAGTGAGGTGATTGGATGGAGAGGCGGAGCAGGAGATTGACCAATAGGAGCTGTCCGGGGCAGATGGCTCCTATTGGTCAATGTTTTTGCAGGATTTTTTCCATTCTTATCTCTCTTCACTTTGTGGAGATCGCACTATAGGACCATGATCACCCTTTAAATAAGGTTCATAATAACTACCAATCTCTCCAGTCATCAACCATGCCTTTAAACTTTAATCAAGGATCAGACAGGATGGTTGAGTAAGTTTCCCTACATAGGAAACAATAGAAATCTCTGGACTGCTCCTTTATTCATTTGTTATACCAAAGATTTGAGACACACATTGTCTTTTGCTGATATTAGTCGAAATTGTGCAAATAAAAACACCTTTGAGTGCTCAGGGCAATCAGCACTTTAAACACACATCACCCAATCTAGCATCGTGTCAGAGTCAGTGTGAAGGTCGTCAGAGTCTACTCACCATGACCAGGACCATAAGTAACACATACACGCACATTAATCTCTGTTCAGGTTTAACATTGAAGTTTTCGATCAAAGAGAAGTTCTAGAGATTGACATGATCTCTTTGTCCCGGTTTAGACCACAACAAAGCTGCAAAGACACATCGAACACACGCTGCAAACAGAGTCCTCAGGATTACCTGGGGTGGATATAAGAATCACAGCAGGACATTTTTGAGCCTCTTTGTTGTCTGTACGAGACAGCAGGACACTTTCCCCAGCAGGGCAGCACTTATTTTTAACCCTCAGACAGTGATGGGTGAATGAATCACAGCCTTTTGAGGTAGAGCCATGTGGGCAGAGATGGACTGTGGTGGTGTTGAGGAGGAGGAGGAGGAGGAGGTGGGACAGGAGATGAGAGGAAGCTGATCACTTGGCACAAGCCTGCGTGCTCTGTCGCTGACTCATCTGTCTTTCATATAGAGGGATGATCAGGAGGGAGGGGGCTGGGAGGAGGTGGGATGTTCAGGACATCTCATGTGTCATAGTGGGCTCATGACTCATACAGAGGGGGAGGGTGTGTGGGGTGCTTTTAGTGGGAGATGTGTGTGGTTATACACAGGAAGATAGATGCATGGAAAAACTTGAGCTAGCCGGCCTTAGAATTAGCCAATCAGAGAGTGTCTTACAATTGGCCAATCAGGGTGCTTCTTTATTATGGCCAATTGGAAAGCTCGATTAATTTTGCCTAATAAGAAAACTCCTTTCATTCGTCCAATCAAAAAGTTCTTCCACATCAGCCAACCAGAAAGCTCCTTTCATCCATAAACCAAAGGGCTGCTTATGTCCAGCCAATCAGAAAGCTTCTTACAATTGACATATCAGAGAGCTCCTTTTATTTATGGTGCGTTCCGGTTGTTCTCGGAGGTAGGAATTTATGAGCTCCGATTCAGAACTTTCAACTGGAATGAGCATCGAGGTCGGATTTCCGACTTGCAGGTTGGATGATCAACACGAGTTGACGTTTAAAGACGGCGATGGCGCCGGTTGTAAACTGCAAGTTGAGGCTCCTATTATAATCCTTTTATTAACACTTTTCACTATTTATTGTCACAATAAGTCAGCCTGAGGCTCAGGCTACAAAAGTATTATTAGATGTATATATTTATATAGAAATGCTGTATATATATATTGCAATTTACATTTTCATGTGTATATGTGAACTACAAAGCCCACCGTGCTAACAGTGGCTAACAAAGGTTAACCTGGTAGCTTTAGCCGGTGTTTTTTTTTGTTTGTTTATTTCAACTTATAATTGACATAATGCGTGTATGCAGTTTTTAAGAGCACTCGCCTGTTATTAACTGATGACCGGTCAAACGGCGATAGATACTTTTTCTAAACAATGAAATACTAATCGCCTTTGTGTTGCCTCTCCATCCACCGTGTTTGCATGTCGCAGAAGGACCACATATTTGTCCAGAAGTTGCTTATATTCGGACAAGCGAGCACTAAAATAACTTTCGTAGATGTAGCCATCTTGTTTCCGCCTCCGATTTTGCTTTTTTCCTACTTGGTAACTGAGACGATGGTAACTCAGGTGTGACGTCATTCCCAGCTCCGACATCCGACTTCCGAGGTAACTCGAACGCACCAATAGACTTTAAAAGAACTGCATCAATTTTGACTCAAACTCCTTACATCTGCCAATCAGAGAGCTTCTGACATTTGGCCAATCAGAAAGCTTGTTATGACCAGCCAATCAGAACACGCTTCTCAATCAGCTAATCAGAGAGTGCCTTTTAGTGAACAAATGAAGACGGATATCTCTTGGTCCAAGAGTTGCCTGTTTAAATCCTGGCCTGTGGTTTTCCTCTAAAAAGCTGCTCTGTGCTCTGGATCAACAAAAACAACATTCTGAAATGAGCCTAGAAAAGTGTGTTTGTACAGGCAGGTCTGTGGTACGATGAAAACGGCTGCTACCTCTGAATGAAACAGTCCTCGGTTCAAATCCAGCTCAGGAGAAGTGGAAAAACTCAGGCAGGGAGAGTTCAACGAGGGTAGAGAGCCCTCCACCCCCACCCCGGTGATTTGAGCACCCATGATTCACACAAAGCCTGTGTCACGGTCCTCTGCCACCACCTCCACCTCCACATCTAGAGGAGCAGGCAATCACAAATCCACAACGCGGACATGAACGCGTTTATATACCGCAATTAAACATGCCGGTGCACACTCACTGCTCAGTTATTTACGCAGGCATAAGTGTGTGTAATGAACAGGTCATACAATGAGTGAGTCATTGTCTCTGCCAAAAAAAAATACACACGAACAAACGCAAACAAAGCTCATAATAACTCTCAAATCTGCGTCATTCTGCTGCTGCTTCGTACAGGCAGATCGGCTTTAAACAACTGCTGATGCGTCTGTAAAGACTCACAAGCTCACCTGAAAATCTGCGTCAATATTCCTGAGTAACTAAATTCAGGAAAAATGTCATCAGCAGACCGATGACCCATTACAGCCCGCTTCACACAGAGAGCCCCTGATGAATACAACCTTTTTATTATAACTCAAAAATAAACCCAGCCTCTCTTTGACACATATTCTCACAACATGATTGATTGCTGGAAATTATCATAAACTCAAAAGGCTAAAAGGTAATTTATCTCCCTGATTGACAGCAAGAGGCCGGTTTTGGCGTCTCAGTGTGACTGGGGGACTAATTTTGGTTAATGGCTTTGGCCCGGGATAATACACGCGGTATTTGTGGAGATGAAGTTTCTAAATATTGGCAATCAATGATGTTATTTGTGCTGCTGAAACCTGAGATGATATCATTGTCTGAACTCCTCCCCCACAACCGGTTCCTATTAGATATTTATGAGCTCAATTCTTCTTCTCAAATGCTAAAAACAGAGAGGTAAAGATGATTCTTTACAGTAATTGCCTTTGCTGCAGACACCGTCTCTATATGAACTCGCTTTGTATCAGAAGACCGTGAATATGCCGTGCAAACTCTGGCAGAGAAAAAAGAGGTCGTTTCCCCACAATGCTGAATCCCTCCCGGCTGTGATTCTCTCCTTACGTTGTTGTGATTAACTGCTGGAGCCTGCTGACACTTTGGCCAATTAGAGAAACCCTCTTCTTGCTCCTGTCAGACAATGTGGAAGAGAAAACACCTCATCCACACCCACGCACACACAAAGATGTGAAATGGCAACACATCCAATTCCAACAATAATCATCATGTTTGGAAATAAAAATAAAAATGTCGAGTACAAATACCTTAAATCTATTCTGAGTTATAAACTTGCCTTCCAATCTTGAAATCACCACTTTCGTTTCTGATTAGGAATTAAAGTCTAATATTTATCCTAAATTAATTGCATTTTTCACTAATAACCTGTATTTTAATTTAGATTTCTACAGAAGATGAGAACTAAGGAAGGCAGGATCGACCATGGATTTTTCTTTTTTTTCTAATGCATTTTTTTGCATTTGCCCGTGTTAATGGAAATGTTGTTTCAGCCGACCTCAACGGTAACTTTTAAAAATGCCCTCCAGATTGGGATATTTCTGAAACGCCACAGCCACCATCCCACTGAGCATTTTTTGGTCTAAAAGAGGTCTAATAGACGTCTAAATGTAGCCGAGATGACTGGTCTTAAATCAGGCTACCACAGGTCTAAAAATGAAAGTTTTTTTAGACGTCTAAATTTAGACCAAGTTTAGACTAGTCGGCTAACAGAGGTCTAACTGTATATTGTTCAACGGCTATCATATTTATTTTGGTTAAGTACTTGGAGATCAGTTATTCAACTCACAGTTGCTTTTTGAAATAAATAGTTATCGAATAATGTGTTAAAGTTCAACGTCTAAATTCCTTCTAAAAATATACAGAAACTAGACGGTTGAAATTAGGTCTTTAAAAAAATGGCGTCTAATAGCCGTCTATTGCTCAGTGGGATTATCAACAGCAAGCCAAGTGCACGCTCCATTTTGTGCATGTACATTACACTTTTACCATCGAGACCTTTAACTGCCATGCGTGAATGTTGGAAGTGTAATGCGCATGTGCAAACGGAGCGTGACGTCAGGATTTCATCACGAGAATAACGAAAAATAAGGATAAAATAATCCACAACCGTTCTCGTCTTCAGTAGATTTCTGTCTAACTGTGTGGTTTCTTCAGGGCAGGAGAAGTGCGGAGGCTGCCTTCAGGTAACTTTGGGCGTTTAAGCCTCCAAACCACAGACTGCATATGCTATGGACAACTTGGTTCCGCCTTCCACCTGTATACGGATTTGAAACCGAAAAGCTCTCGGTAATTCCGCGTTATATCTCCACTTCCTGAAACCAACATTGTGCAGTATCATTGTACGCATTTGGCGGGAGAGTCGCCGAGAGTCACTGTGATGACGCTCAGTTCAAACAGCATATCCCCGGGGTGAGCTATGCAATCTTCATACGTCCATAGGCTGTATCAAGTGTCAATCATAGAAAACATGAACCCGCTAATAACTATTAAAAATGGAGCTGCACAGAAAAAAGAGGACCTGAACACAAACCAGTTTTACCGTAACCACATGTCAACACCACAAGCAGGGCAGAGAAAAATGTATATTCTGTGTAATAAATTTCTAAAGTTTGTCCACAGCTCCATAAGGATGGCTAGCGGAGGCGGGATTTATGACCTATACTGCAGCCAGTCAACAGAGGGTGCTGTTCTCAGCGAGGAGGCAGATGCTGTCCATTCTATATACAGTCGATGGTGAAAACTGAGAGTGAGTGACGTACTGCGATCAAAACTGTACATCTACAGTACAGCGATGACGATTCTGCCGATCGTCACAGGCATGGCGCTGTTCACGCAAAAGTGGAGGCATCACAAAAGGACGAACGGCGTGGAAAAGACAAAGGCAGGTCCACTCATCTAATAATCCAATTTATGCTGATTTCACACATGCTGTAAAAAAAAAAAAAAGCCTTTTTTGACTCACCACCGTCGCTCTGTCTTTCACCAGGGACTGCTGCAGCACAAACACAGATGCTGAGCACAAAGCCCAAGGCCAGGACGCTGGTGAGTCACAGTTGTACCGCTGTGTGTGTGAATGCGGGCTAAGTGAGCGCTCATTCAGTCAAAATAACGGCCTTTCAGTTGACGTCATCGCTCTTAATCACTCAATTATAGCAATTTCCAGAAGGTAACTGTGCTGTGTCTTTCCTGTTTTTCTGCCTCCAGGTAGCACACAGACTGATGGAGAGGCAGGCGGCCGTCTCTTGAGGGACTGATGTGAAATCATTCATACAGTTAGTCATTCAAACACTCGAGCTGGAGATGTCTGAAGCAGTTTGTGATTGAGTATTTTTAATGTTTCTTAAAGTTAAGGCACCATTCAGCTTTTTGCACTGCCCTGTCTTTGTCACGTTTTTGAGTACAACTGTTCTTGGAGGATCCTGTAGACCTCGGTGCTCGCATTGTCCGAGGAGCACTCTGGCACGAGAGTTTTCAGGGACAGCATGGACCCACTTACTTTTCTGGATGACCACATTTATGAAAGGCTCATATGGCATATCACACAAAAAATGTAAATACGTGGAAATGAACAAATGAATGAATTCATCTTGGAAATGAATTAGACATGTCTGGTGCATGTTAAAAGCGCATGTTGAACAGTGCTATTTCAGGGTGATAATGGCATCAAAGATTTTCGCTCTCTTTCGGTCTCGGGCCTGCTCTGACGCTCCAGACTGGTCCATGTTCACGATTGGTCAGATGCGGTGGGCTCCACCTTACATGTGTGCAAGCGCTCACAGCAAAGCTGCATCCACTTACGAGGTTGATAACCAGCGTCGTAAGACCGTTTAGCGAGAGCGCTGAGTTGAGCGAGGTAACTTCAAGGCTACCTCGCTAGGTCGAACTTGCTTCGTAGAACAGGCCCCAGAGCCTTGAGTAGTCTGTTTTTATTTGTTTTGTTTTTTCAGATTTCAATCATGGCCTGAAATCAAACTTGATGAGTGTCTGAAAACATTCAAGGGTACAGTGTTCTGGTTTAACATGGATTTGACTATGAAAAAACATAATACTAATGATAATAATACATTTTTTTATAAGCGCCTTTCTTGACACTCAAGGACACTTTATAGAGTAAAAACAACAGGATAAAAGGGATAGAGAAAACATAAGGAATTATAAAGGAGTGTGCAGATCTGAACAGGTGGGTTTTGAGTCTGGATTTGAAGAAAGGGAGAGAGTCATCATGAATATCGTCGGTGTTATGCAGGTGTGGTTTCTATTTAACTCTGAGTTTGTACGGAGAAGGTAAATGAAAAGGTGTTTGCGTCGTCAGGAGAACAGAAGCAGGATTAAATCCACCCCACAGAAGTGATGAGTCAGTTATATCATCAGGCTGAGACTCTTTCATGATGTAATGACGTCCTCTCTGACAATTCAGCTCTTCAGTTCCACACACTCACTCGCACACCTCCACTCATGTGAAGCCTGAGCGTGAGTCAGCCTGATAGTACAACTTGTGATGAGAGAGCTTCACTACAGTGGGAGATAAACGGATAAATCTGACTCTCATGGAGAGAATCTTTGACTCTCCGAGGACGAGAGCGTCTGGGCGGGAGAATAGATGTATTGATTTATTTCAGCCCCGGCTTTAGTTCTTATTACAGCGCGAGTTTGAATGTTTTTCAAGTTTTGAGGAGCGTTTGAGGAGCAATATCAGGAGCTTTGAAGAGTTTAAAATGAGGAGAAAGGAGCGTATGCAATACTCTAATCATGATCAAGCATGATGCTGTATTTGGCACTGGATACTGGACTGGGTATTATTCTAATGATTTATACTGCTGGTTCATGAAATTTCAGGAAAATGTGACGTAGCTTAAACGCCATTTTAAGATTTTAAATTTTTCACAAAACAAGAAAAAACTTTGATGATATGCGATGATATAAAAATGGGGAAAGGCAGAAAAACCTCACACTTAAATCAGAGCTAATTTTGTTTTTAAAGCAGCGTTTTGGACACAAAAAGTCACAAAATTATATTAAAATTAATCTTCTTCTGTTTGTTTTTTTCTTCTTCTATCCTCTTCCTTTGCTCACACTAACAGAGTTGATCAGCACAGACCCTAAAAGGACTTCTTTATTTAAGGTGCTTATTTAATATGTATAATATATATATATATATAATCATTATTTCCTTGTTGGCAAAAACTCGCTTTGTTTCCATTGCAAACTAATCCCTTTAAAAGCCAAAACCTTCTTGAACTTTTTTGATTTTTTCCGGCTTGTTTTTGTGTCTTAAAGTCATAAGCACCTGAAATATAATGGTCTTTTCCTGTAAACAGTTTTCAAAGTGACAAATAATCGATCTCCTGTTTTATAGTGATGATTTTTTTTTCTATAACCTCTAATTTGTGAGGAAGGGGCAGGTTCTAGATGAGCTTTTTGCTTCATTCTGTTCCTTCTCAAACTGTTTATTTTGACATACATATGTTGTGTAAATTTATCTTTCACATGTACAGTTGTTTGGTGTACATATGTATTATTTTGTTTGGTGTTTTTGTTTCTAGTTGTTTTTTTTTTGTTGTTCTTAAAGTTTGAGATAAAAAATTAAGAAAGAAAGAAAGAATAGTAGTTGTGACTAAGAAGAATAAAAGCAAATTTTGGGCTCATTTTAGCAGTGGATTAATACAAATTTAGGGTTAAAGTGAGTGGGGTTGACCTGAAATAATTTACCGCAGCAGTTTTCTTGTTGCCCGGAGGAGAAATACAGCTGCTAGATGTTTTTCTGGAAAAAAAAATAAAGCTCTACAGCACAGACGAGAACGCTGTTTAGGGTCAAAAAGGTCATTCTGTCAGGAAGGATAAATGTATTGTTGGTTTGGGGCTTTTCATGGGATTTGTAGTTTGTACATATGACCACTAGATGGAAGCATTAATTCATGTTTGCAGATTTTAAACTTCAGCACAAAGTAAAAGCAAAAAGGCATCAAGTTATAATGACAGGTCTTTATCTTTCAGGCCAAAGCTTCAGTACGACCTGATCAACAGGATGAAACTTTAACACTGAGTAGGAGGCTTTTATACATCAGCTAACATGTTGTAATGAAACTTTTCCTCTGTGTAAAGTCACCAACTTTCTCCTGTAAAGTTCTTGAGTCAAATTTACTTCAGTGTTTCCTTCAGGAGAGGAAAAAGTCTGCATCACTAAGAGCTTTGACTGCAGGTGGAGGAGGAGAAGAAACAACAGATGGAGAAGGAGAGAAGAAGAAACGCTGCCGATGAACAGAAGGTGAGTGATTTTAAAACAGGACTGTGATTCAAAGTGCAGCTTAGGGCCTCTTTTTTATGGTTTTATGATTTTCCAGCACAATGAGACCATGCAGGGCACCAAACTACCACCATGAGCGTCTGCAGGGCGAGTGATCAGTGCAGTGTTTGATTGGCTCAGCATTGTTCCATAAAACAAAAGCCTGTTGTGCTCGGAAAGTCTGCTGATCGAGCTGACTTTTAGAATCCCAGCACTGTAGAGGAAAAAAAAGTTTGACAGATAAAAACAACCACAACAGCAAGACAACATATAAAAGCAAGAATGTGGTCAAAATATGAGAAACCGTCCTGTTTCTTTACTTTTCCTCCCCACACGTCTTTGAAAGTGAAACTCCTCTCTCCTCCTCTCCCACATCTCTCGTTTGTCTCACAGCAGCTGAAACTCGAACCCCGGTCTGTGGTCATTAACAGTGGGAGCCGCTTAGACTCTAAACAAGCTGTATTTGAGGTCATAACACCAGTCTGGATTCTGGGCCAGCGTGACATTACAGCCTGTTTCTTTGACCAGCAATCCTGAATGCTGTCTTTGTTCTCAGGTCCGTGATACAGACTTCATTGGGACCCCTTTCCACCCCCTGTGAAACAGAGACCAACACATCCCTGAATGGAGACGACAGAGAGAGAGAGAGAGAGAGAGACGTGGAGCAGTCAGGGGAAAAGTCCTCTGACTGTTTTCAGCCTTTACAGTGTTTGGGATTTTCAGCAGCAAGTTCTGATGGTGGCAATAAAACACAAAGCAACACAAAACAAAACTAATGAGTGCTATAATGTACTCAATGAACAAGTGCAGTTTGTATTTAGTTTTTAAGGTAGGTCACACTTGAGCCTACAATTCCCATGATGCAGCTCAACAAAGTCTTCCATTAGACCACCTTGACCTCCTGAAATCCAACTTCTTTCAAACCCCACATCTTCTTTGAGTGAGAGGATTTTCAGCCTTAAAAGAAAATCTTCAATCTCAGATGAACATTGTACAACTTATGTCTCCCCCTCCTGGCAGAGACAGAGATTACATATGAACTCAATATTCCCGTGCACTCACGGTGACCTTTTCTTGACTTTTTTAGAGTTTTCAAACAAGGAAAAGTTTCACCAACAAACTGAAATGCTCTTCCCTATCATATTTTTTTCATGTTTTGGACTGAAATCCATCCTCCTCAGCCAGGTTTTCTTTTAATTTGAGTACCTCAACCTTTATTTTTTACAATATATGTATTAGTTTTATACAGATTACACAAAGGAAACACATCACAAACACTCCCTCTCCCTCAAAACCCCGACTACTGCTGGATATTCCTATTACTGTACTTAAATAACTAATTATGGAGCTAAAACAAAAATAAAAAAAAGAAAGAAATCAAAAAAATACAAGTAAGTGCTGGAATTCAGGTTTTGGAGATCTTGAAATACTTAAGATGTTGAGGATTAAAAAGTAAAAACAGAATAAGTCATATGAACTACTGTACGTTAAGAGAAATACAAATGTAGACAAGTGGCTGAAAACTCAAAAAGTCCATAAAAGAGATAAGAATTTAAATTGTATGATTATAAAACATCACAGAAATATATTTCAAAAAGAAAACAGTTAGAAGAGGAGAGTGCTGATTCAAAATGATGAGATCCTTTCGAATTTTCTGTCATTGCCTGCTACCGAGTAACGAATCTTCTCAAGGTCCAAACAAGACATAAGGAAACTTTTTAAGATTCTCTGACTGCTGTACCAATCATCATTGACTGATTTAACAATTTAGATTGAATCAGGGAGTGTTCATCATTACTGACTGTAGCTTTAAAAACAGGGCTGTAAAAGGTTTTCAACTATTGCTAAAAAAGTGACATTGAGCAGATGTTAATACAGGTGAAGTCTTTAAGTTGGTGCAGGCAGACAGGTTTGAAAGAGTTCTGTATCTTCAGGGTCTTTGCTGCTAAGCTCCCTTCCTTGTCTTTATATGAAAATTGAGTTTTTTTCACATGTATATAATAAAGCTAATACCGCTGCTGTTTCAACTTGAGGCATAATAAGCTTATTTGCTCTTTGCTCAGATTAAGTTCAAAGACGGTACTAATCACACATCTCTATACTACAAACATGTAGCTGCAGCTGTTTAGCATAAAGAGGTTGTAATGAATAACTGGTCTCCGCTGGGAAGTAACAGAAGAACCCACGAGAAGTTAATGAACAAGCTGCTGGACTTCTACATTGTTTGACTCACTTCGACACTCTTAGTTATCTGTCTCCAAAAAGTCTCTCTGACTGATCTGCCAGGTAATTTCTACATAATTACACAGTGAAGAAAGAAGACCCGCCCCCCTCTTTAATTACATGCTTTTGTTAACGTGACGTTAGCGTGCTCTTAATTGGGACAGTTTATGCAGAAGCTTTGTGTGCTTGCATTTCGTTTTCACAGGCTAAGGACCTTATTGTGGAGGGCAGCGGCGGCTTTTCTCCACAATAATTATGATGCAGGAACAGTTATAAAGAGCACTGAAATACCAATAATTAGAGTGGAGGCTGCTAAGGTTGGTAATTATACTGTAGGAGTCTAAATACTGTAGAGGACGCACCTTTTAGGTCATTGTTGTCTCACACTGACACTGTACACTGGAAGCAAAGGAACTATTGTGGAGTGGAGCGACTAAAATGTGAGCTTTTCTCCTTAGAATACCACTGAAGTATTATGTATAGATATTTATAGAGAGATAGGAGTGTGCCAAATACACTGCACTTAGTTGGGCAGCAAGATTAGAGATCATGTTCAAAGAAACCCCCTTAGTAAAAATCATCATACTGTAAATAAACCTGATTGAGGTGTAGGCTGGGCTATACAAGATTTACAAGAGGCCACACCAGGCCCACGGGCCGCCAGTTGAACCTGACCAAGACTATGTTCATTCCTGTAAACAGAGGTGAGACACATTCAACAATGGTATTAAAACAAGTACAAAACAGAATAAACAAACATCTTAAAATAGTCATATCTAAGTGTCTTTTGTTGTAACAGGAGTTAGATTTAAGTGTTTAGATAAACCATCACTACAAAAAAAACATCACTACAGACAATAACCACTATTCAAAAAAGAGCAATACGAGTTATACACAATGTTGGCTATCAGGAACACACACACACTTCTTATTTCTGCTGTCCAAGTTGTTAAAATTCACAGACATAGTGGAATATCAAACAACTCAAATAATGTTTAAAGCTAAAAATAATCATCTACCAATAAATACACAGATATTATTCAGTATGCGCGAGAGACGTTATCATTAAAGGGGGAAAATTAACTTTAATCTAACTTTAACTTGAACTGATTCTAGTGATTCAGTACATCTAAAAGAACTGCTGTGCTCATCCCTACCACAGACTTTGAGCGAGTTTACAGGTCCAGAATAATTGATAGAAAGTCTCTGGCTGTGAGTTACAGCTGAGCCAACTATGTACTGTGATAAACACTATTACTGTACTGCATCATGTGACTTATCTTGCACAAAAAAACCCATACTGTCTCATGTAGGTGATGGTGCAATAACCACCCATCTTATGAAGCAGCACTTGGATAAAATGCACCTTGTTGCTTTTTACACATAATGCTGCACAGTGACCTAGTAGACTGAAATAAAACAAAGAAAACGTGATATTTTGTACCTCACTAAGGCACCATGGGATACCTCAGGGATGTGTTGGACGTAAACGGTTAACCCCACGCGATGACGTCACACGCTCCTTTCTGCTGCTGCTGTGGGCCGCAGTTTGACCAGGAGGACCAAAGAGGCCGAAGTACCCTACCGCTTCGTCTTACAGAAAACCAACCACAGCCGGATACAAACCCTCAAAATGGGCAACTGTCAAGTAAGTACCGTTTTCCTAAACAGCGCCTTTTAAAAACACGAGGCCCGTGGAAAAGTAAATCTTACAATCGGTAGATTAGGTTTCGTATTGAGTGAGAGGGGGAGAGTTTCGGGATAACGAGAAGAAGCCTGATTTTGATCTAGTCAATGACAAGAACTATTTATCCGGTTATTCCCTTTATATCAGATTCATTATTCGGCTTTTTTTCCTTATTTTTCACCATTTATCCACCAGTGAAACGCATGTATTCGCTGTCTGTTGCGCACAGTGTTTAACTTACGGTAAATCTTCATCAGTTTTTGGTGACTTGCACTTTCAGATTGAACATTAAGTGTGACTTTAAATGGAGCCGATATAACGACGAAAATGACACCGAGTGACAGACAACCGTGTCTGGGTGTACGCAGAGAAAAGAGCCACTCCCCTGCGGAATTCATCACGGCTCCGTTAGATGAGTGTGTGTGTGAGAGAGAGAGAGTGTGTGTGAACACATGAATGACTGAGGCTGTGTGTGTGTGTGAGAGTGTGTGTTATGCAAGAGTCCATGCATGAAAGGAGGGGGACATGGTGTCCATTTAAATACGATTTCTCACTATGTCTGTTCTCTATTTCTTGATTTATTGATCATTTTTGCCTCATTTTATACAGAAAATACGGTAATAGTGAATCAAGTCGCCTCTAATCATTATAAACGAAACATTTGGCTTTATTATGGACTTGGATATTTCTAAAAAGCCTTTCTTTCAAGAAAAACTCATTAAAGTGTATAAATAAAAATTTTAAAAATTGATGGGAAAGCATATGAATAACAGATTTGCTTTTTAAGATTTAATTTATATTGCCAAAAAGTGCCCAAAACGGAAGTAAACGTCTTATTTATATTTAAAATAACTAAAATAGTAATAGTAGTAGTCGTTTATTCAGTCATGACAACACCAAATATAGTAAACAATATTGACATTTCACACAAAATGTATTACGCATTGGTTACGCATTTACTTTTTATTTCATTCCTTTAGAAATAAAAAGAAACAGTTTAATTTACATACAAACGTCCTCCTATTTAGAAAGAAAGGGAGCAGAAAGAAGATTAATCTCATTTTATCTGCCCCTTTATCCCCAGAAATCAATTCATGTGTTGAAATTACCACAAAAGACAACAAATGATATCAGTTATAATTTAATACAAAGAATGCGTATTTTGAAATAAAAGTATGATACAGCAAGAGAAAACTACTCAATTTGTTAATAGTTAGAAATACAAAGCTTTAAAACAGACTCAGACATTTAATATACATTTTAGCAGTTCTTTTTGTGTTTACTTTGTATTTTTTAGCTTTCTGTTGTAACAAAAGGTATAAAAATAACACCAAAATGATCTGATCGTCGCAACAAAAGTTTCATTTTTGCAAAAGTTTGAGTAATATTGCAAAAAACAGAGAGAAAATCTTTCATTATATGGAAAATTTGTAAATGTGATAGACATACATGCTTGTAAACGACAATACAGCCAAAACACAGTGAAAAACATTTATTTTTCTTTCAAGTTTTGGTCTGCTATTTCTACAACTGTAGGAAAAATCCTTATATGTGTATAAATGTAATTAAAAATATGAAATGACAACATTACAAGGTAGGTTTAATTGATATTTATTACTATAATCAAGAGTTTCTTAAACAGACCTGTACTTGTTTAGGATATGTGACTCTGAAAAGCTTTTCAGACCCCTTCTGGCCCCCGGACCACCCTTTGCAAACTGCCAGTAATTCACGCGGCCCCCACCAAGTTTGTTTAAAGACTTCTGGCCCTGAATTCCTCATTCCTCCCCTCCCCCGTCTGCCAGCTGCTCCTGCATCGCTATCATGTCTTCATTTACTGAAACAATGATCAGTTTGATGAAGCCTGTGAAATGAGGAGCTGTTTTTAGCCCGTCAGTCAGTCAGTCACCTACATAACAATGTTCCTTCTCTCTCTCAGCCCACCGTCGTGCCCTATGAGGACTTTGATGTTATCGCTGACATTAAAGCCATCCGCAAAGCCTGTAAAGGGTTTGGTGAGTCAAAATAACTCATGAATAACTTTAATATTCTGTGTTCAAGCTGACTTTTTGACATTTTAGCGTGTTTTTGTATTTTCTCTTAAGGAACTGATGAACAGGCCATCATCGACATCCTGGCAAACCGCTGTTCATTTCAGCGTCAGGAAATCAAACAGGCCTATTTTGACAAGTATGACGATGTAAGTGTTGCTCAAGAGCGTTTACATTATTTCCACTTCAGGAAACGTTATTTTCTGTTTATAATGTTTGCTCTCCTGCTGCGTCTCTGGGGCAGGAGTTGGTGGATGTGCTGAAGAGCGAGCTGTCAGGGAACTTCGAGAAGGCCATCCTCGCCATGCTGGACCCGCCGATCATCTACGCTGTGAAGGAGCTGAGGAAGGCCATGAAGGGGGCGGGCACTGATGAAGACGTCCTGGTGGAGATCCTCTGCACTGCCACTAATGATGTCAGTCATAAATTCAAAATACTGTTTTAAACTAAACTATAAACACATCCGTTCATGTCATCTTTGAGGTTAGATACCTTTGAAATAATAGATCATATAATGTTCCTACTTTGTAGTTATGGCAGCTATTTTTTTCTCTCACAGGACATCCACATGTTCAAGGAATGCTACTTTCAAGGTAAGCTTACAGGGGCGGATCCACCTTCAGTTGACTGGGGTGGCCCAGCTCGGGCACTGACTTTGACAGGCATTTTAAATGGAAATATCTTACAGTAAAAACATGTTTACGGCCTGGTTCAAAATGATGTTTATGGTCTGAAAGGCTAGTTTCATTTTTGTTTATACTTTACGTGGGGGGATTTTTTAAAATATCTTATCCTTCATGATTTAAAGATTAAAACATATACATAAATATGGACTGTTAGGGTCTGAGAGTGACAAACAGATGGCTGCATTTTGGTTTTTAGCCAGGGCTTTATGGCCTGCCTCCCTTTGGATCTTTGTCTTTTTTCTTGGTAAAGTGAAATTGAAGTCGAGTCATCCCTTTTATTTTTTATTCATTTAAGCAAGAATAAGAAAATTTAAATTAAGTCCTAAAACAAGTCCAGCCTTCTGTATCACTGTGATCAGTTAGTAAAGATCTTATGATTCCTGAAACTCGTATTGTTGAACTTTTCACTTATTAATCAGTTAAGTGTCACAGTTTCCCTTCCTTCTATTATGAACAAGGAAGTTGCTGATGGTGACTCACTGAGACCCACATACAGCACTCACTGGGTTATTCTTACCCTTAAGTCCCGTAAAATACTGTCACACCATGTTTACTCAACGCCCCTCTTTCTGTAACTTCCTGTTTACTGTGATTCTGGTTCTGATTGTCATGTTTAACAGAATCTGAGATACTTAAATAAGAGCACCAAAATAGCTAAATAAAAGATTATCCTGTCCTTAAAGCTAGGAGATAAATGCTAAAATACTTTAAAAAAAAAAGTTTATGATATAAAATTAAGATGTAAAATTTAGTTAAAAGAAAAACTAAATAATAAAGGATTAGGATGAGCTTTATTTACAAAAGAAAAAGGGAAAGTGTTTAAAAATACTGATTAAATGGTAAAAATATCACCTTCATCAGTAAATGTAATAATGTTTGTGGCATGGACAGCACTGGTGTTTTAAACAAAACTGATGCAGTTCAGCATTTTTAATATTCAGCGTTCTTAGTGCTAAAAAAACAAGGGGTCAGCGGTCCATGCTGTGGTCAGATGAAAATAGTTCAACTTTTAGAGCACTGCTGTTCTCATCAACATCACTATTCTTCAGCTGACCAATCAAAATCATCAAAAATAAGAGAGGAGAACCTAGTAGATTCTGTTTTTAAGAGTACTGCTACCAGATTTATAACTACACAGATCTTTTCATTGTTTATGTTTTTTCTCTGTTAAATGTCCCTGAATAAAAGCCAATGACCAATGAGAACTGTATCATCATCATCTTATTTAACCTCACTTCAAAAATACTGAAATATACTTTTGACTTATTCAAACAAACACTTACAGTTATTATCTTACTAATGATAGTGTGGGACTTCTTAGTTTAATGTTTGCAACCACTACCTTTGATTTTTGTCCACATTTTTTCTGTGTAGTTTGATGATGACTCTTTTAAGAAGATTAAAGGGGCAGTCTGCTTTTTTTATATGTGTTTTTAAGTCCCTGCATAAATGTGCTGACATGTAAAGTCAAAAATCCTGTTTTACAGCCAGACAGAGGCTAAGTGAAGGTCTCATTTAAGCAAAAAGCTCTGGGGTAAGGACTTGAGGAGGTTTTTTTTAATCTGGCAAGCTTTTATAATGTCAGACAATCATTTACTCGATAGAAAAAGCAAGCTAAGTGAAAGCAGGTGTACTTATTCTTATCACAACATTTCTGATAGTCATTTACAATCTTGTATGTACTGAGACATGAACTCAACAGTGACCTTTTAACCTTTTGTTTGTGTACATTGTGTGTTTATTCCAGTGCATGAGCGTGATCTTGAAGCAGACATCGAAGGAGACACAAGCGGGGACGTTAGAAACCTGCTCATGGCTCTTCTGGAGGTTCGTGCTCTTTAGTTTCTCTTCCACTCTCACGTAACTTAAATCTTCCTGACTGCAGCTGTACTGAAACTGAGCTCACTCTCTCTGTGCCCACTCAGGCCCTTCACACACACACACACACACACACACACACACACACACACACACACACACACACACACACACACACACACACACACACACACACACACACGCTGGACACGATCCAGACAGCCTCTCATGAGTAAAACAGAGGCCAGATATAGTTGCTGCAGTCTCACAGCATAAGTCATCTTACTTTTCTTCTTCAGGGCAACAGAGACGAGAGTTACGAGGTGGACGAAGAGCTGGCTGAACAGGACGCTACCTCTCTATTCGAGGTACCGCTTTAATATTTAATGCACACTCTTTATGATCTCATAAATACGCTCTAACCTTGGATGGCATTAATATCCACTGCAGGCAGGAGAGGGTTGTTTTGGGACTGATGAGTCCACTTTCAGCTTCATCCTGGCCACCAGAAACTACCTGCAGCTGCAGGCCACATTCAAGACATATGAGCAGGTGGGTTCTGGTGTCACTCTGTGCATAGCTGCAGTGATGATACATATCAGATTAAGCAGCCTGAGATTGTGTCTTCAGCTAGCATGTGGGAAGTCAGAGCTGGTGTCTTACATAATCTCTCTGAATAACCTCATTGACCTGCACTTTCCGGGGACTTCAAATTATGCTCCTTTTAAAGCAGACGGATAAAAATTTAAAACTTTTAGGAGACAATGTGAGGAGATAATAGACCTGGAAATGCTCTTAAATGAATTCTGATAATTGGAAGTGCTTTGATTTAAACTTGTCGTAAAGCATTTTTAGCACCTACTTTAATTTGACATCTTTAAAGCTCCTATAAGGATTTTTTTCACATTTATGAACTGGACTGAAATTCATACTGATGCATTTTTATAATATACAAAAGCAAAAACAGGCCATTGTCATTAAGATTACAGGTTTTAACATTATTTTACCATTATTTTTAGTATGTAAAACAAGTGTGAGAGGGTAAGTGACAGCCAAGCAGCTGAAAAAACAGCCCTGTCTTCACATTTCCTGGATCAGATATTTACATATGTTCATTTGACAGTCAGCAGGAGGAGATTTTTCATCTGAAGACATGACTTCAGCATGACAAGATGCTTTCCATAGGGGGCGCCAAAATCTGCACGAACAAAATTCCCTTAAAGGAGCTTTAAATTGATCTGATTTTAATGTCTTATTTCTAAATGCGATTTAATTTCCTTTGACGCTCTTTATGTTCTGTTTTAAATCCCTAAATCACTTTAATGTGAAATGCTAAGTTGCTAATGCTAAACACTTTAATGTTTTCTCTCCACAGCTCTCTGGAACTGAAATCTTGGACGCAATTGAGAACGAGACGTCTGGGACGCTGCAAAAATGCTACAAAGCTCTGGGTAAGTTTGAAGCCCGAGCCAAATAAATCCTTTCTAAACAATACGTGGAGGTAAAGTGAACGGCTAAACCAAACAGAAACGATAAAGCAGCCGCAGATACAGATAGACTGAAATATGTGAACGAGCTGTGCCAGTCTTGGGTAAACAGACCACACAGACCAGGGTCAGACTGTGCTGGGACGTGATGTATATTTGAGTAAACTTTAGGGGATTTTGATGATATGTCCGTTTCTCTTCTCCTCAGTGAGAGTCGCCAAGAACCCTCAGCTCTACTTCGCCAGACGCTTGAACAAAGCGATGAAAGGAGCGGGCACTGATGAGGACACCCTGATCCGCATCATAGTGGTTCGCTCCGAGGTAAGGGAACTGAAAACCTTTCGGTCTGGACACAATCTGGCTCATTTCCTCCTGGGATGTCAAACCTGCGCAGGAGTACAGTGTGTCTTTTCCTGCAACTCGTGACATTGACCAGGAGTAAAATCGATGAAAATCACATGAGGAGAGGCTGAATGATGCCTCCTTATTCCAGTACAGAAAACCTCATTGAAGGTGTAACTGGCAGGAGGAAGAATGTTAATGTGCTGGAAGAGTCCGTGAGGAAATATTTATTGATTTTAAAGGTTTTGAGTGTGTTAAACAAAGAACGCGATAAGAACCAGGAACAGGTGTCAAACTGAGATTAGCTTCAGGTTTCAGTGGGATGATTTTCAAGATTAAAACCAGGATCAAGATTTCTAATATCAAAGGAAACAGGATTAAAACAAGATCAGGAACAACATTCAAAGCAAACAGGATCAAAAACAAGACAAGAACCAGAAAGAGGTGAAGATAAATGAAGATATTTAGGTTCAGATTTTCTACAGTCAAGATAAAGAATCAAGATCATGATTAAAAGAGACTGGATCAAGAGCAAGACCTCCGACAGACTGATGACTCTGATCAGGAACGTCTATAAAAAATGACGTTTTCAAGTGAGAGAAGATTTTTATTTCTAAAGGGAAAGGGATCAAGAACTTCAGGATTATATTATATTTTAATTTTTATAAGGGAAAAGATTCAAAAAGATTAGAAACAGATTCAGGATTTTGATCAGTTGTAGGTATCATGGTTTGAGTTTTAAAAGGGAGCAGGAACAAGATCAAAAACAGGATCCAGAACAAGATTTATGTTATTAAAGGGATTTTAAAGGATCAGGAACAAGATTAAAGACAAGCACAGGATATTGATTAAGTGTAAATTTCAAGGTTTGAGTTTTAATGGGAGTAGAATCAAATTCAAGAAAAAGGAATCTGAGTAAGAAACAAGATAAGGGATCTTAGGTAGAGCACAAACAAGATCAGTGATGAGAGAATAACTAGCAGCAGGTTCAGCAAGCAGGATCAAGATTAGGTGCAAGATTAGTAATAAAATCAAGATTATCTGGATGTTCAAGAACAAGTCCATGAGGCAGGATCAGGAGACTGAATCTTGAATCTGTAACTTTTACACGTATCAGTAACATGAAACAGCGTAACACATGTGTTCACATCATCCTGTTTTCCTCCTCTGTACCAACAGTTTGATTTGGAGACCATCAAAGACATGTACCTGGAGAAATACGACGTGTCCCTGAAGGACGCCCTAAGAGACGAGTGCAGCGGCGACTTCAAACGTCTCCTCCTGGCCATCTGCCACTGAGAGTCACCTCCAGTAGACGTAAAAGACAGCGGCAGAGACGGACGAGTGTTTTCATACCGAGGGCGCTGCTGGTCTCTGTGTAACACACTAACACTGTTCAGTCTCTCCAGGTGAGGTTATGCAGGGAGCAGGAGGGTGGAAGCAGCTTGTGTCTTGTCTAAATTCATAGTTAATGTGATCGTAGGTGGCTCTCATTTTTAACCGTTTCCACAGGCATTAATTATAAAACCGGCATTAAACTGGATTTTTTCTCCTGTTTCTAAAAGTACAATTTCTGTCAAACACTGCCTGTTTCTAAGCCAGTTTTTAGCGCTAATTTTATGACAGATTTACCAGCATTTACACGGTCAGTTTAAGCCACTGCTAACAAACATATATGCATCAATAGGAAAAACAATGGCGCATGGTAACCATACTGTAGATGTAATATGTTTGAATGCTAGCATATAATTGTCTGTACTCTGCTGCTGCATTTGCAGAAGTACTTCAAAGTATTACATTATTATCAATGTAGAAGTATTAACTGTTTTAAACCAACTTATTCCATATTAATGTTGAATATTTTTGTCTAGAGCTGCTGTCCGTCACCCTTCATGTCCTAAACTCAGCGACTTTTTATTTTACTGCTGTTACCACAAATGCAATCACTCTTTGAGAAGCTTGAAGAAATATGAACGTTAGTCATGAAGGAAAATGTTGGTATGATGAAGGTTTGAACTGTCATGTGAAAGATTGGATGAATCCCCCTCACAGAGAAGAATATTATATCTACTTTTTTATTGATTGTTTCAGTTTTGTCCTCAATTACGTCCAGAAAAACTTGACAAATCCAAATTCACCTCACCTTGTTCTACTTTTTTTTTTATTATACTACTAACAGTATAGAGATTAATATATTATTATGTTATTTAGTTTACTGATTTAGGTAGGCCAGAGAGTATAAATGTGAAGAAACCTGTATGAGACAACATCTGAAGAGTCTCCGTCATTTTGTTTCTCTATAAGGCAGCTGAGATTTGTTCAAATGACCACTATTGTAAACGTTTTAGAAGAAGCTGAGGAGATACTCAAAGTGAACTGAAGTACATGTGAAGGGTTAAACATGATCCAGAACATCAGACGGGTTGTGGGATTAGTTTTTTTTTCTCCATAGCCAAAGAATTATTGTCTAACTGCAAATAAATTTCCCTATAACATCTAATGTGTTTGAACTCTTTCTGTCTATAATTTTATGATATCATGACTATGCCAGTTTCTTTTTATTGTTACCTGTGTAATGTGTCTTCTTAACCCTATAATGCCTTTAGTGTCCTATTTGATAGATACTTTTATATACTTCTATCAAATCAATATGATCAACAAAATACAGTCCGATAAAAGACAAAAATGTTCTCTTGTAGTTTATCAGTTTCTAAAAACAAATGATGTATCAAAAGATAAATAAATATATTTGTTAAATTTTAAGGACATTTAGATTTTTTTGTTTTTTAGTCGTAAGTGAAATAAACATTTCAGTTCCAAAAAAATAAAAATTTCTGGCAATAATTTGTGGTGTCAGGCATTAAAAGGATACATTACATGTTTAGACCATAATATGAAGATTTCTTTAAATGTTATATTTATAAAAACTGTCAGAGTGTCGTGAATTTATTTACACAGTTGTAATAATAGATGAAAATGACCTCTAGTATGAAAATCTTGCAGAAAATCCAGCTGCAGTCACGCTTGTGAACTCCAAACTATTCCTTTAATTCAAGGACACGCCCCCTAAAAAGACATTTGATACGTTTGTAAGCTGTCGGAAACATGCAAATTTTTACTCAGGGCGCTTTCAAATTATCTAGACTTTTGGAAAAGTAATTCAGGATATCGTACATTACTCTTTATATAAGTATAAACCTGGAGAAAAAAAAACTGTGTTTATCTTGAATGTAAACACAATGTCATTTAAAACTGAAAACTCTGCAATTTTTTAGTTTTGAATGATATGTAGCTGCTCTTCGCCTAAGTATGCCCCACTCTGAATATAGACAGATCATGCTGAGTCGCTCAACTACGGTGGCCAAGAACCACCACTGGTGCAAATAAAAAAAAATTAAAAAGAAGTCACAATAGAAGTTACCAATGCAAAAAAAGAAACTGAAGCCTGCTGCAGATAAAATGTTTTTTAAAAAGTGGTGATGCAAAAAAAAAAAAAAAAAAAGTGTCATTTGGTTGGGCCATTTTGCTCCTGAGTCAATATGAAGTTGAACTGAAGCTAACACTACACCGACATCCTCCAGAGCAACTGCATATTGACTCAGGCACTACATGGCCTAAACAAATGACATATTGAAAAGCACACAGAGCAAAATTAAACAATAACCTTTCCACGAACTTCTTTGCTTGTCTTCTTCTGTGCCTAGATCGTAAAACACTGGTGCATCAAGATTATTGGTCCCTGGCGCTCACTTGTTGTGGCTTTTTTTTTTTTTAATTATCCTTTTGTTTTTGCAGTAAATAACTTGGTTTTTCTGCAGTGGCAGTTCTCGGCCACCGTATTCACCGTATTCAACAACATATCGATGGAGAGGAAAGGCATGAAATATTTTTTTTACATGAAAAATTGATAGGTACGATTTTGCGTCGAGTCCTTGAAGGCATCATTCTATCTGAGCGCCGTCGGTTCCCTGTGGCCCCGCCCCTCTCCTGACATGTATGTTGTAGTCTCGCAGGTTTTCACCATCGTTTGTGTTTGTAATTGTAAAAAACGGGACACAGAACACGACTGAAGGTTTCTCCATTTATCAGCAAAAACACTCGACTATCCCTGAGACCGTGTTCATCATCCGGACTCCTTTAAAGGTACGTTTTCCTGCGTGTTTCTCGAGCCGTGTTGATGCCTTTTTCTCGTTTTGCTGATAATTACAGTCATTAGCATCCATCTTGATAGGAGCTAATTAAAACCACTGCAAGAAGACATGGTCGGCCTTTTATTCAAACAAACCCCAACCTTTGTGTGTTTTATGAGGATTACAACGTCTGACAACCTCTTCATATAAATATAAACACCATTTATTTTCCTCAAATTATTTGTTAAATAATTCAACAGGGATACTGAGAGTAATCATTGAGATCTATCTTTACATTATTCAACGTATATAATGCATTTTCTTTGTGTCAGAGCTGAAACAAATATTATATATTGTTATAGAATGCGGTAGTTTGGGTAATTCGCATGTTAACACGCTGTGTCAGGTGTTTGATTCAGATTAATCGCTGCAGCATTCACTTTTATTGGTGATCAGGCTCCGATGCTACCACGTGTTAAATCTCATCACCATGGAAACATGAAGTTTAACATGTTGTCCACTTCCTTAAACAAACACAAGGAGGTAGACTACAGAAAAGAGAACATTTTCTGAGCAGGACCCAGACATGAGGGATCCCCTAGCAACTATGTGTTCTTCATAGCAACGGTTTGCCAGAGGGAAATATCAGACCGTTGCTATGGAGTGTGTTATAGAATCAGAGACAAATATTCAGCTCAGCCTGGTGAAACCTGATTTTATTCTTACCTAATTTAAAGTATCTGATTACAAGTCGTGTACCTGAATGCACCACCCAGCCCACCTAGCCTGTATCCATTTACGGCAATAACTGAAGTAATGCATTACTAATGCATGACTCATGATGATTTAATACGAGTTAATGGATCATTAATGTGGAAGTGCTCAAGATAGATGGTGATGGATTAAAGGGGCACTACACCCATTTTTATATGGCCTAAATGTCTTCCATTTAATGTTGGAAATGTCATTTTAAATCTCAGGAGGAGATCTCAGCATTGAGTTCATGTTTATACTTTCTTACAAAGGTTAAGCTGCAGGGGTCAAGTGAGAGATGCTTTGTGATTCATTTATTGATTTGTTTTATATGAAAGACGGTTTATATTTTGGAAGTATGTCACTCTACTCCAAACTAAGATGGAATTTTTAATCTTGCATTTCTTACCTCTAAAAAGCCAACAGGATAATAAAAATAACATTTCTGTATTATGAGACATAAATGCAGCAGCCTTCTTCCAAAGTGTACAAACAGCCTCCCTGCTAATTATTAATTGATGCTTTGCTTATGCATGATTCATCCTGTTCTAATGAATGTTATAATGCGTCACATATAAAGACCTCATGTGGATGAGGATTAATGAATGATCGGGTTTCGCTACAAAGCCTCTAATACTGCTGCAGTGAAATTACTGAAGATACCAATCATTAGAAAGAATGAATTCAACACATGAACACTAACTGATGATTCCATGGTAAGATAACACTAAACAGAGTTAATGAAGACCAACATATTCAGCTGATGCTCGGGTCATTTAACTGCAGGAGGTCTTAAACATGCTGAATATTATTGTAATGATAAAATCACTTGTGTCCATGCATTTGTTATTGTGTCATTCTTTCATTTTAATGAGCATTTATTAAATAAGTACAAACTGATGCAGACAAAAGGTTCCTCCCACAGCTTTGAACATTTTCTTCTTAAACATGACTTTATTACTATGTGTATCTTCATCAATCTGACTGAAGACACTGTTCTGCTGTAGACTGAGTCCATCCTGAAGGAGTTTTTGTGTTTAATTAGTGGGTTGAATGTGTTTTGGTTAGCAAAAGGGGTAAAAAGCTAATACAGCAGCTTTACTAGTCAATCCCTTCTGCAAGTCACTGCTTCATAGTAAAGTATGAGTTTATGTTGTGTTGTGTATGCGCGAGACATATAAGCTATACTTCTGCACAACGGGAAAAAGTGTCATCCAGTTTTATGTACAGTCGCTGCAGAAAAACTACTTCTGAGTTTTGCAAATAAAAGCTGTTTTTCCCTTTTATTTCCAGGTGTGAAGAGATGTCCGTGTGGCAGCAGGAGCCGTCTGGTTTCTCCTCCTGCGTAGAGATCGACTCCAGCTCTGTGAGGTGCAAAGACCGGCTCGGCTCTCCGGCCTGGCTGAAGCAGGAACAGGATGAACTCCGTATCATCAAGTGGGAGAATTTCCAGTCGGGAACGTCGACTGACGCTGTCCAGGACAACACACCCAGCAGCGCCATGTCAGGTAGGAGCGCTTTTATACAGCTGGTGAAGATCAGTGTGGTCTAAACTGTGATCTCCAGTTTGATATAAGTGGATTTACAATATAATACACTTTATTCCCCTTGACTCAAAGCTGTGCACACATGGTCCCCACATTCAGACTAAAACATATTGAACTCTTTCCTCTGGCAGCTTCACATGTCGAGAGTCTTCCTCCGAAGGTGCTGCTGACCATCACTAAGCTCCAGTGCATGCTGGAGAGCAAACAGGAGCGCATCGCAGCGCTGGAGCGACAGGTGGAGGACCTGATGCAGGACCGCAAGTTCCTGAGGAGCCAAATAGAAAACCTCACAAGTAGCCGCTCCATGCCGACGTTTGCGTTACCCAATCCAGTCTCTGAAGGTTTGTGTTTAGAGTAAGGACATGTATTTTCCAGAATGGTTTTATTTACTCGAGGTGAACAGTAATTCATGTCATTTTTTTGCCCAGCTCCAAAATCCAGCAAAGGGCAGCACTCAGAAAACAAATCCCGCAAAAGAGAGCGGGTTTCGTGTAGTTCCTCTGACAGCAGCAACAGCAGCTCTGAAGAATCAGACTCTTCGGAGGTTTCTGCAGCTTCGAGTGACCACAGGAAGAAAAAACACCACAAAGACAAGAAGAGATCGAAGAGAGGGAGGGACTACACCAGGAAGAGAGGTAAAATATGTAATCCAGAGTATTTGTAGGAAGTTGTCATTTTAAAAATAGGCTGTTTGGCAACCCATGTGTAACTGCAGTAACAACCTCCTCCTCCCTTTTTTCTTCTGAGTACCTGTGTTGCTCTGAAAAGCACGTTCATTACACTTTCTTTGTCATTCCTACCCCAAGCCACTGATGTCCAGTATGTCATCCACCGCTACAAACAAGTCCTCGCAGCTTTCGTCAAGAAGAAAAGCATGAGCGAAGCCTTCCGTCACCTTGGAATCGACCGGAACACCATCGCCAACACGGCATCGATCGCCGAGCTCCACCTGGCAGGTAAAGAGGTGGTCCCTTTGGTTGGCATGTTTCGCCAAGGAGAAGAGACTCTGGTCAGCTACGCCCAAAGGTGCACCCTGGCCATCGACGCCGACGCAGACCTGTCGAGGAGAATAGACCAGATGAAAGCGAACGGAGAGCTTCTGCCCATCTCAGGGAAAAGGCCCAGGTTGTTGCATTCTCACATGCAGCAACTGGGGGGCGCTGCAGACAGCATTGTAATAGGTTAATGTTTATTTCACTGAACAGAGAAGGGGTGAGACATAGGGCCCGGTTTACTAAAGGTTTGTGTGTTTAAAAACGTGTGCAGACTTCAGAGCATCCGCAAACAAACACACAAGATTGCATCTTTCAAACGCATGAAATAATACGCATTGGGGAGTGAAGGGTGTTTCCACCCTGCTGTGAAAAATGCTGGGAGGGGAAAATGCAAAAAGGGGAATTTAACACATAATTTTTTATTTCCTGAGTCTGGAAATAGTTGTTATTTTTACTGCAAGCAAATACAACACCTTTGAAAAGAAGGTGCAAATCCAGGGGAAGAGTGCTGACTTTCCGAGTCCGAAATCCGACTTCAAGGGGGGCGTTCCGGATGAATTTCAGGATGGGAACTCAGAAAATCCAACTTACCAGTACAGCTCAAACACAGCAAAAATATACATATAACCTGGCGTATATTTGTGGCAACTTTACAGCCACGGTAGCCTATAGAAAATGAAAATCAACTTTTATGTCTTCATACTTTCACCAGTTGTTTTCTTTCTACCCAAGGATTTCCTCTTTCACGAGACGGGCGTCTCTTTTTTAATTTCACCTTTTGGTTCTCCTTGTTTCATGCATTTACTTCCTCACTTGTACTCTCCCATATCTCATCCCTTCTGTTACTAATATTCAGATTTCATAGGGCTGAATTTCATCTCTCCATAGCTTCAATGAGTTAAACACGTAAGACCTTAATTTAAATACCACCACCTCTACAGTTTTTGCTCCTGAAGTCATCAACGCAGTTCTTTTTAGTAAATCACCCGCAAAACGCAAGCAAGCAAAACATGCAATTTGTTGGGATGTTCACACAATTTAGCACTTGTTATTCTTAATCTTAGTAAATCAGGCCCAGAATGTCCTCACAAGCTTATCTTAGTCTTTCTCACCTTGATGGGAACAGAACAGAACAGATTGAAAATAACTCATGTAGCATTTTCTGAACAGATTTCTTTCTCCAGGGAAACCAAAATGTTACTGATGTATCTTTCAGTATTTGCATTTAAATCTCCTTTTGTGCACTTTTAGGATGTGTTTTTGTACGTGATAGCCACAGAAAAAAGATCATGTCTGCTTTCACCAATTCATCAACATTTTTTTTATTACAACCCCAATTCCATAAGATCTGGGATGTTGAATAAAAGGTTCATAAACAAGATTTTGATCATTTGCAAATTATTTTAACCCCTATATTTGATTAAAAGTAGTGCAAAGACAACAACGCATGAAACCATGGCCTGTTAGCATTTCATGTTTAAATTTGAATGGTATAGATTTAACCTGCACTTGCAGAAGGAAAATGTTTATAGACAATGCTTTAATATGTGATTTAGAGACAATGCTGTGATTTCCACTGCAGAGTCATGTCTGTTTTTAATATAATGTTGCATGAGAGCCCAAAGATCAAGGCCGTCTAGTATTGTAGTCCCAACCTGTTGCATATTAACCTAGATAGTGGAGTGATTATTGTCCAGGTTTTTAAGTGTTTAGTTTTCCCCGTCCCATCTGTTCTGAAACTTGTAAAAACCAAATTATAAAGCAGCTGATTATATGAAATATTTTTCAGTTTCAATATTTAAATTGTTGTCTTTGCACAATTTTAAGAATATAAGCTTTAATGTATTTGCAAACCACCAGATTTTGTTTTTATAAACATTTTGTAAAGCAGCTCAACTTGTTTTAAACAGGGGTTGTATTTAAGGGCACTTGAAAATATTTAGTTTTGAAATCCACCACTAGATGGCAGTAGCTACACATAGGATCACGCTTACTCCAGTTGTCATTCACTCCAAAATGGTGGAAAGTCAATTTCCATTTCCCAGTGCCTGTTGTCTGTTAAAGCATTGGCTTTCTCTTCATTGACTTTGTGAAAATAATTTTGTTTACTTTATTCTGTTATTTGTATTCTGTCGATTCTCAATAACTGCGGTTGTTACAAAGTGTGATTTTGTTTTTAAAGCTGCCAACAAATGTGAATGAAAACTGTTGGATCACATAAAGAATTCACTGAGAAATGTTGTCTTTATGTTTTTACATGCAGTGACTTTTTAAGATTTTTGTCTGAGGTATGATTGTATGAGACCGCTGTGACTGATACTGCTGTACAGAGCTATTAAATCTGTAACCAGGGTCAAATTTAAGCCCCCCTGTAGGGAATATCAGCACTGCTTAACACCCAATTACATAACTTTGATGCAGTGCAGCTCAACTGTACATAGCTTTAAATCTTGCCTTGTTTCAGGCAGATTTTCTCATTGTCTCTTGACCAGAGGAATGGACATCACCAGTTGTTCAGACAGATGGAAAGTCTTGGTGAGACACCCTTGGGCGATGGTAAGTGTCACCCTGCTGTTTGTGTTTCACATGGAGTGACAAATTACTCGTTCAAAGCCATTACAAGGGCTGCACCCGGGCTGTTTATCTTTGCACGGGACTCCGTCACTGTCACTCCCATTTTCACACCCGGGCTATCTGCTTATCTTTCACTCTCTCATCCCAGTCCTTCTGTCCCTTCTTTCTAGACCTCTGTTTTCTGTTATGAACTCATTCAGTCATTCTCTGCTTACTGCTACATCACCAAAAAAGCCTGTAGAGTTTTTGAGAGTGCAAGTACATTTCTTGGCCGGAAGAGGCAATAGCGAGTGACCTACAGTTCCTCTCAGCCGGAGGGGACAGGTGCACGCTGGTCTGCTTGGCAGCATGAGGTGGAAAAGGGTGGGTGTCTCTCTCTGCCAGCCCTCATCTCTTCCCACCTCCTGAGGCACGCAAATGTCAGTTCCACTCTCCTTGTCACCCACACGTGATGTGGAGGCAGCTTTTTCTGCTTATCCTGAAATGAAAAAGGACACAGAGTGAGGCACAGGATGTTCTCGAGGTAGACAGCTATTTCATTTTTGCACACCACCCCTGTTGTTCCCCAAAGCAGGCGACAAAACGCTGCCTCCACCTGCAAATACTCCAGAGTGACAGCTGTGAATTTGGTGTTAATGACTCATGGTGATGGTGCTCAGAGCTGAAGATGGAGATAGGATGTAGGCCTAATCGAGCCTGAAGCACGCTCTCCTTCTCCTCCTCCTCCCCCGGCCTTTTGACTCACACTGATGTGAGGCCAGCTGGGACTCCATTTTATGTCTTTCCCGGCTGCAGGTGCCGCGTCATTGCAGGGGCTCCAAGTGCCTGATGGGTACAAAATCAAACCCCCCTCCTCCTCCTCCTCTTCCTCCCTGTCCAGCTCTGATCCTGACCTTGACAAAAAGAGCATCTGGATGTTCTCACTGAGATTAGCTTGTAATAACCACCAATCACCTTCGTAATGGTGCAAGTAAATGGTGTTTGAACTAGAGGGTTCAGATGGGTTGAGGTTATGTTTTGCTGTTATACTGGCATAGTGTGCATAGTGCAAGACCCGCTGCGCAATGAAAACCTCAGACAAATTATATAAAGGATTACAAGGCTTGTAATGGAGTAAAAGAGCTTACGCTTGAACAATTGATTGTATGGTCTCCAGAGAAAATAGTTCTTGGCTGTAAATAGTGACACCTTTTCAAAATTACTGAGATTATTGTAAGATATTAAGCAAGCTGTTGTGTTTGGTCTATTGTTTGCTCCTACACTTTATTTATTAAATGGCAAACTAGGAAAATGGGCTTGTTCTCATTACAGCATGTTTATGTCTTACCATTTGACAGCCCTGGGTAGTTTTTCCTGTCTGGACCAATAGTACTTGTCTGCAGAGCCAGAGAGCCAAGCATTCCACAACTGTCTGTTCCACAACATCCACAACCATAGACCGTATATAGAATGGACGCCGTCTGCCACCTCGATGGGTGAAGCCACTCTGAGAACAGTGACGCCCCCCCCCCCCCAGAAATTTAATTTAATTAAAAGTTCTTAAATTAATAAGCCTACCTATAATATTTCGAGTTTATTCTACCAAAATATCAACTAATATTATCCCAATACCATAGGGATTGGCCTCGCTTTTATACTATTTATTCCTTGGTGATGATTGCGGATGAATGTGATATTTTTTGTGTTTTTCTCGTATATTTTGCACTTCAGTTTCCTTCACTACAATGCTAGTAGCCAACGGGTCAAATAGTAAATTTCCGACTTCCGACAAGCTAATGCTAACATTAGCTTGACCGAGATTCAATGTGCATTGCAGACTATCATGATAAATGGATAGGGAAAAATGTCATAAATGGAGCCTGTCACATTTACATTTATTTCAAATTCAAGAAAAAACTATATTATCTATTACTATTTAAAAAAAATTGATTCACGTTTGATATTCGATCATAACGTCGCTTCATTCAAGCCAATAACTTTTGAGAAAGGAGCAGTGGTTGAAAATAGTCAACTTTTCTGTGCAGTTTAATATAAAATTAAAAGATGCCACTCTGAAACTCGAAATACAAACATAAAGTGATAACACAAGCCAGTTTGCTAAAATAATTTTTTAAAGTCTGGCATCATCCTCTTTTTCAACCACAGCGAGTCTCTTTTAACCTGCGTCTTAACGAGCTAAATAGCGTACACATTAAATGTAAAGATTTTCATTCCATGCTGGAAACGTAAGTGTTCATTTTAAACACATTCGAGGTATGAAGATACCGTAGTTCATGAAGAGAATGGAGAGGGGAATTAATGAGCCGGGGTGCGTTGTGCCCGGATGACTTTCTGGAGGGACCGCCCCCTCCTCGGAGACAATTCGGGAAGGAAATGGATGGCTCGGGTGTCCATCTTGCTGATCTTTTCAAATATGTTTTTCAGGTTTGTACGCTGAGAAGTCCACAAAATTATACCCTTACATTTAAACAATGTTAAATTAAACGTAGCGCGAGTTTGAAGTGTGTTGTTGACGGACTGTAGCTTGTTATTCGAACTTAGAAAGAAAGCTAAAAATAGCGCCGCCGTTTAGCGCGGGAAGCGATCATTCTACAACGTACCGCGAGATTTGAGATCACTGTTAGCATTAAGATTTGCTTCTCCAAACATTATATTTAAAGCAAGATCCCTTGACACTTGACATACAAACTAATATTACTTGTTTTGGTGTGAACAAGATTTTTATACGATTCAGGAGTAAGGTTATTGGGGTATGTTGTTATAGTGAGAAAAATTGTTTGTGTTCCTTGTGGGTTGAAACTCAACTGTTGTTGAGAATAAGAAATATTTCCTTTGCAAGATGTTGTACAGTTTTGATAAATGCAGTTTTATATTGCAGCAAAAGGTTTATTGTACAGCTTTACTGTTTTCTGGCATCCTGTTGATTTGTATTGATTCGTGTGCTTTGTATGATTTGACAAAACCTGAAGAAGTTTTCTACAATTCATTGTTAACTTTTGAGAAGAACTTAGTGAATGTTGAAGATATGAGAAGCCATATGAATCGGACTTTATTAAAGAAACATGGACACTCTTACTATGGACATCCTAATACAGACACTCCTGCACAGAGTAACGTTTTATATGTTTTTAAATGTGTTTTTTAGTTCTGTAATAAAAAATGACAACTCGGGAAGAAAATGAACGGCTCGGGTCTCCATCTTAACGATCTTTTCAACTGTGTTTTTCAGATTAAGAGGTGCTGAACCAAAAATCATTTTTTACAGTAAAACTCATCTTAGAAATCTGTAACATAAACAACTTAGGCTATGTTCACACTGCAGGTCAATTCTGATTTTTTAACCATATGTGACACATATCTGATTTTCTCACGTAAGTGTGAACAGTGAAATTCTGATTTTTTTCAAATCCGACCTAGGCCTCTTTTGTATGGTGATATAAAGTGGATATGTATCTGATATGACTGCCGTGTGGACATTCAGGTCGCGTTCATCCAACCTTTACGTCATCAATATGCGACAAACGGCGCCATTGTTCGACAACACAAACAGGCGTGGAAAGCAATTTGTGCGCATGCGGGTCACTTCACGTATGCATTAAGTTCACATTAGATGCCGCATTCATTATTGTAATGTGAACGACCGCACAAAAAGATCGGATTCAACAAAAAATCCGAATTGTGCACCATAACCTGCAGTGTGAATGTAGCCTTAGTAGCCTAACAGACGTTTTCTCACCTGTAGATGTTACAGCTAGCTGTTTCCATGGGAGCCATTACGACGGCTGCGCCAAAATGGTGCAAGATGACAGCATGTTAAAAAAAAAAAAAGATTCAATAACAGGGAAACCATGGCCAGTCAAAAAGCAACACAATAGTTTAAACATTTTCCATACAGGGTTAACCAGTGATAGGATATAATGTTCAACAGTGAATATAAGAGGTTGTTAGCTTTTCATTGCTAGCTGCCCCCACCCGCTTCCATGCCAACTGTTAACTCAGCATAAATGCTGCAACAGTAGCCTCCCTGTGTAAAACAATAATCATAGCAGCTCCTAAAAGTCAAGATAAATGTATTTCACACACAAGATATTGACCATTGCATGCAAGAAATTAACTTTTTAAACTTTTAAGTGATTTGTATCATGCACACAGGTTTATTATACAAGATAATTATATTTTTAGGACAAAATCGTAGCTTGTTCTTATAAGAAACTTCTGTTGTATACACTGCACAATAATAAATGCACATGTTCTAGTTTAGCACATTTTCACACCTTGTCCAAACACCCAAGTTACTCATGCTTTTTAGATGACTTTATATGTCTACTGGGTGTGTCTGGTGTCTTTTAAACTTGATGATACATTCCCCTCAAGCATAATCAAGGTCCCTATGACGAGAGGATTTAGCAACATATTAATCATCAGAGTTACTCATATTTTGTCCTGCAACATGCTCGTGGCACCCAGGCTCTCTCAGATTAGAATTTCAAAGATAAGTGGACACTGGCTTTGATAGTGTGTCTGAGCCTCTTCACCTTTCCTCTGCCCTCAGTCTTCTCACTAATGAAATCTTAAAATAACCTGCCTGCTGCTGGCAAAAGTAGGTCAGAGCACCAATGCGAAGCCAATTCAAGACAAAAGCATCAAGTAGTGCATTGTGGGTATTTCCCCCTGTGGTAGAATTGAGGTGGGGGCCGGTGTATGCATGCTGGTGGATGCCTGTTCTTGTCTTTTTTTTTTCCTGCAGAGGCTGAGGTGGCTGGTGGAGCAGTCAACAACCGTTTCCATTAGCACACAGTCAGAACTTCATCGACTTTTTACTGTGAGGTAAAATACAAACGGACGTGTTTGTGTTCTTCAAGCTCATGCATATTGCTTGTGTTTATTTGGTGCACCCATCTACTAATAGTAAACAGCATTGTTCATTCCTGTCATCTTTTGTTTTTGTTGTCAGACAGATCATGCTGACCCCAACACAACTACATCTACTGCAGCTGATATGATTCAGTCTGATTGGTTAAGGGTAAGAAGCTTCTCCATCTGTGGACCCTGTGCATGTGGTTGGAGACTTGAGAATTTTGTCTTTCAGATTTAACAATCACAGAGAATGAGAAGTATTTATCGATCGATTCCTTTGTGATTTATCAATAGCTGGAAAGGCAATATGCATTTTCACCATATTGACTCACAGGCAGCTGGAAGACATTTTCACAACATTAGCACCTTGTAGCTTCCTAAAAGTGTAAATATGTGTAAAATCAATAACTTCCATCAAATGCTAATACAAGCTTGCCTAAAGCTAAATCACAGTTATTGGTTTTATACCAAAACAAGCTGTTGCCTAACAGTAACTTATGGGCTTTTAGTTTTTAGTGTTTTAACTTGTAATATGGCATGGCATCCCTCTGGATTTTTTCATCCATTGTCCATGTTGTTGGAGAAATAAAATTAACTCTTGTCACTAATCAATCTTAATATAGTTAAAGCTCCTGTGAGGAATTTTAGGTTTGTGTCTTTGCGTTTGCCTTTGTTGTCCTCTCTCAAAACTATTCCAATCAGTAAAAATGGCCAATGGATGTGCTGAAAAGTAAAATCCTATATCTGTTATCTTACGTTATAGGCACAAAAATGAGAACTTTTGCAAATGATATGGATCAGTTGTTAAATTATTTGTCCAAGTTTAAAGTTAAAGGTTTGTGGGCCATAGGAAATTTGAATTTTGGGGATTTTAGAGCCGTATTGCAAGTGTTTCTGACCAGTAACAACACAAATACACTAAACAGGATATGTTTATGTGTGCAAAATGGTAGGACTCCCTACAAATATGTAACCAGAAACAATATTAAAGCAGCATTAGAGCCATCATAGTGATATCAGAGGAAACTGTGTCAGTGTCACCAAGTCTGCTGAATGGATGGGAAAACAGATACCCACTTACACAATCCATACTAGACAAAATCCCTGTTTTCATGTCCTTCTGTCTCTCTAAACCCTTCAAGCTGTCCAAACTGACAAATACATCCAGCCAATGATATAATAGCTATTAATGAGACTTCTCTTGGCAATTATAAATTTTGCAAAAAAAAAGCAGAGATGTTTATCTGAAACCACAGAACCTCTCCACAATGACAGCTTTCCTGCTAGTGCTGCTCGATCAACAAGTCTTGAGGTATTGCTTGTGCGCTCTCCATCTGGCTGCTGCTGATAAGAACTTACTGGGGGCTGCTGGATAATAGTCTTGCGAGCTTAAAAGCAGGAGGGCGGGAAGGGGGAGGATGGGGGCATAATTTATTCTAGGGGAATCCAGCAAACAGGGCCCTATAAACCGAACCATCCTCTCCCCCCTCTGAGAACATTTGAGCAGAAGACAGCCTCTTCCATGTTGCCTGTAGGGGTGGGGGGTGGGGGGGGACATCATGCTGCTTCAGCTATGATTGCCTCCAGCTTGATTTTATTCCTGAAGAGACAAGATGGCTGCACAAACACATGAGGCATATCCATGACCTAGCACTGCACATGTAGAGCGCAATAACGGAGCAAAGCGAGAGAATATGGTTCGCTTGTGCACTAGAGTTGATCTATTTCTCAGCACTGCACCTGCAAAAACCGTCTTTTTGCACTGACATGTAGAGCTGTTAGGACCTCTATTTTCAGGGTCAGAGACACTGACTTTTTCTGTTTGTCTGAACCCTCGGGTGTACCCAGACTGACAGGAGTGCCTCATGGGAGAAGACAGATCAGAAAATGATAAATGGTTTTCTATGTTTGACCAACTGTACAATGTGCATACTGGTCTCGTAGAGTCAATTTTTTATATGTATTCCAAAACAGCAGGATACCAGGGTGAAAAAATATCTGCATAGACATCAGTATATGAATAAGGCTTTTTTTTTTGTCATTTCTTGCCCTGAAACCAGCAAACTCATGTGACAGCTACGTCTGCGAATGCATCATCTGGACACAGAGGAGATGTGACGCAGACGAATACGCAAGATGACAGCATGAAGGAACCCCAGACCCACCTTCAAATCCTGTTGGTTATTCCTTCAGTGACGCAGAACGGAGCAGACGTCGGCACAAAAAAATAAAAAATCAAACTGTTGAAGGAGACTGGATTGGAGGCAGACACACAACTCTGCATGAGAAAGCTTGACAATGTGTTCCTGAACATTTGCTAAGAACTGAGGATGATGTGTCGTGTTTCTGAGCGAGCCAAAGTACTCATGCATCAGCTCAGCGTCTATTTCCTGATGTGTCCCAGCATGAGACGCTCTTTGATTCCTCTGACTCAGTCACAGTTCTGTAGGTCCCTTTTTTTTTCGCAAAGATAATGACGGGAAAATGTGAAAGTAAAGAAAAAAAGATAAATCTGAGAGTTGAAATGGCTAAAAAGCCACTGGCCATTAACCACCGATCGGGGCTGTCATATTATCTGGAAACACAGATTGATGGGAGGTTTGGCCCTAAGGGAAATGCTTTGACTGTCTGCCTTGATAATAGCCTTGTACTGCCCACTGGAAGTCAGAGCTCTGTGAAAAAGATATGCTATTGAGTATGATGGTGAATTCATGTCACACTCTGTCTTTGCAAGATGATCTTACAGCCAAGGTCTTGTCTGGTCGTATTTTTCTCTCTCTCTTTCGGTTGGAGGGATTCTGTCAGATTAGAAAAAGCTTGTCTTTTCGGTAAATTCTCTCTTATATGACTTATGTTCTTGTAACAGAAGCCAGTTACACGGCGTAGGCCAACGCTCTGACTCTGTTGTTGTAACACTGTTTTGCATCCCCATGCACTGCCACTCCCTGTTACATACTCGTATAAACATTCTGTAGAAATGCAGAAGAAAGCATGTGTTTTGCATACTCTTCGGCTGATAATTCAAGCGTGTAAGAGATAGGTGCATTTTTCTTGGCTAGCTTTGAATACCAGCTTGACCTGGGCATGGACTTAGGTTTGCATGTATGTAAGAGGCTTGAATTTAGTTTAATTTGTGTGCTCACTTAGGTCGTTTCATAGACTCGAGACAAGATCAGCTGAAAAAGAGGCAGGGTACACTCTGAACAGGTCTCCAGAAAGTTAAGGAAAGATGGATTAAAAAATAAAATATTGAAATTAAACTGGAATAAGTAACAAAAAAATTCTGGCCAATCAGGGGGCTCCTTGCAACTGGCCAATCAGAGAGCACTACATATATCCTGCTCATCAGAATGATTCTTTTAATCCTGTTTTTATGCTTTTTTTCCTTCGAGTAAGGCCTAATTTCCTTCTTTGGCTGTATCTCATTGGCTTTTCAATTTTGTTGCATACATATAAAGTCATTTACTACAAACAAAGTTAACTTAGCTACTTAAATCTACATAAATATGCCTAACTTTTTAAAAGTGAAATTTAACGAACTGTTTTTTTATTGTATATGTATTGATTCCTGCCTAAAACACCTGTCTTTTATAAAATTCTTTGTTTCCTCCTCTTCTTTTCTTGCTTGGACGGCCTTTTAATCATGAAAAATTAACATGTTTTGTTTCAGCTCCAGAAAATTGAGTAGCTCCCTAAAACTGTGCAATACTTATGTTTATTTTTATTCAAGGGAAACAAGTCCATCGCAATCCGTAAGTTTATTAGTTATATTTGAAAAAGTCTTAACACTATTGTTGTTTGAGAGGATGCTCCAAACTTGGGTTGAAGGAATCAGGTGCTAAATTTACCCACTGTTATTTCCTTGTCAGCATCAGGGAGGAGAGCTGCCAGACAGCCCCACCTGAGACCTGCGACATGTCTGCATCATCCTGGAGGAGTCATCACCTACGAGTAAAGGTAAGTTATGAAACAGCGCTCCAATTCTAAAACCCGATACCTGTCTGAATGTTTGTGCAGACGCCAAAACTAAACATGATATTTGTTAATGTGTGCTGACACTCAGTGATGGAAAGTGAATGTAAAGTTGAAGTACAAATCTGCAGGCTTTTGTCAGCTTAAAGCTACAGCTCTGGTTTCTTTGTACTACTAAAATCAGGCCACCTCTAAAAGCTGAAATTATGAGACACCATATTCAAAGTTTAGATCTTAATCCTTAAACTTTTACGAACAAAAATAGACCAACATATATATACAGTCAGAAAATCTGGTGGAGGAAATGAATAGTGATGAGCATCAGCAGGTTATACAACTCCTCTCCTGTGGGGAAGAGGACAAACTGTGTTCTCGTGATGCGTCACTGTTGGGAATACTCAGCACCGGGTCACGAACCCTGCTGATTGTACTGATGTGGGTTGGAAAAGAGTGAGCAGAAGCAGTTTTGTTGGTCATGCTGCGTCTGATGTGGAAAATGCACTTAGTCATTGCTCTTTGGATGGCAAATAGTTGGCTAACTTGGCAACTACTATTTCAGCTGTAACCTTCAGTTCCTGTCTTCCTGGTGAAGCCATTAGGTTCAAATAGGAGGACTGTGGTTCGTCTTAATCACATTTCCTTTACTCTTCATTCAAATCTTAAAGTAAGGGAATTAAACAGGATTGCTGCTTCAGTAGAAGTGCTCGTTTCTACATTTATAACCAGGTTTATCTTCAAATTCGTTTCATTTTCATAGAACAAGTTAAAATTGTGCCGGTGCTGCAATGCAGAGGGAGCTTCGACAAAACGTTTGAGAGGAGCTCGGTGCTCAGAACTGTGATTATGGAAATCTAAATTAGAATTCAATACTTGTGCATCAAAGGCTGCTATAAATACACTGTCATTCACACGGCTCACATATCACAACCTGCAACTAATTCGTTACCGCCACATGCGAGCCTGCGCCTCTACAGTTAGATTAGCTCACTTTCAAGCTTGCGTTTGGTAATGCAAACATCTTTTTCCCCATTTAACCCCGAGGTGTTTTTGTCTTTACACGGCTTAAACAAGCTATAAACAAGGTGAAATGCGTCAAGCTGCACTGTCCTCTGTACAAATGAGAGAGGGTGAGAATGCAAATGATGGATCGAGGAGTTCGGTTGGAGCTGCAGCAACATGAAACCGGCCGAATTTATCAGGTCAGGTCAGGAGATGAAAAATAGAGCTTCAATGATATCCTAATGATCTTTCTATTAACTGCACAACCCCGATACTCATTTAAGTGGCTCACGATATGCTCAATACCACAGCTGGGGAAGTCACGGCCCACTGGTTCGCCACAATGGCAGCCAGTCATTGACAGCAGCCACGGGCCTGTCAGGCATTCACACCACGTATCTCCAGCCACAATAGCCTCATCAGTAGCCTTATTCAATCAGCCTTCACAGACGGCGCCGACTCGGGCGCCGCAGACCCCAACCTCCTGTCCGCTGATCTGCATCACAGAGGAATCAACAATCAGAGCGTCCCTTCTTAAATCTCCTTGAAGTGATCTCTGATTTCTCCTGATTGTGTCCGACGCTGTGCCATAATTCCTCCCCGCGCTCTTGGAGTGTGACTGTTTGATTGGTATAGAAGAGGACAGGGTAATGATGCACTGTTTAACCATGTGTACAGCAGTGTACAAAACAGGAAGGATGAGCTGCATGATACAACATTCATACCATAAGAAATTTGTGTTTTTTTGTCTTTTTGCCCTTCTTTGACCTCGGCGGAGTCTTTTTAACTCTCATTAACCTTATAATGGCAGTGCAGGATAGGGCAGGGTCTAGTCTGCGGGGCATTGAGGATGTAGGAAGCGATATGAGGCTGATATTGATCCCCACATGGGCAAACACACAAAGGGGGAGAGACTCTGTTAATCAATCGATCGATTCATCAACCTTCATGAACTGCTGCTTGTCCTTCAAACCTTTTCTGCTGCAGCCAAACTGTTGCGTGACGTCAGACCGATATTTTCCTCCATGTGTTGTTTCAATGCAACACCATTGCGTCGGTTAACTTTGTCATACAGTGTTGATTCTTTCTGTCGAAAGCGAAGCAGAGGAAGTGCACTTATATATCCACAATGACAGCACAGTCATAGTTCATTGAGTGGGCTCGGAGCTGAGTGACTTGCCTGTGGTTCTGGTGCCACTTACTTCTCAACAACATAATTGTTCTCAACCCCTAACACTGTTCTGAGTCTCAACACATCACACAAATAATCTATCAGCAGAGTAGATCTGAGAATATGTCTGAAAACGGCTTTTTTAATTTCAGGTAAGACGCTTTCTTCGATAAACCTTTCCTCACGCTTGTTTTACATCAAAGTATCTCGATGTGTTTTTGTGTTTAATGGCTTTATGTCGCTTTGGATGTGAGTCTCAGCAATTACGTATTGGATTTTTCATGATTTGCTAACGCGTAGAGGAATACAAAAGCCATTCAGCGCGGAGAGAGAGAGAACACTTATAAAAGCAATTGGAGGCAGCTTTTGTGCCGTATAAGAGCAGAGTGGTTACCTGTTTGTGCGACCGCAGGGTTGTTTTTGTTTGATCGTTTTAAGGTGTAGATGTAGACCACGGTTTTCATCTTATAGTGTAAGATTTTTCACACACTTGGTGCAAATTTGCAGCATTTTCTGTCCTTTCAAGAGTTTGGATACTGTTCATTGTTTATGTAAAAGTTTATTATCATTCAAGCTTTCCCTGATGTGTCTGTAAAAGTCTACAAGCTCACAAGTCAAATCTACGGAGCACATGCATGAAAAAGATGATTTGATCGTGCAGTCAGGTGTTTCACAGGGGCACAGCATCAGTCGGATCAGTGAGGAGAGGAGTCAGGCACACAGCAGAGCAGTATGTAGGTTACCTGTCGGGAAATTAAGCCGATTAATCGCTTACATAATACCTCACACATTTGGCTCTGTGTACAAAATCCACTCTCATCCAGTATTTCGTACAGTATCCGACAAAAGAGGGACACTTTTTCACTTTGTTGTCGTCACGAATCTCAAAAAGCGCCAAATTGGGACTTATCTAATGTAATGGAAAAAACAGGTAAAAAGCTGAGATGCTTCAAAGAGTAAACTAATACCGTCTCAGGTAAACGAAAATAAATATAATAACGTCAGAGATGGATGAAGGGAAAACTGATAATGTCCAAGAAAGAAGAAGAGAAAACAAGTACAACTAACACCGTCCCAGATAGACAAAGAGAAAACAAATACAACTAAAACCGTTCAAGACAGACGAAGAGAAAACTAATACTGTCCTAGATAGAAGATGAGAAAACTAGTACAGCTAATCCCGTCCAAGATAAACTAAAAGAAAAGTAATACCGTCCAAGATAGACAAAGAGAAAAGTAATATCATCCTAGATGCACGAGGAGACAACTTCTACAACTAATACCGTCCAAGATCAACGTAAAGTAAAATCATACAACCAATCCAGTCCAAGACAGACAAAGAGAAAACCAATACAACTAATCCGGTCTAAGATAAACGAAGAGGAAAGTAATACCGTCCGAGAGTTTGTGAGTTATTTGGTTTTTCCAGGAAACAATTGTTTTTATGGTGTTCAGGGCGAACATGGAACAGACCTAAATATATATCTGTTTGTCCTTTTGATCTTAAATCATTTGAGGTCTTTTTGGTTTTAAATATTTTTAATCAATCCTTTTTAAAAATTGTTATGTATTTCCTTGCATCTGTAAAGCACTATGAATTGCCTTGTTTATGAATGGTGCTATGCTTGCCTATATGAGGATGTTATTTTTTGATGATTCAGGGATATCACAACAGCTCTAATGTATATTCCAAAATTGGTTCAGTATCCAGGGGTGGGGGTGGAGGGTTGAGTCTGTCTAGTCTGCACACTGAGCTGGACCTTTGCCCAGTCTAATCATACGGCTATTACGGCCATCAGTGCATCTCCATCCTTAGTCTTGGTTCAGCTTCCAGGGGCCATTTGTTAAGCAGCGGAGCAGGAAATGAGGTTGGTTTGCCCACGCCTGGAGGACGGGCTTGGGGGAGGCACACTTAAGCCGGCACGTTGATCAGGCAGGGTGCGTCCCAGACAGAGGGCCGGGGGTGGTCATCATCTGGAGGTGGAGGTGAAGACAGAGGCTCAGGTTTACAGTTGCTTCGTAATGGACTGAGACATCACGGGGGCACAGATTTATTATTGCTGAAAATCCAGGGCCCCCAGAGCGGCTGATTGATGAGGTTTTATTGCACGGTCTGAGCGTCGGCGCTATTACACTTCCTCTGTTTAAAATGAAAAATGACAACTTCTCTGCAGCCGTTTCAAGGAGAGGTTTTAGAGGATCTTCCCAAGTTCAAGTTTAGCTGTTAACGTCCACACCTGCCTTCATAAGTTCTTAAAACCTGAAGATGTTTTGTAGTTTCCAAGATCGCCAACTCCCTTTAAACCAAATAAGACAACAAATCTAGACGTCAGGGAGAGTTTGATTGGATTTATTTTCAAAAAGCTTCAGTTACTGGATTTAAAATGTTGATCGAGCTGGTGCAACAACAATTACACGAATCTCGCCGTCATTATCGCTTTGTTAACTAACAAGAGACGGCTCAGAGCGAGTTTCTCTGTGATGGATACATGCCTCTTGCTGTTTCGGAGAAAACAATCACTGTGCCATCTGTTAGTCAGGGTGATAAATTAACAGCTTCACTGCTTGAGCAATTAGCTTCTGACAGTTTGAGCAGAATCAATAATTCGTGTACGGCAGGGCCCAAGTCATGGCTGCATGAAATCTCCCTTTTTCCACTTCATGAATAAACTTCTGAGGATGTGATTGAGGAAAGTTTTTGTCCAGAACTGTAAATAAATAGCTTGTAGAAATGGCCAGTTAGCAAATTAGCAAGGGAAGTTTGGCGCAAACCTTGTGGTAGGACGCTGTCTTTCCCAGTACTTGAAACCAAAACAAATAGAGCAGGTGAAAAGGTCATAAACTTTTATCTCAAGATGATTTCGGCTGTATTGTTAAACTCCCGGTCCATCTCTGGCTCTTCCCCCAGCACTGCCCGTGTAATGGGACACTGCTAAACGATGCTGAGAGCGCTCCAGTGCTGTCACGGCCTGCTGCACCTGACTCGCTCCTCACTGCCGTCCATGCACTCTCCTGTTGTTAGCTTGTCCTCTCCAGGCTAATTTATGACACTATCAGACTCATTGGCCGCTGGCTGCTGGAGGTCCTCATGCTAAAACTAATTACTTAAACTAATTACTTGAGCCTAATAACTTTGGTATGCTCTGCAATACTGTGTTCCTTAATCTTGATGTATAATACATAGCAGAGGAGGTTGGGCACTCGGGAACTTTACCCTGCTCCTGCTTGCTAATGCTATCATCTACAACTGCATACTCAAGCATGTAAAAGCACTAAAACAGAGTAAGTATGATGGATTATTTTTGTTTTTCTTGGCCACTTTACATGCTATTTATTCTACTTACAATGAGAAGTGTGCTCCTGGGTTTCTTTTCTTTGTTAGCATGGCTGCCTTATTTGGATTTCTTATTTGCAAGCTCAAGGAGTGGCTCAGCACACCTCTATGCTCACCTGTGCTTAGAGTATGTTTGAGTGTGTGTGGGTAAGCATGTAAGCATGTCTGTTCAGTTTGTTTCTCCCACCATCAGCAACCGCAGGTCAGTAAATATTTATAATGAAATGGTTAATAGATAGAAATAAAGAAAGTAAACGTGTGACTGTGAACAGCAACAAGGATTATGTTCAGTGTTTTCTGTGCGTCCTGCTTCGTCGTCCTTCTGGCTTGTTGACCGACACTTGTATGTCTCCGGGGTTAAGCTGAAACTTTAACCCACTCATCAGCGTCACAGATTAGTCCACGTCGGTGTCCACTTTTACCAAATGGATCTTGTGTTTCCTCTAAGAGCCTCAAGTGGCTGAACCTCTTCTGAAGCAACAAAAAAGTACTTTTTACTCAGGGCTTGATGAGTCTGACGTTAAAAGGTCTTCGTTTGCCGTCTGCGGTGGCCTTGAAGGTTGACTGCACAAACATTTCATAGCGGCTAAAACCATTACGGGAAATTCAAAACCATGAAATGCAAAACAGTTCTGCAAAATGAAAGAATGTTTGATGAAGTGGAAATATGTTTTGCTTAACCTTAAAAAAATATTTCAGGAAAATACAGTTTATGTTCCTGTGCAAAGACATATTAATGCTGAAGTGCTTATTTATTTGGTCTGCAAGAATTTTGTAAATATTTTGTTGATCCATTTTGAGTTCATGACATATCTGATTTTCAATTTAAACAATTTGCGTTTTATACAATATTTTTCATAGTTTCTGAACTGATTTTGCTCCAAATGGTGAATTTTTTTTTGTTTTATTTAACATTTTTTGAGTAAATAAAATTTTTATTTAATAAAATAATTTAATTCTTGGGGCTTTATTACGTTTCATAAAATAGTCTTGCATTTCGTGACTTTTTCTGATTCATAAAATCTGATTTTTAGGAATTACATGAAGTATTTTTATTTTTGCTTTATACGCCACATAAAAAAATCTTTGTACTACAAATGTTATTGTGTTTCATGAAATATTTTTTTATTTAAGTAAGAAAAAAAAGTGCCCTGAGAAATATTTTGTGTTTCATTCAATATTTTATATTTTTGAATTTTATAAAAAAAGGATTCTGAGAAATATTTTGTGTTTTATGAAAAATTTTGTATTTTAGTAAAAAAAAAGTGCCCAGAGAAATAGTTTGTTTTTTGAAATATTTTTGTATTTTAGTAAGAATAAAGTGCCCTGAGAAATATTTTGTGTTTCACGAAATATTTTAGTTTTACTCTAATCCTTTTGCAGTTCAACAGTTTCTTGTGCGCTCATGTTTCGTGTAACGTTTATACAGTTGACCTGTAGGGCCACCAGAGACACAGGCCTTTTTTTTTACATTTTTGAATTCTTTTTATATTCAGAACCAAAGAAGTGCAAACAGAGAGTAATTGCTTCAATATACTGTACACACACACTTTATTATTTTATGCACTTTAATCTGTGGCTGTAGTCACTGTGTCAGCCCTAAACAACAAACTAAAAGTGACAGCTACCTAGTGCTCCAGGGTTGAAAAGGTTGGATTACACCATGCACACACACACACACACACACACACGCTGCAGCCTGTGTTCCTGTTGGAGGTGTCCAGTGCAGTGTGAGTCCTTTGGTTTCGCTCCCCTGTCTCATGTGTCACAGCACGTTGTCACATATAGAGACACTGATGTATTATTGAGGGGGGGCCGTCAGTTACTTGGGTACTGTACATTAGGCTAACATGAGTACAATTACCTACGCGTGGATGCATGTATGGGGGTCTAATTGCTTTGCATAAGCGATGACTGATAACGCTCTGCAAAACATTGCCTATGTGCCAGTTTGATCTCCGTCTTGAGTGATTTATCTACAGTAACTGAATCAAACTGATCAAATTATCTCAGAGATCATAATTAGATTGAGATAATGTAGATAAAAAGAATAGCTGGAAACTGCCAGGCACAGAAAACATTCAGACATTCAAGTGAGGAGGAAAAGGGGCCACTTTGTTAAAGAGAGGCGCTGCCCTCTGCAGCCCTATGCACTCGGGGCAGCTAACCAGCTTTCCTTTCTGTATGAATGGGCATCTATATGGGGAAAGGCTCATGCTGCAGCAGTGGCTAATTCCTGTTAATCCCACCGTTTTGCCTACCACTTAGCGATGGTTTCCAATGGCAGCCCCGGCGCAGGGGAATTGCTGTTGAGATTAGCGAGCAGTGGCTCCTCCTCTGTGGTTTACAGCCAGGCCAGGCTGGCCTGCCACACGTCCAAGCTAACCTTTTGCACATAAATGGATTAATTTGTTTTTCAAAGATGTTCCAAGTCTTATAAAGAAAAAAATGTAAGTTTGTTGTTCTCCTTTTACTCTGTTATTTTGCTGTTTCTTGGTCTGTGTTTTGAATGCAGGACTTTGAAGGAGTAAGAGAGCTTGGTGAGATGTGTGTTTCGGCTTGTTTGTTTGTTTTGATACTGCGATTGGCTCCGGCTAATCTATCTTTTTTTGTCTTCACGCAAAGTCAGGTTTCTATTTGTTCTCTAATTGCACTTACTCACCTCGGGTTTAGAATAGCATTTAGTGAATGTAGACTACCTGATAGCTGTAACAATGGCATGGATAGACAGGCGTAGAGAGACTGAGTTGACAAGTGAATTCTTGCAGTTGTTTTGATGACCGGGGATAAAGTTATTCAACTAATGTCTGTCATATTTATTTTAAAGGCTTTAAATGTTCCAACATGACACTAATGCAATCTGAATATCTTTAAACCCCCCTAGTTATAATGCTCCATGAATCACCATGAGTCAGATCTGCTCCAAAATAAAACAGGGTGATCCTCAGTATCATATCTGCTTTCAGCACTTGCACGTTAAATGCAGCATAACAGGAAGTAACATCAGTCTGCAAACTGACTGTTTTTGATAGTGAGTGCTTTCAGATAAAGACTGTAAATGCGAATAATAGTTTGTTGCATGCCAATACATACTTTGAGCTTAAACCAGCCTTTCAAATTTTGTCCTACAAACTGCCTCTGCGGACTAGAAGTCTGAAAAAAGTGAAGATGTATGCTTATCAGGTGTCAAATTAAGTTTTATAACCTTAAGTCTATTGTTTATTTTTACAACCGCAGCACCGCGCAGTTTCTTAGAAAGTGTTATAGGTCCAAACCCCCAAAATTAACCACCTAACTTGGATTATCCTCTAGTTAAACACTTGACGTGCTTCCAGTTTAAATCCAAACAATCATGACAGTCGGTGAGCCTCTCATCAGGTTATTCTTCTGTCTGTAGCGTAGTTAAGGAAATAAGAAATGCATTCATTATTCCACCTGCAGACCAAGGAGAGGTAATATGTTGATTTTTCTGAAAAAGTTGTGTTATTGTTGTGTTTCTGTGCTGTCAGGAGGCTTTGTCTTCACTAGTGTAAGATATCAGCCTGTACCACCTTCTCACAGTGATCCATGTGTTTGTGTCTTTCCACAGGAGATCTCTCCTAAACATGTTTCCACAATCAGGGAAATCGATCGTCTTTGACAACTTTCCAGATCCAACAGACACCTGGGAAATAATCGAGACGATCGGTAAAGGGACCTACGGAAAAGTTTACAAGGTGCTGAACAAAATCGATGGAAGCAAAGCGGCTGTAAAGATACTGGATCCCATCCATGTAAGTGGACTCTCCTGTGTGGAGAGTATCTTAGTGATGACTGTGTTTATCAGCATTCGTACTCTTTTTTTAATTGGTGAAGCAGCTATTAGCTTAAAGTGTGTATATACTGTCCCTTTGTATAAGACGGATGAGTTACTATCCCTGCCTTTAACCTAAAGCTGTAGGATTTATATCAGCTTTACTAACTCAGATTACGTCAGGAGGACCTTTATTTTGTGTAACATCTCTCCTCCTCTTTGTTAACTCATATATTTTACCTGTTAAGTCGTCTGTTCGCTGCCCTGAGAAGTTTAAATCCATTTTTTTCTCTCAGGCATTGTGTTATAATCACTATAATCAGATCTCCAGACCTGATCTTTGTCATGAGTCAAACTCTGAGTAAACTTTTAATCACTTTGGCTCTCGTCGAACTCCCCCAAAACGGCACATGATGGTAATATGTGCTGACTAGCTTTCCCCTTTAACAAGAGAGTGTTTTATTTTATTGCAGCGTTTTCTGTCTCGTGCCCTTAGCCCTTGTTTACTCTCATAAATATCAAATGGGAATGAAAAACAATGAAACATCTAGACTCTTGATGCAAAACAACATTTAATCTAAGCAAGTACGCCTTAATATGAAATTGCACAACATGTGTTAAGCTGCTAAGGTTTGAAAAGTTCATTAAAGTATGTAACGGTTTCCTAGAAGAGGTTATTTTCGCCCTTGGCCAGATATAACCCACGCTGCTCTGCTCATGAGGTGAAGAAATGAACTTTTCCTCCATCTGTATCCTTCAGAGGATCAACTCAGCAAACTGCAGCTGAAGCTTCATCAGCGTGGAGTGTCATAGCCGTATTTTGACCATGTTGAGCCCCCTGTGCTGGTGCGGGCCTTTAGAAATCATCCAAAACACATTTGGCACCTACGCAGGAGCGTGTGAAGCGAAATTCTTTCCCGAGGCGAGAACATTTTGACACAGAGCACAGAAACACGATGTTACTTCTGGCAGCGAGCGAAAGGTCTGTAATTTTAGAGCACCCCTCTTCTGTGACAGGGTTCACCGATTACAGCAGGATGAGACGAACAATATTTTTAAACAGTTACTGATGTTTTTAACTTCATACTCCTTTTCTTTCTTCGACTTTGAAGGTACGGTGAATTTTACAGCTGATTTAACTGCTCTAAAGATGAGTCCTCGACTCTATTAAAACAGGCATCCAGGCCAGGAAAGTCTCATTAAGCTGTTACCGTTTCTCATTATTGAGAAATGATTATCTGCAGACCACTAGACTAAGAAGACAATCATTACCATCAACAGTCTTGATGATTTCATGCACAGAGGGATTAAAGTGAAGCTACGATAGATTTCCAAGAAAACACACTCTCCTCTAAATCTGACATAAAACCAATCCCGCTCTGGTAGTCGGTGTTATCAAGCTACTCAACATGGATCACATAACTCAGCCCACCACCGCCTCCGCTCTTGTTTTGCTTTCCTGTAAACGCATGTTATCAATACTTTGTCAGACAAAAGAGATAAACTGAAAGTGTCTGCTCCGTGCAGCCGCAGCAGAGATTAGCCGGGATCAGATTTCACTTATTACGTGACCAGAGTAAGGAGAGTTGACCCAGAGCTGTGTAAAGAGGCCGTTGACTGACACGACAATGGCGGAGGTGGTGAACATAGGTTTGTATGTCCTTAACATTAAATATGCATAACAGCAATATGTGAAATACCCCTCCAACACCCTGGAGAGGAATTCGGAAACGTTAGTGAAGCGATGAACTCTTAGCCGTGAACTCTTACCTGTGTCTTTTAGAGCAGATTTTAAGGCTCTTTTATTCGTTTTAAAGCTCTTAATGGTCTTGGTCCTTCCTATTTGTCTGGTTTGCTTTTATAGTATGAGCCTGGTAGAGCCCTCAGGTCCTCAGGTGGTGGTCTTTTAATTGTTCCCAAAGTAAAAACTAAAACATATGGTGAAGCATCGTTTCAATATTACAGTCCCATCTGCAGACCTGAGAGCGAGACCTAATGTTCATATTTTTAAAAGTAAACTAAAGACCAAACTTTTTAGTCTGGTTTTTAGCTGAATTTTGTTTTAATCTGTCAATCTGCATTACATGATTTTACACTATTTTAGTCCTAGAGTAACTAGTTGGTGTTTTATTACCTCTTTTTTTAATTTACTTCCTGTTATTGTTTAATTTTAAGACTGTTTTATTTCATTAACTTTTAATGTTTTATCTTATATCTTATCTTATATTTTATCATGGTTTTATCGTTTTAGTCCTAGATCCAGTGTTTCCTCATCTTTTCAATATAGCATTTCCTGAGTCATCTGTGGCAAGTTGAAGTGTCCTTACCTGGTTGTTTGTGTGTGCATCTGTGTGTGTGAGCGTGTGAGTGCTGTATGTGTTGATTCTTGGTTGGGAGGGTAGGTGGGGTTTGGTATTTGTGTTTTTATTTATCTTATTTCATAGTTTTTTAATATCCTGCGTGAATGGACAGCTTTTGTGCTACACTCTATGTATAGAAAGTGCTTTAAAAATTAAGTTTGATCGATTGATTGATGTCCAAAAGTGCAAACGGGACTATTAGAGTGATATTTCTGTTATAACTGACAGTTAAATATTAAGATAGGTTCAGAGGACTGTTAGCCTAACTTAAATCAAGACAAGGTCCCCAGTCTAGCACGATGTGTATCAAAAATAGACGTCAAACCTGTGCAGATGATAGAAACAAGCATGTGCTGTTTTTATCACATCCAATTCTTTAAAAAATTCGTCTTTTTTGTCAAAAATAAGGATTTATTCATGACAAAACATGTCTCTCCACAAAACTTGACTTTCAGGATATCGACGAGGAGATCGAAGCGGAGTACAACATCCTCAAAGCGCTCTCCGACCACGCCAACGTGGTCAAATTCTACGGGATGTACTACAAGAAAGACATCAAATGTGGAGATCAGCTGTGGCTTGTACTCGAGGTAAGATTAACACACCTGAGACCTGAAATGACATTTTCTGTCTGCTGCAGTCGTCGCATGCAGACAAAAGGGCGAATAAGTGCAGATTACAGGTCAGATTGCACTTCACACAGCATGTCTCGCCAGGTATATGAAGCAGTGAGCAAATCCGGCAATGGGATTATGTAACGGTTTAAGCCACCGCAGGCAGTCTTGGAGTTTAACTGGAGGGCCACCTGGGAGACGTGGTCGCAGGCCAACAACATGGACGTGTTGGGGGATGTGGTTAGCTTGCATGTCATGGGTTCCCTGCTGAGTGCAGCAGAGCAGGGCTTTGTGTCTACTGGGGCTGTCTCACTGCATTAGTTTATACACTTGGCAGCTTGCAGCAGAGGAATATTTTGACTCTGTTCAGGTTAAAGGTCGCAGAATAAATCACAGTTTTCTTTATGCATGTGAAACAGTCTGTATTTCAAGTTATTTGATGTGGAATAGCACTGCTTTATCACTCAGCATGCGCACTGTGTAAGTACTTGATGAACGAATGAGTGTAATACTCTAACCCCATTTTCATTGAAGTTTAAGCAAGCTATCAGCTCCCCTCAGATGGCTCGGTGCCTGTTTAGGAGAGGAGGGGGGTGCTTTTTGGATTTGTTTTGAATTAAGGAGCAGCATGTCACAAACACCGGTGTTGTGTAACACATCGGCTGATAGACATGGAAACCCTAGAAGGAGACCTATTGTACTCAGTTTCACCTTTCGCTATCTCAGTCTGAGACACCGACTGAACAGCTGTGCATGATTTACAGCAAAGACCGTCCGTACAGTTGGACACATGGCATGGTCTTCAAAGATAGAATAGCTCCAAGTTGAGATGCAAATCTAACTTTAGTGATGTTTGTTTACAAAGCTGTCACCAATAAAGTGGGGAGCACAAAAAGCGACATTATAAATCCTGTGACTTCTCACAGTTTTCTTTATCTTTTGGAAAAGTGGGCGTGTCCTTTACCCGTTTTCTGATAGGACGGCAGACCCTGACATCAGGCTCAGGCCAAATCTTACAAAGTCCTTCAAAAGAGACATCCAGAGAAGGGAAACTTTGCTGTAGTTAAGGATGAACATCGAACACTGCAACATCATATTTGTTAGAAATACAGATCAGCATAGATCTTCTTTGAATAAAGTTTGTTTTATTGTGTGTCACTACAGATAGGAATCTTTTAGACTAGACTTTTCAGAGACTGTCCAGGTCCAGTCTCTCTAAAGCAAGTGCAGTCTGTGAACTGATCTTAGTGATATAACGTGGTTTCTGCTGTTGGCTAAACATGCTCATTGAAGGCTGCCATCTTTGTTTTGGCCTGTAGACCAATTAGAGGCTCTATCTGTTATCAGCTGACCTGTAAAGGTCCAATCAGAGGCCTTTGCTGCTGTCTCAGCAGTGTGAAAACCTTCTTGAATCCACGGGCATTGATAAAAGACAATGTTGACACTAGTATTAATGAAATCTCATTAACTATCATCTCCAGTTATCAGAATATTGACCACGGCGCAGAAACTCGACTCTGAATTAGAATTTATTGAGCCATTTTTTGACCAAATCCCACTATTTGACTTTGAAGCTGCTTTGGTGCACCTGCTGGCATACAGGAAAGGTTGTGCGCAAGTTTGAATTTGTTTGTATTTTATGTGCGAGCTCAAGGGGACCTTGCTGCTGCAGCTGCTTCCCCGTACGTCTAAAAAAGCCTTGCCTGCAGCGCCCTAGCTCCCCAGCTCTGTGTCTTTCATATTTCATTGCCTGCTGCAGCCTTTATCAAATGTCAGGCTGTACACAAACATGTAATGGAGGTCAGCCTTTGCGGAGGGAAAGTGTTTGTGGAGTCGTACACGGTGACGGTCGTGGGTTTTTTCTTTGCCTCTTGACTTTCTAACCGTGTCACTTGTGTTGCTGCTTTGATAGAGAGCAGAAGAGGTCTGGTAAACAGGGTCAGAAAACCGAGGAGCTGATAAGAAGAATTCGAGCACAGTTTAAAATTTGAAGTAGAGTCGATGTAACAAAGCACTTTTATTCGCAGTGTTGTAATTGCAGTGGGGATGTGACCTGCTGATCAGTTAAGAGCTGTGAATGTAAAGGAATATGGAAAATGCACCTCCTGATTATCGCCACATACTTTCGCACTTTTATCGTGTGCTGGAGATAATGCAAAGGCTTGTGCAGAGGTGATGTGGCAGGTGGAGTCATGAGATTAACGGTTGAAATTGACCAACAAGGTCCTTCTGCAAACCGAAACATGCACTTTTCTCACTCCTTTAATCTTTTAGGGGTGACCGATATGGAAAAAACATCACATCTTGTTTTTCTGATGACAGAATCACAACCTTGATTTTAGCATCATCTTTTTCCTGTTTCTGTTTAAGACAATTTTGTATGTTTCTCATCAGTAGGGATGGGCGATATGGGCTAAAAATGTAGCAGGATAAGTTTTGCCATTCTGGCGATAACAAAAAAAGTCAGATAAAAAATATTATAGTTCCAATCTATATTTTTTGACTCATTCTGTCTTGAGAACACCAGTTAGAAAAGTCAAATAAGATACTTACCCACAAGTTTGAGTGGTAGGTTATGGCGAAAACTAATGACATCAAACAAATCTCAAACCAGCTGCTCAGAAACCTCCTCTTCATCACCTTCTTGTACTTCTTGTACTTTGATTAACTCTGTTTGAGGTCACCGTTTTGTTCTGCATGATTCCACATCTTACGTTTTGGCATTTTAAACCTCAGAGTGAGACACCGTCTTTGAGTTTACCATCTTTGCAGTGCGCTATGTGTGTTTTTCATCAACATGCTGCTCAATTATGAGTGCAAACTCAGCTGATGGCCTGAAAACACTGAGAATAGGGATGGGAATTGATAAGATTTTATCGATATTGGTGCCATTATTGATTCTGCTAATTGATTCAATTCTTTAATGATTCCTTTATCAATGCTTTTCTTTGATTTGGAAAAAAAGTAGACTATAGGTTTTCACCCTTAACTCAATCTATTTGTACAGCATTTGCTTTGGTAGGTATTAAGTCAAATTAGGGTGACCATATTCTTAAACCCCAAAAAGAGGAAAAGCACAATATTTTGAGTGTTTTTTAGGTTGGGTCAAGTGTTTTTATGCGCTTCTAACTCCGTTAGTCCACGCTACACTAGCTCAAAACTTCAATATAAAACCTGTTGTCATCTTTCTTAGTAAAATAAAGCCACACTTAAGATTGTTTCTGCCTACTTTTTGTAACATCCACCATGTTTTTTTCCTCAAAGTCTCTGTTCTCGTTCGTGTAGACTAGATCTCACAAGACCGTTTTTCAAGGCACCTGTAAAAAAGGAATCGTTAAGACGAAATGTAGACGATGTCGATGGATTAAACCATTTGGAACCGGTTCTCAACAAGAACCGGTTTTCGATTCCCATCCCTAACTGAGAACTCACAGATAAACTTTTGAGATCTTCAGTGTGGCAGAAGTTTGTTGAGCTCAGTCTGTGTATTATAATATGAGTCCTTGTTTTGGCATAAAACTGCAGCAGATGGATCACAAATACTAACAGCTTATAGTTAAAACTATAACTCTCAACACAGGATTTAAAGTTGTAAAAAAAAAGCTAATTAATTTGAGGATAAAGGTTAATTTAAGTGTCTTTTCTTCTCTGATCTACAGTAAATTGAACATACAGACATTTCTCGACCAAGATTCTCTCCACGCTCTGTGAAAAGATGGAGCCGTCTCTTTCATTTGCTCTCCACATTGTGCCGTATTTTTCCATTATCAGCGCGAGAACACAGTGTCCATATTTCTGTAATCGAAGCTCAGCGAGCTCTGAATCAACAGCAGCGGTGTTATGCTAACCCAGTAGATAGTTTTCACCTCTCCAGCTTGAGTTTCCTTCCCTTTTCATCACCGTCCTTCCTCCTGACCTTCTCCGAGGACCCTTCAATTACTTTGCTCAGATATCAAGTACAATCCAAGACGCAGAACAATCATTACAGAGACAAAGACTTCTCTCTGACAGATGGTTCTTATTTTTGCTCGGTGGTAATTGTTAGTTCTGTATCGTGGCGGTTTTTATCCTCCTGAACTCGGTTCTTTTTGTGTAAAATTGAATCTCCATGTTCTTTCAGCTTCGGGTTTCTTTGTTTACTCCATGTTCCCTTCTGTGGTTTTGCATCACCATTTTCAGATTTCTCTTTCAGAAATCTGCAGCCAGCAGTCCAAATCTGGTGGCTAATCCAGAGGCTGAAATCACAGCCTGACAGTTTAGTAAGTGGCTGTGTGGAGCTGTGTGTGTGTGCACATGTGTGTGTACTCTGAAGGGGCTTTGGCAGTGAAGAGACAGGAAAGCAGGCAGTGAGGTGGTCATTCACCATGGTTACTGTCCCTCCTTTCCAAACTGTAATTTTCCATCCTTTAGCTGTGCTGAGGAGAGCCTTTCTCTGCCCCGCGCTGACAGCACAGCGCTCATTATGAACCCAATTCATACAAATTGCATCCTCCTCTTTGTTAGCCCTTCATTGGGGTCTGTGAGCTTTTGGCTTTGCCTCTTTTGTGTGCTCCTTTATGATAGCGGATATGGGCAGAGGAGAGCGAGCTTTCATGTATGACGGCCTAATTCTGCTCCTGTGGTGTGTGAAAAAACTTCAAAGATGGCAATGATGGAGCGACTTTTATTCTCTAATTGGAAATACAAACATGATTGGGAAGTGCGTTTCATTTGTGGGCGGCCGTGTTTTATCCGAGGATCCTGTATAATAAAGAGAAATGATTGGTCCCGTCTTTAAAAGCTCGGCTTCGAGACGCGTTTCTCATTTTTTATTGTGCACAGAAGAAAAGTCACAATATCCAGGAGCTAGATTAAACAGCATTACTGCTGATTTCATTGTTTGCATGAAAAGATGTGATTTATTTACAGCATAAATATTAACACCTTTGTGTTAGTACAGAGCTGTGCAGTTTAATTGACATGACAGCAGCTAAAGTTAGCTGAGAATGAACAACGGAAGGGTTGTGCTGTGAAAGATATTTATAACTGTAAGTATAATTATCTAAAACCTGTAATAAAGGCTGCAGTGAGAAAGTGGTGTTCTCAGACAGATACCTAATCCTGATGACATGCATGTATCCCTCACTGTGAGGATTCAGTATCATGACAGAGATGTTTTTGGTCTTGCTGCTGATGGTCTTGTTTTTTAACATTCTATACAGTACTTTTCCAAACCCTACTTTTTAGAATTATTTTTGGAAATACGTACTTTTCTATTGTAGAAAACAGTATTTTCATTAACTGTGGTAATAGTCTAGAAACCTAAATATTTTTCCATACTTTATTTTTCATTTACCATACTTTTGAAGACCTTGGAATTGATCAAATTACTTCTGTATTTCTCCAGACTTTCTTTACGTGTGTAGGAACCTTGTTTTAAGGTCATGAAGATGCACCAGAAACAGTTTCAGTCTTTTCAGTCTCTGAAACTATAAATGTAGGTTGTCTTATGAGAAATAGACGCTCTTTTTACATTTGATGTGAAGTGACATGTTGACATTTGTGTTGCACCCCCTTTTTTTTACATTGGAGTGAAATGTGGAGGACAGTTTCTGAAGTTTTGAAAGTTCAGTGTCGACCCATGATAGAGGTTTTCAGTCACTCAGCAGGTTTTGAGTCGTCTTTGTTTAAGCGGTGACAAGTTAAAAGGCACTCATACTTTTTGAACATAGAGCTGTGCTGATGTATAATGTAGGGTGACCATATTCTCAATCCCCAAAAAGAGGACTCCAATACGTGGGGCGGAGTTGCCCGCAAAATTTTTCACTACACAAACTCAAAACTTCCATACAGAAAGGATTTTATAAACTACCGCCGGATAGACCGCAAAAAAGAGGACATGTCCGGGTAAAAGAGGACGGACGGTCACCCTAGTATAATGCCTCTCACCTCATCGCCTCGCTGAAAAAACAAAATACTGCATATGTTGTCTGGATACCCACGTTTGACATTAACTGTATCCTCCTAGCAATCTACACATGCCATTGACATTCATGCAAACCCCTCAAGGATGCTTGCTTTTTGCACCATTGCAGTATAACACAAGATTTAAATGGTTTGCAGCAGACCAATATACTTGTTATACAGTAAACCAACTTATTTGTGACACTCATTGATCCTCACAACACCTTTAAAATCTTTTTATGATGTTATTAAATCTGAAGTAGCACTTCAGCACCTGTGTGTTGTGATAGAACAGCTGTTCAGCGTGCTTAATCAGATCGGACTCTGTTTTTTCTTCAGTGCGTTTCTAATGGCAGAAGAGATTTGATAGTGACAACACTGAGAAGGCTGAAAGAGCCGCGAGTGTTTAATAATAAATGGCCTCTGTCATTAGGCAATGGAAGAAGTAACTGGGCATGAAGGGCCGTGTGCCAGGACCAGAGGTGAACGGGCATCTTTGAGAGTTTCAGCTTCCATGCAGAGAAAGAGGAACATGTCAGTCAGATAGAGTTTGTAGCATCACGTGGAGGAGAAAAACCTTCATTGTGGACACAGTCTCAAAGATAAAAAGTTAAACTCTTGTACAGTAATCTTGAATTAGGACGTCATGTGCAGACAATGCCCCATATGTGCTTCGTGCAGAGGAGATTGTCTCCGGACGTTGACCCAACCTTATTGTTCCAAGGTTTGTTCTCCGGGGTCCATAAGAGAAAACAGCTTAAGAGAGGGCAGGCACTCTGTAAGCTTGTATACAGATTTACCTCTCAGCATGACAATGAGCAGAGCACAAAGCCCAGATGACACTGGATGTGGACCTGTATGCCCTCCAGAACCAGTTAGAAGCAGGTCTTGAATCCAGTGGATCTCCCAGTCGGGAAGAGCCGGTAATGTGACACAGAAACAAAAGGATGAACAGCTGGTCTAGTCGAGGCAGATTAAATTTTTTGCACATCCAAAATCAAAATTCAAAATAGTAATAGATTAAAATTGGTGTTTATTACGTCTCCTTGTGTGCGTTGGTTTCTGAGCCTTTTGTTTGTCCTCTGTATCAAGCTGTGTTTCTACTGAAGTCAAAAACTAAACCGCTCAGCCCTCGTTGACCCTTCTCAGTCTTTGTCCTAAATTGTTCTGCCCTCATATCCCGACATCAACTGCACAGCCCTTAATTGACAATGAGGTTAAAATAGTATTCCCTGTTTGAGTGATGACGCCAGGAAGTGGACACCTCAGCCTTTATGTCGGCGTAACCGATAAGGCCGCTGTAACAATAGGAGCGTTTTTCTCATCCTGTCATGTGCACACGCTCACAAAGAACACAAATGATTATTTAGTGTTGCAAACACAATGCGCCTGCATGGATCTGATAACACGATTGTGGGTAAATGTTCAGGGGAAACATACATACATCTGCGCACCAAAGGAGGTGACTTAAAAATCAGCACCTTTGTATTTAAAAGCAGGTAAAGTCGGCGTGTTTGATCCTGTCCCCCGTTTCATCCGTGTCTTTGACACATCTTAGATCAAATACTTGGATTTACATGACTAAACCAGCACCTGACCTCATTTGTAATGGAGAGCATCCTTCTCACTTTACAATGTCATCTGTTTTATTTTTCTTTGGAAATTGAAAGTCCTGGTTAGAAATACAGAGGAGGCAGCTAAAAAAGCACTGGAGCTGACCCTCCTTTTAAAGTCTTGTGTAGGGCTGGGCGATAAACCAAAAATTTACAGATAGACAACAACTTCATTTTGCCCATATCAGGATATTTGGTGTCACAAAAATAAATAAATCAAAGTTGGTTTTGGATGTGTGTAGGTAGGCTATGGTCTCATGTCCCTTTAAGACGCTGTCCTACGTCAGAGACGTGACTCCACCCCATCCAGCCTGTAATAAAGAGGGAAAGACAGGTGAGGAGATGGAGGACGGTTCAAAAGTTGTAGCGGCTGAAGTAGACGAGGTTAATGTGGGAGGGGGTGAGCAGCTTGTGGAGTAGTTATCGTCCATTTATCGTTATTGAAGTGAACTGCTCAATATATCGGTTTTTTTTTTATTATTTGAAAGGCTACAAATCAACTTTGGATGTATTCCAGTATATTTGCTTGTATTTTGAAAGGCTTCGAATCAACTTTGGACTTGAAAAAAGAAATGTACTCTGAGTATATTTGCTTTTATTTTGAAAGGATCAAACAACTTCCGGTTCACTTATAACTCATCTGTATGCATTGAGTTACATTTGGTGGTAAAGGTCTGTTTAAGTGCGTACATGAGCTGCAGCAGCAAAGATGTCAGCTGATATGAACTGGCATCCAGATCAGATGAACCACCTGGACTCTGCAGCCTGCCTGAACTAACACCACGCTCTGTTTTCATCTTTTGCTCTCAGTTCGCAGAGATTTGAGTCTTCACCCCGCCTTGAATAATTAATGTTCATCACTTTCTGCGGCTGAGGTGAGAGCGCTAACGTTTAGCTCTACTTAAACTAGGGCGCAGGACCTCTCATTAATATGGATTTCTCTGTCTGCCCTGTGTAATTTAATGATGACAGGTGATATGGCGGCAGTGATGCGCTGACGTCAGGCGCAGCTCTCTGTGAAAGCCTCAGTGGTATTCTCCGCTTAACTGCAGTTTGTCAGCACGTCTGAGCGCAGAGAGGAGGAGTGATTAAGCTCCCCATGTGGCAGCTGAGATACTCGCCATCCATCCTGCAACAGCTCTCTGGGCTCCTGATGGATAGGTAGATTGATGGGCAGATAGAAAACAGAGACGAGGCGTTAAAAACTTATACCGAAGCATATTCAAGGTCAAAATCTTTCCTCGCTGTCAGCATCTACAGCATGAGAAGATTACTGAAGAGGCTTTTGTGGTTTCTTGTGGTCAACCAGACAACTACAAAAAAATCATAGAGAAGCAATTAAAACAAGCAGAGAGAAAATCATGACAAAGAAAGAGGCTGAAGAGATGAAAAACGACCTCAAATGTCTCAAAACTGAACACACTGTTTCACTTGTCAAGAGGGATGAGGGCTCTTTTCGGAATTATACCCAAGGACCTATCATCTCTAGAGTCTGATACTTAAGTATTAGATAACGCCTTTACAACCCAAATTCATAAAAACTTGGGATGCTGCGTATTATTAACTAATTAGGTTGAATTGAAGACGGTGGGAAGAGAGGTGTGGTGTAAACCTATCATGTGGTCTCATGAATCACGATTGGACTTCCGTTTTGGAAATCTTAGACGCTTTGTAATAATAATAATAATAATGCATCAGATTTCATATAGCGCTTTATCAGAGACCCTCAAAGCGCTTTACATTGGATACATCATTCATTCGCTCACACAGTCACACTTTGGTGGTGGTGGAAACGTGGCTGCCATTCTGCGCCTACGGCCTCTCCGACCACCACCACATAACACTCACAATTATACACCAGTGGAGGACACACACTGGGAGCAAGGTGGGTTAAGTGTCTTGCCCAAGGACACAACGGTTCAGACTTGGATTAGGGGGAATCGAACCGCCAACCTTCCGGTCATTGGACGACCGCTCTACCTCCTGAGCTACTGCCGCTACTGTCCCATGTTTGTTTTTCGCTCAGACACCAGTATCCCTGATGGTTCAAGGCTCCTTCACTGCTGAACAATATGTGCAGTTTTTAGAGCAACATATGCTCCTTTCTAGATTTTTCTTTTCCGGGGAATTTACATATTTCAATCAGACTGTCAATCAAATCCACATTCTGCAGTAGGAGAGCCCAGATCCTGTAGTAAACTGGCCTGCATGCAGTCCAGCAGAATGAATACATTATCATGGAGATAACAAGCATAGCCCCATCCCTACAGTCATCTTACATTGCTCTATGTAAAGTTGTTGTTCTGCTGTAAGCTGTGAGTGTTTGCAGTGACTCACAGCTTCCTGTGGTTAGCTCAGTTAGAATCACTTTGGAAATATATGTACAGAAGCAATCGAGCTCTGTGTGTGTGGAAATGTAATGAAAAGACTGAAAAGGTCCCAGTTTATAAAGTTATAATGTAACATGTAATGTGATGCTCCTGTTTTTGCACTCAGGACTTTCTCAAAATATCACACATGTTGGGTATAGGGCTGGGCGATAAACCGAAAATTTACAGATACCGAAATCATCATTGCCCATGTTGATATACTCTGTTTAAAAATAAATAAATAAAAGTTGGTTTTGTTTGTGTGTAGGTAGGCTATGGTCTCATGTCCCTGTAAGACACTGTCCTACGTCAGAGAAGTGACTCAACGTAAAAAGAGGGAAAGACAGGTGAGGAGATGGAGGACGGTTCAAAAGTTGTAGCGGCTGAAGTAGACAAAGTTAATGTGGGAGGGGGTGAGCAGCTTGTGGAGTAGTTATCGTCCATTTATCGAGGTGAACTGCTCAATATATCGGGATACTGATTTAAGGCCATATCACCCAGCCCTAGTTGGGTAGCTGTGGCAGAAGGTTGGTGGTTGAATCCCACCTGCTGCAGCAAGACACTGAAACCCCAAATTGTTCCCAGTGACTTCTGATGGTCCCCCTACTAAATCTTTGCCATGTTTTAAAGTAGCATGAGGATTTAGAAAGACTTATGAACCCAAACTCTACTGTTGTGTATAAAAATTCAGTTCTGATAAAATGTTGTACGTAAAATCCTGCTGTGATTTCAGTTCTCTCTTCTCTGAGTGTGTGTGCTGCATGATCTCTTTTGTACGCTCACCCCGGGCGACTGATTCTTATCTTTAATAACCACAAAGAAATGCACATCTACCGTCTAATTAATCTTTCAGCGCACAAGGAGAGGAAATTGGTGTAATTATACGAGAGCAAGTGTTTCATACATTGAGGAAATGAAGGATAATTCATGTAAAACACATATTTTCCATGCAGTTGGGACTTCAGATGTGAGTTGAACTATATAAAAATAAGGAAAGATGATGTGTTTGTTTGTTTGTTTGTTTGTTTACTGGGTTGCTGATTATATCTCTTAACACACGAGGTGAAAAAAAGTGTTTACAGACAACATCTGCACCCAGGATCTGGAAGATCCACGAGCCCCCCCAGCTCTGTGTCTGACATCTTAAAGCTTTTTATTTTCATATAGCGCCGGCATCTCCCAAAGAAAGGCCCAAATTAAGGGTTATTATTGTTGCCAAGGCAACCTACTGGGCAATTTTCTGTAATTTTCCGAGCGGGGTTGCTATTGATGGTGGAGTCCATCTAGACGCGGTGCACTACAGGAAAACACTCGTATTTACAGCGTATGTAGAGTCTTTTATGATGAGAGGAAGAAAGTGATTTTGGTCTCAGTACAGTCTGTTGCAGTACAAAATGTTGTCCCGTGGAAAAGCGTGTAATTCCTCATATAAACCCTGGCATTGTTTTGAAAACATAAGAGGATGTACTTCATTTTAAGATGATTTGTGCATGTTTAATGTTTACCCTGCTTATTCATCAAAGCGTAGATTAAACCCTGCATGCAAAAATGTACATTCTCCCCCCGCAGGCACGATTTTCACCTCTCGCTAAGCTGCCTCAGAAAGATAAGCTGCTAAAGATTGACACAATTACTTTCAGCATCTCTGTTCCCCCCGTTGTGAAATCTCATGATCAAAACGTTTTCATCCTCTGCCTTTCCCCGGCCTTACATTCAGCATATCTCAGATGCTCAAAGATTTCAGCATATTGTATAACTTCAGAAGAAGTAAGTGCTGAGTCATGTTTGTCATTTTTCTTTTTTTCTGCTGCAGCTCTGCAACGGTGGCTCTGTGACGGATTTGGCTAAAGGAATGTTGAAAAGAGGAGACAGGATGGATGAAGCCATTATTGCTTACATCTTGCATGAGGCCCTTATGGTAAGTTTGGATGTGTGAATGGAGACAATACTGAAATGATTATAGTTATATAAGAGTAGGAAAAATGTGTTAAATGTTGTTAAAAAAAAAAAATGAATTTGATGTTTTGCAGCAAAAGAGAGCAAAAAAAAAAAACATACTTGAAGCTGAGGGTGGAAAATTTTATTGTTTCATGACAGATTTATGCTCAGATTTCATTACCACACTCCAGGAAAGTTCCGGTGTAGGTACCAGATGTGTTTGGGCTGCCAGATCGGCTCTGGGTCCAGCGCCTACTGATGACGTCACGCTATATGATTGGCTGGAAGTTGGTTCAGATGGCGTAGAAGATTGTGGTTGGTCTGGACATTACAGGAGTGGTTTTCACCAGATAAGGTTTCATAGAATTAAAGTTCTTGGACGAACTTTACGAAGCAATCTATCGTTACTTACCATAAGGGATTTATGGCAGCCGGGCTACCGCTTTTAGGTCGTCAAAGGAAATGTGGAATAAAAACAAAACTATTTATTGATAAACGGAGATCCTGCGTACATTTTTTTTCCGTTAAAAATGTTAACATATAAAAAGGAAGCCATCTAAAAATTACAGTACTGTAAGTTGTAATTCTCTGTATTATATGGAGAGAAAATCTCGAGGTCAATTGAATAAACAATTGCGAGGGGCTTTTAACCGAGCACATTTGACTTATTAAACGAAGCGCAATGTAGATTGTCCGAGTGGACTTGCCGTAGTGTGACGTCTTCAACAGACGCTGGGCCCTGAGCTGATCTGACAGCCCAAACTAGGGCTGGGTGATATGGCCTCAAATCAATATCACGATATATTGAGCAGTTCACCTTGATAACGATAAATGGACGATAACTACTCCATGAGCTGCTCACCCCCTCCTACATGAACTTTGTCTACTTCAGCTGCCGCTCCAGCCGCTGCAACTTTTGAACCGTCCTCCATCTCCTCACCTGTCTTTCCCTCTTTGTTACGGACTGGATGGGGTGAAAGGGACATGAGACCATAGCCTTCCCTACACACATCCAAAACCAACTTATATTTATTTATTTTTCTGACACCGAACATACCAACATGGGCAAAATGGCGTTGGTTATTGTCATAAATTTCGGTATAGGTAAATATTCCGTTTATCACCCAGCCCTAGCCTGAACACATCTGGTACCTACGCCATTTTTACTGTAACCTCTTCATTTAATGGTACTTTGTTGACATTTTGGAACCAGAAGACTAGTTTTTAAAGTTTTGCATGATTTAGGATTTCACCTCTTCGCTCTTTAGGGTCTCATTTCTCTTTTTGTTTTATGATGCGCCAAAATTTTTTAATGGGTGACAAGTTGAGACTGTAGGCAGCCCAGTTTAGCACCTGGACCCTTCTACTACAGAGCCATGCCGTTGTCATATGTGCAGAATATGACTCGGCTGGCATTGTCTTGAGGAAATATGGATAAAAGGCACAGTCTGGATGCTCCAAAACAAGTTTAAATACCATCAGTGATGCTTACTTGTGAAGTGGCACCAGAAAAAGTACTAAAAAGATAATGATGTTGGGTACATGTCAGACAAACACTGTAACATCTTGTTTTGCAGGGCCTCCAGCACCTGCACATCAACAAGACCATCCACCGTGACGTCAAAGGCAATAACATCCTGTTGACGACGCACGGAGGGATCAAACTTGTGGACTTCGGTAAGCCGGGTGTCTCATTTTCTCCCAACAGACATGCTTGAACGCTGCACTGTCCTCCTGTAATCAGCCGAAATCATGTTATGCCTCTATTCAACAGAAGAGGGTCAAATCCATTACCTTCAGCCACCCACCAAATAAATCGTAACACTAATTAGTTTCCTTGCGAGGTTGTGAGACGTTAACAAATCCTGACAGGGTTGCAGACGGTTCTACTTTTCCATTACACGCTATCTTTTACATTTTCAGGCAGACAGCAGGAGACATTGTTGCTATGCTCCCTGTGTTTGCACTCATTTGCTTTTGGGTTTTCTTAACCAAATGAGGCGCCCAGAGCAGCACGAACACACTTCTTGGACTGAAGGCGCATAATGGCGAAGTGAATGTGACTATTTCCAGGGGATGACTCACTCCTGTTTTCTTCAGGGCCTGAAAAACCAGCTGCCTGTTTTCATTACAAATAAAATCTCCACTCAACATATGTGTAGGTTTGCATTTAGGCGGCTAATTGTGGGCTTCTCTTAAAAGCCCCCTGTCTAACCACGAAGCACAAAGTGCAGAGCTCTCACATGAAGAGGAGGGAGGGGGGGTATTAATGGATTCACTTATTATGTGAATGTGAAGTAGCTAATATGGAGCAGGGCCATCCTCTGTCTTTCTCCTCCTCCTCCTCCTCACAAGGCTGTCACTAACGAAACTCTACATCTGTTGGCGCTGACTTCCTCCACGGCTCTGATATTCCTGAGTTTGTTGAAATTGACATTTGCATTATCGGGTTTCTATGAGACTCTGAGTCGGCAACAGCTGTGGTCTGAAGGGTTCTGTTTTGGGACTGTTCGCACAAGGTCTACTTGACTGTATGAGTCAGGGTGTGCGGTGGGAACTCAAGCCAGATCAGGGTACCAAATAGGGCTGCACGATTAATCAATTTTGACTCATAATCAGATTATTTAATTTTGATGTTTAAAAAATTTAAAATCGTCAAATCGATTTTCTTCTCTATCGTGTCTCACTCCTCCAGGTCACCGTAGGCTCCCCCTTCCTGCAAGAGCGCTCCCCAGTTCCTACAGACACCAGTGTAAATAAATATGGCGTTTGCAAAAGAGGCAGATAATTTCATGGCTAAAAGGTGCAAGAGTAAGTCTTGTGGAATTTGTTCGGCTTCGCAGTTTCGGATGAAGAGCAAACCACTCCCCCCTGCAAAGTATGTCTGCAAGCGGTATCAACCCGTCCACATGGAATTGAATTTAAGAGTAAACGCAAACGTTTTTTGTCATATCGGTGTTTCATCTACACGGAAACGGCATTTTAGGTGACTGTAAATGGTACTTTCTGAAAATGAGTCAGAGAGCGCATAAATCCGTAAACGACCACCATTTTATCTCCATGTGGACGCCTATCCAAAAGTGAAGTTTGGTGAAGTTGTCCCTGAATAATGAAATTGAAATTGAAATCGGAAATTGAGTCTTCAGAGAAAAAAATAGGGATTTTATTTTTGGCCAAATTTGTGCAGCGCTAGTATCAAACTGTACCACACCAAACCAGACTCCCATAACTGATTGATAAGGATTCAAATTTCCTTTTAACTTTTTGTTTTCTGATTTATTTGGGGTTTTAGTCTTTATTTTGAGAGGATGGGACGGAGGATGGAGTTGGAAACAGGAAGTGAGGGAGGAGTAGAGCTGCAGGTCTGACTTGAACCTGGACCATCTGTGTGAGGATTATACCCTCCGTTTTTGGAGCTCAACTTTTCAATCAGTCACTTCAGAGCATCTCCACTGAGTTGTTTCTCATTTGTGCGGCTGGATAATAAAAACTATTTATCACATTAAATCCTCTGAGAGCAGAAAATCTCATGGTCAGAAATGTAAGAGTAAAAACATGTTGAACAAATCTCAAGATTGTTCAGTTTCTTTTTCAAAGAACCACAATTTTTCCTCTTTCAATGTCAATTTGAAAGTATTAAGCTGTCAATCGCTTACTTAGACTTTAAACTAAATAACGACAACGACAAATGCTCAAAGCGTCGCAGCGTCTGAGAATTTTGTTTGTAGAAGAAACAGAAAACGGAACAAAAAGTACTGAATCATACCGACCTGAATGTGTCATATTTAGTTTTTAACCATCAGTTAGTGCCACATCACAGAAACGATCCGTAAACAGCCAGGTGTGTCCATGTGGAGCCACTTGAGCTGTTAGAAAGGGTCCTTGACAAAGACACTCAGCCGGTAATGCATCATGAGTCCCTCTTCAGGAGAGTGGCAGTCACATATCTCTGCTGGTTCATGACAAACAGGAACGTCTGTTTACAGCCCATGTTGAAAAGTATAGAATCCTCTATTGTAGTCTGTTGGTCGGATCCGTCATCGGTTTATAATAGAGAGAGCTGCTGATAAGACTCTAGTTTATGTGTCCTTGTCATATTAATTCACAGTTTAAGTACATTAAATAAAGACTGATTAAGATTTGGAGCCAATGTCTTTTACTACAAATAGGACCATATTTAGGAAGCAGCATATCCTGTTATCAGTTCTTAAATGAACAAAATAAGCATTATGTTGCATTGGTGAAGACTTAAAACCATCGAATTAACCAAGTAAAACATCCACTGTGGTGAATTATCAACTAAAAAGTAGGTTTTTATTTATCACAGATACTTTACATTATCGCACACTAACGGCCAATAAAGAAAAATTTGGTTGAAGCTGCTTTTTTTCGGCTAAAACCATTTTTAATATAATGTACCATACTATATTTATGTATACAGATAGAGCGACAAAAGAAAACACTAATCGTGTAGCACAAATGTTCAAACCACCCATACAAATCTGAAAAATTGAACAGGTTATATAACTAATGATCCCTGAACCTAAAGCTCACAGAGCGGTGATGTGGAAGAAAACGGCTCAGAAATTAGCTCGTTATTTCACGAACACGTGGAGCTTGACTGAACAAAATAACATATAGGAGCAAAAATCACAAACTTTTACAGTTTTAACACAAAAGTTTGAAGACTAACTTATTTCTAGTCATTATCACCAAAAAAACACCTCAACGTTCGTTCTAATTTAGAGATTTGGTTTCTCTGGCTAAACTCATAAATCTGAAAAGTGTACAGTATCTCCAGGACTGAACCAGAGAGGAAATATGTTACCAAAAAAATCAGATTCACTTTGTTGTTTTCATTAAAACAGATAAAAGAGTTGAAGTATTATCACCAATAAGTCATCGAATCATTAATTCTGAGACTCTGGAGTAATGAGTCTGAAATAAACGGACAAACGAGGCTCTGTGTTATCTTCGCAGGCTGCATACTCGCTGCTGTTTCCTCTCTGTGTTTGTGCCTAATGAATTTTGAGATAAGAGTCACGATACAAAGCTTTCTTGTTGTGACAGATATTATGCCAAACTGTGAAAAGAGCGCCATTAAAGACAAAGGAGAGGTAAGAATAGAAGTGTTAATTGGAGGTGAGAAGTTGAAGCCAAAAGCAACATTAGTGTCACCGTGACTTTAATTTATGGTGAAAAAGTTGAACCCTGTAAAAAAAAAAGTTTGTTAGCATTTTAGCTCCACGGGTAGCCATGTTAGTCTATTGAGTCAGCACTTCGGCGAATCTATCTGTCAGATAGATCGCTATAGACGTCAGTAGAGATGATCATGATCTCCAGAGGATGAGTCAGGATGATTTTAATGATCCCCTGATTTTTAGTCTTGAACTTACGTTACTCTTACTCTTACGTTTGGTGTTGCTAAGTTTGTTTACTTTGACTTAAGGTACAGACTAGGGTTGGGAAACGCAAGGTTACTTATAATGCAATAGGATATGTAACTCATGATAAAGTGGGCATCACTGCGTTAAGTCTTGACATATGGTAACTGTCTCATTAAGGTCAGGATGATGTTTCTGCTATATGGATATTTTGTCCCTCTCCTTGTAAAAACATCGATTCTGATTTCTTAACTGGTCAATTTTGGGGCGAGTATGAAAACTGCCATTAGTGGCTATTTAGAGCCCAAATTCAATCAATGGCCTATAGAGCAAATATATAAATATATATAATAAAGGCAAGTTTATTTGTATGCCAACATTCATACACAAGCCAATTTAAAATGCTTTACAAATACAAGGAGATATATTTAAAATGAAAAAAGAGAGATTAAAACAATTAAAAATCAATAAATTATAAAAATGTATTTTAAAATTATTAAAACAGTTCAAACTGACAGAATAGCAGATATCAAAGTAGAAGGAAAAGATGTTTTCAGCCCTGATTTAAATGAGCTGTCAGTTTGTGCACACCTGAGGTGTTCAGGAAGTTTGTTTGGACCATAGAAGCTGAATGCAGCTTCGCCCTGCTTAGTTCAGACCCTGGGGACCATAAGTAGACCTGTTCCTGACAACCTGAGGGGTCTAGATGCTTTGTACTCAACCAGCAGCTCTGACATGTATTTAGGCAAATAATGACATTAAAAAAGTTTAAGTTAGACAGTCTACTGAAGTGTTTCTACCAAAGTGGACAAACAAACCGAGTGTGTGATGGGTTGTCATAATGCGACCTCACATACTTTCGTGTGTAGTTTCCTAGTTTTAGTCTCGTCACTGAAGTCTCTATATATGAGGTGCAAAACTTAGTCACAGGGCCAAATAAGCACCCCTTTTTAGAAGGGATGTCCTGATACGATATTGAGATCGAATATATGTCCGATATCAGCAGGTCAATATTGGTATCAGCCAATACTGAAGGCTACAATATTGGTATTGTGTTGTATCGTATTGAAAGTTGTATTAGGACACCCCAAGTTATTAGTGTAGTTTAAATAAAATTTAAAAAAACACATGGACAATCCCAGTGAGTATTTTCTGACAAACTCAGGCAGCCGGTTCTTTTTAAACAAACATAAAATCAAATATAACCTGGATTCTGCCTGTACACAGATTTTGCTTTGAAATCATGGGACATAAAAGCTCTCAGAAACTGTTTCATCGATCCAGCTCTGCTTGTAGCTGGCAAACAATTAATATTTATTTGTGTCGAGCACCTTTGGTGTACTGCTTATCTAAATGAGAAATATAAATGAGCTGTGACGAGGAAACGACTATGAATAGCCGATGATAATGACTTTCTGAGCGTCATGGAGAGACGAGACCAGTACCAAAGTTTTCAGCATTTCTCCTCTCAAAAGTACTTTCTGTTAATATTCAATGTTTTCAATAGCCTCAATATATCATCCTCCATCAGGAGCCTATTTTGGCTTCACTTTTAAAGAGTGTCATCCATCTTTATCTTCTGTTAGAGACCCACAGGTCCTTTTAATCAGGGTTTGAAAAACACATGTGTGACTTGAAATGAAATGCAAAATCCTCGTCTGTCAGCTTCCCAGCTTTTGATGACTCAGAGTAAAGTCTTGCCATTCACCGGAGACAAAGGTGGCAGCGAGCTGAGCGGCTTAGATGTGGACCTCTGTGTTATCAGCAGCCTTTTAAAAGTGGCTGTATTCAGAGAACAAATTACACTCTGTAGTGAAATCTCTCTCAGCCTCTGCCCAGAGCAGGAAACAGCAGGTAGAGAAACGACATCCTTTGTTGTAGTGCTGACAGTCGAACTTTCTATCTGATTCTGGTCGTGGCGTCATCAGAAGAGGAGGGGAAAAAATATCCCAGGAGCAAAGCTAGGCGTGTACAGGAATGTGCAGAGTGACGAAAACACCCTTAAAAAAAAAAAAAGAATATATATATACGGGGAGCCGAGTCGAACACGCAGGCTCTGCGTCACGCTGCGATTAATGGTTTTTCATGTGGATGGGTGCACGCTACACTAAGCAGCTGAAGAGATAAAACCCCCGCAGTGACTCATCAGCGGCACAGAAACAAAATAGCGAAGAGATGGACCCAAAAAGAGCGAGGGGGAAGAAGGAGAGGAGCCCTTCTTCGTTTATGGGCCTCTCATGAATATTCTAATTGACAGCGTTATCTCTGTGATGATTATTAAGTGTGGACCACCAGGCTCCACTCTGGGCTAATGTAGTGGAAAGAGACAGGCAGTGAGGAGGCTCTTTGTGTTCCTGTACACTCACACACTCACACACCTCATGTATATTGTGTGTGTGTGTAAGTTGAGGTGGTTTGTTTATCGTTATTTGTGGGTACGCCTGCTGGTTTTCAATGTAAAACTGTGGGTCGGCTCCTTTTAATGTGGGTTAAAGCCTCACTGTGTAGCTGTTTAGCTCCATGCATGTCAGTTTTAGGCGTATCTCCCCTCTTGCACATGATTTTAATCCCTTAAGATGTTCGACACTGAACCGTTTTCCATCTCCACCCCTGGCTGTAACCCACCAGTGCCATCAAAGCTTCAGCACTGTCACTGTCACTGTACTGAAAATCAGCTTTTACACTCCCTGACGGTGTTAAAACTGCATTTCTGTTGTTGTGTAAAATCGTCTTTTGAACAGATTTTTTACACACGGACGAAATCTTTGGTACATTGTCAAATTCTGTGCGAGCGTATGTCGTACATCAGCAGATCACCTTTGTTTGTTGGTTGCTGCTTTTGTCTGGAGGCTCTGCTTTTGTTGCTGCCTCAGCTGAGCCAGTATGTTGTGACGCTGATTCGTCTGGACTGCACCGAAGTCACGATTGTGGGTCAGCATGCTCCTCGCTGTGCTTTTTACCTCACATTCAAACCGACAAGTTTTCCCCTTTTGTCTCTGCAGACCCTTTAGTGTCAGTTTTTAACAGTATTTTACTGTAATATGTTGATTAAGCAGCAAATGAAACTAAAGAGCCCAGAAAATGAGAGTTAAAGCAGAGTTTAACCTGCTGAAAGTGAAATACTATAAAAGAGGATTAGGGCCACATGATGAGAAAGAAAATAATTACAGGAAGGAGTCGATGTTTCGAGATTAAAGTAAAAATTTCAACAAAAAAATCTAATTTATGCCAATAAAGTCGAAATTTCGAGATTGAAAATTGGAATCTTGAGATTTAAGTCGAAATGTCAAGATTACAAAAATCGAATTGTTGTGAATAATGTTGAAATTTTGAGATTAAAAAATTAAAAATTGGATATTAAAGTCAAAATTTTGAGGTTATGATCGACATGAATAAAGTCAAACTTTCGACTTTTTTTAAATTTTGACTTTAGTCTCAAAATGTAAATAAAAAAAAATCTTCCTCTTCTTATAGCCGTAATCCTCTTTCATAGAAATACAAACATGTTTCTATATTTTATATTTTATTTTGTAGTCCTCACTGCTCTACAAATATGACGAAAAAGTTAGCATGGAGCCAGCTAATAGGAGTGGGAGAAAAAATTGATACAGCATAGTATCGCAATGTTTTGTCTGGTGATATATCGTATCATCTTATTTACCAAGTATCGATTTTTCAAATGAATTGCTAATATGAGGTCAAATCTATGATAATGGGAAAACAAAGTTAACTGTTTGTCCAGTGAGGTTGGCAGAGGTGACATAGAGACATAGAGCAGGACAAAGTTAGTATAACAAACATATATAAATGTGGTTTGCGAGATGTGCTACATGAAATAATATCGCATCATGGCCCAAGTATCGTGATAATATTGTATCGTGGGGCTAGGGGTGGTAGAAAAAACTGTTTCACATAAGTTTCACAATTTTTTGTTTTACAATTTTTAAGTCGATTTTTGTGTTCATAAATCTTTTTTTTTTTCTTTCAAATTTAAGAATAAATCTTTAAAACTGACCTACATGTGATGTGTATTTTTTGGGGGAAATATGGTTCCTGGAATAGTCAGTAGACAATCATAATCATTAAACTGTTTCACTGATGTTAAAAATGCAGACTAAAGATCTAGAAAATCGACAATATCGTAGAATCACAAATCAAATTCGCATCCAAAAATCGTTGAAGAATCTGAGAATCGGGAGAGAAGCATATCGTCCCAGCCCTACCCCCTACCAGCTAACAGGTTACACAAACCAACAATGATAAAAATGTGATTGTTAAGCGGATTGTTTTGACATTGTGTTTTCTCCTGGTTTGTTGCAGTGGATCTCCTCTCAGCAGTAAATTCTTGATCGTTACTTTGGAGTAGTTCAGGTGCTGACTAGTTTAAGTTTACCTGATGCTCTCATCTCTTCTTTCTTTGTTGACCCTGTCTCCTTCTTGTGTAAGAGTGCTTCATACTGCAGAAGAAGCATTAAAATTCTGACTCATGAAGTCCTCCCACAGTGAAATACTATTCAAATGTTCTTCTTGATAAATCCAGCAGACCTGCGCGCAGTCTCATGCACATTTGTAAGTCAAAGTGATCGATTTGAAGGGGAACAGCGCCGAAGCCTAATGGCTGAGATTGCAATGGAGCTCTGCATGTCATGTTTTGTTTTCCCTCCATGTCACTCTCGTGGCAGCCTTATTAGAGGGATACAAGAAAGTTTCAAGATCCCCTCAGCCTTATATCACTTAAGAAGCATTGCTCTGTTTTCTGTCCATGGGTCATCTCTTCCACTGGTGCGTTTGATCACCAAGGAAAAAATAAAAAACAGTTGCAGAGATGCAGTAAATTTTCTACGCTGAGTGCACGATGTGAGAGTGCGGCTAAAATGTCTAAAGCGTGTATTCTCCTCCCTGCAGGTGTTTCCGCCCAGCTGACAAATACCCGCCTGAGGAGGAATACCTCTGTGGGAACCCCCTTCTGGATGGCGCCTGAGGTAAAGTAAAAATGGCCCATAAGCGCCCCCTCAGCCTCGTCTCTTTCCACTACATTAGCCTGGAGCAGATCCCAGTGGGCCACAGTTACTTATCTTCAGAGAGATAACGCTGTCGAACACGATGTGCATAAAAAACCAATACAGCCTCCGTCGTTTGTTTCCTGTCTGCTCAGTGCACCAGCAGTTCAAACAAAGTCACATCTCATCTGATATCTGTTTTAAAAGGGTTTCCTTATTAAGCCTTCACACAGCATGGAGCCCTACAGGTCGAGTCAAAGTAGACATTTTTACATGAGGTTTGCATGACCTGCTTCTTCAGCCGTAGAAGATTTTAATCTGATTTGTGTGAGATGTTAATCAACAAAGTTGGACGACAGAGCGCAGCTGGGGTTCAATATTCAAAGCATGAAGTCTTGAGCTGAAGGTCAGGTCTTGGCTGGAGTCCTGGAGGATCCTCTGTGATATTTCGAAGAAAGGTAGTGATAGTCCGGTCAAGAGTATCTTCATGTGGAGTAAAAATCCAGGAAACAACATCGTGGAAGTTATTTAGACACAGTCTGACCCACTTTCTTAAGAAGATTAGGCTCCTTTATGTCGCGGGGTAAGTTCGCATCTGCGCAGTTTCATACTTTGGACAAGTGTCACTTTTAAGAAAAGCTTTTAGGAAACTTTTTTTATCTCTTCAAACTTCTGTTTTTGTTGTACAATAGTTCTCTGGAGGTCTAATGTGACTGAAGTAGTAGTAGTGAAGGAGTTTGTGTGAACACTTGAACATGACGTGTTATCGGTGTTTTGTCCGTGTACACATGTACATGCCTATCGGGAATTCAAATAGTATTGATTGTAGACATTGTGTGTGTGTGTGTGTGTGTGTGTGTGTGTGTGTGTGTGTGTGTGTGTGTGTGTGTGTGTGTGTGTGTGTGTGTGTGTACATACCTCCCGCTCAGAGATGATTCATTTTGTTGATTGGGTACCATGTTGCCCTGAGGATGTAGATGATAGCTTCTGTGTGTGTACATGTGTGTCTGTGTACCAAACTGCCCTGAGCAGACGACGACGACGATGATGATGATGATGATGATGATGATGATGAAGAGGATACTGTACTTGGGCTTCTGCCATATTTTTGTATATTTTGTTCCCTTCTTCATGGTTGTGAATGAGGTGTGCAGGGAAGTGCTGCCAAAATCCAAAACCACTTACACTGCCGGAGAATAAGACATTCACAACATCACAGATTTTACCTTTAAATAAAATAATAACAAAAGAAGACGGTGTCTCTTAAAGCTGTTTCATTATTATTATTACTTCATTACCTGTGAGTAAAAACATGCTTTTATTTTGAAGTTACTTAATAAATAAATAAATGAAGATTGATTAATCGATTGGGTTATGCTAGTTCATTAAAACTTATATAACGAACCTCTATCCCCACTGCCATAAACCAGTCAGTCACCCAGTGTTACTTTATGCTTATTTTCAGCTCAATATTATAATTAGTTTTTCTTTAAGAGACAGTTTTTGTCAGTACCAGTTTAAAGCCACATCCCGACTCTGTAGTTATCTCCCTTTTTTGGGGGATGCTTGCTCAAACTCCTGAACAGCAGAGCAGTGATTTCAAGTTTTTAATCCACTGTTATTTTCAAAATAAAAGCATGTCAGGTAACTAAAGTTGTTCTTCAAATGGTTATTTAGCAGAGGAGGGTCATTTGGTTTCAGTTGATGGTTTAATTCAGATTTGATTGTGAAAATCGCAAACACTGGGATTATTTTCATTGTATCTTTTGCTTGAAATGCTTTATTGACTTTTTGTAAGTTTAGTGTTTAACCGATAACAGTATGCTGCTGGTTTTACATGTCATAGTATCATGTATTACTTCATCTCCTTCAGGTGATAGCCTGTGAGCAGCAGCTGGACTCCACCTATGACGCTCGCTGTGACGTCTGGTCGCTCGGCATCACCGCCATCGAGCTGGGAGACGGAGACCCACCTTTGTCTGACCTCCACCCAATGAGAGCCCTGTTCAAAATACCCAGGTGAGCCCCCATCAGACCTAGACAACCATCTCGTCAATCATTGTCTCCACCAGTTTGTGTTCATTTTACAGCTTTTTGGTGCTAAATAGATGCTAGCTTTAGAGTGATAGTGCTTATTAGTCTTATTTACTTTAACTAAAAGGTTTCAGAGCCTTTTCATAAGGTTATCTTTTAGAAACATACAAATGTAGATAAATCAGTATCAAATAGATGTATAAGAACGTGACTTTTGTTGTGTTTAGTTAAGAAAATGCTGCACAGAGAAGGTCCTTTTCCTTCCTCTGCATAGACAGACTGTCAGGCTACAGAGACAGGGTAATACAGTGGTCGTACTGCAGTCCTGCTCCCAAACACAGTGATTTTCTTTTCTATATACACACTGTCACCAGACAAAGTACAGTCTGTTCATTTCCAATAGCTTGCAGGGTTTTTATCCGTAAACCCCTCCTTCCTCCTGGCGCTGATCCCATTCGACCTGCGGTGGGAGGCTGAGAGCGCAGCCTCTTTTTTTTTTTTCCATCTGTATGTATAGTGAGCTGAAGGTGAAAAGTAATTGTTTATTATCTCTCGATTCAAGTTGCATAAGCACTTACCGTCACTGTCATCTCTGCAGCACTTTGTCCATCACTGTGCGTCTTTCTATAAACATATAACACACACACACACTCACAGAGGCGGCGGCTCCTGTGTCACCGCCGTCCTGTGTGCTTGCTGTGGGGGTCGTGCTCCCCGGGAGTCGTCACGCAGCTTTCTCACAATCTTTGTGACTGCTGCAGCCAGAGCTCCAGGCTGTCTGTTCACACTCCTCTCTGTTCTCCTCTCAGTGCCCGGGGTTCATTCGTGAAGCGGTCTCAGGAGGAGCCACACTGAGGTCGTCCATTTATTTGCACCGTGTCCTATTTTTAAAAAAGGGGCGGGGCTTAGATGGCAACATACAAACAGATTGAAGCATTATCAAGAAATATGCGAAATATATGGAAATTCGTGTAAAATTCACTTTATAGACGTGACATGGCAATGCTTGAACTATTTCACCTTATTCAAGTTATCTAACATTTAGTCTCACAGTAAAGTCATGCAGAGATCCATTTGTGATTTGCTCTTTAGGAGAATTAGATGAATTTGTTACCTTAATTTTGAGTAATTCATCACATAAATATGTGTTTTGACCATCCTCTCATTTAAACAGAGCTAGTTTGGTTTGGCTAGCTTAGCTCTGGTTAGTTTCTCACTACTTGAGACGTCTGATCATAAATTTGCAAACAGATCATCTCAAGTCAGTTGCTATTAAAGTTTATGGATTAGGGCCACAGGAAGAGAAAAAAAAATAATTACTGGAGGGAGATTTTTTTAATGTCCATTTCAAGATTAGCTCTTTAATGCCTGACACCACAAATTACGGCCAGAAAATTCAACATTTTTTGGAGCTGAAATGTTGATTTCACTTTCTACTGAAAACCAAAAAAAATCAAAATGTCCTAAAAATTTAACAAATATATTTATTTATCTCGTTTGATACATCAGATGTGTTCGGAAATTGATAAACTACAACAGGACATTTTTATCATTTATCAGGCTGTACTCAGGTGTTTTTTTAGTAATTTCTTGATCGTATTGATTTGATAGAAGTATTTAAAAGTATGTATTAAATATGATACAAAAGGTATTAAGGGGTTAAAGTTGAAATTTTGAGATTAAAGTCGAATTTAAAAAACGTCGAAATAAAAAAATTGAAATTTCAAGATTAATCTCGAAATTTTGTGGATAAAGTCCAAATTTCAAGTTTAAAAACATTGTAATAAAGTCATTTTTTACGTGAATAAAGTCGTTTTAAAATCATTTCTTACGAGAGTAAAGTCAGAATAAAGTCCTTATATTCTAACCTGTTGTTTAAGATGACAGTTGTTGAAATGAGAGCCGTGGAGCATTTCTATTCTTGTTGAATTGTGTTTTTCTACTCCTGTATGAAGTTACATGCAGTCCAGTTTATTTATGTAGTTATTCATTAGTTTATTTAGTTTGTTAAAAAGTTAGTTTGTTAGTCGGTTTGTTAGATGAACCTAAACCCTGAAAGAAAAAGGGGAAACTCTTTAAAAGACAGACACAGATTAAGACAAGTGGGATTGGGATGACAATGAGCATAAGTCAAATCCCTCCTCAGAGCGTCGCTCTCGCACGCAGGTGAAAGATTAAGAGAGCTCCGCTAATTATGCACAGGTGTAAAGATTTAAGCTTTTATCCTTCATTATGTGTAAAAGAGAAGAAATGAATCAGCCGTGCGTATAGAGTTTAGTGGATATGAATAGAAAGTTAACCAGAGAGAGAAGGCAGCAAACAGGATGATGAGATAAAAATACAACCTCATTAAAACCTCCGATACGTTTCCTATTTTAAACAGCTCATGTGACCCTGTTTGTCTTCCAGATAAGAAAAACACTTTAATAATCCCGGCATTAGCAGAGCAGACTCCAAATAAATGTCTCTGCTGTCTTTATTGGTTGTGCTGTGTGATAAACAGGTGATGTATGCCCTCTCATTAGGCCAATTTATCGCTGTCAGAGCCAATGGGAAAAAGGCTACAGTGCATTAGCAGGCGGCATCGACTTCCTAAGCACTTGCCAGAAACCCTCTTGTAAAAAGGTACTTAAAGCAGAACAAGGAATTACACAAATTAGCTTAGTTGTTGGATGGTTGTGAGGCCGTGTTTGCTTGACCTCTTGAATGCGTTTGTCTGTCTAAAGGAGCCTCTCATTGGGGAAACTTTGCGCTTTAAAGATCTGGGTATATATTTGAAGTCCAGTGCGGCGGACCTTTACTTTTCTCCGACATGAAATCAGCTGTATCAAAACCACCCGGCTGTACGGGTGGAGAGCTATTTGTTACTGCCTCCTGCCACCGCAGAAACACCTCTGGATGTCTCTGATGATGAATAGTTAAGATTGCACTCCGCTGCTCCACTCTGCGCCTCGGCCTTTTGTTCTCCGCCCCCGCTTGAGTAAATCCCATCTCATCTTATCTTTCCATTTATCTATTTCCACGTCTCTCTTTTTTACAGAAATCCAGCGCCTACTCTCCACCAGCCCGAGCTCTGGTCAGACGATTTTAATGACTTCATCTGCAAGTGAGTGTGAATGCGAGTGTCCCTGTGAATCATAAATATTTACACCGATAGTAGTTGCACTTTGAATGTGAATCCATTGCATTCCTCTGCCTTCTTTTAGATGTCTGATAAAGGACTTTGAGCTCAGACCCAATGTGTTAGACCTGCTGCAGCATGTGTTCATCAAACAGATCGTCGGCAAAGAGAAAATCCTGCAGAAACAATTGATCGAGCTCATCGATCTCAACCAACAAATAGGAGTTATTGAAAAAACAAGGTACTGTGCAAACCTCACTTTTCCACATGTGGTGCAACATATCAGAAGTTTTACCCGCACATCTTTAAATTTTTGATACAAACTCCAAGAAAGTCTGCGAGCCTCCCTGACAGTCGGTTTCAAACGTCAGGCTGCAGCTTAACTCTTGCAGGCGGTTTAATCCAAATTACCTTCCTTCCTTGCTGGATGTTTTACAAGCCCAGTCACCCCTCCTGTAAACAGCAGTTCAGTCCTGCTCCAGCTCCACTCAGGGCGCTGGCTGCACAGTATGAGTCAAAATGTTGGCTCAGGGAAGTGTGTATTAGCCGTACAGTCATGAAATGTTAATCCTATTTCTGTCGTTTAAGCCATCATGGAAAGACAGACAGGCGCAAAGACAGTAATGACAGGTAACGACTGAATATACAACCCTTCGTGCAACCGTAGGAGTAGAAGATCGTTGGCTTGTTCCTGTAGCTGTGATCGAACATGTACTTGAAATCAACTACATGGGCTGATTGTAGATTTTCCTAATTCTGCCACCCTGCTGCTGTTAACATTGTTGCCCGCTCTCTGTGACGACCTGTTGTTGTATTGACCTCTATTTTATACTAACCTTTTCTCATGGCCTGTACAAAACGCCATATAAAAGCAGTACATTAAGCATTTAAGACTTGGTAACCTGATGCAATTTAGCGCTGTGGTGTAACTGGGATTATGGTGAGTGGCCTTGACGTTGGCAAACCACAGCTGTTGGTAAGCTCCAAAAAACCCTTGAGGTCAACGACCTTTCAATGAGTAACACGCTTTCGAAGAGATACAGCGCAATAGTTGTGTGATGTACCGCCATCGTTAACTGAACGATAGCATGTCTTTAATTTGAAGGTCATCTGAATTTGGCAAAATTAGTCTGACATTTCTAAAAGATAGATTTTATTTGAGCTTTCAATGGTTGTATCAGCTCTGCACTTCATTTGGATGGTCTACCTGTTGACATGCTATCACTTCATATTTTGTTGCGTGTCAACTGTAGGTTTTACTGTTGTCAAGAGTTACCGCTTAAATTAGATAGTCCTAACACGTCTAGAAATACTTTGCTGAGACTGCCAGCTGATGATGGTTCCAACTCACAGATTGATTTAGCGTATTTTAAGTGCACCTAAAGTCTGCAGATAGTTTAGGACACACTAGGTATATTTTAGGGGTTGTAACAACTCAGATAGTTCCAATTTAAGCATAGGTAAAGTATACTGTGAGGATGGGGAGAAGTAGACGATGTAAACAGGGAATACAGAGTCCGCAGTGCACTTTCTGCTTTCTTATTTAGGTAGTTTTCCCTGAATTGCAAAAGTTAAAATTAAAGTGAGATTTTTTTTTAATTTTTAAAGTTTAGCTTCAAGCACTTTTTCTGCATTAACACTACAGAAGCTCTACTTATATAATACACTTAAAGCTTAACCTAGCTGTTGATCATATCTACATTGTGTCATCAATCCAAGAGATGCTTATTTTTGCCCTCTGCAAACACCATCACCCACGGCATTGCTTCGTGCTGATACAGTTTGTGCACACACCGTGTTAGATTTGAATTTAGATTGCTAACATTGTCATATAGAGTGTATACAGTGATGGTTTTGCTCAGCGGGAGACCTGATTGAGACTCTTGTGAGTTCCAGGCATGAACGGATCCACACTAAAAGAGGAAGCCACATGAAGATGCAGAGTGACCCGGATGAGGTGGATGACCTTGCTACCCTTGAAGTCCTTGATGAGGTAAAAAAAATAAGACTTCAGAAATCTCAATTATAAAAAAAGTGACGATCTTAGACAATAGACAAAGTATGTCACAGTGCTGAATGGTAACATTCAAAATGTAAGGATACAATACAAAACTTAATGATATCATACGATCACAATACAATAACGATAATGATATGATCACAAAATGATCACGATACGAAATTATATGAAATGACCACAATAAAATAACAATAACAACATGATAACAATATAATACAATCACAATATGATCACAATATGAAATTAAGTTATACAATACAATCACAATAATAGACAAAGTGATAATTATATGATACAAAAAGATAAAATCACAATAATGATATGATCATGGTACAATAAAAATACGATCGCAGTATGATACAATTACAAGACGATACAATCAGGATACAATAACAATACGATTGCGATATGATACGATTACAAGACGATACAATCACGATACAATAATAATACAATAACAATACGATCGCGATATGATACGATAAAAGACAATATGATCATGATACAATATGGAATGAAATTATACAGTACTGCCACGATACGATAATGATACGATCATGATATGATAATGATAAGATCACGATACAATATGACATGATACAATACAACATGATACAATCACAATACACTAATGATACACCAACGATTCAAAAAGATACAATAAGATACGATATGAAATGAAACTATACAAGATACAAAAGCATATTGTATGATACAGTTAAGATAACAATACAATACGATACAATAACAATTCAGTATGAGATGATAAAAAGTACAATTTTATGATATGTTACGTTAGAACACATCATAAAGTCAATATGAGATCTCACCCTATCATACAATACAACACAACACAATACTGTACAGTGGACACACTTTATACCCCCTCAGGGAAATTTTTCCTGGACTGAACTGCTGCAAACATTCATCTGCTTCGACGGTGACATCAGTAAGTGAATGATCAGACTAAATGAATTAGTGGAGAGCTCACAGTGGCACAGGGTTAGCTCAGGAGCTGAATGTACAGAGTCTGCAGTCCTCAAGGTGACAGCCTGGAGCTGTTCTTTGCTTTCTTTAAAACTCTATCAATTCTATAAGTTTTCTAAAACAGCTGAGTATGCTGGGATCACTGAAACACTCATTGGTATGTACTAAATGAAGCGACTTGAATAACTCTGGCATTTTATTGAAATACAATACTCACGATTTGCACCACAGGTCTGCCAGGCATGTTTCTCTGTTGTTTTGTGGGAACACCCGGCGTCACTTCCCTTGATTACCCCTGTTGTCAAACTCCTGTGAGAAATTCACGGCAGCGTCTCTCACACAAACAGCAATTCATCAAATCTGAGTGCCGCATTGATGTATTGAATGATACAATCAGTCCCAGTTGCTAGCGGATATTTCCAGCCATCTTTCAAAACAGGCGGCTTTGTCCGCGTGTTGAGGTTCTTAATGTACCTGTCCGAGCAGCGCGATGACTGGAGAATTAATCACTATATGACTATGACACTGACGTAACAGGCGTCGCAGGCCCTGACTTGAGGCATGTTGTCTCTTATTATACGACCCTGACAATGATCTTAGTGTTAATTTGTTCAGGAAGCTTTCTTTTCATGATTATTTAGTGAATCTTGCTTGTTTTCTTTCTCAGAACACCGTCACAGAGCAGCTTCAGAGCCGCTACGGACGAGATCAGATTTACACGTATGTGGGGGACATACTCATCGCAGTCAATCCTTTCCATAAGATGGAGATATACACTCCCCAGGTCTGTGAGCGTATAGATTTTTGTGTTTCCTTTCATGCACCTGTGCTCGTACATTTGGTCAATAATGCACTGAATGAAGCTCAGCGCATCTCATTAGAGCCTCTGCAATTCTTCAGTCGGCTGCATCCCATTTAGCCTCACCCCTCCAAACATACACACCTGTCTCTCTCTTCCTCTGCAATACCTCACTGACTTTGTTTTCGATCAATCATTATGTTTTTCTTTGTCTCAAGTTGGCAACCATTTTTCATTCCTGTCCTCTCAGAGCAACAAAATAATCTCTTTCCATGTGTTGTTGAAACTAGAAATATCCCATTAAGACACCGTCATTATTCACTCTTAACTGAAACCTAATGTCTGTTGCATATGTGCGAGTGTTCAAGTATGTTGTTTCTCTTTATAGTACAATAGGATTTACATAGGAGCGAAGCGTTCGGCTAACCCTCCGCACATCTTCGCTGTGGCTGATATCGCCTACCAGTCTATGGTGTCCTACAACGCCGACCAGGTAAGCGTGCAGAGAGCAGACACTTCTTTCTTTTGTTACTTTTTTAATGAAGTCTATTATACTGCAGAGATTAATTCACTTTTTGTTTTCATCCCCACAATAATCTCTGCGCCTCTCTGTCTACAGTGTATTGTGATCAGTGGGGAAAGTGGAGCGGGGAAAACAGAGAGCGCTCATCTGTTGGTGCAGCAGCTGACTGTTCTGGGAAAGGTGAGTCATACAGTAGATGTCGAGACCCTCTCAGCTTCAGTAAACTGTATGATGGTTTGTCAATGGGCGGGGCTTAGTTAGGAGCTGTCTTTGAGCTTTTTTTTGACAATGATGAAGGATAATGCGAGTCTCTCCAAATATGTGAGGCCACTTGCTGTCTGAGACCAAAGGTTTAACTTTGATAAGTTAATACCGGACTATTAACGGTGGAATGGATCGACAGGTAAACTCACCTGAAACCCAAATGAAGAGTGTAAAGACATTTTTAGGGCATTTAAGTCCTTGGATGTCTTTATATTTGTGGTTAGAAGACAAAGAATTTTCTCTGTTTTTAGCTAACATCCCATTTACAAAAAATAACAGCAACCACAAAGCCTTTTTGATCGCCTCTGACTCTTCTTTATGCATTTGACCAGAGGCCGTGGCAGCTGGTGTACATTACTATCACTCCTTTTTCTCTCACCCAACACCAGAACAAAATGCCGTATTTGAGACTCTTTTGTTGCATACTGCCCCGGGATGATGAGTCATATTTCCCTCCAGTTTTACTTTGTTTTTTTCCTCCAACTAAAACTGCGGTGTCACTGTGATGTTGGCCCTAAAGGCTCTATTAGTCCTTTGCTACAAAGATCACAAAGTCGGCCCCAGATGTACTGTGGGTCATGAGAAAGTTCAATCAAACCAGATTTAAACATTAGCAAAAAAAGCAAAACACAAACAGATGTTTTCAGGGAAGGAAAGTTATGTTTGATGCAGAGTTATGCAGAATATAAGCTGCATTGGTTTACAATAATAAACTAATTCATCCACTCACCAATACCAACTCTGGACAGCGTACTGTCATGTTCAGAGGTATGAAAATATGGAATAGTCTTATTACAGGGTTAACTAGTAAACATGTGTTTAAAAAGAAGGTATATCAATATCTAATGACCCAGAATCACTGAAATAAGAAACAGAACACCTTGGATAGGCTGTGACCACATACCATTCATGCCAATGAGATTTTGATTACTAGTACACTTATCTTGGCCTTTATTGGTGTCTGCTGTAATAGGAAATGTAATGTCATCATAATTCTTGTTTTAGTTATGTTTTTAACATCTTTTATAATTCTACCATTTGGATTTTTATCATTTTAATCTATTCTAATATTTACTGTCTTCTTGCGGAGCCCAGGAAGAATAGCTGCTTCTTAGGTGGTAGCTAATTGGGATCTAAATAAATAAATAACAAAATAAATAAAATACGGTGCAGTCTGTTTTGGGGATTCCTACTGGGAAGAAAGCTTGAGCTGCGTTTCTAACATTACATCCAGAAATGTGCGGTTTATGTGCAGACGTGTAGCTCTCATCGTCGCCAGCTACCTGTAGAGTATTTCAGTAGTTAAATACAGCCTGTAGTGGTGTTGATAGCTGCAAGATACAGATGGATCTGCTGCCCATGACTACTTAGCTAAAACACTTTTACCAGCAGATTTAACTTTTGACCTAATGAAAGGACATTGCTCAACTAGCCTGCTTTGTTTCTCAGAGTGCCATCTTCTGGGTAAAATACGGTACTGCAATGAAACCCTGTTTAGCATTTGTATATTGACACCAGAGTATAGGAAGCACATCTCTTTTAGCTGATTAAAAAGAAAGTAAGGATGCATATATACACTGAATTTTACAGTCATTGCTTCCACTTACACAACTTGACTGTTGGCTAGGAGAAGTCAACCAAATCTTTGACTGACAGGTTATTTGAAAACGTTATGAATCATTCATATTGAAGGATTTGAGACTAATAAGACAACACATTTCAAGTTATGAGTTGTACATTTTCACAAGCTGTCTGTGCTTCTACAATCATCTGTATTTAGAAAACTAATATCTCCAACACACCGTCCGGGCAGCTCCACATTCCTATAACCAGTGTGTTAGGCGCTCGAGCTGATGCCAGTCATGATTTACGATTTGATTGAGGAGAGACAGCCCAGTTTCAATTTACTTTTTGCATTTTATACAAGTGGAGGGAGGAAATTGGAAATGACAGTGTGATTTTTTGATGGGTATAGCACAACTGAAAGGGCAAATTCCTGCAGTATTTCTTCAAAAGTAAAAAAAATCAGTTACTCAGCTGGAAGATATACTTTTTTTCAGGCCAATAACCGGACACTCCAGGAAAAGATCCTGCTGGTAAACAGTCTGGTTGAGGCTTTTGGGAATGCCTGCACCGTCATTAATGACAACTCCAGCCGCTTCGGCAAATACCTGGAGATGAAGTTCACCTGTGGAGGGACTGTGGTGGGAGCGCAGATATCTGAGTACCTGCTGGAGAAATCTCGAGTCATCCACCAGGCTGTGTAAGTATCACACCTTTTCCTTTGGCACTCCTGAGTTTGCTGACCGTCATTCGAAAAGATTATTCATAGGAACTTGAGTCAAGCGCCTGTATGTTTTCAGAGCATAACCAAGAAGGTCATTTTCAGCCTGCTGGTCAGGGATCAGTGCGTAATGGATTCTGTCTCTCTTCCTTCCTCTTTCACTCCTACGTCTGAAACTGGTGACATTTGCCTTCAACCTACACTCCAGTCAATCCATCTTCACCTCTTATCGTGTGTCTGGGGAGACCAGCGGGTCAAGTTGAGGGGCTGGCTTATTTCCTGTCTGATCAGAGATTGTGGTCTCGCAGGTTTCTTTAGGAGACAGACGTGACTCATTTGTTCGAAAACAGACACAAGCTCCACTTTTCGAGCTTGTTATAAAAAAGTTGTTGAACTGAAAAACACGTTTTTTGTCAGTTTTCAAACAGGATTTTTGATTGTATGTCTGTATTTCTTCAATCAGTTTTTTTTTCTGAGGACTGTCCTTATACCTATAAAATAGTGAGGGTTTCTACAAACATTGATTTATAGCACTATAAGTTATATAATTGTTACTATATGCTTGTATTTTAACCACCATTTAAACCATTATTTTTGGACTTATTTCCTGTTAGTTTGAACAGGAAGCTAAATTCTGACTCACTGACATGACACATACCTGTGATGGTTACACATCTCTAGTTGTGTATTATGGTTCATCCTATCCTATTTCCTCATACTTGAAATCAAACTCCATGTCAAGCACCTTCAAGACCTGATTTCCAGTCTCTGTCTTTGTGTTTCCACAGAGGAGAGAGAAACTTCCACATCTTCTACTACATCTATGCTGGCCTGGCTGACAGGAAGAAACTCGCCCACTACAGGCTCTCTGACAGCAAAGCACCTAAGTAGGTTTGACATCCCCCGAGCTTCTCTTGAATGCTGTTATCGTCTGCTCACACAGCAAACATCCTACGTCCAGAGACAGCAGCCCTGATCTTTATGTTACCTCGTTGATCCGCAGGTACCTGTGTAATGACCACATTAAACTGGGGCCTGACATAGTGAGCAACAACTTCTACAAGGAGCAGTTTGATGCAGTGGAGCAGTGTTTCAAAGTCATTGGATTCACCCTGGAGGTACAAAATGCTGCATTAATTACTGGGCACAAAGCTGAAAGTGGCTTTCCCTCAAGGTTTACCAGCATAACCTTCATCCTTTCACTCCTGCAGACAAGCTCTCACTCCTTTATCGTTGGAATTTTGTGTACAACTAAGAGACAGTGTATAGACTATCAAATGAATCAGTTACCCAGTAAAAATGTCTTTAAAGCAAGAGTACAAATAGATCCTCATGTCAGCTGTGTAGCATGAGATGGAGCGTGAAGCTGCGGTTGCATGTAGGCAGTCAGCTGCTGGCATTGTGAAGGCTAATGAGGCCCAAAGAACTGATTGCCTCTGGGATCTACACGTCAATAGTACTTATCCTGAAATCACTTTGCTGTACTGGAGGAACGTCCCACTTCTTATCTTGCATGAAATCACAGAATACATATACGTAGAGGATCTTTGAAGCATGCTTATCTGTTTATGAAACACGTCATGTGTCAAACACAACGGTGTCTGGTAGTGTGGCTATAGTAGTGTTTGGTTCCTACTCACTGATATACTTTAGCCTTAAACTATTACTGCTTTACAGACAAGCATTATATTTTATAATCGATTCTCTGACAAACAGGAAGCCAGTGTAAAGACCTCAGAACTGGATTGATGTGATCCGCTTTCTTTGCTGAAGTGTTCTGTTAATCAGCTGCAACTGTTTGAGACACTGTCACTGCTTTTAGGTTGAAAATGCATGGACCTGTTGATGTATATTCTGTGATCTTAGTCAGTGAGAGCATATAAATGTGAAACTAACGAGGCCCCAGGATGGAGCCTTGGAGAACTCCACATGTAATTTTGTCTATTTGAGGTGACAAAACAAAGTATTCTGTTCTCAAATTAAGATTTAAACCTCATTTGAAAGTCATTCAAACCATTATTTTGTTATTTTATATGATCTCAGTAAGTGAGAGCATATAAATGTGAAATTGAAGAGGCCCCAGGATGGAGCCTTGGGGAACTCCACATGTAGTTTTGTCTGTTTGAGGTGAAGAAACAAAGTATTCCATACTTAAATTGAGATTTAAACCTCGATTGAAAGTCATTTAAACCATTATCTGATTCAGGTCTCCATTAAGAGGTTATGCTGGATTTGCTGGACTTTTAGGGACCGTCAGAAAGCCCTTTTCCCACAGACTAATACTTGCAGTACTTAAGTGTTTTCATCTTGTTAGTGACCACAATCCTGGCCAATTTAATCCATCTTTTTCTCTAAAATATGATTTTTTTTCAAGTGTTAAGTGTTTATCTTGGTACTAAAATTAATCATCAATATCATAAGTTTAATTGCACTTAACAAAATAATTGAAGGCAGTTTTAGTGACACAATAATCTCCCTAAGACTGTCAGCATTTATTAGAAGGTGGTGAAACAGGAAACTTACTGAATTAAGAGGAAAACTGAAAGGTGACGGTGCATAAATGTTCCTTTTAAAACTTTATTTTCAGTTCACAGTTTAAGTTTTAAGGCATAGCTGAAGGTTTTTTTTGTTTATATCAAATACCGTCCCATGGTTAAATGTTTTCCAGATTAAATAGCTGTCTATCATTCCTCCAGGAGCTGGGCAGTGTTTACAGCACTCTGGCAGCCATCCTTAACTCTGGCGATATCGAGTTCATTCCCGTCGCCTCGGAGCATCAAACAGACAAGAGCATCATCTCCAACATCTCTGTCCTGGAGAATGGTAAGAGGAGAAAGAGAGAGAGAGAGAGAGAGAGAGAGGCTTGATTTACTCTGAATTTCCTCTGTTTCACTCCTACTTCTCACACTCCCCTTTAAACTCCTCTACAAAGATTCAAACGCATACAAGCTGTTTTAATTTACAGGAACATTAATATTGAACATGTACACGGTTTTCCTCTGATGTGGTGTTTTCAGAAAAGCAGAATAACACAAGTGTTACGGTTTCACATCTGTCCCATCCCGCCTAATAAACATAAACCTTATTTCCTCTTAGTGGCATCACTGCTGTGCATTCGCTCAGACGAGCTCCAGGAAGCCCTGACCTCTCACTGCGTAGTCGCCCGAGGAGAGACAATCGTCAGGCCTAACACGGTGGAGAAATCGGGGGTGGTGAGGGACGCCATGGCCAAGGCTCTCTACGGACGCCTCTTCAGCTGGATCGTCAACCGCATCAACACGCTGCTGCGGCCCGACAGCGACCCGGGGTGAGATCAGGGGCAGGATGTGTGCTGTAGAGTGTTTGGCACTCATGAATGCACAATGAGGGGCCTCATGTCCTGGAATCAGAGCCAAAAATGCAGAAACACAGTGTAGCCTTGTGGTATTTTAACAAGGATGATTATAACATCCTATATATTCTCATTATAGAGGCATGGATGCTGCCAAACATCAACCCCGATAAAAGAATTATTTAACTTTTTATTTTACATTCATTTCTCACCTTCAGAGAGGAGGACAAGGGTCTAAACATCGGTATCCTGGACATCTTTGGTTTTGAGAACTTCAAGAAGAACTCATTCGAGCAGCTTTGCATCAACATCGCCAACGAGCAGATCCAGTTTTACTTCAACCAGCACATATTCGCTTGGGAGCAGGTACAGGCTTTGACCGGCATCCACCTTTGACAGTGACTTATATTTTAAAACGCTTCCTGAGTGCTTTAAACCCTCCTGGAAAGCACTTTCGATGCATTTTTCACCTTGGTACAGCTTCATTTCCATCTAAATGGTGATAACACGCCATCGTTTGTCACTGCGTGCTTTAAGAGAGACGGCAAGGGCGAAATATGCTGCTGTCTTTATTTACGGGGGGGAATGAGGACCTCGATTCCCCCTTTATGCAGTGTCGTGGGTGTGTTTCGCCTTGAGGGGGCAGAGAACGGTTTGCTCATGTTAAATGATTTGGTCTCACCCACAGAGAGGAGCCATAAATCATCCTAAACGAGGGTCAATTAGGAGTTGAAGACAGTTTGCGTTTGACTTAATCTCACTCTTGGGTATTGTTGGCAGCAGTCCCAGACATACATTTGTCCTATACTGCCTCCATATAGACAGAGCTGTGGGGATTGTAGTGAGCTATGGGATTATTTAAATCCCATCTACAGTAAAATGAAGCAGATTTAGCCCACCCTACTGTATGCTCAGGTTATATCTCTATCATATCCTTTACCTCCTCAGCTTATATGTCCACACATGCGGTTAGATATTCCCCAGATCTATCTGCATCCCTGCAGAGCTCCTAATGCAGCTTGTTTCCTTCACAGCATGCCGCTCATGCTACAGTAAGCACGTTGATTTGATGTTGTTTGTTCCTTCCCTCTCAGAATAGAAGTCTCCGGTAATGTTGCTGAGTCATACTGGGGGCTCGCAGAGTCAGTCAACCCCGATGTGATCAGGGTTAGCTGAGAATAAAGTGGAGAACAAAGCTCACTTTGCCCCCGTGGACTATTTTAATCCAAAGGCAATGTGTGAACAAGTCTTATATAACAAGGAGAAAGAAATTCTCACATTTCCTGGTTGGTTGATTGTGATGTTTCAGTGGATTTCTCTCACTTCTGAATGTTTAAAGTTTGTCATTAAAACATAAAGCTAAGATGAGGAAATGTGAGAGATTATCATCAAAGTGTGAAGTCATTATGTACAGCCTAGTGATCAAACACAATAGTGTGGTCTATTACCCAATGAGGAAAGCCCTGTGGTACTACGAGCTGGAGAATGGTAGCGACGTCCCCCAAATAATCTCTGTTTACAGACTCTGCACAGAGACGCAGAGTCTGAACACGCACTGTTGGACCTCAGTTTAAAAAAAAAAGGATCGTAGTCCAACAGGCTTTAGTGGATGCATGAAAAATAGTCCAGAGCTACAGCAGGTGGAGCATAGTTCAATGTAGCATCATGGATATCATCTGTGCTAACGTGTGCAGAGGTCATAAAAAAGGATCGATCCAATGATAAATCTTTCTCTGTCTCTGTTGTTGACTTTTTAAAATCATGTATCGCGTTGTTGTAGGGCTGGGCGATATGGCCTCAAATCAATATCACAATATATTGAGCAGTTCACCTTGATGACTATAAATGGACGATAACTACTCCACAAGCTGCTCACCCCCGCCCACATTAACTTTGTTTACTTCAGCTGCTACAACTTTTGAACCGTCCTCCATCTCCTCACCTGTCTTTCCCTCTTTGTTACGGACTGGATGGGTTGGAGTCACATCTCTGACGTAGGACAGTGTCTTAAAGGGAAATGAGACCATAGCCTACCTACACACATCTAAAACCATGTTTTATTTATTTTTTTGACACAGAATATACCGATATGGGCAAAATGATGTCGGATTTTGTCGTAAATTTTGTTACCGGTAAATTTTCGGTTTATTGCCCAGCCCTAGCGTGTTGTTTTCGTTGGTTATCAAACTGAAGATCGGTTAATTTCAAGGGTATCACATTAAATTGGGCCTTTTTTTTAAGAGTCTGTTTGGCTTACAGTTATTGTGAAACTTGAATGAAACAATGACTGAGTCTGTTCAGCCCAACCAGAGGACTAAAATTCACTTTGAATCTGAACATATGGTTGCTTCTTAAGTGGACTGAAAACGGAAAATTGGAGGATAAAAAGTCTGAACTGAGTACAAACTCTTGTTTAATCCAGACACAGTAGGTTCATAATCATAGTGTCTGTTATTTCTATCCAGGATGAGTATCTGAACGAGGAGGTGGAGGCTCGCATGATTGAGTATGAGGACAACCGACCCCTCCTGGACCTGTTCCTGCAGAAACCCATGGGGATGCTCTCACTTCTGGACGAGGAGAGTCGCTTCCCACAGGCCACAGACCAGACCCTCGTAGGTCAGTCCTTTTCAGTCCTAAAGTCTCAACAAAATTTGGTTCATGCATTCATTCTCATTTGAGTGCTGAAGACGTCTGATCCCTTTTTTGGCGATCAGAAACAAAAGTGTCTGTTAAGTTTCAAAAGAAAGAAGAGAACCGGGTTTATCGATGTTTGTTTTGGTATTTCAGACAAATTCGACGATAACCTCAAGACCAAAAGCTTCTGGAGACCAAAGAGGGTGGACCTCGGCTTTGGCATCCACCACTATGCTGGAAAGGTAATTTTATTTGATTGTAAAGCATCTACATGACTTAGATTTAAATCTGCGTCGGCCTTCAAATTACTTTTATCCCTCTGTGTCAAACTTTAAGGTGATCTACAACGCTGCAGGCTTCCTGGCCAAGAACAGGGACACGCTACCGGCAGACATCATCCTGCTGCTGAGGTCATCGGAGAACGAGCTCACGCGTAGACTCGTTACCCATCCCCTCACCAAAACAGGTTAACGAGTCTTCTCTGCAACGACTGAACACATTATACAACACGCTCTCTGAGTCACAACAAGCCATTGTTACCTATTTTAGTGTGGCTTTCTTCTCCCGTTTGCCAGATTTTTGATGTAATGGGTTTGCCCTGGCAGTGAAAGAATCCTCTGTTGGCAGGGCGGGTTGGCAGCTCTGTCAAAATCGAATTACAAAGCCAATAATTGCATAATCACTCTCTTAAAGTCCTCCTAAAGCTGTCGTACTGGGCGGCGCTGCTTCTTTTCCAAGAGAGAGTAACTCTGAAAAGAAACGGCTCCTGACCTCTTGTGGTATCTGCTTCACTGAGTTCATTTATTTAAATTTTAACGCAGTAACTAGAGGAGTTTTTACAGTAATTTACCAAAATTACATATTTCTAATTATTACATTAATAAAATTCATGTTTCTGTACATTTTTCCATCACTTACAAACAAGCTAACTCTCCAGTCTCTGCTAACTGCCTTTATTTATCTCGTAGGTAACCTCGCCCACACCAAGGGTAAAGGCATAAACACATTGCGGACTCCGTCACGCACCATCACCTTCGCCAAGGTACTACACTACTACTATGCTGTCTGCTTTATCTCTGTATTATCTCCCACATCATGAACTCCCCCTGAAAAGTTGCTCCACGTGTTCTTTCCTCTTCCTTCTTTCTCTTCTTGAACCTCATCCAGCTCTTCGATCAAAATTCAGCCTCTTTTGTTCGACTGTGTTTCTTATTTCTGTCCTAATCTAATTTTTTTCTGTGTTTTTCTCTCTTTTCTCTCTGTTTCTTCATTTCTGTTGGGAAAGATGGGAATGCTGACCTTGTACAGTTCTTTTTCTTTCAGCGAGGTAATACACATAACTCTAAATTAGATTAGTTTCTAAACCTATGTAATGCATTAACAGTGTAGACTTTAGATTTATTAAAATGTAGAAAAAATTAGCTGATTTCTATTTCTATTACTATAGAGCTAGTGACAGCTAGATCTGAAGTAGATGTGACATAAAGCTGGATTCAGAGTGTCCTCAAACGACAGGAATCCAGCACAACCAAAAAAAACCACAAAAATCATGAAAAAAATCACAAAACTTGGTGTAAAAGAGAACATTAAATGCATTTGATGTACAGCTAAAATGCAAAGCGAGGTTTTCTACTTTGTTACCATATTTTTACCCAGAAGATGGCGCAAGTGATCACATAGCGATGCCACTTTTATCAAGTCATAATGCATCTAAAAAAATAAAAAAATAAAAACTTGTGTGGTTATGGTGTGATTGAAAAAAATCCTATTTAAATCAAGTGACCAGTTAAGGGTAAGTAGGGCGTCCATTCATACTAATAACTATCAATGTTAATGTAGGCTGAGCCCACAAGTAGCTGGTAACATAGAGAAAATAGACATTACTTTGAGTAGCTACACATGTGCACAAAAACTGCACATTGCTTAACCTTATACATAAATTTAATGCAGAAACAAGTTTAAACCTCAAAAAAAAAAAAGCTGCACCTCTTATATAACAGTGTGATTTATTGTATCTGGTTTAATAGTTAATGATAAAGGATCATCATGATGACATGTGTTACAGAAACATTCAGTATGTTCACTTTAAAGTCTGTAAATGTCCCTGAAATGTCTAAGAGCGCCCCCATCTTTGAATAACTTCCTAAAAGATCCCCTTATGACACAGGGACATCTTTGCATTTTGGATTGAAAGCCTGAAGGAACCACCCAGAGTCTCTGACAGTCGCCGACAGACAAATAAAACTTAATTAAAAAAAAACGACCTCCTCTTTTAGCGGAGTCTTTAAACTGTGGCAGTTTAACGTCGCAGCTCCAGCTGAAGTAAAAGCTTCAGGCAGTTGGCTCCCCTAAAAGCAATTGACAGAAGCAACAACATTTACATGCAGCCTGTTTGACGAGTTCTTGAATCTATTTCCATTCATCTGCATATGTTAGACAAAAAGCTCATCAAAGGTGCAGCTCTTAAGAGGCACAATGAGCGTCTGAAACGCTGTAAACAGAATTAGGCTGATAGCTTACTGAAAAGTGCTGCTCCCCCCACCCAAAGTGATAGTGCTGTGGGCCGTCAGTTACATTCAGAGTGCAGCTTGAGGTCACACTTATAAGATTCGTATTAAGTGTTGAGCTGAATTACACACACCTCACTCTTATTCTGAACTAGGGGTGGGCAATATCACAATATATTGATCAGTTCACCTCGATAACGATAAACGGATGATAACTACTTCACAAGCTGCTCACCCCCTCCCACATTAACTTCGTCTACTTAAGCTGCTTCATCTTTTGAACCGTCCTCCATCTCCTCACTTGTCTTTCCCTCAGAGAATATTTCCGCTTACTTGATTTCTGACGAGTCTTTTTTTTCATTTATTCAGCCGAGTGATTCTGGAGATACTCCATACCACCCAAGAGAAACCACCAACATGAGAACCCAGACAGTGGCCTCCTATTTCAGGGTAAGACCAGGTCCACGGTCTCTCAGAAAGCTCCCTGTACACCCGTAGTTAATCCGCCTCACTGTTTTCTAGTACTCTCTGATGGACCTGCTGTCCAAGATGGTGGCCGGGCAGCCTCATTTTGTCCGCTGTATCAAACCGAACAACGACCGCCACGCCAACAAGTTCGACCGGGAGAAGGTTCTGGTTCAGCTGCGCTACACCGGAGTCCTGGAGACGGCCAAGATCAGACGACTGGGTTACTCCCACCGCATCCTGTTCGCTAACTTCATCAAAAGGTCAGCCGACTCTCAGACCTTGAAGAAAAGGTTATTCATTACTGTTTATCCGTCTCACTAAAGCGGCTCTTCCAGGTACTACATCTTGGCTTTCCACGCTCATGAGGAGCCGGCGGTGTCTCCAGAAACATGCGCCACAATACTGGAGAAGGCCAAGCTGGAGAACTGGGCGATGGGGAAGACGAAGGTGAGCAAAGAGAGGCAGAAAATGAGGGGAAAGAGAGAAGTGAGAGGTCACGGCCAGGGGTCAAACCAGCCTCTGGAGTTTTTTAGCTTTTGTACGTGGACCTTCTGAGCCAGTAGATGGCTTTTTTTGACCCACTGTTAAGTAATGGACTCATTCACTATTTCAAGAGCTCTCACTCATATTTATTTTTAGGGGCACTAGACCCAGAACATTTATGGAGGATTTTGCAAAACAAGATGCACTTGCACTCAGGCTGCCTGTCCTGACCTGAAAGAGAAACATGATGCTTTCTGTTTTTGTCTCTTCCATAAAGGTTTTAGTTTGAGTCTGTGTAGTATTGCACCAACTATCCTGCATTGCCGGCATGTTTTATAATCATCTCAGTCATTTCATACGAGTTTTTGGATGGATTATATTCTTATGAAACAATTAAATGTTTGCCTCTGTCGTTATAAAAGGCTTATAAAAGTCAGAGAACCATGATTTTGACCAGGTTGTGGCGCTCTCTGTGGCCCAAAAGGTCTCACCGCGCTGGGCAGGAGCTCTGGCGAATGGCTCAGCATTAGTCCTGGAGCCGGATCGGGTAGCAACAGCCCCAAACAAACAGTCCTGCACCTACTTTTATTGTCGCCCTTTGTCAAGTTTGTTTCAGCTGAGATGACCTGCCGTGTTTTAGTGATATGCAAAAGTAAATAGATGTCTGTCTTTGTGCTCTCTCCCCGCTCAGGTGTTCCTGAAGTACTACCATGTTGAACATCTGAACCTGATGGTGCAGCAGGCCACGCAGCGGATCGTCCTGCTGCAGGCCTACGTCCGAGGATGGCTGGGAGCAAAGCGATACCGACGCTTAATGAAAGAGCGAGAACAAAGCGCTCTGGTGCTGCAGTCAGGTTTGTAAACTGAACACTTAAATTAGGGTGACCATATGTCCTCTTTTACCCGGACATGTCTTCTTTTTCTGGGGCTGTCTTGCCTTGTCCGGGGGAGTTTATAAAATCCTTCAAATGTCCAGAGTTTTGTATCAAAGTTTTGATTTTGTGTCACGCGGACTTACTGAATTTGAAGCGCGTAAAAAACACTAGACCCGACCTGAAAAACTCTCAAAATTTACTACTTGCGACTCTGTGATTCCGCCTCTGCATAGTCGTGTCCTCTTTATGGTCACCCGACTTAAATCTTCATCATAAGATGCTGAAGTGATCGCGCCAACTCTCGCCTTCTCCTTTCTCCAGCTTACAGAGGACACAAAGCTCGAAAGAGGGTTGCTGATGACAAAGGCAAAGTCAAGTTGGAGGCCTTCATCGTCCAGTTTCAGGCCGGTAAGAGATTCTGGCAGATGCACACTACACTTCATTTTGGGTGTTGATTTACTCGATTGATTTTTCCTTGTGTCGGCTTCAGTTTGCAGAGGCTATCTCGCAAAAAAGAAATACAAGGAGCTGGTGGATGAGAAGAACAAAGCTGCCACCAAGATTCAGGCGCGCTACAGAGGGCACAAAGAAAGGAAAAACTTTAAAGGAAAACGGTAAAAATAAAAGAAGAGAAGATGACTCATTATTTAAAGGAATTAAAGGATGTTTGTTTTGTTTTTATGCTGAGATGTTAATGTTCTTGTAGGGAAGCCAAAGAGAAAGAGAAATCAGAGAAGGTGCTAAAAGAAACGGCTGCACCAGAAGAGACCCTCAATGAAGGAAAGTCCCCTTCCTCCAACAACGAAGAGGAGGAAACGAAGGCTGCCGTGGTCCTCCAGAGCAACTTCAGGGGCTACAAAGAGAGGAAGAAGTTTCAGGAGAGGAAGAAGGCAAAGACGGAGACAGAGTCGCCAGAGAACGAAGAAGAAGGGGAGAAAGAAGCTGAGAAAGAGCCAACCAGCAATAATGAGGAGGAGGAGGAGGAGAAGACGGAGGATAAACAGGAAGAGAACGATGAAGATGATAGCACGTACGAAGCTGAGGAGGATTTTGACAGCGATAACACACAGGTGCCAGACGATGAAGAGCATCCGGTCGTGGATGAAGAAGCACCGGTGGAGGACGCGGTGGAGGCAGATGTTTGGCAGAAAGAGCAGGATGGGAACAAGTTACAGAACGGAAAAGAAGAAGAAGACGTCAGCACAGAAGATGAAACCAAAGCTGCCACGGTTCTCCAGAGTAACTTCAGAGGTCACAAAGAGAGGAAGAGGCTGCAGGAAGAGGGCAAGATCCCGGTGAAGAAGAAGAAAGCGAAAAGTCCTGGAGAAGAAGCTGACGTGTCCCCAAGTGATGTGAAGTCAGACGACCGAGAGGAGGCTAAAGCAGCCGTGGTGCTCCAGAGCAACTTCAGAGGCCACAAGGAGCGTAAACGACTGGAAGAGGAAGGAAAGATACCGAAGAAGAGGAAGAAAGAGGCAGAGAAACCTGCGCCACAGTCGGATGTAGAGGAGGAAAAAGCCGCGACTGTCCTCCAGAGTAACTTCAGAGGTCACCGAGAACGGAAAAAAATGAAAGCAGAGAGAGAAGCGAGAAACAAAGTGAAGGAGTATGTTGATTACGACATGGCAGAGGAGGCGATTGAGGACGCCCTGGATGTTTCTTACGTGGTGATAGAGCGGAAAGACAGCGCGGACGCTGAGAGAGAAAGGCAAGAAGAAGAGCAGGCGGCGGTGAGGATCCAGAGCAACTTCAGAGGGTACAAGGACAGGAAGAACCTGAGGGCCAACAAGCAGACGGCAAAGACAGAAGCTGCAGACGTGGAGAGCTTCTCCATACAGGTAAAGACCTGAATCAACCTAGAAATGGGAACATAGATGTCTCACTAACACCGACTGTGTCAAGTATCAATAACGTTTCCATGGGTGCAGACATTACGAATAGACCTCTGCTCTGTCAATCATGATGCCACGCCCCCTCATTTTAAAATAGATAATCTTATAAATCTGAACTTTTCAGAAAAATGAGTTCTTGGACTTGGACCAGTATGTTTAAATCTAATACAATGACATAACAACACCTTTGTTAATATGAAGGAGGTGGGGTTTATGACCAGTAGAGGGAGCTCTAAATCTTTTGGCTTCATGGTCAGTGAATACCTGTGGTGCTCCTTTTAACAGTCTATGTTCAGTTATAAATCAGTTCACTGAAGGGATGATTCGGATTAATTCGATTCCCCTTTTTTGAAAACGCAGAGGGCGATGTCTCCCTTCGACTCCTCTTTTTGGACATCATTACTTCTCTTACGACGGTAGCGTATTGATGACAGGTAAATGAAGATTATGGAGATGCATCTACTGTTTCCTCGGGGTCCAGCCGAGAAGGATTTGCACGATGGGTTTCATGTTTACACATAAATGGATAATCCCTCCTCTATTCTTTGCACACTCAGCGGGTAACAGAAGAGAAGAATGTTACAAAGACTTAACCACTTCTACCTCTTCAGGGGGTCTTACTGAATCAAACTTTTGTTTTACTGTGGGTCCCTCAAACCCTCAAAATATCCTGGAAAACTGAGTCGAGCATATTGTTCAGTCACACTTTCTTTGTCATTTGTTGTTTTTGCGGCATCTCCTAACAGATCTCCAAGGCTTCTCAGGACTTTCTGGCCCTGCAGCAGAAGTTGAACGAGATCATCCAGAACCGTCAATCAAACCCGGAGAAGAACGACGCATTAGGGAGAGGGAGGGCGATCAACGGCTACGCTACCCAGAATCACCAAACAAGTAAGACCACTGCGAAAAAGGGCGATAAATATGTGTTACAGACAAAAAGATTCTGTTTAAACTGAGATTATTAACATCCAGGATATGAAGCGGGATTATTATAGAGGTGTGCAGGCCTGTGTCAGCCTTTTCCACGCTGTCCTTTCTCTTAATATATAGAAAATTTATTACCGTCGTCTCTCAGAAGACAGCGATGTTATCGACGGGCGCCTTTCTCCTTTTCTCTCGTGAGGCGTGATTAGATCAGGAAACCTGGGAAAGTCAAGTGCCAAAACAGGAAGCGCTTCTCCTCCCAGTATGTCATCAAAAATAAAATTTGATTTGCACAGGTGATAGGTGTAATTGCTTTCAGGATGGTGAGTGGAGAGGAGGGGGCGGGGGCGGCGAAATTGAAAGTTCACCATCTTTGCAAAACGGAGCTGACAGCGAAAATGTCACAACTTATGAGAGAAAGAAGGTAATAATGAAGGAGTAATAATAAAGGCAATGATGGCCTTTGATTGATCAGGAACATGATTATTGGGACATTTGGGCTTTTTTAGTGTCTCTGTTACATCTAAGAAGTGGTGAGTGTATTTATTTCCATCTGTATGATCCTTAATTTTTTTATTTTTAACTTTTTAATATGACTAGAATTGAAAGATTACATTTGAAGTTAATCGCATGTCATGTTAAATGTGTATTACATAAATAATAGTTTAATTTCTTACACTTTAACAAACATGAGTGATTGCTTTCATCTTGTGCATGATCTTTACTTGACCTTAAACATGTTGAAGTTGCATATCAAAATGTCTGTTCTGTAGACACACTGTTTGAGAAGTTTAGGCGTTGATAACTTAGTCTGTCAGTATTAATGTGTTAATCATGATTAGATTAATTAATTTTGTTTATGTGTGCTTTTTGCACCCTGTGGTAGAGAGTAACCCCCCCACTGAAAGCGAAGTATTATGCATGTTTTGTCATCAGAGTATTTTGAGTTTAAGCAGCCCTCCACCAGCTGAGCATTAAAGTGCATCAGAGTATTGTTTTGGAGTGAGTATCACTGACCTGTGGCTAGGATCTAAAAGACAGGTTGGTTTGTTGTGATATGCAATCTGGGACTGTCAATGAATATTCTAAATTTGACTGTATATTCGAATAGTTTTAAAAAATGAAAATCAAATTTGGGAATTAATATCCAATTATTAAATAAATTGAGTGGGAAAAAAAAACGAAAAAAAAAAAAAAACTAGAGGCTGTTTTGCGAGTGCGCGCACTATAACGACGGGTCAGGGACAGGTTACAGGAGCTGCACCTGCAGGAAGACTTGACAAAAACCATCTGTGGCACATGCAAAGAGAGATGGTGGGATGTTCAGAGACAAACTTGGAGAGAAGGAAATTCTTCTAATTTTTGGCAGACAGACGGAAGAAATACAAGCCGTGTAAGCTAGATATTCAAAGATGTTCAAACCTATGTGTTATTTTCAGAACGAGTATTCAAACCTCATTTTGGAGCAGTTTTGACAGCCCTAATGATATCACAGGGAAACAATCGATGAGACTAAAAAATAAAGAAATCAAACTGGAGCTCCTGGAAAGTGCAAAGACTGTTTCTTTAACCTGGAATCACTGCACATCAGCGGGTTATTTTCTCTGCACACCATGTTGAAACTGATTCGATTTTTCGTACATGTACTTCTGCATATTTTTCTAAACAAACAAACAAACACTGTTTCTCATAAGAACTGCTTTCAAGCTGTGTCCTGCCTCCAAATTATGCTTTCAGACCACGTCAGTGATGCAGTGCAGCATAAATATAAATAAAGATCGCTGAGTACATTTCATTACATTCATTTAACTTCTAAACCAAGACCGATAAGAATTGCTTTGAATTGTTAAAGAGCTTGAAAACTGTTTGAAATGCAAGAAAATCACATTTCAAAAACAACCTGCTTAATCTCAATTAACTATCTAGCTTCAGGAATTGATTGTAGTTTAAGAAATTCATTGTTTGACAGCTGTGTTGGCAGCTCTCGTAATGTTGTTTGCAAAGGTCAGAGCTGTAGTAGCTTCTTCCTTTAATCTTTTTCCTTAAGCTAAGCTAATGGTACAGTTTTTATTTACCAAACAGACACAGGATCAGTGATTACCCACACAGAAGTTTGGTCTTTTTGAATCTGTTTCTGTCTATTTTTTGTTGTTGTTATGGTAAAAAAAAAAAACATCTAACACTGACATTTTATCCATCCATTACTCCTCATGTGTACAGCCCAGTACAGTGTTCCCATAATGCAGGCATGTTTGCCCTTTACTGGCTTTTCTTTAGCGCGGCATGTCCCCTGAGGTGAAGCAGAATGAATTATCTGTGTTATTTCCAGCAGCTACCTCAACTCCTTATGAAACTCTGATATTTTTCCCAGCCTCACTAGGACGTTTCTAACAGAGCTAAGCTGTCCTCGTACATTTCAGCGACACAATAAACTCCGTCAGAATCGTTTTTAAATCACAATGAAAGCAGCAGTCACTCTGCTCTTCATGGGAAAGGTCATCGAATGTTAATCACGTTTTGTGAGCGAGTGATTCCAACAATTATGGCAGGAATTAATCAGACGCTGTGTGAAATTGGCTTTGCTTGTTTGAGCAATACACAATGACCTTTAGATGGAGTTGTTCAATAATATTACAAACTTTTCACCTCCGTCACCTGAAAGCTTCTGCGCGTGATTGATTGTTTTTACCCCTGTGTGTTTTCCCCCTCGCATGAGCAGTGATTAATAATAAGTAACAAGCAAAGGTCATTGTAATATGTATATGTAATGCTCATAATTGCCGCATCACATGCCCAAATAGGATCATTGTGCAGAGTATATCAGGCTTGACAGATATATAAGATTACAACACATGCTCTACAACAACATGGAGGGTGTTATGCATGCAGACAGCCTCTCTATATTCAATACAGAGCAGGGAATCAAACATGGATCAGAGCGGAGTTACAGGTCACTTTGCATGTGTCAAAGGTTGTTTCACATAATCTCAGTTGGAAAATTCTCTCTGCCCAAAGGCCCGAGGGTTAAACTGCTGTATGTATAGAGAGCAGCTCAATAAGTACAACAAAGGCAGAAGGTCAGCGTGGAGTCAGATAAAGCCCAGCAGTCTCTATTGAGGTCCAACTAACCATGCATAACACTTCTTTAGCTGTAGAAGTGTGACGGTCGGGGAGAGCCCTTAAATAAAACATAATCCTTCTAAATTACAGGAGTCTTATTTAAAAAAAAGTCCTTATATATGAAGTTTGATGTTGAGTATTAAAGGGATATTCCAGCGTAAATATAAGTTAGGGTCAAACACACTGGAACTCTGAGTTAGACACCCCCTCAAGAGATTACTGTTGCCGACCGCTTGTTTCTCTTGTTATACCAACTTTAGTAACGACCGCACCATAGCGATACACAGCGGTCTACGTCTCCATGCGCAGACCTCAACCAAAACGCCACTCAATAGCCACAAATAATGCTCAGATCACCTAACTTCATCAACAGTACAAATAGGGTCATAGCACTAGCCACCAAACATCTTTTTAACTTTGCCTGATTTCTTCAGCAAAGAGACTAAACACGGTCAATCACAGAGTGAAGCGGAGTTTCGCAGCTCAAGGAAGAACATTTATGATCATTACTTCATGAAAATGTAATCAGACTGAGGCGGTATGGCAGAAAAACTACCATGTCTGCAGTGCAAAATTATTAATATGATGATTATTACTTCAAGGAAATGATCTGCTACACTCGGTGATCGACTCATCAGGGCTCCCCCACAAACAAGTGGCTGCCGGAGGGGAGTGGGTGAGTTGTGTTTGGTCTCTTTGCTAAAGAAACCAGGCAGAGCTAGTAAGATGTTTGGTGGCTAGAGTGGCGTTTTGGTTGAGGTTTGCGTGTGGAGACGTAGACCGCCATGTATTGCTATCGTGCGGCCGTTACTAAGGTTGGTATAACTAGAGAAGCAAGCAGCAACATTCATCTCTGAAGGGGGCGTCTAACTCTGTGACCATAACTCAAATTTACGCCGTAATATCCCTTTAAGAAAAGTGGTGAACAGAAAGTTCATAAACACTTCTCTCCTGCCTTTTGTTGCTTTTTAGCTGAAAAGAGACTGTCGCGAACCCCCCGCAGGACCCAGCAGCCAAAGACCCTCAACACACCGGAGGACTCCACCTATTACACCTTAATCCACGTGAGTCATAGAAAAGACGGAGAACAATCTCAGATGTTTACTCCAACAAAGCCTCGCTCTCAGCTGCCATGGGACACTGTTTGTACCTCCCCAGATACCGACTTTCACAATGCTGCATTGATTGGCAATTTTTCTCCTTCTGTTGTTCTCTTTAAACTACAAATGTTCCCGAGGCAAGAAAAATCAGAACGTAATGAGCTGTCTGGAAATATGTGTCCCAGAGTTTATTTTAGCACTTTTGACAAATAGTCATTTTCTTGACAAGTTTGTTTTTGTGATAAAGGCAGTTCCTGATTTATTGTCGAGTGTACTCTGGATGTAATGTGTGATTATTTCTGTGAACAAAAGCCTCTGAAAAGCTCCTTATTTTGAGCCATTGCTGTTTAATGCGCCACTGAATTATTATTAATGATTAACAGTGAGAAACTGAGGACACTTAGAAATCAGCAGCACTTACGTATATTTTTAAAAATACTGAATTTCTTTATTAATAGTTAAACCAAAACTCTTCCTCCTTACAAGACATGGTGTTTCCCAAAATGACAAAAAAATACACAAGGAGTTCACGATGTACTGAGTATTTGTTTAAAGGATGTGAGTGTGTCTCTGATATTGCAAAAGTCTATCAAAAATCACCTTGAGAATCTATTTTAACACTATGATGTAGTATTAGGGCCACATAAAAAAAAAACAAATATCTTCAGGAATAAAGTTGTTAATTTACAAGAATGAAGTCATTACTAACGAGAATAGAGTCATAAAATAGTAATTACTTATGAGAATAAAGTCGTAATAAAATCATTATGATACTGATGATAATGTGGTGCTGATGTGCCAAAAGATTTAGTATGTCCTTGTTTGAGAAACAAATATTGAATTACATTTTCACGAAATGCTTCATGGCTCTAATTTCAACAACTGTCATCTTAAACAACAGGTTACAATATAAGGACTTTATTCTGACTTTAATTGCGTAAGTAATGATTTTATTATGACTTTGTTCTTGTATGTAATTACTCTTGTAAGTTAACGTCTTAAATCTCAAAGTCTTAATTTTTTATATATCAATAACATCCAATATATTGTTAAAAAGATGGATCTAGCGCAGTGTAAGACTTTTACGTTTATTTTTGTTGTTGTTGTTTTTTTTTGTTTTTTTTTAAGGGAAGTAAAATATTGTCAACTCTCATCCACAAATGCCCCAAAATATTGCAATTGAATTTATTTTTATTTTATTTTATTGATTAGGGCAATGCATGATAATTGACATGTCAGTGAAAGCATAAATGCACATTTTAATCCGTTGTCCTAAGGCAGATGTTTAAAAACATAGAAACAATACATTATACACACACAATACACAATTTTGTCAATACTGCACACCCATTTGAGTGACTCTGTAATTTAGTGACTTTTACCTTACATCTTATTTTTGATTGACTTGGTGTATAAGTTTATAAGTCTAGTATTTATGACGCTGTCTGTTTTCTGTCGCAGAGGGAAAAAGAGCCTAACGAGTCCACAATGTGCAGTTCTTGTGCGCCTGTGAAGCTCTCTCTCCTACCATCTGTTTTTATTGTCCTGTTTGAGCTCAGTTGGGGTTGTGATGCAAAATCTAAAGCCAATCAAATAGTTGTTTGAATATCAAACTTGTGGAAATAATATCTCAGCTCAAACTCGTCTTTTATCACCCGGTAGCTAATCAAAACTTCTGCTATCTCTGATGTACAAACATCCTTTCGCTCTGTTAAAACTCAAAGTTGAGGACTCCTGCTCTGAAACTCTTTCTTTTTGCTTTAGCTGAACTCAGAGATTAAGAGTTTTTCACTGACATGAAGTAATCTGTGTTCTGTCTCTCTCCACGCAGAGGTCTGTCCAGGACGATAAACGAAAGCCCAGGAAAGAAGAGTAAGTGTCCGGTTTCTTATTTCAAAGTAACTTTAACAACCTATCACTGCTGTTTTAAGAGGCTGGCCTGCTGCCCGCTGGCTCGGCACACCTGGTCCTGAGTAATGACTGTAGCTCAGCACCAACATAAGGACAGTGTCTGGGTCCAAACTTAATGATCTGCAGGATTACACACATCCTCAGGGAAATTAATTAGCCTTATCTTTCACTATGGTGACGCTCGCTCAATGTACTCAGTGAAATTTAATGTCAGGGATCAGAAATATTTGGTCTTTAGGGTTATTTTAGTGCTGCCGGGTAGATCTTTCTTTAAAAAGAGCGTGTGAATGTGCGTATTCATGCTTGTTTATGTGCGGGATAGGCCGTGAGTGAGGTGAAGGGGGTGAAGATAGACTGATAGAGGCTGGCTGAACAAGACGGGAGCACGGTGCTTCATCACAGCAGTCTGAAGAGACACACACACACGACGCGCTAAGCATCAAGGGTAATAATTTGTTAGCAGATAAATAAAGCCGGCGATGGACAGGAGCAGTTTACATGCATCATTAAGGATGAGAAGGTCAGCAGGAAAGATGGCATCTCGGGCTGAAGTTGACAGCCGAGGAGGACGGGAGACGAGGGAGCGTGGGTGGTAAGACGAGTGGAACCTGAGGAGAAGACGAAGGTGATGGTTGAAAATGGGTGTGAGGGATAGAGGGGCAGAGTAAAGAAGAAATATTAGAGTTTGATTACCAATATTAAAGCACCAATCGATCACACCTCTGCTGTGTAGCCTGGTTTTCAGTTCGAGTGCAGAAATAGTCCTAAAAGTAGAGACTCTGTCAGCGTTTCCAACAGTTTTGTTTGAGTTTTAGTTGATAGGCTGATGTTATACGACTTCAGCTCCGAGCTTCTATTTAACAAATGTCTCCCATCGTTAATCCAGATCTGTGATTAAAAAGCTCAATGTCAGCGAGATTTCTTCTTCCTCTTACACAATTGTTTCACATAATTCAGCCAGCGGCCCAGAGAACAGGCAGATAATTACAATCAAGGGTAAATTTTCACTTCAGACCCCGAGAACAACACATTCATCAGGACTCATCAGCTGGATGATTGTGTGTCTGCGGTTACGAGGTCAGGTCAGGCCTCAAACTCATCAGAGAGTTAGGAAGGAAACTGTCGACTCTCCCGCGATTCTGCAGCCACACAGACAGACACTGATTTCCAATAACATATACTAATAATGTGTGAAACTTATCGATCTCCACATGGAAAGTCTCTTTTTGACACTATTTGCGGTGGAGGTCAGGGAAGGTTCAGCTTCACTGCAGAGATGATGGTCAGTCTACAGTCTGTTGGGCAGACTGAGAGCTGGATTATTACTCTCCTTGCAGCACCTTTCTAAGCTATGAAAGGAAAATAAAACCAAGTGCTAAAGTTGCTATTCGAGATATTTTGATGGAATATAAAAATATGAATTTAAGTCGTTTTTAATAACCATGTTTAAATGAGCAGAATTTCTTGATCCGATTAAAAATTTGAGGGATTTGAAAATCTGAATCCACTGTTTATATGGGTGCAAAATCTAACGATCCGATCATGACGAGTTGACAAGTTTTATTCCGATTAGAAGCATTTGGACATTCGCAGAGTTGTCTAATTTCACTAAAACAACCACAGAAGAAGAGTTGTATTGATGCCTGTGCTGTATCAAACCAACAAATGGGGTAGCGGCTCTCTTCATCCAATTCAGGATTTTCCCCCTTGTTTGATGTTGTCACTAGATGGCGCCCTTGCGTACTTATTTTACTGTTCTGTCAAAAGTTGCTCTGTGCGTGCAGATGTGACATCATTACGCTGTATGTACGCCTCATTATGTTATCGGAGGAGCAGATACGGCACCTACGATCGTGTTTTACACCAGAGTGTTAATAATGAAACCTAATGAAAGAGTCGAGACCAAGTCAGGTAAGAGAGTCACGATTGGAATAAGTGTTAACATGGACGCGTTTCGGAATAACGATCGGCATAAACCACCCCACTCGATCGGAATATTTACATGATGCTTTTTATTCCGATCGGGCCTTTATTCCGATTATATGTGCCCATGTAAACGCAGCTATTGAGGCCAGAAAACTTCTCACAGGAGCTTTAAGTAGAATCCGAACCGCTGAAATCAATTCTTCTCATGCCTGATTTGCAGTATAAACAACTTTATATAAACAACTCTACTTTCAGAACATTAAAATAATCTGTAAAATTTGACTCAGTATGGCTTAGTCGGGACTGTTATCAAGCAGCAAACTTTTTCTTTGTGTTCACGCTTACCTGTGTTTTTCTATTTTCCATGCATCTACTGAAAAAAGATAAATAGCCGCTGCTTTGATGGTCGTTGTGACTCTGGGTCCCGCTTTGATCAATTCAGACAAAGCCCAGCCCTTGTCATGTTTAATTAATGTTCCTGATTTATACATAATTAAAAGTTTCAGTGCTTTTGTGAAGAGTCATTACTATAAACTTGGTGTCCTCCACATATTAATGTTCTTTTTACTCTACAACATCTGCCTGACAGTTTTAATTAGTTTTTACACTACACTTTTTCATACCTGTCTTACCAGGTACCTACAATTTTTACTCTCCAGCTCAGAAGATGTTTCTGTAAAGAAGACTAATCTCATATTGGAGAAACAGAAATGGTGTGTAGGAGGAGAGGAGTCGATGTAAAGCCTCTTTGTTTCCTTCTCTGTAAAAACTAAACAAAGATTGAATGCATGAGTGAGTTTTTTAAATGTCTCTTTTACCTGCAGAAGTATTTTCCTTTTGTGTTTTTTAATTTGATTTATGTTAAGACGGTTGTTAATTAAGTCGTTTCTGGAGGGTCTGCTCTGAATCATGCTTCGTGACTCCTTCCTTTGGTTGGAAACTTTTGCTTTATCGCTGATATTAAACATCTTATCTATGTCCAATCCTCTCAATATCGATTCTCTCCGTCTTGTTCCTCCTCCAGTCAAGGAAAGCTGCTGGATGTGGACGACCACTACTACCAGGGACTGTCCACCAGCAGGTCTGAACCCACCCTCCACACGGGGAACCTGTCCACTCGCGCCACACCGGAGAGACGGATGTCCACGGAGAGAAGACGGTCCATTGACAGGAGAAGGTCTACAGAGAGGAGGCAGACGACTGTGGGTGGCAGACAGACCAGAGAGAGGGCTGTGACTGAGCCGGGACCCCCAAAACGAGGAAATGACAACAGGTTCGTTCCTGTCTGCGTTCAGGACATGATTCAGGATTTACAGCTGAAAGAAACACCCTCAACTTTGACATCTGTGTACTATATCATATATTATTTTATCATGTATCCAAAAGAAATTCAGCAAACAGTACGATGCCGTAATCTACATTTAGTAGACATAAATAATATCACTAAGACACATATCTGCGTGTTTACAAGCACAGATTAATGCCACAACTGCGCATTCTGTTAAAAACAAGCATTTCAGAGCATTTGGATGTCAGCATAAACAGAGATTAATCCCCATAATAATCCAGTTAACATTACATAAGATTAGAGAACACTTGGCCCCAGAGAGAAAATTGTGTTTTAATTTTAGAGTGTGAATACAAGATTTCTAAGGAGGCTGCAAATGGAAAGACAGCAGATGGATTATCCGCCCTGCTGTGTCAGTTGTTAGGTAAGGACCCTGTTTAATGTGGATGTGGTTTTTCAGTTTGATAAGGCCTGGAAAGTTCAGGAAATGACCATTTTTAGCTGTTATGTTCAGTTTATGACTGTGAAGCCAAAACGTTGAGAGCTCCCCCTACTGGCTGACTGTAATATTGGTCATAAACTCCACTTCCCTCATGTTAACGGATGTCAACGATTACGGTACCATTTTTAGCCAATTTTCATGAAAAAAAAAGGTTTGAGATTTTGGATTTTTTTCTGCCTTTAGACATCTTAAAAGTACAATTAAAATACTTATCTAATACTATATTTAATACTAGCTTTCTCTCTGCAAAAACAGCCACACTTGCATTTTGTATCCGGGCTGGTCAAAGGACAGATGGTGACAAATACACGTACAGATCTCATCTGTTTTCTCGCCGTGTTGTTGTTTCAGACAGCACCCACACACGCTCACATGATAAACGATTTCTGAAGATGATAAACAATATGAAATCTTTTCATCTCCCCGCTCTCCGCTTCTTTTCTTTGGCTTTGTGTTAAATTTCTCTGTTTTCTGATTTGTTGTTTTGACAGGCGCTCTGTTCCCAGACTGCCCTCCACTGAGAGTCAGACTGAGGAGAATCCATATGACTTCAGACATCTACTGAGGAAGACCTCCCAAAGACGAAGGCTCATCAAACAGTACTGAACACACCGCTGAACTCTCTCCCTCCAGATCTGTAAATTTACAACTGTTGAGTTTGTCACAGTTTCTTCAAAGACGATAAAGCTGTTTAAGATTTGACGCTTAAATGCATCGATGAGAAGTCCCAACGAGTCTGATTAATCTAAACACAGCATAACGCAAAGAGAGTACGTGTAAATAAACTGCTACACCTTTGAATCTGGAAGTAAACGAAGGGTTTGTTATGTTAGCTGTAAAGTAGACGTTCATTTTCAGGCTGTGTTTAAAGCTTTCACTTTGCATTCATACATTCATTAGACGTGTATAAAACATATTTAGATCATGTAAATAAAAATACTTCGCTCTTACACCTGAATAACTTGTTTTGTTTTTTCATAAACAGACCCCAGGTCATATGGTGTTGAGAAACTATCACCTGTTCAAAGCCTATGAACATATTGGAAATGCTGCTTTGACCTAACGTTGGTCAACTCAGAAAAAGGTGAAGAATGGAGTTGAGGTGGGCCTTTAGCCTCCTTGCTAACAGCAACAATTTGCTGGTCTGTCAATCTCGTCTGCTTTGAACTTAATATGGGTGTGTATGTGGCTTCGAAAGCTGCTGGAGCTAGCCTCTAGTGGACACTGAATGAACTGCAGTTTGTGGCACTATTGCACTGGCTAAGACAATACACTGTATATCGAATGGGCAGCGTCTGCCTCCTCGTTGGGTGAAGCCACTCTGAGAACAGCACCCTCTGTTGACAGGCTGCAGTATAGGTTATAAATCCCACCTCCGCCAGCAAAGCTTAAGGAGCTGTGGACAAACTTTAGAAATTTATTACACAGAATATAATTAAGACTGGTTTGTGCTCAAGTCCTCTTTTTTCTGTACAGCTCTGTATTTAAAAGTTATTAGGGGGTTCATGTTTTCTATTACAGACACCTGATACAGCCTAGTATATACAGTCTATGGCTAAGACCAAATATGATAAGGCAGCTTGCAAATTACGAATAGAAGCCTTTAAACCTCGGATTATATATTCACAAAACTGAGTATGCAAAAATGAATGTGAAAAAAAAATGTGCATCAAAACTTTTTCATTTTAATATAAAACATTTTACTTCTTTTTCCTTTTTTTTTTTTTATCTGACAGTCTTTTTGAAACGATTAAAAACCAAATTCAGATCAATTCCAGTCAAAAAAAATGTTGCATGTATCAGTAGCAGCTGTGTCATTTTGATATCAAACCAGCCAGTTTAAACTCCCCTGTGTGTGTGAAAGTCGTCTATTTCATATCTACTTCTTAGAGATTCAACCTCTCAACCTTTATGTGACATTTTGAGGGGAAAAGGCCCCACGGGGAGTGTAAGTGACTCCCTGGTGACATTCTGGCTGCACACACCCACACACACACTGGGACTTGTGGGAAAGACTCAGGACAAGGGGGTGGAAAATTTTGCAAATAAAAAGGCTGAAAATATCTGCTGGATCTTTTAAGTGTTTCAAAAAATTATCAACAATGACTAGAAAGGCCTTTTTAAGAAGCAGACTGAGTGTAATTCCACTCACAAACATCACTGTTTTATTATGGCTTTGCTGAAGGCTTCAGTTTAGTCAAATCTATCTCTTTTTGGCGTTGAATTGTTGCTGCTGATTGCTGTCATTAATCATAACAGATGTAGATTTTGCAGATCCCTGCAGGCTGTGCTTGCTTTTCACTCACTTCCAAACAATAAAAACATGGACATTTAGCAGTAATTCACAAAAGACAGTTTGAGCGTGACAATTTCTGTTTTCCCACTCCAAGTTTAATTCTCATATCATAGCCATTGAAACTTGACCATATAAGGTGATACATTTCTTTATATTTATGCGTAAAAAAAACCCAAAATAAAAGATTCAGCTGTAAAAAAAGAAGTAATGAGAATTTCTTCCATAAAACAGGTAAACTTAAAGAAGAAATCATGTAACGAGTATTCGATATTTTTGGAGTAACGCGCCCCAGCCCTGAAGGAGAGAGGAGGGGACCCATGCGCACTCTGCCTCCTCGCCTCCCCGCTGCACTCCTCCACCGGAGGCGCGCAATTAAGAGTCCTCCGCCGCCTCCGGTCCCCGAGAAAAAAGCTCTGCGATCGGCGGGCGGATGAATTAGTTGGCATTCAGTGTCTGCATGGAGGGTAAGCTGAGCACGCAGGGGCCACGGGAAATATTGGAGATGTATGGAGGAGTCACGACGCACGACGCAGCGCGGTTCGTCATGACTTGAAGTGAATCACGATGGGATTTCTGTGGTGACGTGAAATTTAGGTTAGATGCAATTAGGCATGGCACGCGTGCTGCATATTTACCCGCAGCTGTGGTGTCTATCCACTCATTGAAATCACCTTTCCTTTTAATTGCTGCTCATTTTTTTCGCTTTTCTTTGAACCATTAATTGTAAATGTAGACATTTTTGCGCATGAACTTGCACTACATTTCTCGATGGAGTGAGGAGCGTGGCTTTGCGTGTGTGTGTGAGTGAGTGAGCGCCTGTGAAGTCAAGAATTTGCGGATTTTTTTTCCCCCCCACTGAAAGACGCCGCTTTATGTCTCGTGCGCCCGTGGACACCTGCAGACGGAGCACCTTGGACGCGTTTTTTCCTCGTTTTCTCCTCTCATACATTTCATTTTTGGAGGCATCGTTCTCGCTGCGTGTCGGATGCACGACTGGGTTTCCAGAGGTCCGCTCAGCTCCAGCTCCAGCTTCAGCATCACATCAGCTTTCATACAGCTCCGGCTCGTCGCGTGCCGTGGATGGGCTCTGTCATCTCGTGCAGCTTCTAACTACCGGTAACGATGGCATCACAAGGTTTCTGGTCTCTTGGCGGAGATAATGCGGGGGCCAACACCGGCAGTCAAAGCCCCAGTACGCGTGAGTGGCTTTTTTTCCCTCTACCATTGGTGGACACCAGTAATCCCAGTGCAGCGCATTGTCTCAAACCAGTGCGCTGCAAAAAGGCCTGCTGTATTTACACTCGACTCACCTGCAAGAATTTAACCGAATTGGTCGATTTGTCTCAACTGTAACACAAAAGTTGGACAACTGGGCCTGAATTCCTCACGCTTGTTTGATTTATGTCCCCTCTCTTGCAGCCAGGGCTTGGTGCCAGGCGGCGGCCCAGAAATTTTCCGGAGGAATTGGATCGAAATTATGTGGTATGTCTGGAGAGGGGAGATGAGAGGGTTTTCGGGGAGGTGTAGGTGACACTATTTGCTGTCTTTGGTGTCAGCTGGGTGGTAAAAAATACGCCCTGTGGTGTTTTGTGGTTTCCAAAGCGCTGCTCAATGTCGGAGAGGTGGAGAAACCTGCCGAGCCTGCCGCCAAGCAGCCGCCTGAGACAGAAACAGGCGGAACCTGCGGCTGCAACAAATCCTGCAACTGCACCAAAGCTGCTGTGGGCTTCTCTGATCTCTATTCAACAGGTACAAAAGCACACTAGAAAAAATAGACATTTTAGACACTGTGCAATCCTTATGTATCCAAGTGGGTCACAAATTGGCTTTTTATTTTACATTAAAACATTTTAACAACACAAAATGAATGAAAACTTTGTGCATTTGGCTCCTCATGCCTTTTTAAATAACCAAAAGCGATTAATTTTTATTCTTAAAATACACGACACGCTTTGAGAAAATAAACTATAAACAAATAGTCGAAGATAATCCCAAATAAACTCTTCTTAATGTCTTCTTATGGTCTGAAATCTTTGCTGGGTTTTGTGAGGCATTTTTGAAGCTGTTTCTGTTGAGGTCACCTTCAGAAAAACCTCAGGTTTGTGGATGTAAAAGATTGAATCATTTGGAGATTTTTCCTTTTTTTCACTGAGAGGAAAAGCTCTGAATAAAAGCTTTTAAAATATGTCTTTATAGGCCGTAAATTGTTTTTTAATTTCTGTATTTTTGAGGGGAAAAACGCTTGTAAATGACACTGTTGCATGATGGCATCCCACCCTTCACGGTAGTACACCTTACAGCTCCCAGGTAAAAAAAAAAATGTCTCCTTTTACGTAATTAAACTCATATTTTTTCTTTTCTTTTAGACCTGTTACCCGCCATGGACGGCGACGCCAAAACGATGACCTTCCTGCAGGAAGTTGTGGATATTTTACTCGCCTACATAGTGGAGTCTTTCGACCGGAAAACGAAAGTGATTGATTTCCATTACCCGAACGAGCTGCTCCAGCTCAACAACTGGGAGCTGCAGCACGAGCCCGCCACCCTCGATGATATCTTGATCAGTTGTCGCGCGACGCTGAAATACGCCATTAAAACAGGTGAGGCTAAGGAGTCAATGTAGACTCATGTTAGGCGTTTAATTCTAGATTTTTGAATCAGGTTTTAACATTTACGGTTAAAGTAAAAATTTCCACATGTAAAGATTGAATCTGTAAGGCCTTGGCGCTGGCCTGTTGTCTTTTGTCGTGTTGAATACATCAAAATGACACAGTAATTATCAACATTTTACACAAAAAACGAATAAAGAATGCTAGGAATCATCTAGAAGGAAAAATAAGGCTTTAAGTGAGGCTAATCGAGTGGAAGTTGTATTTTTCCACTAAAACTAGCACTACAACTAACGTCAACGACAACCGTTATTTTTCAAATCAAAGTAGGGGGACGTGATAGGTTGATATTTACGTAAAATGATACTCTCGAAATTTCGAACAACGACACGTTAAAACAGGATAAAACACGACAGAGAGGAAAAATAATACATAAAAATGTGTATTTTTAGATAATAAATCGACAAATACACGATATGTATTGTTCAGATTCCTCCTGGAAGTTGTCCTCTTTTCCCTCCTTGTACCCAGCAGACCGATAAACGCAGTGACGCAGTAAATCTGGTTCACCAAGTAGCAGATAATAGGCTAATAACCAGCAGGCTTCATAGGCCAGCTCTATTATTCTCCCCCTGACTCACATAAACAGCACTTGACAGATATATCACTACCTCAGAAAAACAAATATAGACATACTTTTATAGATCTGTATGTGAATATTCACTTTAACCCTTTATTTTACAGACACACAGTGAAGGATTATGACATTACTTGGTTGTTGTAAGCAGCCATTAGAAAAAAAAACAAGTGTTTATTAATGAGCAGTGTTTGTAGACTATCTTTATTATTTTATTTTATATCTGTTAAAAGCATTTGCCTTATTATTTGTATGTTTTTAAGTCTACTTATTATCACCACTTAAAGGATGAGCATTTCTAAATAAATGAATCATTATTTATACTTACCTGCTTACATTATTTTGTTTTGTAGAATGTTTATCCGTATTTTTTTATACCTGACAAATTTGGGTGTAAACTGCAAAATGCTTACACACAATGTCAAGGAAAGTCTGACCTTTTTAGCTTTAATACACTTCTTTAGGGCCTTTCTTGTGTTAAGTCATTTCGAAAAAGCTCCTGCTGTAATTATGTCATTTGCTTTGTTTAGAAAAATGGAAAATTAATTTTAGTGTTTAAATGCTCTTGAAACCTCATATTTTACACATGCTTTCACTATTCCTCAAATGCTTTAGGACATCACTGCAGTGTGATTTTTAACCTGCAATTAAAGTGCTCGGACGATGAAAGCTTCTTTGCCCTTTTTGCACAAACTCAGCATAAACACTTTCAAAAAAAATAATTCAATTTTCCTGCCTGACGCTGCCAGATAAAATGTTTAAATTGCAGCCATCTCACACCGCTTCCCTCTGCTCCTTTTCATCAGCCCACCCCAGGTACTTCAATCAGCTCTCCACAGGATTAGACATGGTCGGACTGGCAGCCGATTGGCTAACATCCACCGCCAACACCAACATGTAAGTATGTGGCCCCGTGCTTCATCATGATGTTAAATGCTGATAATGATAATAACAATGAATTCCATTTCCGGGTCCGTCTGTGTGCTCTCTGCTCTGCGTCTGCCGCCGCTGATAGCGGCTTTTTTTCACTCAATCATGCCAAATGAAAAGGGTGAAATGAAAGGCAGACCCCCCTTACCTCCCCGCCCCTCTGCACCCCTCCCACCTCTGCCTTTTATCCCTCCCCCTCACCTCCCATCCCCATGGGGCTTCAAGGGGAGAAAATTAGCTCTGAAATTAAATTCAGCCTAATCTGAAGCTAATTTTGGCGAGAGTGTGTGAGTGTGTTTTTGGGTGATAAACTCAGCGTTTTTTGGCTCCGGCGACTGAGCTGCAAAATATGCCTGATGTTGACACTGGTGTTATGAAAATTACAGCTGCTACTACACTCTGCATTATTGTGGAAAAACAACAGGAGCCGAACAGTGGAAATACAATTTTTAATGTGGCAAAAATAGTTTAAAAATGGTAAACTTTTATTGCACAGAGAGAGTAATTTTATTTGTGATTTGTAGCTGTATGAAAGAATATAAATCCTTAAAAATCTCTCATTTATCACACTTATAGTTTGACCTCTTTTGTGTTTTATGAACCTCTTCTAAAATGATCATTTCCAACACAAACCACGTCCTCAAACAACCAAAAAATGTGCGTTTTCTAGCTGTTTTTTTAATTGATGAGTCACAGCCCATTTTGTGTAACCGGCCCCATGTGACTTACTTTGTGTAACACAGGTTCACCTATGAGGTAGCACCTGTCTTTGTGCTGCTGGAATACGTCACTCTGAAGAAGATGAGGGAGATCATTGGCTGGGCGGACGGGCGAGGAGACGGCATTTTCTCTCCTGGTATGTGAGGGCGATGCCACCGCCCACCACCCCTCTGTTTCTGTGAAAATGGAACAGCCTCCATGTATGTGTTTTGTAATGTGTCAATTTGCATTTTGATGATATAAATGGAACTCTATTCACAGCCAATTAGCATAAAATCATTTCTTTTCTAACTAAATCCCCCGCCACACCTCCCCTCCACTCTTTAATTTCTCCTCTGCACTTCTGTTTGACACATGATGAGGAGCAATCACAGGAGGATTCAGTGACAAAGACTCTGATTGGCTCTGACGCTGTAGAAGCGAGCTATAAATTTTTGGGATGCTGTGATGTCTCTCGAAAGATTGTAAACAAAAGCTCATTATTTCTGCTGTGTGTTTGATTATTCTAAACATGCTCAGACATTTTTGGAGCTGTGTTTGTGTCACTGCAGCATTCCCATGAGAGCTGCCGGTTCAGACTGAGACGTGTGGAATGACGCTGTAAATCACTGAGCCCTGTCTGTCCTCCAGGTGGTGCTATTTCCAACATGTACGCCATGCTGCTGGCTCGCTTCAAGATGTTCCCTGAAGTGAAGGAGAAAGGAATGTCATCTGTCCCCAGACTGGCGGCCTTCACATCCGAACATGTGCGCATTTATGATTTCATATTTCCTTTACAACCCTAATATGTGTCTGAAATAACAAGCTTGAATCACATTTTTCTGAAATAAATGTCAAAGACCTTCCCCTCCAGCTCTGGAGTAACTCCACATATCTGCACATTAGCAGCAGCAGCAGCAGTGTTTGATGTGTGTTTTTACAGCCACTGTGTGTCACTTTCACACCAGCAGTGCTGATATAACGCTGACATTATGAGTGTCAGACGCAGGAGGACTTGAGGTGACTGCTGTGTCTGACACATAATAGGTCAGCTCCTTCATCTTTAAAGGACATTTGAAAGATGCTGCGAGCGAAAAAAGTCACAAAATCACACAAACTTGTCCGTTTTGGCCTCATGTAAGATTTTATTTTTGGTTTTCTGCTTCTGTTTTTTGTTACTTATATGCAAATAGTTAAAAATCAACCTCTCTTTATTATTTTCTTTCGTTTAGAGCCATTTCTCAATCAAGAAAGGCGCAGCAGCCCTCGGCATCGGGACAGAGAGTGTGATCTGCATTAAAGCTGATGAAAGGTAAAGTTGAAAACCTTTTATTTTAGCTACTTTAAGGTAAAATATCAAGCTGTGTAAGTTTTCTAATGATGGAAAATGGATTTACTCTTGGTCTGGTCTCTTATTCAATAGTTCTATCTTTATTTTTCTCATTTAAGTGAAACTATTTTTCCTTTTTATTGACATTTTACTGTAGACTTATCCGTCTCTTTTTCAAACTCCTCAACAAAACTTCTTATTCTTAAAATTCATAGTTTTCTTAACCCCTCCTTTATAGGTCTTTATCTAAAAAATACACCACACACCAGACATTTATGGTGAGTCAGAGGCATAATAGTCGATAATTAAATGGATGAAACTCAGCAGGAGAGGAGCATATAAGAAATTCGACTAAAGCTCGACCTGCTGGAGTCATTCAAGCTCCAGACAAGTCCAACAGAGAGTTCTATTGTAAAAATGTACATTCACAAGTTAATCCACTGATTTACAGAAAGAGTGTGGATGGTTGAGATCTCACTGTTAGCGTCTTTTTAGCTGCAGAGCCCGCTGAGAACCACACAAGTCTTTGGGCTCGGTTCAGATTCTGTCATCATGTCAAAGCACAAATTCAGGAGAGCAAACTTTTATAACTTGCACCTAAAATCTTTGGATTTATAACCACCCCAACATGATACAGGAATGTTTCTTCTCAGTTTAACTCCCTTAAAAATGTCAGTATTCGAGCAACAGTTTGGCACCCAGTATTTCACAAGTAACAGCAAAAATCTGACCGAAGTCTGAAGCAGATCGTTTTTAAAATTTCCTTTTGTCATTTTTTGTGTCTGATTTTCAAATGAGCTATAAGATTTCCTGATCTTTCATGGAAGCTGTTAAACATATACACATTTCACTCATTTTCTTTCATGTTTGATATTGAAAAATAACTCAGTTTGTCCAGCAGTGGACTTTTCCTGTCCAGTAAAAACAGATAAAATAGGTTGCTACAGGATACAGATCAATATCAGCTACTGACATGGTTGCATGACGCATCAACAGGATCATTATATGCCAATACTGCTGTTCAAACAGTACATCAGTACATTACCAGTAAATATGACTCGTATTTCTCAACGTCATTTCTCAGGCATGTCTCTTAAATGTGGCCCCAGCTCATCAACATAAATAAGTCAAATGGCCTTTTTTTTGTCCAGAACATCAGCTTGTTTGCTTGAAATCCTTCAAAAGCAGAGTTTTGCTTGTAATAGAGTGTTTTACCACCCATACATTTGCTCTTTGGCATATTAAATGATCTGAAAAGTCCCTCTATTACTAATGAATTCACAAAAAACTAAAAAGAAGCAACTAAAAGCCTGTTTTGTTTTTTTTCCTCCTCTGCAGCGGTAAAATGATCCCGGCTGACCTTGAGAGGAGAATACAGGAGGCCAAACAGAAGGTAAAGAGATAGAGGTTTATAACACGGCTATAAATTCTGCAGACAGACTGATTTTATTGCACTCAGTCGACTGTAAACACAGAGATGATGAGAGGGGATCTTGAAGTGCGCTGACACTGAAATATCTGTTTTTGTGTCTCCTTGTCTCTGCAGGGTTTCGTCCCTTTCTTCGTGAGCGCCACCGCTGGAACAACCGTGTACGGAGCCTTTGACCCTCTCATCGCCATCTCCGACATCTGCAAAAAGTACAACGTCTGGTTCCATGTGGATGTAAGTGAGACGAAATACCTTCAGTAAGACAAAAATCTGCATCAACAACCCCTGTGTCCTCCTTCAGGACACTGTTATTACCTGTTATATAAGATATCCGTCTACTGTAGGGATTTTAGGGAAAGGATGTGGAGAAATACAGAACTCACTGCTGAGTTTGACAAATCTATTATGTCTGTCTCGCCTCTAACTGCTTGCGGTTGACCCAGATAGGAGCCAGCCATTTCCTATCTAACACTGGGGATTAGAAAAACTGGAACAGAGGCCGTAAATCATCTCCTCCCCTGACTTTGCCATCATGGCTCCTCTCACTGAAGGAGCTCTATCTATTAATGAAGGTGATTTAGTCCTGACAGGGGGACACCTCTATTAAGAGACATAAATGGCCTTATCTATCATCCCTCAACCGGCTGAGATTGTAGAAAACAGTCTCTGACGAGGAGTTGTTGTTGTTTTTGTAGGAAAATGTGTTTCTGTGGTTCCCAAAGAAAGAGTGACCTTCTGAGGTCCCGATTGGAAAAAAGTAGGAGACATATTATTAAAGAGTTTATGACAATGGTATGAAAGGAAAACCATCAAAAAGGTTAAATGTGGAAAAAGAAAGCATCTCTAAAGTGAAAAACAGATGAAAGAAACTTAAAACCCAAAGTTTTACAAGTTACAGTCCAGTGTAAAGTTAAAACAGTTACTCATGGATGTAAAGGATTGTTAAATAAAACAAAATAAAAGAAACAGAGGCTGAGATATCAAAGTTTTACAGGCTTAAATCAACTCGCAGCTTTATCATTTACACCAGCTTAACTCCTAATTAAAGTAAATATCTAATCTAAACACAACACTTTTGGTTTTGCTCCCATTTTTCATGATCTAAGACTTTTTCTAAGTACACAAAAGACATTTTTCTCTCAAATATTGTTCATAAATTTGTCTAAATCTGTGTAAGCGAACATTTCTCCTTTGCTGAGATAATCCATCCACTTCACAGGTGTGGCGTATCAAGATGCTGATGAGACTGCATGATTATTGCACAGGTGTGCCTTAGACTGGCCACAATAAAAGGACACTGTGAAAGGTGCAGTTTTACTGCAATGGGGGCGCCCGGGGGGGGGGGGATTAGAAAACCAGGCAGTATCTGGTGTGACCACCATTTGCCTCACGCATGTCCTTCGTTAGGGTTATAATTTAGCATGAACAATATTCAAGGATCCATCCTGCCTCGTATCAACTCTAACAATTTTCTCGACTCGCTCACGGCTCTTTAATATCGTGTTATCACAGTTTAAACACCACAGACTTCCTGAGTATGGCTTCCATCCATGTCTCAACCTCTGATGGCCTTTTCCAAACTCAAAGCTCAAATGAACCTAAACTTGGGGTTTGAACAGGATTGTGAGTTCACTCGACTCAGGTGGCCTCACCTGACGTCAGTCCTGTAGAGCACCTTTAGGGTGTGTTGGAATGGGAGTTTCGCATGAAGGATATACAGCTGACAAATCTGCAGTAACTCCCTGATGCTAAAAGGTCAATATGAACCGAAAAAGTGTCTCATGAACATCCTTATCCGTCTGTCCCGTCAGGGCGCATGGGGAGGAAGTCTGCTCATGTCCAGGAGACACAGGTGGAAGCTGGATGGAGTAGAGAGGTGAGTGACTTTATTTTTTTTAACACTGTAAAAGCTTTCAAATCGTAAAAGTGTTTAAATTTACGGTTCATATTTCTGTGAACCGTAGAGCCAACTCAGTGACATGGAACCCGCACAAGATGATGTCCGTCCCGCTGCAGTGTTCGGCCCTGCTGGTCAGAGAGGAGGTAACGCCTCATCCAAACTGAAACACACTCTGATGATATGTTTCTTTTTCTGTTTCTGTTATAATTCACACTCTGGCCGTTTTTTTTCAGGGTCTGATGCAGAGCTGCAACCAGATGCACGCCTGCTACCTGTTCCAGCAGGACAAACACTACGACCTGTCCTACGACACTGGGGACAAGGCGCTGCAGTGTGGACGCCATGTGGACATCTTCAAGCTGTGGCTCATGTGGAGAGCTAAGGTACGGAGAAACCGTCTTTGTAATCTTTGTAACATCGATTTATCAAACCAGATTCAACTCCAATTTAACTCAAATAACTTTATAATCTTCTCCAGGAGCTTTTGGTTCAGAGCAGCTTGACAGTTAAAAACCAAAATGTAGAAACCCAAACATTTCCCTGCATTTTTACTACTTTTTGTTTGTCCAGATAAAACTGCTACACGAGTTTGAACTACCCTGAACCCTTCAAGCGTTGTATATCTAAAGATACAGTGTGGAGTGTTTCTTTTGTCTCTACAGCTGCAGAAAATGGAAAAAAATATGGGCGTATGTGTTTCGTGTTTAGAGAGCGGCTGCACGAAATAAATCAGAGGGAAACAGAAAAGAAAATATTTTACCGTACTTTGCGCACTATAAGGCACACCATCAATGAACGCGTCTATTTTCATACGTAAGGCGCACTGAATGATAAAGCGCATTTAGCCAAACAAAACAGTCCGATAAGTCAAACTTTGTTTAACTCATTCAATAACTCCACAAGGCTACAGTAGCTGCAGTGCTCCGACTAGCCAAAAGGATTTTAAGTTGACAAAAACTTGACAAACAGAGGATGGAACTTATCATGCGTCCATGCAGCTTCTTGTCCTTTAGAGGCCACCATCCATTCTGTGGCTCTACAGATGAGAGGGGTGAGCGAGGGAGAATTTCAACCTGAAACCTGACTGTTAAATGTCACTGAATATTTTCATTTTTGCACATTGTACCTTTATGTTTATGCACTAATTATTCTGTCCTTTTTAATCAACAAATTTTATGCAGTTTTCCAACAAAAAAAATTAGATTAGACTCTTTCTCCTCAATAGAAACATCACACCAATGACTTCCACACAGTTATTTAATCTTTTCTTCAAATCTAAACTGCTATAATCGATTCAAACCCGTCTTTCCACAGGGAACGATCGGGTTCGAGGCTCAGATTGACAAGTGCTTGGAGCTGTCAGAGTACCTCTACAACAAGATCAAAGACAGAGAAGGATACGAGATGGTCTTCGATGGAAAAGTATGTCCACGTTCAGGTTCCTCTTCCTCTAAAAGGATCACTCTCCTGCAGCCACGTAATCACAGAGAAGTAGCCGACATTAGCCTGCTTGGCTTCTTCTACCTCAGCGTGTTCAGTGTCATTACGGGTGATGTGATTGGCACGCAGTGTGCTCTTGCTTTGTGTTGTGTGAATGCCATTTTTACCTCTAGCTGCCAGTGTAATGTGCTGCTATTATGTTTAATGAATAGCATAACAGCCCATAATTGCTCATATGCATATGAATAGCCTGTGTCTGAAATATCCTCTCCCAAGCATAGCCACGGCAACACAAACATATTGGGGGATGACGGGGTTATTAAGCTAAAAACTCTGCTGTGAAAGGAGTGCTCGGACACCCAGAGTCATTTACAGTGAAAGCTCTTTAATGTTTCAACACTTATTGTTTCCCTGCTGGGGCTAAGAGCATCATAACCCAGAGGGTGATGGCCCAGGTGTTCACTTGTCTGCACCTCCCATTGAGCCATTACATCAATCTGACGCTGAAAACACGAGCGCCGAACCGGCCCGGCTCTATAAACGAGGCTGGTGCGCATGGCCAGTCAGCTGTTGGTAATGAATGTGCTTCCACTCGCAGGCAGTCAGGCAGCTCAAACAGGGCTTCACATGCCAAAAAACCCAGAGCTGTGCGGGGCTTTTAGACAGTTTGAGAGTATCTGTGAAGGATGATGTGAGCGCCAGGTGGACTTCAATTTTGAGCTCATAAGATTCAGCAGGTGAAAATAGACAGACGAGAGTTTCTTTCACCTCTCTTTTTGAGGGAACTGTAAGATTTAAGGTGAGGATTAAAGGTGAGTATGCGAAAGTATGGTGTGTATATGTTTGTATATTTATGAGCTGATGTGTAATTTCTTAAGATTTGAACAGATGAGGCCATATGAAGTTTTCTTTAAATTTGTGGTTTGGACTCAGCGAACACAGTGACATCTGGTGGCTTGTAAAACTCATGGCAGCCTGCTAAAAATCACCTGTTTTAGATTTTCATCGTTTCAGTTTCATTTTAGTCGCACAGATATTGTTGATATTTAAAAAAAAATAAAGGTTAAGGAAGCAACAGGACTTGGCATAAAACTCACCTTTAATAGTTTTACTGGATTCAATATACAGAATATATTAGAAATCAGAGCTGGGCACATGTCTGTTAATCTATGAAGTGAATTATTGGTGCTCTTTTGGTAACACTTTATTTGACGCCTATCTCTATAACACATTATAAATATATGTGTAATGTATTATAATCACATTGAGCACTGTATAACTATAGTTTTAAATACTCATAAATGATCATAATGCTTTATAGCAATAATCATAACACATTATAAAGCATTTTATTATGACTTACAAGGTCAGGTATTATAATGTGTTCTAACTGTTAACAACTCACTGACAATGCCCACACATGCAATGCAACTGTTAACAGTTATAACACATTATAATATCTGACCTTGTAAGTCATAATAAAATGCTTTATAATGTGTTGTGATTGATGCTATAAAGATTTATTATCATTTATGAATGTTAATAACTATAGTTATACAGTGCTCAATGTGATTATAATACATTACACATATATTTATAATGCGTTATAGAGATATGCGTCAAATAAAGTGTTACCCTGTTTTTTTTAATTAATTTTAATATTACCCGACTTTCATCGCCGCCAGCTGAAGAGAAGGTTTGTGAAAGATGTTAAAACTGATTTACATGAACTGCTAAAGTTGGTTCAACAATGAAGGTGGTTTAGCACAGTCAATTTAATCACCTAAGAAAAAAGAAGGATCCAGATCCAGACTCTCACGTCAAGATGTCTAGAAAATGGAGATGACGTGTGTAGGCTGAGTCGGGTTAAACCGCGCCACGACCACAGGACTGGGATAATGTGTAACCAGCACAGGCTTGTGGAGGAGATCTAAAGGCTGGTGGTGCTAGCTCTGCTAATGTTAGCTACACTTAAAAACCCTTTTACACTTGAGATCATCAGCTCCAAAGTGATGCTGCAGACTCATAGAAAATAGTGACATTCATTCAATTCAATTCAAAAGCATCATTATGGGATGGTTATGTTTGTGTCATGTGCATTTCTGTTTCTGGTTCATCTCCTCTCTGATCTCACAAACATTAATCACAGGAAAACTGTAAAAACTTTCCACCATGACTTTGAAAAGACAATAACAATCTGAAATCAGTGACATTCAACATCCTGAGTGTGTACGTTTGGCTGTGTATTCCTCTCATCTCTTGTCAACTTTTTCTGCTCCCACAGCCTCAGCACACCAACGTCTGCTTCTGGTACCTCCCTCCCGGGATCCGCTACATGGAGGACAAAGAGGAGAGAAAGAAACGCTTGCACAAGGTGAGTGAGCAGAGATAAGAAACCTTATTGTATCTAGTAAAAACACCTTCCTCTGCATTTTCTATTTTCCCTATATGCCTGTCTTCCTGTCCAGCCATCATATACCCTCCTGATTAGGGACGAAAATGTTTAGGATTAAAAGAGTAAGGTGAAATACTTTGTAAACCGTGACTCTAAAAATAGGGTACATTGTCACAGGGGACTGAGGCTATTCAGTTAGCTAAAGTGGCCGTCATTCAAAGGCTCCCACAGCAGCAGGGGCCTAATAATTGACAATTAGGACAAACAGATGGTGTGCGTGCCCGACATACAAAGCGCTCTCTCCTTTCTCGTTCCGCAACATCATCCGCCATAAATCTTTGCCATGTTTGTCACAGCAAATCAAATGGAGCGATTTCCTTTAGTTTTCCCAAAGTTTGACTGAAAAAGGCACAGCAGTTACGCCTCATTTGAACCGAGTGTTTGGCCAGTTTTCTCTTTTCCACACACTCCGACACCAAGATCAGGGGGTGATGTAATGTGGCCCGACGTGGATGTTTGGGAAACTGAAGGAGCTTTCCTCTATTTTTCTAATTTCCCCTGCGATTGCTTCCAAAGGATAGCTGGGAAAACTGTCAAAGAGACTGATTCGCTGGAAACTCGCAGCTGCTGATGATTATTGAGCAGAAATCGTAGACCGGACAACCTGCAAAAGATTAAGAAGGAATGACACGTTATTTGATGGAAGTACAGAAACAGCCAGAGCAATGCGATGCGACGCAGCTTTTATACACTGTGATTCTCTGCAAAACCTACTGCGACTGCTCGAAAGAGGCGGTGAAGTTTCATAAGTCTTTTTCAACTTAATTTCAACTTAATACCCTCTAGATTTATTAAAATTCATGCTGGATTATGCAGGACCTCGAGGGCACTTCATATGAGTCACGGTTAGATTTAAGCCCTTAAGCTGAAGCTGCAGTCAACTGTCGCCTCAAGTTATGAATCTCTAATACATATTTTAACGGTTACCAAGATGAGGATTTACAGTATCTCTATAAACTTTGTTTCAACGTCGTTTCAAAAGGATCGATCCCTCTCTCTCATATCTGTCAGTAAAATCAACGGAAATCATCAGGGGGTGAAATCCAACAGGCTCATGTTGATCATAAAACCAAACTCGATATTTCAACAACTTTGTCTGACATTGTCTTGTCGTCATGGTTTCAGATCAGACTGATATAGCAGTGCATCATTTCTTTGAATAATATGTCTATTTTAGGGCCCGACCGACATGGATTTTTTGGGGCTGATGCAGATACTGATTATTAGGGGGGAAAAAATCCGATTACCGATTAATCTAGCGATTTTTTAAATTTTTTATGAAGTTATAAAAAATATAAATCTACTGTATACTATCTACTGTAGATATACTGTTGGCTACTGCTCTTCACGCCGACAGGAAGACCGACTGATCAAACTCGGACCAGAAAGGCGTTTTCAACTACCCTCCCCTGCGCCGATCGGTGCCTCCGCGTCTTACTCACGTTACTAATTGCCGGTCTGGTGTTGTGCCCTAGAATGCACCCCTGCCGTAAAATGCACCCCCTGACGGAAGCGCGGTTGAAAGTACATAATAAGGCGAAATAATCCAAGTTTTCCTTACCGTTGGATGGATTCAAAAGCGTGTGCCTGTAATGATTTCTGTCAGGCTATTCAGATAAGCCGAAAACAATAGCCCTCTGATTCAGAATAAATATAATGTTCTCTACCTCGACAGCTAACTGTACAATTTACATACCCAAGTACACATCTATATATGCTTTTTTGAGACATATAAAAACAGAACGAAAGTTTGCTGCTCCATTTGACATGTTGTCATGATCCAATACTCGTGTTTTTTCTAAATATGAGATCATTTTGTTCCACTTTAAGAAGCTAATGAGTGGATGGGGTGCATTCTATGGCACAACACCTGTCTCATCTGGAGACATGCAGCTGCCTCAGTAAGAGAAGTAGCTCGATCACGTAATGTGTACGGCTGTTTCTTCTACCGTTACTGGCACGGCTAACAGTGTAGCAAGGCTAATAACAGATGGCTAACATGGTGCTTCACTGTTAACTCGGCGTGACGGAGACCAGCACAGCAGGGAACATGGTGAAGTGGGTTGAACTGAAACTTGTTGACTTATTGTTTATTTCACAAACTGGTTTATTTACCGTTGAGGCGGACCACTCTCCTCCGTGCGTCCCTGAACTACCTGCTTCAGATCCGTCACTCTGCTGTGCTGTGAGGTAGTTAGTGGATGAAGATTGTCATGAGGTCGCTGCGCCATCTACAGGATAAGTCGGGGATCTTTTCAAATGGCGGTACATTTTCAAAGTGAAATCGAATCTTATAATCTCTCTGCGCTATATTTCTGAAAATATCGGCAAAGTCTGCAAGTTTTGGCCGATTGCTGATTAGTCTCAAACGGGCTAAAATTATCAGCCATTAACCCTCTCTTGATAAGCCAGTTTCCTCAGTTCCTCCAGAGTTTATGCACGTCATGATTTCCCACCTCTGACCGCGGTTGTTGTATCCTTCAGGTGGCTCCAGTGATTAAAGCCAGGATGATGGAGTACGGGACGACCATGGTCGGCTACCAGCCACAAGGAGACAAGGTCAACTTTTTCCGCATGGTGATCTCTAATCCGGCTGCTACCTTCGAGGACATCGATTTTCTTATTGAGGAGATTGAACGACTCGGCCAGGATCTATAAGACTCATCTCACCAAATCCTCCCCTACTTTTCCCCCTTGACGGATGAATTGTTTGTCGTGAATGTACTGGTAAACTTTTTCTTTTCTCTCTCTCTCCTCCAAAGTCACATATTTAAGAGTATATTTGAGAAAAAAAAGATATATCCATATATTATGTATTGTAGCTTTGCTGTGGGCTGACTGGGTCCAAAGCTATGTAAAAGTGCTTCTGTCTGCCTTTCCTATAGTGTAGTATATCTGAGAGTAGTGTAAGTGACGTAACTTCATAAGTACTTTTTTGTGATATGAAACGCTTGTGCAATAGGTCGATGAGGAAGAGTTTATTTTTGAATCATTTCTCATTTGCCGAGTATGTCGTTAAGTGCCAAACGTGGTTGTGTTTTCTTGTAACTTTACATTTTAAACTTCTGGTTTGAAACTTAAAAAAAGCACTTCACCTTACCTCAGCTTAATCAACTGCCTTTTACATCCGCACCTAGTCCTTCAAGCAGTGATTCTCGACAACACTCCCTCTGCTGGTAATGTACAGTAACACCGGCTCGTACCATAAGTATCCCATTTTTCCAAGAGGAGGCTGGAACGTGCGCAAAACCGTCGACAAAATGACCCCCCCGTCAAATTCACACCACAGCGAAGTCAGTTCAAAGCATTTAATCTGCATGTATCATGCATCACGTCAGCCTTCGACAGTTTGCTCTGCAGCTTGTGACGCTAGTTTAATATTGTTGCTTATGGACACTTTCTACTCTTTTTACACACATGCACACACACACACACACACACACACTTCTTTTTAGGGTGTTTAAAGTGATGAAAGCTTCTTAAGCCCATTTTGTTTGATGTCATTCAGCTACACACATATAAAAATGGGCACCGTTTCCAACCAGGCTGTATATCGAACTGCGCTGAGTCACTCTACACATTACGATGAATATCTAATCAACACAGTCAGAGGTGATGTGAAGTTATAATCCTTATGATTTCATTGGTTTTAAACAGACTTCCTGAATATATTACAGCTAACAGATCAAATTCAGATGATACAAAGCGTGAATCTACTTTGAATCAACTTTTAGTTTGAGCTCTTCTGGTGTCTTGGAGGCTAAACTTGGTTACCAAATGGGCAAAGTGGGCAACTGCCACTGCCAACTGGCCCAAAACCCCAAGAGGTGACCAAAGCCTTCACTTCACCGCCTTTCAGCTGTTTCTGTTCGAGCACTTTCAACGCACTGAGCTTTATAGAGTTATAAAAAGAAATAACAAACAGATTTGCAGTTTAAATAGCAGCTAAATTTAGTTAAAAACAAGCTTAACTAAAGAGTTTAACGAGAGGCCCTGATTGGCGAGTTAATCGTGTGGCCACGTCTTCCAAAGAAAACCAAAATTAAAGTTCCAAGACTTTTTTTATTTTTAGTTTGGATTCAGATCAGATGGTTTAATTTGATAAAAGCACCACAAACAAACAGCTTCCCATACATAGGACTGGTTCCACTGGACTCCATGATTTGATGGTTAACAGGGTATTTTTGCATCACGCACAAAGCTCAAGTTTGTGGTCTCTGGTCCGAAAGCAGGACAATGAAACACCAAAAATGACCACTACACTCCAGAGTCCTTTCACAGTTAGCACTGCACAAATATATAAGACTTTATATTGTTGTATTTTCTTTAACCAGAGCTCTAATCTTAAGGATTATAACTTAAAACTGTAAAACCTCTCATCTACAGAACTACAGTACCAGAAGCTGTTTTTGAATAAGCACTTAAAGATGGATCAGAGATCTTCAGAATGAGGGAAAGGGCGATAATAACTGACTGTGTAGAGGAAGTGGACGTAGCCAATGTGATAATATACACTGGGATCTGGATTACATGGAATAGGGGTAAAGTCTGGGGATGGCGAGCTGAAAAATCTCCAAGTGTTTTACATATTTATAGTAAAAATATCTCAATACGCTCAATTTTTGCTACATTTACTCAACAAATCCAGAAAAATGTTTATGATATTATACGCAGAAGATAAGACCTGAATTGCTCGTAACAAGTAAAAAAAAGACATTTTCTTATTTAAAGAAATGTAACTTTTATTAATCCGACAGAAACTTCAGAAGTATTTTACTTATTACAAGAGATTAAGATCTTATTTTGACACGTGATATCTTGATATAAGACATTTTTTGGACCTTTCAGGTGAGTTTAAGTCTAACACGACACCTAAAGACAAAAAAAAAACTCCTGCTAAGATTTGAACTTTGGCAGAGAGTCCAAATGTGGGTATTCTGGCCTCATGGACTATCCCTGACTGGGAGGTTGCCTTGGTAGTAACTTGCCAGTCAAATATAACCCCACCCTCAAGCATACCCAGTTACGTCGCCCCCTGCTGGCTCAGAGAAGAATGCACTTTCACGGCTACGTCCACCTCTTTTTAATAAACAGTCTGTGTTGTTTTCTGAAAACAGGAACATGAACAGATTTGCAGCTACTGTATACCTGACATCACTTGCACTAAATCATCGGGGGAGGAAGAGCGCCCCCTACGGCATTGCAACTGAGATTTTGTCTTTCGTCATTCACGAGCAATACTCCAGTATGGGTCCAATCTTTCTCTCTCTATATATATATATATGAATATGAATATATACCCTGCAGAATATCTGAGTAAACTTTGAATTTATGTGTATAATATTTAAACGATAATCAAGTTTCCTACTACGCACAGTAGTTAGCAAAAACCTGAAAACATGCTTTTAGTACGCAGGATAGTTATTGGATGTGAACGCTGGTTTAACAGACAGCGGTTCTGTAGCATTTCCATTAGAACACGTTAGAAAAGCACAATTTGCTCAACATGGTCGCTCAGTGTACAATCACTTTTGATCATAGACTGTAAATAGTATTTCAAGATGTCCTAAGTACATATCTTTGTGTATACATAAATGTATATAAGACATATAACCAGAGACTATTTGTGAGGTAAAGTTATTCATATTTTCTCTATCTCTAATATAGATTACTTGTATTTTCATCCTGTTTGTCCAGAAGGCTTTTCTCCTGTGTGTGTGTATGTATATGTACGTATGTCAGATACTTGACCTGGTTTGTGACTCTTCTAGCTATTTCAAAGAAAACGTGTTTCAGGGAGTGGCTTTAAAGAAAACGGACAGATTTCACCTCGACGTACTTACGAGCTCTTTGGATTTAAAATGAATATGCAAAGCCATTCTAACTCTGAAGCACTCTGTTTTCCGTGCACAAGTGATACTTGACGGTATGTGCCAATGTGTACTTAGTGTGTTTGTAACTGTGTTGCCTTAGTATAAATTTGCCGGTATTGTCTAGTTTTTCCTCCAAACGGGGAGGTCGTGCACTTTAGCGTTGACCTGATAACGTGCGATGTCCAATGGTTGTTCATTAAGTTGATGTTGAGAAAAAATACTCGGAAATGTAACTCAAGCTTTCTGGTCCGAATGTGAATGAATCAAGGGTCCGTTTGAAACGCAAGTATTCGATTTTTTTACGTTTGTAGGTTTTGAAACGCTCCGTCTTCATCGGCTGTATAAAAAGATGGACAACATGTTTACAGCTCCTCCTGTTGCACAAAAGTGAAGCCAAAACAACCGAGAAAGTTTTTCTGTGATCTTGGACACACCTCAGTTGTGAACACTTATTACGACAATTTTCACACCAACTCTGCAACGCTCAATTTTAGAATATTTTTGCACCATGTCCATAAGGGTCCATATTTTTAATGTTTGGTGCCACGTCAACACTGGTCATTTCTTAAAAAATATTTTTGCACCAGGCCAACAGTTGTAACTTTTTAAAATGTTTTTTTGTGGCGGCAGCGGTCACTATTTTTTATAATTTTTGCACCAGGGTAAAGGTCTTACATACTGGGAGCGTTTTTTCATGCGATTAATTCAGACGTCAATATTTTTTTTCGGGCCCGTATCCTGTCAATACAAGCGTTCACATCAGCGACTTTTTTCCCGTCCTGCGATATTGCGGCAATTTTTTTTTTTTTCGCATCACAGTCGATTTTTCTAAAGTTTCGACTTGTGGAGAGTCATAGCGTCTTTTTTATCCCCCGGAAAGTCGCAAAGTCGCATCGTGCTTCATGTGTATAGTCAGGCGCGTCAAAATGTGCCTCCGAATATTTCGTAATTTCATGTCATATATTTGCGCCATTCCCAGTGCGTATGGACCTTAACAGTGGTCTCTTTTTTGATGATATATGCGTCAGTGGTTGTCTTTTTGCAAAAGGTCAACAGCTGTTACTTTTTTTGCCAATTTTTGCTTCAAGATCTTTTTTTTTTTTGTTGATTTATTTGTTGTTTAAGTTTGACCCAAGCCCCATCGGTTTACATGGAGGGGGCGGGTTCTACAACCTTTACTGCTTTCAGTCAAATGTTCAGCTTCACTTTTGGGTTTGCTGTCATGTCGTCCTTAATTTCTATACGGTCCTTGATCCAATAAAAAAGGCTTTAACATCTTTAATCCTTTAAAAATGTACTGATCTGAAGTCTGATCACGCCCTGGATCAATTCTGCGTCCACACTGTGACACGAACAACATCCAGACTATCTCAGCACCAAACGAATTTCACGGCGGTAGTCTGAGAAGGCCAAATATGTTATCCCTCCTGCCGCTGCTGCTGCTGCTAGACTCGCTTCCTTTGCACGTGCATGCGATGCCTTGCCTATCCAGCTTGTGTGACTGTCTCCTATATACCTATTTCTATCTATAAATATAAATATATATATATAAATATATACATACATATATCCAGTACGTGTAGCTTTGTAATTAGCCTGTCTGATGTATAGCCTAGCCTGTAGATTAGTGCACTGTCGCTCTAGCCTTTACATGTGATCTCTGTGTCTTGGGCTTCCTGTAAAGTTCTCTCCGTGCCGCCAGCATGCTAACCTCGCCTAGCATTGTAATCCTCTCTGCGCTTGATCTATCTCTATCCTCCGTCTTTCTCTCTTCTGCTTGAAGACTGTCGCAGCTCCGAACGTAGCGTATTATATCTCTATGTGTAGTCCCTCAGCATGTCTCTATGAAAGCTTTTCTCTGCTCTGCACCTGTACGACCTTTTCTATCTTTCTCTTCTGCTTTTCGCCCTCTGGTAGCAGTAAACGTATCCTCGCAGCGCTTTCCTCTTTCCTGACTGCCCTGCTGTCGTCCTGTTTGTGTGTCTGAGACGGTTTGTTGTCATGTCACTTTCTCATTTTGTTTCTGATTTCGCTTTGAGGCCCTTGACTTTGTGGGAGAACCAGAACGAGCCGGATTTAGACCTGATTGTCCAAAAACTTGTGCAACGCAAGTGTTGTTAGCCTTTAACTCAGACGTAAAGGTAAAAAATAAACCCTGGTTTCTCGCTTACAGGAATTATTGTTTGTTTATGAGAACAGTTCGATCACTTGTACTCAGAGTGCGGTTAATTTCACTGAATATGGTGCGGTTTTGAGTCATGTATTCCGCAAACTGCTGTGCTAGCTTCTCTGAAACATTCATTTGTCCTGAACTATATGTTACTCCTGGGAAAATAGAAATAAATATTGTCAAAACAAACATCCTTCTCCTTCTTTCTCTGTTTCTTTCTCCTGTTTTTTTCCTCTTACGCTGAGCTCTGTTTCCAATTCTCACTTCCTTATATTGCTGCGTTCCATGAGCAGAAGTCACCACAGTTACATAAACAGGTGAGAACATCTTGATCGGGAAAGTAGGACAGTGAAGTGGCACTACAGGGTGAGGTTGTAGAAGTGGTTCCAGTGCAGTGGTGGTCTTATTTATGTAATCTTTTTATGCAAACATGATTTCCCAAAGCGCCAAATCAGATCAAAAATTGCAATATGTGGAAGTTTGTATCAAAAAGTCAGCAGGAGCTTCGTTTAAACAGACAAAACTCGGCTTTTAACTGGTTTTAGTCGACCGCATCACATCACTCCAGTTTTAGACTCCCTTCCTGTCAGTTTTGGAATAGATTTTCAGATTTTATTGATTACTTTTAGGGCACTCAAAGGACTCGCTCAGAGCTACGTTTCAGAGCTTTTAATACCTTATTATGAGCCAGCTCGCAGCCTCAGATCCTCTGGCGAAGGCCTCCTGGTCGTTCCAAAGTCGAGACTCAAAACTAAAGATGAAAGATCTTTCTCCATCAGAGCTCCTGGACTTTGGAACGACCTGCCAGAGGAGATAAGGCGAGCAGAGACAGTCGCTTCTTTTAAGTCAAATTTTAAAACTCACTTTTACAGACTTGCTTCTATGTGATGTCGTCTTTACTCTTTTTTCTTTTATCTCTTTTACCTCTATTATCTTATTTCGACTAACCGTCCTTTTAGCCTTTGTTTTACTTATAATCCTTTCTTATTTTACCTTTTAGGCCTTTTATTGATTTTATTGTTTATTCCTGCCCTTTGTTATTCCTTTTTATCATTACTATCACCATCATTATTATTTTATTATCATTTTTAATATCGTCTTTTTATTTACTATCCTGTTTCCTGCTTTCTACCGCCCTTTTTTATTACATTTCTTCTTCTTACCTATTTTATGTTTTTATTTTAGTCCTCATGGTCTCATTTTATGTTGTAGGGTCCTCAAATTGTCTGGGTTTCCAATGAAAAATGAAATTGGCCTTCAATCTGGAGGTTTTGTTTTTAACTGAGCTTTTGTTTTTTATTTGTTTTTATTTCCATGTGCTGATGCTCTGCGCTTTACGACTGTTTGTCAAAGCACTTTGTAAACTTCTGTTTTTAAAAGGGCTATAAAAATATTATTATTATTATTATTATTATTATTATTATTTAAAATGCATTTGAACTCTAAGGATAACTCTCAAAATGTCCAAATTTAAGTAATTTTGATCAAATCTGAGCAAAACTGCCTCTCTGGTGACATTTCTCTGAGCCACATCCTCTCTCTAGATGGCGCTGCTGCTTCACATTTTTATCACCAGGCGGCAACAAAGTCTCTAAAACTGCAAATGCAGCTGAAATTTTTGGCACTGTAAAGTGAGTTTCCATTCTTAGCTCTCTTAGATCTTAATTTTACTTTCCTTCCCTTAATGAACTCTGATTACAGCGCTCCTTTAAAGTGCAAAACAAGAAAGTTTAATGTCTTTTTTAAACGTCATAAGAAGCAGACGGAGAATAGCTGTGAAGTCTGTTTATTTATGAGGCATCAGAAGTTGAGATGTGTGCGTTAATATTTAGAATAAACCATCTGGGGAGCAGACAGTCAGCTGGCCCTGACTAAAAACTGTTGGATGATTTTAATATTACAAACATAATCAAGGGAATCATCAGTGAGAGTTCGCACACCACAGTTTGGATTGTCCTGCATGACAGGCAATGAGACTGTTGGATGGAGTTATTGATCGATCTCCAGCACATCATCAGTCTGCAGCAGGAGAGTCGGAAAATCTGTCTCATAAGATCAGCGTTTATGAAACTGTCTCAGAGTCGACTTTATGGTTTTTTTGTTCTGTTTATTTTTATACTTATATAAAGGATGAATTTAAACGCGTCATCAGTCGCTCTCACCATGTTGGAAATAATGACTCGACTGAACTTTAAACCTCCTGTCAGTCATCTCAGGTGTGCTTCTGATTAAACACAAATACACTCATCTTTTAGTCTTTGTAAAATCAATACGCAATAAAACAAATCACCTCCTTTTGTGCAAAAAGAGAAATGAGTCAAATACCCCAAACTGTTTTAACTGTGGCTGTAAACACGTTTTATTTTGCTGTAAAAATTGACGTTTTACTTTCAGACCCTTTGAGTGTTACTCGGCTGTTGGAGCCAGCTTTGATCGGACACTAGCGTCGATTTCAATATCTTTTTTTTTTTGTGTGTGTTCAAACTTGAATATGTTAATCCTCTACCTTTAAATGCTTTTCAAAGATCTTAGTGGTTTTATTTTTGCATTTAAAGCTCCAATGAAGAGTTTTTAAGATGTAAACAAAACACAGAAATTTGTATTTACACCTTTTTTATATGATATACAAAAACAAAAAAGACCACATCCAACAAAACTGACCATTTTTACTATTTTTTAATGCTTGAAGTAGATGTGAGGGAGTAGGTGTCAGGACGAGATTTTTTTGTCATTTTATTATAATTTTTTTTTTCCTTTATTTATTTTTTTCGAACATGTGTGTGCAACACGAAAAAGTAAACTGAAAACAAACAAACAAAAGCAAAGAGAAATTTCAAAACAATAACAATTATCACAGCAAAAAATGAAAAAACAAAAGTTTTTTTGTCTGGATGTAAAGGACAAGAAAAGACTGTTTTATCCACAAGGAGGCGCCAAAACTGACACAAGCTGAAAGTTCCTTACTGGACCTTTAAAGGAAAGAAAGCTGAAGATGGACAGGAGGCAACACATGAAGGAAGCGAGGAGTTGAACCTTTAACCTCCGCATTCACGACTAAAACCTCTGAATGACAGTACCTCTGAACCTCTGAATTTGGCCCCCGTAGGACTTGGACGGCCTGGTGTATAAACACATGCAGTCATTATAAGAGCGCTTCTCCTCAACAGGCCACATGGGGAGTTTAACAATCTGCCTCTCTCCTCTGCACACACACAAAATGACTTGTCAGCTCATCCTCCATTAATTATCATCAAGGAGGTACCTCTGTGTACTTTTGACATCACATTTTGGATCCCGGTGCCATGAGACCAAATTAATTTCAATCAACCTTGACACGCCGGCGCTGCAGACTCTGCAGAAGACGGGCTTCTCTGTCGTGAAGATAACGGCGTAGGGGTGTAAATATTTTCATCAGGTTGGAAATTAACTGAAAGAATAATAAGGATAATGGCTAAATAAAGAGGTCTGACATTTCCCAGAGATTCACCCCGCTAGGCTGATCACAGATGTTCCCACATGTGCCGTTTATCACCTGGAGGATCTGCTGAGTGTTTGCAGCGACGCCGAGCATGTGGAGCACATCACAGGCCTTGTAAAAGACCGACGCTCTAATCCTACACGTGATTATACGGAGACAGAGAAGAGCTGCTTTGTCCAAACACAGAGGAAAATGTTGCAAACACGTCTTAAAGTTTAAGACGTAAAGGTTACTCTTTTCCCAAACTAGGCGGAGATTTACAGGCGAGCGAACAGATGGTAAAACCAGAGAGCGAGGCTAACCAAAGCAGTCTGACGGAAAGACCAAAAGGATCCTCCTGCTCCCGCCAAAGTCTCTCCTAAAAACAGAATGTGGGTATGTGTGTGTTTGAGTGTTTGTAGGGCAGCTAACCCGAGCCAGATGTTGGTGTCTTTAAGAATTGGTGGCGTTCACCTCACAGTCTCCGCTGCCTGAACTCTGCCTCTGCCCTGATGTCAGCCCGGGAGCCGCCGGGTCATCCGTTAGTGTTTGGTTTCACCCTGACACCGCTCAGTTCACACATGAAAGCCGGCTCACCTCGGGGGAGAGGCCGCATGCCTGCCTGACAGCAGAAGAAGTTGCCAAGACATTTGTTTTCACCATGTGTTGTGTTATTTATCAGCCGTCCAGCCAGCGAGCGGGGAATTGTAGGTTTGTGGGTCAAAGGATCTCACACGGCTCAAGATTTCACAACCAAGAGACCAGAAAAGAGAAGTGAGACCGCGAGACCTGAGTGACCATTATTTTAGAGATCACAGGGTCCTGATTATTGAATACGGACAAAAGTAAAAGTTCCTCACAGGAGCTTTAAGACTTTTTCTGGTAAACGTACGACTCTGTTTGTTTTGTTTTTTGTGATATTTTATTAGTCAACATCCAGAGCCGATTTGAAAAAAGAGAGAAAGTTGTTGTAATTTAAAAGGATTTTAAATATTAAAAAGGTCAATATTCAGAACTAAAGAAGCTAAATCAAATTTTATCTTCAAAAAAAGTGTCAAAGCCAGTATGTTGAGTAAATACAGGTATGTTTGTTTTGTGGAAAAATGTGAATTATCGTGGTCTTTTCTGTTTGTTTTTGAAAACAATAAACATTGAACTGTAAAAAAGGCGTGTTGGCCTGCAGCTCTTGTCTATTTTTATTGTGTTTTGTTGATTTATAAATTATGAAAGAGGGGCAGACTCTCGAAGAGTTTTCTTCTTTCTGCTCTTTTTTAATTCACGTTTGAGATTTTTTCTTGTTTGTATTGAATGTTTTAAATATTACTGAATGAAATAAAGTATGAAAAAACTATGCTAATAAATCATAAACTTTTTACTCAAAACTTCAAAACTTTATTGTTGTACATTTACAATTTAGTTTATCTCATAATCTATTTTGCATCAAAAATTGAAATCCTCTGTTTTTCCTTGATAAGACCCCGATCCTTCCATCTAAACTCACAATGGCCTAAGAAATACCATCTTTTACCCTTTTTATCTAGTTTAAAGCTGCAGTGAGGAGCTTCAGGTTTGTTATGAATTTGGCGCCCCCTGTGGAGAAAGTGGTTCATCGCATGTCGATGCTAATTTGCTCTCTTAAACTAAAGGTACAGTGTGGACAAACACACATATATTTCACACATTTCACTTTTAAAGCTCCTGTGTGGAACTTTTGGTTTGTGTCTGTTTTGGCGCCCCCCTTTGGACACAGCCATCTTTTTTTAATTTATCATCTGTATATGTAGGTTTTGTCACATGGTTAAAATCTCAGCCTGCTGACTTTTAAAAGTCAAAGTGTCATTTTTATGTAGAAAATGTAAAATCAGGGCTGTCTCTCTAGCGACTAAGACGACGCCTACCCCCTCGCACTGAGTTTAGACATCAAAAAATACAAAATGCATACACTATGTTCTGTTACGAGCCGATGCGCCCGCACATTCACACACGGCTCCCTTAAACTTATTGTGGTGTGTGCAGAGTCATTTGTATGGATGCATTCGGTGAGATAGTTAATCTGTAAGCGCCTGCCGGAGAAAGCAATTAACCTCACGGACCACCGGGGAGTTGGAGTGAGTGAGAGAGCATCTCTCCGCCATTTAAATATACACCAGAGGGACTCACTCGCTCACTTTCAGCCAGCCCATTATTCACCATCAGCACTTTAACGGCCTCGTCATGAAGACAGCGGGACAGTCATCACGCCATTTTACATATAGATGTTTATTTTACACTCAAACACACACACATACACAGGTGTGTGTTTTTCCAGACTGAGTAGTTCTTCACGCAGTAAGGTCAACTTAAGAGGAATTATATTAAAATCTGCATTCCTGGTGATCAGGGGATATCAGCGGGAAGTATGCAGAGCCCCTGCCAAGTTTGAGAGAGGGAGATACAGCATGTCTAATGTGGTGATTTTAAGATTTCAGCTCACCAAAATATCCTAAAGAAAGAAAATACCGCTTACTACGAGGAGACCGTTTTCAGACGGGGAAACTTCTCCCTGGCTGTTCAATATGAAGCTCATTCTGTGTTTGTGGCCGCTGACCTGCCAGCCCATTCCCTCATGCATCAGTAATCTCTCTAATGAGGAGAAAAACACCGGCACAGATGGACCAGGGAGGGGAGGAGATTGCGACAGATGAGTGAATGCAGGAGAAAGGGAGGATATGGAGGATTCACTGTGAAATGAGGAGCGAGAACAACCGTCAGTTTCTACATCTTAGTTTCAGTCGGACTGACTGAACTCAGAGGCAGATGGAGGAAAGATTCTGGGTTGTGTCATGTCACACCTGGATATATCGAATAAAACTCAGAGAATTCGATGAATAACTATGACTGAACAGCTTCATAAACGATCCAAAACCGACAATCAGGAAATAGTAAACTCCGGACAGACGTCTGACCTATTCTACAGTAAAATATGTTTGACAGCACATGAACTAATTCCTATTCATCTACTTTGCAACCATAGACATCGGCTAATTTTAACATTCAAAAACAAAAATTAGATTCTTTGTGGCGAACGGCAGACATGATGTCAAGCTAACGTTAGCTGCTGTAGCCTACAATGGTAGGATGACTATACGTCCTCTTTTACCTGGACATGTCCTATTTTTTAAGGGCTGTCCGGGCTGTGTCTGGTGAAGTTTATAAAATCCTTCAAATGTCCAATGTTTTGTGTGGAAGTTTGGAGTTTGTGTCACATGGACTTACTGAGTTAGAAACGCGTAAAAGACCAAAAAACTCTCAGTGCAAGTCCGTGACTCCACCTCCCAAGTCAGAGTTTGGTCACCCCTGTACAATGGTTGCTAATCGTAGCTGTTCTTTATGGGGAGCCATTTTCACAGCTGTTCAATGGATAGATAAAGCCAATGTAAAAATGCTGCAGTTCCTTGAGTGTCCACTAGAGGCTGACTCCAGAGGCTTCTGAATCCACATACACACCCATTCTAAAAAGTTCATCTGTACAGCTAAATTAAACATGTTTACAGCCTAGCATTAGGAGCATTTTTGGTCTGATTAGTTTATTCTATTTCCGCACACACTGTTTGAGAGTTAAAATTTTTATAAACTCATTAGTTTTGAAGATATTAAGGTTATGAGTTTGTATTATTGGGGCGTGATTGACTCTAAAGAGGCTAAAGGCTCGTCTCGACTTTGCCTCTCACTATATTGACGGAAAGTAACGTTTAGTCAGTCTAACAAAACTTATTTCTGTCCTCCTTTGACCCCCAAAATGATCAATTTGTTAATTAAAAACCGACTGAACTGTCTCTGATTTAATTTGTATTTTAAAGTCCAGATCCTGTCGGTGCTGAGCGCTAAAATCAGAGCACTTCAACTCCAAAGAGACATCTGAAATCCAAGCAGCTGATTAATGTGGCCTCACACTTCTCCTTTAAACACAAGCCCTAAAGAGACCATTCGGTTTGCTGTTAGAGAAACATCAGCTGATTCGATCCAACACTTATTACCCAGAGTTCAAAGTGTGTGGCTGAAAAGGAAACAGCCGGATAAAAACTTTCTTTTAAATCCGTCCAGACCAACATTTATGAGTTAGCTTTTGTCGTCTTTTTCGAACGTTTGAAAACCAAACTTGAATAAAACTGTTATTTTAAGTGTAAAAGTGGTTTTTAGCGATGAAGTGTTGGTCAGAGTCGAATAGTGAAGCTTCCAGATGGAAGTCATTTGATATACACAGAGGATCTCATGCCCATATTTAGTCCATTTATCGTGTTCAATCCCCAAAAGAAACCCACAACCTGGATAAAAAATCAGACTCTCCTCACAGCCCATATATCCGCCGCCGAGTACCACTGTAACACACGGCGTGGAGGACTGCAGCATCAAACCTGACCACATGGTCTAAACATTTCCCCGTAGACATGAGACCTTGGCTCTTACAGTAACATCCGCTTCTGATTAAAGCGGGCCTGTCTCCGGCTTTGTCCTTTTTAAGTCAACATCGCAGCAGACTGGGGCCAGGTTTGGGTTAGGAGGGTGTTCACCTCACCCACAAATCACTGTGACTGATGCGTCTGTTAACATTACACCATGTTGTATTTTTTAAACGCACAAAAACAGATGATGAAGATACACACGCAGAGAAGAAGCAGGAATAAAAAGTCGGAATATTCGACTCACTGGACAGCTTTCTTGTTTTGTTACTCATCAGACAGCTCTGCTCACATGCCATCGATTGTATAAGTGAACTCCAAACACACAAAAAACCTCCAGAAAGCATATTAACTCACAACAGATGCATTTCAGTGATGAATTATGTCTCTCTGTTTTTCCTCTGATACACTGGCATGTAGTCCTTTTTAACGGTAGGGTACCTTTTTATGTTTTAACATCATTTAAAGCTTAAAACCACAGGTCAGGAGTTTGAGTTGAGGTTTAAAGTTAAATCTGTGCTCAACTCTTAACTCATGTGCATGTATGAGAGTGAATGTGTTGGATTTGGAATCTAAAACCTTCCTCCTTTCTTGGCCTTTTCGTTGTGTGAATGTTAGGGTGACCATACGTCCTCTTTTACCCGGACATGTCCTCTCGGCCTTGTCCGAGGAAGTTTAAAAAATTCCTTCAAATGTCCAGGGTTTTGTATGAAAAACTGCCAAGACTCTGTGACTCCGCCCCTGTGTAGTCGTGTCCTCTTTTTGGGGATACGTATTATGGTCGCCCTAGTGAATGTGGAGCATTTAAAACAAAATTTGAAAAACTTCAGCTGTTGTTTCAAGTGTGTTAAAGGGATATTCCGACATAATCCGACACATTCTCTCTTCCAGCAGCTGCTTGTTTGTAGCGAGACCCCAGTCCATTACGGACTACAGTGGGGTGACGCAGCTCAAGGAAGAACATTTATGATCATTTCTTCATGGAAATGCAATCAGACTGAGACGCTAAGGCAGAAGAACTACCGCATCTGCAGTGCAAAATGATCAATATGGTGATTAATACTTCAAGGAAATGATAAAGTAATGACCATAAATGTTCTTCCTTGAGCTGCGAAACTCCGCTGTAGTCCGTAATGGACTGGCCTGAGGTCTCGCTACAAACAAGCAGCTGCTGGAAGAGAGTAGGTGAGTTGTGTTTAGTCTCTTTACTAAAGAAATTAGTCAAAGTTAAAAAAATGTTTGGTGGCTAGTACTGTGGCTGTGACCCTATATGTCCTGTTGATGAAGTTAGGTGCTGTTCTGAGCATTATTTGTGGCTATAGAGCGGCGTTTTGGTTGAGCGTGTGGCTCTGTGTATTGCTATCGTGCGGTCGTTACTAAAGTTGGTATAACTAGAGAAGCAAGCGGTCGGCAACATTCATCTCTCGATGGGGTGTCTTACTCGGTGTTACGTTGTGTTTGACCCTAACTTAATTTTACGCCAGAATATCCCTTTAAAGTTGGTTTTACTGGCGAGCTCTCAGCAAAGTAGCGATAACTAGCTCTCTGATATCGCAGCAAACAAAGCTACTGTCGTCACGATTCAACCAACTTTTTAAAATAGATAAATTCATCATCTGTTTGGTGTTTTTAACAGACAGAAAGACTAAATCTGAGGGGTGAGGTTGGGGTTTCAGCTCAACAGGTGAGCCCTTTCACATCCCGTCATATTCGCCTTAAAAGCTCCTTTAATCAACATTTTCTACATTGACAGGGGTTCAAAGTTTTGAACAGACAAACTCTTTTTCTGTTTCCTGTGTTTTTCCTCTGTCCCAGTTTCTCTCTCTGATGTCTCTGAAGCTCCTCTAGTGTTGTGGGTCTTATTTGATCTACAGCGTCAGACATCTGGAGCGCCGCTCCGCTGGAACACCTGTTTTCAATTCAGGCGACCGACAGAAACATTTGATTGTTCACAACCAGACGTTTTTTTTTTTTTTTTTTCTTCTTCTCCCCTTCTCATTGACTCACAGGCTATTTGTTATTTCTAATCCAAAAAGCAGCTACTCTATAGGAAATAGATGGGAAAATAATTTCAACTTGATTAAGACCAATTGAGAGGAAAATGGAGTGGATGATTTTCCAGGTATTTTGTCTGCAATTTTGGCACCTTTGCTGCTGAATAAGGTTGCTTTCAAATAGGTTCAGTATGTTGAATGAGTAATGTCTGCGTGTTAAACTTTTACCCTTTCCCTTAATGGAAATAAAAGCTGTCCATATGATTGTCGTGATAAGTAAGTCCACCATGAAATCAACGTCAAGATATTTAAATTAATGTAATAAAGGAGGCCGAATGATGTAGCCGTGCAGGAACGCTTCACGTTAAATCAATTAAACCGTACAAAACTGTTTAACATCTTTTATTCCTACTTCTAAATAATCTATCTGATCTGAATTTTCCTCAGCAAGCACACAAACAAAGCTTTTACATACCTCAGTGTAAATACTCGTCCGTCAAAAATAAATGCACGTTTTATTTGGTGATGAACAGTAACGCATGCATCGATATTCAACAAGTCATGTGCAGGGAGTCTAACCACAGGAAAACAGAATCACTGAGCATAATGAATGGAAAATAAAGCCGAAGAATTTCACCGGCGGCTCCGATGCCAAGTCCCTGAAACACTTAATTGTGCCTAATTGTTTAGAGGACAGAGCGCACACAGAGGCAATTAGGCTTGAAACGCATGAGCAGCTTCACAGGGAAATGGCATTTAGGCGAAAAAATAACACAGTATGATGTTTGCACGGCGTATAATACTATGTGAAACTACATGTGTGCAAATAAACATACGACAAAGGCTATGAATGAATGTGCTTGGATATAAACACTGCTTACTCAGCACTCGGCAAATCTATATCTGACAAATATGTTTGTTATAGTGTAAATGCGAAGGCCTTGTTGTATAAAACCCAAATAAATATCATAAAAACATCATCAGATACCAACTTCTGCTTATTGACAACATGACATTAGTGTGAGAAACTCCTCAGAGCACCAAAGAAACAGTTTGACATCCTGGAAACTTTTACTCTGAGTTTACGGTCAATGAAGAGAAATGAAACCTCATTCTTTGCAACTTCAGCTTAAGATGACTGTAGGTTCAAAAACATCTATCCTGGTTTTGTCCAATGATCCACAAACTCATGATCATGGCTTTCTTTGTTAAACACCTTTGTGTAACCTGTATGAAAATAGTTGATCATGTTGGTGAGCGTTCTTCCTTGTAGATGAGAATTTGCTTTGACATGTTGGTATCGTAGAGGAGGCTCCTGGTCTTGATCTTGTTTACTTCCAAAGCGCTTGTAAAGTGAATTTTGTTATCTTCAAACAAAGCTAGGGTAAAGCCTGGTTTGTAATAATGCGCCGACTCTATGTTGGAGCTATGCCACAGTGATGTAAGCATAGACTGTATATACTATGGACAACTTGGTTCCGCCTCCCGCCTGTATATGGATTTGAAGCGGAAAAGGTCTCGGTATTTCTATGTTTTTTCTTTATTTCCTGAAACTAACTGCGCAGTAGCGTTGTACGCATTTGGCGGGAGAGTCGCCGAGAGTCGCTGTGATGACGCTCAGCTCAAACAGCGTATCCCCCGGGTGAGCTACGCAATCTTCGTACGCCCATAGGCTGTATCAAGTGTCAATCATAGAAAACATGAACCCCCTAATAACAGTAACTACATGTCACCATCGCGAACAGGGGTGAGAAAAATGTATATTCTGTGTAATAATTTTATGAAGTTTGTCCACAGCCCCGTAAGGATGGCTGGCGGAGGCAGGATTTATGACCTATACTGCAGCCTGTCACCAGAGGGTGCTGTTCTGGGAGGGACTTTACCCATCGAGGAGGCAGACGGCGTCCATTCTATATACAGTCTATGGGTGTAAGCCATTGGGAGCACGATATACTTGAGCACTGGACTGTTTGCATTCCTTTCCAATACTCCATATGAACACTAGATGGCATTACGGTGTCTACACTCATTAGATCGCCAGTGTCTGCGAAGCTTCTGAACTTGGCGTTGTAGCTGCAATTATACCAACTGAAATTTTTGCAAAGAAGAAAAGGGATGTCGAAGGAGATGGGTTCAAACTAGGCAGCGACATCAGAAATGATGCAAATGTAAGGAACTGTGATGCTAACCAGCAGGCCAGTTGCTGGGCTTGATGTCACATTGAGCGAGTCAGTAGACGAGTGAATTTCGTGACCTATTGGTGCGCTACTGGCTTCATTCGCTTATTCGCAAAAGTTATAAAATCTGAATCCAAGAAAATTGCTTGTTAGCCAATCAACATGAAGATTCACAGGTGATCTATGCTAACAATGGACCAGTGGAGGTTCATCTATCTGGAAAGTGGAGGACAAACTGATCGTAACAGGACAGGCTAGTCTTTCTAAGCTAAGCTAACAGAGTGAGAGGTTTTCATCTTCTTATTGACCTCTCAAAGGAAAGTCTCTCAAAATGTCAAACTGTGATTTAAATGCATTATGAAATACAAAAGTGTTCGTAACATACAGTACTAAACATATCGTACGACTCACACTACAAAAAAGTAGGCATGCCAATGTGTGTACACACAAAATTACATACATATTAGAGCACCTCTTTACATGTTCAGATACACACTCATAGGTACAACACACACATATACAGACACACACACACACTCACTTTCCATAAAGAATTGGTCACTGCTCAACCAGCCGAAGTACTTCAGTACTTACAGTATGTAACTCATACCCACAGAGATTTAACGTAAAAATCTAACAATATTAACAAAACGGGAGCTCAAGATGAAGAACAGTTTTCACCCCCCTCGTCTTCTTCGTCCTTATTTTGGTAAGTTGTTGAATCTGCTCTGCAATTCAATAATGTGCAAAACTGTCTTTTTTTTAATACAAAGTAAATAGTCAGAGGCGAAGGCTTCATCCTTTCCTGGGTCACACTGCGACCCAGAGGATTGAGATGTTAGTGCCGCCCTCCTGAGTGATCTGGTTGACTCGCCCCCTGATACAGTCCAGAGTGACGTAGACGGCCGTGCCATTCTGCACTGACAAAGAGGCCCTCAGCCCGATACTGGCCCACTGGCTTCCTTCAGGCATAAATCCAGACACCTGCTGAGCCACAGGACCCGCCTGCCCACCCTGACCCCCCACCTGCTGCAAAGTGAGCTTAACTATATTGCAGGAGTGTATCAGCTTCAGGTTGAGGGCTATGTTCGCCATCCCTCTCTCGTGGAATATAAAGTTCTTACGGCTGTTCGGCTCTCCTGTGCGGGCCAAGTGAACCTGCGGGGTGTCCGGGCTGATCTGCTGGAATAACAGAGGTTTATTCCTCACTGCTCCGGAGGGCAGACCAGTCCTGGACACGGTTGCGCTCAAGGCTGATGACACTGCTGAAGGAATCCAGATCAGACTCAGCATACTGATCCCGGTGTTGTCTCCGAAGTAGCGGATGTTGCACTGGGACGGAGACTGGATCTCGAAGCTGAGTGTGTCCTGGCTGTTCACGCTCACAGCTCCAGAGAGGGTGATGGAGGTATCCCTGTAGTGGACACCGGTCTTGAAGGCCTGCATCGCCTCTTGGTTGGTCCCGTTCTGATTGGTGTAGGCGATCAGGGAGAAACCTTCGCGGACGCAGGTGTGGCCCATGGAGTATAACGCATGTTGGAAGACAAACTTGACGACCCCGCTCTCTGTGAAGCGCACACCACGGTTGTCATGAGTAAGTATGATCATATACGGGTCGGACACTGACGTCATGCGGAAAGTTGGACGGTAGCTCGTTTGGTAGTGCGCCAACAGAGACATCTGAGCCGTCATGGCTACAGCGCCAGTATCGTGTGACAGCCAGAGCAGGCTGAAGGAGGGAGTGTTGACATCGTAGACGTGGATATCCTTGCTCTGGTTGCAGTGTTGATTGGGGCTCCTCAGCAGCAGAGTGAAGGTGTGGTTCGGCTCCACCTCGACTCCGCTGCTCACACTCACGCCTTGGAAGTACTTCCCATCTGGCTGCTCGATCCGAACTCCACTGAGGTCCTGACCCTCTTCCTCCTGGCTCCCATTGAGCCTCATACCGACTTGAAGGAAGTTTCTGCAGCTGTGCTTGATTGCAAAATTATGATCCAGCCACACCAGGCCGTGCTGCAGGAACCTCACCTGCCCTCTCTCGTTAGACAGCAGATCTGAGCTTTCTTTGCCTCGTATGTTGAGCTGAAGACCGGGGAAGATGTGGGTGCCAGAGGGGCTGGCAGAAGGAACAGCCACATTGGCGACCCAGGTCTGGGAGAGCCGGCTCTCTGAGGGCTGGCCGCAGACGGCGTCGCTGATAGCTGTGCAGGAAACAGCGACAGGCTCTCCATCACAGTCCGAGCAGGCCTGACACTCCTGCAGCTCCTGGTTGTAGAAGTAGTCGTGACCACAGAGACCCGTCGCTGCCTCTCTCTCGGAGACTCCCAGACACCTGAAGCCTCCTAGAAGAGTACAAATGTGGTGTGATTATGCATGATTTGTTCTTGTTTTTTCACACTATCTACAGTCACTAGATAAACTGCATCAATCACACAAAATAAGCAATTTTCTGAGCTCACCTGGAGTATTGAGACACTTCACTCGCTCTCCACAGATGTTTGGTAACTCAAGGCATTCATCTCTGTCCTGTAATACACAAAACCTTAAATTACCATCATGAATAATATCTTTTAACTGCTTAGACGAGGGTTCACCTTGTAGTAAATGTATTTTGAAGTGTGTACCTACATCATTATTCACATTAATGGATATTCTGTATGACATTAATAAACTTGAAAATGACAAATATAGATGTGGATCCATGTTTCTCTTTTGAGTGTCTCATCAGTCATGAGCCACGGCTGGAAAACAGCCTTGTTGTTTCAACAACTTTGTCAAATGCCTAAAAAACACAGACTGAAACAACCACTAATAGTTGCAAATACAACTATCCAACCTTGGATTATTGAGAATGGATTATTGATAAAAGTATATCTGCTATGGTCGGTGATAATATGTCCTCCTTTAGCCAGTTGCCTTGAGACCATACCAAAACAGTCAGCAAACAAGTTAGCAAAAGGCTAACAAGTTGCATGTTCACTGGAAAAAAACGTGGACAACTTTACAGAAAGCACCCATACTTGACTGTTGGTACAAATGAGACAGCAGCAGCTCAGGAGGTAGAGCGGTCGTCCAATAACTGGAAGGTTGGCGGTTCTATTCCCCCCTATCCCCAGTCTGTCCGTTGTGTCCTTGGGCAAGACACTTATATCACTTTACTCCCAGTGTGTGTCCTCCACTGGTGTATGATTGTGAGTGTTGTGTGGTGGTGGTCGGAGAGGCTATAGGCGCAAACTGGCAGCCACGTTTCCGTCAGTCTGGCCCAGAGCAGCTGTGACTACTAAGGTAGTTTACCACCACCAGGGCGTGATTGAGTGAGCGAATGAATGATGTATCCAATGTAAAGCGCTTTGAGGGTCTCTGACAAAAAGCGCAATAAAAAATCTGATACTTTATTTTTATTATTATTATTATTATTTACACACAAGTAGAGGATACATGATATTAGATTTTTGCAGATATCTGATCTGCCTTTATGTTCAAACTTATTCAGCTGATACTTGATGTTGATACATGCTCATGTTTTTTCATTGTAAAGAACACAAAGTTTCACCTCTATCAAAATTCACCTGTTACTTGATTTATTAGAATCAAATGCTCTTTGTCTTCTTTGTCTGTTTTTAAATCAGAGACGATAAATGTGTTATTTTTACTTAAACATTTACTAATGCTCCTGCTGTCTGTCTCCAACACTTCTATACATCCAACACATGTGAGCTGTTATCACATCACCTTTTCCATATCTGCTGACAGTTGTTATCTGTCAAAACTGATATTATGCCGATAATATTTTAAAAGTCTGGCCTCACTTGGACTAATACATAACTTTCTTGTGCATAATGCAAACATACTGATTGATGTTTAGATCTGCAGTGGAGTTGGTTTTCTCACTCCAAAGACGGCGAAGATAAAAGTGAGAAAGTTTGTCTACTAAAAATACAGACATGTTTTTATTTCGATAACAGTACCTGGCACATCCTGTCTGCAGTCGGGGAACACTGTGAGATCAAGAAGAAGCCCGGTGGACACATTGTGCACTTCTCACACTGAGGTGGATCCCTCTGAAAATCACAGAACTCCTCCTGCCCACACGGTGAAGGGCACCCCAGCAGAGGTTGAGGAAAATGAGCCTCTCCGACTACATCCATCACCTTCGCATCCATGTCCATTTTGTGCACAGCGTAAGATTTCTGCAGGTGGCTGCGGGCCTGGCTCTGCAGCCCCGCCAGGTGGCTCTCAAAGTAGCTCTGCAGCTCGCCCTGCAGACCCTGGAAGGAAACTTGTTTGATGGTGTCCGAGAGGACGCCGTACTGCGCTTTCACCACATCCATCTGCTCGTACATGCGCTGCTGCTGCTCCAGGATCTCCCTCTGCTGCGACAGTAGAGCCTCCTGTTGGTCGGCCAGCTTCTGCTGCAGGTCTCGGATGACGACCTGCTGAGCTCGCATGGCCTCCACCAGTTTCTCCTGTCCTTTAGCCAGCTGGAGGTGCAAGATGAGGGCGTCTTCTGAGGGAACTTCATTCTCCCCTGAGAGGCAAATCAAGTAGAATAAGAGACGTGTTCGGTTAATGTCTAATTAATAGAAATACTGATACAATTTCTCTGTATCTGTCTAAATTATCATGCAGTATGTCACTGTGTGGCTGCTGTCACTCGGGTTTCTGTATTGTTGAACCTGCATTGAGTTTTCTGCAGATTATTATGGGATGTAAATGATTTTTATTGTTTGTGTGCCTGCAGAACAGAGTCCACAACAACAATCCTCAAGGGAAATTAAAGGTACACTGAGCAGAGATGGGACTATTACAGGATATCTAGTTGTCAGATTTTAAACTGAAACACTCCCTTGCTCACTCTTTCCTTTAGTGGAGTAACGGTGTCCTTCAAGGCCAAAAAAGCTAATTCTGCAGGTCAAGAAAGGTCCACCAAAAATGTCAAACAGAACGAATCCTTCTGAGCGCCTCCAATCATCTCATCTTGTTTGGATTTGTTTGAATTTCACGCAGCTAATCACCAAACACAAAAACAGGCGTGTTACTAATTGATCCATCTGTGCAGCAGCAGCAGACACATGGCTCAGTGGAAGGGGGTGTGCTCCAAAAACTTAGCCACTTCTTCTCTAATGGTGAGCCTGGATGTATTGAGCAGTCATCATATCAGGTGGGGAGTACAGTTTAAAGCCATTAAAGGGATATTCCGGTGTAAAATTAATTTAGGATCAAACACACCATAACACAGAGTTAAACACCCCCTCAAGAGATTAATGTTGCCGACCGCTTGCTTCTCTAGTTATACCAACAGGACATATAGGGTCCCGGCCATAGTACTAGCCACCAAACATCTTTTAACTGCCTGATTTCTTTAGCAAAGAGACTAAACACAACTCACCTACTCTCTCCAAGCAGCTGCTTGTTTGTAGCGAGACCTCGAGCCAGTCCATTACAGACTACAGCGGGGTGACGCAGCTCAAGGAAGAACATTTATGATCATTACTTTATCATTTCCTTGAAGTAAAAATCATCATGTTAATCATTTTGCACTTGTAGTTCTGCTTTAGCGTCTCGGCCTGATTGCATTTTCATGAAGAAATGATCATAAATGTTCTTCCTTGAGCTGCGACACCCCACTGTAGTCTGTAATGGACTTGCCTGGAGGTCTCCGAACAAACAAGCGGCTGCTGGAAGAGAGTAGGTGAGTTGTGTTTAATGTCTTTGCTAAAGAAATCAGGCAAAGTTAAAAAGATGTTTGGTGGCTGTGACCCTATATGTCCTGTTGATGACGTTAGGTGCTGTTCTGAGCATTATTTGTTGCTATAGAGCGGCGTTTTGGTTGTGGCGTGGCTCTCTGTATTGCTATCGTGTGGTCGTTACTAAAGTTGGTATAACTAGAGAAGCAAGCGGTCGGCAACATTCATCTCTCTAGGATGTGTCTAACTCGGTATTACAGTGTGTTTGACCCTAACTTAATTCTACACCGGAATATCCCTTTAAATGATGGCAAATATTGAATGCAGTATAGGAATCTTCTGTTTCTATCGTACTCAGATCAGAATAGGCAGAAAAATAGCATTGGAGCATAATAATCTCTTAATAATCACAGCGTTAGAGGAAGAAATGTAAAGATTATCGCTGGCACAGATGTCTAAAATACTCCAACAGTGTGTGAACACTCAGTGAACCTATTCAACTGGTCCAGCCACTGTGAGTGTAATGAAAGTTTCCTTTATGGACCAGCATCAAAGCTCTCCACATTTTCTGCACAATTGCCTCAGAGACATTTTTACAGTTGAGTTGATCTGGTTGCTTTGCAGATATCATTCTGGACTGAAGGTCAACAAAATCTCCCCTTACTTTCAGACCATTACTCCCTTTTTGGTCATGAGCGGGTGAAATGAGGTTAAAGTCAATAATTATCCAAATGGTTACACATGCAGCTTCTCCAGAAATGTCTCACAGTGGTTGGACTGGGGCTTGAGGGACATTTTGCACAACTTTACGAGGCTAAAACCCACTGTGAGCCTACAGCATTTTTCATGACATGATGGTAAAAGCAGACCTGGTTTGATGTCACATGTGAGTTGGACACCCAAAGGCGCGCTGCCAAGTTCCGGCGACGGATATCCCAGCTCGGGAAAATCTCCCAGAAACTGCGCGGCTCTGTCGGACAGATGGAGAGGAGGAAGCTGGCTGGCGGAGGAGGAGGATGAGGAGACGCTCTCCTCTGACCCGACCAGACATCCCTCTCCCACACAGGACTTCACCCGAGCTTTTGGCCGTATCCTCACCGGCAGCCTGCACTCGATCCCTCTGCACTCTCGGGTGTCATTTGTGGGCTGAAATTGCTTCACAAGGGCGGCACAGTCTGGATCGGTGCACCCTGCAGGAGAAACTTCAGGCGCTCTCATCCGTGTGCCGCTGCTGCTGTCACCGTGCCGCCCGCGCAGAGGCTTCACAGCCGGATAAGCGTCCGATGCCGCCCTTGGATGAGTCTGGTATGCATGATGTTGACCGCCGACTAAATGCGCAGATCTGCCCTGTTGTGTTGCGGGGTTGAACTGTCGAGGCGGTCTGGAAGATCTGCTCCCCGGACAGTGCGCTCCCGTGCACGGTCGTGGATCGCCTGTCTCCGCGCCGTAGCAGTGCGTCCCGCGGCAAATCTCTGCGACAGCTTGCAGTGATACCCAAGAGAGCAGCAGCAACAGCGCCGGTGATACTAAAACCATTTTGCGTCAAGTTATCTCTCCCCCTCCTCTCCTCCTGCGAGCAAAGAAAAATGCAAGTGAAGCTTTTTGATTCCCAAATCAGGAAAAATCCTCTAAAAAGTCTTAAAGTCCATCACTGGTCGTCTCTTTTGAGATTAAATCCACTTTGTCCAAACTCAAACTTTACGCTTCTTGACGCAGAGACCCCCGGTCCTCAATTACCTTCAGCTCAGGGGTTTGATGAGACTGGTTTCCCGGACTGTCAGCAAGGAATAAAACCATCAGACTCACGTATAAGTGCTGGCTCTCTCCATGTCTGAGCCACTCTGAGGGCTCCTGCACTACATTGTCAGTATGTGGCATTCCTAAGACTTAATTAGCATCAGGTTTCCCCGGCCACAAATTAACCCTTCACCTTCCCTGCTCTGCATGCACAGGACCTCCACACCGAGGAGGCAGAAAAAGACCATTTCTAGACAAACTGAACAGACGATTTTTCATTTATTTTCACCTTTAAAAGAAAAAAAAGAAGAAATTTGTCTTTGCATAGGGGAGAGTGGGGTAAGATGAGACAGAGGGTTAGTTGAGCCACCCCCTGTGGCTTGGAAATGGTAAAAGAAATTGAAAATATGACCAAATATTTAGGAGATGGGCAACAATTCACGGAGTCTGAGACATTTTTCACTCTTGAAAGTGAATTTAGTTTGTCATAAGTTTCATTTGAGCAATAGACGGCTATTAGACGTCTAGTTTTTTTAGACCTAGTTTCAATTGTCTGGATTCTGTTTATTTTTAGACAGAATTTAGATGTTGTACTTTAACCATAGACTGTATATAGAATGGACGCCGTCTGCCTCCTCGCTGGGTGAAGCCACTCCGAGAACAGCACCCTCTGTTGACAGGCTGCAGTATAGGTCATAAATCCCGCCTCAGCCAGCAAAGATTATGGGGCTGTGGACAAACTTTAGAAATTTATTACACAGAATATACATTTTTCTCTCCCCTACTTGCAATGTTGACATGTAGTTACTGTAAGACTGGTTTGTGCTCAAGTCCTCATTTTTCTGTACAGCTCTGTTTTTAAAAGTTATTATGGGGTTCATGTTTTCTTTGATTGACGCTTGATACAGCCTATGGGCGTACGAAGATTGCGTAGCTCACCCAAGGGATACGCTGTTTGAGCCAAGCGTCATCACAGCAACTCTCTGCGACTCTCCCACTGGATGCGCACAAAGCTACTGTGCAATGTTGGTTTCAGGAAATAAAGAAAAATCGCAGAATTACTGTGAACTTTCTGGCTTCAAATCCGTATACAGGCGGTAGGCGGAACCAAGTTGTCCATAGTATATACAGTCTATGACTTTAACCCATTATTTGAAAACTATTTATTTCAAAAAGTAACTGTGAGTTGCATAACTGATCTCCAAGTACTTAACCAAACTAATTATGATAGCTATTGAGCAATATACAATGTAGTTTAGATTTAGCCCTGATTTAAATTTAGTCTAAACTTGGTCTAAATTTAGACATCTAAAAAAACTTTCATTTTTAGACCTGTGGTAGCCTGATTTTAGACCAGTCGTCTAGACTACATTTAGACGTCTATTAGACCAAAAAAAAAGATCATTTTAAGTTTGTTTTATACATCAATTGTGGTATCTATGAGCTACAACATGAGGTCAAAAACCTAACATAAAAGTCCACCATTTTAGTTTAGAGGACTAATAAAGTCATGATTGTAGTTCTGGGGTAACTGAGAAAGTAAAGGAGTCTGATGAGAGGATCAGAGTTTCAGTTCAGATTGTTGAAATGTGCTACTTTTCCTTTTCAAAAATACAGCTGAATGTTCTGAATCACTTAAAGACATTCTCATGTTTAAATGGCTTTTTACAAAATATGCAATAATATATATAATATATGCAATAATAATAAGAAAAAGAATTATTGTACCAGTTGACCACTTTTTTTGGCATGCTATATTATCAAGACAGTTCTGTTTACACTCATTCTGTTGGTTTGCAGGGATGCACATCTTAAAATATATGCAGATACACTAGTTAGAGACAAAACTAGGATTGTCTTGATGTAGCGATCTAAAATATGTAAAATGGCTCATCTTACCCCACTCTCCCCTACTGACTGCCACTTTTCATTCTGCTCACTGTTGACTTTCCTCTGACCTCATGGCCCATCCAAGTCGCAGGAAAAAAGGTGGCACTGCTTTTTGTTAAACACATCCTGAATGTTGAGACAGCTGCTGGTTTTCTAACCCGGCGTCCTCCACGTTAAACCGGACCCTGTCAACACTGAGCGCCCCTCTTTATAGACAGAGCCAACAGAGGTCAGACTTTTTGTTAAAGAGACCTGTGGCAGAAGAAGAAGTCAGGAATGTAAAAGCCACAGCTGTTTTTTCTTTCGGGACACTCTCCTTTACTCTCTCATTTCAGTGATTCACAACAACCACATGTTGGCAGGAGGTTATCTGAGGCTGATTTGTGGTCGGATGTTTGTGTAGTTTAATTTTCTGTTGGTTTATGTCATGGGTGATCTGATACAGCCAGAAAAAGAAAGAAAAGAAACAGACTCTATGGAAATACGTCATGAATACAAATTGAAATCTAACACTTTAAAGCAGAATCTCCTAATTTGGCAAGTAGATCTTAATCAACATGTTATAATCTCAAATTAAAGCTACTGTAAGGAATTTTTGAGAGGTTATAAAACAAACTGGGATAAAAAGTGATGCATCTTTGAGGTGTAAAAGAAGTAAATATGACCATAAAAGACAAGATTGAAATTTTATATCTTTATTTCAGTCATTTATTTTTATTTTATTTTTATTTTTTATTTATTTATTTTATTTTATTTTTATTTATTTATTTATTCATTATTATTATTATTATTATTATTATTATTATTATTATTATTTATTTATTTATTTATTTATTTATTGGGGGGGTACCCTAAAGTTTCAGATATAAAAATAATTGCACAAAAAATGTATGTTTTTGGTTTTATTTGCTATTGCAGATCACAAAGACACCTACATATTGAGTTTACTTTGTTTCATAACCAGCTAATTAATCATCACAGGAGCTTTACACTTTTTAATACTTTATTTTATTTTTTTATTTACCTGGTGTTCCCTTGACTTAATTTTCTTCTGCTTTCAACTTGATGTCTGATAATCAAAACTTTTTTTTCTTTTTTTCTTCTTTCTTCTTTTTTTTTCTGCAAGAGAGGTCAATTATTAATCTGTGTGTAGAAAAATACTGACTTACTAATATTACGTTTTCTTCCTATCAGATCTAGAGTGACTGTGTCAGGCCTCATTGTCACCATTCAGCGACCAGCAGTGCAGAGATGAAAGCAAAACCTGATGCAATATGTCCACCGCTGTTCTGGGATCAGCCCACCAAACAGAACGATGATAATCAAAACTTTTATCCCCAAAGTTTGAAATAAAAAAAAAAAAAACAAGCAGCAGTGGGCCTCCTTTATGTCTGTAGAGTGGGCGATGTCAGCATGAAACCTCGTAGTCATGTGATCACTGTCAGTTGTTTGTTTTATAGATCGCCAGAAAATTGTCCCGTCATCATGGGGCAAAAAAAGCTCCAAGAAAACTTAGTTAAGATCCTTTAAACACAACCAAATAAAAAAGTACATAAACACAAAACAGAATAAAACTACACTTGTCTGCTTTGTGTCATATGTTTGTTTATTTAGGTTTCTAGTGTTTCTGTTCCTCTGTAGTCTAGTCTTGTGAGTTTTTAAGTTTGTGTTTAACCCTGTTTCTCTCTGTTCTGTATGTTTTATTCATTAGTTTTCAGTGTTTCCTGTTTTGTTTTGTAGTAGTTGATTCCTTGTGTTTCTGTTTTCCCTCCTTCGTTAATCACTCATGAGTTTCACCTGTGTCTCGTCTGCCTCACCTGTTGCTCGTTTATCAGTGTGTATATAGTCTCTGTCTTCCCCTCTGTCCTGGTTTGTTCATTGTGTGTCTGTTTTTTCTCCAGTGCTTTTTTTATTTGTTGGATTTTTCAGTTGGACTTTTGAAAGTAAGTTTTTGTTGCTTTTCATTAAATAAATCTTTTTCGAATTTGCTTTTGGGTCCTTTTCCTTCATTTAACCCCGCTGTGTGACACTTTAGGCTTCCATATCACACCAAATTTTAATTATGCAACTTGTAACAGAGTCTTTTAGATATATATATATTTTTTAAATATTTTGACTACTTACATTGTTCTGCTTTAAAAAAAAATACATTTAAAATCTCATAATTTAATGATTTTTAATCTCGGGTAACATTTTGATCGATGTATTTTCAATTTAAAGTTTGGATATTGTCATTTAAAGTTCATAAATTGACTTTATCTCATGACCATTACTTTCTAATAAACAAGCAAGTTTGACTCATTATAACAACAAGAACTGAATATTAATGACGGTTGTTGCACTTTTTTTGTCCAGCATATCCTGCACGGCACAGCACAGCAGGACGCCGGTTTGAAACATAAATTAGTTGCATACATACAAAGTAGATCCTCCTGGTATAAAGATTCACATCAGATCTTTGCTCGGGGAAGAAAACAAGGAGCTGAGGTTGATAGCCTGACCTGCTCTCCACCACCCACTGAGCTCAGACGTGTTTGGCATGTTCAGTACAGCCGAGTACAAACAGAGGGCACTACAACACTCCTGTACGCTCATCACTCATCACTTCATCACGGTGACAAATTGTCCTCTGCCGTGCTGGATTTGACAAATGTTTTATGGTTCTGCAAGGTGCCCACTGGTTTTGTCATTATCACCTCATTTTCATTTATTGCAGAGAAGCCTGAGGAAGGTATTCGAAGGTGTGTTGGAGCGCTCAGATTTAACGTGACGGAGACTAATGGCTTTAAGGCATGCCATCACACCTTACCATCTGGGGTTCTGCGGTACTTTAGACTAAAATACTGCTTTTATTTTCTCCAGGTTTATGTCTGAAACCTAAAAGTGTTTGGTAAAAGTGGCCATAGGTCTACTGTTTTTAACTGTATTGGTCGATGTCATCTGTTATTTTTGTTGCTGCTGGTTCTCGTCCGCCTGTTTTACGGCTTTGCTGGCTCCATATATGTCTCACTTGGCCTTCTTAGACCATGTGGAAGATGGGTTTACACTAATGAGTTTGGCCTTTCTCCATGAAAAGGAGGTTTGAGGTGAAGAAAGTTTGGGTAATGTTGGGTCACCATAAATATTACAAATAGAATAGTCCATTTAAAAGCTGATATGAGACAACTTCTATCTGTTTAAGATTCAACTTTTATCTGCTTACTCCAACAGATTTAACATCTTCATTCCTGAAAATGTCTGGAAATTTTCAGGACAGTCTGACCCCAAATGTTTCGAGAACGCCCAGAGGACGATGTCCCACTCAGACAAGACATGACCTGGAAGGATGTCGCTGAAGTCTCTAGCAATGGTCCAATCCAAGATGACAGTACGAAACTGGATGTCTGTTGCCCAACACTACGGTAGGGTGATCATACATCCTCTTTTACCCGGACATGTCCTCTTTTTTGGGGGCTGTCTGGCCTTTTCCAGGGGAGTTTATAAAATCCTTCAAATGTCCGGGGGTTTGTACGGAAGTTCTGAGTTTGTGTAGCGTGGACTAGCCGATTTAGAAGCGTGTTAAAAACACTCGACTGGACACAAAAAACCCTCAAAATAAACTACGGCGACTCCAAAACTCCATCCTGTGGTCACCCTAACTAAGGTAGCAAGCTGGCTAACAAGCTAATGATAAATCATGCTAATTGATAATTTATTTATAGTATCTTAAAGAACTGAGAGACCTGAATTTAGCAACATCTTTCCCATTTTTGTCCTTGTGTTTAGTGTAAACGTAGAAGAGAGCAAAGCAGAGAGCAGCTTCGGTGTCTTCAACCTCAGCTGGATTTACCCAATATTTAATCTAAACGTAACAAGCTAGCTTTCTTTTCATCATCATTTTGTTATTTTCGTATAGGATGTATTTTAACCTACAAACTTGAATAATCTACCGGGACAAGTATTTGTATTTTGCGACCATTTCCAGCTGGACTGTGTTTAAAACCAGAGAGACTCTCTTAAGACATCAGTGTGGTGCAACAAGGTCAGTTATTTTCAGGGGGAACCAAGGAGAGTCAAGCTGTCAAGCTATGAATAGCCTCTGGCTCTTATCTGACCATGCAGACACAGATAGCTCTATTTATTTGCATTTCTCCTTGAGTCAACCTGGGAGGCCGAAAAACAAGATTTCACATCTTTTTTATAAATCTCAGCCTGCAGAGACTCATTTTTTCTGCTTATATTAACTTTCCCCCGTTGCTGTAACTCATTTTTATTTCCTTAACCCTTCAAAAGATCAACATTGAAAAGTTCATGCACATTATTTTGCTTTAATTAGCCCGTCTGTGCCCTATTTTCTCCCTCAAGACTAAACAGGGCTCCTGTGGGAAATGCAGACCACCCTCTTTGTGGCAAAGTCCTGTCATCACACAGGGAAGCCGAGCACCACGGGGGGAAAACCAAATAACCTTGAACGCGTTCAAGAGCCTTTCGTGACTTGTGATGTATTAAACAAACACTCGGGGTACAGGCATGTGTCCCAGACACCACTCATTTCCTGCCTCTCTGAGGGGTTGACAAACAGACGGACACCCAAAGGCAGCTCTCCTCCGAGCGTCTCCTAAACATGAGCGCGTCGGTGTCTGCGAGAACGTTTTTTACATAGATACTCTGATGAATGTCTGAGGAGTTCAGGAGGGAAGAGAGGGGAGTCTGAGCTCTGTTTAGACTCTGGTGACCTAACAGGGTGAACACTGATAAACGATTTCACTCATAAACCAGCAGAGAGACTTCAGGAGAAAGTAGAGCACTTCACCCCTGAACATGTCCAGAACATTTCCCAAAATTCTCTGAATTCCACCCTGACTTTTTCGGGATTTCCCCGCCTGCGAGTACAACCAGAGCCGGCCCAAGCCTCAATGGGGCCCTAAGCAAAATTTGATTTTGGGGCCCTCTATTTCTGCCAATGGTACTGATTGTTGATCATTCACACACCTTCACAAATCTTTTTGATTAACATTCCATGACATGCAAACATACTTTTATCTTGGTGTTTTTCGCTTTCTTTTTTCTGCTCCTGAAGGTTTTGTCCTTTTTTTGCGACACTGTTTTGCCCCACAACTACCTGCTCTTTGGATGCTCAGTGCACATTGCACAGCAGAAGGCACACAACGGTAGCAGAGCTTTGACATATTAGCAGTAAGAATCACAGGCCTACATCAGCAGCAGCACGAAAATGTTTTTATTTTGTTTTATTTTATTTTTATAGTAAGTTGGATCATCCACAAAGCATCACTTATACATGCCAAAAACATTTAAAAAAATTTTGATTGCTCTTGGGGGCCCCCTACTGGCCGTGAGGCCCTAAGCAGGGCCTTAGTTCGCTTATGCCTTGGGTCGGCTCTGCTAACCTACCAATTTTCAAGGACTGGAAAGGTGTCCTTCTGAACTCTGCAGGACCAGACTTCTCTGTGGAAACCAGCCTCTGTTAGGGCTGGGCGATACGGCCTCAAATCAATATCACCATATATTGAGCAGTCCACCTCGATTACGATAAATGGATGATAACTACTCCACAAGCTGCTCACCCCCTCCCACATTAACTTTGTCTACTTCAGCCGCTACGACTTTTGAACCGACCTCCATCTCCTCACCTGTCTTTACCTCTTTGTTAATGACTGGATGGTGTAGAGTCACATCTCCAACTTTTATTTATTTATTTGTCTCCAAATATACCAATATGGGCAAAATGGTGTCAGTTATTATTGTAAATTTCGATATCGGTAAATATTTGGTTTATCGCCCAGCTCTAGCTTCTGTGACTGTTTTGGTCTGAGGCTGTTCTGGACTTTACCTGAGTTTAGAGAGTTTGTACTTTCACCACCTCAACTTTTTAAAAAAGTTTTGCACCATAAATCAAGATGTAAGGATGTGTCCAAAAGTAACACCTCTCTTCAGAGGACTTTGGATCACTGGGGCTGAGTTTGAGTCTGGTACACACTTCATGGGTGCTGCCACATTACTGCTCCCGCCTAAAGACCTGCTGTAAATCAGTTTCAGCGGAGTGAATTATTAACCGAGGGCGCCACATTCCTTCTGCTGATTCAGACATTTTCTCTCCAATGCACCAAGACGACGTTTCTTTTTTTCTTCCCCCTCTTCCAAAAACTTCATCCTCTGCTCCTGCGGTTGTCAATCACACCTCCAGATCCGCAGTCACTCCAAACTGGACTGAAGCCTTTCTCATCTCCGTCCAGCTTTGAGAGCAGCTTTGAGACGGATCCAGCGCGGTGCAGATAAGGGGACGGCCCTGAAGCTGCCTCGACAGGACTGTTGTGAAAGTGTTGAGGTCTTTGCAAGAATGCAGTGACAGGTCTGGACCTGAACTTCCGCATTAAGCAGGAAGAAGTCAAGAAGTCAGAGAGTCACAGATGCAATCATCAACACACACACCCAAATGTGCTTTTGCATGTAACTGTTATTTGGTGGTGAGCTTTGCAAGAGAATGAGATTGTGAGGTGGAGCTGCTTTTCTATGAAGCTGTTGTCTTGAAACTAACTCGTGAAAAAAAGGACTTTAACGTTTGAAAAGGTGAGTTTCAGTGAACATTTAAACCTGCTTTATTTTATTCAGCTGTGATTGTTTTACGGGTTTGTTAAAAGGCGATTTGTTCACTTTTTGTACATGAAGTAAAATAATAAAGAAAATATTCAAAGCTTTAATCATCCTGTCAAGATCTGTGATTTAAAGCTTTGTAGTTATGGTTTTAGAAAGCTAACAGGATATTTTCGGACTCTTAAGACGAGGCTTTATCATGTTACAGTTGAGTGATAAGGAAGTTGAACTTTCATTTGTTGAAAAAGGGTGTTAGTTCATGTATCTTCTTGTTTTTTTCCTCATGGGTGGACCTGGCTCAGGTTTCAGACCTCGACATTTCAACAGCCTCAAAACCACAAAAGTGTTTACAGCTTGACCACAGTTTGACCAGTTGTCCTTTTTGGATAAAACAAAACTTACAGTAATTAAAAAAAATGTATTTGGGTCAAAGGAGTGGAAACCAAATCAAACAGAGCACTTTTAAGATTTTTTTAAACTCATGTTGAGCAGGAAAGGTCAGAAAAACAGCCAGATGAGTCATGTTCAGTGGGGATTTTATGTATTTTGAAAAGAGGCTGAGGGATTTTTCCCCCGTGAGTGGAAATGTTTGATATCAACAAAAGCACAAACTCTCTGGTATTGTTAAAAGCCACTTCTAACTTCTGGTTTCGATGCTTTCAGGTGCTTTCTTTCTGCTCCGCTCATAGGGTACATTCAGTTCTGTAAACACATCTGCTCGAGACTAAAGTATAAATATCTGATCAGAGTAAAGGAGGGCGGGTTTCTGTACATTGCGGTAAACAGACTGAGCTTCGATTCAGCTACTTATTGTTATTGTCTGGTTTTCATTTCGCCCCCTGAGACTCGAGTTACACATGTGCGGAGTGAAACATGTATTTGAGATTTTTAAGCGGGTTAACTCTTCCTGGAGGAATGCAGAAGTCCGTTGCATGTTATAATATCTCTCTGTTTTTTATTCTGGGGATCCCAGAGATACGGCCGTGTGTTTTCTCCATGCATTGTGTGGGTTGGAAACAGGCCATCTTTCATGCCTGAGTGTTTCCAGTAATATTTTATAAATGCTGACAAATCACATATTTCAGAGCGGTTTCTGGGAGGAAAACAAATCAGCGCGAGGCAGAGACGTATTTGTATGATTATGTTTTCATGCTGCAGCATCGTCCAACAATGAGGGTACAGATCTCATGTAAAGCTTTCATGTAAATTCTCTCATTACAGTTCGTCTATTTCACCTTACAGAGATGCATGAATTTGGAAAGCTGAGCTCGCTTTAAAGCGCTTTGAGCGTCAGTCGTCTTGCCAAACTGTCTCTTCTAACAAAATCCCGGATTAAAATCTTCAGGGTAAATCCACAGCAGACCCAAATCAACCAAAGTATCCTGAGATAAAGATTTTTTCTTCATTACAGCTCTTTGTTTTAGAGACCAGTGGATTTAAAGGGAAAGACTGATACCACTTTTAGTTCTGTTCAGTAAGAACAAAAACCGAAGCCTGAAATTAGTTTAACTTCCCAAGAGGTGAAAACTACAGGGACAACAAGAAGGTGGTTAAATCTTGTTTGTAGAGTCTGAAAAGGTTGAAGTTTATCCAAATTTAGTCGAAGTAGATAAAACATGCACAGAGACAGTCATTGTTGTGTTATACCTGACTGCACACTTATATTTTACTGTTAGCCATTTTATTAATTTAACCATCTCACTAATATCGTCTTTTATGAAGCAGATTTTTTCTTCATTACATTCGGGTGTTAAGGTCAAAACCTGCAGTATATTCAGCCAGCATAAAAACATCTTTTAAATCTGTTAAAACATACTTTAATGAGACTTTCTCAGCTTTTAAACTTAATATCTTTGACGATAACTTGTTTAGTTTAGAAACACCAATGACTGAGGGTTAGAAAATTAAGGTACAGCTAAAAGAAGATGAATCTGGACCGTCTTTAACCATGAATTAATCTCATGTAATTGATTATTTAAAAAAAACAAGCAAACTTCTGAACAGCCGATTATTTAGTTTGATGAGTCAAAGTTTTAAACATGACGCTGCTGGAGCTGCTCGCTCCTCTGCTCACACCTGTAACCTGTTTACTAATCACCTGCCGGTATTTAAACAGTCAGTCTGAGCTGTTGTTGCCAGATTGTTGTTTGTGCTCCTGCCTTTTAGATTTTTCCCCTTGATTCTCGACTGGATTTTGTTTTTTTGCACTTTGGATTGGACTGTTACCTGCCCCTTTAGTATGCTGATTAAAATTCTGTCTCGGCCTTAAATCTGTCTTGTACTTGAGTCTCTTCAGAACTGTGACACGAGGTCTAAATCTGTTGTTCACGCTTGCTGAGACGTTTCATCAAATTAGCGCAGCAGAAATATCAGATATGTGAAGGCTAACGCCCAGGACAACAGAAATAAACAAGTTAGCTGCAGCTTTATGTTTCCGTCTTTGCAAAGAAGTTGCTGTGACTTGTCAAAGTGATGTCTGAAGGTTTAATGAGACAGCTTTAACCGAACGTTTTTCATTTTTCTTGGTGTTTATTTGCTGTAGATGAAAGTGGAGACTAATTTAAACATCTATAAGTGAAATGTGGACACTTAGAGTGGATTCTTTTCAGTTAATCATGTATTTTACGTAAAGAGGAAGTGGCTTTTACCCGCTTTCATCCTCCGCCTCTTTGAGCCAAATCTTCTCTCTTTTTTAAGTCTTGCCAACGCTACACTTTAAAACTCTTCGGCGTTTCTTCCTCTGCATGATTTAGGGACTCTCCATTCAGTTAATTTGGCCTCTAGAAAAAAAAACAAAAAAGCTTCCAGAGTGAATAAATATTTTCCTTGTGTGTCTTTTAAAAATAGACCTCAGCTCTTGCAGCGTTTCCATGTTGTGAAAGGGAACAAAAGGGTTGACGTACAGACCCGAATCATCCTGCGGTCGTTACATGAAGACGTGTGTGTTTATTGTGGTTGTCACAACACAATATAAAATGTGACACCGCAGGAAAAGATAATTAAATAATTAAAGAGTCATTATTGAGGAGATGTTTTCCATAATGACTGGTACGTGCTGATTTTGAAACTGAAATCGACTGATGTTTGATGAGCGAATCCGCCTTAGGGATTAATAAAGTCGTCTGAATCTGAATCAAACCACGAACGAAGTCCAGGAAAATGATATTTCCAGGCACAGAGTGAGTGAAGGAAACAGTACGTAAGTTTGGAGGTGCTTGTTTGTGACACCATTTCCTTCTCAATTTCAACATTGCAAACGCTGGCAGGAAGTTTACCTTCAACCACTTCCTCTGAGGGGGCAAACCATTTGTGTCACGTGTCGGAGTTGTGAGCCTACATGCTATGAAGAGACCCACACATGCACGCACGCACATGTCACATGGAAATAATTGGCCAACTTTTACAGAAAATGTAATCTCTGTGGAAATTATTTCACTTTATACCGTCAAAATCAGAGAATTTTAGCATGTTTGATGTGAAAGCGTCACTGGAATCAGAGGATACACACTTTCTGGTAAGCTTCAGATCAAACATGCACTCGCCATGTGTTGGATGTCGAAATGATATTGATTGTTTCACATTCAAATTGGAAACACCATGTCACAGAGTTGTATGAACTCTTGCCTGGAACACCATCAGTCACACGTGTCTCCTTCACAGTGTAACTCTGAGGTTTCTAATGCCCTGCTTTGGTTCTGATTAAATCCAAATGCAAATGTTTTCCTTTTTCCTGTCGGATCGAAAAGTTTTACTGAACAGAATCCAAACTGTGTGATGAATGAAAGCAGAGAGTTACACTTTGTTAGAGATAATATTTTCATATCTAATGGGCTGTCACAGCAAGACTGGAGGTTTAGTCATGCATTTGTTGCTTTGAAGGAGATGAGATTAGGGGTGAACAGACCCCCGTAGAGACTTTTCTGTGAAAGTTTTAGAGCACTAAAAAGCAGACGTATAAAAAAGGGGTGAATAATTAGCAGCCACCATGAGGTTTGTTTAAAATGAGGCGCTCATAAGATTATTACCATAACCATAACCACCAGTAAACTAACCGTGTAGTGTTAAAGAAAGAGTGCAGTCACACTCTGTTTTCTCGGTATGAATGCATGTTCACACAGACCCGTTTGTGTTGCTAGTTTAAAGAAGGATATTAACGCCTCGGCTTGAATGTGTATGTGAACGTCACAGAGGCGTGATGGTGGGAAAAGTCGCCCCTATTGTTAGCACCAGAGGTTGTAATGGTAGGAGTCACTCAGAACACAAGCAGCAGTGCAAAAACTGCAGTTCCTCTAGCGTCCACTTGGGGCCGGCTGCAAAAGGTCTAAAAGCCACATACACACCCATGCAAATAAGTTACCTAAAAATAAACTTATCATTATTTAAAACTCACTCTGTTAAGACCAAAACAACAGACCTACCAAAATTAAACACATTCATGTACAGGTATTTCGCTGCTTCACTGTGTTATTGTTTTCACCTCTTTAGAGTTTAAATCATCTCACTTCGCTGTTCCTAAAGATCTCAGAGGGTTCGGTTCTTGTGCTGCATGGACTCCAATTACGGCCTCTTCAAGTTTCTTATAGTTTCATGTGATGGTCCGGATAGTTTTGCTATTTGGGTCCTTATGTTCGGTTTCTCTTGGTGTTGGGTTCTTGTACTTTATTTCAATGCTTCCTTTACTTGTCTGTCAAAGGCCTTTTGTAAAAATAAACTTATTATTATCATTATTTCAAACTTGCCCTGTCCAGACTAAAATGACATACCTACCAAGTTTGTCTTTCTTGAAATCCTGGGCAAAAGTAAACTGACAGACATTAAAAAAGTCATATGATATCATATCATATCGTATCATCGTATTGTATCGTATCGTATCGTTTCGGTTTCTCTTGGTGTTGGGTTCTTGTACTTTATTTCAATGCTTCCTGTACTTGTTTGTCAAAGCCCTTTGTAAACCTTTGCTTCTAAAAGTTAGACAAAAATTAACTTATTATTATCATTATTTAAAACTCGCGCTGTTAAGACCAAAACTGTCTATCTTAAAATCTTGAGCAAACGTGAACTGACGAACATTAAAAGAGTCTTTATATTTCAAGGGTTTCATATCTAATCAAAGTCGTGTAGCTAAAAGAAAATCTGTGTTTATTATCATCATCCACAGAACCACAATCTAAAGGTGTTACCTTAATCTTCACCAGTGGGCCGTCTTAAACGGTAATGAGGCTCGTCTAACTCAGTTTTGACTACTTCAGCACTTAGAGAAACTACACTTACAGGTTTAAACACCTTCAATCAGACCACTGTACCGCTACCCGCTCTGTCTCTATAGTCCACACCGGTCCATTAATACGCTCCGGAGCTGCACAGGAGCTCAAATACAGCACATTACTATTCAGGAATTGGTGAAGTAAAAACCCCTTCTTAGCACCAATGTAGTGTGACTGAGTGAACTCCCACTGACACCGTCCTGCTACTGCTCAGACTCCACTGTAAGAAAACATGGGCTCTGTTTTGACTGCACACTGTATCCCATCATAACATTTACTCTGAGAAATTAGGGATTCAAATAAAACATGTGTGAGAGACAGCGGACTGAACATAGCTGCAGATGGAAACCCCAAGAGTGTGTCGAGAGAAAGAGACAGCAACTGTATTCAGTGGCATTAAATTGAACTAAAACACACTTTCTGTACTGTAAATGTGCAAGCCAGGGCATGATTTCGACACATGATGGTCTGTATTGACAAAGGACGGATTGCAGAAGTAAGTTGTGGGTCATGACTCACAAAAACTGGAACTCCCGTGAGACTAGTTTGCGTAGTTCAGCATTAGCGTGGCACCCAAGTGTGTTTAAAGATTAACAAACATGTCAGAGTCACATCAGAGCAGTAAATCCCTTCAAAATAAAGCTCCTGATTATGATCCTATGTTGGACAGACTGCAGAGAGACGAAATACCGCACTACACATTTCAGCGTGTGGAGCAAGACACGACAAGTTCTGAACGCCTGGAAGTTATGCATACCTAGTTTTCTTCACCGAGTCTGGGTTGGAGTTGTTTTGCAAGATTTGTGGCCTCCAGGCATATATTACAACTGCATGCATTTCAAAGTCAAGTAGCAGCGCTGTGTCTTATAACTGGCTGTGTAAAATTCATGAGTATTTAACACTTGCTTTGCCAAGCCGAAGCAGTCGACCCCTTCATTCCACGCATTCCTACACTGTCACTCGCACTGACAGCTGTATCACATCAATGCAGTTATTCGCCGTCTTGCAGCTCTAATCGATACCAGTCATCGATGGAGTGAGTTTGGTCACATGTTAAAGTGTTAGATGTTTGAGCGATGAAGGTCAAAACCTCTTCATCCAGTCACTATAACTGCTTATAGAGTCCTTTGTGCTCCTTTTGATTAAATTGTTGAATGTTTTGTTAATCTTAAGGACTGTGCAAAACTATCAGGATGTGATTTTTATCTTTCTCTTACTATGCTGTCTTTTATTTATAATATGGCGCTTTTTTTTTTTGCTGTGGTGGTCTCGGTATAAGTTCTCTGTATCCTGGTTATTGTTAGTTTCTAACACAGTTGAATTGATTTGTTTTATTTATTGGTATCGTATCATATCATCATATCATATCATATCATATCATATCCCATATGATATATCATGAAATATCATTTCATATCATGTCATATCCTCATATCCTAACATATATCATATCATATCATATTTATTATCCTATCATGTCATATCATATCATATGTCATATCATATATCATATCGTATCGTATCGTATATCATATCATGTATCATATCTCATATCATATATGGTGTGATATGGTATGGTATCGCGACGTATCTTATCGCACTATATCGTATCGCACTGTATTACATCGTATCTTATATTGTATTGTATTGTATTGTACCTTTTGTTATGGTATTGCACCACATAATATCGCACCGTGCCATATTGCACCTTATCGTATCATATTATATTGTATCCTATCATATCCTATCATATCGTATTCTATTGTATTGTGTTGTACCTTTTGGTATGGTATTGCATTGTATTGTATATTGAATCGCACTGCATCACAATGCACTGTATTATATCATATCACATTGCACCGTGTCATATTATATTGCACTGTATTGTATGGCAACATATGGTATGTTATGGTATGGCATGGTACAGTATGGTATTGCAACATACTGTATTGCACTGCACTGCATCGCATCATATTGCACTGTGTAGTATTTTACTGTATCTAGTGGTACTGCAATGCACCAAACTACAGCTAACAGCATCATATCGTATCATATCAAATAGTATTGCACTGTATTATATCACATCCTGTGGTATCACACCAAATCGTATCACACTGCACCGCATGGTATCCTATTACACTATATTGTATCGAACATTTTGGTACAGTATGGTATGATATTGTTTTGTATTGTATCGCACCACACCACCTTTCTGCATCATATCGTACTGTATCAGACTGTATTGTATGGTATGGATTAGTATTGCACCATAAGGTATAGTACGTGTCGTATGTTTCCTTTCTAACGCCTCTTTTTTTCTCTGAACAGATGGACGACATAGACGCCATGTTCACAGACCTGCTGGGGGAGATGGACCTCCTCACACAGGTGAGCGAACACAGTTGTTAGTCGCCAAGTTTGAACAGTCATAAAGTTTTAGCAAAGAATTTGTCTGCACATTTAAAGATGTCTTTTACACTTATTGTTAATCCAAGACTATCGGTGCTTTTCTTGATACAGATAATTATAAAGTTTATGTGTATTTTGAGCTGAAAGCAGTTTTCTGACGTGAACTCACAATGTAGCCGCAGAGAAAAATCAGTTAAAGAAAATCAATACAAGGAGAGAGAGAGAGTTACTTTTCAAAGGGCAGATAAAAAGTTAGTTAAACCCTGATACAACACTATTCAATTTTGGATTTCAGCCAGTTTAAGATAAAACTTTGCACCACTTTGGGCAGTTTTTAAATAGTATTATGCTCATGTTGCAGATAACGTATATTTTTTTGTACTGTAGAGTTGCTAAACCCTAAAATATAATTCAAAAATAAAAAGGTTTGGCAGATTGTTTATGCAGATTACTTTGCTCTCACCATGTTTGATCCTTTTTTATTAGCGATTAATCCTTTTCTCACTGAAAGGCTGTTTTTTTCTTTCACGCACACTTTCGTCCAGACCGCCTGTGGTTAAATCTCACACCTTAAACGCCTCAAATAGACTTGTCTCCTTTAGAGGCAGATGACAAAGTCACTAAAGCCCACCATCGATCACTCAGACACTCCACACTGGTCAGCACAGCACACACAGCTGGGGGTTATCACTCTTTGTGGTCACCCAACAACCATAAATTACACTGGTTTCTGCGGGGGAGGTCAAAAGGCAAACTCATAAGGCAGCTAAAGATTACACTTTTTTTTTTTTAGTGAAAGGCCCCGCTGATCACTTTGATCATGTTTCAACCCCCCCAGGTGTTGTAAATCCCTGACATTTCACCTGGAGGGCTTAAATATTACACAAATAGGAGCCCTGTTAGGGAGCAGATGTGATATTGTGACGTGGAAACTGTCTTATATGATGTTTAGGTGAATTTTATTTGTGGGTAAACATGGTTAGAATCGTCTCTTCATGCTCATATGAACACCCTGTTTTGTCTGTTCTGTCCTCCAGAGTCTGGGTCAGGAAACGGTCCCTCCTGAACCTCCTCCAAGCGCCAAAGAGGAAGTCAAGTTATCCTACGGCTTCACAGACGTGAACGGTGACTAAAGATCTTATCTGTTACAGATTTTTATTTCGCATGTACAACCCTGCAAGAGCTTCTTTCACCAGTTACCTGTCAAGATTACCTGTAAAGTTAGTGACGCAGAGAGGGACAAAAACAACATTCGGTTCCTCTGCTGGCTTCTGTTCAAGAGGTGATTTCAGATGAAGATTGAGGGCCCGGAACGTGCTAATTACTCCGGCTATAATGAGCTGTAAAACAAGCAGGTTAATGTTAAAGCAAGGTTACAGCATCTGTTGTTATTAGCACTCTAAGTGTCCCTTTCCTTGTTGTCTTTAATTAGCTGTGCCATTAAGTATTTAGGCTTGTCAAGTCAGGTTCAAGGTACAGAGAAAAGCTGTTTTTAGAAACACTGAGAAAACACTTTTTAACGGGACTGACAAACTGCAGCTGAGGATGAGCTCGCTGATATGATCGCAATAACTCAGCTGACATGATGCCGATGTTGACGAGATGTCTGCGATCAAAGACAAGAATATCGCCTTATTGACTATTAAAGAGCCGTTCCACTAAGACGACGGTGACCATATTCTGAATCCCCAAAAACCGCGGATTCATGGAGTTGCGTGTAGTTAATATTGAGAGTATTTTGGGTCAGATTGGGTGTCTTACGCGGTTCTAACTCCGTAAATCCACGCAACACAAGCTCAAAACTTCCATACAAATTCCCAGACATTTGAAGGATTTTATAAACTCCCCCGGACAAGGCCGGACAGCCCCCAAAAAAGAGGACAAGTCAAGGTAAAAGAGGACGTATGGCCACCCTAACTAAGACTGACGGAGTACAATCACAGTGAATTTTTTATTTGGCTGGTGGCTGTCTAGCATGCGTCTGGTCCTGCTCAAGGTTTCTGCCTGTTAAAACGAAGTTTTTCCTCGCCACTGTCACTCATGTTAGATGAGATAGGCATAATCCCATTTTAGGTTGGGTCTTGATAATTCATCAAATAGTGAGCGTGGTCTAGACCTGCTCTTTTTCTTTAGAAAGCATCTTGGGATGACGACTGTTGTGAATTGGCGTTATATAGATGAAATTTGATTGATGATTTGGAATCTTGGTAGATCAGGCTCCCTTTATCTTTAGTTTTCCTCTTCATCTTAATGGCCCAATGAAAAACAATTTCATCACTTTATAAAAAACAATCAGGACGGCCAGAACAGGGCGTTAAAAAAAGGACATGGTCCCCCTATCCTAACCTTATTTTCAAGAAGGCTAGCTACAACTACTCCAGCTCTAAATTAGGGTGACCATACGTCCTCTTTTACCCCGACATGCCCTCTTTTTGGGGGGCTGTCCGGCCTTTTCCAGCCTTGTCTGGGGAATTTTTTAAAATCCTTCAAATGTCCGCAGTTTTGTACGTAAGTTTCAAGTTTGTGTCACGTAGACTTACTCAACTCAACTCAACTTTATTCATAGAGCACTTTAAATACAACCAAAGCTGACACAAAGTGCTGTACATAATAACATAAAAACATAAAAACAACAATAAATAGTTGTTTTAAAATATAATAAAAAGCAATAAAACAAATGCTGTGTCATACTGGGTCAAAAGCCGAGGAATTAAAGTGAATTTTTACATGAGTTTTAAAAATGGACAGTGAAGGAGCTTGTCTAATGTGGAGAGGTACTGAGTTACTGAGTTAGAAGCGTGTAAAAGACACTCGATCCAACCCGAAATACTCTCAAAATCAACTTCATGCGACTCTGTGACTCCGCCCCCGCATAGTCGTGTCCTCTTTGCATGTATCCTTAACTTGGTTTAGCATGTCTCACACTGTTAATGAGTAACTTCATGGTAGAATCTGAAGTGCCTGTTGAGACATTTCACGCAGAAGTGGTTGTCTCGGCGTCGGTGGCGATGGAGGAAGTGTCCACACACTTCATCCTCTGGGGAAAACAGATCAGTACAGATTTTGAAATCCAGTCATCATTGAGATATTTCATTTGAAACTTCTTGCAGTCTTCTTGTTGACCAACGGATTTACACTGACTTCCCTGTCAATGATTAAGTGTTTATGGTGCTTCAGCTGTGAAGCTTTAGAAGAAAAGGGAAGATGGACGAGGGACAAACAGACTACTTTCATTTGTGAATTGCGTAATAGGTGCATAAAGAAAGGAGCTGGTGAAAAATGAAAGTCGTAAATGTTCAAAGCACATGCAATAAACTAAGAAATCTTTAACACGACAAAACTTTGGGCTGACAGTGAAGGTTAAAACATAAAGTGCCAAAATAACCATCTGTATTTTCACTCCAGCGTCCCTTATTGACCTGGAGGACACTGATTTGGACGCTCTCATGGCCGATCTTGTGGCCGACCTCAACGCAACTGAAGAGAAACTCGCAGCGCAGATAGATGACCTGAGGACGCCATCACCGCCTCCACAGGGCTTACCGGCACCACCCAAAGGCCTGAGCACCCAGCCTGCTCCCGCCGCCGCCGCTTCCCCTACATCACCCCAGAGCGGCACCAGCAGCAACGTCAGCACCCCGGCCTCTTCTTCCACCTCCCCTTTACCACCTCCACCTCCTCAGTCTGCAAAGCCCACGATGGTGAGTCAGCCATTCTTGAAGATAAGAGAACCAACCTTCTGACCGCGCTACTGGGAAGTGGTCCAAATTTTAAGAAGTGAGAGTTTTAATTTGGGCTCTTCAGAGAAATAGAGATCTGATTTGGGTTGGTAAAGTCTGAAGGAAAACACCACAACGCTCAAAGAGAGACCCTGAAAAATAACTCAGTGACATGAAGCACAAAGATGACACAATCTCTGTTTCATCGGTGGCGTGTCTTGGTTTACCACCAGCCAGCGCTTTCTGAGCCCTGCGTGACAAGACAGTATTACAACAAAAACATCCCCTGTTCCCAGCGTATGAGTTTCTGGTGAGTCCTTTGTGTCTCTGTGGAAATGGGAAGAGTAGGATTGCTCTTACGACAGTCGGACGGTGAGATCATGGCGAAGCGGTTGCCGGATGGAGGCATCTGTTACAGTTACAGAGACTTGTGAGGCGCAGCAGCCGAGCAGTCTGTCTGGAACAGATCAAACGCACACGGAGCCATGAGGCAGGAAAAGAGTAACAGGATCAATACCAAAGGTTGGAGTAGAGGAGGTAAGATCTGGCAGCGGCGGGGGGGCCGAGCCAGACGGGAGCTTATTGCTTTAGCAGGGCTTGTTACCTCATCCTTCTGAGGTAAAAACACCAGCTGTGCTGAGGCAGAGAGTGTGTCATTGTTCGAGGTGTACAAGTTCATTAAATCTGCACTGTTGGCAAGATTTGAATGCGAAAGCGCCCAATTCATAAGCTAAAGAAAAGACGATCTGATCTTGGCTGAGGGAGATTCGGTAGATTATGCGAAACGCCTCAGATGTTGGAATTAAAACTAAATCAAAACAAAACACAATACCTCCAGAAACAGAAATGAAACTGTACGGATTTACTTTTTGATACCAGAGTTCAAAATACCAGGAAACTTCCTCTTTGGCCGGTTTGTTGAGAGTTAGATGAGGAGAGAGAGACCGCCCTCATGTTTATATTCATAAACAGTGAAAATGCAAATGACCAGGATACAGTTTATTTACCATTTAAAATATCCTCCATGTTATTTGACTTGAAAATTCAGCATGCAGAGTTTCAGAAATAAATGCTTTGTTAAGGAGCTTTTGACCAATCACAATCAAGCAGGAAGCCTGAAATTAAAGGGATATTCTGGCGTAAAATTAACGTAGAGTTAAACACAGCATAACACCGAGTTAGACACCCCCTCCAGAGATGAACGTTGCCAACCACTTGCTTCTCTAGTTATACCAACTTTAGTAACAACCGCTGGATAACAATACAGAGAGACATGTGCTCAACCAAAACGCCACTCTATAGCTACAAATAATGCTCAGAACAGCACCTAACTTCATCAACAGGACATATAGGGTCCCAGACATAGTACTAGCCACCAAACATCTTTTTAACTTTGCCTTATTTCTTTATCAAAGAGGCTAAACGCAATTTACCTACTCTCTTCCAGCAGCCGTTTGTTTGTATGGAGACCACCGGGCGATTCCATCGACTGCAGTGGGGTGACGCAGCTCAAGGAAGAACATTTGCACTGCAGACGCGGTAGTTCTTCTGCTTTAGTGTCTCGGTCTGATTGCATTACCATGAAGAAATGATCATAAATGTTCTTCCTTGAGCTGCGGCACCCCACTGCTATAATGGACTCGCCTGAGGTCTCCGTTACTAAAGTTGGTATAACTAGAGAAGCAAGCGGTCGGAAACATTCATCTCTCGACGGGGTGTCTAATGCTGTGTTACGGTGTGTTTGACTCTAACTTAATTTTATGCCGGAATATTCCTTTAATCTATCTTAATCGACTATTTGCGGCTCCATCTTGACTGTACAAACATAAGAGTACAGCTGACATGATCATATAAGACCAGGAAATGCACAAATGCGTATATTTTCTTTAAGATCTGACATTAATGTGCACTTTGCTGACTTCAAAAGAGATTTTTCGTCCAATATTTTCTGTGTATACAAGGGTAGCTGTACCGCAATGACAGCATGATGGCATATTTTGGACTCATACTATATCAGGACTCATAGGAGACGTACATCTGTTTGTCATTATATTTAAACTGTTTCATTATTTGTCCCGTTCAGGAGGAAATCGAGGCGCAGATGAAAGCGGACAAAATCAAACTGGCTCTCGAGAAGCTGAAGGAAGCAAAAGTGAAAAAGGTAAGACAGCCAAATATTAGAGTCCATCTCTCTGATCTTCCATCCACTGGCAACTATAAACTTTAAAGACGCTGTGAATTACAACTGTACGGACATCACAGTAAAAGACGTAATGTTGAAACATAGTATGGCTCTTTCTTTTCTTTTGGAAGAGCCATCAATCAGGGTAATGGATGGCTACTTTCATCCTGCCAACATCCTGCAGGACGGTACGGTTTCCTCTCCGGGCAGAATATGGACACTATCTCATCTTCAAAGCGGTCCAGAAAAGATCTGACATGCGGTCTTGCATGAAGAGCTTCCCATCAACATCTGCAATTTTACACAAAACCCAAACTGGTATCATGCCAGCTGCAGACATGACTTTAACTTTGAGTGATGTGATGCGGTTCGGTTTTTGCCGCTTATTTCTTGTCTTTAAGTGTTACATTTGACAAGGGTTCGACCGCATTCGAAGTCTGTATCATCGTTGCGAAAGTAGTTTTGAATGTGCGCAGAGCCTGGCGAAAATAAGAGCAGAGGAAACACAGACGGCTGGCCACTTTCACAAGAACATCTGTCTCTTGGTTGTTATATGCAGGAGAGCGAGGTGTGATCTCAGTGGTTTCAGCAGATCCATCTGTGGTCGGAGGCCCTTAGGTTTCAGATAAACCCGCCGGTTCGACACGGATCATGTATTTTGTAGATACCCAGGAAGTGCAGCATGAGGAATCATAATTCGATATCCAGTGACATTTCATTCAACCGTACGCCAAACCCATATTGTTTTCCAGGGAAGGGTGAGACGGAGCAACATGTGATCTAACACTTTAAATCCACCCGATAACATCTCTGAAAACCCACATTTTTACGACACGAGGCGAGCGCCTGGCTGACCTCGGTTCTGTGAAACTCCTCAGCAGGTCCGGGGCTGGATTTGTTTCAGATGAGAGGAAGTGTGAAGCCATATGAGCCCGTGTGGAGAGAGCATCGCTCCACTCCAGGACAAAATTAATCTCAGCCAAGCTGGGAGGAGCAGAGGTGCTAAGACTGCAATAAGAGTCAAACCGAACGAGGGAGAAGTTATTAAAGAGCCAAAGACGCTCAACAGAACGAAGAGACGGAAACGCTGATGCTCCAAGTCTTTTCGCTAACATCAGGAAACAGAAACAGCTATTTACTTTGGAAAGGCCGTAATTAAAGTGGAAAATAAAACAAGCTGCATGTGCTCCAAGGCTGGGTTTGATGTTTCACTTCAGGGACACCTGCTGCAGTCAGCAACATGCTAAAACCTCAATCTGCCAAGCAGATGACCCAGAACACCACAAAACTTCAATAAATAGTTAGAGGAAATACACATTCTTTCTCTGAGATCTCTGTTTATCCAAAATGAAGCTATTTATGTTTGTTGAATATGAAGCTACAGCCAGAGGACTGTGTTGTAGGTAATACTCCGCACGATAATCGAGCTCATTTTGATTCCCCCTAACAAATGAATCCCAACAAAAGTAAGCAAAGTCCAGATTTTTGACCATTCTGTAGATCATTACGCCCGATCCTGCTGTAGTGTGACGTACGATCAGAGTGACGACTTCTCTCAATCTGCTCAGGAATGAAACCTTAGTCTCAAAAAAAGTAGGAACGCTGAATGAAAGCTGATGGTTTGTAAATCATTTAAAACCTCCTTTAATTGAAAGATTCTGCAAAGACAGCACACTTTTTTACTAGAGGATGAGAGATTTGATTCTAGCAACACAATTCAGGAAAGTTGGGATAACACTGGAAATATACTGAAAAGTTACGTGATGTTAAAAAACACTCGGAGGAACATCTCCTGACTTATTTAGTTAATTTGCATTTCAAGGGGATTTCTGAGAAGCTGAATCTCTAAGAAGTTCAGACTGGATGAAGTTTATTACTCTATGTGTGAAGGCAGCACCACATTAAAAAAAGGCACGGCTCTGTAGTGGAAATCACTGCATGGGCTCAGAAAATCTATTCACGAAGTGTATTTTTGGGTTAGATTCGGTGTTAAAACCCAGAAAAGTCCAGTGAAATAAAACCCCGGCTCTCTTTTTGTTTCACACAGTTGGTGGTGAAGGTGCTGTTGAACGACGGCAGCACAAAGACGCTGATGGTGGACGAGAGGCAGAGCGTCAGGGAGGTTCTGGACAACCTGTTTGAGAAGACTCACTGTGACTGCAACGTGAACTGGAGCCTGTGTGAGACCAACCATGAACTGCAGCTCGGTGAGTTACAGCAGTGGAGGAACAAATGCAAATGCTGTTATGAGATACTAAAACTGTGTATCTGTAGGTTAATTGATCCCAGATAGTCGCAAAACACCACACTGCACAGCAAGATGAGATCTGTTCTTGCTTTGGTTGCATCTAGATAGTGGAGCGCCACAGCGTTATGACTGCGCCCTTAAAGGGATGAATGTTGCCGACTGCACGATAGCAATACACAGCGGTCTGAGGAGCCATAAACAAACCTCAACCAAAACGCCACTCTATAGTCACAAATAATGCTCAGAACAGCACCTAACTTCATCAACAGGACATATAGGTTCCTCGCCATAGTACTAATCACCAAACATCTTTTTAACTTTGTCTAATTTCTTTAGCAAAGAGACTAAACACAACTCACCTACTCTCTTCCAGCAGCCACTTGTTTGTAGCGAGACCTCGGGCCAGTCCATTACAGATTACTGCGAGGTGACACAGCTCAAGGAAGAACATTTATGTTTATTACTTCATGGAGAAGCAAGCGGTTGGCAACATTCATCTCTTGAGGGGTCTCTAACTTGGTGTTATGGTGTGTTTGACCCTAAATTGATTTTACGCCGGAATCTCCCTTTAACTGAAGCACATGCTCATCACAAAACACTACTGGTTGTTTGGGCCTTTAACAAGAAAGCTATCAATAACTCCTTCAAAAGACGAGCTATTCTGATGTGGGCTAGCTAACATGAAGACGTTTAATCTTATAGTCATCTAGCTAAGAGTTTTCTGTGCGCTCTGAGTCATAGGTCGCACACTTTGGTTGTAGCTTGGTTTGCCTATATGGGTTCTGATGACACTAGCCTGAGTGTTAAAGTCGACGCAGAGTCTAATGTATCTGCTTTGTCGAGCTGGAAGATCTGGCTGACTTCCTGTCCTCGTAGCTTGCACTATGAATATGACTCAGCGTTAGCATGTGCATGTGCATACATGAAAAACTTGGGGGACATTTTGCATTTGAGTTAATTTAACTTCCTCTTTGATGATGAGTCATTGAAATGTTTAACACCTCCAAAGCCAGGCTGCACACTGAGAAACACCTAAAATTAGCCCACAACTCTTGCATGATCGGAAAATACGGCGACATAAAGCGGTGTGTCATCTGCGTAGCTATGAATAGAAATACAAAAACTCATGATGACTCAACGAGGAGGATTTTAACCTGGGTGGGACTTGAACCCATGTGTCCACACACATGCGGAGGAGTGTTTATGACCAATGATTAATCCATCAACAGCCGCTGTAGCCATCAACATGTTGTTACTCACTGATTTAGCACCAGGGGGGTTCAGTTTACCGTCTTTATACGATAGATTAGTCGTTTTTCACGCCCTCTGACAGTTTAATATTTTCACTGGGATAATAGAAATGATCTCAGCAGAGGTATGAAACAATTGGGTAAATTATTGGGTGGCTGAAAAGGTACTAGAAACAGAAACGGCCTCAACGCGAAGACGAAGTGGAGGCTGATTTGTTGATTGAAACATTACAGGAAAAGGTGCGAGATGGGAGGCAAATATATCAAGAGTGTGAGGAAAACATGGCGGTGGTTATGTGGACTGCCACTTTAACACACACATACACACACATACACACACTCACACTGTGCAGGGTGGGATTTTTCATTCAGGTCCAGATGATGGACTGTGTTTTTACTGGCACGATGGCGGCCACACTGCAGCGAGCTCACAATGAAACATTGATCTGACTCCGATCCATCTCTCTCCCCCTCCTCCTCTTTCCTATACCCTCTCTCTCTCTCTCTTTCTGTCTGTGTCTCACACTCAGAGCACAGACAGGTGGGTTTAATTTGCTCTATCGGACACTGTCAGTCATCCTCCCTGTCATGAGGAAATAGAGGCCTTATGATCTCAATCCTCCGTCTGAGCTGCTTGCGCTATATTTACTTCAGCTGGACTTCTCCATCCGCAGCTCGTTTCCACCTGTTTTCACTGTTTTCTAACAACTCCATCAGATTGTTATCGAGATAATTCACATTTTTACAGAACCAGTCTTAAACGTCATGAGCCGAGGCTCGTTTTACTCCCCTGAAACTGTTTTAATGAGACACTGGCGGTAAAGTCATTAACCTCTGCGAGATATAAAATCTGAGTCAATATTATTTCGCTTGAAAATTATATTCAGGTAATTTTAGAGGCAGTTAGTCAAGCTAGCCGTGAAACACTAAATTGAAGGATAAGCCCGGGATTATTCCATCATTTTCTCATTTTCAGCGAACTCTGTAAGAGTATAAAAATATGCCAAGCCTTACTTATCCTTCTAGAGATGAAGATCTCCAAGAAAAACATCAGGAGTTTATTGCTTTGATTAAAACAATCAATCATTTTCAAAATAGAGCTGGGCGTCGGGGGTTGTTTGTCAGAAAAAAGGCTCAAAACTGAGATGATAGTAAATGAGTTAGGGACTACTTTTAACGGCGGATTGATACACAAACATAAAAGGTGTATTTGGGTTATTGACTTTTTGAAAAAATGGACACTATGTCTTCATTTCTTGAAAAAAAAGAAAAGCCTTTATGAGCCAAGTTCCATCTGTTAACATGGGAGGAGGCGGGGCTTATGACCTATACTGCAGCCAGCCAGCAGGGGGAGCTCTAAATCATTTGGCTTTATCATTATTTACCACTTACTGGAGTCTATTTATTGTTGTCTTTGAACAGATATCACAAGGATTCCCACTACCCACTTCTTTGCGCAAATCTTTTCCATTCAAGAATGTTATTTTCTGATTATAAAAGAGAGGCGCACGAAATTTAAGAGTCACACGTATCACTTATTGTCAATCCTCGCCTTGGTAAATATAAACAAAGACTAATCAAGCAGTCTCCTCATCTGACAATTAAACATGTTATCAGAAATAACCACTCTTCACTCTGATTGTCTTGTTTCTTTCTGTCTGTCATATACGGTAATTTCAGTCCGTTTGAGCTCAAATATCCTTACTGAAGCTTTAACTAAACCACATTTATTCAAGTTTTTGTTTTCACATGTTTATTATGAGCCAAATTAAAAAAGTGTTCCAGAGACTAAAAGCTCAACAGGCTTATTATGTCACTGTTTAATGCAAATCCAGTCAAAAACACTGCGAGTTACCTCTTTTTTGTTTTGTTTTTTGCTTCTCCAACAAGTCAAAAACAGAGTCTTTCATGGATACAGTTTGAAATACTGCATATGGAGCTTCTTAAACACCAGATACTTTCATTTTAACCTCGAACAATAGCTGTAGAAAGACTCTACAAGGGGAGTTGTCTCATTCAAACTTTGATGGTAGCGATATAATGTGCTGCAGGAGAAAAAACAAATGAGGAAATGCGAGTTTCCCCATTGGTCAGTGGTTTATTTTTAACCAAACGACAGCCTTGTTAAAATTAACCGTCTGACTCTTCTATTTAAAGCATGTCATACCCACTAAACTTCTGATGTTTGGATCATCTGACTCATCTCGTGTCATCTTTGACAAAGTGGGCAGTATGATAGTTTGACAATGGAAACTCTTAAAATGTCTCCAAATTTAAATGCCTGTAAACCCCCGAGAGTGTGTGTCACATTCCTGCTCTAACGACCTTCAATCTCTATCAACAAAAAGCCGAGGGAAGTACATCCCAGAAAAGACCCGCAGAGCTCAAACAAACCTCCGCTGTTAAAGTCGCCCATGTGCTCGCCATGCACGCCACCGAAACGCACCATGTGGTTAATGCACTTCAAAAGGATTTTCCCTTCAGCAGCAAAGTCACACCATCCGTTTAATGATTGTAATAGTCAAACTATGGACTGGAACCCTGGCTGCAATTTATTTAATGTCTACCTCTACCTCGCCTGGTATCCTGTAATTGGGGAGCAGGGCTGAACTACAGTCTAACGCTCGGGCCGTGATGGAGATCTGTTGCACTGTGTGTGTGGGTGGGCGGAGAGGAGGAGGTGGAAAAGTGGCCTTAATGTGTTTTTGAGGTTTAGTGCCACTTAAAGTCCTTCCATCGAAATGGGAGGCTGGAATTTTATTGAACCCTTTCTTAATTAATCCCACTTGAAATATTGTACAGCTGTGAAACCTCCCTTTGAGGGGAGCTCAGCTGACTTAAAGATTTTCTGACGGAGTGAACCGCTGTACACGAGGCCGAGTGTTTGTTCTGACACCAAAACAGAGGAGGCTTTGGAGGATGAATAATAAATCTTCTCACCAATGAGGAGACGTGTTTTAATTATTTATTAATCATTCTATCATCAGCATATCAATTGAGTTTCACAAACTTAAACCCAGCCGCCAATTTTGCAGGAACTTCTTGTTCGGCCTGAGCGATCTGGCAATTAAAAAATGATCACGATATATTTTGTCATATCGTGCAATCTCGATTATTATCACAGTTAAGCATCTCTACTAAAAACTAAAGACACCAGCGATTAGTTCAACATTTTATTGACATACATGGTATAATAACAAAGCAAATTATATAAGATAAACATACTAAAATATGTATAAAAACCATTTAAAATGTCAACATTAGATGATGTAAACCTAGATGATATGATTGATTGCTGCTTCGGTCTGGTGGCTGCACCACTAGTTGTGGCTAAACTGCTAATGCTAAATGCCATCTGCAGTGGCAGGTGTTACAGACTCCGCCCACATTTTCATGCTTTGCGAATCACTTGGGAGGTACTCTTTTGTGTTGCCGGTTTTTGAGGGCACCAACCGCCGACATACCTTGCACATCGGCTTAATTGCTTGACGTCACTTTAGAGATACCCAAACCACCTCCAAACAACCGACGTTGAGTAACTTCTCTTCTCAACAATGACATCTTCAGAGGATGACTCAAAGTCACGGCTGACATCTAATTTGTTGCTCTCAGCTCCGCATTTAGCTCCAGCTTTTGTTTACTTCCTGTTTACTTCTCCGGCAACTTATAGAAGTGAGCAGGAAAAGCTCGACTCTGATTGGCTGTTGTGACGCACGTTTCCACTATGTTTGATCGAGTAAATATGCTCACAGCTGATCACCATGATTGAACTAATATTTATCGCAATCATTAATCACGGCCATATGATCGCCCAGTCCTCCTTCTTGTACAACTTGACAAACTTTGCATCTTATTTGCACAAAAGAGTAAAAGAAAATAATCAAATGATGCTTAAACTTCATAAGACAAGATTATCTGAGTACCACCTTTGCACGTTTCCTGACCTCTTATTTTGCTTTTCTTTTGGCAGAACGTTTTTTCGAAGATCACGAGAACCTCGTGGAGCCTCTGCTAGCATGGACGAGAGACAGCGAGAATAAAATCCTCTTCCAAGAGCGGAAGGAAAAAAATGAGGTTTTCAGAAACCCACAGGTTGGTCGAATCATTTTTTATGCCCCTTAATATGTATCCTTTAAATCATAGGTGGAGCATATGTGATTTTTCAAGAGCCCCACACAGGCCAGCTCGTTATTCTTGGCATTGCTTTGTACAGATCCATCTCCAGCATCTGGCTATTTTCACTACTGAACTGTCTGAATTATGGGATGTTTTTCCTCTATGTGCGATGACCTCCTACTACTGTGTCCTCACTGTAATATATCAGACAAAACAGCTTCAGGCAAAAGACATGGAGATCGTGGCATGTTTGTTGATATAACGGGAAGCCTTAATAATCTCAGTGTGTTTAACGGAGGCCGTCTGTTGGCAGAGACGAACTGCCAGGTTAGAAAAACTGATGACACTTTCTCCTTTTAAAGATACTCCATCATGTACTCCCCGTCCCCTTACCAAAGACGGGTCTGTTTTATACAGTATGTCCACTTTAATTTACAGTTTTTACTTTTGACAAGAGCTACCAAAAAGAAATCCCCCTGTAGCTCAAAAACCCAGACCAGAACTATCACAGAAAGCCAAACCATCCTCAATGTTGTTGAGTGAGTAAAGTTTGAGGGTTTTAAGTAAGTGCATTACTTGGCTTTTTTTATGTTCATATTTAATAAGTTTCCATAAAAGAAAACAGAAGGATTAAAAAGGTTATAATTTACATCAAAACAATGACTTAGCGGGTTTATTCATCATGCTTATCATCTTAAATGTGATATTAAGCTCTAAAAATATTTATATTTTGAAGAGCACCCATGAAGATCTTGGTCAGCATGTTTAGATAGGTGAGACAGCACGCTAACTTAGCGCTAAAAACTTTAGAGGAGATAACGTCGTATATTAAGCATTTTTTCCACCATAGCTGATCAAAAATGACCAGTCACTACCCAATCTAGTACTTAATACATGTATTAGATCAGTGGTTCTCAACTGGAGGGTCCCGACCCAAAAGTGGGTCACGGACACATTCTGGATGGGTCGCAAACAGCCGGTCAAAAAAGTAAATATGTAATGCGCATCTGATGTTTGACACGTCTTTTATTTTGAAAAATTGCTTATTTTGTGCAATTTGATGTTTGATATTTTCTATATAAGCAGCTTCAGTAGTTGTCGTCCTCAGTTCATGTGCTCTGAAATGCACTTAACTCAATAAAATGGGTGTATTTGTGTTAAAGATTTGAATCTTTTAAGTTTTTTTATGTATAAAAAATAAATTTGCTTGGTTTGAATTCTATAAAAGTGGGTCGTGACTTCAGGACCATGTGAAAAAACTTTGGGTGTGATTTTGTTTACATCCCTGAGTCTGACTCGTAATATGCTAATATTTGCTTCTTAGCGCTAAAAACAAAGTAGACCTATAGCTCAGGCTAATGGTGCTGTAGTTTAGCAGTTTTTGGTGATATATAATCGATGAATTAATGTCTAAACTTTCATGACAGTCTCTGCAGGATTTAAGTCACAAATACTCAGATGTAGGTGCAATCGGAGGACAAAGTCAGAGGATAACAAGAACTTCTCATTGTTTCAAAGTCCTGAGTTTTGGAGTCTGTTCATGGAAGTCAGAGCCAGACTTTTAAAGATCGGGAGCATAACTTAAAATACTCTTTATGTTCATAGATAAATGATAAATGTATGATCACGAATGCTGTTTTTATCTCTGTAGAACTTTTATCTCTGGAAAAAAGACAAGAAAACTCTCAGAGACATAAAAGACAAGGACAAGGAGTTACTGGTCCAGGTAAATAAAGTCACACATGCTGTAAGTGAAATCTCAGTGTTCCCAGTGGGACCTCGTCTCAGTAACCCCCTCTCTTTCATCCCCCTCCCCACCTCTGCAGGAGAACTTCTGCGGGACCTCTATCATTGTCCCCGATCTGGAGGCTGTGCTGCACCTCAAAGAGGACGGCAAGAAGTCCTGGAAGCAGCGGCTCTTCCAGCTGAGAGCTTCGGGAATTTATTACGTGCCCAAAGGGAAGACAAAGGTCAGGGGTCAAAGGGGGGGCAGCATTTTGTGGCAGAGACTGGGATATAAACACACGGCTCAAGCTAATACTCCAGGGCTAATACAGTAGAGACAGTAAAGCTGAGCTGCAGCAGATAGATGAAAGATGTTGCACAATCAGCAGAAATACAAAGAAATGAAAGTTGAATCTGGACTACGGCTTTAAGCGAAATATCTGAACAATTTACTTTATATGTCTTAGGGTCTCTTACCTCCAAATTTACCCAGTTAACTCAAATTAACTCAAACTATCTTCTCTTTTCAGTCGTCTCGAGACCTCGTCTGCTTTGTCCAGTTCGACAATCTAAACATCTACTACGGCAAAGACTTCAAGAGCAAATACAAAGCTCCGACTGATTTCTGCTTCGTCCTGAAGGTAAAAGAGCTTTAAATTTGTCGGTTTGCAGATTTCACTTTAACTCTTTTCCAGTTAAATTAGCAGAGAGAAGCTGCAAGTTCCCCAAACTGCCACACTTTTTTATTCAGTTTGCTATTCTGTGTAATGAGGAACATATTGTAGCTCGACTTATCAGTAAACAGCGACATGGAGGTTTCAGTGTAAACTGTGAGATGCACAGATGGAAATGTAAAAGCAATAAATAGTATTTTTTTACAGAAGTGAAAGGAGGCAGTTTCATCCAAAGTGGTGAGAAAGAAAGAAAGAAAGAAAGAAAGAAAGAAAGAAATGATTTTTTTTCGTGGTTCCTGATATATCTTTACGGTAAAAGTAATTAAAACAGAGAACTTGAAAAGTGGGAATATTAAGATTGATGGAGGGTACCTACAGTACTCATTTCAGTGTAGGAAATGCTGACTTGCATGTGAGAAGTGGAGCTTTTATGGGTTGGTGGTCAGTCCTAAACGGATGTGAAAGTCTGCTTTCTTTCTTTTCCCCTATCTCGCCACGAAACACAAGAATCAGCAGATACTTTTTCGCCTAGTTGTGGAGGATCAAAACAAAAAGAGCTTAGAGAGGCAGAGAAGCTGAATTACCCACCTGTGAGAGACAGAGTCCTCAAAGTTTCAGCTCAGGTGAGGGGACTACACGGAGGTCCAGGATACGTTTAAAAATAAGAGTTTGAGCTAAAACCATTTTTTAAAAACTGCTTCAAGCTGTTTTAAATGAAAAGATGATTTAATTCCAGCTTTTCTTTGCCAAACTCTTCATTCTTGGTGTTTTGACACATTTTCCTGCTGGTGTTTATAAGCGGCGAAAAACTGCACCAACTCAAGGACGAATCTGTTTATCTTCACGATGTAGTTGTTATATATTCAGAGGAGCCGCCTGAGGTGATCGCTAACAACATCCTCATTATGTGCAACTGATATCCGACCATTATTCTGGAGATCAGCTCCTTCTTCAGGGGGGGAAATCATTCCCAGCAATGACACAGAAAATAGCCTTCAGATCGGTCTAATGATGAACACTTATTGGCAGAGAAATAAGACTATTGGAGTATCAGAGACTGAATACTTTCAAAACTGCTCGGAATTATGGGATGTAATCAGTCGAACATGTTCAACCGCAAGGTCTCCGGTTCCTTATTTATTCATAAATGCAGACAAGACAAATCCAAACAGGAATTGAAAGTATAACACCCATTTGAATATTTGTTTCGAACCATTAAAATCAGGGTTCTGGATCAACTCTGCCCCCTTGTGGTAGGAAGAGACACAGTTACAGAGGACTAATGTAACTGGAATGAGTCTGTTTGTTGATTAAAAATACTTTAGAGGGTTATTGCTAATAAATGAATCACTTTTAAAAGATCTCCCAGCTGTAAAAGAAGTGAAGCATCCACTTCATGTGATTCCGTTGAGTTGTGATGGGTTTCTATAACTGGGAATAAATCTTCAACATGATCTTCATTGTGACTTATCTGGTGTATCTACCATGTGCGTTTATCCCTGCAGCATCCTCAGATCCAGAAAGAGTCTCAGTACATCAAATACCTGTGCTGTGATGACGCCTGGACCATGAACCTCTGGGTGACGGGGATTCGTATCGCAAAGGTCGGTGGTTTGATGTGTTTCTGCGTCTAATAATGATAAGAAATCATCTCCATTTGGATTAACATTTGTCTTCTTTCTTGTATGTTTCAGTACGGTGTATCGTTGTATGATAATTATAAAACGTCTGAGAAGAAAGCGGTGGTGAGCTCTGCGTGGACGAACCGCAGCACTCCGTCTCCATCCAGCTCCAATCAATCAACCCCGTCACCCACCATCAGAGGTAAAGATTTCACCGTGATGTGAAACAACCTCAGCGTGATGAAACAAATGAAAACATGTGCGGTATATTCACTCGTGGTTTTTCTTCTCTGCTAGCCAAATCACCAAACCAGGCCAACGGTCATGCTACGACACCCCAACCAGGACCAGTTTCGATGGTACAGTATAGGACTGGACTAATGATCTTTCACTATAGATTTATTTTTGATTGTATTTGTTCTACTTTTTTTTTCTCTCCTGCTTCCCAAAACTCAAAAAGAGGAAATTCTCCTCTATTCAGACCCCAATAAACATAAAAAAGTGTCGTATAGTTTCTTATAACCTGCTGCAACGTAACTTTTATGTATTTGCAAATTTATCTCGACTTTTATTCGTGTATGAGACAAGTTTAGAAAATACTACATTACCCATAATGCCACCAACAGCCTCACTCACTTTAGACCTGGGATTGTATTTGGTTTCATGGTGTAAAAGTATGTCTTCAAATGTTGCTTTACTCTTCCAGGATTCTGGATTTGTCCCACCTCCACCTCCACCTCCACCCCCGCCAATGGGTGAGGTCCTTCCTCCACCACCCCCTGACCCGGTCCTCCCTCCTCCACCTCCTCCATTGGCTGCCAAGAGCTTCAAAAAACCTTCGCCTCCCCAGCGACACACGCCAATGAATTTCCCTCCACCTCCACCTGCGATGGACAACCTCCCTCCTCCGCCTCCGCCTCCACCTATGAACGACTCCTTCGAGGACCCGCCAGACTTCCTCCCGCCTCCTCCTCCCGCCGCTGGTTTTGGTTCACTGCCACCTCCTCCTCCACCTGTGAGCTCCCTACCACCACCTCCTCCTGCTGGTTATGGAGGTATGGACCAGTCTCTTCCACCTCCACCTCCTGATCCAGGGTTTTTACCTCCGCCTCCACCTCAACCAATGTTCATAGGGGGTGGAGCACCTCCACCGCCTCCCCCGCCGCCTCTAGCTACTGCAGCACCGAGACCTGTCCGGCCGTCTGGCTCGGTGAAGAAGATGCCTCCTGCTCCACCAAGGAGGACTACACCATCGCTGAGCGGAGGAGGAGGTGGAGGAGGTGGAGGAGGTGGAGGGGACTTCATGTCAGAACTGATGATGGCCATGAACAAAAAGAGAGGCAGTTCTTAGACAAAGTGAGGGATTATGGAGGCAACTACACCCGTACAACAACCAACCTGACCAGCCTTAAACCGAAATGGAGAAAAATCGTCTCCAACACGAAGACGGCGGAGATCGATACCCAACGTTTTATCTTACGAGCCAAGAGATAGTGACCTTTTTCAAGAACCAAAAGCTAAATGTCAAATTTGACTTTAAAAACAAGATGAATCTGATTAAACATCAAAAATGTTATTAATTTTCTTTGACTAAACTAAGAGAAACTGTTCATACGATAACGCCAGAGATTTACAGAATTGTACATATCTACAAACGCTTGCATGGAGAGCTGTAAATACGAGTAAAACACTGAACAACTTTGTCAACAACTTTGTATAAAGACTCTTTCTTTTTAAATGTCTGTTGCCTGAATAAATACTTTTAAATCCTGGTGGTACGATCCTCACTGAATGTCATTTCTCACTGGCTCGTTTTGCTTTTTTTGTGGTTGTCTTATTACTCGTAAGAAATGGCAATTACTTTTGTTTCGCACACTTCATGAAAATGATTTTAGGATCTGTTTAAACCTCTGAGCAGGTCAGAACACTTTACGGACTTAAAGGTGGGGTAGTCAGGATCAGAGGAAGTGCCAGTTTTTGGGAGAAATCTTGAATGTAAACTCTCTCCCTCCCAACCAGTTTTCTCCTCAGCTCCTCCTCTCCCCTCCCTCTCTGCTCCAACAAGCCCCGCCCACAAACAGACGCTCCTGCTCGATCATATCGTTTCAGTTAAATTCAGATATAATGCAGATAAATACTTCAGATAATTACAAATGGGGCCCAGTCAATGTGAAAGTAAAAAGCATTGGTGCTACTGTAGATGTCAACAGGTTGGGGGAGGCGGAGAACGGCTTTGTTTACAATCAGAAAGAGCGGGCTTCCTCAAAAAATGTAAAATGTTGACTACACAGATATAACAAAACACAGCGATATCGTTATATTACTAAATGTCATGAATAACTAATAGCTTTTGACTGATATTAAAGGTTTTTTGTAGATACACCACAAAAAAAGATGCTTCTTTAACAGATTCCTGCCTACCCCACCTTTAAACAGAACTTTAAAAGTGATTATGCGTAACACCAACCGACCCAGAAAATTCAGAATCCATTTCAAAACCAATTTCAAAACCCAGCATGGACTAAAACCTGTCTGTTTTAAAGAGGTTCAACAGCTTTACAGTCGCAGCAGGACTAAAGATTCTCTGATCGGGGTTTGTTAGTCGAGTGTGTCGAGGCTCCAACATGTCATAACTCTCTGTCTTTGGGTTTAAGATCAGTAGACACTTTTAAACCTGTTTATTTAGATTTACCTGTGCTTAATCTGCTGCTTATCTCACCTGTGCTCTTTTGTCATGAAGTCATGAAGTCTTGACCTTCACGTTTCTGACCTGCTGTAAACAACCGACATTAAAATAGTTTAATTTAAAAAAGAAACGTCCATAAACACTCTTGAAAGTTTCACAAGTATCTGTATTTAATTTTTTTTAATAGGTGTCATTTTGAATGAACAGCTGACCTTTAACCTTCTCGCCCATTGTGGAGGTCTTGCTGCATAGCCCTCCTCCTCTGCAGTCTCTTGTGTAACAGATGGGGATGACAGGGTACGGTGCAGCAGCTCCCCCTAGAGGGAGACAAATCAACGACACTTATGAAAGACATGAAGCTGTTGTTACAGTGACTATTTTTGTCACTTGTTCCATTCAACCACTCGCCGTACTGTGTCGGGGTTGTGCCTGTGAGCTTTTGTTTCATTATCACTTTATTTTAAGCCTTGGTGCAGATGCAGTTGTTGGTCATGTGGAGGTGTTGGAGTATTTATAACTTTACTGTAACACGGAGCGACTATACAAATCCATGAAGCTAAATCAAGGGCTGCAGAGAGTATTCGACTACCAAGCAGTTTGAAAATAGTTAAATAAAAACTATAAGGGCTTTCTGACAAAGGAGATCAATTAAATCAAGATTACAATCATAAATATCAGAGAGGTATGAAGGTGATTTTAGGATTGAGGAGGCAGTGATAAGCTTTACAGGCTCCCACAGTTCACTTTGTTTGAGTTTGAGGCCTCCAAGCTTTATTTTTTCAGGAAATTTGAAATAAAGCTCATCATCACAAAAGCACCAAACTGGTCGGAGATCTACAGAAGCTTAGAATCGCAAAAAACAAAAAAGTTTAAGAAGTTACCTTAAGTTTTGCTCGATCAGGTGATCCTGTTGTTTTTCAGCAGAATGACCAACCATGTCCAGTACTCTCAACATAAACATATTTTGTCCCACCATTTCAACTGTCAAAAAGCGACTCATTATTTTGTGCATTCTCGTGAAATATCAAATTGAATCACGCCGTATTTGTGCAAAAATACAAAACAGTTAAATGTTGAATTTCTGAAACCACTTGACCATCATTTCACGCCACTTACGCCAATTTAAAATGCGGAAATGGTGCGCTGTGGTTTCCCTGGTTACATCTGCAGAGGGATATGGCGGGGGTCTAGATGCAGAGCTCCACTGTACGACCTCATTTTTAGTCTCAATTTGGGAAATGACCAAAGTCTGTCGTTTTTCATGATCCCAAATCACTTTCTACCTTTAACTTTACCTTTAAAGGTGATGTATGAGTACCATACACAAACCGGTCTTGTGTTGTATTGTGTTGTGTGCTCAAACTCGGCCTACTTGGTGGTAGCTGAAAAGTTCACAATAAGTCAGACTGTTGGTCCAATTTATTTCTGTTTGGTTTAAAAATATTCATCTTTTTTTTTTTAACACTTTTTATTTCTAGAGATTGTTTCCATTGTGGAACTGGACCCCATTCATTTGACATAAACAACCAGCATCGAAAGAGTTACCTGAAAAATAACCACAAACACTCTTACGGGGTTTAAAATTGATCAAATTTATTGTTTCTTCAACATCCAGGTGTCATTCAGGAGGAACAGCTGACCTTTAACCTTCTCGCCCATTGTGGAGGTCTTGCTGCATATCCCGCCTTCTCTGCAGTGTCTTGTGTAACAAATGGAGAGGACAGGGTACGGTGCAGCAGCTCCACCTAGTGGGAGACAAATATGTGACACCAGAGAGAGAGAAATGAGAGGTGAACACACAGTGAGGAGTAAAAATGAACAGTTATATTTTTGTTAAATGAACAACGCACCTCAGAAAAATCGTTTATCTCAGTTTTCTTTATTGCAGACTCAGCCATCCAGTTCCTCAGCACATATCTGGGATTTACATCTGCAAAATACTTCTCACATTTAGACAAAGATATTAAACTTATATAGTATTTCAGGGATAAATAACACGAGTGGCTTACTTTTCATTCTGTTTTGGCGATCCACGTCACTTTCGTTTTGTCTAAACACAGTGAAAGGGTTTGAATTGAAATCCTACTTCATCAACATTCAGGCAAATAAGTGAAAAAATCTGAATTTCCACGCAAAATTAATCACTTTGTGTGAACAGCTTTACATCTTTTTTTTTAGGTCATACCTGCTGAGCCGCTGCAGGTACAAGCCGAGCCAATCAGAGAAGAGCTCATGGGATGACAAATCTTCCAGAGCCCATGTCTAACACAGAAACCAGAGAGGTAAAATTCATGAAACGAACGGCATCAACTTAAGGCTGAATTTCAGAATAGATGTGCAAATTTAACTATTAACTATAAACTATTGGTAAATTCACTAAACTTTTAAACTATCTTTACATCTACCTGTGTGAAATCCTGGTTCTGAAGCTGCTGGTCTGAAAGCTCACTGAGTTCTCTGAACGTCATGGTGAAGTCTGACCGAGTGTCCTCCATCAGCTGTAGAGAAAAACACAAATTAATCTCATTCACTGAAAAGATTTAACGATTCACTAGTGCCTGTTAGCATAAAGTGGGACTTTGTTTTGGACTTACTTTCAGCAGAAGGGCAATAATGTACCCATCATCCTCTTCTTCACCCTGAAGCCCCAGTTTGGCTTTGAACAGCTCATAAATCCTGAAATAAACCCATGTGTTAGTCTAGAAAAATAATATAAGTAACCTGCGGTGTACAATCATTTATTAGAAAAAGTACAAGAGAAAACATGGAGCCTCACCTCTCTTGATAAATATCTGCATATCCTTTTAAAATCATGTAAGCCCTGAAAAGATGAAAAATCGGTTAATATGCAAACAAACGGTCTGGTATCTTCATAAACTTGGTGTCCTCACTCTTTCTGCTGTTTTCCGGACAGCACCGGACTCAGAGCCAGCAGGAGCTTCTCCAGGTTGAACAGTCCGACGTCCGCCTGAGCTCCTATTCTGTACCTGCCCTCATCGTCGGACGTGTTGGGGACAAAATCTGCAAAATCACAGCTCTGTTTGACTAAAGCAGGACATACAGACACTTATGTTGATGATACACGGACATGCATGATCGTACACACTGGGGTTATAGGACTCCATGAAGCCAAACGGCCCGTAGTCGATGGTGATGGAGAGGAGACTGAAGTTGTCCGTGTTGCACACACCTGTTGTAAAAACACCGCGCATGTTAGTGGATGTGGATGACGACTTAAATATGAGATGATGAAGCAAGAGAGTTTCTCACCGTGTGCAAAACCGACTGACATCCAGTGTGCTATCAGGTGTGCGGTTTCACTTACAACCGTGGAATAAAACACCTGAAAAAATGAGAATACAAAGCACACTTGTATATAAACTTGGATATACTGTAAGACTTAAAATGTCTATTCAAGAAACATCAAATTCAAACTGTTGACCAAACTTACCAGATATTTATCAGGGTCATCTGGGTTTATTGAGGTAAAATGTTCCTCTATCACAAAGTCCAACAGCTTTCTAACAGAATTAAATTTGGTGAATATTAAAATTGTTTTGTCCAACAGTTACAGTAGCTGTAGTATGTGAAATAAAAGACCACTGAGACTCACCTCAGGAGATCCACTTCTCCGCTTTTAGCCAAAATTTCCAAAGATCCGATCCGAAACCAGGACTTGGCTAAACGGAGAACAACTGCTCCTGGTGAAAATGAACAACATCAAACACTTGATTACAATATACCATAAAGATTAGCTAATAATCATCATTAAAATGTAGGTTTGAAGTATTTTCAGATGAGCACCTGTACCTCTCTCTGTCTTCATATTGCCGTTGTAGAACTGATCCCTGAACACCGGCTCCTCACTTACAACCAGACTAAAACAGAGAAAACGATGAACAGGGAACACTTCAGAAAATGATTTTTTAAACACCTCACAGCTCACAGGTGAAATACTTTTGTATCATAATCAAATACACTAAAAACTGCACACGTAGTAGATGCATTAGTCTCACGTTGCAGCTCTGCTGGTTGGTACTCCCAGGGCGAACATGGCTTCACTGCACAGGAACTCTCTGACAGAGGAACGAATCACAGCTCGACCGTCTCCTGATCTGTTGTGACGTATTAAAACCTCATAATGAAACTTTTTGTTCAGAGATAAGTGGAAGGAAGGGTAGAAAGGATGCCAGTTACACAAAGACACAGCATACCTTGAATATGGTGTTTTCCCAGAGCCTTTCAGCTGCAGCTCCCATACTTCTCCTCTCCTGTTGTTCATTGTAAAAAGTCAAAGCTTTAACTTTTGATGCAGCTTAAACAAACAGTGCTATAAATATGCAAAGAACCTACTTAAAAAAACCCTCACCTGTTTGTATACTGACCAAGAGCGTGGGCTCGACCATCGCCCAGCTGACCCGCCCAATATCCAAACTGGTGGAGAGGAAGAAATTATCTGTACATTTCAATATCATCAAACATGATTGATTACTGTGAGACAAATTAAGGGTTTGAAACTCTTTCTTTCTTCATGAAAAGTGACTTTATGCTGAATGTGTTCAGGTTAACTCTACCTGGTGACCTCCGTATCGGTGCGTAAGAGGTTCAGATCCTGGAAGCAGTTGACTCCCACTCACAAAACCAAGGAAGTCATCAGACTGAGTTAGAGCCAAGTCCAAATCCAAGATACCTTCAATGACATCCTGTGGACGGAAATTGAAAATGAAACATCTGCTGCTGTTCAATAAACCTTAAAATGATGCTGTTTATATGAAAACACCACCTTGGAAACTGCTGCCAGTCTTAACGGGCCTTTCAGCGGTGTGGGAATGGATTTGGAGAAGATGCAGTTCTTCACAGTGCGGACAAAGTCTCCATCAACCTCATCGACTGGGAATGATTCTGCAAAAGAGGAATAACTGTGAACAAACCTTTAATGAGTTAAAACTCTGATAACATCAGAATCTGTTTTACCCATGAGCTTCTTGCAAGAGATGCTGAATCGGTCCAGATTCTGTGTGAGGTTTGAGACAGATTTGTTCCACCTGGACCTGAAGGTGTCATGACTGTGGCAGTCTGGGTCAGTGCTTTGGCAGAACTCAAGGACATGGACAGGGGGGACACTTACTGCTGCTACAACAGCAAAAACAAACACTGTGTGGATACTGGACATGGTGTGAGTTTCTACAGAACAACACAATGCTATTTCTGCAGCAATTAACCAAGGAACTAATCTTTTTGTAACCATAAACCCACAAAGTGACTAACTTTGTTTGTTTTTTAAGACATAACAGAGTAACTAAGTTTGTAGCTAACTGGCTAACTCGGTTCCCCAGTCTGAGTTGTTGGTTCCTCATAAATACACCAGTGTTTCTCCATAAAATTACAATTTTAAATGAACATCTACACCTCTGGTTGAAACGGGAAAACCGCCAAAGTTCACATTTACCACTGTTTTCTTAAATTTAGCAGAGAAATAAATGCTCTAGTGTCTGTTGTCAACGTTACGCTGCGTTCAGGGGTCTGTCAGAATAAATAGAAAAATGAGTATCGAGTGGGAAACTTCCCCCGAAGACGTCTTTAAGGCAGCAAAAGGATTCAAGAAAGTTCTTTTTTTAATAATGATTAAGAAAAAATTGTATTCTCAAAAAAACATTTTTTAAAACAATTTATTCATCTTTTTTTTTATTTTATAAACGGTTAACAACTTCCATAGCAACAACAGAACTACAATTTTCCAACTCTTACCTACATCCCTAAAAAATAAAATACAATTAAATTAGATTAAAAAATAAATAATAATAATAATAATAATAATAATAATAATAATAATAATAATAATAATAATAACAAATAATAATAATAATAATAATAATAATAATAACAACAGTTCAAATAGTAAATAAACAAATTAGTTAAATAATTAAATAACCACAGCTGTCCATAATAGACTGGCTTTTGGTTGAGCGCGTGGCTCCTTGGACACTGTGTATTGCTATTGTGCAGTCGTTACTAAAGTTGGTATAACTAGAGAAGCAAGCGGTCAGCAACATTCATCTCTCGATAGGGTGTCTAACTCGGGGTCACAGTGTGTTAGACCCTAAATTAATTTTACCCCGGAATATCCCTGTAAGGACGTGAATATTTCCCCATATAAAAAATTAAATATTTTTTTAGCTGCACCTGAAAGCAGCACAGATTACTCGTTATGCAACGTCATGAGAGGTCGCCGGTTTCCTGTTTTCCGGTTCCGTTCCGATATATAACCTGTCCCGATGCACGCTACTGGGGAACATGGCGGGTCCGTGGTGGAGGCAATGCAAGAGGTGGACTACAATCTGTGGGAACACGAGTTTATTTGAGACGCTGTGGCAGTCTAACAGCAGGTCCGCGTCCTTCACGGCGTCCTCTCTGGGGCGGACCTCCACGAACTCGAGGCCGGGGAACGAGGTGAGTATGCGGGGCTGTGAGTGTGAGGACACCGGGCAGGGAGTGCTGTCAAACCCAGGAAGGTCATACACTAACCGGGAGCTGTCAGCCCCTCTGCAGACTGCTCTGTTTCTGCTCCTTAAAGAGTTAGGTACATGAAGTGTTAATGCAGGTACTCTCTTTATTCTCTTTTATTTTTATTTAAGTATATTTGTTAAATGAATGGAGACTTGTTGCAGGAGGTGTTGGCTCATTTAGAGATCCAGGTTCAGGCAGAAAGGTCAAGACCTGCCCCTGACTTTCCAGCTGATTACACTAAGTCCTGTCCTTCACTGAGCCAGAAGCCCACCTCAGTCTAACCTGTGTTGTACAAACCTCCCATTCATTTACAATAAAGCTATATTCATTCATTCATTCACTTATGAAGCACTGACAAACATGTCTGTCCTCAGGTTTTATGAAGTAGTTACTTCCTGAAGAACCACAAGTGTGAAACTACAAAATTTCACAACAAGAGAGCTAAAGACACCCTCAGAGGATGTGAAATAACTCAAAAACAAAAGCTTTATCAGAGTCTGTCATTGTTTTGATTTTTGATGATGATTATTTTTAAAATGATTATTATATTTAACCTTAGAACACCATCGCTAAAATTAGTAACCCCATCACTATCACCGGGTGATTTTTACCCGAAATAATATACCTAAGAAAAAGTCCTTGTCATAAAAATATATCAAAAGAGGACAAAACATGACAAATTAAAGTAGTTTTCTTTATTTTTAACTGTGCAATGTTCAAAGGGAAAAAGTGACATGAGAGGATCATACAAAAATGCAACAAAATAACTGAAATAAGGCATTCATGAACAAAAAATTCCCAAAATATAAACTGTAAACTTAGTTTCTTAGTTTATAAACTGAGTCTTTGGCACAATAACAGCTACAGGAGAGAGAACCAAAATATGGCAGATTTTGATCGAGTAAAAATGACCAGCTGACTAAAATATTTCTTATAGCATATGAATTCCCTTGAAAATCACTGTTTTGTGATCATTATTCATAACCACTGCACTAAATAAAGATAACATGTAATTTCCAGGACCACTCTTACTGACCTTATTCCCTACATGCAGCTATCAAACCTAGTTACCCTGTAGGAAAAAGCAGTTTTGCATCAGGGAAACAAATATCCCTTCAACGATGTCAAAAGTAATGCTGAAGCTACCCAGGGACCCATGATACTCAGACAAACGCAACATCGTGAAAATCACGTTAACATGTTTCGATACGTGATAGTGATCTAGGGTTAATGTTGTTTTTAAGGTGTGGAAGGACAACAGACACACAACACGCAATTCTCATGACGATAATAACATCATAAGTGTCAAAAATCATTGAAAAGGTCATTCTGAAGTAATTTTTGATTAATGTTCTTTTATTTCAGAGGCAATCATCAGTTACACCAACAGAAACACACCTGAAACGTTTACACTTTACCTCGTCTATCTCCAGGTGAGTGTCATTAACCAGAAACTAATGAGTAATTTTATTATTAATTATGGTCTACAAGTTATATATAGAATATTTAAAGTGCTCGTTTTAGCAAATAGAGACTTTTAATTATTCAAAATATCAACTATTTCTCATTAGAGCTGTGTCCAACTGACAGTATGTAAATTAAAGCTCCAGTGAGAAGTTTTTCGATGTTTATGAATTGACTGAAATTCATCTTAATGCTTTTTTATGACACAATGAGACCATCAGTAATGATGATTTTTATGCTGTAGTTTTTAATGTCTTAAAGTGTTACGAGGGGGTAGGTGCTCCTCAATGTTCACAATCACATTGTCGGATAAAAAAGGCTTTTGACACCACCTGAAAGTTGCTTACAGGAGCTTTAAGGTGTCTTTATTTTCTATCATAGAAATCCAAGAAAAGTATATATTGTCAAATTTTTGTCACTTTAGTTAAAAAAAATAAACAAACAAAAGGCAGTACTTTTTTGCATGGCTGTTATTTATTCAGTTGATTGTTGCTATTCTCCTTTACACTTTTTAAGTCTATAACCAAATGTCCACTGCATTTTAAAGTGTTGTATTAGTTTGTCACAGACTTGGTTAAACCCCTAAAAAAAGTCTGTTTTGAAGGATCCTAATTGTAACTTTTTGATGTGATTTCAACTTGTGGTTTTAATCCTAAATTACATGACGTGTTTATAATTTTTTGACCTGATTTTTTGTGTTTTTTCTGTCTCTCTTTCAGACACAAGTCCAGGCTGCTGGATCCCAAACTACAGACGTGCTCCTGCAGAAAAATACACAGCGATGCCAAGCTTCTAGACCCCTTCACACTCGCGCAGAGAGATTTAAAGAGTTTATACGACGACATCAGAAAGGTGCGTTCAGAGCAGGAAATCTGTTGCTGTCGTGGTTTTCTGCAGATGTTTATCTCCGACTCTGGCTGGTTGTGACGCAGATTTTAAAACTTTGCTTCACAGGAATTGTTTGTATCCAAAGAGGAGCTGAAGTATGTATGTGATTACTACTTTGATGGCAAAGGCAAAGCGATCCGACCAATGATAGTCGTCCTGATGGCCCGGGCGCTAAACATCCACAGCAACAGATCCGGGTAAGACCGGATCACTTTACTGCTTCATATTTCACCAGAAGATTCCGTTTTATTTGCTGCTGCTCACACAGATCGGCCTTTGATACAGTCATAGGAGTGATTGTAAACCATCCAGGTTTTTATACGAACTTACTTCCTTCAAACACTTATTGTTTTTGCCCTCTGTAGAGATCTGCTCCCAGGTCAGAGGGCCATCGCAATGATCTCAGAAATGATCCACACTGCCAGCCTGGTGCACGACGACGTTATAGACGGGTCAGATAAACGACGAGGGAAGAATACCATCAATGAAATGTGGGGAGAAAGGAAGGTAAGAGAAAGGAAAGATGTCCTTTTCTTTAAAATCAACATTTAAAAAAGGAAAATGATCTCAATTGTTTGTTTTCTCCTTCAGGCCATCTTGGCCGGAGATTTCATCCTCTCTGCTGCCTCCATGGCTCTGGCCCGTATCGGTAACATCACAGTGGTGAAGGTGTTGTCCCAGGTGATAGAGGATCTGGTGCGAGGTATGGAGATCCTCCTGCTAAGGCCATTTTGATACATCAGACACAGTCAGGGATGCATTTAATAATTTATCAATTAAATTCATTGGGAGATGGTCCTTTTTAGGTTTTTGTCTTTAGTGTTATCTCAAAATTTACAGAGTTTCACTCGGTTATGAATCAGTGCATTTCTAGAAATAAAGTTTAGATTTTTACCTAAAAGTAACAAAGGTCACTTTGCACACTGGAAGGTTAAAAACACTTTGACAACACTGAAACTGAAATACTTCAGTAAATCTTGTAGGTGCTTGACCTCAGACAAGAGCATCTCAAGTTAAAGAAACTTCATGCTTTTCCTCCACTACACCTTAGAAGCAAATAATTCCCTGTTTTAATTCGCTCCACCATCTTTGTCTGACAGCTGTAGTTACTCGCTCAGGATCTCCGCTCTCACATATACTGATTGTGTTACTTGTGTTTCCAGGTGAGTTCATGCAGCTGGGCTCCAAAGAGAACGAGAACGAGAGATTCAAACACTACCTCGAGAAAACCTTCAAGAAGACAGCCAGTCTTATTGCAAACAGTTGTAAAGCAGTATGTACGTTCTGTCTCCACACTAATACCGCTGAGTTGGAGGAAAGCTTCGGCTTTGACAGCCTGTGTTTTTTTGTTGACTGTTTTTCCTCTCTTTGCTTTAAGGTTTCCATTCTAGTAAATTCTGATCCGGAAGTTCATGAAATCGCTTATCAGTACGGGAGGAACGTGGGCATCGCATTTCAGGTCATTTGTGATCTCTGAAATAGTCTTGACTCTGTACCTGAAACTTATAAATGAAGAGACTCAATAATTGAATTTTAAGAGTGCAGAAAGATAACTGTCTGGGATGATTTTTCTCTCTCCTGTAGCTGGTGGATGATGTCTTAGACTTTACGTCAGGGGCCAATCAGCTGGGGAAGCCCTCAGCTGCAGATCTCAAACTGGGTTTGGCTACAGGGCCGGTCCTGTTTGCTTGCCAACAGGTGAGACTTACATCAACGTTTCAACATGGTACTAAACCAGCTGCATCTGGAGCTTTAGACTCCAATCTCTGTACACTAAAACAAGCTGTAACTGCCAGGCCAAAGTGGCGCCCCCTGCTGTTTGTAAACCTCCGTTTTTTTCTGTTTTTCTAGTTTCCTGAGCTTCACGCAATGATCATGAGACGGTTCAGCTCTAAAGGAGACGTAGATCGAGCCTGGCAGTACGTCCTTCAGGTGAGACGAATAAAACATGCAAAACTTTATCAAGGAGAACAATTACAACTCTACAAAAGTACAGTTTTTAATGGTATTACAGTGTGTTCTATGGTGTGAGTAGAGAGTGACGGTTGAGCGTCTAAATCAGTGATTACAGATAATGAACTTAATCCAGATTTGAGAGAAGACAGTAAACATGTAAAACAGGTTTATGATTAAACTTAAACGACCTGCCCAGGTGTCGTCTCTGTGTGGGAAGTGTTGGGTGTGTCTCAGAAAGGATTTGTAAATCTGTTAATTCCTCAAAAGTGGTAAATTGGGATGAACATCCTGAGACTGGACAGGCTCTTTTTTCACTGAAAATCTTGTGGGACTACTTCTTGTTTCCCATCAGAGAAGAAAACATGCAGGAAATTGCTCATAGATCTGCTAAATATGAAAACGACTGAAAATTTTAAAGTTTTGATTTTCGAAACCATCGAGGTTTTTCTACATTTTATAATATGAGAGAGATGTAAATGAAATGAGAGCTCACCTTGGTTGGGTTATACCTCGGTTTCTTCTTCAGAGCGACGGTGTGCAGCAGACAAACTTCCTGGCCCAGCGCTACTGTCAAGAAGCCATCCGGCAGATCAGCATGCTGAGGCCGTCTGCAGAGAGGGACGCCCTCATCAGGCTCACTGAGATGGTTCTCACCCGGGACAAATAAACCTCAGCTAGACTCCACTTCAGGCAGCTACCTACCTGTGAGAAAACTCACCCCACATACTCTGCCTCAGTGTCAGCGCGGGCGGGGTCGAACAAAGACGGTCAAGAGAAGGATCCCTGCAGCTTTTTTTGGAATACAAAAAAGCTGAATAGTGAAAATTATGGGATGTAAACATCAGGCAGGGGTCTCTCAATCACATCCAAACTTTCACCAGGCTGAGTTCCTCAAAAACAACAAAAAAATCAACAAATTTTAAATGAAATATATGAATAAATTATGTTTAAAGCTGAGAAAGTGCACCCTATCCCTTCCCCGCATATAGTACTGTACCTGCACCAGCCTCCCCGGACTCAAACCAGCTAACTGTGACTCCTAAGTGTTTCTGGCTGGCGCTGAGCCGTGGCGGCGTTGCAAAAGAAAAAAAAAAAGAGGTTATATATCAAACACAGAGGGAGTGAAACAATGTCAGTCGGTGTGATAGTTTGGATCTATTACTTTTGTCTGTCCAGATCCGTCCACACCTCTGAGGCCAAACAGTCATGTATCCATGAGGCTGCTTCTGTAATGAAAAGTGTCCTGTAACAACCAAGGCCTTAACATCTGCAACGACTGTGTGTGCTCAATAAATGTTTTTTTTTTTATTTAAACCATGCCTTCGCCCTTTTTATTCCCTCACAGCCATCATGGAACCTTTTAGTTATTGTCTGATGACATTATCGCCTCTGGGTGTGCAGTGAACTTTGGTGTTTCCAGCGACACAAAAACAAGACCTCGTTTTCCATCGGCTGGGTCGTTTACAGTCCAGTTAGCAAACTCAGAGGAGGAAACAGAGAACATGCAAAATTCATATGCTAACCATGAGCATGTCCACAAATCAGGATTTCTTTAAGTACCTGAGAAGGTGAACTAGTGGAGTGCAGTGATTTAGCATTAGTTGTCAGATTACTGCTAGTATGTCTCCACAGTAAGTTAAGGTGAACAGACATCCCTGATTTAGGGAGATAGTCCCCGTACTGGATGACCTGTCCCTGGAAATGTCCCCAATTTAAGCGTTTCATGAATGAGTATAAAAAATGTTGGGTGTAGACTACAACAACTGTTATTACAGTAACCGAGTAGGTAGGAAGCACAAGTAAGCCTGTTGTGCGCAGTCCTGAACAACAGTTTTCACAGGGGGCGTGAGCTGCTACCAAGTAGTACCAAGATGTTGTCTGTGATGTGATCACGCAGCCCATGCCCCCCCTGCGCCAGATATCCCCGGATTTCATTACAGAAATCTGGTCGCCTAACATCACGCCTACTTTTGCTCGCTATACAAACCATAGACTGTATATACTATAGACAACTTGGCTCCGCCTTCCGTCACGAATTTGAAGCAGAATTGTTCTCGGATTTCCTCCACTTGTACAGTAGCATTTTACGTGTTCGGCAGGAGAGTCGCTGTGATGACGCTCGGCTCAAACAGCGTATCCCCGTGATGTTTTCTTTTTGTATGATGGTAGGCGAAAGTCCCGCCTCCTTCGCCTCTGATTGGCTTGAAAAGCTGGAAATGTCATTACACACTCAAGCCAAACGCTGGCTGTCGGCTCTGTACATCAAACAGAATCACACATCTGAATTTCCTAACCCTAACCCGATGATGTTTCACAGCCATAAGGAATAACCAATCAGAGCCCAGCACTTCTAGCCAATCAGAGGCGAGCTATGCGATCTCCGTACGCCCATAGGCTGTATCAAGTGTCAATCATAAAAAACATGAACCCCCTAATACCTTGTGCTGTACAGAAAAAAAGAGGACTTGGGCACAAACCAGTCTTACATTGACTACATGTCAACATCGCAACCAGGACCTATACTGCAACCTGTCACCAGAGGGTGCTGTTCTCGCCGTGGCTTCACCCAGCGAGGAGGCAGATGGCGTCCATTCTGTATACCGTCTAAGATACGATGCTACAACTAAAACAGAGTCTACTGTCACAGTGAGCACACACTTGCATGTTGTACATAGAATTGTTTATTATAAAAAGACTGTACATTAATCTTTCAATCAACATATTATATGTACAAATGAAGAGCAGACAGGGACAGATTTCAGTATTTCTACCCATGAGAGAGAGAGAGAGAGAGAGAGAGCGAGCTGGAACACTTTTGAAATCGAAAAAACGGGCAAATTATCAAGGCATTAGCTGCAGAGTCCTGAAGTAGAAGTCAAAATTAGACGCATGTTTAAGGGCCAACTGAAAAACACTAAGATGATCCCCCAGACCTGAGTGAGACCTGATAAAAGATGATTGGCTGATGTTACCCGGGATAAAATATGTACACCTGTGCAGCCCAGAGGACTTCATGTCCTGAAACCCAGAGCAGGTTGTTGACGCTCGCTGAAGACTGAGGAGGTATCGAGTTGTTTGTTGGTCTACATCTGAATCGTTACTTCATGGCAGTGTCAGGCACGACGACTCCTTTACGAAACATCACCGCTGTAAGTCAGAGCCTGTTATCGCCAGTATTACTAAGAGATCCTGTCGGGTTTGATGAGGGTTAGAATAAAGTTAATAACAGTGACGTGACATAAGATAAACTGGAATGTGTTTTCTCGTTTCGAACAGATCAGAGCGAGTGAAAAATAAAACTCCGTTTCATTTCGAGGATGGGCGATTCACTTCAGAGTCTTACAGTTCAGTGATTTCAACAGTGTCGTCAAAAAAAATTTAAAAAATATACGTGAATACATTTACAAACAAAATGGAAGCATAATGGCAATAAACTTAAGATTACATTATAACTCTCAAAAGTTGTGCATGCTTTGACGCCAAGACTGATTTCAGGAGTAACTGTCTTTGAGATACATTACACAGTATTTGAAATTTGTAAATCCTCGACGGACCACCTGCGTTTTTTGTTTTTCTGATGGAGTCGAGGAGGGCACCACTAATAAAACTATCATATAATCAACATTCACTGAATTCACATTACATAAACCCGAGTTTCTGCAGCTCACGGTATTTACAACTGTCAATCAAACAGGTGCTTACATGACTTTTATTTGTTCCGTTTCACCTCAAACTCTTGTTCGTATATATCTTCGTTCCAGGTGAGTTAAAGTCCTTCAGCTGTGTTCGACCGCTGTGAGCACGTGCAGTCTGAATCCTTAGAAACTTTATATTTTTTACATATTCCATACATGTCCCCCAACCCGCCCATATAACACCAAAATAAACTAAATAGATATTACTTTCATTTTTATTTGCAATCAGTAAGGGAGAGAACATTCTGTCATATCAAAAAACGGGGATCATACGGTTACGTCTGAGTGGAGATGGCTGCAGTCAGTCTGTCATTGGGTTATGATATGACTGAATAAATAGACCGTGCTCTTGCTGTCAGGGCCCTTCAGTCGGCGTAGTGCATGATGGATTCCACGTAGTTTCCAGGGAACAGGCCGGTGACGCCGTTGCAGACGCCCTCGAACCAGCCGTCGTCGTTCTTCTTGATGACGTAAATGATGGCGCCCTCCATGAAAGACAACTCGTCGTCTTTGTCTTTACTGTAGTCGTAGATGGCCACCACTGGAAAGAGGAAGAGAGTTTGTTCGGTGAATCGCAAATATCTGATGGATGACCTAGCCACATCAAAACAGCTACCTCTTCACCTGTCAATCAAACAAGCCACACCCCCATTCTACCTGACTATGCATGACCCTGATGCTGCTTTCCAGTTGTACTCAGAAGTCGGGATTTCCGAGCTCCGAGTCAGAAATTCATCTGGAAGGCCCCCCTGAAGTCGGACTTCCAACTCGGAAAGTCAGACGATCCTCGCCAACCCCGACGTCATAATCCAAGATGGCAGCGCAGTGCATCACCAGTAAAGAGTAACAGTGAAAGCTCTTGTGCTGTATTATTTATTAGCATTTTTGTTTTTGTGAAACTAAATAAGTGGTAATTGTTGTACTGCCCAACGACTAACTCCAAAATACCACCGCATCCGGAGCGGCTCCGAAAAAGCCGTATCCGCCGATCGCAGCTAATCGTAACCATTCAAGTTGATGTGTCAATCTCCACCGGCTTCTTTCCGTTCCACGGCAGATTGCAGGACTCCGATTGCAAGAGTTCTATTTTTCCTGGATGCCAGAGCATGCCGGATAAATTCAGCAAAGATTAACCCGTGCTGGAGAGGAAGTCGGGCACAGACACAAAATAAAACATCTGGTTTCTTTCAAAATAAAACACTCCGTGTTTCAGGCGGATCGTATTTCACACCATGCAAACGAGCGGAAACAAACTAGTGAAAGGTTGTCCGCAATCCACCACGAAATTTGCCTCACCAACGTATCTGGAAGGAATTGGGAGACGGCAAAAATTTCCACAGTTCCAGATCGAAGCCATTCCGGATGTGGTGGAAATTCGGGGTAACTGTGAACACTGTGCTAGGGTGTTTGTAGAGTAAAATACTGTGTTATGCATTGTTAACAACTGGTAATGCTAACAACAACTAACAACAGCTGACAGTAGCGATCCATCTTGGTTGTCCGACTTGTTAACTGGAACACCGTCAAATCGGGTGTTACGTTATTCCCAGCTCTGACTTCTGAGCTAACTTGAACGCAGCTTTAGTTATTACTCTTTGTAATTTCTTGCTCAAACCTTTCTCCACGTAGTTCTTTGGCGCCCACTGTGGGTCTCCATCAGCGTAGGGGTCGTTGTACTGCACAACAGCAGCATCCTCCTCCTCGTAGTCGACTGGAGGAGGCGGTGGAGGGGGAGGGGAGTCATCAAACATCGGCATGTCGTCGGGAGGCGGCGGGGGAGGAGGAGTCGGGGTATCTGCAACTGTTTAAGACACGGGAAGTCATAATTACGAACGATTAGTCTGGTTCAAAAGGTCAACATGAGCTCAGAGCTGAGAGGACGGCGGCTGAATCATGCAGAAATGTGAGAGGACATGCAGAGGGGTGCGAATGTAAGACACATAAAACAGGCTGCATCACTGTTAGCGTTTTCATGCATCTCTTAATAGGATGATACTCTGAGTGTTTAAGCCTCTTAGGTGTTTGTGCTGCTCTTGTGGCTCTGCAGATACTCAGACATGCACATATAAAAAGAGGAGAAACGGCGCAGAATTTATCAACATTTCAATGATCGTCTTTCATGCTGAGTCACGCTAATTAAGCAGGTTTGCACAAAAGCATACACTAAAAAGGTAATATCTAGAAACACGTCAGCAGACTGGGTGTTTTGATTTACATTTTTCAAACATTATAAAACGTCTCTGACTGAATTCGTTTATGCAGATACTTAAAAATGAATCCAGTCTAGAGGTGAAGTCAGTTTTAAAGAAGTAGTTGATATTTTTGATGTGCTGCAGAATTTTGAACAGCAGAGGGCGACAGAGAGAACAACCTTCTCCAGACCTGTTTTGTACCCCAGTGGTTTCCAAACTTCTCTGGACGCTCATACATAAACATACACCCATAAACACTATCAAATATTACCCTTCAAGTTTACAGAAAATACAAAGGTGCTGCATGTTTGGGCGGCAAACCGCTGATGGAGGTCGAGCTGAGGGAGAGATATGACTCATCACTATGTCTTATATTTTATAGCAGTTGTAAAAGTTGGGCTAGATTTTACAGTCTTACATCTACCTGTCAAAATTCAGGGGTCAGAGTCAGAAATCTGGATTTAAAAACAGAATTATGAGGGGAAAAAAAGATAAAATCCTGACTTTAAACCAAGATTTCTAATAAGAAAACAGAAGGAATTCAGCCTTAATCACAAAATTCTGAATGAATTCTACTTTTTGTCAGAATTCAGACTTTTTTTAACTTTTGGATTCTGGGAAAAAGGTCAGAATTCTCAGGTTTGTAATTGTTTTTAGATATAACCAAATCCTGATAATAAATCTTGAAAGTCTTCATAGAAAAATGTACAAAATTCTGACATCAAACCCACTTTTTAACTCACCCTGTAATCCATCATCTTAAAGCACTGATATCTACAACGTCTGTACTTTTGATGCACTTTTACAAAAATGTTAACTTTGTACTTAATATGACTGTTTGGTAAATCGTCTAACTTTATGGTTCAAAGTTTGGGTATTAGTGGTTTTTCACACTGGTTGCCACCCGTTATCCGGCTAACTCGCTCGTTTTTACAGCTGTTCTGCTCCTGCTCTAAGATACTTTACCCACATTTAGAAATTTCCTCACCAATTTAAAGTGTTCAGGATTCCGTAAGAAACATCTAAATCAGAATTATTTTAAAAAGATGGTATTTTTCCGTTTCATAAGAAGTTTCTGTAACTGAGTTGGTGACTAATAGATGACTAATAGATTTTTTCAAAGTATCAATAAATATGACAAAAATGTTGTTGAGTGATTATTTTTTCTAGTAACAACAAAATGATGTTTAATTTCATCCACAATTCAACAAATCTGTCTTCAAAAGCCTGTTAAGGTGCTTTAAAACCAGCATTAGTCGGACACATATTCAGATAATTTAGTGTTGCAAGAAGTTGATCTTCACAGACAGGACAGTAAGGATGATGAGCAAGCACAATGCATGCTGGGAGTTGTTGAGAAGGGTAATGGTCGGCACAGACTAAAAGGGCGAAGTATGTCTTTAGGCCTCGTCACTTACTGCTCTCCTGCATCCTGGCCACAAAGCCAGTCAGAGGTATCTGTGGAGTCAGCTGTGGCATGGGAGGAGGAGGAGGAGCGATAGACACTGAAAGCCGGCAGAAGGAAGACGAGACAGGAGAAAGAAGGAGAGAAAAAAAGAGAAAGGAGAAAGCCCATCAGTCACCAAGAATGTACAACAACAAGCAAACACCAGACTGACACAGACAGGAACTGTGATGAGCTTGTAGAAATCTAACAGGACAGAGAGGAAAGCTTAGTCCAATAAATTAATCTGTTGGCTTTAATACCAAAGAAATGTCATATTAGATTTAATCAAAGTGATCAATATTCAACAGATTAATTCATTCTACTGTCTGTAGCTGCAGCGTCTCCACAAACACACACTCTGTGAAGCTGGAAGTTAAAGAGTGACGTCTGTGATTGTGAGGAGATTTCACATGGTATCAGAGGATCACTGAGGCTGAGAGGATAAACAGGCGGATTATGTCTGATTTCTGTCAATCGGACGGTTTCCTCTTCTTTGGACAGAGCAGTACTGCTGATGACCACAGGGAGGCGCTGTTTGACTTGAATGTTCATGTACTTCAAAACCAAATCCAAGGCAGGCATGCAGAACCAGCTTCACTCTGGTGTGGAGATGGACTGAGTGCTCTGGGTTGATGTGCTGCTTTTGTCAGGCTTAGCTGCAGAAGCTAAATATCAGTGTGCGGATAAAAAGTTTGCATTTTCAGGTGAAGAAAATGCAACAAAAACAGCTGTTTTCTACTGATTGTGTTTACATCTCAGCGACCCTGAAATGTCTCAAGAAAACAACCTTGGTCATTTGAGGTTAATGACATACGGACTTAGAAAATTATACATGCATGTCTGCTTTAAGCCTTTATATCCTCCAGTCACCGATTAATCAATAGACTCGAACATTTTCGCTGATAAGCACCGAGAGGACGTTTTAAACTCAGCGCTTTAGCGAGTAAAACTCAAGAGCCGCTCCAACACCTGTTAACACATCTGTCCGTCCATAATGTTACCGCCTTCAGAAAGCCTGCGGAGCACATTGTGATCGGTATGTGATGGTCTACATCTGGCCCACATTGGGATCTGATCTAAAGCAGGCGTAAATGAAACCCATACAGTGTGACTGCATTCTTCAGGAGGGGTGGAAATCCACCCACTTCAGCTTCTATATCAGTGAAGTCTTCAGTCACAAGTGAGAGAGAAACAGACTCTTTCCTCGACTGACTGATGGTGATTTTTCTAAATCGGATCAGATCAGGAGTGGAAAAACAAGAGCCCAGTCTTTATTTATTTCAGCTTTTTTTCTTCAAACTGTGTAAATCTGAAAAAAAGATGTTCGCTATATTCTGCCTTCGCTGTTTTGATATCTTCTTGCTCAAAGAACTCCTCAATCTCAAAGAGCTGTCTGCTTTATTTTGCTGCTTTCAGCAAACGCTTTGAAACTTGGATTTTAAAGAGCTCTGTGTTAACCCTCATCTTGATTTCAAGTGTTAGCTCTTTCGTTTCTGAAGGGGCTTACATATTGGGAGTGTGAATCCCAAGACGACATATTGATTATTTTGGACAACAATGTGGTTTTGGCTGATCTTAAAGGGATATTCCAGTGTAAAATTAATTTAGGGTCAAACACATCGTAACACCGAGTTAGACACCCCCTCGAGAGATGAATGTTGCCGACTGCTTGCTTCTCTAGTTATACCAACTTGAGTTATGACCGCACGATAGCAATACACAGAGCCACGCGGTCAACCAAAACGCCACTCTATAGCCACAAATAATGCTCAGAACAGCACCTAACTTCATCAACAGGACATATAGGGTCCTAGCCACCAAACATCTTTTTAATTTTGACTCATTTCTTTAGTAAAGACACCAAACACAACTCAACTACTCTCTTCCAGCAGCCACTTGTTTTTAGCGAGACCTTAGGCCAGTCCATTACGGACTACAGCGGGGTGACACAGCTCAAGTAAGAACATTTATGATCATTATTTTATCATTTCCTTGAAGTAATGATCAAAAATGTTCTTCCTTGAGCTGCGTCCCCCCGCAGCAGTCCGTAATGGACTGGCCTGAGGTCTCGCTACAAATAAGCGGCTGCTGGAAGAGAGTAGGTGAGTTGTGTTTCGTCTCTTTGCTTAAGAAATTTGGCAAAGTTAAAAAGATGTTTGGTGTCTAGTACTATGGCTAGGACTCTATATGTCCTGTTGACGAAGTTAGGTGCTGTTCTGAGCATTATTTGTGGCTATAGAGTGGCGTTTTGGCTGAGACGTAGACCGCTGTGTATTGCTATTGTGCGGTCGTTACTAAAGTTGGTATAACTAGAGAAACAAGTGGTCGGCAACATTCGGCTCTTGAAGGGGTTTCTAACTCTGTGTTACGGTGTGTGTAATTTTACACCGGAATATCCCTTTAAAGTCTGCCATGAAGAGACTATTTCAGGGGCCTGCCAATGATAGAAGACGCTATAATCTGATGATAAACAGGAGTTTCAAAGCACAGGTGAAGACGACAAACTGGATCAGCGGTTTTACTTTGCGATGATGATGTTATTTCTCAAAGCCCACGTGATCTACAGAGAAATATATTCACCGGTCACTCTTACAAGAGGCCAGAAACTGAGTCTACAGCAGTGATCGATTGACCGCATTGTTTCTGCTGTAGGACACAAGAATGAGACATTCTGCATCGATACTGAAGACATCCCACGGTTCAATAAAAAGCCTTAACCCGCACTTCCAGACTCAAAGGTGAGTCAATAATTCTAACAAGAGTGCGAGTCTGACCTTCAGAAAGCAGTGACTCACTTTTGGCTGCAAAGGTTAGCCGGCTTTAGTTTGTGACAGTGCATGATTTGGAAAAAAACGTGAAGCTCAGTGCCTCGGTGATCTTAAAAACAGGCTTGGATCGGAGACAGAAGCGCCTTACTTGAGTTCTGGCCGTAGCCTGGAGTGCCTCCGTTAATATGAGGCTGCTGCTGCTGCTGCTGTTGTTGTTGATGTTGTTGCTGCTGCTGCTGCTGAAGCTGAAGCTGCTGCTGCTGCTGCAAGGAGAACTGGGAAGTGACCGACGGCGCCCGGCGGTAGGTGCCCGTGGCCGAAACCATAGAGACAGAGGAGTTGGAGGGGTTGTGCCGCGAAATCTGCCGCGAGATGGTTCCAAACTGGGACATTGGAGCGGGGCCCAGACCAGGCCCGGGAGCAACCACTAGAAGCACCCAAAGAAAGAGAGGGAAGGGAGGAAGAACCAAAGAGAGAAAGTGAGGTTAGACAGAGGAGAGAAAGAGATGGAGAAGCACCCAAAACATGAATCATCAAGATGGTGAAAGAGCAGAGCCTTTAGGTTTGGATTAGAGCACCACACCCTAATGGAAACATGATCAATAACCAATCAGGGGAAGCAGGTGAGCTGGGGAAGCAATGCAGATTGTTAATTGATGATTTTATCGAGGTGAAATAAAACACAGGAGACCCAAACGTTGGTCTGAATAACCCTGAACCTGAGAGATGCAGCAGAACTGCAGGAGAGGATTTAGCGGGTAAAGAGAGGACAGCAGCATCCTTCAGGTTTCAGCTGAACTGGCAGCGGGGATATCTTCTTCACACATCTTTGAAAAATTGGATTAGATGTGTCTTTTTTTTTTTTTCACGTGGCAATCCTTGAAAGGCAGCGTCGAACAAAAAAAAGGGGTTTTGCAAATGCAGTACGTGTAGGTGTGTCTTTAGAGGCAAAAATAAAGAGAGGGAGAGGTTAAAGAGAGAATTTCCTGTTCTCATTTTGAGATAATACTCCGTCTCTGAGGAGGGGACGTGCTCTCTCAGATAGGGATGGGTGGAACCAGAGGAAGTTAATCTTCAGAGGAACACGGGAGCAAAGAAACTTCTCCGTATTTTCAAAAACGGGAGAAGTAACTACAGCTGGAAATCTGCAGCGTGTTTCAAGTCAATCAGATATTAGCAGCTACTGTACAAACACACACACACACACACACACACACACACACACACACACACACACACAGTAGTAGCAGCTGGTATCTTTTCACAGCCTGTATCAATCAGTGACTCAGAGTCAATACCCCGTGTTAATCAAAGTTACACCAGGCAAAATTGGATGTTTGGACTTCATAATCGGGAAATCATACGACAGTAATCGATGTCAGCTGTGAGGCAGGATGTCTCGTAATGAAGTGTTGGCTCAATGTTTTCAAATTCAGGAATCGAATGACAGATAAATATGCAGAGAGAGGGTTTCTGTATCACAGAGAGGAAATAAATGAGCTGTTTTTTTAAAACTCATAACTTCTCCGGTACTACCTGACCATTTTTATGTAGAGATCAGGGGCTGCATTAGGGTGACCATACGTCCTCTTTTACCGGGACATGTCTTCTTTTTTGAGGGCTGTTCTTCCTTGTCCGGGGGAGTTTATAAAATCTGTCAAATGTCCGGGGTTTTGTTTTTTAGAAGCGTGTAAAAAAAACTCAACCAGACCGTATTCCTGGATTCAGAATATGGTCACCCTAGCTGTATAAGAAGATGCACGATAACCAGACTCTCTGAAAGTGAAACTAAAACATTTAAAGCTCCCTCTGGTGGCTGCCTGCAGTATTGGTCATAATTCTCGCCTCCTTAATTGTAACATACGGAGCATAAATCACACTTTAAAACTGACACAACGAATAAATCTGTCATGAGTTGTTCTTATCATTCTATTTATTTCAAGGAGTTCAATTTTGAGAAGTTTTTATTTCAAATGATCAAATATCTTCAGTTTATATTCTCTATATTCCTTTTTATTCTCTATTTTGACATTTCTGAGTTACTGGGTGCAAATATTGAAAAGATCGCCCTTTATTTAGTCGTAAACATAAGAAAACTGTGTTATGCATAAAGACACTATTTGCCAGGCTAAGCTAAACTATCAGAAAAACCAAACCGCCTCCTTCAAATCCCAGTCCAGGTTTTTGATTTTGCCTGATGTAGCTTTGAACAAAAACACTTTCCAGTTAAAAAGTCATTAAATACAAACTTACCTGTAAAAAAAAGGAGTCTCAAAGTCTTTAAGGCGGATTATTTTTCATATTTTTGAAAATGGATTTCACCCACGATCATTTCAGCTGCAGGTTTGGTCGTTTTTCTAGTTGTGCAGCAGGTGGAGGTACAAAATTAAATCAACTATTTTGGATGCACTGCAGGCAGAAATTCACTTTCTTGCAGGCCTTAGGAGATCTGAGACTTCTTTTATAACCAATTATAACTAATCAGTTAGAAATAAAGAAGCACCATCACCACCACCGGTAAGGACGGAGAAAATGTTACTTTCCCACACTGACTGTGAACTGACGTCTCCCAACACAATCACATTTACTGTCTGTTCTCAATGCGAGCAAGATGATCAGCAGGTCAGTCCCTGTCCCTAAATTATATTTTCATTAAAGGAAAATCAACTCTGGAGAAAATGAAGGATACCTAAACTTCCAGAGTTTCAAACTGTGACACCACAGAAAGTTTGAGGGGAACTCTTTTGGTCATTTCCATAACTACCTGTCTTTGAGTATTTCTCCAGAATTCTGGATTTGCAGCCTGTTTGTTTTGCAATCTTGCTCACAGTGTGTACAAACAGTCACCCGATCACCCCCTTATTTTATGCGCCTCCATCAAGAGAAGATCACAGCCGATCATCTTGATTATCGACGGTCCCACCAGCGGAGGCCTCGGGAGTCCAGGAGTCTCACCTATGCCTGGCAGTGGTGGTGGTGGAGGAGGCGCTGGTGGTGCTGGGGGCCCAAACCCAGCCATTGGAGGAGGAGGAGGTGGTGCTGGGGGCCCGAACCCAGCCATGGGAGGAGGAGGAGGAGGGGGTGGGGGAGGTGGAGGAGCTCCAGGGGGAGCAGACATGGGTGGGACTGAAAGGAGTACTTCCATTAGTGAGGCTCACTGCACCTCCTCTCTCTGTTACATAACATCACATCACTTCACTTCACTCAAGAACCCTTTTGGGCCCGGAGGAGCACTTCGACTTTGTCAAGGCGCTGCTCCGCTCCGCGCACACACACACACACACACACTTGGACACACTTCTTTGTGGTATGAATTGAGTGTTTCCATGGCGACCGGCTTGCAGGAGGAGAGCTGTGGTTAGTTGTGCGCTGCTGGTTTGATCCCTGCGCCGAGGTAAAAAAGCTGCTACATAAACCTTCGATGTTTCTCCTCCAGATCAAACTATTCGCCAAAGTCAAACAGAATGTATGTGCGGCGTATGTTGACTGTAAACGCAGCGAGGTGTGTGTGTGTGTGTGTGTGTAGCATGTGTGTGTGTTTTACTGCTCTACTGTAAAGCAGCAGGTCTTTGCACAGCTTGGCCTATTTACTCAGTTGGAAAGAGAATCAGCTGTGCTTGGAACACAATGGGCCGCCATAATCCCCGTCTGGTAAACATACAGTAGGCTTTGTGTAGCAGAGTCTTCACTGTGTGCAAATAGCATGTTACATTTACACCATGACAAGTAATGTCTATGATTATCATACATATTTATATATATATACAGTTTATTTGACTGACTTTTCAGTGCTTTGGAGTGTGAAATCGGAGACCTTTTGAACACAGAAAGCGTGTTTTCTTCTTTGTTATAACCCGGTGCTCTCCTCAGAACAGAGACTTTTTTATAAACCAGTGTTTGAAGCACAGAAGAGAGAAGAAAACTCTTTGAAACTCGCACTAATGACAGTCTTTGGTGGGTCAGCGGCTCTTTAAAGCAGTTTTTTAATTCTGATTTCAAAAACCGCCTGAAGCTGCTTCCACACGATTCTTCCTTCATTTATTATGAGCGAGGAGAAACGGGTAACTGTCTCTGAATACGGCCGGGAGAGCTCACCTGGTCCAGAGTTGGGGATGGAGGGTGTAGGCACGGCGATGGGAATGCCAATACCGCTGCTGCCGCTGTTCTCCCTGCTGCCGCTCCCCCCGCTGCTCCCGCTGAAGGAGGAGGAGAGAAAGAGGGCATGGTTTTATTCAGGGCAGCGTGCTCCGAGTGCTCAGCAGCTTATATAGAGGAGTGCAGATATGAAAACTCTGCTGCTTGTGTCCCGTTTAGAAATATAGACTTCATTCAAATTCTGAATCATGACTCAGCATAAACGATATCCTCTCGTGCCGATTCTCAAAGTCTGTTGTCGTGTTGGACTGAGCTGCAGATACACATTTATGTGATTTCTATTTGACGTAGATTTACCTTAAAAAAAAAGTGATTCCGCGCTGGATTTTAATTGAATTAGTTTTTTTTTTTTTTATTTATAGAGCACATTCAATCACAATGAAATGAGCTCATATCCAAACAACATAAAACATCAGCTTTATAGGAGCAGATTTCACTGATCTATTTGAACTGAAGCCAGAGATTCAGATGCTGCTGCTGCTGACAAATGATGTATAATTTAATGAGGAGGCTTACAGTCGGACAGGTTTCTGCCCACTAGTTCGGATCAGATTCCAGCATTTTTAAGACCTTTTAGAAACGGTAAAAGAACAATCTATATCAGTAGTAGTTTTTTGCATGTCTTGCAAGTTTTTTCCTTTCCTCCTCTCCTTCTCTGTGGTTTGTGAATGAAAATGAAATACACTACTGTAAAAGTTTAGGATCATCATCGGCAAACAAATCCACCAAAAAACAAAAGTTAAAAATCAATCTCATTTTGCGAACTTAGACTAAAGCCGAAAAACATACAGGATCAGTATTGAGCGCGTTCTGTATTTTCTCTATAGAGCAGCACTCAGTATCGCATACAGGATGTGTATTTGGAGCGTAGCAGCAGCGTAGTGCAGCCCCGGTTGTGATTTTATTTTTGTAGAATGGTAGGGAAGATCCTGCCCTCCTTCACCTCTGATTGGCTAGAAGTGCTGGACTCCGATTGGTTATTCCTAATGGCTGTGAAACGTCATTGTCTGTCGGGTTAGGGTTGGGATTAGGAGATTCAGAAGTGCGATAATGTTCTGTTCGATGTACAGAGCCGACAGCCCGCGTTTGGCTTGAGCGTGTGATGACGTTACCAGCTTTTCTAGCCAATCAGAGGCAAAGGAGGCGGGACTAAAAAATATATAATATGTGAGCTGTTTTCGTGCTTGAGGCCACCTACTGGCACCTCCATGTTTCTACAGCAGCGCCGAATAAACACGGAAGGGCTCATGTGCATTTCTGTATTTAGAGAATCTGGAATTGACATCTCTGTATATTTGGTATTTAATTATATTCCTTATCAAACTTCTGGTTTAGTGAAATATTGAATAATAACAAGTCTCCCATGCTGGAGAGTCCTCATGTCTAATCCAGTTCAGCTCAGCCTGAGCCTCTAAAGAGCAGCAGTATGTGTGTCAGCTCTGCAGCGGCCTGTTTGAGAGCCGTTTCACCCCGCGCTCGACCCCGGGGCGTGTAGATCAATGCCCTGACCGACTAAATCCCCCTCCTCCCTCTCTCTTACTGGCCTTATTCCTCACTCCGGCTCCGGCCCCTCCTCATCCCACCTCTCCTCTCTCTGCCTCTTTCATCCAGCTGATCCCTCTCTCCACCTCTCACCCCTCACCATCCATCGACCTCTCCCTCTCATCCCCTAATCGCCCAGAAAATGATTTCTCACCCTCGCGCCCTCATCCCAAGTCTTCGCTCCCATTCCTCTGAACCCCCGCTCCCCTCCCACCTCCCCCCACATCTCTTTATCCCCGTCATCCCCCCCTTCGCTCCCCTCTCTGATCTGTGTCAGCCGAGCCCTGAGGCATCAGCAGGGTTACCCCTCTGAGGATGTTGGTGGCTGTGGGAGCCGAGTGTCTGTGGGGATAACGGCTGAACAATATTATCATGTCATCTCTCTTTTGAAGCGCTGACGTTCCCCCCTTCAATCTGCATCTTCTGGATTGATCCATCCTAATCCCTCCATAACGTACCCCCTTTCCTCCTCTAACCCTTTCGCCCCCAAACACAAGCTGAGAAACAAAAGCTCCATCTCTGCTCAGCCTTCACCTGACACCGCTCCTTGTTTAGAAATCCACCGTCTGTAACGCTGTAAAAAGTTCCAGCTCGCTTGCTCACAGCTGACAAAAATCCCCTGAGCCAATGAAAAAGAAGACACTGTTCTCTGCGAGGGTAAAAAAAAACAATATGTAAAAAGTATTTGCTCAGGCACTGCGACATGATTTGCAGGAAAAATAGACTTACAAAGCAGCCTGAAGAAAAATCTAAGATGAAAGAGATTGAGTCCTTGCTTACAAAGACTGGAAATTGTTATTGAGGTTTTCAGATGAGCATAAATAACCTGGAGCACAGGAACAGCAGGAGAGGAATAAAAGCGGCTGCTGTAATCTAGAATAATAATCTAATGCAGCGTGGTTCTGGCTCAGGGCTCCTTCATAACAGCTGTTGTGTAAAAGACTGTGTGTTAAAGCAAAGTTAAGGTGATTAAAGTTTGAGAAGTTATCTTCACTGGCATCTTTAAACACCGAATGCTGATCAGCAGGGGACTCCAAAACTCCGGCAAGTTTTGCTGCTGTGGAATAAACCTATTATCGCCTTGAAACTCAGTCTTTTTTTTCATGTGGAGTTTCATATGTTTCACTTTTTCAGTCCAAGTTTAAGTTTTTAAAGGTGCTGTGAAACTTTCAGTTTCTGTTGACTTTGGCGCCCCCTGTGGACAAAATGGTAACTCCTATTATTGATGATTTTGTCTGAAAGTCTTTTTACAATTAGATAAATGACCCATCTTGGATATTTTGCTGTGGGTAAAGAAACGACAGCTGTTTTTTTAAGTTTTCCCTCACAGCTCTTGAAGGCATTAAAAATGATAGTATCGACATTGTCACCCATTGGCCTCATTAGCTTTTGTACATCATAGAGTTGCATTACTGTTCATTTCAGCCCATTATGTAGCCTATTTAAAACTCCTTACAGAAGCTTTAATGCCTCGAAACAAGCTGGTTTCACCTTCAGAGAGTAAAATACGTCAACCCAAAGCTGTTCCCCAGTCCTCTGATCGACCTTTTCTACTTTTTGGGGCGTTTGTTTGGCTTAGCGGGTGAATCATGTGTGAACCAGGTTTGGTTCTGGCCTGTGTTGTTCCCTGTTCCCTTTCCTAGTTTCCTGCTCTGTCTACAGTCCAACATCTTTGGTGACTTGTGGAAAAGTTTTTCTGTCTGCATTATTCATTTTTTTTATATATTTACCTTTAATAAGCACGATCCACTTCAGTTTGTCTGTCTACAATTTTTGTTTGTAGCTGTTTGTGAGGCACTTCGCTGAGCTCTCATCATTTTAAATGCAGCAATTAGAGTAAAAAAGTTCAATTTTGGTACTTTATTTAAAAAGTTATGCTCCATATACTTTCATATCTTCATTACATGTACAATAAAAAATTTCAAGCCTTTTTTAAATCTGAATTTTGATGATGCTCGGGTAGGAGTTTTGGCGCTGTGGGCAGATGCAAAATCCCACTGGGATAGGAAATCAGCATTTCCACAAAGCTTGTTAGCAGATGGAAGAAAGAAGTGCTGACCTAGTGCTTCGATTAAAATTATTTAAACTTTTTAGTTTATATGTTATTACTCTTCAATATACACGTATTACATTTTCAATTTCCTACAATAATGATGGAGGACACTGAAATATTCCAACTTTTCAACTATTCTAACTTTTTTAACTATGCCAAGGGTATCTCTCCCTGATAAAGAAAACAGAAATAGTTCAATAAAAGTGCTTTCAAATCAATCTAACTTGATTCAAATAAAATAAATTAAACTTTTTAGATGCAATTCTAAAATAAATTCTCTCTGTTTTAGCCAAGAATTTCCTAAACAAATTTCATCCATATAAAAAATATATATATTTTATATTATCTTATGTTTGATGGTATGATGCTTTAGAAGTACTTGTATTATCTGGCTGATTTGTCTCCTGTCTGTTTTGAACGCAAGAATTTTCATTTCCTTTTACTTTTTTCCTGATTTTTAATAAGATTAAAATGAACCAATGCCAAATAATTTAGTGAGGAAGATGAGAAATATCATTCAGACACAGACTGGAGGATCTGTAATTCAAGGTTCAACACAGGATGGTTTAGTGAAAAAGACGAATTTTTAAGGTTGTTGAAAAACTCTTCAAGTGAAATATTCTGCTTTAGAGGTCAAACACAGCACGATTCATCCGAAAGGTCACTCTCTGTCTTTAAAGGGTCCTGTTTGGCTAGTTCAGACGGAGGTCCTGGTAAGCAAATGTTGTCATAAATGTAGGAGTAACTTAGTTTTGTGAAATCGATACCTCTATATGACGTAATCTGTCCGGCAGAAAGATATCAGACATTAAAGGGGAGCAAACAGCAGCTGCTGATATTGAATTCAGACTTGAGTTGAGGTTGGCAGAGACAGACGAGCTGAATAAGCAGAGCCGGCTTCAGGCCTGTGTAATCAAATAGTGATGCCACAGCATTATTAAGTGAAACAGGGAGGGTCCGGCCTCGCTCTGAGGACAGCAGCAGTCTGTTAAAGGGACATCAGTGCAGCTGGAAAACCACCGATCAGTAACGTTTGTTTTGCTTGTTAGCATGTGAGGCTAATTACCAGACGCTGTGGAGTTTGGTTTTAATGATAAAGGGGAACTTGTGTGCAAACAAACATGTGAAGTTGGCTAACGGTGGGGTAAATAAAATTATGTAATATTTATGAGCGCCACAGTCAGCATAACGGGCTTTTTAGCTAATGAGGCGACTTCACGCGCTCGTAACTCAAATTTCGATGAAAGAGTCTCCCGCTCTCTCCGCCTTGAAGTTTCCGGAACCTTGAAAGCTACGTTCAAGGATTTCCATGCGGTCGTTTGAGTTTTTCAAACGGCACTTTATATCAGAAGCTTTTACAGATATTAATATCAGAGCGATCCTGGCCGTGGTAAGAAATCCTCGAAGCCTTGTCAGACAAACGTTAGATTTAGTGCAGCGGAGAGGAGGAGGAGGAGGAGGAGGAGGAGGAGGAGGAGTGTGAAAGTGTTTAAAGCCGCTGAACTAAATGAAGAGATTAGAGCTACCTGACATGGAGGGGACCGCTGGTTTTTAGAGGGCTGTTTTACTGAGCACATTACTGAAACACTGAGTGCACAATTAGTGTTCAGTTTAGAGGTGTAGCTGCTGCTCTTATTTCACTCACAGCCATTAGAATAAAAATATAAAGTACCTCAGAATTAAAATCTGGGGGACGCTGATTGACACTCTAACTTTTTTCCATTAGATTTTTCATGCAAGTCTTTCTGCTGAACTTAATATCAGGCTTCATACTGACTAATGTGTTCATCTAAGTTTGTCGGGGTGTTTTTACTCATTTATGTAAGTGCACTTTTATATTAAAACTGCGCTTATGCAGCAGGCTTTATGTTTAAGTAGATTTAGAAGATCTGTAGGGCTGGGCGATAAAACTGATTTTATTAATAAAAGTGGATTAAGAGAATGGTTAAAAATGCAAATCTAGATTTCTAAAACTCTAAATCCTTACAACTATGGGAAGCATAGTTGTAAATGCTTGTATATAAACAGAGCCCAGTGGGAGAAATGCGTCTCACAAGATCTGCATCTGTAATGTATCTGAGTCCGATCAGCCTACGTCCCTGAAGACGACAGACGTGAACTGATTAATAATTTTGTTTTACTAAAGGAAATAAATAGGAAAAAATATCAAAAACTGCTGTGAAAAATACTGACGTTTTACTTTTCAGTCATATTGCTCAGCCCTATCCTGTGGGTCCTTTTCTTTATGTGTTCCTGCATTTTTTGGAGGCACCTTATATATTGTACCTCTACTCTAGCTAGACCATGTACTTGCAGCACAACTGCACTCCTGCTTGAGAAAAAATAGAGCTCCTCTGTTGCGCTCCCAGAATTTTCTTTTTTACTTTATCGACTTGTTGTGTTTGGATTTTGGCGTTACAAATACACCTGACTGGACTTTGTCGTGTTTCAGTGTGTGGTCGTCTCTTTCGGTTTCTATGTGTCTACATTTTGAGCAAAGTGCAAATAAATATGACTGCTCGGTGAATCTCTTATGCAACAACATAATCCTTCTGCATCTCTATTAGGAGTCTTGCTCTAATTATTTCATTGAAGACTCATTTCCTTCTATGATTGTGATTAAATCCATTCGTCAATGAGTCGATAAATCACTGCAGGTAACTGTAAAGCTCATAAAGCTGATTGAAGTGAAAGTATTAGTTGTAAAATAATAAACCAGGTGATGTAACACTGATAATAAACAGTAAAGCGTTTTGTATGACATCTTTGTATGAAAGCGCTTTATAAATAAAGTTTGATTTGATTTGATAAAAGCTGATAATCCTCACTCTTGAGAAGCAGATTCAGTGAATATTTTGCATTTATGTTTGATAGATAGAGAGTGATCATCATTCTGGATCAGTAGTTTGTGGATCTGTGCTGGTTTTTCTGTATTCACCTGTGTGTGCGTTGCCTCTGGTTGACTGACGCCGTGCGGCCCGGGCTGTGCTGCTGCCCGTGCTGGCTGCCCAGGCGGGCAGGGCTGGTCATGTAGTCGTTGGGCACCGTCGGCGGCTTCACCGGCTCCAGGGTTTTGTAGGGCGTGTTGCGTCTGCAGCGGCAAACAAAGGGGAAACATAAATCAAGGGTGAGAGTGATCCTGATATCAAAACTGCTCTTGAGCATTTTAAATCCTAATTTTACGCCGCCGAGGGAAACTTCAGGCCAGTTTACCCCTCGAATTAATATCTGATTAGGTATGCAAACTGCTGCGGCGCACCAGACGGTGGCTGAGTTCATCAGGGTGTGAGACCTGTCAGGAGTTCACAGATTTCCACTTTACTAAATCCTTTCCACTTCAATCAGTTTGTCATCCGTAAATATATATGAGAGCAAAACCTACAAATCACACTTGAATGAAATTATAACGTCCTGGAATTGCTGAATTTTACTTGACTGCATGTTCTCGTATCGCCCCTTTATTAGCTGTTTTTTTCCTTCATTCAGTGTTTCATAATTAGAGGATTAATCTTGCTTTCACGGGACGCTTACCCCAGCGTGCCGCGCCCTGACATGGGAGGGCTCGGTGGTTTCTGCGTCGGCGGATTGGTCCTCGATAGCGTTCCTCCTCCTCTGATTGACTGATTGTTTCCATGTTGCTGTGGTTGGAAAAAGAGGTGCTCATTTAGCGGACAAATTACGGATGATTACAACTTGTGTGACAAAAATTAATAGTTATAGGCTGCCCAGATGAAAACAGCTCCACTGCTTGGATGTATATGTTTTAGCTGTGTGTGTGTGTGTAATGTTAACCCAGCGTGTTTCTGACTCAGGCGCTGGGTGTTTGCTGCTGATTGCAGGTTTTAAACCTCTGGGTTGGTTCAGCAAGGCTTCTTACGAAACACTTTTGCCTTTACAAACATGTAACTACAGATTAACTTCATACCAGGTCCAAAAAACTTGAAATGCTGTGTAAAACTGATGAAAACAGATTTTCAAAACTTCAAATTAAGCTAAAAGAACTGATGAATTTTATTGATTTAGCCTCATATGTGGTGCAGTAATGGATTGCGTTCACAGAAATGTTTTTAAGAAGTGATTTTGAGCCCATGCGGTGACTTCCACTACAGAGTCAGGCTTATTTTAATGCACTAATCCTCAAGGGCTCAAAGATAATGTCCATAAATATCAGTTTTCATATAAAATCCTGAAATAATTTACAATTTTACACTGAGAATATTACTCACACACGAAAAAATCTTTCAGTTTTATAAAATAATTTGAAAAATCGGCTTTCATATCAGTTTAATTTAAGGTTTTGAATGATTAAAATCAGTTTTTATCCACATTTTACACAAGATCATGACTTTTTGGGAGGTACTTAAGTTGTGAATAGCCAATTCATTAATATCAGCGCCGCTGTTTTTGTTGTCTGGGAAGCCTATAAGGTTTTAAAGTTGAGTACTCAACATTTGTGGACAGTTAAGTAACACATAAGGACAGAGGTAGGTAATTTGGGGAGGGGGTTTGGTGAGGGAGGTTACAGAGCCGGGATTTTCTGGGCTAAGGGGACTACAGAACAAGTTGGTTAATGGGAATAACATGGGAATGACAAAGGTAACCACATGTACAGGGGTCTGCTGTGAAAGGGAGTTGGGCAGGTCTATCAATTATGCATTAAAGTACAATGGGTCATGTGACAAACCACACTTACCTTGGCTTTTAGCCACTTATGGAGGCAAAGGAAAATAGACAGACAAAGAGGAGAGAGACAGAAAGAGGGCATGTCAAAACGGCCATGTCTCAACAGATCAGAGGAGGCAAAGTACAACCAGGAGGAGAGAAAAAAAAAAATCACTCCCCATTGTATTTACTCTGAGTAAACATTTTGTAAGACCTGGGCAGGTCAGCAGTTACAACCAGAGGAAACACTGTGGCTGTTCAGTCAGACCTACAGTACCACACCCTGTGTCAAAGTCAGACAGGAGAAACCTCAGAGAGGACGGAGATATTCTGATGAAGAGGGAGTTTGAGGTGAACATGGCGGACATAAAAATATGTATTTTAAACAAACTGAGCGTTTATGTATATTTAAATACGTTTTTAGACACACTTGAGCTCAAACAGAAAGAGATAATGTTATCACATTACTGGCAGCGATAAAAAAAACACCTTTGTACTCGAGTGGGCAGATGTCAAAGAGAATATAAAGGCAACACAGCAGCAGGGTTTATCTCCAGTTTGACAACTGCAGAGTCAAGTGGCTCATCTATAATGCAGCTTCCCCAGTGGCCTTTGCAGGAGAGCACTGGAGCTTCACAAGACCATGAGGAAAATAGAAAATGAAACTAAAAGCAAATTCAAGGCAAAGGTCAGCATGAAAAATGAAAAAAAAAAAGCCTCTGATAAAGCTGTGAATGGTAAATTTCACATTTAAATATAACCCACCCTGGGGTTATCAAAGCTAAATGAGATTCTATTTACAATGTAGGTCATGAGAAATGCCAAGGCCCCGCGACTGCCTTTCCTTATCTCTCTGGGAAACGCGGTATCTGTGTTTGGCTGCACAGACCCAGACTCAGTGTGAAAAAAAAAAAGCTTTAGTTACATCCAAGTTGAATGGTGGACAGACAGGTTCAGATTAAGGTCGTTATCAAGTCCAAAAGGCTTAATGGTGAGAAACTGGAGCACTGCAGTCTGTGAGTTCAGGGAGTCTGTCAGGTCAGTGCTGGAGATCGTGGACATTGTAAATCATGAGTGGAGGGTGAGGACCAAAGAGACACCCCCAAAATCAGAGTCCACACAGTAGGAGAGTGAAATGAGTGAGACAACAACCAAGCTGTTATCTCCTCTAAAGATGTGACTTAGAGGTTCATTTATGAGCCTGACACTTGAGGTAATAATAAACCCTATTTTTAGTTCTTACCATAGTGTGCATTTTAATCTGTGCTGCTTATCTGAGCTGATATTTGATATCTGGATGATAATCTGTATCTGTTCTTTATTAAACAGATAGTGATCAGTCTCTGATTTCTGTGCTCTGCTGCTGGTGTCTTTCTATTTCCTCTATGTCTATGTCTATCCCCCACCCAAAAACTATCTGATTGACTAGACATCTCGCCACTGTTTGATGCAGCGTTCCTGTGAAGTGTGACTGGTTAACTGTCACATGATGTTGATTGTAGGGCTGGGCGATAAATGGAAAATTTATGGAAAACAATAACCCATGTCATTTTGTTCCTATCGGTATATTTGGTATTTTTAGATGTGTGTAGGTAGGCTATGGTCTCATGTCCCTTTAAGACGCTGTCCTACGTCACAGACATGACTCCACCCCATCCAGTCTGTAACAAAGAGGGAAGGACAGGTGAGGCGATGGAGGACAGTTCAAAAGTTGTAGCGGCTGAAGTAGACATAGTTAATGTGGGAGGGGGTGAGCAGCTTGTGGAGTAGTTATCGTCCATTTATCGTTATAGAGGTGAACTGATCAATATATCATGATATTAATTTGAGGCCATATCGCCCAGCCCTAGTTGACTGTTTCAGTTCTGATACGCTAAGTTTTTAAAATTCTTCATTCTTACTTCAATTGCATATCGATGATTGGTCTCGTGAAAAACAAATAATCAGTACTAGTTTTAGTTTTGGTACTGATCCTGAAAAATCAATATCGATCGACCCCTAGCCTGGATAGTATGACAATATTCGCGACATTTTTGGGGAATCCAGAGTAGCCAGACAACTAACTTCATCATTGTTGTAATGTGAGTATTTTAAACAAACATGCCGAAAAATGACTTGATAAAAAAAGAAAATGTTTGGTGTAAATGAAATGGCAGCAAACCCTAAACATGGCCCCCCAAGACCCGCCCCTGCATGTAAAACAAGTGAAAAGCAGCTAGACATAGAAACTCAGAGTTTAAGCGGATATGCATACTTGGATTTATCACAAAGTTGAACAATGTTTCTCGTCTCACATGCAGACTTGCTTTACTTTTCCTGTATTTCCTCACAAAGAAAACTCCTTTTTCTTTTGGTAGTGTTAAAAAAGATCTGGTATAGTTAGTTGAACAATGGCTCTGTCCCGTTTTGAAGCCATGTTGTGTTTTCGCAACTTGAAGGCTGCAACTCAAGAGTGAGCTTCAACCACCAACCCAATTTATGTCTCAAACATGCCCTTTATTAAAGCTGTAGACATGCAAAACATGCAAGTCTGTTCATGACTGTGCAAAAGTGTTTTTTTTAAATCTAATGTAACAAGATAAAATCAGCCTGTTTCTTACTGTTTCTATACTCTTGTCAGTTTTCTGCAAGACGAACATTTTATGGATAATGGACTGGCTTTCAACGGGTCTTAAGAAACGATGCTGTCAACAAAACAAGCTTTATTTTGAAAAATGATTGATTTTCTTTTATTTTGTAGGAGTAGCGGCAAAAGAGGGAGCAGTACATAGACTCTAATGTGAAAAACTCCTGCTCCAGACACTAAAGGCTTTACAGGGACAGTGCTGATGCGTGCGCATGCAAAGACAGACAGAGAGAGAAATTAAAAACACAGTCATGACTTTGTTGACTCCGCTGAGAGGAATATTACAGTCCCTCAAAAAACCCTGAGCTGTTACTTTAAACTAATCTTGTAAACTCAAAACCGACACAACATGAAATATCAAAGGGCTGCAATCAAGCTTCAAACACCTGACATCATCATCTCTGGATTCCCAAAATCCCCCCTGACTAGATTAAACATCAGCTGACTGGATGAATAAATCTCATCTTTGGTATTAAAGCTAAAAAGCATCACGTCACAGTCGGAGCGACTTGAGATGCAGCAACAGCCCGATGTGTCGGATTCGACTTATTATTAATACGATGCTGCTGTGTTCAGAGAGAAATCTGATCATCTTTAGAGGCGCTTTCACCTTCATCTCCTCTCCTTTTGGATCTTCGGCTTCTTTTTAATAATGTATGTGAACGCTGCGTGGTGTTGCGCTCATCCTTTGTGTTTCTGCTCATGCTTTGTTGTTAGTTCTGCATCCAGGCCAGTGCAAACACTCAGGCAGCTGTTGCGCTGTTCACACTTTACTAGAGGCAACACTCATGATTTAAACTCCCATTAAAGTATCGATCCTGGTCGGTAAGTAAACCACAGATATAGATATTCTATACAAGCCGGGTTCTGACAGCAGCCGTCACAGGCCTGTGTATGAATTAATATGGAGTATTGATGTCGAGTATCGATTGGCTCTTTGGTCTGTGACATGCGTAGATGAGAGGAGGAGAGTGATGTAGGGCTGCCGCCGCAGGCTGTGGTGGATATGCGAGTCTGAATCCTCCATCATATTCACTCACTGAAACACAGTGTTTGGTGGAAATATCATAAAAGGAGAAAATCCAAAGTAAAAGGTAATGTTTACTGAGAATTGAAACTTGTAATATGACAGTGTTGTGTTATAATGGCTAAGAAGAGGTTCAAGACTCACCTTTTTAACCAGGATTTTCACTGACCACCTTTTTATATTTCTCTTATTGCAAATGTTTATTTTAATCAAAGTTCTTTATGTTTCTTTTATCTCTGTTTTTAGTCTTTCTTTTACCCCTTTTACATGGTAAAGAGCTATTTCTTTTCTGTTCATTTAATATTATTTTCTTGTTTAGTCCATCAGGTTTTACTCTTTCTTTTTACCATTTTTATCTTTATCTCCATTGTTGTCCAAAGGTAGCTCTTTCCTCACGTACTGTCTCGCCGTCAGGCTATGTCTCTTTAACAATATATCTTAAATTTTCCGAGATGTGATCATACCATCACTAGGGGGGTCAATCCCACAACCAGCTAGACCAGAATTTGATGATTTTAGCCTCTTTGCTCCGTCACACTCCAGCACATGGTTGCAGCGTGTTTTTGTGGTTCTGCTCATAACAGAAAAGTCAAACATCTACAATTTCATGATTGGGTAAACACCATCTGGCGGTGGAGATCACGCTCCGTGATAAGAAGTGCCAGAGTATTAGTTTGCTGCGTGGAATTAAAGTGGTGAGGGCTTTTAATTTACAAAGTGCCTGCAATTTTAAAACATGTGCATAAATCAAATTGTGTTTGAAAGTAGACCAAAATGTAATATTTGAATATAGATAATAGATTGTATTACATATAGAGAGATACCTTGTAATGAATAAGGGCCTGTGTCCACTGACAGCAACAATGCAGCCAAGCATGTCCAGTGTTAGCATCCAAAGTAAACAACAGATTAGCATCATACGAAGAGTGTTGCACTCATTAATGTGAATTCTCACGGGCCATCAAAATCAAGAAGGGGTGGGAGTTCTGATACCAATTTTGTCAACAATGGAAGTGAATTCAGACGAGAAACTAACCGCAGTCATTTATCATGTGTGCATTTTCAGAGTATAGCTGCTGCTAATATTACAACACCACTATGTAAATATCAGTGAATCAAATCAAAACAGACATAAAAGTCAATATATTTGGGAGTGCTAAAAACACTGCTGGTGGACACAGGCCCTAACGTATGTTCATAGTTAGCCATATATCTGTTGGCTGAGCTTTAGCATTAAGACTAGAAAGTAAACCGGATCTCTTCAAAGTTTTCTTGTGTTGACGCTATAAAATACATGATAATATCTTGTATGAAAGCAGAGTTTGAAGGCAGAGCCAGGCTGGTTATTTCCAAAGATAATGCTGCGTTCCAGTTGTACTCAGAAGTCGGGATTTCCGAGCTACGAGTCGGATATTCATCTGGAACGCACCCCTGAAGTCGGATTTCTGACTCGGAAAGTCGGACGATCCTCGCCAACCCCGACTTGACGACAACGTCATAATTCAAGATGGCAGCGCAGTGCATCGACAGTAAAGAGTAACAGTAAAAGTTCTTATGTATTATTCATTAGCACTTCTGTTTGTTTTTTGTGATATTAAATAAGTGGTATATCTTGCACTGCGCAACATTTAACTATGAACACGGTGCTACGGTGTTTGTGAGAGTAAAATACTGTGTTATGCGTTGTTTACAACTGGTATCGCTAACAACGGCTAACAACAGCTGACAATTGTAAACAATATCTAAAAATGGGTAACTGTAGGCGTCCATCCTGGTTTTCCAACTTGTTAACTGAAACGCTGTCAACTCGGGTGTAACATCATTCCAAGCTCCGACTTCTGAGGTAACTGGAACACAGCATAAGTTAAAAGCCTTCTGCCCAATCTTACATTTAGCATATAGACATGAGAATTGATTGTTTTTCTCATTGGAAAGAGAATAACACACATTTCTTAATTTATCTAAAGACTCTTGCTTTATGATAGTCTTAAGTCAGAACATTTTCCAACACTTAAACCCAGAATAATCTGTGAAAACATGGACCTGCACGCTGGGATAAAACACTTCACTCCCCATTAGCCATCACATGACTCCATCATGATGGAAGCGTCCAACCTAATTCCACACAGGGTAAATTGTGACTGACACAATGGCTTTTATCCGGCCTTATCAATGCCTCTAATGCTACGGGACGGTAATGTGGGGCCTCTAATCCAATCTGTGTGAAAGCTACGATTGATTGGCTGATTGATGGGGTGGGGGGGGTAGGCTTAGGAGGCAGGATCGGGATGGCGAAAACCGCCCGGGGCCATCAGGAAATGATGTCATTACCACCACTTTCAGGATGACCCCGTGACCTGAAAAGCGAGTCCTGATGGAGGAGAGAGAGTGGAAATATCGCGCTTTGATCATTTGAGATCATCTCAGTCCAGCGCGGATTTGAGCTACAAACCTCATCGTACCGACTCGATTCTTCTTTAAAGAAACTGAAGAACGGGATTACGGGGGCGTGCTGAGCCTAAGTGCCTTTAAAAAGGTCTCGCAAATTTGCCATTTTCGCAGCGCTCTAAGAATAGAGCTATTTTCTGAAAGCCGTATGATGTAATCACTTTTTCAGTTCATCTCCACCCCCAACCCGTTCCCACCAACCCACACTGAAACATATTCCTGTAGGGTCAGGAGGGGTGCTTTCTGAAGATGAAAGAGAAAGCACAAGAGATGGAGCGAGAGCCAGAAAACGAGTCAAAGTGGGAGAGGGAGAGGGAGGAAGGAGGGAGATAGGAATACCTCTGGCAAGATGGAGAGAGGGAGAGATAGAGGAAAGGGGGAGGGGAGAAAATTAGATATAGTTGAGGAAGAAAGTGGAAGAACGAAGCCGAGATAGATTAATCTGATTAGGAAGTAGATTCAGGACAGAGAAGAAGACATAAATTAAACATAACATCGAGCAGAGGATGTTAGATGGACTCACTTTGACGCCATGGCCGACATCGTCCAGTACAGTGTAGTCAATCGGCTTCCTGATGTACCTCACCGGCCGCTCCATGTTAGCCGGCGCTATGATCTTATGGGTCCTCGCCGTGTTCTTGTTGGTCGTCAGGATCCCGATCTCCCGCCTGGCCACTTTCTCTTTGTGGATGTCCACCGTCTGTAAATGACAGAGGAGAAGATGTGATCGATGTCTCATTGGGAAGTCGTAACATGCAAACAAGAAACCCCCCGGGGACCGCATGGAGTCGTCGTACAGCCGCTTAAGAAGGTTTAATGAAATTACGAGGCTGTGCTTTTCATCACCAAGGCGTAAATGGATTCACAACAGTCAATGCGCACTAATACAATCAATTGTGGTAGAATAATGACTCTGTATAAGATATTAGGGGTGGCACAGTCTTGAACAAGACAGTCCAGGTGGTTTTGATGTTCAGAAATTTCACCGCCACTCTCTTTCGACTCCCAAGAGGAGTCCAGGAGCAGCTGCCCTCCCCCTGAGAGATGAAAGGCTGTAATGTCTGCTGAGGGCAGACCTCTAAAGCGATGGTCTCTCACTGGGGGGAAGGAGTCAGCCACCAGGACCAACAGAGGAATCCTTTCATGCCACGGAGATCTGGAGCTGGACTCAGCTCTGTATCTTTATGCCGCACTGTCCCACTGTATGACTGACTTGGTCTTCAAGTATCACTCAACTCAAAGCATCAACACCAGCGGACGTCTATGTAGTCCAGTAGCGTGCATTTAGTGCAACTCTGGACAGTATCAGTCTAATTTTAAACAGCGGGCTGACAGGCTCTAGTGTCTGTGTAAAAAGCTTCCAGGATATGCAAGGATACAAGAAAGTTGATTGTTCCAAACTGCAGGAAAAAGAGGAATCAATATTTCATGACAGGAGAAGTTGCTCATACATAATTGCTCCCTTGGAGACTTCTCATAGAAAGGGGAAACATCCGTTCAGATCCAGCGCTCTGTTTTGTCTGTCTGAGTATCGAGCGGTGACAGAGTGCTGACAGCAGTCATCGTTTTCAACCTCAACATGAGACTCTCTTAAATAGACAGAAAAAAAAAGACGTACCATGACAAAGTCCTTCCAACAAACCAAAACAGAAATATTCCTTTTGAGTAATACTTTGAACTCTAGTACAGCAGGACTCTTCTACTATTGTATTTGAGCCACCAGCTAAGCCCCAGATTGGAGATAATACCTAAATCTCAAAGTGTCATAAATCATGATTGTCTGGAATCAAGTGGGCCAAAATCTAATCAGTCTTTCTGGCTTTCATTTGCAGAGGAATGATGGGGTTCGGGGATTGGAAACCGTGGGCCCAGATGGAAGGAGGAGTAGAGAAAAGCTCAACCATTCTTGGTCTGGCTTTACTTCCAAAATAAAGCTTTAGCCTACTTTCACCTCACATCGCCCCAGGCACACTGACCTATCATAGAGATTTGTACAGTCCGGGACATGTAGATGAAGCCGATCATGACATATGTGAAAAGTCGCAGTCTTGGGTTAAACCACATCACAGAAATGAAACTCGTTGAGCTGAAGGCTGCCTCTTGTTCCGGTTAGTAGGTGGCATTTAAATTTAGGGTGTCGCACTCAGGCGGTTCAAGCTAACCTTCTTACTTGTGGCGTCCCTCAAGGGTCTGTCCTGGGCCCCTTCCGATTTTCTCTCTACTTCTAACTTTGTAAAGCACTTTTTTTCACGATAATTCTTTTTAAATTCCCCAAATAAATAAGTAAAGGCTGACTTTACCTGACTTGAAAAGAGGAAAATAAACTACAAGATGACTGTCATTGCAAAACTGAAACTAAATTTGTAAGGCGTCTGGTTTTGGACAAACATCACTGCAGCTGGTAATGGAGGGAAGTGAGAGGGCTAAATGGTGTGAGGTCACCTCCTTCCTGTATTCAGAGGAAGTAACCCTGTGAGATGATGTTATAAAAGTGTTTTCAGAGGTGTGAATCCAAAACTTTCCCATGCTGAGATCTTCAGAGCTTGAACTCTGTTGACAGCGCTTTTCTAACCCACTGACCTGTGCTTAAAGAACGGGGACCGGATCTGTCAAAAATGCAATTGTCAAAGCCGAAGTCCACATTCAGGCTTGACCCCTTTTTGGCCCACACAGTGGGGAGCTCCAATCTGAGCAATAGCCTCTAAACAGCTCGTCTCTTCCCTTGACTTTTTGCCTGGGACTGAAGGCGTTTACTTGTTCCCAACGGTCCGTTTGTTTAGTGGAAGGGGAAAGAAGTCTGAATACATCTTGCCAAAATGAAAAGGTGGATCATTCAAATGTGTTTTCAGCCACTGTCACCCATCTGCTGAGAGCCTGCGGGTGTTTTCCCCAAACACGGACATTTCTGGCTCTGGCGTTTGTTAGGTTTATCCATCAGCTACAGGCTTTTAGGATTTAAGAGCCCCCACTTTTCTTTTATGACTCTTTCTACAGGTCGCCTCCATCATCTCCTGCTCCCCACGTCCTTCCAGTTTGTTGTCTTTTTGCATTCTTCCAGTTTTTTTTCAACCCTCCCCCCTAGTTCTTCCCACAACCAGAGAAAAGCGCGCCACCTGAGCGGTTTGTTTAAGGATTGAGGTCATTCATTGGCTGCTGCCAACACCGCCGTCATCCACATGTCCTCGCCAGACAGACAAAAAAATCCACTTGAGATCACTTTGGACTGGAAAAGTTCTTCCCATTATTGAACATGAGTGAGTCACTGAGTCAAGATGAGAAACTCTTGTTGTGTTGTTAGTAGCAACAAGTGCCTAAATACGTCTCAATTGCTATTTATTTCTTTTCTTTTTTTAAATTCAGAGTGTTGCCGTTTTGGTTGGAAAGTTTCGGCAAACAAAGTCCAAAATTGGGAATGTTTGGACTTTAAAACCCTGGGACGTTAATGGAGGTTCACCACGTCATTTAAGGAAACAGTGATGCTTTAACCACCCTGGGCAGTCTTAGCAGACACCAATGAGAACATGTCTGACTATTGATCCTACAAACCTTTTGAGTAGGGCTGTCCCGATACAATATTGGTATCTGATATCGGTCTGATATCAGCCAAAAAACAAATATCGGATTATATCGACATGCAAGCAGTCCATTCCAGATTCCACTCTGGCACCTCTATCTAGCAGCGCCTGGATCCAGCATGCAGAGCCCATGTAATCACAACAACAGTGTGTACTAAGGTACCAACAAAATAGCAAGGAGAAGGAGTGATGCTGGCAGACATTGCAGCTGAGTGCAAAACTTATCATGCACAAGTTTGTTAATATCGGTATTGGCTGATACTGAAGGCTACAACATCGGTATCGTAAAGTAAGTAAAAAAGTTGTATCTGGACACCTCTACTTTTGAGAAACATCACATATTTATAGTTTATTTCGCCCAGACAAAGATGGCGAGTTCCCCAAATTCAGAGGCGGTAACATCCCCGATTTACAGCACTCCAATTCTTAAGTAGTCGGGATGAGACAGCACCTCAAATATTGAAACTGAAAATCTAATTTTCTAAGCGTGTGTGCCTTTGACTGAAATCTTAGACGATCAATTTAGTGTATGCAATACAGATAAGAGCGCAGACGCTTCATGGTTTTCACTTCTTTTTATATCAAGCACCTTGAAAAATGTGTCAATGATAAATCTGAAAATGGAGCTCTGCTTTCTTTTCCACGGTGAACTTATCTGACCCAGCCGTCCCTCTCAGACAGCTTCAGACGGCCCACTCTGAGGGGTTGATTCGGGTTGGGTTGAGGTACTTGGAAAACAGGTCACACATCGACAGACTGCATCCACATAAGATCAGAAAAAAGGGGGGCATAAATCGCGGTTCAGTGGCAGAGCCGATCGAAAAGACCATGACTGGAATTTTGAAGCCTTACGCAAACGTAACTTGACATCTTCCTACCAGACAAACACTGGGTGTTTTGAAGGATGAGGTAAGAGGAGACCAGACAGGAGGGAAAAAAAGGGAGTCTTTGATATGGGATCAAGACAGCCGGTTTCACTTCAGCACAGAAACAGAGAGAAACAAGAAAACAGCCTTTTCAGCACTTTGGCAGACTGGCCATGGGATGATATCCTCAATAAAACCCAAGCTATGCACAAACACGCCGACAAACACATAAAACTGCACAGCGTGTACTGTAGGCGTAGTGGTGAGCTTACATACAACATGGGGAAAGAGCTGCAACCGACCAAACACACCCTACATACCAACGTGTCTGTGAGCGTGTGTGGTTACGCCAGACAAATGACTATTGATAGCATTCAACTCTAGATAGAGACAGGAAGTGTTTCAGCTACAGGCGGGAGGAAATAAATGCATAAAGAACAAACTAAAGATTCATTTTTTTTTCTGTTTAAAGTTAAATAATAACAATCATAAAACTGGATGTTATTACAGGCAAACAAGACAAGCAAAAGTTTAAAAATCTAGCTGACCCAAGAAATAAGAAAATGCATAAAAGGATTGAGATGGTTATATCTCAAATTGGATCAGACTCTTCTGGAGAAATGCTAAACTTGTCGATACCATAAACCTCGGGTGTTGACACATGAAGCCAGTAGGGATGTCCAAAAAAACTGCAGTTCCTTTTGGATCCATTTAAGGACCAAGGAGGCCAAGAAGACTCTGTTGGAGCCCTTATAAAAATATCCATTTTTACAGAGAGGAGAAAACATCTTTACAACCTGGTACTTAAAAAACGGCTTCAGTCTCTGACCTTGTTTTCATTGGCTAAGATTGTACAAGAGTTTGCAGCTATGCCTTAAATCCACCATGTCAATATGGTGGGGTATAAAGAGTTCAAGAAGTGGGAGAATTTTTCTTATTGGGTCCACTCTTTTCAGTATTTTCCTCCGTTTCCACCTCTGTAGGGCTGGGCGATATGGCCTCAAATCATTATCACGATACATTGAGCAGTTCACCTCGTTGACGATAAATGGACGATAACTACTCAACAAGCTGCTCACCCCCTCCCACATGAACTTTGTCTACTTCAGCCGCTACAACTTCTGAACCGTCCTCCATCTCCTCACCTGTCTTTCCCTCTTTGTTACGGTCTTAAACAAACATGAGACCATAGTCTATCTACACACATCCAAAACCAACTTTCATTTATTTATTTTTTTGACACCCAATATACAGATATGGGCAAAATGACGTCAGTTATTGTCGTAAATATGGGTATCAGTAAATTTTCAGTTTATCGCCCAGCCCTAATTCATCAGATATCAAAAAGTTGTTTATTTTACTGTCATCTTACCCTGTTGCTTTTACACACTTTCTTTTGTTTGTTTCTTTTGCTGTAAATTTGTGTAGTTGAGTTCGGTTGATTCTGGTTATTATTATGGCTAATTATTATTTTGGTTATTGACGTAAATTTAGGTATTGGTAAATTTTCGGTTTATTGTCCAGCCCTATTTTCCTGTATGCTCTATGTATTTCATCCTTATTAATAATTGGGAATACAAGGATATAGAGAAGATAACTGAAATAATGTAGGGATGCATGAGTAGATTACATGTATTTTATGTGCTGGTTAATACATGTTTCCAAAACTTCCAATCTGAGACGTTCAAATACTCACTGGTTGTTTTGATATTTTGAGAATCTTTAAAAAGACGTGTTCCAGAAAACTGTCAGCGCATCATCTACCTCCTGCTCCTCTGAGGTATTACAACACTGACAACTATTCAGTTAACAGGGTTTGCTGCCCAAGAACATCAGGACACGTTTTTACTGGCGTGTAATATCATCAAAACGAGCACGACGTGATTATGAAATCGGACGTGGCGCAGGGTCTTATTAAAGGCCGGAGCTGGCTGAGAGCGAAGATAAGCTTGTCTTTACAGCAGTCCAGGAATTGAAAATCCTTGTTCTGAAGGATTATGAGGAGATAATAACTAAGAAGCACACGTCTGTTAAACACATCTGAACCCTCCGTTTCTGGGCTTACTGTACGAGATGATTTACCACAATGGAGGGAGCAGCTAACGGGTGAAGACAGTCTGAGGAGGACATGAGCGTCTCTTCTCCTTTTCTCAGGGATAAGATGACTGAACGCTCTTTCTCCGCAGAGCTCTGCTCACATCATTACCCACGCTCGACCCCGAGAGCGGATTTAAACAATTTGTGATGCTCGGTTCGTTCCAGCAGTTATTTTATGATTAAGTGCTACGAGTGCTGAAGTGTGCTTTTCTCTGCTGCGCCCACTTACTCTTAACCTGCCTGCTTGGCTCCTACTACAGCGATTTCCTGTGCTTCCTGATATAACTTACTCAGGGAAAAGGTCCTGGAAGACGTCGCTCTCGCGGAATCTGGAAAAACCGACACGTGTAGAGCTCGGCGGGGAGAAAATTCAGCTGTGTCATCGAGGCGGCGTGTGGTTTTATGCATCGATGTGACTCATGAATCAGGAGTCAGAGTACGACTCAGGGAAACGAAGAAAAACCAACAAGATATGAGCATGAAAGGAAGGGAGGGAGAAGTTAATTCATGGGGTTAAAGTAGCTTAAAAAAGGCGATTTCGATTCTTACTTCTCTAGATCAAAATACTAAGTACCATCAGTCATCTGTGCTTGTTTACATCCTGGTGGTGGAGCAATAAAATGTCAGTGAAATTTAACACCGGGCTGTGATAAATCAGATACTGAAGAGGACTTTTCTGTCTCAGACATTAAAGTTTTATGGCGGCAATTTCCTTTGGGACACTGCAGCTGTTGGGCGTCATCATCAGGTGCTGGATTAGGTATTGCTGGGATTAAATAGACTTGATTCGTTGCGTCGAGTTCGTCACTTCTTCGGCAGAATTCCCCTCACAATAAGCACAGGTTTCTAAATGTCCACCCAAATATCCAAATTCTTCTGTTTTCTTGTCATGAAAGTTTTATTTCACTCGTTGTCAATCATCTCATGACCACTGAGGCTTGTCTTGTGACCCATCAGGGAACAAACACTCATAAAACTACTGCTCCAGGGCGCACTGTCCTATATTTGACTCATTAAACTTCCTGTCACATGTTTTCTTCTTCTTCTTCTTCTTGAGGCTTCAGGCTGTAGTTCCCAGTTTTCTATCCTCTGCGTCTCACTCAGTCCAGCGTCATCTCCCACAGCACCGCAGTCCAACACCCCCACTTCTCCACAGAGCCAAAGTAGCTGTGAAAGCAGAGCCAATGCCTCTTTGTCTGCTCCGGTTCTCAGCGTGATTACAGCCAGAACATCTGAAGCTTGTCATCTGCCGAGTCAGAATGACCGAATTCTGTTTCTCTGAGCAGTTAGTGCAAAACAGAGAAACGCCGGAGCTTCATCTACACTCAGAGCCAAAATGGGAGGTCAGTCGCCCCGTGGGGGAGTTCTCACTTTGGCAGCTTCTTGTTAAACATCCCTCGAAAACCGGATTCCTCTGGTAAATCTATCAACCCGTGTGGGGTGTGATGGAGGTTGAGAGGGCTGGAAGTGTGAAACCTTGGAGGGATTGTTCCTCCCCGAAGTGTCGATTAAAAAGAGTCAAGACTGCGAGCCAAGGTCGACGCTTTGTTTGCTAACACAGCACATATGGAAACACCTCGGTTGACACTGGCCAATCTCAGATTTGGGCTGAGGCCAAACTGTTCCCTGACTGAGCTGTGAACTTCACATACAAGTTGAGAGTGAGACTACATGATGCCCAGACTCAGAGCCAGACAACAACGGAGATAATAACAAACACCAGAAGCTGTAGATCGTGGCTCCTGTACGAGGAAAGAAGTCATTTCAAACCGGTGGTGTTTATGACAGCAAGGCGAGCTGCACAGCAGAGGTGCGGTGATTAGATTTAATTGCAGAGTGGTCGTTGAGTGGGAGAAAAAATTGTGGTAATAATGATGCTCTGCAGTGGGAAGAGAAGTAAGAGCTGAAGGAACCGCAGGCTCCCAAAAAACGTCAGTCAGCGGTCGTTTCCCGTCAGCACTGAGTCACACTTCACCTCGTGCTGGACAGAGTGGATATGAGCTCTTCACACTCAGGCTGTTACAACTCACACAGTTACAAACACCTTCATGGAAACCAACGCAGCAACAGTGACGAGGGACATTCAGCTGAATCTGACAGCCAATCAACTAACTTACAAACATGTTTAATAGAAACATCACAAATGTTAAAATCTCCTTTTGTTTTTGGTGGTTTCAGACCGTTTGACTAATATCAGAGGAATCATTTTAAAAAGGGGTGAGACGTGAAGAAAATACAAGGTTATCCTTCATACCAACCAGAATGTGAGCTCTCAACTCATACAGATACGCCTCAATATCAATATTTACATGGTGTGAATGGGGAGCAATGTGAAGAAGTTAAGAGTTACACTAACCCCCCTTAGAACCAAAAAACAAGGGAATGCAGTATTTTGATAATATTGTAATCTTGGGCCTCAAATCCTACCCTATTGTATCATATCCTATCATACAGTATTCTTCTGTATTTTATCAAATCATATCCAATCATATCTTCTAGTATCATGGATCATATATCATATATTGTTTTTGTTTTCTCCCCATTTACTTGCCCTAAATTAGAATTATTATTTGGATGTGAATTTGTTTCACTGTGTTCATTTTGTCTGGCATTCTTTGGGTTTGTACCAAGTGTTTTGTTTGGAATTTCAATACAGTTTGCATTACTTTAATCATTGGTTTCTATTAATTTCCACCCAGCTCCAGAGCCATGAGCCACAAGCCCAAGACCGACTTTTTTTGTTATGTTTTGTAGTGTTCCATGTGCATGAAGTCCTAGTATTCCTCTAAAGCAGTGGCTCTCAAGTCCAGTCCTCGAGCCCCCTTGTCCTGCATGTTTTGGATGTTTCCCTGCTCCAACACACAACACACCTGATTCAAATGATCAGCTCGTTATCAAGCTCTGAAATGGCTTAATAACGAGCTGATCATTTGAATCAGGTGTGTTGGAGCAGGGAAACATCCAGAACATGCAGGACAAGGGGGCTCGAGGACTGGACTTGAGAGCCACTGCTCTAAAGAAAGGCTCGACAGTGCGACCGTTTCACTTGCATTTGTGACTAAAAATAGATGTGTGCGAATTGTAAAATGTATTTAGGGGCGCATAAAAAACATCCGGCGAGGCAAGTGTTTTTTTTCATGTAAATACTGCTGAGAAGTTAGTTTTAGATTGGATATTCGACAGACATTCACATCGGATCTACCGGTGTCAGGTGTTGAATAAGGGACTGTCAATAAATTACCGGTTGATGTTCTAAGAAAAGGCTGTTTTCCTTAAATAGCTTCTATATCATATGACAAATTGACCTAAAATTGATTTCAAATAAAAGCACTAAGGTCAGACAATGAGACACACCTCTTTATTTCCCTAATTTGTCTTCTAAAAATTTTTGAAGGCAAATTTTGAACATTTCCTTTAATAGCTGCCATGTCATGTGACCAAAAGACCAATATCTTATATCGACCAATAAGACACACATTATTTAAACAGTTTTCATCGTGCCCCTAAAATTCTTGGTGCATTCCTACTACATTCCTATGTGCTCCTTGTGAAAAAAGTTAGTGTCAAGCCCTCTAAAGGAAGCTCTAACTAATTCAAAACATCCTCTGGACTCTCTAGATTCAGCTCGGCACTTTCCAATATCAAACCCGTGTCTTTAACCTTTAATAACCTGTGCCCAGAGGGTAGAGACCACACAGACAGACGTTCTTCCTCACACTCAGACACGTCAATATAATCCACCGAGGACAGAAAAAGGCACGAAGAGTGTAGATATCCGACCGTGAGGGAGGAAGAAAGGAAATACAGAAACCCTCGTCTGCATCTCACAGCCAGGCAAGTGGGAGAGACCACCAGGAGAGGCAGGAGAGAGAGAGAGAGAGTGAAAACACACAGGCGGGCAAGCAAGAGGGATCAGCAGGAAACACAAGGAGCGTACACACACACACACACACACACACAGAAATACACACACAGGGAGACCTATATGGCTTCATTTCCTGTTTGGATCAGTGCCACTCTTCCTCGACGGGAGGTCAAAAAGCCAGCACTGCAGCACACAGACACAACTCCTCAGTCTTTGCAAGTGTGTGTCCTTATCAGAGCTCCACACACACACACACAAACACACAAACAGGAGCTAGAGTGCACCCGAGGAATGAGGACAGGAATGAAAAACAAGCTGAAATTATGAACCCAAATGATGAAATTCCCCCTGTGATGAGATAAGAGCGATACTGTGAGTGCAGAAAGAGTCAAACTCACAGCTGTGGGAAATAACTGGGAGTGTACAGTGTGTGTGTGTGTGTCTGTGAGTGTGTGTGTGCCAGCTGCTTGCTGCTCCCAGACTGCTGTTTGCTGCTTCATCTCTGTGGTCACAGGGTTCAGTGGGAGCTCTGGCCAGCTCCAAATGTAAGTGGAGGCCATTTACATCATTACAGACACGGCTGCAGCATCGAGATAATGGGCTGTAACATCTGAGGTTTTCTACTCTATTAGTCATCACTACTGTTTTGTCTCACTTTTTCATTACTCTGTTGCGTGGGACTTTTTGTGTGTTTTGCCAGTTGTGGTTCTGTACGAAACTTTAGTTGATTTACTTAAAAACAACAAAGGATTCAGACCACATTCAGGGTTGTAATGTTCAAGACTTTGAGTGAAACGCTGTAAATTACAAAAATTAAGCTGTAGTTTAAGGAGAAAAAAGTCAATTAAAGAGATAAAAGTCCTAAACTGACAAGAATAAGGGTAAAATTTTACGAAAAGAAAAGAAAAGCTGGCCTATCTACTGTATATGTGGGCTAAAATTACGTATACAGGGGATATTTGAGGAGCATCCAGCTGCCTGCTCTAAAATAACGATCGTCTTGTTACAGTAAGTTACAAACAACAGATGCACACACACGCTGCATCTTTAGTATCTCACATAACCTATTCAAAATCCAATTACCTATGACAATATGGTGCATACATGCTAAAAGATGAAAAATTCTGCTATTTAGCTAACCTAAGACTAAACTTTGTGTATGAATCTTCTTTTAAAATATCAATTTTTGTCCCCCTACGAAGTGGCTCTAAAACATCCTCTTTAAGTTTCTCTTTTGAAACATGATCAGACCCCTTAGTTTCATTTCTTCACCATTTAAATTGACTCTGTTCAGTTCTAATAAAGAGTCACATCATGTGAGGTTACGCTGACTCGAGTTTACCGCATGTGTTTCCTGATTGTGACTTATTGTTTCCAGAGATAGCGGTTTAAGAATTGGTCATTTGTTCTCGCTTATAATATCAAACAAACTCTTCAGACGATGAATTGGCGGGGGGACGGTTATTCAGATAAACTGCACACAAGTCATCAAAAGAGTCTGAGTGGGGTTTTTTTTAGTCATGTGGTCATGCTAAATTTGTCAGTGGTGATTCTATAATGAGGTTTTGTTTGTTTCTACTCATGAAGGTGTGTGGGGGGAAGCAAAAACTGAGGGTTCGAGAGCTGAGAACTGCAGGTTGAAGCCCCTTTAAGAGACAATTGCAGCGAAGGTATCTCATAGGGCTGGGCGAGAAACCGAAAATTTACAGATAATGAAATTTACGACAATAACAGACGTCATTTTGCCTATGTCAATATAATCAGTGTCAAAAAAAATAAAAATATAAAGGTTGGTTTTGGATGTGTGTAGGTAGGGGCTATGGTCCTACATCAGAGACATGACTCCACCCCATTCAGTCCAAAACAAAGAAGGAAAGACAGGTGAGGAGATGGAGGACGGTTCAAAAGTTGTAGCAGCTGAAGTAGACGAAGATAATGTGGGAGGGGGTGATATCGTGATATTGAGGCCATATCGCCCAGCCCTAGTATCTTTCAAAATGCTATTCAGTCTTCTTCCTGTTATTCCCAGCCCTCCTCTCCTCCAGTTCATGCTCAAGTTTCTCCAGTTAAAGTTTCGTTTATTCCTCTGTTGTATAATTTTGAAACACCTCCACCAAAGCTGCCGCAGGCTCCGAAACAACAATTCAGATTGGAACTTTTAAACACGGCTCACGTGTCGCTGCACGCCTCTGGGTTCAATCTTGGAAAGTCAAATTTACTGAGTGTTCAGCAGATCAGATTTGAGGGGAAATCTCTCTATTAAATGTCAGATCTCACACTGACACACACACACACACACACACACACACACACAGGTTTGTCTCCCTCTCTGTTCGGGGATCACAGAGAGGTCCTCGATGTGAGGCACTTTCTTCCGGCGTACAGACAAAGCACTCGCTGTTTGCAGCCTCTTAGCAGCCACTTCACACGCAGCACAAGGTGGAAGCCCCACGAGCTGCTCTATTTTCCCATCAGCCCTTCTGCCTCAGTGTAGCAGCGGCAAAGAGAGAGAGAGAGAGAGACCTCGATTTGTGAATGGCAACAACAGCAGGGGAGTTTACACACAAACAAATACCTCTCAACACAAACACAAACATTTGAGCGTGGAGCTGCACACAGATTCACAAACCGGTTTCTCTTTTGTTGAGTCATACTCCAGCCTCATATACACTGAATGTCAATGAGCAGGAAAGCACTCAACAGGACACACATTCAGTTAAACTGCCCTTCAAACTGATAAATATCAACTCGGGAACAAATTTAAATATATGGATTAATCGTTTGGTTTTTCTAGAGAGGATGACACACTCGCTTCGTTGATAATTTTCATCTTAATTTGAAAAAGCTACAGCTGTCTAAAAAGATGAAAACTGATCTTTACGTTAAGTCACGATCAGGAAACACGTGCAGTAAACTCGAGTCAGCGAAACCTCACATGTTACCCTTTTTAGGACTAAACAGCATCGGTTTAAATAGTGCAGAAATGAAACTAGGAGGTCTGTTCATGTTTATATTGAGAAACCTAAAAGGGGGATGTTTCGAGCCACTTTGTAGGAAGACGAAAATTGATATTTGAGAGGAAAGTCATACATTTAGTTTAGTCTGTGGTTAGCTGAAACAGCTGCATCATCATCTTAAACAACATGCAGATGACGATGTCGAAACTGCCACTGACACCTGCACACGTACAAACACAATAAACACAATACAAATAAAGGGACAGCACACCGGACTGAATAAAACATGGTTCCCGTCTCAGTTTCTGAAGAAGTGTTATGATGACAGTGGATGATGTCAGAGTAGGGCTGGGCAATAAACTGAAAATTTACAGATACCAAAATTTACGACAATAACTGACATCATTTTGCCCATGTCAGTATATTCCGTGTCAAAATAACAAATAAAAGTTGAATTTGGATGTGTGTAGGTAGGCTGTGGTCTCATGTCCCTTTGAGACGCTGTCTTACGTTGGAGACGTGACTCCACTTAGGGCAGAGCAATATGGAAAAAAGTTTATTACAATATATTTTTTTCATATCTGTAAAAATTGATATATATATATATCACGATGTAAAAAAATCACTTGTCAGTCGTAAATGTTCCCTGTTACTCTTAAATTAAATGCTGTTAAATTTCGATTTTTATATCGTGATATATATCTATACCAATGGATATGAAAAAGATATATCGTCATAAACTTTTTCCCATATCGTCCAGCCCTACAAAAAGCATATTGACCATGTTTCATAATTAATATTGAGCGAAATAAAGTTTTGATATACATGAAAGACAGGTGAGGAGACGGAGGACGGTTCAAAAGTTGAAGCGGCTGAAGTAGAGGAAGTTAATGTGGGAGGGGTTGAGCAGCTTGTGGAGTAGTTATCGTCTATTTATCGTTATCGAGGTAAACTGATCACTATATCGTAGTATTGATCTGAGGCCATATCGCCCAGCCCTATATCAGAGGCTTTAACCCTAACTTCTGATTGGCGTAAACACAGGCAAAAAGGTGGAGCTGAGGTCGGCCAACTCGGTTTATTATCCACACAGTTTAAATGAGCTAATGAGACAAAACTCTAGTGGACACTCAAAGATCTGCACCTTCTTGGACTCCTGTATCGGCTGATTTTGTCCACACTTTAGAGCGATTCACTGATCCCACTTTGGGCGATGCCACCGCTGTGCAGACACACCCTGAGCAGAGAGAGAGCTCTTCGTAACTGTGGGCAGACCAGAGGAAACATCTCTGACGCCAGGCAGCGTCTCACCACATGCTGACTGATTTGTTATTATTAAAGAGTCGCTTGGATTACAGCTACATGTTCACGACGTAAACTGACATGGTTATTATGTGCAGCCTGTGTGATTTCGGCTGTTTTAAATAGTTTTTGTGTTTTGAAAGAATTAACCTGTGAAAACCTTCTTCCCTGCGAGCTCAAGTCTTTCCTCTTCATGAGCACAGGCCTGGAGGAGCGCAGGCAACTTGATAATGATCCACCTCTGAACGGGACAGCAGAGGGAGATAAAACACACCCACAGCCTTCAGAGCCCACAGCTCGGCCGCTCTGTTATTAAAACAGACGTACGCTTCATTACACTTGGACCTCTCCTCCGTCTAATCCATTAAAGAAACAACCAGAGGAAGATGAAGATGCTGTGTGTGCGAGGCAGGGACATTAAGCATTCAGAGTTTTCTAGTTTTCCAGTTATCAAGGCAAAGCTGCTAAATCATTCATATTTCTCAGGGACACGTGGAGAGAGATGAAAGTGATTCATGATTATCAGCTGGAAGCAAATGAGTTTGGATTTTTTTTTACTCCATTTCTGCATTTCGTACAAAAAAACACAGAAGAAGAACGAACTCCACATAAGCAGGAGACATTTGTCTGCTAACTAGAAGCTGACCTGATGTGACACCAGCTCGTCCGGCGTCGCCACGGCAACCAAAAGTACACACCAGTGTGCACATTAATGGGGGGGGGCTGGAGTTCCCCGAGCACAAGACAAGCGACAGTTCGGAGAAGTCGCGATAATAAGCTGAGATTGGGAGAGTTCAGATCTCAGGGACTGTATGCCTTTTCAGTGTGGCTCGGAGGGTTGTCATGGCAACCGAGGAAAGCAGCAGCGTCACGGTGACCTTGGTGCCAGCTGAACGCTGTTTGTCAGGATATTGACTCAAACCTGCAGGAGTGTACATACGCCTTTTTCAGCCGCTCACTCGTCTTTCTTCGTATGTCACCATCCATCTTCCATTTCTCTCTGTCTCTGCTCTGATTTGCAGGATCTGTCTCTCTCTCTCTCTCTCTCTCTCTCTCTCTCTCTCTCTCTCTCTCTCTCTCTCTCTCTCTCTCTCTCTCTCTCTCTCTCTCTCTCTCTCTCTCTCTCTCTCTCTCTCTCTCTCTCTCTCTCTCTCTCTCTCTCTCTCTCTCTCTCTCTCTCTCTCTCTCTCTCTCTCTCTCTGATTTGCAGGATCTGTCTCTCTCTCTCTCTCTCTCTCGCTCCCTCCTTCTTCCCTCTGAAGCCCTGGAGTCTCACAAGTCCTCCTTTCCCTCCATTAGGCTGAAAATCTGACCTTCAGTGCATCCTGGAAGAATTTCTGGCACTCTGAGCAAATCTCAGTCGGAGGGCAAACACAGATAAGGCGAAGAGAGAAGAAAAGTGAAGCTTCTTCTTCTTCTCCACTTTTCAGACATGTCTCATTTTTAAAAATCATAGTGAACGTTTGGAGCTCGAAGAGGAGAGTTTCACAGTTATTCCAGGTTTGGTGAATGCCTCGCTGCTCTAATCTACGAGATGCCACATGGTGGGAGCTTTTTGTTTGATTTGTCTGAGCTCTTAATGCCTTCATTGGATGAGCGGCTGGATTTACCTGCACATGGCCCACGCTTCATGGTATAGAAAGGGAGAAAAGTGACGTCTGAAAACAACATTTCATGACACTGTTGCAAGAGGTTAGTCTTATCTGACATAAGAGGAGCGATGCAGCTTAAGTGTTCGTATCAGATTAACAGCCGGGGTTTAACACACTGTCAGGAGAGGTTTAGGACCAGGATTCCCGACCGTTTTGACGACACAGCAGCTGTCATATTCCTGATAGAACCACCTCATATCATGTCAAGACACGTGAAGTAGTAAAAGTAATAAAACAACCTAAAATACCAAAGAAAACACTCGAAAATCTAATTTAACCATGAAAAATCCTGAGCCGAGGTGGTCCAGTCCACTTCAGAGACCGGAAAATATTGTTGATTTTTGTGAGAGGGAAAATAATCATGTTATGCAATAAAGTGTCGGCCTATAAATGACCAAACTCACTGCAGTACATTTATGAAACTGAACTCGACCCTCTTGTTTTGACTGCTTTTTCACGGCCCGGTTTAAAACCACCTGAGGACCAGGGCTAGTCCAGAACTTTGTGGTTAGGGACCCCTGGTTTAGGAAACAAGGAGCTGGCAGAGCTGCGGGGATATTCAGACGATATAAATATAGAATCACATGAATTTATGGACTATATATAAGAGTCTTAATAAGGGTATTAAAGTCTAATGTATCTGACTGTTAAGGGATTGGGTCTGATGGTTTAACACTTTTATGTCAACCTGGTAAAATCGGACCTTAAGCTTAAAAAAGTGACACTTCCTGCTCATCAAAACAATTATCACTACAATCAAAAGACTAATTAATCAATCATTATGATGCAGTTTTATAACAACAATATCAACATTTCTCTTGTACTTTTTTTTCCTTTAGAGCTAAATTTAGAAAGCTTCAGACCCTTAAGAGCAGAGACCTCCTCCTCTTCTCTAATTGGTGTCAGTGTTTACAGTAAAAGTGAATTGTTGCGCCGTGATCTCCTTAACTTTTCTTCTTTTCTGTCACCAGTTTAATGTTGGCGAGTTCGGTTAAAGACAAGATTGTTTCAGCTGATTATTCGGTTGTTGTCCAGAGGAAGTGGGCAGTCTGATATGTGGCCAAAAAAAAGAAAAAAAAACAGGCTGTAAATGCTGTCGCTAGTGAAAACTGCCACCAAATATAGCTCCACTAAAGCTAAATTAACTCAAAAGACACATTTCATTTCTGACAAATCCTTCACTATAAAAAAAAAAACCCTGTTATCATGTTGCTGTAGTACAATAAAATATGAAACAGCCATGACAGGAAATGGTGTATTTTCAGCTGTAATTTACTGTAACTCCAGCAGTAAAATTAGACAGATTTCTAAGGAAATAAAAAAAACTGTTCACACAGACTCAGCTGGAGGATACAGCTGAGCAGCGACTTTTAAAAATACATTTCCAGAGAAGGACAAAAATACTGCGGTACGAGTATTGGGTCATATTCCTCGCCACTACAATCCACAAGACAAACTTTCACCAAGTGCATTAATGCTGCTGTCCTGTGAGTGTTAGACTGACTGTGCTCAATGTTTCTCATTGTTTATGAGTGTAAAAGACAGACGAACAGAGCCGCAGTCATTAAGCTGGATGAACATTCATCCGGACAAACCAAACCCAAAAAAGGAACTGTAGACTCCTCTGAAGGCCTCACACTGTGTTTGAAAATAACCGAGTCTGTGTGAAAGTGAGAGGAGAAGCGGGAAATGTGGGGTACCGTTCTTCACAGCTGTACGCTCCGTGGTCAGTGCGAGTGTGTATTTGTGTGTATTCTGACCTGGGAGATGTGGTTGATGGAGGACTCCATGCGCCGCAGCTGCGAGGCCTGGATGTCCAGCAGCTGGAGCACATTGTTGGCTAAGGCATTGATCTGGTAGGCCACGCTGGCCAGGGACTGGGTGGTGTAGGCTTTGGTCTCCTCCAGAGCTTTCCTCTTGTCCTGAGCCTGGGAAAAAAAAGGATGAAGGAGCTGTTAGCGTTACTATCGCATAAGATTTGCATCCATTTTCTAGCTTTTATTTAGGTCAGGTTTGTGGTGGATTTGGGCCAATAGAGGAGGCCAAGACAACCTCCCCTCTAACTCTCATCCTCAGGATACCACACACCACACTCTGCAGAGATTTGATATGATGTAACACATCCTGCAGCAGCTATAGTGGAGCTATGAGGACTGAAGATGAAACACTAACCACATTTCTGAGGAAGGAAACCTGCACAGTTCTTGCTAGGGCTGAGCGATAAACCGAAAATTTACCAATACTGAAATTTACGACAATAACCAACATCATTTTGCCCTTATCGGTATATTCCCATATCAAAATAATAAATAGATAAAATTTGGTTTGAAAATTAGTTATTTTCATTTATTGATTAATATATCATTATATTGATCTGAGGCCCTATCGCCCATCCCTATTCAGCTCTGCTTTAGAAGTCAGATTTAGACACCAACACTCTCCTGCTCACCCCTCTTCCCAGTGAAGCCACAGTGGCCTTCGAGGACTAAAAGACTAAAAGTATAATCCACCATTTTTAGCACCAAAAACATCCACCACACTGCACCTTTAAGTCTGCAGGCAATGCTGTTTAGTAGCATTGGCATCAAAAGTACTTGGGGGCTGCTTTTCTCAGCAAGCTTGCAGCATAAATAGTGGACTAACAAGGCCAATAAACACAGTGGTTAACTGAGTTAATACACGCTAAACCTTACGATGCATTTCTGCACAATACCCAGACAAAGCAAACACAAACACAGAACTATCAACCAGAAAGTCTTGTTAAAATCAGCGATGCAGGATTTGTTCCCAGTCTGGAAAACTCCCACACACCAAAGTGTCAGTTACGACGGCGCAGAAAGTGGCTAAACCAGACAAACTGCCGTAATGACAAGTCCGACATCAAACAGGCTGAGGCAAGGAGCCGAGCTCCAAACTGAGCCTGCATGTTTGATCTCTGCAGGCTCTCCTCGACTCTACTCACTCATAAAGTCCAAAGGCCTGGAGGGACGACACGGGGCTTTGATAACAGGCTGCTGTGACAGGGGGTAGCGATGATTATCAGCGGGAGGAAAAACAGGAAAAAACAGAGCAGCAGGCCCCATGAAGAGGAGAACAGGAACATGCCACTGTGTGTAGTATAACCAGCTCCTCATGGCTGCAGAGTGTCACTAATCCAGCAGCAGACCGAACAGTTTTAAACTCTCAACCTGGAGAGCTGTGTTGTTACCCTCAGCCCGGGTGAGCCGGGCTTCTTTTAGCGAGAATCAGGCGGCAGATGTGTTGTGAGATAACCGCCTCAGGAAGGAGGAGAGATTCCTCCAGAGGGCCCAGAGCAAAAGGCCATCTGTTGAAAGCACATAAGTCATTCATGTGCACACACAGACACCTACTACTGACACTGTAATATGCAGCAGGGTAGATGAAGACGCAGCTGCAGGAAAATACACCAAACAACAAACAAACAAACAAACAAAACAGGCTTTTATCCATGTCGGCAGTTTCGAAGTTGCAAGAGGAGGCAGTTTTTGTCGTATAGGGACGAGATTTTACACAGATTACAGGGCAGCATATGCTTGCCTGTGCAGAACTGCTGGCCTACATATCACGCTGGAAGCCAGAGACTCTGTTTATGTTATTTTTTTCCCAGCAGTGGAGCTCAGTTACAGCTGCTTAATCTGGGACATAAAGATTTGTACAGCCTCCAAATGTCAATAAACCGCTAAATTAACACGAATAAAAAGAAAATAAAGGAAAATTACGCTTCTGTTTCCATTTGAGAGTTGGGTTTTCTTTACTTAACGTTGATCCTCAGGTGTATTTTAGTTATTTATCCGACATTAAGAAACATAATAAGTCTGTATATCTCAAGAAAATGCCATTTCAAAGATATGGCTGTTTATCATCAGTCAGAGATGCTGGTTTTAAGTGGTGTATTCTGGGAAATGTAGGAATCTAAAGATGTGATTTTCATTGTTAAAAGTACAAAAAAGATACAAAACTAATGGATCCATATTATGCCTTTATTTAGTCAAGATAGGTCAGAGACAGTGTGGGTCAGATCCCTCTCCTGTATGAGGGCTACAGCTTTTGAACATGCGACTCACGACTCGATTACTCATTCACAGCAGTGGAAATAAGTGACAAATGTTAAAACATGCCATGGTAAAATGTTCCTTGGTTCTCCTTCTGATGCAGCTAATGCTACCTGACTTACAGCCCCACCTACCAAGACAGATTATGATTGGCTGTGGGAACACCTGTTGGGGTACACTAGGCACCCTAAACTAAAAAAGCGCCCAGCTGAGGCAGCTCCTGCTACTTCATTTGTTGTTTGTTCGTGGGGGGGAGCCCTGACCAGTCGATCATCGAGTGCAGTGGAGTTTCGCAGCTCAAGGAAGAACATTTATGATCATTACTTCATGGAAATGCAATCAGAGCTCTTGCGTATCTTGTATGTACACTGCAGACGCTGTAGTTCTTCTGCCTTAGTTCTTACTAACTTGTCAGGGCTCCCCCACAAACAAGCGGCTGCTAGAAGAGAGTAGGTGAGTTGTGTTTAGTCTCTTTGCTAAAGAAATTCAGCAAAGTTAAAAAGATGTTTGGTGGCTAGTACTATGGCTGGGACCCTATATGTCCTGTTGATGAAGTTAGGTGCTGTTCTGAGCATTATTTGTGGCTATAGAGTGGCGTTTTGGTTGAGACGTTGACCACTGTGTATTGCGCTCCTGCGGTCGTTACTAAAGTTGGCATAACTAGAGAAGCAAGCGGTCGGCAACATTCATCTCTCAAGGGGTGTCTATCTCGGTGTTAGTGTGTGTTTGATTGTAACTCATATTCACGCCGGAATATCCCTTTAACGGTTCAAATTGCAGTTGTTGGTTTAACCCTTTCTGTCCTTTCTCACTAATAAAAGCGAAGAAGAAAGAAGAGAAAAACAACTGAATGATGGTGGTTCTGGTGGGACAGGAAACTGCTGGACGACTGATGCGACAGAACACAGAGTGCACAGAGTGTGATGTGTTAAATTAATCCTGCATGTCTCTCACACACTCTGTCCTTTCAGCCAAAGCACAACATGTGATCTTTAACCATTGTTATACAATAGCTGCAATTGATGTTCCTAAATGTGTCAAATCCACTTTCATAGCCGGAGTTTATCATGCATGAGCACTCGTTTTTATGTAACTAACTGATTTTTTTATGACTTCACACTGATACGATCTGAGAAAACAATGGCCACATTGAGCAGCGGACACATTGTCTCTCACACAGCTAAAGATGAAACAGGGCGAGTTATATCAGTACCATCTGAAGCGCAGAAAATAGGCCTTAAATTGAGTGTGCCCAGACGGCCCTTCTGCAGAAGTTTCAGTCTTTTCTTGCTCATGAGAAACAGTGACCACGCTATAGCGAGCCCTCTCCTCTGGTCATCATGAACTTCAATCTTTAGCTTGTGTTAATCGTGCAGCTGTAAATCTTTAAATCCAGAGATCAGCTGCACAGTACGCTGCCTACTATCTCCTCAGAGTTAGTTAACTATTCAACGATGAAACTATTTAATGCAGAGTGGCAACATGTCCAAAAATATGCTAAATAAAACGTGCAATTTTTCTCCTGATGTGATGTGAGGTGAGTGGTGGGCGTTGGGAGTACAGATGTGACACTTGATCGCATCGCCACTGGCAGCATCTTTGCACGTCTGCTCAAGTTAAAGCCCTTTCATCCTTTTACTTATTCACGCTTCAGAGGCCGGACGTCCACAAATCTTCAAACTAACCTCATCTGATGTTCAGTTACACAGGATTCTGCAAAAAGTGCACGAGCGAGGCAGGGAGGAAAGGGGAGTGCTCGCTCTGTGAAAAAAGTAAATAACAGCAGCAGAGAGGTGAGCGCACAAACCGCAACGTGAGCTGCAGGGACTTAGGCGAGCTCCCAGAGAGCTTCAGCACTCCTGGGGCATTTTATCTCATATTTCTGAGCTGAGTAATGACTGAAAGAGACTGCAGAGGATCCAGGCGGTAGTAGACAGGCTGTCAGCACCTCAGCTGGGCTTAAAAAGGGAGTACAGAGGAATGCTGGGTACTTGTAAACATAATGAAATTATAGCTGAGAGCTGAGGCAAGCTCGAAAATTAAACAAGCACTTAATTACAGCGAAGATACAGCGCCAACGTAACAACAATTGTCAAACTCAAGTTAAACATTCTCCGAGAGAGAAACGGTTTTGAAGCTTTTGATGGTAAGAGCTTTATTTCAGCTTAAAAACAGAGAATATGATACGAGGAGTGGCAGCCAGAGGAATGGAAAGGCCTTCTGGGAAGTTTTTGAAGATCTGAGCTCGTTGAAATACTTTCTTTTCACGCTGTCACCAATCCAGTCTGGTCTGATGACGGCTGACGATAACAGTGAGCAAACACGCTTTTCAAACAAGATAATGTTTTTTTTTTGTTATGTTCGGGGCATGTTTTGGGCCAAAGCTGCAGTTCCCAAAATGGCCACTGGGAGCTACAAAAGTGAGTCTATCTCCATAAGAGACGGTGTTAAAAAGCAGACATTTAAAGCAGATTTGGTCATTTGTGGGGTTAACCTCTAAAGAAGGCACCTGTGTGGACGTTATTAAAGCCCCACTCTGATCGTTTTTTTTTTCCACTAGTTAAAGAGTTATCAGTGGTCTTGTGATTATTAAGTTTTTACCAAAAATCACATTACCTGTGTCATTTTTAAGGGCTTTTCTTCTGCAGAGCTCCAGTAGCTCATTAGCGATTCGCCTCTGAGTTGTGGGCGGAGACGGAGCTGCTCTGCGCACTCCTCTTCACGCTAGCTTGCAGTCTAACATTGCCGGTGTAGTAGAAGTAGCAGGTAACATAGAAACTATTCAGCTCTCAGACATTAATATCTTTAGGGACATGTTGAAAGTTAAAATCATAATTAGCTTTCTTACGATCATTGCATCCGCTAACGTACACGCCTTTTCCGCGATTGCCCTCTGTATTTCTCCGCGTGTAGTGAGGCTCTGGAGGCGGAGCTAGGATTGGTTACATAAGAAATCTCACTGTTTCTGACCCTGCCGTTTGGGTCACAGCGATTTGTATGAAGAAATACTCAGAAAAGAAATTTCTGAGCAAAAAAATAGTAGACAACAAGAAAAACATGATTTTCATTGGAGAGGGTCTTAAAGCCTAATAAATGTTGTGTATCATGGTATAGATTGCTGCTACCTCGTTGTTGTCTTGGTCCAAAACACAGTTTGTATTCAGTGTTCACATACACAGATGATACCTGGGCAGGCCTCCCGAGTATATTTTCAGACGCCCTTGTATATTGGCTGACCTTTTATACATTTTCCTTTATTTTTCCATTAGAAGATTGCCACCAACTATCCAGGAGACAGTCTCTCATCTATGCATGCAAACCTGCACACAGCACTTGATGGGGGAGTGGGGTATAGAGGTCTGACAGTAACTCTCTTCTTAGATATGCAGTTTTCAGAGTTAAAGGCAGCTGGCTCCTGTCGTAATCATTATGCACTCTTCGCTTTTGGACTGTTGTCAAACTTTCCATCATTAACAAGCCTCAGCTAGACGCAGACCACCTGTTGGGGGGGGGAGCAATAGCCAGTGAAACGTTTCATGACGCAGGTTGTGTTATTTTGGGCGTCTTAAACTTAAACCTGCTGCTGATCAGACACGATCAGAGAGGCAAAGAGAAACGGAAAGTAAAGTCAGTAAGTTTAGAGTTTGGTGTTAGTTCAGGCAGGCTGGTTCACATACATGTACTACGCTTATGCTGATTAGCTTTAATTTACAGATGTCAAAGTAGTATTGTATTTAAACTACTTTCTCTTCCTGCTTCCTCAAAAAACTGTTTGACGAGGAAGCAACTATGCAACCAACCTTCGCCCATCTTCCTCCTGTTTGTGTTTCATCTGATTTTACCTGTGCCTTACATACTACCACTGATTCCTGCTTTCTTCTGCACCGTGGAGGTCTTTGCTGCTGCTCTCCCTGCCTTGGCTTTGGCTGGTGAAGGTGTCTTTGCAGCCTACCAGCTTATCAGGTGTTTCGTGTCAATCATGGGAGTCTCAGTGGACCCAGCATGTGCTGTCTCTTAAGCTCACGTCGCCCAGTCCAGTAAATAATCAAACCAGTGAACTATTGTTAAAAATAGAATCTCAATCTGTGGGAAATGTCGTCATTATCTTTCTGACTCACCAACCTCAAATATAAACAGCATAGTTTTCATAACTTGGCCTCTGCTAACCCCTCACTGCCCTCTGGCTCCGCCCTGCAGTCCAAATATGGTCACAAATATGGTAAACAGCCATGCCGCCCAACCTAGAGCTTCAAACCTGTGGTTTGCAAACCAGTGGGTGACGTCACAGTGGGTACTTTATTTCTGCACAATCTGGTCAGAGTGTGTTGACTAGTTTGAGACAGAATAAGTCCAGACTTCCTCTGCAGGATGACAAACTTTTCACCCTCCACCCAGAAGCCAGAGCGTGAGTATGAAATGGACAAAATGAGCACCGCTCCAAACCGGAAGACATGACTAATATAAAATCAGGGAAGTTTGGCAAAAACCTAAAACAAAACTCATGAGCGGATCTCACTGAATCATCCCGCTGAAGCTCAGAGCACAAACATTCACACTCTTTAAAAAAAAAAACCTTTACGGACAAGCTCCGCGTGTTTGTATTGTACTGAATGTTCAAACATGTTGTACATGAGACAACAAAACAGAGCTTTCACTGTGCTATCTGCTCCTGGATTTGCACAGCTGACATCCACATTATGCGCTCCCACTTGTCCGGAGGGGGAAATGCTACAGGAACAGGAAAAACTTTCAGGAATGTCTGGAATCCTGCAACATGTCAAAGATCTCCAAAACTTTCAAGTGTTGTTCGAGAGCTCAAGGACGCAGGACGAGTGGGAAACAAAGAAACGGCGAACACAACCTCGGAGGATTTGTTTCCTTTTCTGTGAGCTGAGAGATAAGCAAAGAAACAGACTCGAACTCCTCCACAGCGAAAGCAGAGTGAAATCAGCGCTAATAAAACCAGAAGGTCGTGGCGCTCACATGGCACCTGACAGCGTGTGATGTATCGACCGCTGATTACTGCAGACTGGACGCAGTGGACAGGGCGAGATAAGTGTGACGGCTGAAAGCCAGCGCTCTGTGGGTTTCTGTAATGATGTGGCTTTCGGGGGAAGAAAAGATGGAGCCAATGAATATGAGATAACAAGAAAGACACGTTTCAGAGCTGAGTGTTATTTCCCGGTCATTACACAGTGATGTATTACAGAGCAGATGGAAGGTAAAACCCAATATTGAGTCTGCCAGCTGGGACAGGAAGGTTTGAATCATGCCTGAATACATTTCCCGGATAAAAAGACAATGTGTCATTCCTGAGAGCTGCCGCTTCTCTTTCAATTTCAATTTGATGACAGCGCAGATCAGATGAAATATGACCCCATGAAAGGACTCATTTTAAAGGGTCATACTTCATTATTTCAGCAATGACATTATAATAAAAACCCAGACTTCATTCATTTATTTGTTTGTTGGAGTCCATCTGGCAGTGCTGATGTTTTAGGTTATAGAAGTGCTGACTCGAGCAGCACTGACTGGAGTCCCGATGGACCGAGTTAGTTGCATATGCAGAAAATATTGAATATCTAAAAAATATCGCATCAAATATTTACTTTTTTGATCAGCTGTTCGTGGCCAATCCAGAACGTGTCCACTTTTGGGTCGGGACCCACTAGTTGAGAATCACAGCTTTAGCGCAACCATACAAACTTCTAACTTTAATAAAAATGCTTCAGTTGTAATTAAGTATAGTTTCATATCATAGTTAGCTGCAGCAGGGCTTGCTAGTTTTCACTGTTTCACTTCTGCTACATATTTCACTGTATTGTAGTTTACCGAAAGGGCCTCTAATGAGTCAGGTCAGTATTTTGAGACCCTGTTACATTCAGATTTTATAAGGCTAATGCTCCTCGTCTAAAATCTTCATCCTAACCCATTCTCATCTAAACTGCAGACGCTCCAAGACTCATTTGTATATATTTGTGCTAAATTATGAGATTATAATCTAGCTCAACATGTGACTTAACTTTACAGATGCTGCCATGAGTGCTGGTACACTCTTTGTAAGCAGCATTAATTACTGGAAATCAATGGACTAAACCGTATTAGAATTAACCCATTGATCTTCTCCTGGATACACTGTTTACGATCTAAACAACAAAGTGTTTATCTAATGGAGGAGTGAAAGAGTCAAATTCAGCAGACTTTACTACTCTAATCCTCCCCTCGGTCTCGGCTCTTAAAATACTCGGCAGCCAACTGAGTGAATTTCTAATTCCTGCTCCTCCACCTGAGGCAGATGGAGGCTGACAGAGAGGCCATAAGGTCCACCTGACCTTGAAGAACTGCCAACACACAATTAAAAATTCCTTCAGTACGTCAGCGAAGAGTCACAAAGGAGCCGAAGACACGTGGAGGAACTCATTAACCTTTCCTGAGCGACTTGTTAATTGGTTCAACCGGGCAGAGAGTCACTTTCCTGCACCTGAAAGACACAATTACCTGATCAAGGAGTATAAATACACGTTTAATATTCATGTTTGTGGGTCAGGCTGCCACAGGAGGTGTGCGGTTGAATTATTCACACCGAGCGACCCTTCCAAAAGATGACTACATCAAACTACAAGCAGACAGTTTTGGTGTGAAACAATGAGTCAGTGAGCTCTGAAACTCCCACATACACTCTAAGCAGACTGAATCAGATCAGTCCGGCAGTCTGGACCAAACCAAACCTCAGTCAGCTGAGGGGGAGGAGTGACAGGTGGTCAAAAGGATGAATGAGCCTGGCTGGTGGGCCGAGAGCCGCCACGCTGCGAGGAAAACCAGGCCACGCAGAAGAGAGGGAAAGTCGGAGAAAGAAGGACGAGAAATGAGGACTCGGAGTAACCCAGAAAAACTGAGCTGTGATAGGGAAGAGATGTTGTGTTCAAGACCTGGACTCATCCAGGAGAGAAACTGCCATTAATCCTCCTGGGAGAATAACACAGCACGGCACAGGTTCACCGAGGTGATCCGAGCGGGACACACAGAGGACGTCTCACCTGTCCTCTGCTTCTCTCAGAGTCAGCAGCTCTGAGCGGAAAACCACAAAACTGCTCTTTTCAAATCAGTCCAGACTCCGAGCACAAGCGGGCATCATGTTGGCTCAGTCAGCAGTCACATGCTCGGAGATTACAACACTGGATCTGGATCTGATCTGACCGTGTGACCTCCTTATTCGCAGCACAACATCCTGCTTTTATTTCCCTGTTCCTCCTTACTGTACGCTGTTTATACACGCTTATCTACGCCAGAGTTCAGAGGAGGAATGATTTATCAGCGAGGCAGATCCTGAAAATGAGGATAGACGTGTTGTTCCTGCTTAAACTGACATGTAACAGGCATATAGACTGACTGACGGCAGGTGGTGCTAGCTCTGCTACTGTTAGCCACTCTCAGGAATATGACAGTTTGATTGAAGACTCTTTGATGAAATACCTCCAGAGGTGAATGTTGCTGACTGCTTGCTTCTCTAATACCAACTTTAGTAACGACCGCACGATAGCAATACACAGCGGTCTGAGAAGCCATAAACAAACCTCAACCAAAACGCTTCTTTATGGCCACAAATAATGCTCAGAACAGCACCTAACTTCATCAACAGGACATATAGGGTCCCAGCCATAGAACTAGCCACCAAACATCTTTTTAATTTGCCTAATTTCTTTAACAAAGAGACTAAACACAACTCACCTACTCTCTTCCAGCAGACGCTTGTTTGTAGCGAGACCTCAGACCAGTCCATTGTGGACTACAGCGGGGTGACGCAGCTCAAGGAAGAACATTTATGATCATTACTCTATCATTTCCTTGAAGTAATAATCATCATATTAATCATTTTGCACTGCAGACGCGGTAGTTCTTCTGCTTTAGCATCTCGGTCTGATTGCATTACCGTGATGATCATAAATGTTCTTCCTTGAGCTGCGTCACCCCACTGTAGTCCGTAATGGATTGGCCTGAGGTCTCGCTACAAACAAGCAGCTGCTGGAAGAGAGTAGGTGAGTTGTGTATTGCTATCTTGCGGTCGTTACTAAAGTTGGTATAACTAGAGAAGCAAGCGGTCGGCAACATTAACCTCTCGACGGGGTGTCTAACTTGGTGTTACTGTGTGTTTGACCCTAAATTAATCTTACACCGGAATATCCCTTAAAGTGTTTAGCCAAGTTCAGTTATTCAATACAAAAACATATCAGATCTACAAATGTCAAATACAGCCTGAGTACAGCGACAGAGTCTGAATGGTCGTGTTACTGCGCTGAACTAAGCAGCCAGCAGCCCTTCAGTCATTGCCAACACGGCCAGGTGGCCCACTTTGCATACAGTCTGTGTCCTTGTCACAGAGGTTAAAACTGACTGCTGCTGACTCCCACTGAAACAGGAAAAAAGAAGCAGGATAAACACTTCCAAGAGGGTCGACAGGGCTTTTATCCTGAAGGAAAAAAAACGTGAATTAATCTAAATAATCTCTGTTTTAATGTCTTATTGTGAAAGGGTGTTTTCTGGCTGTGTTATTGAAGCCACTTCCTGGCACAAAGAGGAGACATTTCCAGGGAGCTCTGGACCTCAGAGTCAGCAGAGCCAACAGGAAACATAACTCTGACCTGTCAGTGTGTCATATACCACACACACACACACACACCCACACATGTACACACACATACACGGACGCTGCTGTACACACACTCTCTGGGACGAACAAAAGTCACCGTGAAGTTGAGAAAGTGGGGCAGTGATGTGTCCTTGTTCAAATGTGGCTTTCACCATCTGCTTCAGCCTGCTGAGCTGCAAACAGAACAACAGTAGAGCCTCCATGACAGGGACACACACACACACACACACACACACACTAACACGAGAGATGGCAGTGTGAGGGAGGAGTGCTGAAAAGACGAGCTGATTCAAGCTGAGGCATGTTGATGTGTAAGTGCTTCAGTTCAGAGTGTGTGTGTGTGTGTGTGTGTGTCTGTGTGTATCTCCAGCAGACAGTGCGAGGGCTTATGAAAAGTGCGCTGTTAGTCTGACACTCACTTCACACAGAGTGAGCAACGTGTGCTGAACAGCTTAAAAGCCGGATTTTTTTTAAACGTCAGCGCTTTAACGAAGGTGTTTGCTGAAATCTGAGGACACAAACGCAAATTAACCAGACACACAAATCACAACTTCACCTCGATTTTTAGTAAAGTTACAAAAAAAGTCAAATTAATAGTCAGATTGCGTTTTTCTCAACAGTTTCCATACATTTAATTCCTCATAAATAACAAAGACTTGTTAATTTCTCTGTTTTGTATCTCATTGGGTCAGATTTATCGTCATATCATAATCTAAATAAAACCATTGAGACTGTTTCTGTCATATGTTTTGTTTATTTAGTTTCTTCTGGTTTTATTTGAGTGCAGTAGTAGTTGATTCCTTGTGTTTCTGTTTTCCCTCCTTCGTTAATCACTCATGAGTTTCACCTGTGTCTCGTTAGCATCACCTGTTGCTCGTTTCCCAGTGTGTATATAGTCCCTGTCTTCCCCTCTGTCCTGGTTGGTTCATTATGTGTGTGTCTATTTGTCCCCAGTTGCCTTTTGTTGGATTTTTCAGTTGGACATTTTAAAGTAAGTGTTTTTTGTTGCTTCTCCTTAATAAATCATGTTTTGAATCTGCACTTGGGTCCTTCTCTCTTTTTGTTTAACCCTGACGTTGTGACAGTTTCTCTCCACTTAAAGCAGAATTCTTGCAAAACAGTCCCCTGACTTTGTTCATTTTATACAAATTTACTCATGGAGCAAGCTTTCCTGACTGCACTGTAACACAAAGGTAGAATCTACTTATTTATAATGGATTGTTTTCACTAAGGATGAGATGTGGACACACGTGGGTACTCATGAGGACACCTTGAACGCTTTCTAATTCTGCTTAATGAAAAAAAATTAAAATTCTAAAATGAGTTTTAACCAAACATGCACAGGCACTTCGTAGTGCATGATAAGTTAGTCTTGATTTTGGACTAGTAAGAGGAAGTTGGAGTCAACTGATTGACAGCTGAGATCTTTAACAATTACCGTATTTTTCGCACTATAAGGCGCACTTAAAATCTTTTTGGCTTGTCGGAGCACTGCAGTTATCGTAGCCTCACGGAGTTATTGAATGAGTTCAATAAAGTTTGACTTATCTGACTGTTTTGTTTGCTTTAATGCGCTTTATAATCCGGTGCGCCTTGTGTATGAAAATAGACGCCTTCATTGATGGTGCGCCTTATAATCAGGTGCGCCTTATAGTGCGAAAAATACGGTACTAGCAAGAGCTGACTGTCAATTCTGTTCTGATGTTTCAATAAAGCCATTAACTACCGATTTGGCATGATCTGAAATCTAAACCATAAACAAATGGGTTTTTTCTATTTCATGAATTAATTAAAATTCATCTCACATGTTAGCGTCTCTCATTACCATGTTAATAAGATTGTAATGAGCATGAAATAATGAAATTATGAATAAACTCATATCTACCTTAAACTCTTATATTCTCATGATTCCATACGGCTGAACAGAAAACCAAAAGTTCACAGAAAATGTTCATTCACATTCAGCAAATTTGTTATGTGTTTATCTGATTAAACTGTTTTATTTCAACAAATGTAAAAACAGCTGCTGGTTGACTGATATCAGTGTCATTACAACTGATGCCGATACCAATACCGATAGTGTGAGAGCAGGTCTGCCAATTGTGAATATGATGCTAGTGACACATTATCATGTCTGTTGTTTGTATTTGACAAAACTCAACAATTTCTTGAAATCTTCAAATAAGCTCAACGTAAATAATGTCTTTGATTTAAAAAAAAAAGGAAAAAAATTTAGGTCCAGTGACGTGACGCCACAAGGGACTCTGGGATCTCTGTCCAGCTACCTAAAATTACTATAAAGGAAAAAATACAAGGTAAATATTGGGGTTAAAATAGAGACAAAGACAAGGAAAGTCACAATCTAAATAAAATGTCTGATCATTAATGATTGAGTAAAGATTACTGTGATATCGGCTTTTTGTGATGCTGATCATTTCAAACAAGCCCAATGAATTGGTGTGGCTCTAAAAAAAGACCACAACAACCTGATAATGGTATCATGTATCAGCCATCGACTGACCTGCTCTCTCATTATCAGCATCAGCACTGGTTGAAAATCTGATATCTGTCGACCTGTAGTTGGGGCTGGGCGATAAAACGATGACAATATATATCGGAAATTAATTCCCCTCAATATCAATATAAAACATGGTCAATATGCTTTTCAATAGTCTGTATTCTGCCATGGTTTGTTAGATTATACGAACAGCCAATGAAAAAGGGGAGTTCCTCTGGGTCCACTTCTCACTGAACCGATCATGTGCTGAATTAGAACCAAGTAGCAAACAACTGCGTAGTAGCAGGCTGCAGCTACACACAACCACAGCACTTTAACACGTGAAGTGCAGATGCAGAGTTATGTACATATTATGTCGAGTACATGTTCTCGCAAAGTCAGGGAATACCTCAAATCATGGCGCATGTGCAGCCAAAACAGCCGACCATTCAGTCAGCTTTCTCTAGCACAACACCTTACAACAAAATGTCGAAGAGACACAAAGACCTCACAGATGCAGTAGCTTATTGTATTGCAAAAGACATGCAACCAATAAGCACTGTTAAATTTCATTTTTTATATTGTAATATGTATCGTTATCAGCTGATATGAAAAAAATATATCGTGATAAACTTTTTCCCATATCGCCCAGCCCTACCTGTAGTTCTAAACAGACGTTAAATCAATGCTAGGAGAAGCAAAATCACACTCCTTCAACACTTGCAACACCCTGCAGATTCCGATTCAAATACTGTGATTCTGGTGTATTAAAAACATCTTTATGAGAAGTTTCAACATGTGGTTCCTGCTTCTCTATATCAAACTGAGCTGTTGTTATTAATACCATTGTTAATGCTCTGTCACATTGTGGTAAACATTACACAAACAAGGAACCTCCCAATTTGAGGTCCACAACCTGGTCCCTCTGTCACTTTTAAAAGTTGTTGCAAAAATCAAAGATTAACCGACTTTAGTTTGAGGCAAAAATGGGGGCAAAAGCGCCAGCCTGTCTTTGCTACATGTGGCACAAAGCTTCAGAGCCTCATGAAGCTGAATCACTCGAGGACGAGGAAGAAAACAAAATTACAGGGAGTCCTCAGGGAGTACAGCTGGAGCGGACACACCCTCTGTCTCAGGCTGATATGGTGGCTTGTCTTCCTGCTGAAAATATTTTCTCACCACTGTTGCCGCTCGCCTGTCACTCAGTTTCTGCTCAAAAAGGGAGCACGATAAAACAGACCAACCCCTCTGTGGTCAGCGGATTAAATGAAACGCATTCACCTCGAAACGTAGGAGCTATCATGTTAGTATTCAGGGTTTAAAAAAAAACAGCTTCTTGAACTTGTGAATGTGTGTGAAGAGAAAACCAAGCCCTGCACCCATGAGTAAGTTCAGGGAGAGAAAAATCAATATCTCTAACATTTATTGACCAACTAACAATCGCCTTACATTCCTCCCTGTGTCTCCCAGCTGCACTCCTGCAGATGAAGCACCTCAAATAAACCCTCCTGTCTTCTACAGCTGGTCTTCTGCACATCTCCATGCACGCTGCATGCTTTAATGTTGCATTCTGAATTGTTTAAGGGTTAAAAAACATAGTGCAGCTCCAGTAAAAGCTGCTGCACAAGCTCATAATGTCTACTTTCAATAATGTAATATCACTGTAGTATCCCAATGGGGAGTTAAACTGTTTTTGCGGTATTAAATGGTGAGTTTAATGACCATATGGAGTGTAATGGACTGCCATGTTACTTTAATATTAATGTTATGGTTTGAGTGTGACATTTATTTTCCCTCTGTGTTTTTTTGAGCTGTGTCAGCATCCATTAACACGAACTAACAGCTTCAACTTTCCCATGTAAATGAAAACAAATCTTTTTTTTTTTAAAGACGGTTGAAACTTGTTTGACGAGTAAAAACCCACAGGGCCTTCTTCTTATCAGCAGTGAGAGTGGGAAGCAGTTTTGACCCGGTGAAATAATAAAAAGAAAAGTCGACACACCCTCTGTATAAACAGGATAAATGTTGTAAACGGGTCCAAACATATAAGAGGTGATCGAATCTCCCACGGTCAGTAAAAGCACCAAACTGTTGTAACAAAGCTCTCGAAGCTGAGCAGTTTCTTTATCCACATTTCCTGTCCCAACAACCATTCAAATCCCGAGCTTTTCGTGACAAAAGCAGCTCGGAGGATAACTCTCTTACCTGGACATAATTGTTCTCGCAGTAGTCTGCTACTCTGGTGAGATTTTGGTAACTCTCCACGAGTGCTCTTTTGCCGGCCGGAATCTCTTCCTCTAACAACATTTGTAGCTCTGCCATCTTACATCTCACCCCGCAGAGCCTCCCTTCCCTCTCTGCCTTCCCTTTGATTGAAACAGCCACCAGCCCTGCTCTGCTTCGAGAGAGAGAGGGAGAAGAAAAAAAAAAGATCCTCAGCCTGCTATTGTGGGATTCCTGCCCTCGCTTTGGCGTAACCTCAACCCGAAGATCGCTTGTGAAAGTAAAGAGTGCTCACTCTGTAGTTAGAAGCGGGACTAGTGTTTGGTGCGCAAGCAAGTCTGCGTTTTTTTTAATGTTTGTGTGGCTTTGATATAGAAGCCAGTTTGTACGGTGGCCGAGAACCACAGAGTCACAACAGAGGACACCAAAGTCTGCTGCAAATAAAAAAAGAAACGGTGCAGATTTTTAAAAAAGCCACAACAGGAGTTAGTGATGCAAAAAAAAAAAAAAAAGAGGCGATGCAAAAAAAGTTACTTACTACGAAAATAAAAGGATGCAAAAAAAAAAAAAAAAGGCCACAACAGAAGTGAGCGCTACATGGCCTCACCAAATGACACATTGAAAAGTGTACCAAGTGAAACTAAACAATAACCTTTCCACTTCCTTTTTTCTCCTCTTCTTGTTGCTCGTCCTCTCGACATAAGTAACTTTTTTTTTTCTGCTCCACCACTTTTTTTTCGCGTCATTAACTTCTGTTGTGTTTTCTTTAGCGGCACCACCTCTTTTTTAATTGCAGTAGCCTTTGGTTTCTTTTTTTTGTCATCAGTAACTTCTGTTGTGGCTTCTTTTTTTTTGCATGCTTTTTTATTTGCACCAGTGGCACTTCTCGGCCACTGTATAATTGGTTTCAATGGTGGCTGAGTCACAACAGAAGAAACCAAAGCCTGCTGCAAATTAAAAAAGAACTAAAAAAAAAGAAGTCACAACGGAAGTTACAGATGCAGAAAAAAGAAACCGAAGCCCACTGCAAATAAAAAAAACAGTGCAGATTAAAAAAAAAAAAGAAGTCACAATAGAAGCTAACAAAGCAAAAAAAAAAGTGGCAATTAAAAAAAGGAGTTACTTACTGCTCATTTTTCATTATTGGTCCCCAGCAGCTCACTTTCCTTGTGGGGTTTTATATTTGCATCCTTGTTTTTTTTGTTTTTTTTTACAAACTGTCCCCTATGCAAGATTTCTGCAGCAAATCGTGAAAGTAATGTTGGTAGTAAGTGCGTTATATACATGTTGCACTGTTTCTATTCTTGTATGCAGCGGGCTTTGGTTTCTTCTTCTTTTGCATCAGTATCTGTTGTGACTTCTTTTTTTATTTTTTGCATTCTTTTTTATTTGCAGCAGTGGCAGTTCTCGGCCACCGTAAATTTCCGCCTATGAAAAATGAAAACGAGGAAGACTTGACTGTCATGAAAAAAATCTGAATATATATTCAAAATTGTGTAATAAAAATTCGAAATTATGTGTCCAAAATAAGGTGATAAAAGTCAAAACTGCATGAAGTTAAGGAGTGTTTATGGGAGTAAAGTCATAATAATGCTGTAAAAAATATATAAATTATTAAATAAAATGCCATTACTATGAGGTGTATTTTTTCAGATTTAATCAAAATCATTTGTAATTATTATTTTTAGTTAGTTGTGTTAGTTCATACAAACTGTCCCCTATGCAAGATTTCTGCAGCAAATCGGGAAAGTAGTGTAGGTAGTAAGTGCGTTACATACATGTAACAAATGCATAAGTAGACCAACAAAGGTTCGCAGACTGGTTTCTCAATTTTGAATGGCTAAACTACATTTATTGACTAATTTCGCTTTTGGACTATGGCTACGGTTCTGGCAAATGAGAACAGAGTGGGTAGTCTTACTTCGAAGTTCTTCATACATATCACAATTCCAACGGCGAGAAATCCTGACTGGATTGTGACGAGGACATGCTGGTACTTGTAGTTTTTACCCAGAACTGAAGCTACAGATAAACGCTTTATAAATCTTTAATCGGATCAAAACAGTATAAAAAATTTTAACACATTTTTTAGAGATACGATGCTCGTTAGAAGTCGTTTTCGGGTCTTGAAACTATATTTTCACCCTGAACCGTGTTGTTTAACTAATGCGGAAGATTTTGGAACTTGTAGGCTAGTTGATACCCAGTAGAAACTACAACTCCCAGAGTGCAGTTCTGCCTGGCTTTATCATATCGTTCATGGCGTCTGGTCGAGGGCTAAAGACAGGTCGTATTCTGACAAACAGATAGGCCGTTGGCTTGAACGGTGAGTATCGTCGCTTTTCTAGTTTTTGCGTCGAGTTCAGGTTGAATTTAGCACTAAATGTGGGTGAAAATAGACGTGTGTCGCACCTTAGATAGTGTCCTAGATACAAAACCGACTCAGCCTCCTCCTACTGGTGGCCAAAACATACAGTAGGTACATTAACTTGTGAGTTTGGCAGTTAAAAAGTGAGGTATTCCAAGTCCCGTGAAAGATAGGTTTTTGCATGCATTGTTAGTCTGTGTCATGTCGTATTGTTGTGTTTATTTTACGTCCGTTTTGCAGGTGTTGTGTTAAGACGATGGAGGTCCAGAGTGTGACAGCGGAGGAGGAGAGGCGTCTGATCCAGCTGAGGTTCGATGCCGCCGTCAAAGTGATCAAGAGTTTACCCCCGGATGGTGAGTGGACACTCCGGTGCAGCCCGTCATTCAGGCTCGTCTACCCACCGTGGGGGTTGTGGGTCTCGATCAGAATGATGTCAGGCTCAAGAAAGCAGGTGCAAGGGAACAGCTTGGTGTGTCCTGGATCTTGTGCGATTTAAAGGGCCTAATCCACTTTGACACGGACCAGCTTCCCTGTCAGCAGCCTGCAACTTAATACACAGTTAGACCTGTCACTCTTGGAGGTCTGTCATTTCACATTGCCTCCATAGGTGTGTATAAATAGGTGATTCCGCACCTTCAAAGAGGTGGCAGTAAGCCTTTGCGAATAGTACAAATGAGCACCAGGTTAAAGTGTTGGGTTTCAAAACCAAACATGGGCAAAATGTCAGACTGTGAGGTAGACATGTGTTGGAGTTAGGGCTGGGCGATATGGGGAAAGAGAAATTTTTCATTTCAGTCAAAATAATGAAATTTGTGTCTCGTAGGACGCGTTAACACCACCCTCGTTTAGTCCGGTTGAACCGAACCCTGGAGTGTTTACCTCCCTTGGTGCGGTTCGTTTGGGTCGGTGTGACCGCTGACCTCGAACTCTGGTGCAGACCAAATTAACGAACTCTGGTCCGCCTGAAGAGGTGGTCTCAGACCGCTATCAAGTGAACTTATCTTATTGCCTCTGATTGGCTATAAGTGCTGACCGTTTGGCTTGAGCGTGTGATGACGTTTCCAGCTTTTCTAGCCAATCAGAGGCGAAGGGGGCGGGACTTTCTCTGGGAAAGGTCTTCCCTGGGATGCGTCTTTTCCCCCCAGAAAGTCGCAAAATCGCATCAGGCTTGATGTGTATAGTCAGGCCTGTCAAAATTCCCCTCAGAATATTTCGTAATTTTGCGTTCTATATTCGCGTTGGCCCCGGTGTGTAAGGACCTTTCATCTGCATTTCTGCCGTTTAGAATTTAGACGTCAACTGAAGACCAAATCTAGATGTCGGCACAACGTGCAAAAAGGATCCAAGATTTAGACATCAGTATTGGACCTCTTTTAGACGTTGAAATGACGTCCACATTGTACCTCATCATCAAAAAAATACGTTAAATAGATGTTATTTCGACGTCGCATTCCGAGTGGGTATGGTTGTGTGTAGCTGCTGCCTGCTACTACACAGTTGTTTGCTACTCTGTTCTAAATCAGCACATGATTGGTTCAGTGCGAAGTGAACCCGGAGCAACTCCTCTTTTCATTGGTTATTCGTATAGTCTACCAAAACATGGCAGAATGTCAACTACCGAAAAACATATTGACCATGTTTGATATTGATATCGAGGGAAATTAATTTAAGATATGGATCGTTATCGTTTTATCGCCCAGCCCTAGTTGGAGTGATCCCAGGATGAGGCTGCAGACTGCCCAGAATGGCTTGTTTAAAAAGATTCATAAGTATTGCTTAAATTGTGCCATAAGATGGCGAAACCTCCATAAAAGAGAAGAGTAAATTCAGAAGTCTTGTTTTTTTCTATGTCCAAACTTTTTGAGTCTGAATTGAACGACAGAGTGTTAGGGCAAAATTCAAGTAAAAAACTGCAGTTATTCTTGTGAGTAAAATGTTGTCATTCTTAAAAATCTGAATCCTTGAGAAAAATTTCCAGAACAGACAACAGTATTTCATTTTTTTTGCATTTTGTTTTGAGAAATGGGACTTTTTTGCATTGCAACAGTGGAGGAGGCTTCTAAAATGTTGGGGCTCCTTAAAGAGACAGAAGCTGAAATGATGGTTTCCAAAGATCATGATGACTATTGAGCTTTAATTATTTAAATCAAAGCTTATTGGAGGACATTTTAAAGCTTGAAAATGAGCACGACACCATCTCTGAAGTCTGAAAAATGACTTTTTAATTCTCTTCACTTCCCTCCTTAGGTCCCTTTCAGCCCTCCAACGACATGATGCTCAAGTTCTACAGTTACTACAAACAAGCCACCATAGGAGCGTGTAATATACCCCGACCTGGCTTCTGGGACGCAGTCGGCAAAGCGAAATGGTAACACTAAAAAAACACAAACTCTGTCTTTGAGTTTTTAGAAATATTTTTCTCAACATGATTCCTGCACAGTGTTGGTATTTATATGACAAACAGTAGTGTTTTGAGGAGACCTAATCCTCTGTAACACTTTGAAGAATAATTTTCCCTCAAGGCTGAGCTGACTAACACATCATGAGATTAAATGTGAAGTAAACCATGCACTGCTGAATTAAAACACATTGTGCAACATGTTTTTTCTTGACCTCACGTTGCAGAGCAAGACTGAAAAAAGTGTTTTCTGGCATTGTGGTTCCCCCTCTGTTGGGTCTCAAGTTATGCTCAGTGATCTCTGGACTCTACTTGGAATGTAACCTCTTACCCACTAAGCTGGACCGCTTCCCTCACGGTCTGAGATGAAGGAAAAAAATCAGCACAGCGGTCATAAAAGAGAAGTCGAGGACTAGCCCTGGTTACTAATAAACGTTTGACCCACAGACGCCCAAGATTGCACTGGCCTGGATTAAACCGGGCTGTTGACAGAGTTGAAAATCAAACAAATAACTCAGCGGTACTTTGATATTTTATTCAATAAAGTGATTTAATTTTGCTGTTTCGATTCACTTTATTTCCTCAGGGATGCGTGGAACTCACTGGGAGATATGCCAAGAGAAGAAGCAATGACAGCCTATGTCGAGGAGATGAAGCTGGTATGTTTCTTCAGTGTCCTTGAAAATAACCGGGTTATTGATGGACTCGGACTGAACATCCCTTTTACTGACTCGTAGATCCTGGAGGGGATGCCCATGACTGATGAGGTGGAGGAGCTCCTGCGTGTGCTCGGCCCGTTCTACGAGCTGATCGAGGAGAAGAAAAAGATCTCCCAGATATCGGACCTGAGCACTGGTGGGTTTTATCCGTTCGGAGCAGCTCTGAACATTTTTGATTGTCTGTCAAAAAGCAGCACGCAGAGCTTAATCTTTATAATTTGCCTCCTGTTTGATGCTCAGCCCGTTTGACAAAGTTTGCTAAGCAACTGGAAGGCAAGTACGACGCTGTGTAAATATTTGATCCCTGTGATTATGGCTTTGTATTTGTCTGGCGTTGTAGCGTAGATTGCTTTTAGTGCTTATTAGCAGTCCTGTCAGGCCTGTGGATGGAGCTCAGATTTGCACGTTGAAGGTTGCTGTGGCATCAGAAATAGACGTGAATAGATGCAGATAAACGGAGACTTGATAAAAGTAGAAGAGTTAGTCATCCCTGTAAATCACCTACTGTGATTATAACTGGAGGAAATCATCCAAAAGGATTCTTCGTGTTTGTGGTTTTGATTATAACAAAGTCCCCTCGTGTTGTCGCTCAGGGTTTGGCACCATGCTGAATTCAATGCCCTCGAAGAGCGTCACCAAGAGCATCATCAGAACCATGGAGATGAACGGTACGCTGCAGATCCGGCCGAGTAGACCGAAACCAAAAGAGGCGAAGGAAAGGTCGGATGAAGAGGCGCAGGAAGACGAGGAGGAGGAGGAGGAAGAAGGAGAAGAAGAGGAAGAAGAACTAATAAGGGAGACCAGAAAAGGTGAAAAAGATTTTAGTGTTATTTAAACAGTGTCGACCGAACTCGGCAACAACAGTCTCAAAGTGTGACCAAACCGAAATAAACACGACAAAGTAGATAAAGAAAAATCAGCAAGTGTTGAGCAGAAAAAAGAGAGTAAAAGAGCGCAATAAAAAAGAAAAATAAAATAAACTAAATGAATAAGAAAATAAAAAAATTAAACTTAAAAGACAACGGAAAAGACAAAAAAAAATCAAGGAAATGAAAATAAAACAAAAGGACAAAAAAAAGCACGAAAAACAAACAAGAGAATCAGAAAAAGAAAAAAGACAGAAAGAAATGAATCAAAAAAGGAAAAAAACAAAAGTTAAATAAAAGAACAGCAAAGGGTAAGTGTACACAATTAAATAGAGAGAGATACAAGAAAAGGAAAACAAAAAAGGTGAAGACATTTAATCAATAAACCAATCAATAAACTTTATTTCTATAACACATTTAAAAGAACCACAGGGGTCGTCGAAGTGCTGTACATTCAGACCTAAAAACAAATAAAACGAAGAACAAGATAAAGCGAACAAGAATACAGAAATGCAAAAATAAATCAATAAATAAATAAGCATGCTCACGGCAGGCGCTATGATGATAACAAGCAAAATAATTCTACGATGTGTTAAAAGCCAAAGAGTAAAAGTGCGTTTTTAAAACTCAAACAAAAAGACGACAAAGTCAAATAAAATAAAAATAAAAACTCTCTTCTGATTTTATTTCAGACAAGAAACCTGCAGCATCTCAGCCGAAGAAGAAAGCTGCAGCCAGGAGGCACAAAGCGCCCCTCTCAAACGGTAAAGTGGCGAACGGAGGCGCCCATCTAACAAACGGGGGTCACTCCAGGAGCGGCCTGAGCGCTGACGAGTCTCCGGAGGGTGAACCTGTCCTCAACGGTCACACAGGTGAGGGGCGTCATGTTTCATGGTCTTACTCAGCTTTAGTGTTCTCTGAGCTGGATCAGTTCTGTTCGGCGTTGTTTGATTGGACTAAATTAGTGGTTCCTTCTTCATAATTCCCTCTCAGATCCCGGCGTGGATGTTTCCGGCCCCGGTCACCTGGCGAGTGATTCAGACAGCGAAGTCTACTGCGATTCTGTGGACCAGTTTGGCCAGGAAGAGGCAAAGCAACTTGTTTATCACATCACTTGTCCACCATGACGATGTATTTCATCTTGACATGTGCGTGTTGTGCTTCCTCTGCAGAACTCGGAGCATAACCGCTCTTTGGACGAGCTGGACGAAGACGAGAACCACAACCCCTCACCTCAAGAGGAGTCAGAGGCAGCAGGAGAACTCCAGGAGGACATTCATGATCCCCCTCAGGTTCTCAGGTGTGGAGGTGAAGATGGAGACAACGGTGGATCAGTTTCACAGAGGCAGAGGCTGAATGCAGGGATGCCGGACAGCTCTTTGGTCAGAAGAGGACAAGGTAAGAGTTTGCCGATACTGTGTTCAAACTCTGAGGAATCGTCCCCTTTGCTAGACTTTTCTGTTTTCCTTGAAGGCTCCAGGTCTCCGGGCCTCGCCTCTGAATCTTTGGTGCCTACGTACAGCGCCGGAGACGGGGATGGGAGTCGCAGGGGTGGAGCGGTGACGCCCGGGGGGAGCCTGAACGAGCAGATAGTTGTGGCTTTGGCTCGTCTGCAGGAGGACATGCAGAGCGTTCTGGAGAGGCTGCACACCCTGGAGGCTCTGACTGCCAGCCAGGTCAGACCTGTCTGTTCTCTCAATCCGAAGAGTTTCGCATAAATCCAGCACAAGAGGATCCAAACCAGCTGGTTGTGTTTCAGTCAAAAATATTCAGCACACACACTTGATTAACGGTGACAGGACAGAGAGACATTCTCCGAACTCTGAGGTTTACAGAAAAGTCAGCAGGTCTTTTTGAAGAGTCGTATAATTATGCAAATTTTCCTCTGTGACAGGTAAGATTTACACTGTGAAGTACATAAAATCCACAAGTGCAGCGATCATTCACACAAAAGATGACGAGTGGAAACTTTTAAAGCTCCAGTGAGGAGTTTTTGAAGAAGACGTCGACTTTGATTATTCCAAAATATTCACAGATTTTAATGTTTAATTTGACAGTCACAAGAAAACAAGATCAGGTCCGATAATGTTCGGCTCAACCGGCCTTCATACGGCTTTCTCCACTTTGACGCCACAAACAGAAAATTCCCAACAGGATCTTTAATTATCGTCGTTTTATTGGTGATTTTTCAGGCGAATCTTTTTAGGTATCAGGATTCATGTCTTTGCATTTGTGACCGCTAACAAGAAAAGATTCAGAGGAACAAAAGAGGCAAATTTAAGATGTTACTGAAGATGTTAGGAATAAATACGGAATTTAGCAATAAGTATCATCAAAATACTGCAGTAAATATACATTTTAAAACTGCTGTGTTACTGCAAATCTGAAATTTGTTGTTTTAAGAGTATTTTAAACAGGATTCAAATGATAACTCAATTACATGTACAAGTTTTCTGTAGTTGGGTTGAACAGTAGAGGCAAAGCTGACGAGTTTGAGTGTTGTATCAAACTGCGTTGTTTTATTCTTGAATGTAAAGCGAGTTTACTAATATTTTTATCGAGTCAGCATCACTTTGTTTAAAAAAAAAGGGTCGTCTTCGTCCATCCGTCATGTTGAACAAACAGTAAACTGTGTAAAAATTAAACTGGCCCCGTCAGGTTTGGGTTTCTGTGTGTAATCAAAGCTCTGCAGTGGAGGAGATAAGGAGTTTGTACTTTGACACAGTAAATAACACTCAGAGGAGAAAAGCTCTCAGCTGAAACGATGTGCTCTGAGCTGCTGTTTGAAAAGCTTATCGACGTGTTTCTCCTTTATTTCATAATTCATACAGGCGAGATCGATGTCTCTGTCTCCAGCTTATGTGCCCCCTCCAGTGAATAAGAGGAGACAGGTAAGCAGATTAAAACATGATGTTTCTGACGTAAATTCAGACAAATTTAAAGCCGGCTGTTACTCATATGTGTTGTTTAAAATCATGTTTATTATTAAAATTGCTCTAGAAACCTTCCTGGTGGCCTTTTGACATTTCCCCGACCAGCTTGGCCTTCGCTGTCATATGGCCGTTCGTGGTCCAGTGGCTCATTCGCCTCTACCTGCAGAGGAGGAGGAGGTGATTTGTTTTTCTACGTAATAATACAGCTCAAATTTAAAATGACATACCTCAGTTTAACTCTTAAAGGGATATGTCGGCGTAAAACTAAGTTAGGGTCAAACACACCGTAACACCAAGTTAGAAACCCATCGAGAGATGAATGTTGCCGACCACTTGCTTCTCTAGTTTTACCAACTTAAGTAATGACCGCAGATAGCAATATGGAGAGCCACGCACTCAACCAAAACGCCACTCTATAAGCACAAATAATGCTCAGAACAGCAGCTAACTTCATCAACAGTACATATAGGGTCCCAGTCTTAGTACTAGCCACCAAACATCCTTTTAACTTTGACTCATTTCTTTAGCAAAGAGACTACCATATTTTTCGCACTATAAGGCGCACCATCAATAACGCGTCTATTTTCATACATAAGGCGTACCGGATTATAAAGCGCATTAAACCAAACAAAACAGTCAGATAAGTCAAACTTTATTTGACTCATTCAATAACTCCGCGAGGCTACGCTAGCTGCAGAGCTCCGACAAGCCAGAAGGATTTTAAGTGCGCCTTATACTGCGAAAAAATACGGTAAACACAACTCACCTACTCTCTTCCAGCAGCCGCTTGTTTTGTACGGAGACCTCGACCAGTCCATTACGGACTACATCGGGGTGACGCAGCCAAAGGAAGAACATTTATGATCTAACTTCATGGAAATGCAATCAGGCCGAGACGTCAAGGCAGAAGAACTACCACATCTGCAGTGTAATGATCATAAATGTTCTTCCTTGAGCTGCGTCACCCCGCTGTAGTCCGTAATGGACTGGCCTGATGTCTCGCTACAAACAAACGGCTGCTGGAAGAGAGTAGGTGAGTTGTGTTCAGTCTCTTTGCTAAAGAAATGAGTCAAAGTTAAAAAGATGTTTGGTGGCTAGTACTATGGCTGTGACCCTATATGTCCTGTTGATGAAGTTAGGTGCTGTTCTGAGCATTATTTGTGGCTATAGAGTGGTGTTTTGGTTGAGCGCGTGGCTCTCTGTATTACTATCCTGCGGTTGTTACTCAAGTTGGTATTACTAGAGAAGCAAGCGGTCGGCAACATTCATCTCTCGATGGGGTGTCGAACTCGGTGTTACGGCGTGTTTGACCCTAAATTAATTTTACGCCAGAATATCCCTTTAAACTATCTGCCTCTTCAACAGGAGAATCAACTGAACCTCCAGACTGGCACGGACGAGGAAGAAGAGTCCGCTGAAGGACTTCGGTTGGGCTGCTGATGGCTGTAACTCCCCCCTCCCCTCTGCTTCAACTCACAGCCCAGAAATTAGCTTTTGCACTATGAGGAAGGTGCGGATAGTATGAGAGAGAGAGAAGGAAGAGGAAGTCTCTCTGATGTGGAATCAAATAGGAACATGAATGTAAGGGCTGCAGTCCGTGACGACCTTTTGAAGATGATACCACTTTACTGGAACGGTTGGCGTCGAGAAGGTGAAAACTTAGAAACCAGTTACAGTAGCTTCTCAATTATTCCCATAACTGAGGCTTTGTTGCACAAGAAAAGGGCCCCATTTTTGTAGTTTTTGAGCATAACGCTTGACGTGGCGATACGTTTTCACACTTTTACCGACATCAGTTGCCCGGGTAATGCTGCTATGATAAATCCTGTAATGACTGTAGTTTAGAAGCGAGGATTGAATGTAATGTATATTGATGTGTTTCGATTCGTTTAAATTCAGAGAATAAGTTAATATTTATTGCTTTTAGCAACAGTTCAGATGAAGGCATACGCGGCCAGATTTCAACTGTATAAATGAGGTTGATGTTTAAAGTGACTGCTCAATGTTGTGTGTCGGTGAAACCAGGTTCACATCACCCGTCATATCTGTCCGCGCTTTACTTGAATGTGGTCCAAACTCTCAAATTCATTGTTTTTCCATGTAGAAGAAGTGCCTCCACATCATAAGGTACATAAATACTGGAGACGGCATTCAGATTTTTTTTACATTCACACACTGTAGCAGAGCTGTTTCAGTGCTGGACCAAATCTACATGAATCTTAGTGAGCCACTTAGAAATGAGCGCATTAACGAATAACTCTGTCACCCTCTGTGTCGTTTACTCTGTCCTGTTTTCTATTGTATAATTTTAACGTGTGATATAACATGTTTATGAGAATACTGTTAAAAGATTTGTGTGTGTGTGCGTGTGTGTGCGAGTGACAGTGATCATGAGTTGTTTGCAAAGCAGTGAGAGCTTTATAAAGTGTAACTATAGATGTACAGTTCAGATTAAAATGCAGTATTTTAATTGCATTCTCACCGATTATAAATAGAGATAACTGTATCATATTTACAAAGGTTTGCTTCTGCTGTAGCACTAATCATGCCAGAGCCATTATGTTTTAATAAAAAAGTATAACTTTCTACTGAAGCGTACCAAGGCTTTCGCACTCTCTCTGCCTGTGGTAGAGCGGTGTATGCATGTGATAATCTGAGCCTCGAATAAAATTTTCATAAAGCATCACAATTTGTTTGGATTATTCAAATAAGATGGTCAAGTCATCTGGGACTCTGGATATGTATCTATGAATATCTATTTACCTGTGTGTGACTTACAGGTAGGGCCGGGCGATATGGCCTCATTAATATCATGATATATTGAGTTCACCTCAATAACAATAAATGGACGATAACTCCACAAGCTGCTCATCCCGTCCCTCATTAACTATGGCTGTGTCCGAAATGGATCCCTAACCCCTATAAAGGCGACTATATGGGTGTTAGCGCCATTTTGAGGGGTGTCCAAAACCTGAGTGATCGATTCCAGTTCCCCGTTTAGGTGACTCAAAATTTCCCATTGAGCATTGCAAAATGTTGTGACAATCTGATGGTCACTCACCGGTGGTGGGCATCCCCGTCATGCATTGCGCCTCCAGCGGCAATTCAAAGATAGAGAAGCTACTGGCCGTTCAATCGCCAGGAAATGGCGTAGTCTGATAAAGAAGACAGAACCCGTTCCTATTTGCCTTTTTCAGAGTGAGTTTTTTATCTTTACTCACAAGTGATCCGTACAGTTTTTGGAAAACAAGTGTTTGCTGCGTCATATAGTGTCGTGCACAATGTGACGCAGCGAACAATATTCAGCACGAAAATATAAGGCCTTTTAAAAAAATTGTTTTTTTTTCTTTAAATTTCACGAACATCCCGGAAAAACAAATACATTTATACAACATCATAAAATTCAAGAGAGGTGAAATCAACAGCCGCAACTAGTGTCCGAAACCTCCGGTGATTGAGCTCACTACATAGTTGGCTATATAGTGAAACCCCATTTGGGAGTTAGGGGTTCTGGATTCATGTTGGACATAGCCTTTGTCTACTTCAGCTGCCGCTCCAACTTTTGAACCGCCCTCCATCTCCTCATCTGTCTTTCCCTCTTTGTTACTGACTGGATGGGGTGGAGTCAAGTCTCCAACGTAGACAGGGACATGAGACCACCTACACACATCCAAAACCAACTTCTATTTATTTGTTTTTTTTTGACACTGAATACATTAACATGGGCAAATGATGTTGGTTATTGTCGTAAATTTCGGTATAGGTAAATTTTCCGTTTATCGCCCAGCCCTACTTACGGGTATGTAAAAGTATTTTTAAAAAAGGACAACATACACCAAATTACAAACACATTTTATTTGTATTTAAGTAGTTTTCCTGGAGTGAACAAGATGAAATCTTACAAGCAGCAGGAAACGCCACAGAAACGACTCTAAAAGAACTAGTAGTGTGGAGAGAAGAAAATAACACTGACATAAAAGCAGCCAAAACCAGATCTGGAACAAACTACCTACTCCCATCTTAAAACAAGGACACAACATGTTATTAACAAGATTTACATTTAAAATACACTCATCCATATATTATATTAGCATGTTTTCTTTAGCATTTACCCAGCGAGACCGAAATTCAGGGGGGCCCGCTAACCCAGTTTACTAACGGCAGTGGAACCTCATAATCACGCTCAGTGCTGTAAAGAAGTGTATCAGCGAAAAAAGATCGCATCAGTGGCCGGTGTGACCTCTCAAATAAAGTTATTATTAATCTAAACAAGACCAAGAACAACGCTGAAATCAAAGCCTGTTAGTTAAACAGAAGCTTCTAATAGGAGAACTGACTCTAAGGAGGTTTATACGGCAGTGCTGAAGTTTAAGAATACAGTAACAGAAGCAGTTAATCGCTTCAACATCTTTAGCGTTTACAGCCCCTTATTGCACAACAGGTAAAATGTATTTTCTTTTCAATCACAACCTTAGACAGACAATCGTAACCCGCATCATCGCTGTAAATTATTCTGCATAATAGAGCGGGTGTTTGAGAGAGAGATTCATCAGCATATAGTGTGTTTTCTCTCGTGTTGCCCGAGCTCTCACAGCTGATGGTGTCTGTTTCTACAGACTGAAGCCCGACACGGCGATGTGCTGAGCGTTGTTTCTTGCATCGAAGTATGAAGTGTCGGTTTCATCCTCTGGCTGAGGAATGAAAGGCATCGGCTGGTTCTGCAGGTTGTCCCAGTCCAGGCCATCAAACAGGGGGTGACACTTAAGCTCTGGAGGAGGTTCAGACAACAATGAACGACTCAGAACCAGAGTGTACTTCCCAAAGCAAGTATGACATAGTCCACAGATAAAGCCTCTTTTACATGTCTCAAACCTGAAACCGATCCAGAAGCTTTGATTTGAGTTAAAAGCATGATTAAGACTTGAACCAAATCATCTCAGACAATGAGGGTTGGAATGGAAGTGACAAAAATGTCGAGCAACGTTATCAGAAGAAATCCAGCTCTCAGGTAACATTTATGCGACGGTCTATGAAGGTCTCATCGATATTTAAAGTTAGAGGAAAAAAAGGTCCTCACCTTTCAGACCAGCTCGTTTCGTCATGTCCATCGCGAGGAGGATTTCAATTGCGTTTCTTGAATTCTCAGGCAGTTCCTCCTCCTCCTCAGGCCAGGGGATATCTAGAGCGACGGACAAGAGGTAGTTAAAGAAAAGACTGTCTGCACTTCATACTATCTTTTACGGCACAGGGAATTAAGAGGACATTGTTCAGCATATTTGATGTTTAATACAGACTTTGCACCAATTACAGCCTGTATTATAAACTTCCTCAAGCCTCTGCTTTACCGCAGTGAATGGCGTTTGCTCCGGTGATGATGTAACGACAGGAGCACTTTGCATTTGTATGCCAAACCGCTCCAACTCCTCAAGCAATTCTGCTTCCTCTGATGCTTATTGAAGGTTTTGAATCAGTGTTATAAAAGGGTAGAGCCGTATGCAGAAATTGCTGATTGCAAAAACAAACAAAAAGTCTTTATTTTGTTCTGGGTGCTGCGGGACGAAAGAAAACAGAGGCTGCAGGGCTTGACACTAACATTTTTCACATGGAGTGCGTGTGCTCCGAAATTGAAAAAGTAAGGAGCGCACAAAGAGCTTTAGGGGCACAATGAAAATTGATCAAATAATGTTTGTCTTATTGGTCGACTTAAGTACTATTATTTGAAATCAATTTTAGTTTTTTTGGTCACATGACTTGGAAGCTATCGAAGGAAAACAGCCTTTTCTAAGAACATCAACCGGTAATTTATTGACGGTCCCTTATTCAACACCTGACGATGACAGCGAGGATGCTGAGAAGATTTAACCTCACTGCTGCTGTTGCTATTCCTGGTTATGGAGAGTTTAAGATACCAGAAAGATCCGCGGTGAATGTCCACCGAATATCAGACCTAAAACTAACTTCACCGCGGTATTTATATGAAAAAACATTTGTTGCCTCGGCTATTTTTTTATGCGCAAAAGTGCCCCTAAATACATTTTACAATTCGCACACATCTATTTTTAGTCGAAAATGCCAGTGTCGAGCCCTGCACCGCTTGGATAAGCTGGGTTCTTTAAAAGGATCTTATCAACAGTTCATGATCCTCGACAGCAGACACGTCATAGTTAGGAGTCGCCACTTTTATTCGTACGTACTGTTTTGTTATGAGAACATTTGTCCTGATGTTGGCAGGAGTTCGCAAAGTTTAATTTGGTGTTTTTCTGCCTCTGCATTTGTCTACACGTCGGCACTCTCCCTTCTTAGATCACTGCATGGAGAAACTGAGAGGCTGCAGATCATCTACAATGGCTTACGATGAGATGGTTTTGAACAGGACTGAACCATGTTTAAAAAACATCTCAGAAACATTGAAAACCGCTAAGAGGACCATCATATGGGACTGTGATGAGCATGTTGTCCAGTATGATCAGAAAAGTAAAACCAACAAGCAAACAAACCAACCTCTGTTGAGAATATTCTGGAAAACTAGTTGTGGCGTCTCGTCGTTGAAAGGCGGCACACCTGTGAGGAACTCGAAAAGACACACGCCGAGCGCCCACCAATCCACCATGTAGTCTAAAGAAAAAAAACACATTTCAGACAGTATCTGGATCCAAACGCATGATTCCTGTTAGAGTGCTCTGACTACACCGCAGTGGCAAAAGCAGGGACTGTGTTAGACTGAGGATGGAGGGGTTCAACTCATTTACATCTCTTCATTCATGAGTGGGACTCTAAATAACTGTGAGGAAATATTATCAAGAGAAATATGTCACTTTCACAGCTGTTATAAGTATAAAGTATTAAAGTTAAATTTACAGCTGTTTAAGACGTTCTTAGTGAGTTAAGACAAATACTTGGCAGCAGAGGATTAAAATTTATCACACAGAATCATTCATGTCACAGAAATACTGTTCATGAATCAATATGGCAGTGACCATGCTAAACAATGGCATCGTGCAACTGACAAGAAATACTGCCCGCAGCTTTACAGTCGAGTCATAAAATGTCCGATCAGTTCATCATTATTAGGCGACATTTTACGTGTCAGTTGCTAAATGTCAAAAACAAACCCTCTTGTCCAATCAAAAGCACGTCAGCCTTAAAAAAAACACTGATTTCCAGACTTGAAACAATGCAGTTAGTTAAACACAAAGGGATGATCCCATTTTTCCAGCTCTTGTAATCACACACTTTAAATACGCCGCCCTGCTCCCTCTGATCAGGCCCATAGCTAATTCACCCGTCCAGGGGGCAGAACCAGAACCAGAACCAGCAGGGAAAGGAAAATGGGAGGAGGATCAGCACATTTCCTTATAGCGTATGAGCAAGCTGAGCGAACATGCAGGCTCGCTTGCGAAAGGCGAGCAATGTCACAAACTTACCGCACTCACAACTTCCTGAAACTCAAAGAAAATGCCCGTCACAAGGACTCCAACATCAACAATGCAACATCAAATGTGTTTGACCAGCTCTCTTTTCTTTTTTTCGATGTCGGGTTTCTTCTTTACATTTCTTTTCTTACCGTGTGGTTTCCCTAAAAGAAGCTCTGGAGCCAAGTAGTCAGGAGTTCCTAAAATGGGAGCACCCTCTACAGGCACTGCTCCTCTTCTGACGCTCTTCGGAGTCCTGAAAGGGGTGTGAGAGGTCGACATGGGCTGAGGGGTCTGATGTGAGAAGGAGGTAAGAGGACACACACACATGAAGATGTGTTTTTGATCATTACATTATCATCTCAAATCCTCATCATAAAGCCGAACAGCAAACTCATCAAAATCTATTTTATTTGTGATTTCTTCTTTGACGTTTGTACAACCAACCTGCAGTTACCAAGTTTGCCTATGCTGAGTGAAGGCTCTACAATCAGAGAACCAATGCCAAACACCTCTTTCCCATCATCCCGTCTCTTCAAACTGTGTCTCACCTGGTAAAGAGAGCTGTTGGAGTTGGGTCTTCTCTGTACTGGTGTTGCTGCCCCAGATGCAGAGTGATAAGAAGCTGTTGTGGACACATCCATAACATCGATAGACCCGACGCTGAGCCGGGACATGTTCGAGCGGTTGATGGAGCTGCAGTAGCTACGGAAAGCCACGACGTTTCGTGGTTTGAGGAACGAGGGGGACTGTGTCACGCCGCAGAGATCAGGGAGCCGGTTGAGGAAGGCGCACTGAGATTCACCTCTCTGAGTTAAGTTACAGAGTTTAGGGGTTTCAGTCGTGACAGCAGATCTGGTCTGTGGGAGTGATTCAGTGATGGATGAGTCTTTACCATCATCTTGCTCCTCAAACGATGCTGAATTTGCGTGTGTGAAGCTCTTTTCCGGCTTTAAAGATGCATGACTATCAGCTGTCAGAGAGGTTTCATGCATGGACCCGTCAGAGTCGAGGCTCAGGCTCCTGCAGACGTCATTGCTCCCTGCAAGTGGTGATGTGAAACTCGAGTGAGACAAGTCTTTGGCTCCATCTTCAAATACGTCCTCCGGCGGCTCCTCCAGTTCACAAAATAGACTTTTTGCAATGGCGATGGGACTGGAGCGCTTTGGGACCCTGTCTTCGGTTGGTTCCACTCTCTCTGTGGAGGCAACAAAGTCGCCCATTTGGATTGCAGAAAATGTTCCAGTCAGGCCGGTGTGAAACCCCACACTGTCATCTGGGATCTCAAAACACCTCTTATAGCGGGAATTACTCTTCTTGGCCTGGGCCTCGAATGGATCTGGGCTTTTCTCGATATCAGAGAACGTTCTCTTCACAGGAGGAACTGATGTGCTGTGGGGCCTCTTCTCTGCAAGTTGGCCTGAGTTAGACTTATTTGACGGATTGCTGGCGGTCTTTGCAGAGAAACCAAAATTGCCGGGTTTGGTTAGCGCACAGTTCTGTTCAGAGTTCTGTCGACTCCTCTGTTCATTTTCTTTCTGCGATACAAAAATGAAAAGAAAGGAAATCATTTATTTGAACTCAAGGATGAGAAGAAAAACGGTTAAGACATTATAACATTATAAAAGTGTCTTTGTCTGTCAATTCATGACACTCAATCGCAAATATTTGTATTTTCAGGTAAAAGTGTCCGTCTGGATCACCCTGACTACAAGATAAAACACTTTAATAAGATCACTGACCTCCTCACACTCCCACAGAGGGCTGATGACGCCGCCTTCGGTGTCTGTGGTGCTGCCTCCACTCATCGTCTCAAACCTTTTCCTCGTCTTCATCAGTGTAGGAGTGAGATTTCTAGCCAGGCAGTGAGGACTAAACATGATGTTCTTCAGTCCTGGAAACAGATCAACCATAGAGGACATTTACAAAGGTAAGGGATCGCCAGAAAACTGCACTCTGGATTCATAACTGTGTTAAAGCTACTGCGTTACTTGTGAATTCTTGTGAAACAAAGCAATAACAAAAAGCCATCTACCCATTTTCCAGGGGAAGACAGTTGGAGAAGACAGCTGATCTTTCTTCTTCATGGACGGAGACCCCAGAGAGTTATTCTTGGGCTTCATTCTGCCACAGGACATAGGGCTGGATACAGCAGATGCACTGCAGTGACGCTTCCCTTCTCCTGCAGGTGTGTTCTGTGTGAAAGAAAAAGTTTTACATTAAAATCCTGACAAAACAAAATTCTAGGAATCAAATGTATGTGACAGTAAAATTATGTAAATTCACTCACAAATCCAAGGGAGCTGATCAAAGAGAGGACTTGACCCGGGGTGCGGAAGTAATCCTGTTTAGGTTTAGCCAAGGATGGAGTAGTGAGGATGTCCATAAGGCTCAGCTCTGATGGAGAGCACAAACACAACAAAAGGAAACATTAGGAACATTTATAGTGGTGATAGTGACAATTTATTAGAGTGAAGAGCTGATGCATTTCATACCTCTGTCAAGTTTGACCTTAGAGAGGCCAAAGTCCGTCAGTTTGATGTGTCCTTCGTTGGATATGAGCATGTTGTCTGGCTTCAAGTCCCTGAAAATGAATCATTCGAGTCGACGTCAATATGTCTCGTGAATGACTGACATGGCAACATTGGAAGAGGCTTCTCTTGGAGTGCTAAACCTAAAAACAAGCATAATACTCCCTCTTTATGAGCATAGAATACTACTACTACCACTACTACTACTACTACTACTTCTAATAATAATAATAATAATGATAACAATAATAACTGGAAATAAAAACAAATAAAAAACAAAAGCTCAGTTAAAAACAAAACCTCCAAACTGAAGGCCAATTTCATTTGTCATAAGAAACCCAGACAATTCGAGGACCCTACAACATAAAATGAGACCATGAGGACCAAAATAAAAACATAAAATAGGTCAGAAGAAGAAATGTAATAAAAAAGGGGAGGTAGAAAGCAGGAAACAGGATAGTAAATATAAAAAAGACAATAACAAAAATGATAATAAAATCATAATAAAATAATAATGATGGTAATATTAATGATAAATGGAATGAGAAAAATGAGCAGGAAAAAACAATAAAATCAATAAAAGGCCTCAAAGGTTGAATAAGAAAAGATTATAAGTAAAACAAAGGCTAAAAGGAGCGTAAGTCGAAATAAGATAGAGGTAAAAGAAAAAAAAGGGAAAAGACGGCGTCACATCAAAAGCAAATCTGTAAAAGTGAGGTTTTAGATTTGACTTAAAAGAAGCGAAAAGGAAAGAAAGAAAAGGCAGAACAGTACCTATGAATGATACCATGACGATGGAGGTAGTCCAAAGCGAGAGCCACCTCTGAAATGTACTTCACAGACATATCCTGGTCAAAATATCCATAGATGTGAAGCAGAGATTTGACATCTCCACCAATGAGATATTCCATAACCTGCAATCAACATGACAAAACAGATCAATCAACAGCTCTGTATTGTCATGTGGGAGTGTTATCATTGGTTTACCAGTGGGTGTTACCAGATAGATCTTGCTGTCTGTCTGAAGGGAGTAAAACAGGTGGACCACGAAGGGGCTCTTGCTCAGAGCGAGTGCATCCCTTTCTGCTTTCATCTGGCCCGTCATATTTTTACCAACCATGTCTGCTTTCTTCATCATCTGAAAAGAAAACACAACATAATAAGATGGATGGAGAGTCCGTAGTTGAGTTATATTATAAAGGTTTATTACTAAAATACACCTTTATACGACTAGGGGAAACTAATCTTACTCCCGCCAACCAACTACAACGTGAAACAGGAGGGTCATTCCAAGACATCGGTGCCTTTTCAACTTAAAAATTAACAATTAAATATAGTTTCAATTTTTAATTTTCTAAGTACCCAGAAATCAAAGAATGTTTAAAATGGCAGGAAATTAGATTGTGCCATCTCAGGCTGTGTTATTTCAAATTTTATAACCGTTTTTCTCCTGGCTGTTTTCATCATCTTGTCAACCCTGCTACCAACATAAACTTAACAGAATACAATATTTCTAATTAGAAATATGCAGTAGATGGTACATACAGCGGATAAAAAAAGTCTACACACCCCTGTTCAACTGCCAGGTTTTTATGATGTAAGAAAATGACAACAAGATAAATATTTTCACAACTTTTTCCACCTTTAATGTGACCTATAACCTGTACAACGCAATTGAAGAACAAACTGAAACCTTTAAGGGAAAAAAATAAAAAATAGAAAAGTTAAAATAACCTGGTTGCATAAATATGCAAACCCTTAAACTAATACTTTGTTGCAGCACCTTTGGCTTTTATTACAGCACTCAGTCTTTTTGGGTAGGAGTCTATCAGCGTGGCACATCTTGATGTGGCAATATTTGCCCACTCTTCTTTGCAAAACCACTCCAAATCTGACAGATTGCGAGGGCATCTCCTATGCACAGCCCTCTTCAGATCACCCCACAAATGTTCGATGGGATTCAGGTCTGGACTCTGGCTGGGCCATTTCAAAGCCTCAATCTTATTTTGGTAAAGCCATTCTATTGTTGATTTAGATGTGTGCTTCGGATCATTGTCGTGCTGAAAGATGAAGTTCCTCTTCAGCTTTCTAGCCGCAGGTTTTGTACCAGCACTGACTGGTATTTGGAACTGTTCATAATTCCCTCCAGCCTGACTAAGGCACCAGTTCCAGCTGAAGAAAAACAGCCCCAAAGCATGATGCTGCCAAGACCATGCTCCACTGTGGGTATGGTGTTCTTTTGGTGATGAGCAGTGTTGATTTTGCGCCAAATATACCTTTTGCAATGATGTCCAAAAAGTTCAACTTTGGTTTCATTAGACCATAACACATTTTCCCACGTGTTTGGGAGATTTGAGATGTGTTTTTGCAAAATCAAGCCGGGCTTTGATGTTTTTCTTTGTAAGATAAGGCTTCCATCTTACCACCCTACCCCATAGCCCAGACGTATGAAGACAGCAGGAGATTGTTGTCATATGTACTACACAGTGAGTACTTGCCAGAAATTCCTGCAGCTCCTTCAGTGTTGCCGTCGGCCTCTTGGTAGCCTCCCTGACCAGTTTTCTTTTTGTCTTATCATCAATTTTGGACGGATGTCCTGTTCTTAGTAATGTCAGTGTTGTGCCATATTTTCTCCATTTGATGATGACGGTCTTCACTGTGTTCCATGGTATATTTAATTCCTTAGAAATTCTTTTGTAGCCCTCACCTGACTGATATCTTTGAATAATGAGATCCCTCGATGCTTTGGAAGCTCTCTGCGGACCATGGCTTGCGCTGGAAGATATGGCTACAAAAATATCAGGAAAAGCCAACTAGAAATGCTGAACTTTGTTTGGGGTTGATCAGAGGCACTTTAATTGGTGTGTGCTGACTCTGATTTAACCTGAGTTTGAATGTTATTGGTTAAATCTGAACACCGCCACATCCCCAGTTATTAAAGGGTGTGCACACTTATGCAACCACATGATCTCAGTTGTTTATTTTTACGTCACCTCCCTGAAAGATTTCTGTTTATTTTTTCAGTTGTGTTGTACAGGTTATAGGTCACATTAAAGGCAGAAAAAGTTGTGAAATTATATATCTTGATTTAGTTTTTTTACATAACAAAAACCTGGCAGTTGAACAGGGGTGTGTAGACTTTTTATATCTACTGTATCAGATATTTTTTAGAATGTGAATAATATATTTTAGAAATGTTGAGAAATGGCCCAATCTAAAATATAATGTCATTTAAATGATAATGGCGAGTCTCTAGCTGAGAGATGATGCAACATCATACTTAAAACAATATGTAAATGTGAAAATTTTAACATTTTGCCAACATTTTACAAATTCTACAAAAATAGTAGTGAGGGACAGGCCAAAAACCTTACCCTCATCAGCATAAAAGTGATTTTAATTATTTAGAATGATATTAATTGACTATAATTTGATGTTATATTAAGTACAGAAGACATGGTAATGTTATATTTTTAAATTACACATTCATTTGTTATCATAATTTTATGAATGATTACTTCTTGGGGACGCAAAAGGAACCAGGAACTCGGTACAAGTGATAATTTAACTCTAGTTTCACTCAAAGGTTGTCAAAGATAGACTATGCTCACCTTTATAGCGTATAACCGGGCATTGCACTTCTTCCGAGCGAGGTACACCTTACCAAAAGCACCTCGACTGATGGGCTTCAAAATGATAAAATCCTCGATTGAAGGCGCTTTAGGGGCTTCCGCTGCTTTCGAATCGTGCTTTTCATCCACCTCCATGATGCTACGAGTTTTATAAAGAGGACTTCGGCTGTGTTTGAACAGCCAGCTGCCCCGGAGTGCACACTTCGATGAGAAAACAACAATCCCAGGTTTGTTTTGAAATTTTGAATTCCCCACCTCTGACACTGGGTCCTCATGAACGTTTTGTTCAGGTATACTAAGAAATGCCTGTTCGAAAAGCGTAAAATAGTATTTTATTTGTTATAATGATAGATTAGTGGTCTATTTCAAACTAAAAGTTATCATTCGTATCGCTACTTAAAAATATGTTCACGGAATGATGACTGTATTTCGTAAAATATAATTTTAATCAGGCAGTTGGAAAACTCAAAGGGTTGTGTAAATAGAGATTTCTAAACCCCCCTTAAACCACTTTGTTTTCTTACAACATTCACCAAAAATCTTGAATCAATTTTTAAAAATATATTTATTACGGATTTTTAAATTCTATCAAGTTTATTCTGCGTGTTGTGTTCCTGGCAGCGATGTTTTTTGTAGGATGGTAGGGGAAAGTCCCGCCCCCTTCGCCTCTGATTGGCTAGCAGCAGCTTCCTGGCAGAAACTGACGCAAGCCGCACCCGGTAGTGAGTACGACATACGTCATTTTGTAGTCCGTTTGACCTCAGGAGAAGCCGGAGAATCCATTTGCTGGTGTTAGCTAAGCTGTTGAAAGTTGTGTAACAGTGGAAACAAGAGGACACCGCTCTGTGGAGGTTCAGTTCAGCGCAGTCAAACCAGAGGAGTCTCTCCTCATAGATTAACCCTCCATTTTGTGATTATTCTCAAGTATAATCCGGCTAAAATGTTTTCCCTGTCAACGTCGTTTCAACCCCAGCAGGTAAGCCGACTGGGTAGCATTTTTAAACGTAGCGAAACGCTCTTTTGCTAACCTCTCTGCCCTTTAATATCACATTTAGCTTCACCGCGGATGTGTTTTAGGGGGAGATATGTTACCAGGGGGCTCTTTTGTCTGTTATTTCCACGTCTCGTGTAACGGTCAATGACAGATAAGCTCGGCTAATGTTAGCATGTTTGGCATATCTCCCCATACTGAGCCCACGCTTACGTCAGGTTGTGTTAGTCAGCTGTTTGGAAACCGAGAAAAGCTCAAGGTGTGCAGCTTAAGCGGGGATGTTTGCAGCTTCTGTGACTTAAGACGGAATACAAGTGAAGCGAAGGGTTGCCAAGTTAATATTCAAAGAGCCGAGGTTACGTAACTCACGTACATCTGACGTGTGAGGGTCATGCTGCTCTCTGTTTGGAGACAGCTTGAATAACACTGACATAATGCTACTGCCCTTTTTGTGTTATTTGGAAATAAAAGCCTGATGTACGGTGGCCGAGAACCGCCACTGCTGCAAATAAAAAAAAAAAAAGAAACTGAAGCCCGCTGCAAATTAAAAAAGAAACGGAGCAGATAAAAAAAAGCCAGAACAGAAGTTAACCAGTGCTTTTCAATGTGTCATTTGGTTAGGCTACAATGCGCCTGAGTCGATATAAAGTTGAACTGAAGCTGACACTACACCGGCATCCTGTAGATCGTGTAAATGTTTAACAATATGTACTGTTCCCATTTTTGGAAATAGATAAGAAGAAATAGATTAACTCCATATCGATATCAATATATCGATATATATTTTTTTGCATTCTTTTTTTTTTTGCAGCAGTGGCGGTTCTCGGCCACCATACTAACCCCACGAAACAGTGCTGTTTTCTCAGCGAGCCAATCTCATTTGAATAAATTTGTCACAACGTGGGGAGAAGTTTGTGTTTACCCTTCTCTGTTTGTGTGTTTGTAAGATGATCCTGCCCCTCAGCCAGCTCATCAATGCCCTACACTCTCTGAAGAACTCAGCCACAGCTTCAGTCCAGACCCTGCACAAAGACACAGCTTCAGACCACAGTGCATTCCTAAAAGAGGTGAGATCCATAACACAATGAAGACACGATACAATATGTACTCTAAAATCTAAAAAATTCTATCGTGTTAGAAATGCTGAACAGGATATACTTATAAAACCCCACCAGGCTAAACACAGCTCTCACAAACAAACTATTCAAAGGCTTTCAGTGGTTATAGAAAAAAAGAAAAACATACTGAAGTTTCTTTCAGTGTCAAACAGGAAAGCAAATTGTAACAAGTCTTAAACCAGTCTTAAATACTAGTTGGAAAAAGCCTAGTCCTTTCCGACTGACATACACACTCCACAGCATTGTACAGAGAGAGAACAGTGACGCATAGCTGCAGAACATGTAGCCCAGAGGTGTACAAGTTGTTTAACATGCTGTGTGTTAACGCACGGACTCGTAAAAATCATCTCTGCAGATGGAAAGTCACGTATAGCGAGATGTAAACAACTAAATGTGGAACTGTTACAACGAAAGAACTGAAAAAATCTCCAGTTTTTCAGACTCAGTGTCCACTTTTCTAACCAGGTTACAGTCAGTCCCGGCGTAGAAAACACCTGCTCAGAGGGGGCTGATATGCAGAGATACTGGTGTTTCCGGCTGTGCTTGTATGGGAAATCTCTCAGTATTTACTTTCTACCAGTCTGTTGGCTTTGTTTCTAAAGATGGGGTTATATCTCTAAAAAAGCTCCTAACCTCTGTGTCAGCGGCGGCAGGTGTTGTGCATCGTTCCTTCACAGTGAGGAGATGCACTGCTGCCGCCTCTGGCTAAGTGTCTTAGCTGGGCAAAACACCGTCAGCTGGTGGATTCGCTTTGAAATATGGTTTACACTGAAAACACCACCCTGATTGAAGAGCACATGTTTTTTTATGCCTACCCAATAGAGGAAAAACACCTGCACATTCAATCATTTACTCATCCCTGCCATGTTGTCAACCTGCAAGTTTTAAGACTCTGAATAATAAAAAGAAACCATGAGTGATGTAAAATATTCTTTATAAGGTGTTTAAGACCTTTTTTTGTATCCGTTCCTCACAGCCCAGTGTGAGTCTGAGGGATCTCGGTCTGTCAGACATCAGAGCAGGTCAGCTGGATGAGCTGGTTAGCAGGCTGCTACCAACACCTTTACTGGAAGAACCTCCCGCTGTTCCCTCGGCATGGAGGACCAGTCACGTTTCCGCAGGCAGCTTCTTCCAGAACAAGCACGGTGAGCAGCTCGGACTCGAAATTAGTGTCACATTAGGGAAGAGACACCTTTATCTGATTGGATTTATTTCTCTGACAGGGTTTTCGCACAGAAGGTTGGGAGTTTTTGGCTCCCCAATATTGCACAGACAATACCACAGTCCTCTAAAAGACGCTCTTGCAGAGTTACAGTTTTTGCCAGGTAAGATCCTGACTCAGCCTTCTCCACCTGGTATTAGTCAGTAATCTGATTATATACACAAACTACACAGAGAGTAGAGTTCAATTTGTTTAATTTTACTATGTGTCTGTTCAGTTTTGATCCAGTGTCGAGGTTTTAAGACACTTAGATCGAAGACCAGACGAGGAGAATCAAGTTATGACGGTCCTGTGGAGCCTGAGCCTTACACACCAGCCTTCATGAAGGTAAACATGCTTCTGCTGCACTATTCTACAGGGATAAGCCAGCTAGAAGATGTGATCTCTCTTTAAGCTGACTAAGTTTTTTCTTGCAGGGGTTGCTCCAGCGGGAAAAAGGACAAGAGGCACAGTCGCTGGACCAAGTGCTGAAACAAAAAAACCTTCCAGAGAACCAGCAGGAGGCTTTCAAAACCGGTTTCACCGAGGGCTTCATGAAGTCTCAGGCTTACACTCAGAGAACACAAGGCATGTGAAAATCCTCGGTAGTTAGCGAAACAGTCGCAGCAGGTGTAAAACTTCGAATTGATCTTCGAATTGACATAAAAGAATTCTCTCCGCTCTGTTTCGACAGACTCGTTGAGGAGAACCAGGCTGATCCTGCTGGTCCTCCTCCTTCTTGGTATTTATGGCTTGTCAAGAACCCCGTTTCTCTCCGGTAAAGGCTCCTTTTCTGATGCTGGTTTGTTTCCGTTTTTATTCTCTCCTATGCTTGCAAATCATCTTAAAAAACCTACATGCACACTGTGAATAGAACAAAGCTGATTAGTGCCTCCAGAGAGGACAGTGAAGGAAATAGCTCATAGCACCTTAAAAATATCCCCTCTGCCAAATGCCTCCTGAAATAGAAGTGTCAGTTGACACTGTCTGCTAGTGTGCATGTAGAGTTTAATTGGTCATTCTGCTGCATACCAATGTGTAGTAATACTTAAGTAGAGACAATATGAAAAGGTAGTACGTAGTGAAATCTCAGTATTTACATCTGTGCACTAGCAGGAACTAGCAGTCCAACTAAATGACAAATTGCAATAAATTGAGAAGGTTTTCTGGCATCACCAGTTGCTTCAAATTTTCACAGTGAGGTTTCGCACCACATCTGGGCTTGACTCGGCGGTCGATCCCATCCAGATGAAGAATGTGACTTTTGAGCACGTCAAAGGAGTAGAGGAGGCCAAGAATGAGTTACAGGATGTTGTGGAGTTTCTCAAGAACCCCCAGAAGTTCACTGTACTCGGTGGAAAGCTGCCTAAAGGTATAGTTATACACAATTTCTCCCCATTTTCACTTTCTCTTGTTTGTATTGCACTATTCTTCCTCACCTGTATCATCATCATCAACATCATTAAGGTTTCCCTTGTTTACAGTGATGTCTAAATATAAACCTGACTTTATCAAAGAGTAATACTCAGTCAAAACACCTTCACCCTGAGATGAAATGATCGGAGTTGATCTGACTTGAATTTTTTAAGAGAAACAAGAGTGTCGATCTTCAGCGTGTTATTTATGAGTCCATGTTTGGAGCACAAAAATTGAAGATCCAGGTTCATAACCAATGGTACTCAGAGCATTAGACAGCTGGTAGAGTTTGATAGGATCCAGTAGGCAAGTTCAGTTAAGATAATATCTATAAAGGTGAATAATCTCTTGATTAAAAAGATCTCATTATAAATCTAAGAGCAGAGTGACAGACTGAGTCCAAGGATGTGAAGGCAGAAGCAGGTCGACATAAGTACTATTATTTAGAATCAATTTTAGGTCATTTTGGTCACATGACATGTCCGTCGGATAGCCAACCTAAAACTAACTTCACCGGTATTTACTTTTTTTGCCTCGGCTGATTTTTTTTTTTATGCAAAATAATGTGCCCCCAAATACATTTTACAATTCGCACACATCTATTTTTCGTCACAAACGCGAGTGAAATGGTCGCGCTGTCGAGTCCTGAACTTTATAATCTCATGCTGATGACAAATAAAACAGGACCCAGAACTGATCCCTGTTGAACTCCTTTTGTTAATGGTAGAAACTGTTTGACTGTTTTCAGCTTGGACTGAATTAATCTCATCTTTTGTTGTTTTTTTTCTTCACAGGGATCCTTCTTGTTGGTCCTCCAGGCACAGGAAAGACTCTGCTAGCCCGGGCTGTAGCGGGGGAGGCCGACGTGCCGTTTTACTACGCATCTGGGTCCGAGTTTGATGAGATGTTTGTGGGTGTTGGTGCCAGCAGAATCAGGAACCTTTTCAGTGAGTTTGCTCAATGTGAGAAAATCTGAGAGACCGTTAGAAGATGAAAGAAACTCACTTCTTGTTTTTTTTTTTGGTTTTTTTTGTGTGTGTGTTTTGCAGAAGAGGCAAAAGCAAATGCTCCCTGCGTGATCTTCATTGACGAGTTGGACAGTGTAGGTGGAAAGAGGATTGAGTCTCCTATGCATCCTTACTCCAGACAAACCATCAACCAGCTGCTGGCTGAAATGGACGGGTCCGTTTCTCTGCTTCAACATCATAAAAACTGCAGACTTTCAATTTTATCCATTAGTCTACATTAATGTCATTTTGTATCTTACAGGTTTAAACCAAATGAAGGCGTCATCGTTGTTGGTGCTACAAACTTTGCTGAGGCTTTGGATAAGTATGTTTATGTTTTCACTAAGCCTGTCTGTGGCTTATGTAAGAGAAAAACCTGCTTTAAAAACATAACCAGTTTGAGTTGAGGTCAGTAGATCTAGTTCATGTAAACAAAACAGTCCCAGTGTTTCAGCTTCGACTCTGCAAACTTTGTCTGATACCCCAGGCTGTTTGATCCGCGTCCTAGTTTCCTTGTGACAGTCTGATTTGAACCATTTCAGGCAGACAAATAATAAAACAGATACTATCATTGACCTGTTTTTAAAGCAGCTTCTCCGAGACAACAGCTTCGAGTATTTTACTCACTTATTTTGGGAGTTTTAAAAAAAAATACTCTCAACGGGTAATAAACTTTTAGATTAAAGAAGCTAAATGTAGCAAAGGGATTTTCGCACACTGCCCAACTCGCAATCAATCATTTATTTGCAGCATTTCGGCACTAGACCTTCATCAGGCGAACAGTTTTTTTGTTCAAGAGAAACCATCTTAAATAGGGAGGTGTCGTTTCTCCATGACCAATCCAGTTCTCACGCGTAAACACAGAGGGACAAAATCATCATGGGGTAATTTAACCAAAGAGACAGCAAATAAACAACAAAAAACTTTGTGTGACATCAGGTTAAAGTAATACCCACATGTCCAGAAGAGAAATCTATAACATAGTGAATCAAACTATATATAAATCAGTATTTTAAAATGTTTTTTAGGAGATAAGTTTACATTTTAAGTTAAAAACAGACGAATTTAATTAACAAATCTCCATATCTTGTACAAAAGGGCACATCTATCATCAAAATATACATCTAATAACAATGATCCAAAGTTCATTTTGTGTATTTTGAACTGCACACACTTACAATGACAGTGAATGACAACAACAGAAAAAGTCGTCCAGGTACCGACAACATTATGGCTGTGCCTAATTTCTCAAAAATGTGGAATCTGCAAAGATTTTTGTCTTCACCAAGATTTTTTTCACTAATCAGTAGGGGCTCAAAAATTTAAAGCTTCTTTAAAGATTAAAGAAGCTCTCAGTATTTCTTCTCTTTACATATAATGACATTAAATTCAACAGAAAGATGTATTTTTATAGACTTTTAGGCTGTCAAGTGATGGAAAAAAAAAGGAAATAAAGAATCCAGGTGTTGGGAATCTTACTTTTTATTTGTGTTTCCTTCTTCCAGCGCTCTGGTAAGACCAGGAAGGTTTGACATGCAGGTGACAGTCCCTCGGCCAGACGTGAAAGGACGCACTGAAATTCTCAACTGGTACCTCTCAAAGATCAAGGTGGACCCTGGTAGGTCTCAGTGGAAAATATGAAAGATAATACCTCACAAATAAATCATTCTGCAGAAACAACTATAATTGGTAACTTTTGAGGCTCTACTTCTGGTTAAAACCATTCATAGTATTAAAGCAGTCAGCCTGTGAGAGAATACCTTTGTTTTCCATCTTTGTAAAAGTCACCATTGTGTCTTTAAGTCTTATAAAGAACCATTTTTCATTGTCTGCACTCTCGCAGCCGTTGAGGCAGAGATAATTGCACGGGGCACAGTGGGCTTCTCAGGAGCAGAGCTGGAGAATTTAGTCAACCAGGCAGCCCTGAAGGCAGCCGTGGACGGGAAAGAGATGGTCACAATGAAAGACCTGGAGTTCGCTAAGGACAAGATCCTCATGGGTGAGTGCACACAGTGATTCACTCTGCTTCCTGTCATGTGGGACCGATTACCTGGACACACTCTAGTTCGGCTGAAAAGAAAGTATGAATGAATGAAGCGTACGTTTTTGTGTTAATCCCTGAAAATCCTTTTTGGTTTTGTTCCTTCTCACACCAGGCCCTGAGAGGAGGAGTGTGGAAATCGACAAGAAGAATAAGACCATCACAGCCTACCATGAGTCTGGCCATGCTATTGTCGCCTATTTCACCAAAGATGCAATGCCAATCAACAAGGCTACCATCATGCCGAGAGGACCAACACTTGGCCATGTGAGCTTCAGCGGCATCTCCAACTTTACACCACTTTTTTTTTTTAATCCCCTTTGTTAAATCTAAAGCTTATAATTCTTTTTTAAGGTGTCCATGCTCCCGGAGAACGACCGATGGAGTGAGACGAGAGCCCAGCTTCTGGCTCAGATGGACGTCAGTATGGGCGGTCGAGTCGCAGAGGAGCTCATCTTTGGGGATGACTACATCACCACGGGTGAGTCAGGAGGACATGAGGACTTGATGTGGTTGTGGTGTTTACAGCTACATACACAACTATAACATCGAAGAAGTTCTCCAGGAAACATAAATACTGCAATAAGCACCTACGTTTGGTCTTAAAAAACACTTTATTAATGAATAACAAGAGCCAAAGTTAAAACTGGATCACTCTGCTATCATAACTGCAGATTAATGTTCATTTAAAGCTTTGTTTTGTTTCATTCTTCAGGGGCATCAAGTGACTTTGATGGAGCAACCAAAATAGCCAAAATGATGGTGACCAGGTTTGGCATGAGTGACAAGGTATGTTTAACTTGGTTGCTTTGTTTCACAATGAACAGCGGTTGACTTTGCAGTTATGTATTCAGCATTTATTAGTGTGAATTTTTCCTTGACCACCCAGTGACTAAGTAAGAAGTATTTAAGGTTGTCACTATAGTAGCGCACTTTGAGGGTGATTTATTGAGAAGTTTTCCATGAAACTGTAGCCTGTAATTACATGAAGACAAAGAAAATCTGTCTAACTCTCAACGACAGTAACTATCAGTGACTATTAACATGAAAAGGTCTACTGTTCCTTCAACCTAAGGTGTCATTTGTGTTTGCTTGCAGCTTGGTGTAATGACCTATGGCGATATAACCAAGCAGAGCCCCGAAACACAAGCTGCTGTTGAACAAGAAGTCAGGGCTTTGCTAAAGGTGAGATATTCCCACAGCACATCAGCTTTTTTTGAAACTGAGATGGTTATAAAATCTGTTTCTAAGTTTCGGATCCTTTTTTTTTGTCTAGGACTCGTACGAACGTGCAAAGAACATCCTGAAGACCTACAGCAAAGAGCACAAGACGCTAGCAGATGCCCTGCTCAGATACGAAACTCTGGATGCCAAAGAGATCCAGATGGTGCTGGAGGGCAAATCACTGGACCACTAGATACCTCAGTATAGATATTTTAAACTCTTGTAAATATGAAGCTGTGCAGTTGTGCACAGGCCTTTTGGAGGCCTTGTATTTCATTTCTTTGTACCCCTCTCATCATTTGGTGGAAACGACACAGAAATGATTCTGTTAACCCCTTTCGATTATATTTTATTTTATTAATTTTTTTGTCTTGCATTTCCTGTAGAGAAAACGTTTGTTTCCACAGCGTTTTTAAAGCACTTCATAGTTCAATCAGACAAAAGGCTTTTTGTTTTACACAAATGAATCTACAGGCTGCAGATATCATTGAGGTTACATCCAAGTCTTTTTAAGAAAAAAGGCTGCTGCAATAGTTTTATACATCACAATCAGGATTCTTTACAATATCAGTGAAAAGGCGAATGAATTAAACAAATTTATGATTGATTAATGTGCGATGATTTCATTTAGACTGCAGGGTCTCGTATTAAATTTGTACAGACTTGTGAACACCGTAGGACCTTAAATTACCTCAATCCAGAATGTACCTCTTTGCTGTAGCAAGGTGCAGGTGATACCCCTGTTCAGTGTTGAACACTTCATATGGATTTATTCTCTCTGAATGATGTAAATTACATCTGCGATATACTTTCTGTATGTGTGTTCTTATTTATTTAAGTGCCCAAAGATGTTTCCTTTGTCTGAACTTAGTGGTAGGCCTTTATGTGTGGAGTTCAGAGGTCATCTGTAACAGATAAACGAGGGTTTATGTATATATTCTGTAAGCGTGTCTTTGTGCTTTGGTTTGTTTCTTTAGCTAAAGCCTTTGAAGCTCAAATAAAGGTTTCTCTTACTCATAAATGTGTTTTGCACCTGTGGAAAAAATGAAGTTTGTTCATATTACGACCTCTTAGGGGGCATTTAGCCCAGCAGTGGTGGCTTACTCATTCATAAACTGATAATGCTGCTTTGAACATGAACATGTCTTCATAGTTGGTCTTTCCTGGTCTGTTTTCTAATTGAAACTTAATTTTGAGGGGAAAAAAACACCGACTGAGAGTGCTGAGTTTGAATTCAGACACAATGCGAGGGCTTAAAAAGTGCTAAAACTGCAGAAACTAGGTGGCGATTCTCCATGATTTATCACTATCAGTGTCTTCAACTCTACATATTATCATTTTTTCCAATTAAATCTTGATCAAACTGATCACTGCTACCTTTGCAGACACACTGATCCATTAAAAAAGGATGCATTCATTTGCAGTCCATCCACCATGTGACCACTTTTTAACTTTGTCCTGGTATATTGTGCTCAAGTGTCTTCATAGTTTGTTTTACCAGAACATATTTTCCAACCAAAGCATTTTTTTTCATTCATATTCAAGAGCCATGTCAGAAAATCCTAAAAGAAGCCAGTCTGATTATTTCAATACAAAGCCCTAGTTTATTGCTGCTCCATGCTCTTACTTACAACAGGAGTATTAGGTTACAGATGAGGCCAGCTGAGATGCAACAAGTCAGGTCATTGTTGTGTCTCCTTGTCCATTTTCACTGATCCCCGACTTAGTGCTTATAAAGGCTGGGAAGCACTAGTTTTGACTCAGGACAGTAACAGGACAGACACAGATGGAGATGCCTTAATGGTGTTTTGAATTAAGTCCACAGCTTCTCTAGCATCTTCGAACAACAATGGAGGAGGAAGAGGATGTTGTAGCTGTTATCGGGATTGGATGCAATTTCCCCGGAGGTATGACGAACCTTTGGTGCTTTTTCTACTGATTTTCGATACACTGATTTTAAGTTGTCGTGTGTGAATTATAGGCGCTGTTGTGCTTTTTAACTTAAGGTGAGGGACTGGAAAACTTCTGGAAGGTTCTGTTGGAGGGAAAGAACTGTGTTGTGGATATTCCAAAAGAGAGGTTTGATACCACCTTTTGGTTTGATGCTGATGCAAATAAACCTGGAAAGACTCAGACATCGAAGGCAGCTCTTATTGAAGGGTAAGGATTATCTATGTGTTTAGAGATGAACCAGTAACATCCCAGTTAAGTGATGTCTGAGTATGATAAATCTGTTTTTACATTTTAGGTTCAATGAGTTTGATCACAGGTTTTTTGGCATTACCGAAGCAGAGGCAGATTTCATGGACCCACAGCAGAAACTTCTTCTGCAGTGCACATACAGGACACTAGAGGACGCAGGAATAGCAATGGAAAGCATCAGTGGAAGCAGAACTGGAGTTTACATAGGTAACCAATGATTTTCTGTTACACAGTTAAAAACTACTCTAAATCTCATGTAACAAAGTTTGTATCACACTCAGCCTGTTTGTTGCGTTGCAGGTCTAATGAACAGGGATTATGAGATGCTGAGAAGTAATACTTCTAATTCAATAAACCACTACAATGGCACTGGGACTGCTATGAGCGTGGCGGCCAATAGAATTTCATTCACATTCAACCTCACTGGCCCATCTTTAGCCATTGACAGTGCCTGCTCGTCATCTTTGGTAGCGGTACATTTAGCCTGCCAGGCCCTAAAGCAAGGTATTTGGTCCTCTTCTCCTCATATATGTATGTATATGCCTTAAAGCAAGTGGATGTAGGGCAGCAATTATACTGAATTTCTCTCTGTTTCAACTAGGAGACTGTGAAATGGCTCTGTGTGGAGGTGTAAGTTGTATAATAGAGCCAAGAGTGTTCATTGCTCTGAGCAAAGCCAAGATGATCTCCCCTGAGGGAACCAGCAAACCTTTCTCCAGCAGAGCAGACGGCTATGGTAGAGGGGAAGGCTGCGGCATTGTTCTCCTGAAACCTCTGAAACATGTAAGTCTGTTTTACAATCATTGCAGGACACTAAAATGCAGTAGGGAGCCGTCTAATGGTGTGTCTTTATCTCCTAAGGCTCTAAAAGACGGCAACAAAGTATGGGGTATCATCAGTAAAACAGCCGTCAACCAAGATGGATGTGCAGTAACACCAATCACCAAACCGTCCATGTCACAACAAGAGGAACTCCTGCGCAGGGTCTACTCAGAGGCTGACATAGCAGATGTTCAGTACATTGAAGCACATGGAACAGGGACACCAATCGGAGACCCAACAGAAGCAGGAAGCATTTCAAATGTCATTGCCAAAGCCAAACCTCCTGGTTCAGACATTCTTCAGATCGGATCTGTGAAAGGCAACATCGGACACACAGAATCAGCGGCTGGAGTGGCCGGATTTATAAAAGTACTCTTAATGATGAAGCACGAGACCATCGTACCTACAGTTTTCTACTCAAAGGACAGTGCCAGTGTAGATGAAAAAGCTCTGCATGTAAGTATTCCAACCAAAGCTGAAAAATGGGAGACACAGGAGTCTTTAGTGAGGGTGGCTGGAGTCAACAGCTTTGGGTTTGGGGGGACAAATGCACATGTGATCGTACGAGAGCACAGACAAACCAACTTCTTCACAAAGTTCCCAAAAGACTGTTCAAAACTCTTTGTACTATCTGCATCCACTGAGAGATCATATCACCTAACTATTGCTGACACACAGCAGAGAATTGGCAGTCATCAAACAGCTGATTTACAAGCACTAGCATACACTTCAGCATGTGGAAGAAGTCACTCTAAACACAAGTACAGGAAGGCCTTCCTAATGTCTTCTCTCTCAGATTTAGAGCACCAGTTGTCATGTACTTTGAAGACAAAAGCAGAGCCAACAAAGTCAGACATCCAGCTGGTGTTTGTGTTTTGTGGAAATGGGGTTGCCTACAGGAGTATGTGCAGGCAGCTCCTGAAAGAGTTCCCTGTTTTTAAAGAAAAGATCAGAGAAGTTCAGGATCTCTTCCACATTCATAAAAGCCTCACCATCAGCCAATGGCTTTCTGCTGAATGTGGTGATGAGGATTTTGAAAAGCCAGATGTCATCCAGCCTCTACTTTTTGCAGTTCAGGTTGGCATTGTTGCTCTCCTAAGGGACTGGGGTATCAAACCTGATGCTGTGCTTGGACACTCTGTTGGCGAGGTTGCTGCGGCTCACTGTTCTGGTCTTTTGTCTCTTGAGGACGCTGTAAAAGTGTTGTACCACCGCAGCGCTCTTCAGGCCAAAGTCACAGGGGGGAAAATGCTTGTTGTTGGAAATGTGGCTGTAGAGCAAGTTGTAGATGTCCTTCCAACCTTTTCTGGGAATATCTCTGTTGCAGCATTCAACAGCCCCCAGTCCTGCACTCTGTCAGGGGATACAGATGCTATAAACAACCTCCATCAGAGGTTGAAGAGTCTATTCACCTATGAGAATATCTTTCTCCATGAGCTGGATGTGCCAACAGCGTACCACAGCCATATGATGGACCCCATACTTGATGACATTGAGAGAAGTATCGATCCTTTGGTTGCCAACAACAAAGAGTGCAGACTATATTCAACTGTGACTGGAGAGGAATCTTCAAGTGGTGACTTTCTTTCAGGGAGGTACTGGGCAAGAAACATCCGAGACCCTGTTTTGTTCAAACAAACCCTGCATGCAGTCACCAAAGACAGGTCATCGAGGAGCAGTGTGGTCTTTGTGGAGATTGGACCGCGTAGGGCTCTCCAAAGGAACATACATGAGACTTTGGGAAATAACGGCACAGTTCTTCCCTCTGTCCAGCCGGGGAAAGACCGTGACACAATCTTGTCTACTGTGGCAAAACTATTTGAACTTGGCATCAATGTGGACTGGTGTCGGCTCTATAGAGGTTTTGAGACATTGCCAGTGGCTTTTCCAGTCTATCAGTTTGACAACACAAAAAAGGAATCTGATTTTGAAGCGATGAGAAAAGGTGACAAGCCATGGGATTATTCCTCCCATATACTGATATCCCAAATAAATCAGGGCAATAATGAGTACTCATGCAATCTGTCAGGGGAGACTGCTCCATATCTTTGGGGGCATAAGAATAATGGTGTCCCCATAGTGCCCGGGGCATTTTATGTTGAACTAGCTTTGGCCTCGCTGATGGCAAGTTTGACTCCAAAGAAACCGGTATCTCTGTTCCAGCTAAGTGTGAAATTTGAGAATGTGTTTACACTGACCTCAGACTGTCATCAGCTGAAAGTGTCACTGGAACATTCAGAGAATGATGGTTCGTTTAAAATACAGTCTTCAGGTGCAACACATGCCTCAGGCACATACAGATGTACCGATGGACAACCACTGCTAGAAGAGCCGGCTGTTTGTCTTAACAGTATCACTCAACGATGCAAACTGGTCATGACAGCAAAAGAGATTTATTCGATTCTCTCTCAAGCAGGATTTGATTACGGCCCTGTCTTTAAACAGCTAGATGATGTGTACTTTGGAGATGAATTCAAAGAAGCTCTGACAACAATTCAAATCCCTGCAGAACTTCTTGAACATCTTTATGAGTATTTTATTCATCCTGTGGTCTTGGACTATTTCCTGCAAATGGCTGCTGTGGTGGCTACTGGACGACTAACAGCTAGACAAGGCTTCCCCTCAGCTGTTGGTAGCGCAACCATTTCGCGCCCGTTACAAGAGGAAATGGTCATGTACTTGCGAGCCACTCAAGAGACTCAACATTTCCTTGAAGTATGCGGTGGCTTTTACACCCTAGAGGGTAAGGTACTGGTTGAACTTAAGGCGGTGAGGATATCCTTTTTGGGTAAATGCTCCGATGTCCAGTCATGGTTCTTCCATAATGAAATCATTGCTGTCCCGCAAATTATGAGCTTGCATAACAACCAAATGAAAGTGATAGTTTTTGAAGACAAATTTGGAATTGCCGAAAGACTAAGGCCATACCTACACCCAGAGTCAGTGTTTGTGGAGAGCAGACAAAATTGGACTGGAGACCAAGTTCGAGATTTAATTTTCCACTCACTTAAAGCCGATCGAGACTTGGAAAATGCTCTCTTCATTTGGGGTGTAGAAGACCTGAGTCACTTGTCATCTGAGAAGATACTGGACAGCTTGGTGACTTGCTGTGAGCTATTTCGACAGGTTGTCGTTGCCTTGAAGGAGAGCAAGTGCTCCTGCTTTGTCCGGGTCATAACCTACAGATCAACAGAGACAAATGTGGACCATGTCAGTGCTGGTTTTGTGCTTTCTGGCATGATGAGAGCTTGTGCTGCAGAGATTGCAGGTCTTTCTTTTCAGTTGATTGATCTTGCTTCTCTTGCAGGTGAAGATATTCAATCACTCGTCCACATCATGAACACCTGCAAACAGCAAGAGGTCATGATCAGTAAAGGGCGAGTATCAACCTCAAGAATAGCACGAACAGCTGTGACAGACGGGGCTTTGTGTGCAGAGGATATGCACTCAATTTATCAGAGAAACTTTGCAGTACAAACAAATGATCCATACAAAATGGCTCATTTATCTGCCATCCCTTATGACAACAATGTACATCCAACACAAGAGAAGTCTGTTGAGATACAATTAGGCAATGTTTGTGTGCATTCATCAGATTACTTCCCTGTCACTGCCTCACATTTGAATTATGGCAAGACGATGTACTGGAGCAAGCACACATCACACAACCACAAAGTACTTGCTTTAGATTTTTGTGGAGTTGTCACAGCTGTTGGGAAAGATGTTAAAAACCTACAAGTAGGAGATCACATTGCGTCATGTTATCCAGTTGCTGCCACAACAAAGATCATAATTCCTGAAGCAGTTTGCTACAACACAAAGAGGCTTCCATTTCTGAAAGACACTCCATGTGTGTCGTACTTTGTACTGGCGTGGGAGATCCTGCAGAGAATTTTAGTCAAGGTCAAACAACAACCCAGAAAGTTGGTCATTATCTCCTCCAACCCTGTCTCTGCACTGGTTAAAGTCTTATCTCTGGCAGCAAACAGGGCAGGCTGGAATGTTTCCTCTGTGCCACACGTGACAAGAGATCCTCCAAATTTTAGCAAGAGCTATGCATTTGTTTTTCTGCCTCCATTCGATCACTCTTGGCAGCACATTTCTGACATTGATGGTCATGATAGACATGTCATTTTTGTAAATAGCAACATGCCATCCTCACTCTCAGCAAACATGTTCAGTTTGAAGACTGAATACATGCATGTACATAAACTGGATGTGACCAGTGTACTCCAGAAAGCCAGTCTACTGGGACAAACCAGGAATATCTCCAACTGGCTCACATCACTGGGCTTTGATACAAGATCCCTATCACTTAAAAGAGAGATCTTCCATTTGGTTAGTGAAAAAGAGCCTCAGACTGATGCAGATTCTAAATCCTACTTCACAACAAACACGGTGAAGCAAGTTGTACTAAAGGAATCTGGTTGTCCAAATTCAGATATCTTGATTAAAAGGCCTGGTCAACTCTTCAAAAAAGGCTGTGTGTACCTTGTCTCCGGAGGGCTCTCTGGCTTAGGACTTGAAACAGTGAAGTTCATTGCCAGCAATGGTGGAGGTTGTATTGCAACACTGTCCAGAAGAACTTTGTCTGATGAGTTGCAGATCCAGATGGAAATCCTTCAAAGACGATATGGTGTGACAATCATCAATCTCCAATGTGATGTTTCTGTGTTGGTGCAAGTAGAAGGAGTGATCTCAAAAATTGAACAAAGATTCCCCTGTTGTCCAATCAAAGGCGTGTTTCATAGCGCTGCAGTTTTGCATGATGGGTTGATTGAAACCCTCAATCAGACCCTGTTCCAGAAGGTTCTGAAACCCAAAGTGAGCGGGGCTCTGAACCTTCATTATTCAACACTTCACTGCAAACTGGATTTCTTCGTGTGCTACTCCTCGATCTCCTCATTCATCGGTAATGCTTCACAATGTAACTATGCGGCAGCTAATTCTTTCCTCGACACGTTCTGTCATTACCGGAGAAACCTTGGACTTGCCGGGCAGTCCATTAACTGGGGTCCTTTGAACCTCGGTCTCTTGCTGAACAAAGACCATTTCCAACAGTTCCTGGAGGCCAAAGGGATGATGATAATGGATGTGAGTGATGTTCAAGAGGCACTTGAAAAATGTCTCCTGATGAACAAACCACAACAAGTTATTTGCATGTTTAACTTCAGAAATCTGAAGATTCACGTTCTTTCACAGAATGAATCTCTCAGAAAGCGGTTGTCGGCTTTAGTGGAAATTGAACTGAAGGATGATTTATGTAATGAATCTGTGTGTCAGAGTTCGTTTTCCCCCCATGAAAGTGTGAGAAAAATAATCAGCGACATCAGTAATGTAAGAGCAGATGAGCTGGATGATGAGTCAGCTCTGTGTGCTCTGGGTATTGACTCAATGTTGGCCATGACTCTGCAGAATAAGTTGTTTCAAGAGACAGGTGTGAATGTACCTTTAGTTAGGATACTGGACCCCAACAGCACACTGGGCACTTTGGAAACTATTGTAATGAATGATAAATAATTGTCTTGTAGCAAAGAGGCCTCTGACTTGTATAAAGAATCAAGTTGTAAATGTGTAAAATTACTTTTTATTTATTTTGCTTTGGGGCTGCACCATTTCACTGTTGTTTGAAAAAAGAAGTTGGATGAAAATACTTCTCAGTCAACCAGTTCATACAATTTGAGTTATTTTTTTGTACAAATATGCAGGGATGAAAGTAGAATAAGGTTCTTGCAGGTATTGTACCCATAGGCTTTGTACAAGAGGGGCACATCCAAGTTTAACGAGGTGCCGGATACTTAAATGATTTATATGATTTATTAGCAGGAAAATACTATAGGGACATAGTTTGAAACCACAGTTCCTCATATAATGTGAGAACAATAAATCACATTTATAGTCATCTGCAGGCTTCTGTTGCACAATTTATTCAAGTATGCTATAAATTAGAATATATTTATTTTGATTTATTGAGATATAGAATGGATTGCAGATATGTCCAAATGGCCAGCTATAATATGGCCCGACATATATAATCATCTAATTGAGTGTGTACACAAAGGACAGTTTGTGTGCATACAAATCTTTGGATGCGTATAATTATGTACTTTGTGGCCATGTCCAAAATTTAAAATGTTATGACACGAGTTCAGGGTTTCGCGCTTTGAGAGCAAGTGTTCTGCCCAGCCAGAGACAGGGAGTTAAGGCAAAACCTTATGATACCTGCACCTTCAGGACCCTCTTTTAATGGCCTAGAGCCAGAACCTTCTTCTTCTTCTCTTAGCAAAAGGATGAGATCTCCTCGGGATGTTAAACAGTTTCCATCCATCCTTTTGCCTTTTGTGCAGTTTACAGCACAACAGCTGCTTGTCATTTTCCTTCTCCGTTGACTCCACTAGTAAACAAATAAGAAATGTCCCGCTTTTTGCCCCCTGGCTGCACGCGCATACCTGTGATGACGTTGCACAGAAACCCATCTATTGGATTACGAGACGAGACACACAAGTAGTTATTTCTTCACTTATTCCAACCTTCTCATCAATTTGAATCACAAAGTAAAAAATATCAATAAACAAAATCCGGATCTGAAATAACAAGGACACATCGCAGTGCTGTTACTTATAGTAAAGACAGATTTGATGGTTTATTTGTATTAGCAAAATAAATTTATTAAAGTAAAAAACAATTCACAGAATCATATACAGATTAAAAAAAAAATAGAAAAAACAAGAAGACAAAAGTTAAAAATAGTTCAACATGACATTTTTTTCTTTGAGTTCATTTTTCTATATTATTGTACCTTTTCTGTTTTGAATATTTAACCTGGCTCTTCAGAACTCGTATTTTCTTAAAATATGGGACTTTATTCTTTCATTGAGCATTTTTTTAAAGCATCAGTCACCATAAAACATCCTTTTCATATCTGAATGTTAATCAACAACAGATTATTCTGAGATTATAGAACATTTTTCCTCGGAGCATCACATTACCACCACAGTGACATCTAGTTCACCAGATTTCAAACTGCTTGTTCTTCTTTAAAGGTGTTTGATCCACCATGGTATTCCCAAAGAGTCTAGAAAAATAAAGGAGACAAGACCAGGAAAGCAGACATCACTCATTCAGCCAGAATAATGAGTGCCAGTGTAAATTTAGTGAGCTGTAATGTTCAGTGGTTGATCTGCAAGAAAATCATTTGAAATGTCTGCATAAAGGAAAATTCATCCATGCTCACCGCACTGTCTTAGTACAGGAGTCTTTGGAGATCAGTTCGAGCAACATGGACGTTGATGCACCAGTGATCCTATTGTGACTCAGACTGTGAAACACACAAACAAAGAAGTGACACATCATTTCAGCCTGCTGCTGGTGTGAGCTATGTTGGTTTGTCACAAGCACAAAACAATCACAGATTAAGTTCAAGTTTTCTTCCTTTCAGTCTGATAAATACTTCACTTTACCAGCCTTCTATGTTAAACTGATGTTTTTTAATTATTATTATCAAATTCCACTGACTCTACGGTTTGATGAATTGTAAAGGGGTGTTCAGACCAAACGCGACGTCGGCGACGTCGGCAACGGCTCCCAATGCAAAGTCTATGGACAACCGCGACCCGATGCCTGCGACGCGACCTGACGCGACTTGGCGACCAGGTCGCGCATGGTCGCCAAGTCGCGTCGCCGAGGCCGCAGGATGCCAAGTTGCGTCGCTCCCAAAGTTCAAATATTTGAACTTTGGGAGTGACAATCTGCGACTCCGTGCCGCGACAGCCAATCAGGGCTCTGCTGACGATAACAAACCGGCGAAGCAAGGGGGAGGAGAAGAAGAATCACAATGGAGGAGTAGTTTATCACTGCCGTGAGTTATCACCCGGTCCTGTACAACGTGGGGTGCGCGTTTTACCGGGACCGCACCTCCAAGGAGGAGGCATGGGCGAAGGTGGCCCATGATTTTGGGCTTTCTGGTCGTTTGTTTATTTATTTCAGTGAGCAGACTATTTTCTGAAAACATAGCAAACATCCCCTGCTTGCTAGGCTACATGTTTCAACGTGTGTGTGTGCCGCAAGCGCTGGAGGGGGCTGCGGGATGTATATATGAGGGAGAAAACGAGGGAGAAGGAAGGTGGGAGAAGCAGGTCAGCAGCGACCAGCCGTGACCTGCGACTGCAGCTTTAGATCTGCTGTGAACACACCAGGGCACCACGCGACACGACGTGACCAACCAACGCGACGCGACGCGACCTGGTCGCGTTTGGTCTGAACACCCCTTTAGTGAACACAGTTCAAATATTTGCATCTTAAAGGGATATTCTGGCGTTAAAGGAAGTTAGGGTCAAACACACTTTAACACCGAGTTAGACACACATCGAGAGATGAACGTTGCTGACCGCTTGTTGGAAGTCACTAAATTGAACGTGGAATCGGTATGTGAATATGCCAAAACCATGCCGGACTACGTAGTTTTCTCTGGTCTCCTGCCCGATCAGACAACTGATTAGATGTGTAGCCGTATCTCATCATACAACCACTGGCTTTCAAGTGGTGTCCGCAAAACGGCATGGGCTTCATTAATAATTGGAAATCGTTTTGGGGCAAGCCTGGTCTGATTAGTTGGGACGGCATTCATCCCACTCGAGATGGAGCAGCCATCTAGAAATCTGGCCAAATTTATTAGTCCTAACTACTGACAATTCAGAGTGGACATCAGGGAGCAGAGTCGCAGTCCTACATGCTCCTCTGCGCCTCCTTTACAGTAGCTTCCCAGCCACTATCACTTTTATACAGAGACTAGTGAGCAGAGCCGCAGTCTTAAACGCTCCTCTGCACTCCCTTCAGAGCAGCTTCCTAGCTATAATCAGTTTGATATAGAGATCAGAGAGCAGAGCCGCAGTCTTACACGCTCCTCATTACTCCCCTCAGAGCAGCTTCCTAGCTACAATCAGTTTGATATAGAGATCAGGGAGCAGAGCCGCAGTCCTACATGCTCCTCTGCTTTCCCTTCAGAGCAGCTTCCTAGCTACAATCAGTTTGAACAGTTATGTCATTATGGAGGATTCTGTAGGTAAATGTGCCGTCTTCGTCTTCATCTTTGTTGCTGTCTGTGAGTATTTACAGAGTCGGCACCGATCAGAAATCAGAGTTTTGACAAAATTCATAAACATTTGAACCTAAAATTGCCTCACCTCTTATTCACATATTTCTCCAAAGACGATAAAGACCATGATAAGATATCTGTTTGCATGATTCATCCTTGTATTGTATTTCTACATTACTGCCTCACTCACCCACTACTGCTCGAGCTGATATTGCATTACATAATAGTTTCTTTAATGAACTCACTCAATGACTTGCACTTTGTGCAGAGACTTGATCAGTGTGCACAGCAGCTGGTCAGTTAGCTGGCAGTGACTGAGGTCCAGCTCTGTCACCTCCTCAACAAAGTCCAGCATCAGGGCCAAACCTTCACACGCCTTCTGGTCCAGTTCAGTGTGGCTGAGATCCAGATCTCCACCCAGGGCTCTATGAAGGGACTCTGCCCAACTTCTTGGGTAAAACTCATCGACCAATATAGACATCAGCTGGAGGACAACAACTTTGCTTGCTCTATGCAGGAAAATGAAATCAAAGAACAGGGTGTTAAAAGTGTGAAATGGGTCTAGAAAGCTGTTTCAGCTAAAGCCATGGTCTTGGTTATTTTTTGGTTCCCCACCTGAGCTTGACTCTGTTTAGGACAGATGGCAGCAGGTTCAGTCCACTGGACTCCACCACACAGTCCTGCAGATTGAGTTCTGTGTCCTGGATGTTGTACCCCAGGACGGTGGAGATGGCCCAACAGTCTGCAACATCCAGACAGAAAGTTTCCCTCTGACCCTCCTCTGACATCTCCACATGAGAGGAGCACGACAGATCCAACCTGTGCTGCAGAGCTCTCAGCAGACTGGCAGCTCTCTCGTCCACAGCATCAGAGGCAGCACAGCTGTGCAACATTTTCAGCAGCAGCTCCCTGTCAACACTGCGGGAAAATTTGTTCACTAACACATTGTTGACAAAGAAAATAGATGCATATCTGCATTAATGTCTGACCTAAGGTGAGAAACTTTGTCCAGCATAGAGAGGATCAAGTTGATTTCTCCTGGTGGTATGAGGGTCCACAGGAGGTTCAGCTTGACTCCATCACTGTGTTTGAGGGTGTAGAGTAGAGCAGCACAGTCCTCCGAGTCCATCTGTTTGCAGGTCAGGTTGATCACATCATCACATGACCTCAGTAATCCAGGTATACTGGAACTGGCTTGAGTTTTGTAGATCTCTCTCATGACAGTCAACACAAAGCTGGGAGAGGGCCTGAAAGTATATTAGCAGGAGTTTCATTTATGAAACAATTCAAAGGATTCAAACATTAAATGCACTCATGAACAAAGCTAGAAGAAGTAAAGGCTTATAACTTTAGTGTGTATATACCCAAACCATGTTATGTATATGACTCTCCGTCCACATAAAAAAGTGTTTACCCTAATTAAAGGGATATTCCGGCATAGAATTAATTTAGGGTCAAACACAACGTAACACCGAGTAAGACACATCGTCCAGAGATAAATGTTGCCGACCTCTTGCTTCTCTAGTTATACCAACTTTAGTAACGACCGCACAATAGCAATACACAGCGGTCCCAAGAGCCAGTGGTCTCAACCAAAACACCACTCTATAGCCACAAATAATGCTCAGAACAGCACCTAACTTCATCAACAGTACATATAGGGTCCCAGTCACAGCACTAGCTACTAAACATCTTTTTAACTGAGACTAAACACAACTCACCTACTCTCTTCCAGCAGCCGATTGTTTGTAGCGAGATCTCAGGCCAATCCATTACGGACTGCAGCGGGGTGACGCAGCTCAAGGAAAAACATTTATGATCATTTCTTTATAATTTGGAAATAAAATCAGCCCGAGACTGAGACGCTAAGGCAGAATAACTACCACGTATGCAGTGCAAAATGATTAATATAGTGATTATACTTCAAGGAAATGATAAAGTAATGATCTTAAATGTTCTTCCTTGAGCTGAGTCACCCCGCTGTAGTCTGTAATGGACTGGCCCGAGGTCTAGCTACAAACAAGCGGCTGCTGGAAGAAAGTGGGTTAATTGTGTTTAGTCTCTTTGCTAAAGAAATTAGGCAAAGTTAAAAAGATGTTTGGTGGCTAGTACTGTGGCTGGGACCCTATATGTACTGTTGATGAAGTTAGGTGCTGTTCTGAACATTATTTGTGGCTATAGAGTGGCGTTTGGTTGAGACCGCTGTGTATTGCTATCATACGGTTGTTACTAAAGTTGGTATTACTAGAGAAGCAAGCGGTCGGCAACATTCATCTCTCGACAGGGTGTCTAACTCAGTGTTTTGATGTGTTTGATCCTAAATAAATGTTACCCCGGAATATCCCTTTAAGTCTTTGCTCCACCTTTAAACGCACACTTTAAATTACTAACGGTTCACATTATCCACCACAGGAAAGATGGTGCATTCAAATCAGACTATTGAACACAAGTTTTTCCACAGACCATCCTGGCAGCAGACTTTGACTAAGAGATGAAGAGAGCAATTCCTCTGACAAGGATACGGACTCTTACTCTTTAACTGTACAGCTGAAACCAATGTGAACCGTCGCCTCAATCTGTTTTTCCTTGTCTGAACTAATTTTTTCTCAAGACAAACCACGAAATCCCAGAGGTTAATGATATGAATGAACTTTTTATCAAAGTAAACAAACCAACCTTTCAAATACAACCCTGTCCAGAAAAGGAAGCAGACATGTGACGCTCCTCTGTAGGAAGCTGTTTTTCCTCATGTTCACAGTCAAAGTCTGAGATGAAGACTGCAAGAGAAGATGCAGAAACTCCCAGTTCAGAGAAAACGGGGTCAGGTCTCCATCGACCTTACTTAAGAAAGACCTGGTCAAATCCTCATCCTGAATTTCACTGAGGAAGTCAAGTAGCGGCTCAGAAATCTTCTCATTCAGTCTGTTGAAAAAGAAAGTGAGGGCAGATCTTAATAAAGTCAATTATAATTCAATAATTGAACTTTTCATATCACATCAATAAATGACTCAGAGATACGGGAAAACTTGTACTTGATTGTCAGAGGGCCGTTGTGAAGCAGCAGTGGAGTCAGAGCCTGAGCAGGGATCCTGGACTCTGTCAGGTCTAAACGTCTGACTGTCCAATGTCTCAACAGGTATGCCAAACTACTGACAACCTTCAGCCATACGCTCTCTGAAGGTTGGAATGTCTCAGAGACAAGAGAGAGCTCATCAGTAACTGACAGAGGGACCACTCTCCCTCTTTTTACCCACAGAGAAAGAATCAGGGCCATGTCAGTGGAAAGTCTGAAAAAAAAAGTCTGAGGTATGATAAAGATATTTAGGGTGGATGAAGATAAGATAAGAAGAACTTTATTTATCCCTCAAGAGGAAATTCAATATGGTATTGTTTGAAGACAAAGTCATTGTTTGATACAAACCTCAGACTGCGTAGTTTTGTTGTTTGTCTGAATACAAGTAAAGCGTCTCCGACTGATATTTGTTGGGGTGTGAGGATGAGATCCACACTAGGACCACAAAGACCAAGAACTTGCCCTACAGACTGGCATGTTTGACTGAGCAGCTTTCCTTTTAACTGACGGTTAAATCCAAGCAACTGCAGCAGTAAAGCCGCCTGTTCAGCCTCCTGTTTGGATCTGAGTGAGATGGATGTACAGACCCTCTGGAATAACTCTGGACCACAGCTGAAAAAGGACAGAAAGATTTAGCAGCACAAGAAAAAAGATGTCACAGAATATACAGAAACTTCAACTATTTATTTATTATCATTATTTTTATTTTTTTCTAGAAACCCAAGTACATCAAATAGATACAGATTTACCTAAGCTGTGAGATAAGGGGGAGGCACTGAAGGAACATCTTCACTTTACTCTCATCATCAGGATAACCTTTCAGCTTCACATGTTTCTTCTCAGTTTGGAGTTTAAGCAGTTCCAGGAGGATGGAGGTCTTTCTCTCTGAGAGGTTTATGGACCAGACTGAAGGAGTTGACTGGAAAACAGACTGAACTGAAGGGAGGACACTCAAGCCTTGGTAGGTTGTAGACTCCTTAATGTAGGAGTACAGATCCAGGAGGAAACCACACTGGCTGTACTCAAAATCATCAAAACCCTCCCTGTCTTCAAAGGGGAATGTCTGATATCTGCACACTGACAATAACAGCTCCAGATGTTTCTCCTCAGTTGCTGCTGCACAGAAAAGACTCCCACAGAACTTGACTTCATCTCCAGACCAGAAACTGAAACCAAAGTTGTAAAACTTTGTTAGGATTTCCACTTTGAAAATAAAAAAGAGAGAGACTGTTTGATTTACTGGGATACAGTTCACCAACCAGCAGGAGGAGCAAAAGCAAACCTTCACCAAACAACCAAAGAATCAATCATCTCACACCATGAGGACTGGAGTTCAACTTTGATCTCTCAACATTTGATTCAACTAACTCAACTTCATCAAATTAAAGCTTTGGTTTATTAACTTACTCAAGTTTCAACTATGATTAAAAATCATATTTTTAAATCATTCATCAATAACAGTTATTGATCTTTGTCAGTATTTGAGCTCTTCCATGTAATTTATTTGTCACCATGTTAGCTGCTTCAAAGTAGTCTCCTTTTCCTGGATAAATACAGTGATTTGATGGTCAGGAAATGTTGCTTCTTTCATTTAGGCAGTTTTATTCAAAGTGACTCATAATCTTGTTGTTTTTTTTGGAGTCAAAAATCCTTCAAACCTCTGTAGCAGTTTATAAACTGTCTGAAAGAACTTCTATCTCAGATATTTGATTAAATGTTGAACACAAAGACGGATAAACTGGATCAAAACCAGCTGCTTCAGTCTGAAAATGATCTTTACAAAAGAAAATATAAGGAAGTAGATTTATTTACCTGAGCTGTGAGATAAAGGGCAGACACTGAAGGAAAATCTTCACTTCATCTTCTTCTACTGAACAGCCAAACAGCTTCACATGTTTCTTCTCAGTTTGGAGTTTCAGCACTTCCAGGAGGATGGAGGTCTTTCTCTTAGAGAGGTCTATGGTCCAGACTGAAGGAGTTGACTGGAAAACAGACTGAACTGAAGGGAGGACACTCAAGCCTTGGTAGGTTGTAGACTCCTTAATGTAGGAGTACAGATCCAGGAGGAAATCACACTGGCTGTACTCAAAATCATCAAAACCCTCCCTGTCTTTGAAGGGGAATGTCTGATATCTGCACACTGACAAGAACAGCTCCAGATGTTTCTCCTCACTTGCTGCTGCACAGAAAAGACTCCCACAGAACTTGACTTCATCTTCAGACCAGAAACTGAAACCAAAGTTGTAAAACTTTGTTAGGATTTCCACTTTGAAAATAAAAAAGAGAGAGACTGTTTGATTTACTGGGATACAGTTCACCAACCAGCAGGAGGAGCAAAAGCAAACCTTCACCAAACAACCAAAGAATCAATCATCTCACACCATGAGGACTGGAGTTCAACTTTGATCTCTCAACATTTGATTCAACTAACTCAACTTCATCAAATTAAAGCTTTGGTTTATTAACTTACTCAAGTTTCAACTATGATTAAAAATCATATTTTTAAATTATTCATCAATAACAGTTATTGATCTTTGTCAGTATTTGAGCTCTTCCATGTAATTTATTTGTCACCATGTTAGCTGCTTCAAAGTAGTCTCCTTTTCCTGGATAAATACAGTGATTTGATGGTCAGGAAATGTTGCTTCTTTCATTTAGGCAGTTTTATTCAAAGTGACTCATAATCTTGTTGTTTTTTTGGAGTCAAAAATCCTTCAAACCTCTGTAGCAGTTTATAAACTGTCTGAAAGAACTTCTATCTCAGATATTTGATTAAATGTTGAACACAAAGACGGATAAACTGGATCAAAACCAGCTGCTTCAGTCTGAAAATGATCTTTACAAAAGAAAATATAAGGAAGTAGATTTATTTACCTGAGCTGTGAGATAAAGGGCAGACACTGAAGGAAAATCTTCACTTCATCTTCTTCTACTGAACAGCCAAACAGCTTCACATGTTTCTTCTCAGTTTGGAGTTTCAGCACTTCCAGGAGGATGGAGGTCTTTCTCTTAGAGAGGTCTATGAACCAGACTGAAGGAGTTGACTGGAAAACAGACTGAACTGAAGGGAGGACACTCAAGCCTTTGTTGGTTGTAGAATCCTTAATGTAGGAGTACAGATCCAGGAGGAAACCACACTGGCTGTACTCAAAATCACCAAAACGCTCCCAGTCTTTGAAGGGGAATGTCTCATATCTGCACACTGACAATAACAGCTCCAGATGTTTCTCCTCACTTGCTGCTGCACAGAACAGACTCCCACAGAACTTGACTTTATCTCCAGACCCGTAAAGGAAACTGCAACTGAAACTGTAAAACTTTGTAAGGACATCACGCTCACAGCAGAAAAATAGACAGGTTCTGTGAAGTGATATTCAGATTTCTATGAATCAAAGACAATTACAATCAAAAGTTCATAGATACTGACAAAAAAGAGACAAAAGTTTATCATGACATGATGCAGAGGAGGAAAAGTAGTAATATGTCATGATGGTTAATCTGCTCCAAAACTACAAATATCTGTGGGCCAGCTGAACACAGTTCAACTGATCTAATGAAAAACTGAAGTTACAAGTTTGGATGGAAGAAGATCCAGATCATTTTGATCAAAGTGTCACAAATGAAACTCTCAACAAAAAGCCTGAGGACTGGATTCAGTCCACAAAGGTGTTTCCTCCACTTTGAAAATAAAAAAGAGAGAGACTGTTTGATTTACTGGGATACAGTTCACCAACCAGCAGGAGGAGCAAAAGCAAACCTTCACCAAACAACCAAAGAATCAATCATCTCACACCATGAGGACTGGAGTTCAACTTTGATCTCTCAACATTTGATTCAACTAACTCAACTTCATCAAGTTCAAGCTTTGGTTTATTAACTTACTCAAGTTTCAACTATGATTAAAAATCATATTTTTAAATCATTCATCAATAACAGTTATTGATCTTTGTCAGTATTTGAGCTCTTCCATGTAATTTATTTGTCACCATGTTAGCTGCTTCAAACTAGTCTCCTTTTCCTGGATAAATACAGTGATTTGATGGTCAGGAAATGTTGCTTCTTTCATTTAGGCAGTTTTATTCAAAGTGACTCATAATCTTGTTGTTTTTTTTGGAGTCAAAAATCCTTCAAACCTCTGTAGCAGTTTATAAACTGTCTGAAAGAACTTCTATCTGAGATATTTGATTAAATGTTGAACACAAAGACGGATAAACTGGATAAAAACCAGCTGCTTCAGTCAGAAAATGATCTTTACAAAAGAAAATATAAGGAAGTAGATTTATTTACCTGAGCTGTGAGATAAAGGGCAGACACTGAAGGAAAATCTTCACTTCATCTTCTTCTCCTGGACAGCCACACAGCTTCACATGTTTCTTCTCAGTTTGGAGTTTCAGCACTTCCAGGAGGATGGAGGTCTTTCTCTTAGAGAGGTCTATGGTCCAGACTGAAGGAGTAGACTCATAAAGTGCCTTCAGTTTTGGAATGACACTGAAACACTCTGTGCTCTTGACATGCTGATGAAAATCAAGGAGAAGATGATGCACATTGTCAACAGAAAACAGTGTGGCCAGCTTTTTTACTACATGAAAGTCCAGTTCTCTGTGAATCGCTGCTTTCAGGCATAAATCCAGTAACAGCTTCATTTTTTTCTCCTCCCACATCTCATGGCTTTGCTCCTTGTCCTGTTGTCCTGGACCCTTGTTGTTAATACTGAAGCTGTATTATTAAAAATAACACAGAATTTGTCATTACTGACTGTAATATTTGATTTCTTATGTCACGTTCAGTGATTGTCTTTTTAAATGACACTTTTTGGTTTCAGGCTACTGACCTGAGTGATTTGATGTAGTGCAGAGCGTCCAGGAGAGACATGCTCAGACTTTGGCTGACAGCAGTTGCTCCACTGTCCCAGTGAAGACAAACATTCACTTTCATTGGATTCTTCTGTATGACACTCACTGCTCTTTCAAACAGCTGTCTTTCACCCTGAACTGGAAGGTGCAACTGATGTCCATCACGGCTGAGCAAAGTGACACTTTCACGCTGCTCCTCGCTGAGAAGGATGATCCTCCACAGCTGTTGTGGCAGAGGGTCACTCCTGTGATTCAAAGAATAATTAGAGAGGAGGAAAAAAAGAGCTGATCATTTTCATCCAATTTCAACATCGATGTATTTATGCTCAGTACAGTCACAGCTCATTTCATTTTATCTTCCTCTGTATGTCATAAACTGAGCAGCATTGTGACATGTTAAACCATACCATTGGACATTATCAAGGCAGCCAAGTAGACTTCTCACTCCTTGTTCTGACACAGAGACACCCTCAAGGTCCAGGCTCACTTTCCTCTCCCTCGACAGAGCAACCACATTGGCCACAGCGCAGCAAAGATAGGAATCCAAACTCTCACCGCTGAGATCAAGATGGTAGTTCAGTCTCTTCAACAAGGAGATGCCTGCTTCAGGACACTGTGACTCGTATATGCACTCACACAAGGATAGTATGTCATCGTCAAGCCCACTGTCTATCAATTCCTTGAAGAACCAGTTTGATGTATTTTTTAACTCCTGAGCAGGAATCAGGTGTTCCATCAAGCTGGGGCTCTTCTCAGTCAGCAGTCTACACATAAAAGGAATCAGGTGTTTCATGTGTTGCTTCTCCTCTTTGAGGCATTGCTGAAAAACATCCTTAATTTCATTTGGGTTCTTCAAGAGCCACACAGCTGCAAAAAACTCCTGCACTGTGTAATGGAGAAATGCATGTGTTGTTTTTGTTTTAGTGGGAGCCAGTTTGACGACAAGAGGTTTCAGAAAGGAAAGGACACAGCGGTCTTCACAGTGAAGGTCGGTCAAGCTTACGCTTTTTCTTTCAGTTGCATGAAAAGCAATCTCAGCCAAAGAAAGGATTTCCTTTTTCTTCTCTTGGATGAAGGAGTCGAGGTGCTTGTTTGTTTTATTGCTGCTCACTTGAAGGCAAAAACGGACAATGATGATATATATTTCAGTTTTGCTGCGAGGCAAGACTTCAAGTGTCTTACATAAAAGACAAGCAGCCACCATCAGTGCATACATCGGGACATGACAAAGGGTCAACAGCTCCAAGTCACACAAAATCTTCTTGTGTTCCTCGCCAAGAATTGGTAAGAGGTATGATTTGATGGCCTGTTCACTAAAGCCTTTCACTTCAACTGTGAGAAAGTCTCCAGAGAAGAAATCTTCCTCATCATCTGGTCTGCAGGCGATGATGACTTTCGCGTTAGGGAGAAGGTCCCTATCAACGATACGTTTGACCACTGAACAGGTCAGATCTGTGACTCCATCAAAAATCACGGTCACGTTGTCTGAGTACCGCTTTATGTCCTGCAACACCTTGTCTTTGCCATCATCTGGTTCACAGTACACACTGAAGAGGAGTTCCTCTAAGCTCATCACACCTGTGATGTGGGATGTTTCTCTCATGTCAAAGTAAAACATGTAATCCAGCTTCTCGCTCTTTCTTTCTACCCAGAGCTTCAGGATTTCATGACAGAGAGCTGTCTTTCCAATTCCAGGCTTACCAACCAAGACGATGTTTTTGTTTGTTTTCAGCAGGTCACTTGGAGATACTTTGGATTTGTCTTCAGGTATGTACGTCCTGAGCTTTTTAGGGCGGCTCATCTTGCTTTTTTTTATCTTAAATTTCTTGATTTTGGATGCTGATCCACTTCCTTGTGTGTCCAAAACCAGCGGGCTGTACGATAGATCAGACTTGCGGTTGACGCTGAGCAGTTTTTGGTTTCTCATCCAAAATTCATCAACCTTTTTTTGCGCTTTTTCCATCAACTTCTCCTGATATATGTGGCATGGTCTTGGACCTACAACAGAAACAACAATGAGAGATAAGTACCCGGTGAAGTGATGTGACCTTGTATTCGGTTTGTGCATACACACGTTAATGTGCATCACATAGAGTAAACAAACAAGTCAATATCGATCAGAATTTAGTTCAAAAATACCTTGTGAACAGCCTCCATATATCTGTGTATCTTCTTTGAAAGGAAAGCAGCTGATCCAGTGGTGCAGGTCAAACTGTTTGGGCTCACTAGAGGATCCAGTTGTTTTCTCAGAGAAAGAAAATATTCTCTCTAAAGTCCTCATCCTGGTCATGTCAATAATCCTGAGTAAAACTTCACAGGCTGCTTCCCCTTTCTTTATGACTCGGTCCAGTATTGCCCTGGTTTTATCATAGTCATTTCTCTCTGTTTCTATCTCACAGACCTCTTCATCATTGAAAACCTTTTGCTGATACAAGTTCTCCAGAATCACTGGAAGATTCTTTAATTCTCCCACCAGGTGAATCCTGGCAGACCAAACGTAATCAAAGGCAGTCTGTGATGTACACGCCATGTGTGCTTGATACTGTCTGTTCTCCTTCAGAGACCTAGAGAACAAAAGACCATGTATGTAAATAGAGACCAAAATACAGACATCATTCAGCCTCTGGTGTATTAAATTTGATATCAGTCACCTCAAACCTGCTTGAGTTACTGATGCTGTTACAGTAGTGTCTGAACAATTTAAAGTTATTGGAAATAAACATACAACATGACATTAAACCACAACTCTGTTTGAAGATTTCAAGATCAATACCTGAAAACTGGTCCTTTATGGCCACGTGTTGCATACTTCTATGTCTATCTTGACGCAGCATTCTCACTGTCTGCAGAAAACAAGAAAAGTCTGGATGAACACAGTGGCAATATACCTAAAAATGTTCTGAATAGTCCCTTAATCAAATGCAGACGGATACTGGGACATTTGAGTGTTGAGAGAGTTCGGTTATACGACAGCTCTTTATTGTGCCCTAATTAATCATTTAAGGACAGAAAGAAATGCCTAAAAAATTTAATACTTTTTATACTACAATGCGACAGCAAGGTTAGACTGTTTTTATTGACTCTAACATTTTTTCTGGGGACGTTTTGAACACTCACCAAAGTCCTTTTCCAGTGTGGCACCCTGCACAGTCCCTGCGCATCAGAGCCCCGTACAGACGCTAAATGTAGGGCAGAGTGGGGTAAGTTAGTGTTATAGGGTATCCTATATTTGTGAATGATCTTCCTCTCTCTCTGCGCTTAATTGATTCTGTTGACTCTTTTAAAAGCCAACTCAAAACTTACTTGCTCAGGCATTTGTTTAATTGTTTTTGGGGCTACTATGACTGTTTAAATGTTGTTTTGGCCTTTTAATTTGTATGTACATCTTTTTATTTTTTGTCTATGTGAAGCATTTTGTGACTCTTTTGTCAGTGAAAAGTGCTATACAAATAAAGTTTACTTACTTACTACTTACTTACTAGTAGGGATACGGCTCAACTTACCCCACTCCTATGGTTTAACTTAACCCATACACAGGGTAAGTTAAACCATAGGAGAACACTTTTTTTTGGCATGCTATATTATCAAGACAGTTATGTTTACACTCATTCTGTTGGTTTGCAGGGAGGAACAACATCCTGAAATATATACGGATACACTAGTTAGAGACCAAACTATGATTGTCTTGATGTAGTGATCAGAAATATGACAAATGGCTCATCTTATCCCACTCTCCCCTACAGCTCAGATGATGTCTCGTACGGATGAAAACCTGGTAGTAGTTTAAAATCAATCTCAATTTGTTTAAAAAGAGCTTATTTGTCTGAAGGCCGTTTACCGTTGATGAGTGACTAACCCGGAAATGCCAAACCTGCGAATACCTTCACAAACTTCCCTGAACTGTCAGTCATCAGAAACACAAGAAAAGAAAGAAAAAAAGCCACAAAGCAGCACGACTCATTAAAACACCACTACAAACGTGTACCTTTATTTTCCAGAACTTAGTTAAAGTTCAACGTAACTGCTCTACTTTATATCTCTGTCGAGTGCGTAACAAAAAGATCTTCGGTACTATCGTTACTCTGCTCTTTCCCCTCAGACTCACCGGGACCATAGAGACCAGGACGATATGGTGTCTTCTTCTTCCCATGTAAGAAGTTTAAGAGACTTCATCGAAACAGTAGCTGTTTGAACAACTTAAAATTTCTGATCATTTTACTTTCACTTTTGCCTCAAAACCACATCCTGCTTCCTGTACGTCAGAACCACTGAGAGGGTACGTGCCCCAAATCCTGTGTCTAGCCCACATCATAAAGCCGTTCACACACACTTACACACACTTCTATCATGTTACAAATGCAGTAAATCTAAATTTTTACACTGCGCTATCTCACAGGTCCTATTTTTTCTTCTACCTGGATCATACACTGTATATACACCGATTCGGGTGAGCGGTTTGTGTACACCGCCATCTTGTGGCGGCGCCATTGCTGCGGTGTGCGACGTCATGAAGTTGTCATGCTATCAACAAATAAACATATGCTAGTAAATAGTGTCTGAGAGCATCATCGACAGCATTAGTAAATTCACCTGGTTTGACGATGTCAGACAGTGGCCTCCGGTTACTGATGAAGGTATCTTAAATTAATACCAATATTAATTTGGGAATTGATGAGATGAAAAGTATGAAGTATTTCATTGTAAAATACTGAAGTAGGAGGAAATGTGTGTGTAAACACTGGCTAGGCTACATTTATACTGACCCTTGCAAGCTAACCGGCACTTAATCATTATGTACAAGCCTACGTGATTAAAAATTAATGTAGGAATTAAATATTTGTTTTGTGGGCTATCAGTGTTATGCAGAGAAATGCATGCCTGCCAAAGTCTAAATGCGAGGCATGGGATCGCGCAGACCTAAGAACTGAATGGATGTTACATTAGCTCAGCCAAGTCAAAGTTGATAGAATAAAATATTGACTTTTTCCACAACTGTAGTCTTTTACTGTTGTTATAACAACGGCACTCATCCTCCTAGACTGTCTTGACATAGTTGTGCAGGGATGCTTGTGTCGCTGCTCGCTGCTTACAGCACTGCTTCTCGTTCGCTTCGCACACACCGCAGTAATGGCGACCGTACTACTTCCGGTCATTTCGCCGAATCAGTGTATACTATTGACGACTTGGTTTCGCCTTCCGCCATTTTACGGTTTTGAAGCCGAAACACTCTCCGTAATTCCGCGGTTTTTTTCTCCATTTCCTGAAACCAACATTGCGCAGTGGTGTTGTTTGCAATCCACCACTTGTGCAGTAGCATTGTACGCGATCGGCGGGAGAGTCGCTGGCTGTGTCCGAAGATGCATTGCATCTTGCCATGTAGTGTCTGAAACCTCCAGTGATTGAGCTCATTATATGGTAAGCTATTCAGTGAAACTCCATATGGGGGTTAGGGGTTAGGGGTGGAGTGATTCATTTGGGAAACAGCCATATATATATATATATATATATATATGTATATGGGGCGCACACACACACACAAACAGATCAGACAATTTCAGGTGTGTACATCATAATCAAATGTCTTTTCTCTCAGGCACAGCGCCCGGCTATCAGCACTGAAGGTGTCTGTGCGCAAGTTGAGGGACGTCCTCACTGACACAGAATCTTGCTCAGACACTCTAAAATTGTCGAGTCGTACTCAGCCTCTTTATGTGTGTTGTAGGTGGTCTGTTTGTGGGTCTGCCGGAGCAGATTTCCTTGAGCTCCATACTGACCGAGGCAGACCTGAAAGTTTTATGTCAGTTAGTTTAAAGAGCAAGGCTTCAGGTCTGAACACATTGAAAAGACAAAAACATCTGCTCCCAGCTGTCTTTCTATTTCTTTTATAACATTCAGAGCTTAAAGGTGTACATGTCCAAGGTTTATACAGAAAACTGGCTTTGTATTCTTGTTGCACCTATTCCCACAAAATTCTGGATTTGTAAATAGAAATAATATTTTTGAGACTGTACTATAAAATCTTGAAATCCTTATTATTAAAGGAAAGACAATTTCTTGATGTGGGATGAGGCAGCACGAGCAAAAATCACATTAAATATTGAGGGTGTGACATTAAATGGCAATTGTGTAAGCTTTTGTGAAAAAATATTGTAGATAAATCCATGAAAGCAAAATGCACATCAATAAGAGACCTGTTTTATTGTGTCAAAAATATTTATTTGAAAAAAACAAACAAACAAACAAAAAAAAAACAGATAAGTCGTAATTGGTACAAGAAAGTTTAACTATGAAGAGTGACATCAGTACTCTGAGTTAAAATAGCACCAACAAAACTCAAAGAAGACATAAAACCAAATAATGTTTTGGTCAGTGGGAGACATTGTAGACACATTTAATCAATCGAACTGCATTAAACATCAACATGCTATATTATCTGTTTTTATTTCATTTTATTTCCATCTGGTGCTTAAAGTAAACAGTTTCCTCATTAAAAAAATAAGATAAATTAGTGGTATGAACACAAAATGGCTAAGAAATCAAAAATGCTCCCAGGTGAACATTTACAGGTAGAAGAAAACATCACATGTTTTGTAATCACCATCATTGGAAAGGGAGGTAAAAACATGTAAGATGTGTAGTACAAAGCAATTTAGAAATAAAAGTTGATGTAAATATTGCACCTTATGACCCAAGTCAAAGTTATAGACAAGTTTTGAAAACAGATTTTTCTTAAATAATCATACTAGTACTTAAAAACATACAATAATAATTTTAATTAAGTAGAATTATAGTACCATGAACTTAATGCTGGCTTCATTAACAATTTCATGGAGAACATTTACAAACATTTTGAACATGAACATTTTTTTTAGGAAAAGACAAAGAACAAATTAAAAACATTCAAAATTTCTTTCAAAATTAAAAACATTGCGCATGGTTACAACCATAAAAAAAACAACAACAAAAAAACTTGGAAAAAAACCCCAAAATTTGTGAATCACCGCAAAAAAGAGAAATAATAGGCAGTAAAAACAAGTGGCATGGACAGAAGGTTTCTTAGTTCATAGAGTCTACTCAATGTTTATGCTGAAAGTCAGAGAGTCAGACATTCCTACATTTTACAGTCTTGTAGAAAAATCTTCTATTTCTTGAACTGAAAAAGAGTTTTCACTGGCACAAAGATTTTCACTTTCTTTACTTAGTATTGCTACGACTGCTGACAAGGTGGCATTTGGGTCCAATAACTTCACCAAAGGAACATTCACACCTCTCTCCTGAAAGATGGTATTTTGCAGAGTCATGGCTTGCATTGAGTCAATGCCTAAAGTCGAAAGAAGGGATTCATCTTTCAGCTCACTTTTATCCATGCCGGAAGTCTCACAAAGCAGTGAGACAAGATACTCTCTTGGAGAAACAATTTCAGTTGGTCTTGATTGAGAACTCATCTCTCTAGATTTTTGGAAAGCCTCCTCCACCAGTGCTGATAGACGCATGGTCAAGGCTGCATTTTGAGAGAGGATGTTGTACCTGATGTTTCTGAAATGAAACCTACATACAGCTTGTTGGGGACGATTGAGCAAAAGACATTGCTCCAGACTTTGGTGAATCTCAGCTACATCCAACACCATCATCCCTTTTGTCTCAAGAAACCGCTGGAAATGTTGCTTGTTCAAGAGGAGACCAAGGTTCAGAGCACCCCAGTTGATTGACTGCCCAGGGAGCCTTAGTTTGCGCCGGTACTGACAGAACATATCGAGGAATGTGTTGGCAGCTGCATAGTTTGTCTGGGCTGCATTTCCCAGAAAAGCTGAGATGGAGGAGTAGCACACAAAGTAATCTAACTGACAGTGCTGTGTTGCATAATGCAAGTTCAATGCACCATTGACTTTGGGTTTTAGAACCTTCTCATAAAGAGATCTGTCAAGGGTCTCAATGAGCCCATCGTGTAAGACAACTGCGCTGTGAAACACCCCTCTGATTGGACAACTAGGGAACTTGTGGGTGATGACAGTGATAGCTTTGTTTACACTCTCAGACACAGATATGTCACATTCCATTGCAGAGATACAGTTTCCACACTGTTTCTCTATATTGTGTATCTGTTGCTGTACGTCTGATGTGGGTTTGCTCCTGGAGAGTATGAGAACATACCCACCTCCTCTCTGTGAGATGAACTTGACAGTTTCAAAGCCCAGGCCAGAAAGACCGCCTGCCACTATGTAGAGTGCTTCCTTTTGGAAAAGCTGTCTCTTTGTTGGCAGCATTGGAAAGTCAGACCATGGACTACTTACATCATCTGCTAAAGAAATAACAGCCACCTTTTTTGAGCTGAAGTATGATTGTGGTTTCTCCATGTCAAGACTATTGGTACTTCCAGATTTTACACTCTGGAAGTTGTAGCTCTGAGGCGCAAATTTACTGCTCAAGTTCATGGACTTCAACCACTGGTAAATGTGTGGACTTCGTGCACTCAGGGATCCCTTTTGCAAAATAAGTGGCATCTGGATTGTCTGCACCCGAACACCTTCCTTCATACTGTGGAGCATATCCTGAACAAGCAAACTCTGTGTCAGCAAACCACAAACGAAGACAACATTTTTGACACTTGGTAAGTTGCAAACTTTGAGAATCAGAGATTCATCAAAAGGGGGTAGGATGACAAATGCATCAATTTGTTTGATGTCTACAAAAGTGGCACTGCACTGTGTGCCAACAATCACTTTCCAGCCAGACTCCAAGGAGGTGAGTGCCAAGACTTTGACCAGAGCTGAATCAGATGTGGAGGATATGATTCCAAGACTCTGTCTGGCTCTGGGCAAGGCTACATGAAGGATCTCCCATGCTAACACAAAGTAGGAAACACAGGGTTGCTTTTGAAGGAATGGGAGCCACTTGGTCTTGTAGCAGACACTCTCTGGAACTCTGACTTTTCTGGCGGCCACCACAGGATAACAGGTAGCAACATGGCCTCCCACTTTCAATTTCCTGACATTTTTCCCAACTGCTGTGATAGTACCACTGAAGTCAAGAGCTAATAGCTTGTGGTTCTGTGTTGAGTGTTTGCTCCAGTACAGTGTCTGGCCAAATCTCAGGTGTGAATCACTCACAGGGAAGTAGTCAGATGTATGGACACATATTTTCAAGGGCTGAATTTCAACAGACGTATCATTGATTGGCTGGGTCTTCTCCTCAAAGTGGATGGACTTTAATTCAGCCATTTCATGTGCATCAGCTGTTTGGAGGATGTAAAGCTCTGACATGTTAGAGGTAAAACTACCTCTTGAGTTGTCAATGATTCCAGGTGATGTATGCACAATAGAGGGTCTCAGAATCAACCCATCCTTAACAACCAACTCTGGGTACTTGCTGCAAGGACAAGACCTAATAACCTTAGAGAGGGCTTCAATGTCTTTGGGAAAGCTAGTGTGCACATCAATCAACTGAAATGCAAGATCTGGTATCTCTGCAGCAAATGATCTTGTCATACCAGCAAGTGCAAAACCTGGACTTATGTGGTCCACTGTTAGGTCAGATGAGCAGTAGGTGATTGTTCTGATGGAGTTTGGAAAGTGGTTTTCCTTCAGCTCAAGGACTATTTGGCGAAAAATCTCACAGCAGTCGACCAAATTCTGAAGGACAACATTACTTGATTTTGAAGTAAGATCTTCTTTACCCCACAAAAATAAGACCTCATCAAAATTTCCTCCAATATCTGTGATGTTAAGACTTGTCAAGAAAGATGAAAACCCTTGTCTCAAGAAATCTTTTGCATGTGAGCAAGAAATGTATCTTGACCTCAAATCCAAATACTGTTGGAGACCATTAGAGATCCCTATCTGGTCACTGAAGACCAGTGCTCTTGGAGGACGAGCAGATGTGATGCCTTCTGGAAGAGCACTAAAGGCATTGTGATAGAAATACTCCTCAACCACATGAGAGCCATTGCCAAGGTATTTGATTGAGGCATGCTTGACCTCAACCAACACTCTGCCTTTTTTATCAGCCAAACAGCCACAGATCTCTAAGTGATCAACTCCCACATCAGTTGCTTTTAGATAGACAATCATCTCATCTTGCAAAGGTTCACATACTGTCAAGCTTCCTATTTTGGCAGGAAATCCTGGTCTATCGCCAAAAATGTGACCTACTGTCACTGGAAGAAGCTGCATCAGATAATCCAGTACAACAGGATGTATGCAGTAGTCATGTAACTGAGACCGGATTTCTTCTGGAACTGTGACAACCGCAAAAGCTTCCTGAAGATCTTCACCATAATGCACATTCCCCTTATTTTGGAAGACCTCTCCATACTGAAAACCACCTTGAGAGAGGTACCGATAGAACTCCTGAGTACTCACTATGGATTTGCACCTTTTGATGATGGGATCAAGTGAAATGCACTGCTCCTCAATCAGCCTCTCTTTCTTTGAAAACACTACACCTGATGCATACTTTGCAGATGGGGAGAGCACAGTGAACCTGGTTCCTGTCTCTGTTTGTTGTAGTTGCACTTTCATTTCCGGTGATTTCTGTGTTAACAGAAAAGGACTGTGAAAGTTGACACTGAGTTGTAGTGAGCTTAGTGGTACTTGTGGTTTGGCACTAGCCATAAATGCAGCCAAACCCAGTTCAGCATAGAAGGCACCAGGAATGATAGGTATATTGTTGTGCTTGTGTTCTTTCAGATAGAAAGAGGATTCAGACATCAAATCACAGCTGAAAACACTGCTTTCACTGTCTGTCTGAAAGAGCACAGGATGCTTATTCATGGTCTTCTGTGCTGCACCAATGATAACATCTTGGTTGGAGCAATCAAACTGGTACCTTGGAATTGGGAGAGGCACTGTCTCTGATCCACTGTAGCAAGTGTCCCAATTCACATGGGCACCAAGTTCGAAGAGCCTAGAAACAACAGACATCAAAGTCTCATGATCTTTCTCTGGCTGCACAGATGCAAGAACAGCTGTGTCATTGCCTAAAGTTTCCTGTATGTTTCTCTGCAGAGCCTTTCTTGGCCCTATCTCCACAAAGATTGTATTTTTCTTCCCTTTTGTGACTGACCTTACTGTCTGCTCAAAAACAACTGGCTCACGAATGTTTCTTGCCCAGTATCTCCCAGTGCAGAAATCACCCTGTTGCACTTCTTTGCCTGTCACTGTTGAGAACAACTCTGTGTCAAGGCCATTCACCTGTAAGGTTCCAATAGCTTCCTCAACTTCTGTCAGAATTTGGTCCATCATGTGACTGTGGTAAGCTGCAGGGACATCTAGTATGCGGAGGAACAGATCTTGACTGTTGGCTGAGGTGCTTAGCTCCTCATGCAGGCTCTCAATTGCATCCCCATCGCCTGACAGGGTGCAGGACTGTGGGCTGTTATGAGCAGCAAGGCAAATTCTGCCTGAGTGTTTTGGAAGAAGAGCACTAACCTTTGGTACAGCCATGTTGCTGATCACAAGCATCTTCCCCCCAGTGACTTTGCTTTGGAGAGAGCTGCGGACATGAATAACTTTCACAGCATGCTCAAGAGACAAGAGGCCAGAACAGTGAGCAGCTGCAACCTCACCTACAGAGTGCCCAAATATTGCATCTGGTTTGACACCCCAGTGTCTGAGCAAGCTTGCAATCCCTACTTGGATAGCAAAGAGTAGTGGTTGGACAACATTTGGATCTGTTGAGTCACTGCTATCAAACTCACTCTCAAGACTGTTCAAGACATTCAGACTGCTCAATCTCTGGAAAAGTTGTGAAATCTCTGTGACTTTATCCCTGAATACAGGCTCATGCTTTAGTAACTGTTTGCACATCCCTTGGTAAGTGACACCATTTCCACAAAAAACAAACACTAACCTTGGGTCTGAGGAGGCTTGGCTTACGTGCTTGCTTATAGTGGCTCTTAGCTTCTCTTGAAGATCAACTATAGATGAAACCACAAAGGCCTTTCTGTGTTTGTGTCTGAGATGGCTCCTCTTGCAAGCTGCTGTGTACAACAATGAATCCAGATCAACATTGGTGCTTAGCTGTCTAATGGTTTCTTCCATCATCAGAGTGAGAGATTTTTTTGAATTTGATGACAAGACAAAAAACTTTGCCTGTTTTGCATTATTCTTCAGTTTGACACTTAATTGTTTGTGCTGTTTGACAATGGCATGTGCATTTGTACCTCCAAAGCCAAAGTTGTTCACTCCAGCAATTCTTGTACCGGAGGACTCCCACTTTTCTGCTTCTTTGGGAATCTTAATGTTCAGTGATTTGGCATCAACCTTAGCAGTCTCTTCAGAAAAGAAAACAGTGGGAACAATGGTCCCATGCTTCATCATCAAGAGTACCTTAATGAGTCCTGCTACTCCAGCAGCAGATTCTGTGTGACCAATGTTCCCCTTAACAGAGCCAATCCGAAGTACCTCTGAACCAGGAGGTTTGGCTTTGGAAATGACATTTGAGATGCTCCCTACCTCTGTTGGGTCTCCAATTGGAGTTCCAGTCCCATGTGCCTCAATGTACTGGACATCTGCTATGTCAGCCTCTGAGTAGATCCTGTGCAGGAGTTCTTCTTGTTGGGACATGGAGGGTTTAGTGATTGGAGTTACTGTGTGTCCATCTTGGTTGACGGCTGTTTTGCTAATGATACCCCAGATATGGTCTCGGTCTTGTATGGCCTGTGAAAAAGTATAGTTTTACAAAGTAATTCAACTTCTTTGTACTTTGTTTGCACAATATTGAGTGACTCTAATTGATTCATTTTTTGATTTTCTGACCTTGTTTAGGGGTTTTAGGAGAACTACCCCACACCCTTCTCCTCTGCCATATCCATCTGCTCTGCTGGAGAAGGGTTTGCTGGTCCCTTCAGGTGAAATCATCTTGGCCTTGCTAAGAGCGACAAACACTCTTGGCTCAATGATACAGTTGACTCCTCCACAAATAGCCATGTCACTGTCATCTGTTAAGAATAAAGCACATTTTTTATAACATATGCAAAATTCTTTTTCCTCCCTTGTTCTTACTTAAATGGGTCTCCCTTGTCTACAAGAGTTGTGATCAAAATGCTCAGGAATGGCTCTCTATCAGTCACATTACAGGCTGGTCTTATAATTGGCATTGATTTTAAGTCAGCTTACAGACCTTGTTTAATGGACTGACAGGCAAGGTGAAGCGCCACAAGAGATGATGAGCAGGCACAGTCTATGGACAGTGATGGCCCAGTGAAATTGAAGATGTATGAGACCCTATTTGCCGCAATGCTCATGGCGAGCCCTGTGCTGGTCCAGTGGTTGATCACATTTGGATGCACATGTGCAGCATTTGTCTCATAATCTCTGTTCATCATGCCTATAATGTAAACAATACAACATGAGGATAATATGGTAAGGGAAATTCCGAGAAATAGAGAAAAGACAGAAGAAAAAAAAAAGGGAGAAACTGGAGAGTGATTTCCTCACATTTTACTGACTTACCTATGAAGACCCCTGTCCTGGTCCCACTGGCCTTCTCCATGGGAATCCCAGCATTTTCAAGAGCTCTGTAGACACACTGAAGGAGCTGCTTTTGTTGGGGGTCCATTTGTTCCACTTCACTATCACTGATGCCGAAGAACTTGTGGTCAAATTCATTGAACCTATGAAGAATCAAAACCCTTGGATCAATACCAAAACTTGCATTGTTTTTAACGTGACAATGAACAAACTGGTAGTAAGGTTTAAAGATCATACCCATCGATTAGAGCAGCCTTGGCTGTGCGGGATTTGCCTGATTTTGTGTCATCAGGGTCATACCAGCTGGTCAAGTCAAATCTGTCTCTTGGAATTTGTACAGAACAGTTTTTCCCTTCCACTAGAACCTTCCAGAAACTGTCGAGCCCCTCTCCTGATAAGAAAGAGAAACCATGCATTCAGTCAAAGAGCTGCAAATAGAAGAGTTGTCTGAAAAAGGCTCAATAGATTTATTTATTTAGCATTTATAATATCACCAGTCTCTTGATTTCCAAACATAAACAGTGGTTGTTTTTGGAATCAAATTTTTCATTTTCTCAGCAACTTTGGTTCCAGGCAAATAAGGTAATAGTACAGATAACAGAAGTTATCGGGGAAACAAAACTTGCTTCCCAAAGTCTTTGAACTTACCTCCAGGAAAATTGCACCCGATGCCAACCACAGCAATACCATCTTCAGGTTTTTCCATCCTAACTAATCATCACTAAAAGGAAACAATACTGTAAACCTTAACCTCTTTTACTTTTATCCTCTCATGCAAAAATCTTATCCAGAAAAAACATGTCAAACACTGTTTTAAAGTCCTGTAAGTAGTCCAGTTCTGTCCTGCCTCAGCATATCTTTACTCTACAACTGCCCTCAGAGATGGTATCACTGCAGGACATTGTTTGTGGTTCTTATAGTCAGCTCCTAAATGTTAATTAAAGATTAATGATTATTGTATACGTGACCATGGAGATGAAGGACTTCAGTGCACACATTTATTGCTGCTTGTATATTAAAAGACTTAGTTTCAGTTTCTTTCTTACTGATGAGGTGGGTGCAGCTTTTCTCTATTACAGACTCTTGAAGAACAAAAGCAGGTTTAAGAAGATTTACATTAGAAACTTTTTTAATGGAACCACACAACTTCATTAAGTAATGACACATATGACACATTTCATGCCCACTAAAAGATTTCAGATCCACACAAAAGTACTGTGATTACTTTAAATTATAGTTATATAGCCTCACATCCTTGGGACCATTGAGCTCTTGACCTCATAATTTGGTTCATAATGTAATAAATTTTTACTAGCATGAATCTGAAACTGACCCTGATTTTTTTATTGTACAATTACATTGACAGTTTCAACATCAGATACGTTGCCGTGGCACTACTGTCTCTTTGATATAGGGCTGAACTGAACCCTCAAATTTAGTTGTACTGAAAAAATGTTAAAACTACTTTAAGTTTTAACATTTTATACAACATCCAAACTATTTTTATAACATGGGTTGAAGTTTAGTAGGTCAGTATTTTAGCCAGAACCAGAACAAGGCATGGTTTTATTTAACTGCCTTAACCAACTGCTATCATACACTGGCACTTAGGTCTATTGGCTGTTTCTATTCCTCTATCAAAAATCAGTCACTGCCTCTTGTGAAGGCGCAGCTGGTACTAAATACATCTACATTTAATAATTCAGGTAGCAGTTACCGAGTTGACAAAGTTGTATTTTAGGGACTTTTTATTGATGGTTCATTGAAATAAAACTCATACTGATGAAGAAGAACAACACAAGGCAATTGTATAAAGTAGTTTATTGTCCGAACATACAGAAAAATATATGAAATATTACAAACTTATAATTCTGTCTAACTCATTTTTTGAGTTATTTTTCACTTTGATTTAAATACCATCAGGAGAGTTGTTAGAAAACAGAAAAGTTTATGACAAAGTGATAATATCTTAAACAGAACACTGTATACAGTATACTTATTAAGATGTTGTTAGTGTAAATAGTCCACAGCATTTCTTGAAAAATAAAAATAAACACATACAAGAAATATAACAGGTAGTTGAGTAAAGAATTGTTTATTAAATCAATGCTGCCTCATTCCCACGTTATCGACAGCATCCTGCAGCTCAGCTCCCACAACTTCTCCGCCAGAACGTCGTCTTTTCCAGCTGCTGAGCAGTTAGCTGGAGCACAGTCGCTGCAAACAAACACAGAATCAGAGAGTTTATGGGTCCAGGTTCTCCATCAGTAGATGTCCTTACTATTTAAAATATAATTTTAAATTCAGCTGAACTTAAAGCTCCCACGATGAGTTTTTTGATGTTTGATGAGAGTTCCTAAAACTGCCACCATAACCCCCTTTCACAAGTTCCTTCCATGTTTAAGTTTCATAAGATGGAGGCTGTCACAACCCAACTGAAAACCCACACATGGACCTGGATTACACAACTGAGACATTCAGCAGTTATTTCAGAGCCCTAGAAACTGTGGCCAGTTGGTACTAGAATAAGTCTAGACCAATACCACCATAAATCTTGTACAGGTATCACCTCTAAAAGTTTTACTGCTGTAGGTTAGATTACATACAACTTCATTGATCCTTTTGGAAAGGTTCCCTCAAGGAAATGAAAAGGTAAGTAGGTCAATGTCAACGTCAATATCCTTATTGCACACAAGGACAGTGATTGTAACTGATTAAACCCAATTACTAAGTCATTAATGAGTCAGTGGTACTTGTTTTTGGACTTCCTCAATGATATCAAATGATGTTTGATGTGTAAATGTTTGGTGTACCTGTAGTATCCACCGCTCTCTTTCTCCAGTGACGGCTCCACTGCACAGTAAATGGACGTCTGAGCTCCCTGAGTTGAGTTTTTGGTGAACGGACTGACCATCTTCATGATGAACTGCTGAGGGCCGTTCAGGTGGCGCCACAAATCTGTCTGGACGACTCCAGGATGGAGGGAATACGCTGTCACACCTGTGCCTGAAAGGCAAGTAGATACAGATTACTGCCTCTGTACAACATAAAAAAAAACATCTGTCTGAACTAACAAGCAGAAATGACAGAGATAAAGGTATAAAATTTACCATCAAGTCTCTTGGCCAATGAGCGGGTGAAGAGGACATTGGCCAGCTTGCTCTGAGAGTACGCCGCTTTCTTGTCGTAACTCTTCTCACTGTTGATGTCGTCCAGTTTGATGGAGCCCCAGCTGTGAGCCATGGAGGACACATTGATGATCCTGGCCGGTGCAGATTTTTTGATCAGGTCAATCAACAGATACGTCAACAGGAAGTGACCTGAGGAAAAATAAACAAATTTCTTTTTGAAATATCATCTTAAAATGAAAGAAACTATTTTAAAAAAAATAAAACTAGGAGAACAATTAAGTGTGATTTAAAGAAAAACTTTAAAATGTCTTTTAACTTTGGTCTGCAAACTCAAGTGGGGAAATAATTCTGATATACTGAGCTCTTATCCCACCAGATGTGAAGTGGGGCAAAAAACAAAACAACAAAAAAACAACAAAAAAACAAAACAAAAACCCACGAAAAACTATATTTTGAGATATATTACTACTCTCATTTAGAGCTATTATAGTTACAAGTCTAGATACAGTCACATTTTGTTTGGATTTAAATACGTTACTTACAAAAAGCAGAGTGACATCCAAAACAATGGACTTATTTTATCCAACAACCTGTTGTATAAATCTATTAAAAATGCAGTTTGGTTTTATTGAGGCAACAAAAAAGATCAACTAGGATTAATAGTCTAAATAAAAGTCACTTGCTGCATTGAGAAAGAAAAACATGTCTGCCCTCTAGTGACGGTTACATTTAGGTATCAGGGTGTGTTCTGTTTTCAAAGTCCTGTAGATCTTCAGTCGACATGTTATTGGCAAAAAAATATATATTTTTTTAGTAACAGCCTTTTTCTTTGTAATTCTTTGTCTGAGTGAACTGCTGGATATTATCTGACAGTAAATGTATGTGAATAATTGTGATGCCAGAATAGCTCCCACATCAAGATGTGTTTGGTACATCAGTGCCTGTACACTGCAGAACAGACTCAGAGCCACTCTGGCTCAATGAATGTCAGTTCAAGTCAAAAGTAAAAGTTACAAATCTGTTTCACTTAACAAAATAAAATTTCAATCCGTCAAATAGGACAGAAATATTAAAAGAATGAAATGTAAGACTAGGCAAAGCTTTATGTACCCATGTGATTGACTCCAATCTGCATCTCAAATCCATCTGCTGTCTTCCCATAAGGACAAACCATCACTCCAGCGTTGTTAATGAGGATGTTCAGTTTTGGCTCATCTATGAAAATAAGAATAATTAAAAACAAACAGCAAGGGGTGAAATACAGTCACTTTAAAAACCCTTTTAAGTGAGGTTTTTTTTTCAGTAACACATCAAACCTTTGTTGACGGCTTCAGCAAACTCTCTGATCGACTTGCTGTCTGCCAAGTCGAGTTTCATGTAAACCACATTCTGGTTTCCTGAGCCCTCGATGACTTCTGTCACAGCTGCCTGTCCTCTCTCTGCGCTCCGGCACGCCATGATGATCCTCGCCCCTATGAAAAATAAATAAAACCGTATTAAAGTAAAACAGCATCAGCAATATCTGAATAAACATCCAGGTGTTTTGTGTTCACTCATTCATGGATGAAAAAAAAAAGGTAAAGAGCACCCCCTCATGACTAAATTAAAGTACTGAGTTTAATATGGGGGGATTACCAAACTAACATAAGCATAAGGAAGCTGGATAAATATTTGTTAAAGAAGACGCCATAAAAATGCATTAAAGGTAAATAAAAGCTGTTGTGTTGTATAGAAGATTTGCTCAGCTTCAGGTAATGTACTGAACCAACCTGTAAGTAAATATCCAGAAATGCCTGACAGATTTTTGTTTCATTCGTCATTATGAGACACTTTGTCATTATTACAAAAATAGAAGAATTATATCATCATGATAGTGAGAAATATTGCCCCTCCCACTAAAGACTTGTGAAACCAGAAAACAAACAGTGGTATTCATGATGCATGTAATCATGATAAAGCAAAAAAATGATGACTGACTCATCAGTTTTGGCTTTTTTCAAGCTGATAAATACATAAATAAACCTACTTTTGGTTTAAACATGTTAAATATGTCTTTTTTTCCATGTCAAACACATGCTTTTGGAGGTTTTGGACCCTTAGATGGCCGTTAACTGAATCAAAGAAGTCAACTTTGCTTTAAGGGAACTGGAAATCAAACACTTTTATTATTTCTTCTGAGCGTTTCGGGTGACTTTGAGCCATAAAACTCCAAAAAACACTGAGCCAAACCATGAATCTAGCCCCAAACCTCTTTTAGCCAAGTCTATGGCTGTCTCTTTGCCAATCCCGGTGTTGGCTCCAGTGATGATCACAGTTTTACCATCCAGCTTCTCAGCAGACGACCAGGCACCCCGGAACACATTTCTGGGATATTGAGAAATATGTGAGTCAAGCAGCTAAAGGGGTGTGTAAAGATCAATGACAAAGCAGAAACTCGTTCAAATATCTATTAAAAAAATCAAATAAACTCTCATATCAGTAAGAGATAACTGTTAAAGTGATAATACAGCCTCTAATTTGAGAAAAAAGTTATTTTATGTAACTTGAGTAAAACTAATCTTAAACTATTTTTTTCCTAAAACGGCTCGAGTATTTCCACAGGTCCTAATCTTACCTTAAAGCCTGCATCTTTCTGTAAATCACTTTGTCAGTAGTTTAACTTTAACACCTGTGATCAGATCTTTAAACCCAGTCCACAAAGCTTGATTTCAAAAGAGCGTCAGTGGGGTGCAACGCCGATGCGGAAGTGTAAGTAAACACTCATATATGACGAGCATGGATATTAGCCAATCGGCTTCGGCTCCGTTTCACTTGAAGGGCTCTGATTGGTTTCTTTAGAGATTGCGCCCACCCTCCGTTGTTTGTGTGTTAGATTATGAATACCGGTTGCTCCGGTAGGCCGGAAAAAAATGTATTTTTCACAAACCAGGTGGACTAACAGGTATTAGTTTACTCACAGGTACACGTACGATAAAATTGCTGTGTCATCAACGTGCTGTTCATGACTCGTAAGAGTTAAACCATTTAAGAGTCTATATCTCTTTAGTTGTTTATTAGTTAAGACACAGGCCTTCACTGGTCTTTGGACTTACCTAAAGCTCATTATCAAGGATGCTGACCTTAGACCCACTCTGTAAAATGGCCCAAGTACAGATAAGGGTAAACCGTTACTGATACTTTGAAATATTTGCAGGATTTGTGAGAAAATAAAAGACAAAGAGTTATGGCAAACAATCATAGCTCGGATGATACTCGAGGCAGGAGAGAGCTTAAGTGCTGGAGACAGTTTTTCCACATCAAAATGGATGATGAGGAGGATGAACACAAGGACTGCCTGAGCCAGCTCCATCACAGTTGTAAGTTATGAGTTTAATTCAATATTACAACCTTAATTTGCTGTGTGCCTCTGGATAACATAGGGGAGAGTGGGGTAAGTTGAGCCACCCCCTGTTGCTTGGAAATGGTAAAAGAAATTGATCATGTCACCAAATATTTAGGATATGGGCATCAATTCATGGAGTCTGAAGGTTAGAGGCACATGGATGAAGGGGTTAGACATTTATTTCCAAGAAAATAAAAACATTTTTCACTCTTGAAAGTGAATTTAGTCTGCCATAAGTTTGATTAGAATTGTGTTTAGACCAAAAAAGATCATTTTAAATTTGTTTTATTCATTCATTCATTTATTTTATTATTGTGTCATGCACAGAAAGTGCCCAGGACATATAATAGCAACAAGATGACGGACAGATAACAGACATAACAAATTAAGCATATAAGCACTCCTGACGTTTTAGAGACAGGCTTTAGAGACAAAATAAGCTAATTTAAAGACATTAAAGTTGAACAACCAGTTCATTCTATCATCATCGGGGCACCAGAAAATTTCTGGGTTTTTAACACACATTTCCGTAAATGATGAAGCTCTCAGTTCAGCATACAAAGGGCAATATAACAGTAAATGTGATTCACTTTCCACTTCACTGAGTTCACATAATTCACACAGCCTGTCATCTTCTGGAATATTTTTAAGTCTGCCAATTTCAAGATTCAAGGGGAGGCTTCCTGTTCTCAGTTGTGCCAACAAAGACCTTTGATTTCTTGTAAGGTTTGTTCTAACATACGGTTCAGGGCCATAACTGTGCTTGAGTTGGATGTTTTATACTCAAGACTCCCCTTTTTAACCAGGCTTTTCACTGACTGCCTTTTTATATTTCTCTTGTTGCAAATGCTCATTTTAATCAAAGTTCTTATTGTTCATTTCATGTCATTTTATTAACTATCTCTGGTCTTCATCTTTTTCTTAACTCCTGTCATAGAGGTTTTTTTACTTCTTTTACCCCTTTTACATGGTAAAGAGCTCTTTCTCATCTGTTCATTTAATGTTATTTTCTTGTTTTAGTCCATCAGGTTTTACTCTTTTCTTTTACCATTTTCTATTTTTTATCCTTTTATCTCAAGTGTTTCTCAGAGGTAGCTCTTTTCTCACATAAAGTCTCGGTGTCAGGCCACGTCTCCTTAACAATATATCTTAAATTCTCACACTGTGTGCGCTTGTGTGTGTGTATGTGTGGGTAAGTGAGTGTAAGCATCATTCAGCTTGTGTTGTACATTTATTATACTTGTTTTATTTACATTTCCAGAATTCTAACATATTTACTCTATGTCAATCACTTGAACCTGCTACAAACAACCAGCCTTAAACTGAATTGCCTCCATTTTGCTGTAATCCAAGTTTTGTCCAGCAGGTGGCAGCAAGCAACCATGTACTACCATTAAGCTGAGGTAGCCTGTTATACTTTGACACAAGCCTTGCATTCGTGTGTTATGTCTGTACACAGATCAACATGCTGGTATTTGGGTTGATCTCGTCCTTGGCTGCAGATCTCTCTCTGCTGGAAAATAATTTTACAGGAAACAGACAGAAAAAAAAAGCCAGATCACTCGACTTCCCTTACCAAAGCTCACCACGAGTGGTTCATTCATATTTTACAAACATTATTACTACATACAGGGGGATTACATAGTGTGGACAGAAGGTCATTAGAACAGGAAACACTATGCTGGTCATCAGCTGATTGTGCGTAAGCAAACACTTCCTTCCCTTTTCTTTGCAGGATCAGTCAGCAAAGGAGTGTCTGGGAGTGTATGTGCTTTTATAAAACACAAAGACAGAGAGATGTGTGTGTTCATGTGAGTGTAACTGGATCCAGGCCGATTCGTAAACACCTAAAATCGAGTTTGTGTGCACTTATCCTGATTGTATCCTCACCTGACCTCCATGTACCATATTTATCTTCTTTTTCCATGTTTATTTAAGCAACAAGTGGAACAGGAAGTGCTTGTAAGTGGCTGTAGACTCATTCCTCTTTGATTTTGTGTTACAGTATGACTTATTATGGCTGCCTCTAAGTAAACTATACCAGCAAGTGCTTTGATTTGATATGTAATCAAACAAAGATATACATTGAGCTATATCATTCAAGTGAGTATTTGTTCATCCATTAGGGATAAAAAAAGAAAAAGCATCAGACACAACAGTTTACCTAAGCTGTTACTGGCGCCTCGTAAGCAGTTTCCCAGATGCCAAAGACAATAGAGAGGCAGGAGGATGTACTGAATAAACTATGAGAACAATCCATTAGCTATTATAGGACTATTAACATTACTTTGGCAGATGTAGAGCAGAAGGATGCAGGTTTTTGTTTTGGTACAAAGGGGGAAGAAGACAAATAAACAAGCGAGAGCTGAAGGAGGACTTCTCATGTTGGTATGACTCTGCGGGTTGAGAAACCGAGAAATCTGATGATTCGAAAGAAATTCAAGAAATTGAGTAAATTTATCTGGATTACTGAGTCACTGGGGTGTGATGGTGTAAAAAGCATCCTTTAATTGCAAAACACGAATGTGGATGTTTTGCTGATGTTTCAGAGCACTGTGAAGTCCAAGACAAATTTCCTACCATAACAGTATAAGTTAACCTAATAACTTTCTAAAGGCATTCACCTTTAATATTACAGCATTAATTTTAAAGCTACTGTGAGGAATTTTTTACTGCTTACGAGAGAGAGTCAAAAACTCTAAAAGACGCGTCTATGTGATCAATACAAGCACGCAAGATCATCAGTGACAGGATCAACTATTCCTCTGTGGTTGATTTTAATGCCTGAAACTGCTGCCAAGGGAGAAGGCGTGCTCCCAAACCAGCTTTTTTTGCCGTTGTCTGTGGTGAAAATTCTCATCTGGCATCTCTGGATCTCAGACATGTACGGGACAAACTCAGCAAACGATCGTGGGCGCTGAAAAACATAGATAAAAATTCCTTTAAGTTGCTGAGAAATTATCTTTTTATCTTAAAGCTCCTGTGAGGAATTTTTGTATGTTTCTGAAATTGACTGAAATTAATATGGATGACTTTTTATGACATACAAAAGCAAATAAGACCAAGAGCAACAGGATTAAGGATTTTTATGTTGTAGTTTTTAACGCCTAAAAGTGGTTTGAGGGGGTAGGTGTCAGGTAAGTTTCCTCATACAAAATAGACAATACGATGATTGTGATAAATTTCAGTTCGATTACGGTGATCAGCTGCGAGCATATTTACTCGAGCAAACACAGCGGAAATGTGCGTCACAACACAGCAGCCAATCAGAGTCGAGCTTTTCCTGCTCCACTTCTGTAAGTTGCCGGAGAAGTAAACAGAAGAAGTAAACAGAATGACCGAACATGGAGCTAAACGCAGAGCTGAGGGCAACAAAATAGATGTCAGCCGTGACTTTGAGTCATCCTCCGATGATGCAATTGTTGAGAAGAAAAGTTATTCAACGTTGGTTGTGTGGCGGTGGTTCGAGTATCTCCAAAGTGACGTCGAGCAATTACGCCGATGTGCAAGGTATGTCTGCGGTCGATGCCCTCAAAAACCGGCTACACAACAAATCTGTTTAATCATTTGAAGAAGTTCTTCCCGATTGGTCATGTTGAAAGGATGAAAATGTGAGCAGAGTCTGTACAGCCTGTTACTGCTGATGACAAAAGTAGCCTTAGCAGTTTAGCCACAACTAACCACCGGACCAAAGCAGCAATCAATCGTATCATCAATGTTTACATCATCTAATGTTGACATTTAAGGCGTCGTCATTATCTCACTAATTCACTGTATTATTTAGCATTTATCAACATTTGTTATACTGTTGAGTTAAAATGTTTCTTCATCTTTGTCTAAGTGTATTCTATTCAATTTGCTTTGTTATTTACTTTGTATGTTAATAAAATGTTGATCTAATCTCTAGTTTCTTTAGTTTTTAGTACAGATGCTTTAAAACTGGCAGTTTAAAAAAAAAAAATCACGATAATAATCGAGATCGGACGATATGACAAAATATATCGTGATTATTTTTTTGCCAAATCGCCCAGGCCTAGTCAAAGGGCACATATCCACATAGGAGCTTTAAATTTTATAACAATTAATGAAAGCATACTGTAAAACTTTAACTGAATGCAGGTTCTAATTAACCCTCCAGTCTTTTATATTAGCTTTGAGACGTGGTACATTTTGACAAATAGAGGTTGGATCTAGGTCATGTTTATCTGATTTCAGTGCTGCAAAATATTTTTAAAGTGTGTCTGGGCGTGTATGTTTTTCTCTCTAACTCTATATGATTTAGTATTTGTAGTTTAGTATTCTGTCAGAGTAAAAGAAAACACTTCACAAGAAAAAGATGTTTATTCCAGGCTGTCAGCGCTGCCCACTCCAGTTTAACATGTTGTCATAGTTAAAATAAATCCTTAGAAAACCCTTTTTCATGTTTAGTCTTTCTAAACAGTGACTCTGCAAGACAGAAATACTTGGCCCAAAAAGTCCAGAATTAACATTCTGAAACGTTGTAATTTTGGGAGCAGTGATGTTTAAAAAAGGAAAGCCCTGTTTCTTGCCCTCTGAATCAGGTCAGTAGCTGAGCTGGCAGACTGAGCAGCCTGGCTGTTTACATTATAACAATATCTTTGCAAGGTCACGTCCCTCGCTGCCTCCTCTGACACTCACGCAGGCGGCCTGCAGTCTGGCTCTTACAGTGAAAAACCTGAAATTATCAGGAGCTGTGGGAGACGGTAAACAGCTCTGAGTATACACATCCCTAGCCATCACCTTTACTGTACTCCTCTCCACGGCTCCCTGCTGTGCTCCTGTATTTAGTTTCTCGCCCTCTTCGCCTCCCTCACCTCTTTGAGTGGTTACATAACACAAAAGCGATGCCATTCGTCTGCTCACATCGTCCCTGCGTGCTGATTCAATCTCTGAGCTCTAATGGCGTTCTCAACTGCTGCACAATTTCCACTAAGATACACATCTGTACTTCACTAATTACAGCCTGCCTTTAAGGAGCGATCCTGTTTGACACAAGATGACAGGCGCTTTCATCTCAACACCGCTCTGTCGACTGAAACACACTGCTGCACTTTGTTCTGCCACATCAGGTCCATTCATAGTTAGACTGGAGCATTTTTCTCACCAGTTTGCTTTTCCTCTGGAGAAATCGGCACAATCAAGATACAAAGTCAGAGGTCATGTGAAGTTTGATGTGTAAAGAGTTGATTCAGTTCAGAGGAGGTTTTGAGGAACGGAAAATGCTTCCTGACACACCTATCAGAGTCATGAATCAGGTTTTTGGGGAAAGTATGGTCAGTGTTACACAAAACCTGACCTTTAGACTCAGTTCAGCCATAAAACATTTGGTTGTAATCAAACTCCCACTGGGATGCACCATAGGTCATGTATTTCTGCTAAATCATCATTTCTCACTGTAGACATTTTTTTAGGCTTAAAGGGTCAGTTACACTAATTTAAAAAAGGCAAAACTCCTGATAACAGTCAACAAGTAGATTTTAGTATGTACAATGATGAGCGTGGCATCAAAAACAAGATCAAATTTAGTTTACCTCCTTGTTTGAGATCCTGAGCTGCTTTTTTGTGGGTTGAATCTTGTCCAGACTGTAATGACATGCTCCTCGGCGCCTGCTTCACCTCCTCCCCGAGTTTCCAGAAAATCAGGCCAAGATGTTGTTACTTTAATCATACTTCAATCTGAGCAACAAACAACCCTGAAAAACTAAAGAGGTAACAACCTCAAACACTTTTGTAGAATAGACTGTGTTGTATCGTATCATACTGTTACTAGTTCATGATTAAATTTTTGTATTTTTGTTTATGGTCAGAACAATTGAACTAGCTCAATAGATTAAATTTTGTTAAACAGCTAAATTGACTGTATATACAGACACATGCTAACTAACATAGGAGACAAAATTTTACATCTGAGGAAATACTCATGGAGTATGATCAAAGTAATGTCACTAAAAACATTTTTAAAGCTCCTGTGAGGAACTTTAAGGATGTGTCAGTTTTGGCGCCTCCTGTGGACAAAGCAGGCTTTACTTATCTTGTCCTCTACATGCTGATGTATATGATTCTGCCGACCTTTAACATTTAAAAATATCTCACTCGTACTGTTTCAATTAATTTCAGATATTATGCAGATAAATACTTCAGATAATTACAAATGGGGCCCAGTCAGCGTTAAAGTAAAAAGCATTGGTGCTACTGTAGATGTCAACAGACTACCAGCAAACACAATGTTTACAGGACTTTTACAACGAGGATAAAGTGACATAGTCCAGGACCCCAGGTCAACAGTTTAGCGGCGCCAAAACACGCAGCAGGTCCCGTTTGACAAGAAACACTTCTGTTACAGACACTCATCTTACTTTGTTAAAGCGGTTTACCTGTCCAGCAGAAAGGTTACAGGGTCACGAAGATCCCAAAGTTCCCCCCGTTGTTTATGCTTCATTGATGTTGACCCGGCTTTTTAGCTCTTGTCTGGTCTACCTCCTTTTTAAGCGCCCGTTATTCCGCCAGAGTCGCCGGTATTTACTTTGTTTTCTTGCTTGTGTTTTCCGAACTTTCTGGTTGGTTTCTACCGTCTGATGTTGTAGCACGCTAACTTTGTTTGGGCTCGTGAACGTTATTGGAGGACGTGAACTGTGCCTCACAACACGAGGGAGCAGCGTTTGCCTCACAACCAATCAGGTTGGGGGAGGCAGAGAATGGCTTTGTTTACAGTCAGAAAGAGCGGGCATGAAAATTTAAAATGTTGACTACACAGACATAACAAAACACAGTGAAATCCTTATATTTCCAAATGTCATCAATAACTAATAGCTATTGACTGATATTAAAAGCTTTTTTGTAAATTCACCACAAACAAAGATGCTTCTTTAACGGTTTCCTGCATACCCCACCTTTAAGGGGCTCTAATGAAACCTACCCCTCACACCAGTCTCAGGCATCAAACATTTCGTATAGAAGTCATCCTTTTTTTATATTTTTACTAATGGTCTTACTTGCTTTAGTATATCATAGAAATGCAGTAACATGAATTTCAGTCTGTTTCATAAATGTAAAAAAAAACACAGATTTTGATTTTAAGGTTTCTGATTTTGAACAGACGTTATCCATGACATCACTTGGCCCCGCCCCCTTCCGACTACCAAGCTTGGCACAAAATATTTGAAAAATCCTGAAAAATCTTTCATGTGAAATGTTTCATTTGGCTCGTATAACACTTGAAATTTCACACTGGTTGAGCAGATTGAAGTCCTGGTGTTACAGGGACTTTGATTTTCCCCACTGCCTTGTCTTGCCTTTGTGAAACACACCAGAGGAGATGCAGCAGAATCACTAATTAGTTTCCGACGTGATGATGATGGCGTACAGCATCTCAGGCCTCTGTGTCACAACAAAGAACAGCAGCCGTCGAGCGTGTGTTTGGACACCGGCGTAAAGCTGTTAATGTGTTCTGCTCCGTCCTTCAAAGAGATAATCTGAGATGGTGGCGAGATGGCACTGTGGTGAATTTAGGTTATTCTGCCCTTTGAGGGGGAGCAGAGAGTCATTAGGGCGCAGCGAGGAGCCCCAGGGAAACAGGCATCGCTGCTATTTATAGAGCCGTCTCAAGAAGTCAATACTGTTGTTCTGTGAGGCTGTATAATATGCTCCTCTGGGGGACAGTGGCTTGTTCTCATGGCTTCTTTGTGACATTTACAACAGCTGGAAATACAGTTTCATGCATCGTTGTAAAAACAGTGCAGTACAATCCCTGAAAAAGTGGCGTTTAGTTTGTAAAATGGTCTGTGCAAAGATCCTGAAAATGTGCGTAAAATTGGGGTCATTTAAAGGGCAATTACACAACTTTGCCTCTGATTGAACTGTACTGGTAAATGATGGATTTGCCCCAAGGTCTCTGAAGCTGCTCAAACCCCTGCACATGAATCAAACATGCACCTTTATATAATTATTCAACCGCTCTCCTCGTTCCTCCTTGTTTTGTCTCCATGACAAATACTCATGAGGTTGTCCTCCATCTTTAAAAGCTCTCGCTGCATGTAGGTCAAGCAGAAAGCATTAAAATACCAAAAGGGTTGGCGTAATTTGTCTTTAACAGGGTGATAAAACCAAGAAAAACAGACAGAAATCACAGCATAAACTGTGTGTTTAAACTTGATAGTCTTAATCTTGTGTTTGTTTGTCTGATCTTCAACTTAATTAAATACTCAACTTTATTTGTAAAGCACTTTAAAGCAACCATAGCTGAACAAAGGGCTGTACATAAATAGACGAAACAACGCAGACATAAAAAACTATCCGAAAACAATTAAAACAATGGATAAAATAAAAGCAGATATTAAAAAGTAAAATATATATTTCCAATGTTTTTAAAAACAATGGAAACAAATAACTACAACAAACCATAAAACACTAAAACAGGAGCTTAATCTATGGAGTTTAATCCATGTCCCATCTGTTGACATGGAGGAAACAAACGTCATAGCACAGTTTGGAGATTTCAAAATATTTTGGCTTTACTTATGAGCGCTCTCCTGTTATCCATCTTTTTTTTTACAGTCTGTGGTTCAGACAGATTCTAGTCTGAGTAGCCATAAGTGTGTGTATGTAGCTAACCAAACTAGCAGGAATTGCAACATCTTAGCTGTGATTGAAGCATTGTGGGATTTGCTTTTGAAAACTGTAAATTAACAATAACATATTGGCCTTTTTGTGGAATTAAAACAGACACAGCTTTTTCACATTATAGTCTAACATTGAGTATAAAACCTCTTATAGTAGCTTTAATTAAAGTTTTTTAGAACACTTTGTCTGCCGTGAGAAAAAAGTAATTTTCATGTCCCCTCTGATGAGAAGATACTGTAACTGAGTCTGTCCTATCTTCACATGTCCTCGACTCATGACACATTTATCTCACTTATCATGCCAGCCGTCACCTTTGCCAAATACTCTGCATGGGAGCGGCAAACTCACAAGATCTGCAACCATCGGACTCTTGTATGTCACTTTACACACGCAAATATAATAAATCAACAGGAGTAGATACAAACCTGATCAATGTTCACTTTTATTGCTATGGGATTTGATGTTAAAGTGCGGCGTTATCTACGGCTCTGTGCTGCAGTAAGTGCCAGCTTCCTCTTCTTGCAGATAGATGAGCCGCTGCAGCTCTGCTAAGTTTGAACTTTCTCCAGCACTGAGTGATCTACGGTAATCCACCACGCTCGCCTGTCAGCAGCTGAGCAACTGGTGTCTGCCGCAGCAGCCACAGCATAAGTTCATCAGGTTGTATCATCCGATCCCCTTCATGCCCTGATGACCTTAGATTTCCCATAAGCCCCCCTTGACCTGGAGTATTTATAAGTCTATGAACCATAAATTGTGCAAAAATATAGATGACGTGACAGCTACAGAAAATTGAGGCCAAAATATTTGCTGGTTGGCTGCAGAATGGGCAGCAAAGCCAGCATTTTCCACGGATAAGGCATGAATCGAACTTCATGCTGTCGTATGTTTTTACCTCTATCTGACTTGGTATGTCAGGTACAGGGCACCATTTTTAACGCACAGTTTGCATTTCGTTTTAATTTGAAAAGACTCCTTTGTCCCCCGTTGTTTTGCAGATCTATCTACGGCTTGATCATTTAAAATATGACTAATTTTACTCTTTTTGTTCTCATGTGGTATGCAGCATTACGAGTAGACTGCGTTGTTTCCACATTTAGAGGTTGAAGTGTTGTCTGTTTGTCCCAGGTGGATTAGGATGCTTTTATGAGCTGAAATGTGAGAAAATTTACAAGAGAATTATTTATATCCTGCTTGTTAGATGTGTTCCCACACCACCTGCTGTTGTGATTTGACATTTACGCTGTATCTCATAATCCATCAAGCGAAATTGGGTCAACATGTCTCTTGTGATTGCTGCAATCTCCTTTTACTATCTGGGCTCTCTCTACTCACTAATCTCCTCGCTGTATCTCCTGTTAGGATGTAATAAATTACGCAGAGTTTCCACTAGTGATACTTGTCTGGCAGCCACAATCATCAGGGCTGAGAGAGTCACAGCTGCAGGCTGCTCGATGAATGTCACTGTGAGGTTTCTTGATAAATTGCATCACTGTGTGCCTGCCTACCATTCACGGTTACTGAAAAGATATTGAAATGCTGACCAGAGTATCTAACTAAACAAATTCTTATCTTTGGGTTTGGATTATTTTGCATGGGTGGAAGTACAGAGGCTAGTGGGTATGCTAATGAATGACACCACAGTTTACTTGATCCGTCTGGATCTTAATTCCCGATGTATCTTTATAGAGAGGCCTTTTGAACACAGTATGTAAATTCGTGGAGTTATCTCTTTGCAGATGATACCACTGTGTATCCTACCAAGCCTCTTACCTGTTTTCAGGTTGGGTTTGCCAATTTGAAATATTGTTAACTGGTGTTGAAGAAAAGCAATGCATTTAAACATTTTGAGTGACCTCAAACTGACGATTATTTTATTATTTATTGTCACATGAAACTGTGCTAACTGTGCTTCCCACCCTGAGTATGGAAAAAACACTAAATTGTGAGCTAAATCAATAATTGTTTTGGTACATCACGGTCATGTTAAAACAGAAACCACAGATTTTAAAAACTCTTGCAAAACTTGAGGTTTGTACATAGGTTGGAGCGAATGCATGCATCAAATACATAAATGCAGAGCAGTGTTGTAGCACTTGAGTCCAGGACTCTCCAGGATCTCTAGTTTTTAAGATGTTGGGCACATGTAGATACATTCATGCCCTGTCTGGTTATGCAACAGTTCCTCTTCGGAGGCCCTCAAAGAAGCACCTTCAGTCATGATTCAACTAAAAAAACTGCAAGTGAGAGTAATGCAACATGTGCAAAGAACCATCAAGGGGAAGATGGGGACTTAAAGGAACAGTCTGTAGAAATGGGAATATTTACTTAGAAGTGGTCTTGAAACTCTTTTTCTCCTCCCCTCTGTTGTTTTTGAAGCGAAACACAACTCACTCACTCTCTTCCAGCAGCCGCTTGTTTGTAGCAAGACCTCAGGTCAGTCCATTGCGGCCTGCTGCTGGGTGACGCAGCTCAAGGAAGAACATTTGTGATCATTACTTTATCATTTCCTTGAAGTAATAATCACCATATTAATCATTTTGCACTGCAGAAGCGGTAGTTCTTCTGCCTTAGCGTCTCGGTCTGATTGTATTTCCAAATGATAAAGAAATGATCATAAATGTTCTTCCTTGAGCTGCGTCACCCCGCTGTAGTCAGTAATAGACTCGTCTGAGGTCTCGCTACAAACAAGCGGCTGCTGGAAGAGAGTGGGTGAGTTGTGTTTAGTCTCTTTGCTAAAGAAATCAGGCAAAGTTAAAAAGATGTTTGGTGGTTAGTACTATGACTGGGACCCTATATGTACTGTTGATGAAGTTAGGTGCTGTTCTGAGCATTATTTGTGGCTATAGAGTGGCGTTTTGGTTGAGGTTTGCACATTGAGATGTACACTCACCGGCCACTTTATTAGGTACACCTGTCCAACTGCTCGTTAACACTTAATTTCTAATCAGCCAATCACATGGCGGCAACTTAGTGCATTTAGGCATGTAGACATGGTCAAGACAATCTCCTGCAGTTCAAACCGAGCATCAGTATGGGGAAGAAAGGTGATTTGAGTGACTTTGAACGTGGCATGGTTGTTGGTGCCAGAAGGGCTGGTCTGAGTATTTCAGAAACTGCTGATCTACTGGGATTTTCACGCACAACCATCTCTAGGGTTTACAGAGAATGGTCCGAAAAAGAAAAAATATCCAGTGAGCGGCAGTTCTGTGGGCGGAAATGCCTTGTTGATGCCAGAGGTCAGAGGAGAATGGCCAGACTGGTTCGAGCTGATAGAAAGGCAACAGTGACTCAAATAACCACCCGTTACAACCAAGGTAGGCAGAAGAGCATCTCTGAACGCACAGTACGTCGAACTTTGAGGCAGATGGGCTACAGCAGCAGAAGACCACGCCGGGTGCCACTCCTTTCAGCCAAGAACAGGAAACTGAGGCTACAATTTGCACAAGCTCATCGAAATTGGACAATAGAAGATTGGAAAAACGTTGCCTGGTCTGATGAGTCTCGATTTCTGCTGCGACATTCGGATGGTAGGGTCAGAATTTGGCGTCAACAACATGAAAGCATGGATCCATCCTGCCTTGTATCAACGGTTCAGGCTGGTGGTGGTGGTGTCATGGTGTGGGGAATATTTTCTTGGCACTCTTTGGGCCCCTTGGTACCAATTGAGCATCGTTGCAACGCCACAGCCTACCTGAGTATTGTTGCTGACCATGTCCATCCCTTTATGACCACAATGTACCCAACTTCTGATGGCTACTTTCAGCAGGATAATGCGCCATGTCATTAAGCTGGAATCATCTCAGACTGGTTTCTTGAACATGACAATGAGTTCACTGTACTCAAATGGCCTCCACAGTCACCAGATCTCAATCCAATAGAGCATCTTTGGGATGTGGTGGAACGGGAGATTCGCATCATGGATGTGCAGCCGACAAATCTGCGGCAACTGTGTGATGCCATCATGTCAATATGGACCAAGCTCTCTGAGGAATGCTTCCAGCACCTTGTTGAATCTATGCCACGAAGAATTGAGGCAGTTCTGAAGGCAAAAGGGGGTCCAACCCGTTACTAGCATGGTGTACCTAATAAAGTGGCCGGTGAGTGTAGACCGTTGTGTATTGCTATAGTGCGGTCATTACTAAAGTTGGTATAACTAGAGAAGCAAGCAATCGGCAACATTCATCTCTCGAGGGGGTGTCTAACTCAGTGTTACGTTGTGTTTGACCCTAAATTTATTTTACGCTGGAACATTCCTTTAAGACACTTGTTTTTTACATGAACTCAACCACTCTCATCACCCTCTTCTTTATTATTTTGGATAGCTGCTCACAGATTGTAAAAACATGCATGACTGTTACTAGTTTGTCCTTCCTAAACCACGATAAAGGCAACACAGCGCAAGAAGTTGGCTTTCTCGAAAGTTCAAGAGCCTGAAATTCTTAAGAACTCTACTTCTGGTTAGTCTGTGCTTTTGCAATCACCCGAGATGGTTGCTAAATACTGCCTTTTTTTGCTGACAGAACTATAATTTGCATGCTGCTTCTGCTTATCAGTTCCCACCTTGATGTAGAAAATCCATCCAGGCATGACGAGGTTGCTTGGTACCAAATGATAAGATGAACTTGTTTTGATGCTTTTCATTGTTACGTCTTCTTCAGGATGTTGCAATGTGTTTGTTTGTTCACTTTCTGAATATTTTGTTTGCTGAACCTGCTGGCAGCATTTTTAAAAGCACACAGTGATTATTAACAGGTCGTTATGATAGTATTTGTTAAACATAGGAAGTACAGCCTGTTCCTTTGGTGGAAAAGGTCAGTTTCATATTCACTTACAGGAACACTCAGGCTACAGATCATACTAAAGTCAAGGAATACAGGGGAGTAAGTGGCATTAAAACCTACAAAAAAAGCTCATAAACAGTGTCTGACTCTGACCTCCTGTTGCCCTTTTCCAAAAATAAAACAAGCTGAGTCCAGATGATTCATTAGGAGCAACTGGATTGGGGACGTCAGGCTTTTATGTAATCTGAGTGGGTTACAGTACACGCTCAAATGATGACAGAGGAGACATCTGTGTTATTTCATGTCTGTGTGCATTCAGAGCTGCACCTCAAAGACAGCCCATGATACTTAGGTATAATACAGAGTGTTATCTCTAATAGTACTCAGGGAAACTTAAGATATTTATGATTTCCCGGGAGTCAGAAGCAGAACGATTAGGAGGATCTGGGAAATGTCTGAGCTGTTTTCTTTTATGTTCTCTTGTGTATTCTTGCAGGACATGTGAAAGAAATATCTGAAATTAAATGCTTACACATCTGGTCATTGTTTGTTCTCTGTCGGCTGGTTTATTGTACGAATAATAATGGAGGTCCGTTCTCATGATCTTTGAGACTTTTCTGAACGGTCCATCGCTGTTCTGAAACTCTAATGTTGGTTGAAATGAAAAGAAATTCCCAAGTCCTCCACTGGGATGCGGACTTGATTGAATCTGTTTCCCCGACAGGGATTACATTATGTAAGACTTCAAGTAATCCCAAATTTTATTCCACCACTGAGCTCACGGATTAAAAGTGCTGCAGAGCAAGTACGCTGAAGTGGGTCACTGAGTTGCTGTGCCATCTGTGTATTTTCTTTGCTTTAAATCCCCTTAAATATTTGGCTCAGAAAGAAAACATGAATTTTTGGTCCCATGACACATCCAAGAAAACATCAGTACTTTCAGTTAACCTTGTTAAAAAACGAAATCTAACCATTTTCTGAAGATGTGTTGGTCTGATTGACATTTGCCCAGTTTCCAAAACTGTCATATCTGCAGTTGTCATGGTTACAGCTGCCTTATTTAGAGGTGTACTCCATCACTGAGTAATGACTTTCTTATGCTTTGTGATCCATGTCATTGTTAGCAGTTAGAATAAACATGAAATGTTGGAAGAGATGCTCCTGTTTGTGTTTTGAGGGTTCGAATGGTACTGTATACTTGGTGATGGCTTTATTTTCAAGTGTTATGCTAATGATTATAAATGACTTGCACCAAACTGCTATTACCCATAATGATCAATTCTTGTAATTAGTAGCGTGGTGTTAAAATCCCATACCGGAGCACAAACATGACCACTTCAAATCCATTATCAGTAAAAGTTGTCGAGTTTAAAATGACGGTATTTAAATTTGTAAATACAGCTTTTACTTTCACTCTATTAAAAACATGTAAACTGTATTTCCAGACTTTAACTTATACTGGGCTTGAAGCAAGTTAAGTGTCTGAATGAATGACTAGGAAGTTCAGAAAATCTTTTGGAAAAACCCCAAATCTTGCTTGAAGCTCCAGTAAGCGACTCGCTAGCGCCCCCCTCTTACCTGTTTTATGTTTTTATTTTGTAGTGTTCTTGTATTGTCTAAGTTCCTTATGACAAATTAAATTGGCCTTCAATTCTGAGGCCTTGTTGTAACTGAGCTTTTGTTTTAATTATTATTTTTATGTGCTGACGTTAAGGTTCGCACGATACAAAAATTTCAAATTTCACATCGATACCCAGGAAAATACTCGATACTCAATACCATTTTTTGATACTGCAGGGATAAAAAAAGTGACAAATACTTTAAATGGCATAAAAAATATTTTTATTAACATGAAAAACCGAACGGCAGATAAATAATAAATTAAATAAAACTACTAAATAATCAGAAAATGAAATATTTTTTTAAAATAAAAAACAAGACAATCACTTTTTCACTTGGAACCCAGGTTTCTCCAATGTGTAAATGGGTAGTTGGTCCTCACAGATATACTCTGCTACAGCTGTGTTTATTTTGACAGATTCAGGAGACTGGTCATACTTTCTCTTTTTTTCATATAGCGGAAGAGTAGGTTGTAGTTTAGTTGCAGGTCCACTTCTCTCTGCTTCAGTCTGCATCTTTAAGAGAAGAAAACATGTTTGAGTCACGTTAGTGAGCTAAAGGCTACTAGCTAGTAGCTAAGTGGCTAATAAAACAACCAACATTTACTGAGCATTATCATTATTATTATTATTATTATTATAAGTAGTAGTAGTAGTAGTATTCACCAAGTAGTACATCATTTTTCTTTGTTGGTTTTGTCTTGTGACTTGGTCTTGCTTGTTAGTCTCTTTACAAAAATCGTCATCCTTTGGTCTTTTCAAAGTCAAAAACAGTGAATCAGTCACAGTGATGAATTTTTGATGTGCATTCGGTCACTTCGTCCAACACCTAATAATGAAGAAAAAATAAATTGTCTCTCTGATGGTTTTGTTTGTTTTTGCACGTCAAATAGAGGCATCATGATTAATATCAGTGTGTTTCATCACCAACCAAAAACCCCTTACAGGAGCTTTAATATGAAAACAGCACATTTAGCTACTTGGTTTGATTAAAAGTAAGACTCTTCTGTAGAGGCTGCTCATGACTTGAGTTTTGATTGGTCTTTTAATATCGGTAATATCTTATTGAAGATAGGCCATCAAAAACAGGCTGAATGCTGCACTGTCTTTGCTCTTCCTGCAGCCTGGCTATAAAAAAAACTTGGATATTTGCCATGATTCTCCTCCGCAGTGAATCCACTAGTACGTGTGATGTCAAACACTGCACTGTAGTTTACGCCAAGACAAGTATGTCCAACTGCGGCTGTGTGTACAGAGGAGATAAATCACACATACTGTAGATACACCAGATATAGAGGTACTGTATGTCCTTTCCTCTCAGCTGCTCTTCAGTAGTCATCATCCCAGAGACAAATACAGACCGTCCGACATTAGAGCCATGATGAATGACCACTAGGAATAGATTTAGATGCATTATGTTCACTAATGTTACCATGCAAAGCACGTCTCTGCAAAATAGAGGAGTGGTCAGCTGCACAAGCAGCACTTTGCTATTCACCGGACACATTCAGAGAAACCGAGGCCTCGAGCCGGAGGGAGACACAAAACTGGACTTTCTAAAGAAAATCGAGCCAGAGCAGGAGGCAGAGAGAGGGAGAGAGAGGGGAGAACTCGCCGGGTTCATATGCATCTGAATGAGCCTGTAACCAACTGGATTTAAGCTGAGATCCTTGGCGCTTCCTTTCACTCTGGTAGAAAGAAAAAAAAGAAAACGTCAAGCCCTGGACTGTTGATATTCCTTTCATGGCTGTGAATGCTCGCCGCTGAGAGAAGTTTGGCTCTTAGCAGATGCCTCACACACGCCATCACCAAGGAAGCTATTGTGCAAACTCACCATCACCAGCAACAGGACAGGCTTTTGTGGCTCAAGGTTTAACTCTTGCTTCTAATTACTGCATACAGCTGGAAATTCACCAAACACAAACAAGGTTTCCACGTACGCCATCAAAAACTGGCAAAGCAGAAGTTAAATTTTAAACTCTTGAAGGATGTCCGGTTCAATCTGTTTTTCCTCTTGTTCGTTTGTTTGTAGAAATCCAAAAATTGATGATGCAAAAAATGAAGACTAATATAAACAAATAGAAAAAAAATCAGCAAACAACAAGACAATGGCTTCTAAAAATAGTAAATGCTTTGGTTGCCAAGGGGCCCAGAGTTTGTCTGAATAGAAACGTCTGAAAACATCTTCCCTCTAAGCGCATTGTCAGTGTTAGTCTGAACTAAATAGACAGGTTTTATCTGCAGTATTATGCAAGAAGAGTCAAGTGAGGTTACACTTCTTCTGCATATATAGGCTTAAAAAAATAATGTAAAAAATATTAGGTTAGGTTACATTTGTACAGAAGAGATAACTATGTCAGAATTACAAGAAAAGTTTATTGAAATAATAAAATTGTTGGACTTAATGCACACATCGCGCATAAAAAAGTCCTAAACGTGTGTCTCATCAAGTTAATTTTACAGTAATTCCTGCATGGTGTTTTACAGTGCAAAGGGAGTGTGGTGATTTATTCTGTTAAAGACGTGAGCAGACTCTTAAAAACCCTCTTTGCTTTTCAGCTCTTTGTCTGCAGGTGTCGGCAGCTCACATCCACCCAACAGGGGATGAACGGGTGGCAGGTGGTGAGGAAAATTCCCTCCTTAAAATGTACAGACAACTCTTCAGATCGCCGGTCTCCATATTCACTCTTTTTTGTCTCGCAATGTAAACTGAGGGGGGATTGAAGGGGTCTGTCAGTCGCTGCAGGCCTCCTCTGTTCTTTCAGTCCGGTCTCTGCGGGGAAGGGCACAATGGGGAGCTGGCCTTGTTTCTGTGCCTCTCAGTTAGAGGGCAACAGAAGTGTTATTTGATGGGGGACTTGGCACATGGAGTGTGTGCGCTGAATCCCCTCCCTCCACACCCGTTATTTCTGGCATCTATCTTTCGACTCATCTCCTCCGGGTTTACTGGCAAGGAAACATTAGTCCTCACAAGCCAAACAAGAGCATGTCTGTGTTTTGTGTTGCAGGATAACAGTGCTGTGTTGTTATGATATTTTATTTGTATGTGCAGGAAAGAGAGAGCATCCATTCGTCAAAAGAAAAACAAAAAAAATATCAAATGTGGATTTTGTGAAATATTTCCTCTTTCACAAAAACAACAAATTTAACGCATTATAACACTTCGATTTTCTTCATCATAGTCTAACAGGGTTGGAATAATCCTGGAGACATGTACAGTATTATAAGTCACTGAATAGCGACCCAGCCATACTGTACATGAATTTTTAAAGCACAGCTGATGAATTATGTCCATGAGAAATGAACTAAAAGGGGAGGGCACTGATTTCTACTGGGCATTGGATTCCTGGAAGCCCTGTTTTAATATGCAGAATATAAAATGATGGATTATCCCCTTCATTGGGTTCAATCCCTTATTAAAAAGAACACCACTTATATAACCAGCACTGGGAGGCGGCTGGTGCAGTAAACCCAAGGCATCAAAAAATGAGAGGAATTCAAAGCAAACCATTTAAAGCTTCTGTGGGGAACTTTGGCGCCCCCTGTGGCCAAAGCAGTCTTTGCTTATCTTATCCTTTGCATGCTTAAGTAGCATCTTGACATTATCGTCACATTATCATATCATATGTCTCCTACTATCCTTATCGTCTCGTTATTGTATCATTATCATATCCTACGTGTCATATCTTTTTGTATCGTATCATAGCGTATTGATCTTTATCGTATCTTTATCATGCTGTTATCATATCCTTATTGTATCCTACATATCGTGTCTTTATCATACTGTTATTGTAGCGTTATTGTATCGTTAGCATTCTTTGTATTGTTGATGTTCCCTTATTGTATCATTATTGTACATATCCTACTATCGTTATGGTATTGATATTGTATAATGTATCATTATCATATCCTACATATCATGTCTTTATCATATTGTTATTGTAGCGTTATTGTATCGTTAGCATTCTTTGTATTGTTAATGTACCCTTATTGTATCATCATTAAAATATTATTGTATCATATCATTATTGTCACATTATCGTATTGTATGTATCCTTCTATCCTTATCCTATCGTTATTGTATCATTGTCATATCCCATTTGTCATACTTTATTGCATCATATCATAGTGTATTGTTTCTTTATTGTGTCTTTGTCATGTTGTTATCATATACTTATTGTATCATTATCTTACATATCCTACTATCGTTTTGGTATCGGTATTGTACGTTGTTGTATCGTTATCATATCATATCATTTTCCTATTGTTATCCTATCCGATTGTATTGTATCATAATCTGACATTTTACTTTGCCCCAGAGTCACTTGACAAACTGTGATTTTTTTTGCACTTTTACTCTGGCTTCACTTTTTAGCAGCAGTGGTTGAAATGTGATGCGCATGTTTGCTGAAGGCCCCGGTTGTAAATCTTTGAGAAACTCTAACAAGCTGCTTGACCAACAGAATCAGGTTTACAGTCCGAGGAAATCTCTTTAAAGCCGTCTGCAGCTGATATTTATTGGTCAGTGAACATGCAGACTCACAGAACAACAGGCAGCGACTGTGACTGCGTGTTTGCGGTCTGGATTGGTTGGATTAAAGCTGTTACGTGCTATAAAAAGATAATGAGATCTGTCTTCGAGGGAGTGATCTTAAGAATGACCTTGATGCAAAACCAGGAATGAAACACTCATCTGCTCAGCATCTCTCTTTTTTCACAGAGGTTTTCATTGTTTCTTCGGATCAGGACAAATCCTCAGGTGCAAACCACCTTGAATTAACACAGTTATAGCGCTCTGAATTAGTGATAAATGCAGACCTTTGTTGGTTCATAATCATCTTAAGGAAAAAGCTGTTGGTCTGAGGAGGAAGCAGGCTGATGTAATCCCTGTAAACCTGAAAACAGAGTGTTGTTGTGACTCAAAATATTAGCCTCTTAAACAACCCATTAGCTTGTAAGGCGCAAGAACAAGTTTTCCCTTATTTACTGGATGTTCCTGGAGTTTACACACCTTTCATTGACACACTGTAGGAAACTGGAGGCTTGGTTTGTCTTTCATTCAACTTTTGCATCGAAGTCACTTAGCTTCAGTCTAAAAAAAAAGATTTAATATTTAAGGAGTCACCCCCTTCTGATCAAATAAAAAATGTGGAAATTTGCACATTTTATGAGTTTCGCAAAACGGGAAAAACTAAACTAGCAACTACCCACAAATGACATACAAAGAAAGCATATACTGAGATATTAGATTGATATAAAAGTCCTTTGGATTTTTTATTTTTGCATTAAATAGTCATCTATTGAGGTGCCAATGGCCTAGCAGTCTAAAACTGAAAATCCGTGGATCCGTGTTGGGCGAATTTCGTCACCTTTGTGTTCCGACTCCATCAGTCAGTGCCCACTGGAAGCGTGTTTGTAGCGTGTCGCAGCAGTGTAGTCGGTTTCTTTCTAATTTGGATTTTATTCTGCGACTGTTGAGCTTCAACTGTCTGTGAACAAGCGTTGTGATTTTGCAGGTTTACTCATGTTTCATAAAGTAAACTATGTTCCTTTATGCTGCGCTGTTACCTTCAGACAGAGTAGACCATGGGGTCGTTCTGTGTTCATGATAAATCTATAACCAGGAAGTATTTCTCATCTACAAAAACTGTTAAACAGTCAGGAGTGTCACATGTCAGATCGGATGTCCTGTGCATGATATCCTGTCTTGGACGACCTTTTCGCTGTAGATTGACGTGTGTTGGAAGCGTGCTTCATCAAAAATAGACTCGGTGTATCTTTGGAGAGGCATAGCGTAGACACAAATCTAGGACCGAGCTGTTGCATGTTGCGACGTATCCTGTGTGCGATGTTGCATTGATTAAATTGGGAACATATGTATAACAAGAGACACTAATGGAACATGCTCAACACGCATTTTGGGCTTAAAGGGATATTCCGGTATAAAATTAATTTAGGGTCAAACACTGAGTTCGACACCCCCTCGATAGATAAATGTTGCAGACAGCTTGCTTCTCTAGTTATACAAACTTTAGTAATGACCTCAGATAGTAATGCCCAAGCATCCTGGCCACAACCTTTAGCTACATGTCATCCCCTAATCATTTCGCTCCCCACGGTTCCTCACTCTCTTCAGCTGTCCTATCTAATAAAAGCAAAATGCCAAAAAACAAAACCTTAAAGAGAAAAAAATGAAGATTTGAATCCCTCCATCTATTCCTGCACCTTTAAAATAAAGGCTTTGATACATTCTGTATAATTGGCACATTGATTCAAAATGCAAACAGTTAAGTTTATGCAGTATCTGAAGATTTTACTCTAATTCACACCCGCATTTAAAATATCTGATTTTAACGCAAATAAATATCAATATTTCCACATTTTGAAATGTAAGATGAAAAAATCAAAGTCCCAGACGAAAACTGTTGTATTAACATTTTTAGTTACCTTCAATCTTGACCTGATAACCCTTAAATTTCACCTTCCTCCCCCTTGAATGTGTCCCTACCTCTTGTGAACCCTTAAACTCTGATGGCCACTCCATGCCCTGTGTGATGTACAAACAGATAAATCTGAGATCATTATCCTCAGACTGGACGCCTCTGTTCTTCAGACAAACCAGTTCCCTCGTCTCTGTTGTTGTTTGTGCATCGGTTCGGGTTCATATGTGGGTGCTGCACAGATCCTGCCTGGTTGCATAAGGTGTCTGGTCTCTGGCCCCCTCACGCTCGCCCCCGAGCTCACAGGGGAGGAAATCCGATGGTAATCAGCCACTGTATTACTCTGAGTCTGTTTTTACTTCAAATGACGGAGGGGTTTGTGTTTGCTTTGCCAACACTGAGACACAGTCCGTATCTGTTTTTTAAAGCCGGGTTGATAAGGTGTTTGTGTTGGTGACATCAGATGTGTGGGTCAAAGAAAAGTCACATAAAATCAGGCGAATTTTACCAGAATTGGACTAAAACTGCTCGTAAAATTCAAAACCTCAATTTTGAGGTTTTGTAGCAGCTGAGAAGCCTCGAGCCGTGCGTGTCAGAAATAGAAAAAACAAACTTCAAAAAGCAGAAATCAGGTCAGCGGGCTCATGCAGCAGATTCAGAGCGTTTCATACACCCAGCCAGAGCAGCTTCCTGATGCCTCTGTGTGTTACCGCCTGATAATTAAGAGCAATTATTGTTATCAGCGACGAGATCAGAACAACTGATCAGAGCTGCAGAGAGGAAGCACCCTTCTGATCTTATGTAACCTCTGATGAACCCTTTTTCAAGTCCCCCTCTTTCCTTTTTGTCCAAGTAAGGCTTGGATTCATGGCGGAGGAATTGGGCAGAAACCTCCTGAAAATCCCAGGGTGGGAGTCCTATATCTTTGTGAAATGAAAGCTCTGTAGGAAGCAGAAAAATGCAGCTTAAGTCTGTTTATGTACAGCACACAGCTTAAGAGAATCATACCCATTATAGCAAACATGGAGGGATGAAAACAGCATTGTAGGTCAACAGATTAAAAGATTAGCGGGCGTAAAAGACCAGCTCACAACATATTCACACATCTGACCTGCTAAAAATCTCTCTGCTGCTCCAACAGTCTTCATCTAGTGGCTCAAATCTCTTCAAACTGAATAAAAGAAACACCTGAACAGTTGTAAAGTGCGTTCATGCATTATTTTTCAGGACTTTTTGTGTCATTTTCCCTCTATTTCTGGTTCCCTCACAGACAAACATCTTTCAGATTTGCAGCCGTGGCCCTGGAGGTCTTCTTCGTGTCTCGCTGTTTGTCCGATCTACAATGAGGCTGTCATTTCGTGTTTTGTCGGACAGACTCTGGGCCTGGAGGCGAGGCGCTCACTGGAAGACATTTCAGCTGCTTCAGCTTTTGCTACACTGAACACACAGGCTGCAGCATCTCTGGTAGAGTCACTTTATACTTTAGACTTTTGAATTTTGAACCAAGGCAGGAAAATTCAGTCCTTTTGATATGTTTAGTGATGAATTCAAACATTGCAAAAGTGCTATTTTTTGTACAAACCGCCATCACATGTTAAAAATATTCACATTTATTGTGGATCAGAATGTACGTATATAGACAAAATAACAAATAATATAACAAAATATAAATATAAATATATATATATATATAATATACATGTAAAATAACAAAATAATATGTAAAGTCTGACATGTTCTTTTGGTCTCATAAGCCCTTTTTTAGATGCACTGAATCACTAGAATCAGTTCACTAAAAAGATTCGTTCAAAAGATTTGTTTACCGAATCACTGAGTCATTCAGCGCTTGGCAACTTCCTGAAGTGATAAACAGCTGAACGGTTCAGGATTCAGTTCAGATCAAAGATTCTGGGACTGGGAGATGAGAGTGTTGTGAGTGTGTTGATAAACAGGGTTGTAAAAATTAACTTGTTTATAAATCATGAGGTTTTAGGTGTACTGTCCAATGGTATGCTATTCGTGTACTAAATTGGGCTTAGTGAGTGAAAGAATTGGGCTCAAAATGAAAGAATTCACACTGAACGTGCACTGCCCCCTCACAAATCGCCGCAATGATAGGATCGGTCACGCATTTCTCAAGCTACAGGTTTTATTCACTACCTGTGTCCTACTAAATCTGTTAAAACAACGGGGAACAGTGGTCGCCATGAAGGTGTGTCGCTCAGACAAAAATGATTCCAGAGAGTGCAGTTCACGGCGTGATTCGTTCACCAAGTGATTCAGGCGACGGCGTGTGTGCTCCCTAACTCGACAACTGCTCACCCAGGGAATGCAGTGTGCTGTGGCACCGCGCTGCTGACAGAAACAAACAAATCACTTGACAAAGTGATTCGGTTCAGTTCGTTCACTTAAAAGATTTGGTTCTTTTGAACGAATCATTCGTGAATGACACAACACTACCCTCTAACGCATGTATTTTGTCCCCAAAGTGATCTTGCGTGGCTTGTTAACACATGATATTCCTTAAACGTGGAGGTTATTTTCATTTTTATTGTATGAAAATGCTGATACGACTGGTGCTTCATTTACACATTAATCATAATTTACTCCAAAACGAAATACATGAGATGATTCAGTGAAAAAATAACACTTTCTTTGTGTCACAGGAACTCTCACTTAAAACTTTTTTCTTTATAAAAACAAGACTTAGTTTTCAAAAAGTCTTCGCCTGAAAAGACGTCCTAAAAAAGCGGTTGTCTTACAATCACACTCCTATGTTGAGGCTATCAGGGCAAATTTGTGTGATAATTATTTAACATGAATGTGGTTCAGAAACACCAGACAATGACATCTATAGCTAAAGAACCGCCGACTTAGTAAATGATAAAGTCAAGAAGAACAAGCATGGGGTACATTTGCTCCTCAATCTTAAACTGAAGATCTTTGCGGTTTTCTTCCCGCTCAGATTCTCCTCTGTACGGACGTACAGTATGTTATCAGAGTAACTGTATACTATCAGAGGACCAACATATGGTGCTGGTAGTCTGGGGCAGACAAGAGACAACCGCACCCTGGACCTGATGCATCAGATATGTGGTTTGTTTTAACAGTCGGTACGCAGCTGGGAAATCATTGATGCTGTCTTTTTGAAGTATTTCTATGTTTTCAGAAGTTCAACGTACCTCTGGTTTTTTATCATTTCCACTTTTACTCATTAACTCACTGTTAGTTGCCTGAATCAGGTTAACACTGGTCAACCATTAACTGTTACATAACCCCACAGAAGCAGAAGCACACCTGTACGACCTCAATAAATGCCGTTAGGTTAATAGACAGTTGGCACACATAGGTGGTATCTATTAGTGGTGAATTCTGGGTAGTTGGTATATTTTTCCTCAATGGTCTTTGGTTTTTGCCCCCCATACGTCAATACGCTTGACATTTACACAGCTGCTCCTATTCTTTCCCACCACAACAGAGGTTTCAGAGGCGGGTAAACGTTTAAGAGGAATCGTTCCAGATTCACCTCAGATGACTTCATCTTCCTCGTGATCATCTGTGGGAATTTGTCAATTTGTCAGTGTCACAGTCAGTGCGGGGCTTTATCTCTACTGATGCCATGATGGATGTGAAACCCACATATCTGAGATTAAACACCTGACTTCCTCAAAATTCGAGTGTGATTAGTACAAACCATGTGCCTACGTGAGTTCCTGTAATGATGGTAATGATAAACTGATTTAGAAGACAAGGCCGGTCATTTCGGTTGTCTTGTAAGGATTTTGTGCGACATTAGATCATGAAGAAGTCATTTTTTTAAGTCACAAAATGTCTAAGAGGCCAATTCAGGGCTTGTGGTGGAAATCATAGACAGTTGTGCCAATGATTGATGCTGGGCTGGGACATTTGTTGGATCAGTCTTGCAAATATTTGTAAGTTTAGCCTGAGTACTCCCAGATTTCTTAAAGTCATGTTGACCTCGGCAGTTGCAGGAAAGCTAGGGCGAGTATTCCCTGAAGTGTTAATTTCCTGTTGATTATAAAACGATATGGTTTGTCCTTGGCTAGGAGTGTCAGTCCAGACCCAGAGCGTCTGTAACACTCCCATTTTGATTCTTTAAAAGCTGATAAATCCAAATATTGATCAGAGCACGACTTCAGAGTTGTAAATGAGATTGTGGAAGACTGGCCGAATCAACGCACGCTTCTCCAAAGCCAAAATAAATACCTCTAAATGTCAGATGACTATTTCAGCCCCAGTAGTATCACTTGAACCTGCTGCTACACCAGAAGACATCATCCTAATTAATCATCATTCACTGCATGAAATGCTGACTGGCAGAACCGTGTCTTATCCTGCGTGTAGAGGACCTTATGAAGGCCCTTCATTTGAGCAGTTGCCTAATGAGCTAAAGGAATATATGAAGCAGCTATTCACAATGCATTATTCTAGCTATCTGATCGGGAGATGGAGATGCCAGCCAAGCCAGGGGGATCAGGTGTACATCGAAGAAAAGTGGCTCAAACTACTGTACACTGTGGTTCGAGCAAAACCTACTTCAAGACGTGTACAACGTAGTATCATCTAAAAAGTGGCTGTTCAATGTGGGGAGAGAGAGACTGGAGACAATGGGGACACAGGCACAGGTGATGGTCGAACAGGTGCCAGAAGACAAAGCGTCATCGCAGGTGAGTACGATGCAATCAGTGGCGATTGCTCTAAGACTGCAAGGGAAGCTCGGCTTCCCTTAAAATGTCACCCCTCAAAAAAAAGAAAAAGTGGTGAAATACGTACGGCTGTGTGTACATTTCATTAACTAAATACGCACTAGAAAGCCTTCATCTTTTGTTCAGACACTGTGATAAGAAGCTGATAATCACAGGTAACCGGCATAACTTCGTTCTCATTCATCCTCGCAGCGCCTCAGCGCTTTAAACAGCCGGACGCTGGGCTTCTACTGACTTCAATGTGGAAGCTAAAAGTGGGTTGTTCCAGCAGCGAAACTAGACGCTCATTGGATAAATGCTGGGCTTTGTCCCGCCCATCGGAAGCTAAGCTTCACTGGAGTTCTATGGCGAGAGGGCGGTCCCGACTTTCTCCCGGACTCCAAGCTTCTGCATCCATGATTGGATGAGCTGTCTGAGGCGAAATCCTTTTTTGATTGACAGCTAAACAAGCGAATCAGCGATCTTGAAGAATAAAACATCTACCAGAGCATTTCCCAAGTTATTCATTCCGTTGTTCTTAACTGCTCCGGAGACTTTACCGATCCTCAGCGACTGTTATCTTTGTTAAAAACGACTGCCGTTGTGTTTGGCGACTCTGTTCTGTTACATACTAATAAACAAATACAATTATGATGTAGGCCAGAAAAATGAGCTTCCCCTCCTTGAAAGACCAGCAGCCGCCACTGGATGCAATCCAATTACCACCTACACCTCTCCAGATGAGGCTAGAACACATGCTGACACTCACAGATGAGAAAAACACTCAAAACTTTTTGTTTAGATAATCAGAACACAAGTGGATCTGGTACATTGCGTCGTACCAATCCTTTAGAGACAATGTTGGAAGATGACGTAAAGGCAGCTCTAAAAACGTGCTGTTGCGACACTCATCTGTGGTGCCTCCTCCGCTGCTGCTGCTTCATGGGTTGGCCAAGTCTCGATGTGAGCTCCCTCTTATTAATGAGTATTTTCTCCAGTTTTCTCATGACAACCCCTCTCTTAATTCACTTACAGAAGAGACCAACGAAACAGGATTGATTAGCATCCTTTCTGCTCTGTCTGCATGCTGTTTTCAAGTCCCACCTGACAGATAATTAATCATAAATGAATTTTCTTTTTACATTTTCATCCAGACTTCAAACACTTTAGATAAAGCTACATGTCGCTCATATGAGTGATGTGTATCAACTGTCATAAGACCTCCAGAATCTCGGCCATCTCCTGAACCAGTCTGAGACGATGAGGGCCGCCACCGCCACTGCTGCACTTTATCACCTCATCACCACATGCAGTCGCACACGTTTCCTCCACTTTTAGACACTCTCATTGAGGCTATTTAGGCTACTTTGGTCTATCTAGGGCGTGATCTTGCTGTACATTTCTGTTTACAATGAAGGAGCTTCCTTCCTAACTTACATGGCGCCAGACAAACGCTCCCCTGAAATGAAAGAGAGTCTTTAGAAGTGGTGATGTTTTGTTAAAGTGGTGAAAGATGTTTGTGTGTTTGTGTGACATGAGCTGAACCTTTGATTTCCTTAGGTTTTCTTTTCTTGTCTTTATCTTTATGTATTTCCCAGAAGAACAATGTGTCGTGTTTCACCACAGAAAGGGTTTGGTGTGTTTGCAGAAATGTGGAGACTGTCCGCAGAGCACATTCAGGTAACAATTGAACAGGGACAGTCGGTCTCTGATGTTATTTTGACGCAAAGGGTTGAATGTTTTACCTTTTTGTAACACTCCCTTACTGCCACAGCATCTTTGGACCACTGTTTTCCCACAGATATCCGATAGAAAATCAATTCCAACTACATTATCGGTATCTTAGTTTGACTTTAATTAATTCAGTTTTGAGCAGTTCCAGTTGGCCTGACATGATTACGAGTAACTTTAAAGACTGGTTTTGGTGCTATAAAGTAAATCTCTGTCAATGTCATGTTGACAAACTTCGCAAAACAGATTTGTAAATGTTTTAAACTCTTTGTTACCCATTGAAAGTTTAAAATATTGTTGTTCAATGAAAAACAGATGATCATTTTGGATTCCAGCAACACATTTAAAAGACAAAATGCTAAAAAGCGCACCTGTCAGAACATCTCCTGACATGACTGGATATGAACAGAGGTTTAATCTCTTAAAAGTAAGGATATGAAGAGTTTCACCACTCTGTGAGACAGCACATGAGCAAATATCTCAATATTTTAAAACTGACGTTCTTAAACCTAACATTACTTTGGGGAATTTGAGGATTTACGCGTCGATCACCGAGTGCAGCGGAAAATTTCTGATCATCACTTAATGGAAATGCAATCAGAGCTCTTGTGTATCTTGTATGCGCACTCCAGACTCGGTAGTTCTTCTGCCTTAGCGTTTCGGTCTGATTGCGTTTCCATGAAGTAATGATCATAAATTTTCTGCCGCGCTCGGTGTTCGACTCTTCAGGGTTCTCCCACAAACAAGCGGCTGCTGGAGGAGAGTGGGTGAGTTGTGTTTAATCTCTTTGTTAAAGAAATTAGGCAAAGCTAAAAAGATGTTTGGTGGCTAGTACTATGGCTGGGACCCTATATGTACTGTTGATGAAGTTAGGTGCTGTTCTGAGCATTATTTGTGGCTATTTTTGGTCGCAGTTTGTTTATGGAGATGAAGACTGCTGTGTATTGCTATTGTGCCATCAATACTAAAGTTGGTATAACTAGAGAAACAAGTGGTCGGCAACATTCATCTCTCAAGGGGGTGTCTAACTCGTTGTTATGGTGTGTTTGACCCTAACTTAAATTTACGCTGGAATGTCCCTTTAATGCTTATCTTTGCTGGACAGACCGGATTCACGCTTTCATTGCTCTGCTGGAGTTTGGTGGTAAAGTTGAAGTTCATGATAACACAAATCAAGCACTGCCAAGTAATGGGAAGCCATATAAGATGTAATGATGGCTATAAAATAGATTACAGTAATCTGCTGATGGTGAATGCAATTACAGAGGAAGGCGGCGCAGATAGAAGACCTTTAAAACACAATCCAAAACAAACACGTCCACAATCTGAAATATCAACCCTGGTCATGGTCCATTCAGCATTTAAACACATCACTGTTATGCAACACTCTCCAAAAATCTGAATGAAGAACTAGAACGTACACATTTTGCTGCATCATTTCTGCTCCCCTCCACCTTCAGGAGAACCAGCCAACAGGTGGTAATGTGAGAGAGACCAGACCTCCTGCAGCGCTACAGGAAACCTTACCCCCCATGGGTAATGTTAGACAGCATACCAGCGCCAGAAGCACAGGAGCATGAACGGCCGCATTTATTTCACCGAGCAAAGACAGGAAAGAAAGTCAGCGGTGACATGAGGAAGAACAAGGAGGAGATTTTTGTTGGGCTGAGCGACTGTGGAAAAAAAAAAGAGAGAAAGGGAGGACTGGGAGAGTGAATGGGCGACTGTTGTTGTCTATTCAGGCGAGACATCCCTCCACCTCAGAAAGTTTGTCTCCTTGTTGTGTGTGAGAAAAAGCGAGGGACAAAGAGAGTCAAGAATGGGCGATCGGATGGACAAAGACATGGCTGGGACTGGTGAAGGTTTGGCACGGTCTCAGTGAGCGAGCCGCCGGCCTGATAGACGCTCTGAATGGACTCATTCTTCTTATCAGTGTGTCCAGTAGAGCATGAGCATGAGGAGGAGGAGGTGCTGGGGGTTCAGTGTAGGTGACCTAGATAAGGTTAGTCCTGCACTACTGTACCGCCGAGTGGAGTGAAGGCGACACTCCCCTCTGCTATCAACCCCACTGCTCTTTGTTATCAGTGAAAAATACTGACATGTTAGTTAGGAGATACCAGGAGGAGGGACCTCGCGCTAAAAAAGCACATGATCGATTCTTCATGTTGTGTCATACGGGGTTCACACGGCTGTTTCTGCGGCAGGAGTTTCACACTCAGGCTCAACAAAGAAAACTTAAAGTTTAGATGCAGAAAAGGTGAAAAGAACAGCCTGAAATTTGTGGGAAAGGAGGAATCAGACACTTTGAGTCTTTTTCTCATGATACACTATCTCTGCATCTCTCATTTTTAAGACCCACCATTGTTTCAGAAACAGAGATGTGTCCACTGAACCCGTCCGTCCTGTTATTTGGAATGCTGAACTCCTGCGATCGAGTTTTCTAATAACTTTATATCTAATGGAAACAGGATACATGCACACGTGGAGGTGAACAGGAGGAAATAACCACAAACATACCATGACAGCTGAGCTGCAGCGTCTAGTGGTGCAGGTTTGACCTGTTGGAGTAATGAGGTGCAGGAAGAAGAAAGTCCAGTACAAGCGCATTAATATTCATCTCGCCTCAGACAACTTGTTTCTTTGACAGAGAACAACTTCACAGCTTTGATTTGAAGAGTTTAAAGTGAAAACTTACCCCCAATTTTCACTGCATTCGGAACAGCTACGAAAAGGCCGTATCCGCCGATAGCAGCTGATCGTTTTTATTCAAGTTAATGTGTCGATTTCCACCGGCATCTTTTCGTCCCGCTGCAGATCGCCGGACTCTGCAGCTGATCGCAAGATACTATTTTTTCCGGACGCCAGAGCATGCCGAATAAATTCAGCATTGATTAAGCCCGATGACACCATGGATGAGAGGATGCGGATTTTAGAAGTCTAGAAGTGGATTTCCTCCTCTGGAAGGACACAATCTACTGCTTTTATGGTTAGCCTCTGTGGCTGTCTTTATAGAGACAACTCGTTATCGCGCTGTTGCACGTGAATCCGTGGGTTCTTGTGAGTTCGTGCGATTACTACTGTGTAATCTCCCCCTCATGTGCAGTTTCACAGTAGACCAGTATGAGAAACCAGTGCCGCAACAAGTGCATGGTCCCACAGTTGAAAAATGGGTTTATTGAGTCAGTCAGTCTCTAGATAGTCAAATTCTATCTATCTATCTATCTATCTATCTATCTATCTATCTATCTATCTATCTATCTATCTATCTATCTATCTATCTATCTATCTATCTATCTATCTATCTATCTATCTATCTATCAGGTTTTAGGATGGTCTTGTTACATTATCTAGAGGTGTGAGGTGTTCAAAGTGATTTTACTTTCCTCCGATCTGCGTGGATGACTATTGTACCAAACATGCTTTTCATCCTCATGTGTGGGGGGGAACCCTGAGGAATGTAGCCATGGCAACAGTGAAAAAACCCAAAGCATAAACTTTGATGGATGTTAGGACCAGAGAACCTATTTGTTGATACACCGGCACGAATGCAAGCCTCTAGCCTTGAGTTTTATCTGACTCAGAGAATTCGCGCCTGCCCAAATTCTGAGAACACACTCGACCTTCGCATCAAACTGACAAGAGGGACAATCGGACATATTATAAACACACTGAGTTCCTGTGCCTGTGCAGGATCATCTGCAGCCCAGCTTTTCCAACCTACCAGATCACCTAACATGAACACAGTACAGAGCACTCATACTAGTCCAACAAACCACTTAGTAAGAGAGCAGTCTAGCAAATACTCATTTTACCCAGTCATCTTTTCCTGGATGTGACCGAGCAGTTTTGTAAATTTACCGACTCTGACACGTTGACTGTTGCTTTTTTTCCCCAACTGATTCAGCTGTTTCAGGATTTTCCCACCGTCAAGAGGAAAAAAGTCAGACCATGTGGTTACATGAACTCAGTGCTCTTTCTACATTCAGACAAATTGAATCTCTGACAAAATAACACCCTGGCTTTGATTCCTCGCACAGCTCATAAAACTTTCTGAAGTCAGATGAAGAAGATTGCTGACTTGTGATCCTGGACTGTAATCCAGGTGGAAATGGCGATCATGCTGCTTTTGAATGACTTCAATATTCGTGAGAGTGGTGATGGTGGTGTGGCTGCTTTGGTGGAAAAATTAAAATATAGTCTGAATAACCAACCATTACGGGGATACAGAGGGATGAGAGAGAAATGAGGCCACGGTGGGAGGTAATTCATCCAGAGGTTCAGTCTGGATTCCAGTAAATAGACCAGATTAAAACAAACATCTGGGTTTATTTGCTTTCCCTCATGAGAGGAACTAAATAGAGTGGTTTCCACCTCCTGAATATTTGCATTTTTACCTTGTTTATTGACAGAGACGGGGCTTGTTTTCTGCCCACCAGCTTCCTCTGAAAGGATTAACATCGAGGCAAATATCCTGCTGCCCCATGGTGTCCCGACTCCAACAACAACAATTAAACTTCGATTATTAGATGCATTTTTCACGAGTTCGCAAAATCTTTCATAAAATACAGAATAAACAGCGTAATGAACACCCACGTTTCTTTAGCCGGCCAGTCCGTTTGGGAATTAAAATCCAAGAAACGAGGCCATGAGAGTTTAAAACTTGAGGGAAGCAGGTGTTGACACGTTTACTTCCTGAGTATTCAATCGGTGAGACTAAAATGAATCACACCTCAGATGCCAGCGACACGCTCTTCTTCAGAAGTGGATGTTTAGATAAAACTGCGTTGAAAATCGAGGGCAGGAAACCACAAAGGAAACTTTCTATTGAAATGTTTACGTGCTCCCTGAGTGTTAAGCGGAGGGTTTCCTGAACGCTATCTGTGAACTGATGACTTAGAGATTCTGCGCATAGAGCCGTGAGGGGTTTCGCTGCGGGGACAGATATGAAATGAATATGCCATTCATACGTCTTTCTTACGTTATCACTCCAAATGTGCTCTCTTAAGAAACAGCAGAGAATAGCGAGAGAAACATATTCAAGTTAAGGAACAATACTGTGCTTCGAGGTTGTATTTATCCCCCTTGCAATCTTCCTCCTTCATGTTTTAAACAAACCTCCTCAACATCAATTTACAGCCACTTACCCCCCACATAAGTGGCTCCTCTTCTTCACCCTGTACACCTCAGACTTCAGCTACAACTCTGGGAGCTGTCACCTCCAGAAGTTCTCTGATGACACAGCCATCGTCGGATGTGTATCGTCAAGGGACGAGCGGGAATACAGGACTGTCATCACTGACTTTGTCAACTGGTGTGGCACAAACCACCTCCAGCTCAACGCCAGTAAGACAAAGGAGATGGTTGTGGATTTCCGCAGGAGGGGGACACCTCAAACAGTTCCAGTGAACATCCAGGGTCTGGACATCGAGATGGTGGAGTCCTACAGATTCCTGGGTGTCCACCTCAACAATAAACTGGACTGGTCAACAAACACAGACGTTCTGTACAAGAAGGGCCAAAGTCGTCTCCACCTGCTGAGGAGACTGAGGTCCTTTGGAGTGTGCAGGACTCTGCTCAGGACTTTCTATGACTCTGTGGTAGCATCTGCACTTTTCTATGCAGTGGTCTGCTGGGGGGCAGGGAGCACCGAGAGGGACAGGAAGAGACTGAATAGACTGGTCAGGAGGGCCGGTTCTGTCCTGGACTGCTCTTTGGACTCCCTGGAGGAGGTGGGTGAGAGGAGGATGTTAACAAAGCTTGTATCCATCATGGACAATCCCTCTCACCCACTGCACCAGACTGTGGGGGCTTTAGGCAGCTCCTTCAGCAGCAGACTGAGACTCCCACCCTGCAGGACGGAGCGCTACCGCAGATCATTCCTCCCCTCTGCAATAAGACTTTACAATGAACAGTAACAAAACTGGATTTACACCACCACTTTTTTTATGGCATTTAAATTGTGTATATTGCAGAAAGCTTTATTTTTTTCTTCTCCCTTTTCTCTTTTCAATTTTTTTTTTTTTTCTTAATTATTACATTTATTAAGTTCTTAATATTAGGACCCTTATTGTTATAACTTCATTTTGCACTTTCTGTCTTGTCTGTGATGCTGCTGTGACAAAAAAATTTCCCCCATGGGGGATCAATAAAGGAATATTCTATTCTATTCTATAAACTCTTACAGACACTGGACCAAACTGAGCCCTGTAAACCACATTTAAGTGATAAAATAAACACGTCTTGGTGCATCAAGCTGATTTACAAGACAAAAAGACTTCTTCAAGTAGGGACAAAAGTTTTGTCACATGGCCTCATTAACACCGAGGGTCCAATCAACCAAGACAGGAAGAGACCTACATGAAAACCCATTATGGATACTAGGCTTATCATTTAACATGATTGACATTTTGACATTAGCTTTGTTTCTACTCTAATCAGTCACAACCATTTTTAGATATAATTATGATTCTTAGCCAACCTGGACCACTTTAGTACGACAGTATAGCAGAATCTGAGTTTCTTATCTTGAGCCTACAACTGTAAATGCCTCTACTTTAACTCATAATGCCCAAGACTAATGGACAAATTCACTTTTTAACTAATAATATGACAAAGTTTGAAAGTTTAATAGCTGTATTGCTAACAATGCAAATCTATATGTGAGTTAGCATGAACTGAACCCCCCGCTATAAGTTAAGTTTATGAGATACGACTGAGTTTAACTGTTTCAAGGTAATATGAAAGTGAGTTATGGTTTGCATTTTCCACTACAAGATTTACAGAAACTGATTTATTTGGTTGTTAAAGTGATCAGAAAACTATCGAAATGAAGGATAAAATCAGCAAAGAGCTTAGAGATACCACTTTTTTCCACAGGGGGCGCCAAAGTCATCGCAAAGCAAATGTTTTTGGGGGAACTACAAACAAATATTTCTCTATTCCTGCCTCAAATAGCTTTTTTCATCATAGACTGTATACACTATGGACAACTTGGCTCCGCCTTTCGGCATTATACGAATTTGAAGCCGAATTGCTCTCTGTATTTCTGGGATTTTCTCCACTTCTTGGAACCACCACTTGCGGGAGAGTTGCCGAGAGTATAGTTAGAGTTGGCTAGTGCTGGGCTCCGATTGGTTGTTCCCAATGGCTGTGAAACGTCATCGTCTGTCGAGTTAGGGTTAGGTTTAGGATGAGGGTTCGGAGACTCAGAAGTGCGATAATGTTCTGTAATGTTCTGTTCGATGTGCGGAGCCAACAGCCCGTGTTTGGCTTGAGCGTGCGATGACGTTTCCAGCTTTTCTAGCCAATCAGAGGCGAAGGGGGCAGGACTTTCTCCTACCATCCTACAAAAAAAAAATATCACAACCCCCCAGGTGAGCTACGCCATCTTCGTACGCCCATAGGCTGTATTAAGTGTCAATCATAGAAAACATGAACCCCCTAATTACTTTTAAAAATGGAGCTGTAAAAATAAGAGGACCTGAGCACAGAGAGGGGGGAAAAATGTATATTCTGTGTAATTAATTTCTAAAGTTTGTCCACAACTCCAGTAAGATTGATGGAGGAGGCGGGATTTATGACCTATACTGCAGGCTGTCACCAGAGGGTGCTGTTCTCGGAGTGGCCTCACCCAGCAAGGCGACAGACGGCATCCATTCTGTATACAGTCTATGGTTTTAACACATTATTGGAAATACAGGTAACAAAACATTTAGATGTATTATTATAAAGTGTGAAATGAAGTGCAGCACACTGCAGAGCCATCGTAGGTCAATGCATGCCTCATGGTGTGAAAATGGCGCCTCTGTCCTTGAATAGAGCTCTGTTTCGCCATGGTTGTGAGTCCCACAGAAGTGCGCCGTCAGATCTATTGAGTGCATTCTGCAGTGGTGTGCATTCAGACAGGCTGCTCCCCGGACTCCCTCACGCTCTCTTCTCCAGGGTTATGGATGGGTGCGCAGTTCCTGTCTCCTTAATATATGTCACCCGCCTGCCACGCTCGATTATGCAACGAGCTGCGGCTCTGGCGAGAAGCCTGGGGGGGAAAGCGTGACATGCTGACCCTGGTGTGTGTCAAATCTCCTCATAATGCACTGACCCTGAAGGATTATCCCCGATTTTTTTTGCCTTTACCTTCAATAAGATCAATGTAAAAAACAATGCACCATCGATATCAGTTTGTCACGTGGGGCTCGGGCCTCTGCGGGAGACATTTATCAAGTTTGTGACCTTGCTGCAGACTAGGCCTGCGTTATATGCTGCCTGTTTGTGGAGGCATGTGCTCAGGGAGACAAAACATGCAAATAAACATGGACACATCTGTGTTACATGATGACACCCAGCAGGGCCTTTCCCCCTCGCCCAGCTGTCAAAACACCAGGCGAGATAAAAAAAGATGCATCACAAAGACAGAAAGGAAGCTCCAAGGAGATACGAAGAGAGGACGGCGGATCGATGCTTTTGCACTTTACCGAGAGAGTGGAGAGAGAAGTGTTTGTCCAGTTGAAGAACTTATCCATAAAGTATTTGGATTTATGTTACAACTCTTGGGAAAAACAGGCTTTAGAGCTTTAACCCTAGAAAACTATCGTAGGGTGATTTTCACCCGACCAAACATGTTTACGTGATTGTCATGATGTTGCGTTTGTCTGAGTATCATGGGTCTCTGGCAGTGGCGGCTGCTGGTCTTTCAATGAGGGGAAGCTCATTTTTCTGGCCTACATCATAATTGTATTTGTTTATTAGTATGTAACAGAACAGAGTCGCCAAACACAACGGCAGTCGTTTTTAACAAAGACAAAAGTCGCTGAGGATCGGTAAAGTCTCCGGAGCAGTTAAGAACAACGGAATGAATAACTTGGAAAATGCTCTGGTAGATGTTTTATTCTTCAAGATCGTTGATTCGCTTGTTTAGCTGTCAATCAGAAAAGGATTTCGCCTCAGACAGCTCATCCAATCATGAATGCAGAAGCTTGGAGTCCGGGAGACAGTCGGGACCGCCCTCTCGTCATAGAACTCCAGTGAAGCTGGGCTTCCGATGGGCGGGACAAAGCCCAGCATTTATCCAATGAGCGTCTAGTTTCGCTGCTGGAACAACCCACTTTAAGCTTCCACATTGAAGTCAGCAGAAGCCCAGCGTCCGGCTGTGTGAATCGCTGAGGCGCTGCGAGGATGAATGAGAACGAAGTTATGCCGGTTACCTGTGATTATCAGCTTCTTATCACAGTGTCTGAACAAAAGATGAAGGCTTTCTAGTGCGTATTTAGTTAATGAAATGTACACACAGCAGTACGTATTTCACCACTTTTTCTTTTTTTTGGGGGGGTGACATTTTAAGGGAAGCCGAGCTTCCCTTGCAGTCTTAGAGCAATCGCCACTGGTCTTTGGGTAGCTTCAGCATTGCCTTTGACATCTTTGAAGGCATATTTCTTTCACTGATCCAAAACCCACCTTTTCCTACAGGCATGTGATTTCACCCAGCAATAGTGATAGAGGGTTTAAGTAGGTTTGATGGATTTGATAGCTGCATGTAGGCGAATTAAGTCAGTAAGAGTGGTCCTGGAATTGGCATGCTATCTTTATTTAGCGCAGTGGTTATGATTAACTATCACAAAGTAGTGATTTTCAATAGAGTTCTTATGGTGGTCATCAGGGTTTTCTTCCGCTTATCCGGGTCTGGGGGCAGCAGCTTCAGGTGGGAAGCCCAGACGGCCCTCACTCCAGCCACTTCCCCCAGCTCCTTCAGGGGGATTCCCAGTCTCTCCCAGGCCAGGTGAGCGATATAATCCCTCCACCTGGTCCTGGTCCACGAGCTCTCCTCCCAGTGGGACATGTCCGGAACATCTCTAACAGGAGGCGTCCAGAAGGCGTCCTAACCAGATGCCCGAGCCACCTCAGCTGACTCCTCTGGACGTGGAGGAGCAGCGGTTCTACTCTGAGCGCCTCCCGAGTGTCCGAGCTCCTTACCCTATCTCTAAGGCTGAGCCCGGCCACCCTGCGAAGGAAACCCATTTCGGCCGCTTGTTTCAACCAAAGTTCATGACCATAGGTGAGGATCGGCACGTAGATCGACCGGTAAATCGAGAGTCTCGCCGTACGGCTCAGCTCTTTCTTCACTATGACAGATCGGTTAAGCGTCCGCATCACTGCTGACGGCGCTCCGATCCGCCTGTCGATCTCCCGCTCCATCCTATGGTTATAAGAAATATTTGAGTCAGCTGGTCATTTTTACTCTCTCAAAATCTGCCATATTTTGGTTCTCTCTCCTGCAGCTGTTATTGTGCCAAAGACCCTGAGTCTTCACCAGGGAAGACTCACATGCCCCAGGAATGGGTGGAAAAGAAACTAAGTTTACAGTTTCTACATTTTTTTTCTTCTGGATTTTGACCAGATTTTGACTTTTTCTTGGGTAAATTACTTCGGGTAAAAATCACCCGGCGATAGTGATGGTGTTACAAATTTTAGCGATAGTGTTCTAGGGTTAAAACCAAGCAGGTCTACAAACTTCAGATTCAATCATAAAGGTGTTCGCAGTTTGAATGAACACTGTGAATGCACTGAAACTAGACAGACCTAGCATTGCTAACCACAGGTTGCAGAGTTTAGCATGTGGTTTCTTGCACAAAACAACGTCAAACAGCAAAGTTTCCCTAACAGAGAAGTCGCAGTTCATCTGAAAGACAACAGTTCCTCATACTTGATGAGGCTGAAAAGAAAAAGATGGATTGATGCTCATTGTTTGAGCGCTTGCTCGACCACCAACACTCCTCTTGTTTTGTCTCCTGTTTTAAACCAGCTGACCTGGTTATGAAACGTTTTCGAAGGCGACCTTAATTAACCTCTGCAGTCTGGGTTGTATCTGATAGTATTTTTTAATTAGATAGACTCTTATTGATTTTGACTGGTGCAGCCAGACACCCTTTTTGACTGCCAGTACCTTTTGTTTTCATCAATATTTTGCTGGACACGGGACCACAGCAGCGGGCACACAGGGGACAGGGGATGCGCTGGGGACGAGTCCAGCTCTATTCAGAGATCTGTGTGGTTGAGCCAATTTTAGCCATATATGAGACTCGCTCAGTTTCCCAGTGAGCTTCAAGAGCAGCTGAAAAAATAAGTGTCGCCCACTCCCACTCTTGATTAAAATCGCTCTCATCTTCCTGCAGATGAGAGAGGTGAGAAGTCAAGTGTTGCACACATATCACGAAGGGTGAAATACCTCAGTTGATTAAAATCTGCGGTACGGTGGAGTTAGCAGCTGCCTGTGTTTTCTAGCCAACACATGATGATGAGGGATCATCACCCAGCGTCCTTTTTGTTGGCGGAGGAAGTCACAATTCCTGCAAGAAGTAGAAATATGATGAAATAAGAAAGAAACAATGTGTTGAGGATTTTTTTTGAGGATTGATCCCACTAAACTCAGCCTCAGTCTGCAGTTTAAACACTCTTGATTGTCTTAAAGAAGCTTAAATACCCATGGGATTAGGCAGCATATCCGTCCAGTTGGAGTGTTCTGCTGCCTACAGTGCTGAGGCTGCAGTAGTTCGGACAATAGACAGTTAGCTTTGCAAATATTTTCTCAAGTGCTGACAAAATCAAAACAAGCAAAGCTGCTGTCTCTGAACATAAACAACAAACCAAACTTTGACATTAGATATTTATATGTTTTATTTGTAGTTACACAAGTATTCAACCGGTGTTTGAAAAGTGACTTTTGAAAAGAGCAATAAGCTAAAAAAATTCACATTTTATTTTTGAAACATGCTATTTTGTCCTCTTTCCACACACCACAACCTCTTCTCACTTGCAGCTGTTGCCAAGATGAAAATTAACGACGCTAATGCACCTTTGACTTTTGCACATTTCACTTTAAGAACTTGTAGTTAGCTTAGCATGACTAGGCGGTTCAACCAAACCTTGTCATCGACACACATTGGTTAAATTACGCCTCATTACGTTCTGTATTTTGCACTAGAACTCCAGTGTTTTCATGAATGCTTACTGTTTACATGCTCTATACACCAAAGGAATACTGCAGATTTTCGGTCAAATGTAAACATGTACAGCTGAATCATTCTTCTGGTTGCTTGTTATGCTTGTGTTTAGTTGTGTATATATACATGGATACAGGAGGCATGAGAGTAGATGGGGACTTATAATAACTTATCAACTGTGTCATACATTTCTCTGTTTTGTATTTCTAATATATTCTCTGTATTTTTGCACTATGAGCCAGAAAGAAATGTGCATTTAGAGTCCTGCGTATTCACTCACATACGCAGAAACTGACAATAAAAAAGCTTTAATCTTGACTCTTGAATCTTCCTGTTTCTGTCTTTATACCAAACTAAGCCAACTACCCATGTTGCAGCTCGGTATTTAAGAAAATACTGCTAATCTCTCCCTCTAACTTTACTTCAGACAGAAATGAAGTGTTCTTCAAAGATATTTCTGTTTAAATCATACTTTCTTCATCACGCTGTGTTGCTCTTTTAGTCAACTTCCTGTGGTTATTTGCGAAGTTGCGTGTAGAGATGAAATAGAAAGCTGCATTCATGATTGCTAAAGATATCAGGGACTTTCTGAGTGCAAAGGTGAACTCCCCCTAATCTTTGAGATAAGCTCTTGTCAGATAAACATGAAAAACTGGTGCTGATAATTTGTCAACACTGTGTCGTGAAGCAATGATTAATAAAACAGAATCAATCAATCGGTATCGGTAAATATGAACTGTTTGTGATGTTTGAGAAAGAAGAGATGAGGCTCGTTAGTCATAAAATATATTTATTCCACTAGTAAAACGTCCACTTCCAAAATAGAATGACAACAACAGAAACTCATGGGACGGCCCTAACAATGATTGGCATAAGGCGTTTTGCTTTTTTTTAAGTTAATTACAATCTTTCTGGAAACACATTGCATGAACAACAACATCTCTTTTATTTAAAGGTGCAAACGGGGCCCAAACCCTCGGACTTCAGGACCTCGTCTTCTGCGATCTTTAGTTAATTACTTCTCAGTACATGGCCTGACAGCAGGCTGACACTGTAATCGTATCTATTGGCAGGTTCGCTCCTTCCTTGGCGTTCTTGGCAGGGTGATTTCCGCCTTGGCTTTGTGCATTTATTCACGACACGGCGAGTGTGCACTTTCAGCTTTAGCATCGACACAGTCAGGTTCAGTCTTTACACATTGGATTCACTTTGAAGGAGAGGGTCCTTCCTCTCTATTGCTGTACGATCTTTATGTAACAAAACACTGTAGGAATCACAGAATCAGACTTTCTACGCAGAAGCAGTCAGGCTTACGAAATAATCCACTATAATTATAAAAACACAACAAGGGATGACAAACACGACAGATCCGAAGATTAAAAACGGAGGAGATGTTCAGTTCTGGCTAAACTCTGTCCTCACGTCCTTGGCTGGTCTACACTGGATTCAGGAAGCAGGTCACTGCCTATAGGCATCATGTCTGCACAAAGCTGTGCATGTGTGTGAGTGAGTTTGTGTGTGCGTGTGCCAGAGGGGGATTTTCTGAGTCAATCGTTTGTGATGGCGGCGGCTGCAGCGTTTCGTTAAGCAGCTACGATGCAGTCGGTCGGAGATTAGAGACAGACTGGCGATGTGCGTCCGTGTCTGCACCTTACCCTCGAAACAAATGAGGAAATAGTTTCATCCTCCTCCCCCCCCCCCCCGCCTGCTCGGCTAGCTTCCTGCTGCCTCCAGAGCACCATGGTGACTAATTCATCTTCATTTTCTGAGTGTCATTTTAGCACACACTCTTAAAAAAAACTGCCACCAGATGATAAACGCGAGTTGATGTGTTGAAGCCACTGCGAAGTGTTTGACTTATAAAATAAATTATGACGAGTTTTTCCGGTTTACAGACAAACCGACGGAGACACAGAGCCTGCAAGAGCTCCATCTCACAGTTAGACAGCCCGGCGTAAAAAGCAACGGGCCACAGGAATTTAATTTCTTTTCAAAATTGGACGGAGGGAGATATGTGTGCTTTGTGGCTCACTGCTACAGAGGTAACTCCAGGCGTTTGACTAAAGGTTGGGGGGAAGGGAGAGGGCAAAAGGGCAGAAAGGGCAAAAGAGGGGGAGGGGGCATTACTGGAAGGAAGCACGGACTGGGCGACCCTTGAGCGGCTGGGGAGGGCGGTAATTGTCCACCATGCAGCACTCGGGTTCACCCTCGGCGGAGAAGAGCAGGCTGCGGAATTTGGCCATCTGTGAAAAGAGAGAAGACGGTGGTGTCACTGCTGCCGACCTCCTGTGACTGTCACTCACAGAACGCATCAAAGTCTCGCCGCAGAGTCAGCGAGTTTGATTATCAGAGAAATGAAGTCAGGAATATTTTTACACTTTAGGAAACAAACTTTGTCATTTTGTCAAGTTTGATCAGATATGAAGCTAGAGCCAGCAGTCAGCTCGCTTAACGAAGACTGTTTAACAAAGTAAGTGAGCAGTTAGCGCTGACCAAAGTTTGAAAACTTAAAGGGATATTCCGGCGTGAAATTAATTTAGTGTCAAACACACCGTAACACCGAGTTAGACACCCCCTCAAGAGATGAATATTGCCGACCACTTGCTTCTCTAGTTTTACCAACTTTAGTAACGACCGCTTATTTGTAGCAAGTCCATTATGGACTACAGCGGGGTTACGCAGCTCAAGGAAGAACATTTATGATCATTTCTTTATCATTTCCTTGAAGTAATAATCATCATATTAATGAATTTTCATAACGGATTGGCCTGAGGTCTCGCTACAAACAAGTAACTGCTGGAAGAGAGTAGGTGAGTTGTGTTTAGTCTCTTTGCTAAAGAAATTCGGCAAAGTTAAAAAGATGTTTGGTGGCTAGTACTCTGGCTAGGACCCTATTTGTCCTGTTGATGAAGTTAGGTGCTGTTCTGAGCATTATTTGTGGCTATAGAGTGGCGTTTTGGTCGAGTGCGTGGCTCTCTGTATTGCTATCTGCGGTCGTTACTAAAGTTGGTATAATTTTGACCCTAAATTAATTTTACGCCGGAATATCCCATTAAAGCAACTCTAAAGTTCACTAAAAAACTCTTATTTCCACCTTAAAATAGCTGTAAAGAAAAGAGTCAGTCATTGTTCACAGGCTGGAGTAAGAAGGCTTTATGAGATTTGTCATTAACTCTGGCTAATGAATGAATCCTTGAAGCCTCAGCTCCTTAAGTGTCATGTACACACTCACTTTTAACTACTGGGATGAAATAACTCCGCTCATTCGCTCTCACAGTCAGCTGATACCCAATCATTAACTTATGGTACTTATTACTTAATGGTTTCCCTTTTAATCCACAACTACTTCCACGTCATTATCTCCCTGAGCAGCCTCACACGGCCCCGAGTCTAAAGGTTATGTCAACACTCCTCACATGTTTACTCTTGGGACACCTACTCGCAGCCATGAAATAAACATTTGACCATGCTGTGTTAATTTTCACACGGCCCACTCACTCTAACCACAAGGACAAACCTGCCTGGAGAGGCTGTTGGTTTACATTGAGAGGTGGCTGGAGGTCATGTATCCAGTACAGTGGGAGGTTAGGCTGTATTTTCAAGGTAAATACTCAACAAATGGAGGTATGATATGGATGAAATCACACAGTGAAGGTACATCTCTTCACCCACTGAGCGTGGTTCATGTGGGACAAACATTTCCTGTAAACTTTCCACACACTGACGCAGACATACCGCCGTGTGGCAACCTCACCAGCGTCTGTCTGTGTGTGTGTGTGTGAACTCGTGTTTGCCCTCATTCTCTTGTGTCTTTTTTTAACCTTTTGAAAGTAAAGGCCTCTGTACTGCCTTTCCTCCTAACACAGAGGCGTCTTCTTCTCCTCCTCACAGCCGTGCAGCTAATCTGAACAATTAGGCCCTTGATTTTCGCTCGTAGTATAAGAGGGGATTTGCAGACAGGGCTATTCTAGACCGGTGGCATGCAGCCAATCCCTCTGCTTTTGCTGAATGAGCTCAGCGAGAAGACATACCTGCTCACAGCTGACGCTGATTGGCTCCTTGCAGACAATCCAGGTGACGCTCTCCAGCAGAGGGGGCGTGGTCAGAGAGCCATCGTAGGTCCAGTAGTCAAGGCAGCCAGGGAGCAAGGTGGAAGGATCAAAGCCTTTGAAAGTGGTCTGCTTTCCCTGAAACAAGAAAGAGTGTCAGTCATACAATCCTGATCCTAAAAGGGGTCTAAAAACAAACACAGTTTTTACAGAAACTTACTTTGCACTTGATGGAGTCAAAGGCGTCAAGAACCTTCTGGAGGCCGGCATGTTTAGCACCAATCTGTAAAAGAATAACACACAAAATATTCGAGGTAAATCACATGATCAGAGGAAAACAGTGTTACGACTTAAAGATGTGTAAACTCCGTGTAACGCTACTGACCTGCAGGAAAACTCCGACAACAGCCAGACCATCAGGCTTGCTGGCAGCGTCACCAAAACTTGGGTATTTAGTGTTCCAGTGGACCAGATGGAGCTGAAAAATATAACAGATGATTATTGAAACAAAATCTCCTCCAGAGTCATCTTATTGTTGTTTTTTGGTATCTTGACCTTTTATCCCGAGGCATCTGTTTAGGTTGTCTGTTAAACTTAAAAGTTTTGTTTATTGTATTTTTGAATATTTTTATCCCGCGTGAAGAAATGAGAGGAGACAGAAACATTTTGAATTACTTGATCAAACACTTTGGGTTCCTTATAGGTTCAAAAAGTAGTAAAATTATTGAATTAAAACTAATTGGTAACAAATCCGTTCATACGACACAATTTTCTTGCTTATCGTCAAGTAAATGAATCTGACCTGTTGAAAAATATGCTCAACAGTACTCTTAAAGCTCCTGTGAGGAACTTTTGGTTTGTGTCAGTTTTGGTGCCCCCTTGTGGACAAACAGTTTTGTCTTGTTCTTTATGTGCTTATGTGGTGTCCTCTCACAGGAATGTCCCAATAATAGTCACATTTGATGGTAAAATTCATGTTCATCTAACGGGGAAACCATTAAAAATTTGAGTGTAAAAAAGTTAAATCATGTCGCTAATGGTCTGGTTTGCTTTTGTGTGTCATAAACCTGCATCAGTATGAATATTAGTGTATTTTATAACTGTAAAAAACTCTTGTTAGTGTTGATTATCAGGGATACGACAGTGTATTGGTCGATCATTGGTATTGGTTTGTTGCAGTTAGTGGAAATAATCAGTGAGATGCAGTTTCTTAAGACGTGTTTCGGATAAAACAGACAAGTTACTGTGAAAACGCGTCAGTTTTAGGAATTGGTTAATACTCCTGGGGGCGATATTTTCTTTTTTGTACGATGGTAGGGGAAGTCCCGCCTTCTTCGCCTCTGATTGGCTAGAAAAGCTGGAAATGTCATAACGGGCTCAAGCCAAACGCGGGCTGGCTAACCCTAACCCTAATTCGACAGACAATGACTTTTCACAGTCATTAGGAATAACCAATCGGAACCCATCACTTCTAGCCAATCAGAGATGAAGGAGGGCGGGACCTTCTCCTTCTGTCCTACAAAAAAATATTTCGCCTTCTGGGGACGAACTTCTGGCTTGTGCCACTTTTGGCGCCCCCTGTAGACAAAGATGCACATCTTTCTTATTAGCAGATTTTGTCTGAAACATCCTGCTCTGATCGTCAGTCAGTTGTCTCTCTCACTGTGAATCTTTGCAGTAGAGAGTTCAGTATATATCTGCGTTTGATTTCCATTTTTGAAGACAGGCCTCAGCGTGTGTGAATATTAATAAAACCCCTGAGACGACTACTCCCTGGAAACTGAATTTTTGATGACTCATTCTGCACTCAGGGGGCGCTTGCAAATTTTCCAACCTGTCAAACCCTGACATGTTTACATCCTTTTCTTCTGACCCGGCAGCTCTGAGTCCTCACTGTGTTTACGCTCATGTAGCACTCGGCTACAGTAGAGATAAAATGTTCAGCCCTTGTTTGGCCACTTTAATCTGAATATTGTGTGCTATCATGTTCGCTCTGGGTATGGTTACCTCAGCAGGATACTTGGTCCCAGCCACAGTGTGCTCAGAGCCCTTGTCATCAGAAGCTCCCCAGTGGAAATGAAACTGCTTGAGCCTGTAGGTCCCTGAGATTGGTCCGTCTTTCAGAGCTGCAGACAGACACACACAAATCAGTTCATCCCAATGGAAGTTTACCAGCTTCCACTGTTTATTAAAAATGACAACAAGAGAGCTATAAAAACACAAGGAACTGATTAACAAGGGTGAGTAAGATGTGAGTGTTTTGCACACAGAGACACAGACACTCATGTCATGGTGACAGACTTCCTTTTTCATGGAAGCAGACTCAGTTCCTGTTATGTAAGACGGTCAAATCGAACGCCACAATCAGTCTGAAGCGGTGTCCAGGTATTGTTAACATCAAGCCTCCTTTTAAAGTTACATAATGAATCTATTTGCAGTTGACAAAGTTGAAGAAACAGCAGCAGATAATCCCGTATATTGTGCTATTTTTAGCGTGGTGTTGCAGAATACACACTCTGACACACGCACTGCCTTCTCCTGGAAGGATATTTGTTTCTTTACAGTCGAGCTTTTAGTGATAAGACAGAGCAGAACCGGTCGAGGAGCAATCTGAGGTTGTGTTGGTGTTACGGGGATTATTAGGAAACAGAAAAGGATGTGATATTAATCTTTTCCATTCATGATGCATGACTCTGACTCGTAGATTCATTCTGTCCTTTATTTAGAGAGGCACGGTGGAAAATTAGAGCAGTAAAGGAAGAATTAAGAGGCTCTAACTTATCTGGGTCACATTCTTAGAAAAAGTGATTTTGATTTTACACCCAAATGCATGTCCAGTAGAAATAATCCGTGTGATTGTGTGTAGATTACGTAATCGTCATTATCTATCTCAGTCAGCTCACCGACAATCAAAACATTCAAAATCCGTCACACCGAAGAAGCACAAACAATTATATCTCTCCCATGAATGCAGCTTAACAAAAAACAGGAAAAACACAGCCTCCATCTTCTTTTAAAAGGAGGTAAATCTGGTGTTTTATACTAAAACTCGGCCTGGGCTTGTTTTTGTGATTTTGACCTCAGCTCCAGCAGAAAAGAGCTAGCGTGGGAAAGGTTTAACAGGGGGTTGCATTACCAATTCAATTAGTACGTGCATGCTTTTGTGCTCGGCGCTTGAATGGAGGCCCTTCAGCCTGGTCACCAAAATGTATTTTACTTTAAAACTGACGAAAAAAGGACATTTTATCACCAACAAATATGAAATTCTCTTAAAATGCACCGAAAAAGGGAAGTAGAGGTTTAAATTTTGATTAATTTGAGATGAATTTGCATAAATTTAAACCAAAAGAGGAGCCTGATCCTTTGTTTGGTTGTTATGTCAGCGCCATGCTTTGTTATCATTCAGGGCTGGGCTGCAAACCTGTGGCGTCACAGCTCAGTATATATGAAACGATCTTGAATATTTTGGTCGATTTCATTATGAGACTTTAAACTGATAAAAATTATAAAATTAGAAATCTTAGAAATTCTTACATGGGTGGAGCTGACATAAAAATACTGAGAATTACACAACTAAATTTGTTTTACAGTGCATTGGGGTGTTTTAGGCTTAATTTTCTAGATTAAAAACACATTTTTTCATCTTTTGGATCAAAAATCCCTCTATCTTGAATCTATAGAAAAACTAATAAATGCATTAATGTATATTAAAGCTGCACAGTCTGTCCTAAAGTCTGTCAGAGCTGCTGAGTCCAAACAAAGCAGCATCCATTACACCTTCATGCGCATTTTGAGTGAATGTTGCTGCATCCTGCAATTCAGGATCAGGACTCTGATCGTTTTTATCTGCAGACCTGAGTCCATTAGGTGTAAAGCTTCTCTTATATATATATATCTAGAGGCATTTTAATTATGGTTGTAGATAGAAGAAATGTGATTTTTTTTGATAAGCAGGGTGAAATATCTCATTGCACATCTCTTATTATGATTCTGCATGGATAAAATGAAGCCCTGTTGGCTCCCCTGAAGTCATAGAATATTAATGTCTCACTAACTTGAGCTGTCGGAGTCATCTGCGAAGGTCACTTGGAAGGAATGTCCGTTGTTGAGAATATCGAGGCAGGTGGAGGGGTCGTACTTCAGGTTGAGCGGCTTCAGCCCCCCGTCGTAGGATGCTGCACCAGGAACGATGTCAATGGGAGACTGGCGGGGTCCATTGGCGACTGGGAAGTTATCGGCCCATTTTTCGGGTCCTGGAAAATGATAGGAGTTAAGATTGCGGTTTTCATGAAAGAAACATGTTTCAAATGAGGTCGATTGCGCATTTGGGGGTGTTGGTGTGCGTCAAACGCGCATAAAAATCAGCAAAAATGCGCATAATTAGAAATCTCTGCAGCGCCCCGTGCTCTCATTCATCCTGCACACTCTCTGCTAGTATGACTGGTTTTCACATTCCCCTCTTAAATGTCACCCCTGCGTTATTAATACAGCATGTGTACGTGCAATTAGCGCCTCACCGTTGTCTGCTGCGTATCCCCAAGCGTGAGACATTCTTACAGTGTGGATCTATGAGTGTCTGTCTGTAAATTCCCAATGAAACGAGTCGTCCCCTAGTGCAGAGCAGCCAGTGCCCTCCACCTGACAGCTGCAGAGCTTATATAGGGTTCCCCCCCCGTGAGCGGCTTGTCTGTCAGTCTGTTGTTGGCCACATGATGTCCGCGCAATGACCGGGAGGAGTTTTAGATGCGCCGCAACGCAGCGCTGCAACACTGTGGATCAATGAGGATCTCTCTCTCTCTCTCTCTCTCTCTCTGCGGTACTAAAGTCCTCATTAACAAGCCCCACTTGAATCTGCTAAATAACTCTCCTCGTTTTAACACACCGAGCGCTGGTTTCCCTACCTTCCACTTAACGCGTTCAGCTCGTCTGTCATGCTGTCATGCTGTCCTGCAGGAAGTAACGGAATTACGTGGCAGCAGTATGCAGCCGAGTCAGTGTCACCTTCAAATCGAAAGCAGTGACACAGATTAAATCGCTGCAGGAATTAAAGTCCCGACATAAAAACATCCATGATTATACACCAACTCTTGGCCAACTTGTTGTATCAGGAGAGTTTGGGAGAAAAGAAATCTTGCACAATTATTGCAAGAAGTACATTTAATCTATTTCTTATGTCATTTATTATTTTTGATCCAAAAAGGGTTATGCACCTGCTGCCACTTCACAGTCATTCAACATTAACTCTAAAGGGTACACTTGGAGAAAACTATAATCAAACTTTCCCAGACTATAACCCTTCATTGATACAAGTTGAATGGAAAAGTCCTGGGAACAGTTTTGGATAAGGACTGAAAAGTTATCTGTGTTTTCTTGCCTGGCTCAGCAAGACAGATAAGAACCAACTGAAGTTCTGCTGTAGATGATTTGTGTGTCCGTGATGGTGCTGCAGTGGTTATGCACATCTGAGGGGTTTGCAGAAAAGCCAATAGACGGCTATTAGATGTCTAGTTTTTTTTATTTTTTATAACTAATTTCAACCATCATTTCAAAAAGTAACTGTGAGTTGCATAACTGATCTCTTAACCAAAATAATTATGATAGCCGTTGAGCAATATACAGTGTAGTATAGTATAACCAGCTAGTCTAAACTTGGTCTAAATTTAGATGTCTAAAAAACTTTAATTTTTAGACCTGTGGTAGCCTGATTTTAGACCAGTCATCTAGGCTACATTTAGACGTCTATTAGACTAAAAAATGCACAGTGGGTAACTCAGTGTCCTCAGATAGAGAGAAGCCCTGACTGACAAATTGGGACATTTTGACATGCTTTTTGTTTGGCAGTCTCTTTATTTACCCAAAATATACCATATGGAATATCAGAATTGAATCTACAGGCCACAATAGGATTTGTTTCCAACCATAAGACATGATAAAAACAGTGAAGTATGAAGAAAAAGGCCTAAAACTTTCCTGTCTTTGTCCAACAGTTAGAGTACACCCTAGTGGTCAGTACATCTTCATGTACAAAGAAATCTCACATCTTTCAAAAGATCTGGCACCTGTTATGAGCTCAGCTGTGATGATGTTATGGCGCCATCTTGTGTTCATTACAAAGCACGGATATTTTATACAAAACCATGAAGACAAGCAAGTGCACGAATTTACATTTCTTTCCTGGGGCATACCATGTTGATATGCGAGTAAACTTAACCAACAGAGGAAATAAAGTGTCGAATTAATCATTATCTAGTAAGTTATAGACCTATAATCGAGTGAGTAGTCCTTAAAAAACATTTAAATGTTAAAAGTTATGGATACAAGGCTCAAGTAAAGATATAAATGCTAAAATAGACGGTTGATTTAATTGCAATAATTAGGTCTGATTAATAAAAGGATTATTGCTCTTATTTTGAAAAGCTTTGAACGGAAGTACTTTTTAACGCAGTATTAAAAACGTAATTTTAACTATCTGAAAACATGTTCGTTTTTAAATGTTCGTTTAGGTAAGTTTTTATTCCGATTTCCTAATTTAGCCCGAAAATTTACGCAAACGATCAACGTTTACACCGTCACGCAAAACCTTAAACTTCCTTTTTATATCAAAATAAAAGCGGTTAACGTGTATTTTTGTTATTGTAGACTCAGAATGTAAATTTCAATTAGATCAAATTGTCTGTAGTTTTTCTTTCCATTTAATTGTGCTTTTTTTTTTTAAATCGGATTTTAAAAAAAAACATAAAATACGCAAATCTACCACTGGTGGAAACCATGGAAACCAGCTTTCGTCGCACGTTTGTGACGTAGTCAAGGCGCGTTTGTTTGTTGAGCACGAGGATACCAACATAAATTTCTTGACTCGTGAAGACGGTGAGTTTACGACATTTATATTGTTTGTTTAGTTAATTAAACATTAACGCTTTTGTCGCTAAACTGTGAAATTAGTACGTTATATTGTGGGTAAATTGCGGTAATAAACGAAGAGAGCCTTTAAGAATAGTGAAACGGTAACAATATTTGGTGTTTCTCTTCGTTAAGTGATGATTTTCTACTGAAACTTAAAGTAATGTACATTTTTAATCAGCCATACTTTGTACTCTGCGTGTATTTATACATTTAGTCAGAGGCAGGACTCCTGTTTTTCTTGTGGACAGACTGTTTACATGTCAAAACCAAAGCAAACTGAAGCCAAGATCTACAGAAAAGACGAAGAAGTTACAAAAAAACAAACATCTTTTAGATTTGTGTTAACCCTCCTCCTGTGTTAGGTTCTGTACCAACCTGTTTTTGTTTTAAAATGCTTAAAAGAACCACATAAATTAGTTTATTTGCATCAAGACTTTTTGACTCTGGCAGGAACCTCTATTTCAACAAAATAAAAATAAAAGATTAAATAGAATAAATGATAAAACTCTCTTATTAAAATTATGACACTTTTTATGTCAGGATCGCTGTTGACCCGGTTAGATTAATATCTAATGATAAGAGCAAAAATTAAAATCATATGTGCACTGAGATTTAGGAAATTCTCACTTTGCCAGGTTTTTCCCTGCGCAAGAAACAACGTCGAGCATGTCCAGACATGTGAGATTAATTCAGTATAGATGTCTGTGTGAGGGGTATACTGACCCAGAAAGGTCCAGAGGCCCACTACAAAACCTATTACAAACAAAATTTTCATGGATAATGACGCCTAACAAGGTAACTTAGAGATGAGAACCAAATTGGATGATAGAGAATTGTTTTTAGTGTAATTTACAGCTGCGCAGTAAAAGCTAACACAGGAGGAAGGTTAAGTGTGTTTGTGCCATATATTATCTGTCATTTGTAAGCCTTGTGTTTATTTGAGCCGTAAAACACTGTCTGAAATGTTAGAACCAATCATGTTGTGAACTGTTAAGTCTTTGTGATCCCCAGAAGCACCACTTTGGGATTTCAAACAAGCGAAGAAGAATGCACAGGATAATCCAGAGGCAAAAGAAATTAGATTAAATTCCTCCTGGCAGCTTTACTGATCATTTTTCCTCTCCTAGATATCATGGGAAAGAATAAACAAAAAGGGAAAAAGCAGAAGAATGTCTTTCAAGTCGCAAACAAGCACTTGAAAGTCAAAAACAAAGCCAAACCGGTCACAACGACACTCAAACACGTAAGATCTCTGCCGTTTTGTTGTTGTTTTTTGTACACATGCTCTGTATTCTCCGTGGTTTGGAGTCATGTGGCGCCTGCTGTTGTATTACTTGTGGCTTCACAGATCAATGCGGTGAAAAATGAAAAGGTGGAAAACCTCAATCAGATCTTTACAGAAGTCCAGAGGGATGTTAAGAGCATTTCGAAGTCTGTCGCTCCTGAGCCAAAGAAACAAACGCAGGTAGAAATGCAGAGTCACCACATTTCCAACACTTCATCATCACTCAGCCGTTAAATTTCTATGAGGTACTAAATTCAGGTTTTTTTCTCTCCTTTCAGATTGTCAGAGAGCCGCCGAAGGAACCCGTAAACGTCGACAATGCAGCTCAGCTCTTCTCACAGCTATGATGGACTTTCAAATGAGACTGCCATAAACTCGGGGTACAGACACAGTGACTCATTGATATGCTGTATTTCTGTCCATGTTGAATGATTTCTGACATTTTATATCAATGTGAGGGCTGCAGACAAGTTTGAAAACAGAAGATGCTCCTTCTATGGTGGTAATAAGAAGGGGGTTTTAATGAAAACATTGTGCATGTTTAAAGCCACATGGTCTTATTAACGGTCAGATGTGTGCGCTGCTTGTTTTGAAATGTTTTCGATGGATATTTTGCATATTTTTTGTGATATATAGACTTAAATACAAAGTGGTATACTCTTAAATTAAAACTAATGATCTAAATATTTAAATATAGAGTATCTGTTGGTTGTTGATTGAACTATAATATATCAGAAATACTAAAAAGTGACCAACACAGTTTCCAAGAACTCGAGCTGACATCTTGGCACTTCTTATTTTTGTCTGGTTGTCCATGTTTAACCCTCAAAACATCCTGTTTTCTGTCATATATGGCAGGTCATGAGGAGATTGTAACATGAGAGCAAGTGGAAAAAAAGAAAATTGAAAAATAAGTGGTCAAAGCTCCTGTACAGAATTGGGTTGAATAAAAAACCCTGTAAATAAAGCAGTAAACCTTATTTCTTTCGTGTCAAAAATTCATCCTGCAGTAATTCACTGTAAAAAGAGCTCTCAGAGGAGATTATTGTAACCACTGAGTGAAATGAGAAAAGTATTTCCGGCTAAGATTTGCAGTTCTTCTCCTCATTGTTAAAATTTCATGTACCAGACATTAGACAACTATAACAGAAAGCGTTGCAGCAGCATTTGGGAGCATGTTGCTAAAACCTCCCTAAAATCATGATCCGTACAGTATGTGGAGTTTGAGTTACGCTACGTTTTCAATGACTCTGAGTTGCTGTAAGGAATTAAACCCATCTAGAGGTGATTGTGGATTATTTTCCTGATAACAAAGAGCTCTATTTCATCATTTCATACCATCGTCTCTGTTTGGAGTGCAGCTGAAGATGAAGTATAGATTTTCTGCTCCACCTGCGAGTGCTGGGCTGTTATCAGTATGCTGCGGCTGTATCCTTCTGCAGCAGCTTGACATCAGAGGTCATAGGTGCACCTGTGCTCGGCTGATTGCTTGTCTCCTCGGTGACCTCTGACTGAGTTAGTTGGTCTATAAATCCGGGGCCAAAAGAAAGCAGGACTGAGGCTGGTAAACAAACCGAAACATGACTGTGCGGACATAAATAAGAATTAGATTTGAGATAAGACGCCATAATGAAAATCTCTTATCTTAGTGTAGAATTTTAACACTTTACTTTTTCAGTCTGTCCCCTCAGCAATGACCTCAAGGTGAACTTTCTCTTTTCTTCATCTGCTTTGTGACTAACAGTAGTCATCTATTATTAATAGAGTGATAATATTACCACGTCAGATTGTCAAATGGAAGCACTCGGGTATATCTGAGATTAGCTTGTGTTTCTGTATGGATGAGAAACTGTCTGTGTTTGATGCTTTGGGAATGAGAATGGACTGTGTTTAGAGTGAGCAGAGTGATGTGAAACAAAGATTCAAGCCCTGAAAATAGTGCTATGATGAGGTTGAATTGTGCTGAAAGATAATTTAAAACCCTAAACTCAGTTTCCACTATGACACCAGGTGATCCACAAAACTTGAAGCAGCTCTTTAACGACTTTTTAAGCGCCACCACAAGCTACCAATATTCATTTTTTTGGTCTAGTATGTGAGATATAAAAGTCTAAGATGCCTGTGCACTTTTGTTTTGATATTTTTGAGCAATATAAGTCACAATAAATGACCTTAACTTGTCACAGAGTGTTGTAAGAGAGCTTCTTTTGGCTCAGTAACTATGGCTTCATAATGTACAGGGATGAGTGGGGTAAGATGAGCCATTTTACATATCTCAGATCACTACATCAAGACAATCATAGTTTTGTCTCTAACTAGTGTATCTGCACATATTTCAAGATGTTGTGCATCCCTGCAAACCAACAGAATGAGTGTAAACATAGCTGTCTTAAAAAGTGGTCTCCTATGGTCAACTTACCCTGTGTATGGGGTAAGTTGACCATAGGAGCGGGGTAAGTTGAGCCGTACCCCTACTACCCTACTACAGAATTGATGCCCGTCTCCTAAATATTTGATCAATTTCTTCGACCATTTCCAAGCAACAGGGGGTGGCTCAACTTACCCCACTCTCCCCTAAAAGTCTAAGATGCCTGTGCACTTTTATTTAGATATTTTTAAGCAATAGAGGTCAGAGTAAATGACCTTAACTTGTTACACAGTGTTGTAAGAGAGCGTTGTTGGCAAAATGCTTTTAGAGTAAAATAATATATTGCAATTTATAGAATTTTTTCAACTGTTTAGCTAATTTAGCATTTCTCTTTCCTTTATGTTTGTCTTATTTACGCTGTATTTTACCTTCATGTAGCACATCTTGCAAACCTTATATATATATATTTGTTGCGCTCCTGCTCGATGAAGTCGCCTCTGCCAACCTCACTGGACAAACAGTTGATTTTATTTTACCATCATCATAAATGAGCAATTAATCAATATCGAAATCGATACTTGGTAAATGAGACGATACGATACATCACCAGACAAAATATCGCGATACGATGCTGTATCAATTTTTTCTTCCACCCCTGATGTCTACATTACAGTTTATAGCTGTAATGTGACGCATACAATATTATCTGCATGGCATGTCCAAGTGATGACAGCTTCTATACTTGTATATGGAAGTAATTTAAAGTGTAGGAAGTTATAACACTGCACAAAGCTCAAGGGCACTGCAGACAGTTAGAATAACAACTCCACTCCCTTTAAAAGTATTGATCTATTCTTTGGTTGTGATAAATAAAGATATGCAGCTGTAAACATCATGATATTGCTGAAAAGAGGCTGCAAACCTCATTTTTCTATCAATAAAAGCAGAAGCTGCGGAAGTCTCCACAAATATGGCAGTTATGGTCTGAAATGCATTAGATCAACACCTCCAGGGCAGAACCATTTATTTCTAATCCAGAGTAAAAGCTTTTCAGCGCGGAGCGATTGGCAGGGAGAGTGTAGCAGATGCAGTGTTAAGGTGTCAGGTGCTCCCCGCTGTGATCCAGATGGCTGCACCGCAGCACAGGCGGAGAGGTCGCACCAGTACACCCTGAGGAGACGAGTATCACGCCAGTACCCGTGCTCATTGAGTTTCCAGTGTAATCTGCATGAGCTGGTGGGGGGCGGCTGCATGTGCGTGTAAAATGTGAGGGCGGATTTGTCATTTTTGTCCCATTAAGCCGTGAGACGTCTGCTCTCGGCTCTGAAATGTTCTCTTTTTGTTTAGAGATAAGAACAATGAATTAGACAAACACTCATTATGCTTCATTGAAAACAAACTCCATCAGATTGTAAACAGAAATGCTAACTTTGACTTAAATTAAGCAAACGCTCACAGCTGCTCTGTCAGTCACATAATCGAGTGTAATCAAAAGTGATGTTCAGGCAAAACGTCCACAAGATGGTGCTCTGGATGGGCTTATCAATATGCACAGTGACAAGCGAGGAAGTGAGTTTGTGTGTGTGAGAGGGGGAGTGTGTGTTTGTGGTGGGGGTGCACAGAAAGAGAGAAGTGTGAGGCTCCCTGAATGCCAATAGGAAGCTGAAGGCCTATTTGCAGCGTGTCATCCCCGCCGCACAGCTGGGTTTTTCACTCCGACAGGACTCGCAGCAAAAGGTTACAGCACCTGCACTCCTCCCTGTGACAGAAATAAGAATCACCGTGTTTATCTGTGCGAGACAGACACACAAACAGGCGTTTTTCCCGTGCAGACGTTTCCTTTTCAGAGACGCTTCTGACATCTGCACTTGTCACAATCCGAATTGCGATGATTTCCAAAGCCGTGAAGGTAAACTACTCCTCTCCGAAGTTCACTTTATTCCACTTTTTGAATCAAAAATGAAGCCACGGGTGTCAAGGACGGATATTATTGGCTAAAATGTGCAAAAGGAAACATGCTTTTGAATATTTTTGATGCTTTCGTTGACCGATTGATCCCGAACAAGAACCATTCAGAGTACTTGTCTTTGAAAAGAGAGCGAATTAAAGGGTCAGTCTTAATTTTTAAGGTCAAATGCTTTTCAAATTAAAATTATTAGTCATGAAAAAATGTTAGAAGTCAAACCTGTCACTTTGAATCAAAGACTACAAACCACACAAACCTTCTTGAAAGGGAATAACCTTGATGTATATTTACTCCTAAAATTCTTTATTTTGACTTTGACTCCTCATTGGACAGAAAACTTTCCCCCCTTCAAATTAAAAGCCTCATCAAGGTCTTTTAATATCTCTAAAGGCATTTTGCCAACAAGTTAGACAGCCAAGATTTAAATTATGATTAAAACATCCTCTTCAGATTGAGCGTCCTGCATCTTCACGGTTATAAATTCTGCAGATTACGCTTTAATGTTCGGTTTTGGGGGTCTTGGATTTTGATGGCTGTGCCCTCCACCCTGAGTTTGACCAAACTAAAACTACGACAACATCTGAAACTGTTGTGACGAGGCTTGTTAGAGCTGCTAGGACAAAAAACCGAGAACAAAAGAAACCCTCTTTTGATCCGAGGTCTTTACTCGTGTTAAAAGGGTCCTCGAAGTCCTTGAAGAAACGTCCTCAGAGTGGTTGTTATTCCTGTTTGATAATTCTGCTGGAGCTTTTACATTTGTTGGTCTTAACACCTGGGGTAGAGTTGAAAATGCCTTGATTAAAAGGCCTCCTCACTGAGTTAATTAAAGTGCTTAAATGCCAGGCGTGATTGAAACGGACTGAATTCCAGGTGATTAGCTGATTTTCCTCGACCTCCTTTATGCTTAAAAAAAACACAGTAAGACTTTGGCGCTCTGCAACTGCTCGATTTGAAAACATATAAAGCTGTATTTCTTTGCATCGAGGTCAGGGAAGAAACTGAATTTGAGAGAGGAGACAGATCCAACCTTGACATCTATATTAGATTTTCTAAAGGAAGAAAAGCTTCAGAAAGTCGGCTTTGGTTTGGCAGGTGAGAAAATATCTGTTTTGGGGGGTTTAACGCTGGGCTGAACATGAGCTTGAAGGTGTGAAGGTGAAGTGATGTAATGTCTGTTTCTGTTATGCATCCACGATCATAAACTCATAGACTGTACCACCATCTCATTTAGCTGCTTCTACTGGGATCTTAGCGGGTAATGAAGATTAGATTTGACATGTTTGATATGGTTTATTTTATGATAGACTGATGGAAAAATGCTATCCAAGTTGTGCATAGAGGTTGTAAAATAAAGATAATGTAAAGGGGAATGTTGCTGTGATGTTCAAACTATGCAAGGATAGAAGACGCATGACGAACAGAAAGAAACCAAGGGGAAAGTGTTACTTGTTTAAGTTGTCAGTCGACCATATTTGGAAATGAAGATCCGTGAAGGCCAGGATAACAGATTCTAAAACCCCTCTGTTGTCTGAATCATGTCATTTAAGAAAAGATTTTTTTAACATGGATAAACGTGGGCAAAAAAGGTCTTTCTGCTTAATAAGTGCATGTAGCCATCCTAATGTAATGAGGCTTTACTCATAGACTGTATATAGAATGGACGCCGTCTGCCTCCTTGCTGGGTGAAGGCACTCCAAGAACAGCACCCTCTGTTGGTGGGCTGCAGTATAGGTCATAAATCCCGCCTCTGCCAGCAAAGCTTATGGAGCTGTGGACAAACTTTAGAAATTTATTACACAGAATGTAAAATTTTCTCCCCCCGGTTGTGATGTTGACATGTAGTTACTGTCAGACTAGTTTGTGCTCAAGTCCTTTTTTTTTGTACAGCTCTGTTTTTAAAAGTTATTAGGGGTTTCATGTTTTCTATGATTGACACTTGATACAGCTTATGGGCGTACGAAGATTGTGTAGCTCACCAGAGGAATACGCTGTTTGAGTCAAGCGTCATCACAGTGACTCTTGGTGACTCCCGCTGAATGCATACAACGCTTCTGCGCAATGTTGGTTTCAGGAAATGAAGAAAAATCACGGAAATACAGAGAGCTTTTTGGGCTTCAAATCCTTTTGCTGACAGAAGGCAGAACCAAGTTGTCCATAGTATACACAGTCTATGGCTTTACTTTTTAACTGCCACACATTAAGCACTTGTTTTTCTACCTGAACTGTAATGATTGTTAGTCGTAATTATCCCAGCTAGCTCGATGGTAGAGGAATGGTATAGATGACTGGTTATAAAAGCAAAATACCATCTACAGGTCAATCAGAATCACGAATATTTAAAACAATTATCTGTAATTTGACATCTGTATCACAGGCACTTATGAATTATACAAATAATAAAAAGGAATCATATGTAACAGTACTGAAAGAGGACGGCCATGCTTCTGCTCTTTTCTTTGAGAGCTTTTGCTGAAGTTTATGTTAATACCCACACATTAAAGCTCCTGTAAGGAACTTTTGTATAATATCAATCTTGGCGCCCCCTGTGGACAAAGCAGTCTTGGCTTACCTTGTCTGCTAAATTCATGGGTGCTGATTGATAACAACAAATCTCATTCTGCTTTTCTGAATTTTGACAGTCAAATGTGTCACTCAGTTTGAAGACTTATGAGGAAAACTGTTTCTTTAGCAGCATGGCTCGGACCCGCCCCCTTGCACCGTTTGCAGATAATTAGAATAAGGATATGAAGATCTCTGGTCCTGTTCCTAATAGTCTTGTTTGATTTTGTTTATCATAAAAAGGCATCAACATGAATTTCAGACTATTTCTTAAATGCGAAAAAAAAACTCCTTATAGGAGCTTTAAATTCAGAACGATGTCTTTCAATCTTCAGCTCGGCAGATTCCTTTTAATGGATGTAATACCTGTAACTCCTGCTGAAAGCACCCTTGAGAAAAAGCCTTTTTACTCATACTGTATATTCATGGTGAGTGATTGCTTTACGTGTATGGGTCAAGATGAGGAAAGAGGTGGGCATCTTTTTGTCCACAGGGGGCGCCAAACAGAAAGTTCCTTACTGGAGCTTTAAGGAAAACACGTTATTTGTTGACTGCAGCTTCTCCAATGTGAAGATTTTTACCTTAAACTCAACATTTCTGATGTTTGCGGAGCTGGTTGGACAAACAAGACATGTAAGAGGGGCCATCAGAATATATATGAGTGGAAATTCTCTAAATATCACGCTTGTTATTGAATGAAGACATCTAAACGACATCTTGGACACATATTTTAACATATTCCTTTTGGTATATTTACAAATATACTAAAAGATGACATGACACCACATAATTATTTACACATAAGTGCAAGTTTTGACACAGACAGGCCTTTAAATCGGTTAAAAAGGAAGTAAAAACCATCTGATCATGTTTCAGAAGCGTGTGTCTCTTCTTTTCATCAAACTTCCTCAGGGCTGACCACCAAGGGCTTCAAATCCGGGCTCAACCAGGATCCGTGTTAACGCCACTCCACAGACCATACCTGGATCACAACCAAACGCCAAAACAAACGTATCCAAACCTCTGCAGCCCCCATTTTCCATCTGCAACAAACCACCGGAGCGTCGAGCCGCTGCAAGCTGTTTGGCTCGTAGGGAATGAAATAGGATTTACACTCGAGAGGACACAGCACACCGAGTTTCTTTCTTTAATAGGATCGCGGGCGTGATGCTGGAGTCGCCGTTGAGGTCCCACCTGCGGGTTCTGTGGGCTGGTTTGGTGTCTGAGGGACAGGAGAGGGAGGAGGGAGGAGCACGGCTCAGAGGAGATCCGCAGAAGAGCGGCTGTTTGCCTGTCAGTGAAGTGAGGAGGAGAGAGAGCTTTCTGCTACACCTGTCAGACGCATGAACAAAGTACATCTGTTCATCCCCTCCTCCTCCGTCAGATGTCAGCCGCTAAAAACACACCACGCTTATTTCTGCCTGCCTCTGTCTCTTTGGTTTTCACACACAGATGAGCATACACACCCAAACACTTCCCCCCCATATACACCCACAGACAGAAAAGGAGTGGTGCCAAATATGCTCAGGAAGACTCTCACACTCCCTCTTTATGGTCCTGAATCCTTTTCTTTACCCCTTGTGTACTGCTCAAAATTTACACCCTTTCGTCCTATTCATGCACGTTTTTAGACACTAACTTTAGCCGCTGTAAAAACACATCAGATAAATATATATATATATATATATATATATATATATATATATATATATAATTTTATATTGTTTTGGATTTTAACCCTTTAAATGCTGATTTCAGAGGTGATGTTACTGATTTGGTGAGAAAAAATACACAAAAAAATGATTTTAAATATAAAAAATGATCAGAGGCTGGAGATTTTTTACCTGCTATCACACCTTTGGATATGTCAAATATAAGTAACATCATTGGCTTTGATGCAGTATTGTTTTGGATGTTTTTAGCCTTTACCTTTGCTTCTGGAAAAAACATGTCAAGTCAATGTTGTTACTAATGTTTGACATATACAAGGTTGTAGTAGCATGTAAAAAATCTCCATCCGCTTATCAGTTTTTATTATAAAAATCTGTCATTTTGTGTGATTTTTTTGCTCGAATCAGTGACACCACCTCTGATATTGGCATTTAGAGGGTTAAAATACATACGTTTTGACCAGGACTGAGCTTTATCTATCAATCAATCAGACTTTATTTTTAAAGCACTTTTCACACAGAGAATGTAGGATATTACAAAAACAATGAAGTAAAATTAAATAAAAATACAAATACCAAACCCCACCCACCTTCCCAATCCCCATTCAAAACATACAGTATTCACATGCTCAAACACACACAGATGAACACAGAAAAGATAATTAAGTTAAAAAAAAATTGAAAAAAACTTTTATCTAAAAGTGGCTAAAAACGTCCATGAACAAGACCAAAGGGTAGTAAATTTGTACACAGTGCATTTTTGACCTTGTACAAATTTTGAAAAACAAATTAAAATTTTTTGTAAAATTAAATTTCCATCTCTCCATTTTCTACCGCTTATTCCCATTCCCGGGGTCACACGGGGGCTGGAGCCTATCCCAGCATCCTCGGACGAAGGCAGGAGACACCCTGGACAAGTCGCCAGTTCATCGCAGGGCTGACATATAGAGACAAACAACCATCCACGCTCACATTCACACTTACGGGTGATTTGAAAGTGGCCAATTAACCTAACCCCACTTCTGCATGTTTCTGGGATGTGGGAGGAAACCGGAGTAAACCCACGCAGACACAGGGAGAACATGCAAACTCCACAAAGAAACACCCTGACCCAGATTCAAAAGTTTAGGTCAAAAATGTTTTTTTTTTTCCCTTTACTAGACAACAAAAAAAAGCCACAACTGGACACAAGGGTTAAAAATCTAAAAGACACAAAGTGGAATTTGCATCCTGAATTTTCCTGTATTTTGTGTAACATGTTTGTCGATTGTTTTGGCTTGTTACTTCGTACTTAAATCAGAAGATGGCCCAGTTATATAGAGCTTTATTCTCATGAGTTGCTGCTTGTATATTGGAGAAAGGAGAGCAGTTTTGTTTAGAAAAACCACAAACCAGCTTTGGGGGCTCATGTTGCTGGTTTTACAACAAGTTTAAAGACTCTGAAGGACTTTGTTGGACCTTGTGTTTCGGTTTGAAAATATTGAAATAAGGACGATAAGAATAATCAAACAGTTCAGTGTAAAATATTCATGTCTGTTGCATTTTATAGCACCATCACCGAGAGAGTGTATCATGGGGGAAACAAAAGGATCTCAGCTTTAATTTAGCTTTTCTCTCGGCTCTCAAATGTGCTGATAAACGTGTGAAACCACCTCTAAAAATGCCGTTTCATACCTTTTTTGTGAAAGTTTCCTCTGCCGCCTTGAGTTTCGTGTTAATTTGCCTCACACTGCTTTAAAACACACGAGTGTACTTTAGTGTACTGGAGTTAAAAAGCATCTGAAACACATCAAGGTGCCAGTTGCATGGTGTTGATTTGTTTCCAAGGGTTTAATTCGCCATAAATTATAACTGGGGGTGTTGTTATCTCCCAACTTGACTTTAATTATTGCTGTTAAGTCATAAATGTTTAATACTTTGGTAAAAGATTTAAAGCCCCATTTTGAAAGGCTGTAAAACAGGTCATTTATTTTTCATTTTGAGGAGATGACACTTGATGGTATTAACTTGGAAGTTTCCTCCTCTTTCTGTCAGAATGATTCTGATGCAGAAGAAGAAGAAGAAGAAGAGGACCTCACAGATGAATCTTACGGAGATACTTCTTCTTACACATATTGTGAAAGTGCAAACTTATCCGTGTTTGTTTCCAGTGCAGGAAAAGTTGTTGCATCATTTGAATTTCATCGCTCGTTTTTGTTGTTGTTTGGAGACACTGGAGCTGCAAAACTTCGTCCTGGTTGCATTTCAGAAATTTTGATGTCAGATTTCGTCATCCTTCTCCTCTTTTTTTCTGCTCTCTGGAAAAGGTCGTTTTACCTTCACCATTTGGTCCACACTTTTAAGAGGTTTTCTAGTGGCGGCTGCTGTCACGGACTTGTGGTCACTGAGTGCGTCTTATTCTCACACGGCCATGAAGCTCTCACTGTGATGGTCCTGTTTTCTGAGCAGCTGCTATATAAGTTCCCTTGAGCCCCACTGAATCCCATCTGGGTTTGTTTTTTTTTCCAAAGGCAGGCGGTGGGTAACTATAGTACTATAGGGAGCGTAAAAATGTAAATAAGGGTGTAGCCGTAAAAGTGCTGAATAAGAGTGTGCACGCTCAGCAAAACCCACACGAATGAAGAAAGCATGCTCCCACTCTGTCCTCGATCTGCTGCGTGTGTTTTCTTTAATATCTACTCATTAGATGTTTGCATTCTGGTGCACGGTCTTTTACTTTGAAGGGCATTTCGAGCAGAGTGTCTGACTTAAAATTGCCAATTACAAGCCGTTGCTGGTAGAAGTGGCATGAAAAAAAAAGGACCTTCTTACATTTGCAACCCAGAACAATCAATCTCAGTAATTTAAGCATAGCAGAGAAGTTGTAAAAAGGCAAGGACAAAAAGAAAGAAAGTGTTTTTCAAACGCTTCTATAACAAGGCAGGGACATTACTGGAGCAGGGCAGTAAGAGAGCGAGGGTCTGCGATTCAGGAGAGAAAGGGATGAGCGTGAAGAGCTTGTTAATGAGGGGAAGTCTCAGCTGTAGACAAGGAGACTCTGCTGTCCTGAAGCGGGTGAGCGGGTCAGCAGACCGGCGGGAGTTCAGCTCAGGTTCTTCAGGAGCAGTGGGAGTGTTGCTGCAGGGAAGAGTGTTGGAGTAGCCTGAAGGAGAGTGATACCAGCTCCAGGCTTGTGCATTTTATTCTTATTGATATTCAGTATTTCTTATCATGCCGCAAAATCCGTTAAGCAGGTGCTGTTTCCATTCATCCTGTACCTCTCAATGTACCAGAGAAAGATGATTTCAAAATAAAAGCAGAGGTTAACAATGCTGCATATGAAGCAACCTAAATATAAGACGAAAATATCAAAATAAAAGTTTATGAAAAATATGTTTTATGGAGCAGTGAATCATGATTAAGTGGATATGTCCTGAAACAGACTGAGCTTTTAAAGAAGTTTAAAGAGATATTCCGGCGTAAAATTAATATAAAGTCAAACACACCATAACACTGAGTTAGACACCACCTTTGAGAGATGAATGTGCCGACCGCTTGCTTCTCTAGTTGTACCAACTTTAGTAAAGACCGCAGGATAGCAATACACAGCGGTCTATGGAACCACACACAAACCTCAACCAAAACACCACTCTATAGCCACAAATAATGCTCAGAACAGCACCTAACTTCATCAACAGTACATATAGGGTCCTAGCTACTGTACTAGCCACCAAACATCTTTTTAACTTTGACTAATTTCTTTAGCAAAGAGACTAAACACAACTCACCTACTCTCTTCCAGCAGCCACTCGTTTGTAGCGAGACCTCGGGCCAGTCCAGTACGGACTACAGCGGGGTGACGCAGCTCAAGGAAGAACATTTATGATCATTTTTTCATCTGTTTCCACAATAACGTCCCAGCACAATAAAAGCTAAAAATATCTCTAAGACAGACAGAAGACATTCTACCAACATTCACAAAAAGAGGTGAGACCAGCGCAGGTTAACTGTCCTCAAAATTTCAGCATAAAGTGATATCCAGGTCATCTAGTGAAAATTCCTGTATTTTTTAATATCGTAATATACACTCACCGGCCACTTTATTAGGTACACCATGCTAGTAACGGGTTGGACCCCCTTTTGCCTTCAGAACTGCCTCAATTCTTCGTGGCATAGATTCAACAAGGTGCTGGAAGCATTCCTCAGAGAGCTTGGTCCATATTGACATGATGGCATCACACAGTTGCCGCAGATTTGTCGGCTGCACATCCATGATGCGAATCTCCCGTTCCACCACATCCCAAAGATGCTCTATTGGATTGAGATCTGGTGACTGTGGAGGCCATTTGAGTACAGTGAACTCATTGTCATGTTCAAGAAACCAGTCTGAGATGATTCCAGCTTTATGACATGGCGCATTATCCTGCTGAAAGTAGCCATCAGAAGTTGGGTACATTGTGGTCATAAAGGGATGGACATGGTCAGCAACAATACTCAGGTAGGCTGTGGCGTTGCAACGATGCTCAATTGGTACCAAGGGGCCCAAAGAGTGCCAAGAAAATATTCCCCACACCATGACACCACCACCACCAGCCTGAACCGTTGATACAAGGCAGGATGGATCCATGCTTTCATGTTGTTGACGCCAAATTCTGACCCTACCATCCGAATGTCGCAGCAGAAATCGAGACTCATCAGACCAGGCAACGTTTTTTCAATCTTCTATTGTCCAATTTCGATGAGCTTGTGCAAATTGTAGCCTCAGTTTCCTGTTCTTAGCTGAAAGGAGTGGCACCCGGCGTGGTCTTCTGCTGCTGTAGCCCATCTACCTCAAAGTTCGACGTACTGTGCGTTCAGAGATGCTCTTCTGCCTACCTTGGTTGTAACGGGTGGTTATTTGAGTCACTGTTGCCTTTCTATCAGCTCGAACCAGTCTGGCCATTCTCCTCTGACCTCTGGCATCAACAAGGCATTTCCGCCCACAGAACTGCCGCTCACTGGATATTTTTTCTTTTTCGGACCATTCTCTGTAAACCCTAGAGATGGTTGTGCGTGAAAATCCCAGTAGATCAGCAGTTTCTGAAATACTCAGACCAGCCCTTCTGGCACCAACAACCATGCCACGTTCAAAGTCACTCAAATCACCTTTCTTCCCCATACTGATGCTCGGTTTGAACTGCAGGAGACTGTCTTGAGCATGTCTACATGCCTAAATGCACTACGTTGCCGCCATGTGATTGGCTGATTAGAAATTAAGTGTTAACGAGCAGTTGGACAGGTATACCTAATAAAGTGGCCGGTGAGTGTATATCGCAATGTCAGAGACTTTGGTCTTTTGTCTGGTACACATTTCGTTTGTATATGATGTATTGATTCTAAGAAATATATAAGAGTGTAAAAAGTGTGACAACAAGCCCTGGTCTCCCCTATAATACTTTGCTTGGAAGCCATGTGTCATGTTGAACGCTGTAACTGGTTGTTAACTTTGGACTAAAACGGACTTGGTATGTTAAGGAGAGGCCGGTGAATAACAGTAGGGAAGGTTCAGAAATTCATGAGGCTGTTAAAGGAATATTTCTGGTTTGGGAGTCACACCAAGAGATTTAAATCCAAATGGGCTCCTCTCTTCCCGAGCCGACCGTTCGCCAAATTTTATTGAAAATCTGGCCACATATTTACGACCCTCTTGGCAGGGTTATTGAGTCTTTATGATTGAATCAATTTTAAATTCACCGATTAAAAAACCATCAAAATTCATGAGGGGAAACTGAATAAAACATGTCCTAGAAAAAGTTAAAGTTTTACTCTTAACATACTTTCCTGGGAGAATTCTGCAGCGCTGAGAAAATGTCGATTTTTTTTTTTTTTTTTTTGTTTACCAGCAGCAGAAACATTGTTTTTGAGAAATGAATGAAATGAGCATGAGCAGCTCTATCCACAGAAACCCAGCTTTCAACCACAATGAAAAAAAAAATAGAGATATTTCACAATATTGCACACAAGGTTTGACTGACAGGCGATACCTGGGAAGTGACTGCTCGGCTGCTTTGGAGCCAGGATGTCACCGAAATAAAATTTAAAAATAGAAGTTTCAAGGATTCGAGTCAAAGAACTGGAATTATGTTCAGCGTGTGTGTTGGTGGCATAATTTCATGGAAGCGCCTGATGAAGTCTGACACCTCGACAATGAGGACAGCTCTTGTGTGGATGTTTTCCTCGATGAGTGAGATTTGAAGTCTGTCTTTGTGTCTGGTGTTTAGGACTCTAAAGACGCCGCGGATAAGAGAGAGAGGGAAGTTTTCAACCTGCAGACAAGCCGAGAGGAGATGATGATGACAGCAGGGCTCACCTCACCCCAGGGAGCCGAGGGGCCCAGAGGTGTTGTGAGGAAATGGATTTCAGGAGCGCCGCTGTGCACCGAGATGACTAAAATGGAGGAAAATGGAGGCATACAGGTAGATATTAGAGGCAAACTGGGAGGGGCGGCTGGGAGTCTGAGAGGAGGGGTCAGAGCGGGACGGGGGGAAATTTTCAGATCAATACTTGATGTTAAGAAAAAAAGAGAGGATAACACCATTTAAAGCATCAAATATTGATTTGTGCTTTTGTTATGAATTCAAGTCCAATAAGAAAAGAGGAAAAAAGACTTAAACATGCTGGTGTAAAGAGGATCTTATTGGAACTTATAGATTTATAATAAAGAGTATGAGGAGTGAAACAATAAGACAGACAGGGCTTTTACATTTCTATGTCTCATTAATGACTTCTCGCTCCGACAGTGACATTATCTCACTTCTCAGAGATTGATTCTGTATCACAAAGACAGATAAAACAGAAAACAAAAGTATATGAAGGTAAAGATTTATGCTCAGAGCAAGGTTGAGATGATAAAGAGGTAAGTATCTTTGGTGAAGAGCCAGAGAGGATAAAAGCAGTTTTTCTTTGTCAAAGCAAGTGGATAAATGAACTCCATTATAACGGATTTGAACTCTTTAAATATCAAATGTTGACTCACTAAACCACTGTTAGATTTCTGCTTATTAAGCTGGCGTTGAAAATAAGGCTTTTTTATGTGACTTCATCATCAGTGTGTGTTAAAAGAGTTTAAAGTAAAGAGTATTAAGCTCATACAGGGCTGTATCTAGTTAAATCTGGATTTTTTGGTTCTTAAAATCAACACTGTCTTATTTCAGATAAAGATAAGTTTGGTTGTGACAGATGTTGGAAATATTACAAACTGAAAAGTATGACCACATCATAACTAACTATACAAAATCAAATGACAGATAATCAGGTAATATACAGCACCTTAAAAAGAGAAAGCTAGGTCATGTATAACATGCTGATCTTGAAAACGCATTAGTAAGGTATTATTATGAATTTCAGTCTATTTCATAAATGTAATCAAAAGTCCTTACAGGAGCTTTAAGCTCGGTATCGATCATCTTGTCTGAGTCTTACCCTTTTCACAGCAATTTCAGGCATCAGAATTTACAACCAAGAATTTCCTGCCTCATTATTGATGGTCTCATAACATCTGAAGGTTACAAAGAGACATTAGTAGAAGTTTCAACCAGTTTCTCAACCAGTGGGAAATGAATTCAGGAGCAAACGCAAAAGTTTTTTGTCATAGCGGCGTGTCATTCACACGGAAACGGCATTTCTTGTGACTTTAAAATGCAGGGCTTGAAGACCTCCAGCACGGTGCCGGGAATCTGGCTCGTTTTTTTTTTTTTTTTCTAAATCATGTCAAAAAAAAAAAAAAAATCCTAGTTAGTTAGATCTGAATATGACGCATCAGCGAGTGGCGAACGGCAGATTTCAAACGATGGATGCCGGGTACGTCAATCCAGGAGAAGAAACAGCGATATTGGAAGCTGGGCTTGGGTAGAAAAGACTGAAAAGATGGAAAGCCTCATGGTAGCTGGCGCCGAAAACTGAAAGACCCAGGTGCTTGTTTTTGTGTGTCGTGTGCCGGAAAGCTTATTTATGGCAGCAGTGAGAAAAAGTTCGGTAAAGTTGGAAAGATATTCACAGATTCATAGACGAAACGTTGTCTAAACACAAATTGTGCCTCTTTCATGTCGTAGTAGAACAGACAACTAGCTATAAGAATCAAAAACTGATTTGTTTTACAAAGAGAAGCCGTTCTTTGAGCTGGATAGATAATACTGATCTCTATGAACAGCCGGTAGCCGGGCGAGTGCGCAGGGATCGTCTGCAAATTACGATACAAGAGCAAGACGCTGCAAACAAAAATCAATAGCTCCACTGTAACACAGTAGAGACCTCAAAATCACCGAACACACCAAGGGACTCTTCATACTACAACAGCTGTTTTAGGAAAATGTGTCTTTTTATAGTTTTTAGAGTTTTTATTATTTTGAACCATTAATATCTTCCAATATTAATCAATATTTTTCCGCCCTGAAAATGGCTCCCAGAGTGCATATATCCCTAAACAACTATTGTTCATCTTCGCGTGGATGTCTCTCTGTTTCTTTCTTGAAACGATTACGTCACACACAACGTAACTCTCTTAAAGCGCCTGTGCATATCTGGCGAAAATAACCGTTTTACGCCTGCTTTGTACTCTTCCTCTGTCTTTTGGTTCATTTCCATGGCAGCGTCACAGCGCCACTTACTGGCTTGGCATATGCACTACATCGTTTTGAGTAGTTTCATGTTTGATACGTCATTCTTCGTCTACAAGTGGACAAGACCAAAAACCCTTTGAGTGAAAAGAGTCAATCCCAGACTGAGGTGGCAGCGTACAAACCCGGGGTATAAAAATAAGGGATAAAAGGTATTAGCTTATAGATAGTTTTCTCTTTAACAGGTTTATCAGATTTAACTTAGAAATTTACAACAATAATCTGAGTATTGTTTAAAATAACTGCGTTTTTATAAACAGTTTCCCTTCACTATCATGGCTGAATAAGAGATATTAATGCATTTCGATTTACGCCCCCATGATGTTCTTCAGCAGCCTGTTGGTATCGATCAGCTCTCCAATTAAAATGTAAGACACCACAGGATATCTAACACTGAATTTATTGACTGTGCAGCAAAGATGATTCATTATGAAAGTGTGTGAAAGTTTGAGTGAGCGTGGAACAGTGAGGAGGAGGGAGGATCCGCTGATTTCCCTCTGCAGGTCGAGGTCCTGTCTCTGTGTGGCGTTTCTATCTGCACACAGACAGCTGTTGTCGCCCATACAGCGCACAACTCACGAATACACACACTCTCTCACACACTGTATTTCCACAATTGTGTTCTCAGAAGGCAATACGAGTAATGAACTGTGAGAAAACCCATCTGTGTTACATTTTCAATTTGGCACATCTCTCAGATGCTATTAATGATCTCGCCGACACATTTGTATGCAACGTGATTTTCAGAGCATCTTTTCACGCCGCGCAACATATTGATATGTGAAGCCTCCAGATTGGATTTGGAATAAAAGTTGAAGGTGGTGTAATATCTCCGCGAACAGACGCACACTTAGAAGTCATTTTCTATCACAATGAATTATCTGGAAAAAACATTTAAAAAGTTTGCAGCGAAATCAAAAATGCATCCCAAATAGCTAAACTCATTAAGAGAGAAATAGTGCCTGGGGTATAGAAGTTGCTCTTGTTTTGTAGGAATGATGCAGATTGAATCTTTGAAAGCAGGAACGGTGGTTTGTTTTGATCGTGAAGTTTCTGGTCGTTCAGCTTTAGCAGTGATAATAGTTCCTACAGACACCCAACTGTTAACGGTTATAGAGAGTCTAAATGAGAGCTTAGCACACTGGGATATAGGATGCAAAAAAAATAAGTCAATTAAAAAGACTGCACGGTAATAAAAACATAATTTCAATACCACAGTCATGGTGTTTTTTCAGCGGAATGACGAGACTGCCAAAAAAAATGATCTAAAACCGAGCGCTCCACATTGATTTGTTTATGTTTGATCAACTGAGGCGTTCAATTAAACTTGATCTTTCACGATGCTGGAAAATCAATTCTTCAAGCGATATTAAAATCAAAATCCTGTAATCAAGATTTTGTTTATTTCACGCAGAGTGTAGATACAAACAAAACTGAGTGAAAAAGTAGAAAATGATCATTTAAAGTTTATCCAAAATGCTGCTTACTGTAACCCGCTTTGTGCAGACTTCCTTTCCAGTGAGAAATCCATCCGTCCGTTTTCTTCTGCTTATCTTGGATCAGGTCGCCGGGGCAACAGTCTCAGCCAGTCATCCCAAACCTTCAACACTTTCCAGCTCTTTCTGTGGGATCCCCAGGCGCTCCCTGTCCAGATGGGATATAAAAGCTCTCCAGGGAGATCTTGGCCCGCCTCAAGGTCTCTTCCCTACACCTCCACAGAGCAGGCGCCCAGAGGGCATCCTTATCAGACACCGAACCACCTCAGCTGACTCTTTTTGATGTGTTGGAGCAGCAGATCTACTTTGCTCAGCAGCTTCTGACCCTCTAACTGTCTCCACACACCAAGCATAAGTAAAATCATTCGCGCGAATGTTAAATCATTGCAATAAGCGATAGACGTGAATGGCGTAAGCTGAAAATGTCTCAACTTGAGTGGATATTCGCATCGGGATAACTAATCAGCACAAAGGTTGTCGGGTGACGTATGAAAACGGACGGTTGTTCACTTGTATCTAAAATGGAGGACAAACTGATCGTGTCGGTGCCCCGAATTATATGATATCTTTTCTTTCCAATACCAAAACCGGAATGAAAAGGAGCTCTCCTGGAGGCAAGTGAGTGAGGAGGTCATCAGATTACCTGGTAAATTGTAAAAAACCTTTTGTCCGTCACTTGATGGCAGGGATTAATGTTGAAATTACCGTTGACGCGCAAATGAAGTGAGTAATTACTATTCGTTCACGCGTCTAGATTTGCAGGAATTAGAGGTGGGGTAGGCAGGATTCCGTTAAAGAGCATCTTTTTTTGTGGTGTCTTGCTACAATATCGGACAGTAGAAACTGACCAGAAAGTACAGGAAATTGTCTGAATCCTCCTTTGGCCTCGACTGCCAACACAAGCAAGAAAACCAAGTAAATACTGGAGACTCTGACGGAATAATGGGCGCTTAAAAAGGAGGTAGACCGGACAAGAGCTAAAAAGCCGGGTCAACATCAGCATAAATGATGGGAAAGGCTTCGGGATCCTATGGACCCTGTAACCTTTCTGCTGGACAGGTAAACCGCTTTAACAAAGTAAGACAAGTGTAACAGAAGTCGAGCTTTGTAGCTTGCTGCATGTTGTAGCACCGCTAAATTGTTGACCTCTGGTCCTGGACTATGTCACTTTATCCTCGTTGTAGAAGTCCTGCAAACATTGTGTTTGCTGGTAGTCTGTTGGCATCTACAGTAGCACCAATGATTTTGACTTTCACGTTGACTGGGCTCCATTTGTAATTATCTGAAGTATTTATCGGCATTATATCTGAATTTAATTAGAACGATACGAGCGTCTGTTTGTGGGCGGGGTTCACTGGAGCAGCAACTGGCGCTTCTTCAGGTCCTGCCTACCCCGCCTTTAAGCGAGTCGATGATTTCACTTGCGCTTTAAGGCTGGGCTCAGACATCCTTTGAAGAGGCTTATTCCACTGGCTTGTGTCTGTGATCTTATTCTTTCAGTTACTCCCCACGGCTCATGGCCATAGATGAAAGTTGGAACATAGATCGACGGGTTAACTTGTGTAAAATCTGGATCTGAGTTGATCAAGAGTATAAATCTTGTCACAAAATCTTCTCTCTCTTAAGTGCCTCTAAGCCAGGATGAATGGTGGCATTTTGTGATTGATTAAACTCATCCAAGAGACTAAATCATAATAACGGAAGTTCTCATCTTCGGTTGACTTTACAAGGAGGTATTTTGCAAACACTGCCGGCTCAGTTTTTGAAGATGTGAACAAACCTTGTTATCCCCCTGAGATCTCACAAAGCTTTTGCAGATGTGTTTGCTTTTCTTCGGAGGGCTAATGTGAGCATTTGACCCGCAGGATTCAGTAATTCCAACTACACCCGTTTAATCCCGCCTCATTTAAAACTTCAGCCACTTCAGACGTAGACGGCCTTGGATCGATCTCGTCGCATCCTTTAATTAAAAAAGCCATTAAATGAGACGGGTATTTCAGCCATTCTAATCGAGCTGTAGGTCATCTGTGGATCCCTCCTCCCTCACTGGATTCTCTGAATCTCACTCCATCAGTCCCCCATCAAGTCCTCTCTGTTACCCTGAGCAGCTGTTTGGGAAAATCAAATTATGCCTAAAGATAAAATTGAAATTCAGCAGCCATCCTCAGTGTAACTCATGATTTATTGAGACTTGGGAGCAGACGTTAATATTGTGGTTATGATGGAGATTCATCTGACTCAATTTAAGATGGCCTCCCATCCTGATGTCTTTATTATCTTTCTGTCACATTGCAGGGAGGTTAATCTGGTGTCAGGGCCACGCTGATTATCAGACACTGAGGTTTGTACAGTTGGTCTTCCCTTGTTATGCCTAACCTTTCGAAAGGTTGCACCTTTTCTTTGACATTTCAGAAACGACCCATTTGCTTCAGCAGGCACGACATCCTTGAATGACAAAATGCCTCTCTTCGACCTGCTAAGAAAACCTTGAACAAGAGAAGCTTTTTTCCTGATGGACGTTTTTAAAAGTTTATCTTTTTTCTGCAAATACTTGTGGTTATTGACGTTTCTTTCATAGTTTAAGAAAATACCGGATCCTGTTGCAGGTGGCTCCGATTTTTTCCTCAGTTGCTTTTTAACACATTCTTTTTTGCCTGCTGGATATCTGCGAGCAAGGCCACATTTCATGATTTCACAAACACAGCTTTTTACAGACTCTGTCCAATTGCACATGTTCAGATGCATTCACATCATCCTGCATAAATATACAGCTCCCCAAGAGAAATTTAGCATGAATTAGCTTGGATTTATACTGTTTTAATACCTGTATCTTTCTTTATTTAAGGTTCATTTTCAGCTGAAGTCATAATGGCTTTTTACTTAAATATGTCTGTGCTAGCCTTCATGTGAGGAATAGTGTATAGTGAGCAGGTGGTTATGCAGATGCTAATGAGTACCCACCAGTTAACCAAAGTTAAGGTTATCCATTTGCAGCGTTTTTGTACCTTAACAACCTGAAAGTATCATTTTAAACCTTCACGTTGCAGGTCTGTTATAATAAACAACAAAAGGTTTTTATTGATAAATGTCACTATTGAAAAAAATTGATAAGCAGTTTATTTTTCAATCACATTGTTTGAGTTGTAGCGTTATAGTAATAGTTCAAGTCAAGTTTTTTTAAGGCCAGTTCATAGTTTGAAATGATGAAAATGTCACATCCTTTAACGTTGTTTCCTCAGCTCTGTTGCTGTTGCCTGGATTGCAGGACAGGAAGTCGCTCCACTTTTCCTTGTCTGAGATAGTTGGCGTCCAGTAGCTTCTCCGGCTGCTCTCACACCTGCGCCACAACTTGTTGTCATTTACCAACTCAAGACTAGTGGACCAATCAGAATTAAGTATTTAGCACATCAGCTCATTGTTCTAGATCCAAGACTTTTAGGTATACAATGGAGTCAAATGCAGAACCACGGCTTGAACCATAACTTCAAAGCTGTACTCAGACAAACAGGTGAATTTATCTCTAATCTACTTCAACATATGTTACTATTCTGCAGCTTCATCAAAGGACTGTTTAAGTGAGTAATGTAGCATTAGCCGCCCACAAGAAACACAAATCTTAAGCTGATGATGAGCTGAAATCAAAGCTTGACGTTAATGCCCGATAACAGTTAGTAAATCAAGTAAACATGAACTAATTCCACTTCATGGTTCTTCCTCTGAGTCAGATTAATAAATTTTCAACCACTCATCTGAAGAGGATTCGATTTCTTCTTATTACTATGTATCAGGTTTTCACTGTTGTATTTATGAGCTCCATAAAAATGCTCCCATTACTGTAGTCTTACCTTAAATAACCAGAGCCTACCACTTTTAAAAATTCATGTGTTTCAGAAGAAAGTTTTACAAACTGTTTGGAAAAATCTCAGTTCTTGCAATCACATACTTAAACTTGAACAATAGTTGGATAAAAATAGCTTAAAGTTCAGAGGGATTTCTGAAAATCAATCATCTCTCTTTCGAACCAGTGAAAGCCACAAAGCTCGACTGAGGACTCATTCTTAGAAAAGAGAAATCAAAGCGACTCTTGTTCTTTCACTGGGTCACAGTGGGGGGATTTTCCTTTTCTTTAGCTTTCTTATACAATACCGCAGTTAAGTCCCTGCACTGCTGCAGCCTCTGCTCCATCACTCCACTCTGACAGTATTGATTGCATGAAGTCCCTCCATTTGGATGAATAGAATAACCATCCTCTCAGTATCCATTTCCTTTTCAGCTGACGGCAGAGACACAGAGGGTGACGCTGAGCCAAAGAATCGAGGCTAAAGCATGGATCCGCGCTCTACTGATCATGTGCATCGACTGGCAGGTGGACGGAAACCACAGACAATCATCCTCGTCCCTTTTCACATCAACCTTGGTTTGGCCTGGCCAGCCACAGAATCAATCAACATTGAGATATAGGCAGCAGTCGTGGCTGTGACCGATTTTTGGCATGCAAGACTCTCCTTTAATAGACAAAGAGATGGAGATCAATAGGCAATTTGGCCTTGGAATGAGGCTGGAATGGATCTGGGAAAATTCATTTTTTTCCCCCTTGTCTTAGCTCGAAGGATTCAGAAAAAGTATGACGAACGTACACGACCACGACACTAAAGGAGTGAATCACTCAATGGCGTACGGGACTTACCTTGGCAGTGTAGATGAGATTGTGAAATTACCTCTCGTTGATCTACAGTTTTGGTTTCTGTGATATACAGGGTGCTCAGAAAAAGCCATAAAATTTGTAACCTTTCCGTGTGAGAGGTTTCCCCTGACTTCTTAAGCTTGGATTTCTTCTGTTGTAAAAGACACTGGCTTGAGAGGTGTTGGACTAAATCACCTTAAGCTACTGTAAAGTTTGAAGTACTTCATATTAGCTTATTCTCATAAAGTCTGCACAAGGGAAATCCTCTCAGGAATAAACTGATGACTGGATATAAACATACTTCCCACAGGAGCCATCCACTAGCATGCTAATTGGTGACTTAATGTAATGCTGTGTAGGTATTTTAACTTTGGAAGAGAGCAAGAAAAAGGCCTGACTCTCCCTTGTTCTGGGTGCATGACACGTATGTGATTTATTGTTGAAGCGTAACTCAGTTAAAGCCCTTTTCTCAAATGGACCTCCCTCCTGAACATGTCTAGACTTAAAGGGATATTCTGGCGTAAAATCAAGTTATGGTCAAACACACCGTAACACCAAGTTAGACACCCCATCGAGAGATGAATGTTGCCGACCGCATGCTTCTCTAGTTATACCAACTTGAGTAATGACCGCAGGATAGCAATATGGAGAGCCACATGCTGAACCAAAACACAACTTTATCGCCACAAATAATGCTCAGAACAGCACCTAACTTCATCAACAGGACATATAGGGTCTTAGCCATTACTAGCCACCAAACATTTTTAGCTTTGCTGATTTCTTTAGCAAAGAGACTAAACACAACTCACCTACTCTCTTCCAGCAGCCGCTTGTTGTCCGTTGACTGCAGAGGGGTGAAGCAGCTTAAGGAAGAACATTTATGATCGTTTCTTTATCATTTCCTTGAAGTAATAATCACCATATTATTAATTATATGATTTAATCTTAGCGTCTCGGTCTGATTGCATTTCCATGAAGAAATTATCATAAATGTTCTTCCTTGAGCTGCGTCACCCCGCTGCAGTCGATGGACTCACCCGAAGGTTCGCTACAAGCAAGCGGCTGCTGGAAGAGAGTAGGTGAATTGTGTTTAGTCTCTTTGCTAAAGAAATGTTTGGCTAGTACTATGTCTGTGACCCTTTATGTCCTGTTGATGAAGTTAGGTGCTGTTCTGAGCATTATTTGTGGCTAAAGAGTGGCGTTTTGGTTAAGGTTTGCGCATGGAGACATAGACCACTGTGTATTGCTATCATGCGGTTGTTATTAAAGTTGGTATAACTAGAGAAGCAAGTGGTCATCAACGTTCATCTCTCAAATTAATTTTACGCCAGAATATCCCTTTAACCCCAAGCAAATGCATGAAAAGAAACCAATGTCAGTGTCACGTGAATCAGGTTTTAATGTGGCTGTACCCTAGTATGAGCAGGAGTGGTGGTTTTTCTGATAACTTGATTTTAGGTATTAGGCCTGGATCTACGGTAACACAAATTACCATATAGGTTGAGCCTGAAATTGATTGGACTTTTTCCTGACTTTGTTGGCCTCCTGTGAAATAAAACTTTCTTCTCATTTGCTCTCAATAGCCCACCAGTCTGTCTTTATTGCAGATTCCTGTGGTTCACTGTAACGGTTCCTGTTGTTAAATTGGCAGCAGTGTTGCCAGATTCAGCTCATAATTTACAGCTAAAAACTGCCAGAATGCACAATTGCTGTAAACAATACTTAGTGTTGTACTTATAAATGCTGTTTTATCTTTCATACAACACTCCCTGGAAGACCACTGGCAGCTGACATACACATAGGATAGCTTGCAGCAGCGGTCAACCATCACAGTGTACTGAGTTTATGCTCATCGCCAACACCCTCTGATTTGGATGTCACCCAACATAAAGTGTAAATGTCAGAGTCCCGGCTTTGCCAAAGTATGCTGTGCATCTCTGCTTGAAAAGGGCAAATCTGACGGAGCTGAACAGAACAACCACTGTGCTTGGTGACCAGGTGTGACATTTTGGGGGTATTTTCTTACTTAATATACTGTAGATTTGAATACAATTCAAAACTTGCCTAGCTTATGGAGAGCCAGCCAGAGTTATGTCTGCCTTCCAAAGCCCAGTTTAACCAGCACAATCCTACATATAAAGAGGTGATACCATAGACTGTATGTACTATGGACAACTTGGTTCATTCATTATACAGATTGAAGCCAAAAAGGTGTTTTTTCTTCATTTCCTGAAACCGACATTGTGCAATAGCATTGTTCGTATTCCACCACTTGCGCAGTAGCGGGAGAGTCGCTGTGATGACGCTCGGCTCAAACAGCCTATCCCCCGGGTGAGCTACGCAATCTTCGTACGTCCATAGGCTGTATCAGGTGTCAATCATCATTGTATTGTATTGTTATCACAGGTAGCGCCAGACGAGCTCAGGCCCCCTCCTGCTGTACTACAACACCCCTATTATCTCTCAGTCAGTATTCTGTAGCTACACCTCTATGGAGGGAGGTTCATTTTGCATAATAACAATTCTGAATGTATATAATGTGGCACTACTAGCTAGTTAGCAGTCTGTTAGCTAAACTAGCATTAAAAAAAAAGTTCAAATTATTTAAAAATCTTAAGGCAGATTCTGTCCAGAAATACTAAAGCTGAGGTCAAACTACATGATAAAGACACCAGACCACTCTAAAATGTCAGATCTATTAAACCAATGGGAGCACAGAGTGTAACACACATGCTAACACTAGGAGTGTAAACAAACCAAATGGAGGAGTGAAAGTGGAATGATAAAGGTTATTCAGGGACGACCACGACAGACTGACAAATAAAAACTGATGAGAAATAGCGCTTACCGCTTACTGACCTGGAGAGTAACGGCATTTCCAGGTGTCGTCTGGCGCTCGCTCTCGTCCTCTTGTCAGCTGTGATGACCGGTCTTGTATCATTGAGTAGTCTCAAGCCATGGCATGATTTAACGGCTCTGCGATCTCCTAATCTGACACTGCAGCCAACATGACAGACAGATCGTGCACACGCACATTGGTTGACATTGGTTTGGACTACTTGTGAGAAAGGACAAGTCAGGGCAAGGTCAGGATCTGATTTTTTAGGTTTAATCTGTTTGTGAAAAGAGCTTAATTTACAGTCTTTTTCTGAGTTTTCTGAATCCCTCCATTGAGTTATATTCAAAAGTAGGATCAACTTTTTTTACTCTCAATGGTTGGAGTTATCACCCTTCTATTATTACTGAAGAGGGAGTTTGTGTGAAATCTCCTCTTTTATTTGAGTTTTTCTTTGTTCAAATATAACTCCTCTCTCAGGATAAAACACCAACCTCAGTACAAACACAAAAATACCAACTGCTGAATTCAAAGCCTCTCCTCTCTTTTCAACACTGCATTACCTTTTTTTTTTCCACCCTCTTTAAAAGTTCTGCCACAATGTGAATGATAATTGTGACATTTGGGACTAAAGTGACAATAATTTGTGGCTTTGCATGAATGGACAGCAGCCTCTTGAGAGCATAATTGGAGCGGGAGCAGATTCAGTCACGAAAACCTGAAGGGTTCCTTTCTACCCTCTCATTGCTCATAATTATAATGTGACAATTCTCTGTACTATGTTATCATTTCCCCATTGAGATGCATAATAACTTTTTCCATTAGTAGTCTGTCACCATGGAGAGTTATCAGGTGGTCTTACAGCTCACACACACTGTTATCAGCGGGGGGAACTGTGGCCTGCGGCTCCTGGAGGTGTTCACGTCGTCGTCCTCGGGCTGTCCTCGAGTCTCCTCGGCCTCGTCAAAGTACAAAGGAGAGGATTCAATTTTGAAGTGACACCTTGAGGCGTGTAGCAAAAGCACGCGGCTTCAAAAGGGATCACTCAAAATGCATCCTCCCCCTTTATCTCCCCCTGTCTGCCTGCCTGTCTCACCCTCTCCCTCTCATGTCAGGTATTCCTCTCCCCCCCGGAAAGCAGAAAACACATTAGAGTCTCCTTTCTCCAATGGTAGGGGTCTCCCAAGGTTACGAATGTGACTGAGAACTTTTCTTTTGGATTATACAGTTATATTGATTCGGAGCAATTAGTGCAGAACTGACGGGATAACTCAGCCCACACAGCTGCATAGGTAATGAGGATTACTCCCTTCTTGTTTCAGCACTCAGATGTTTCACTGCATGGGGATTTGTGTTTCATCCTCCTTCCACTCCTTGGTTTGGCTGCTAGACATTTTTTTTCTTAGCTGTTAGTTTTTGATTTCACAGATAATTTTAATTTAATACTCTGTATTTTAATAATATTTTCTCTCAATATCTACTACCGGAAACTGACTCCTGCTCTGTTTTTTTTTTTTCTTAATCCTCTTTTTAAAGCTACTGTGAATGTTTTTATGTAATAATGTCGAAAGACCATTCAAAGTGACAGTGAGAGGATATGTATTTGACACTTTCTTCTCTACTGTTCAGTAGTATAAGAGGAAGACGGTAAAAATGTGACTTTCATACTAGCCTGACCGATTTATCGGCAAGCTGATTAAATCGGTCAATTTTAGCCCTTTTGAGACTAATCGGTTTATCTGCTAAAACTCGCAGATTTTCGCAGATATTTTCAGAAATAAAATGTGGAGAATAAGATTCGGCTTCACTTTGAAAATGTTCCGTCATTTGAAAAGTTCCCCGACTTATCCTGTAGATGGCGCAGCGATCTCATGACAATCTTCATCCACTACCTACCTCACAGCACAGCAGAGTGACGGATCTGAAGCAGGTAGTTCAGGGACGCACGGAGAAGAGTGGTCCGCCTCAACGGTAAATAAACCAGTTTGTGAAATACACAATAAGTCAACAAGTTTCAGTTCAACCCACTTCACCATGTTCCCTGCTGTGCTGGTCTCAGTCACACCGTGTAATAAGCAAGCTAAAGTCAGAGTTAGCCACCTGCTATTAGCCTTGCTACACTGTTAGCCGTGCCAGTAATGGTAGAATAAACAACAGTACACATGAGGCAGCTGCATGTCTCCAGATGAGACCGGACCGGAAATGGGTAACATGAGTTACTCTCTCCCCTCTCTAAACCCAAAGCTGTCTCAGCAGATGACTGTCTTACATCAGTCTGGTTCTGCTCGAGGTTTCTGCCTGTTAAAGGAAGTTTTTCTTCTCCATTGTAACTTGCTAAATGCTGCCAAGTGTTTGGGGATGTTGTTGGAGCCTATGGATTCTTTGAATAGTTAATTGAATTATTTGGAGATGCTAAGGTTATGATTATTGTGAATTAATAATTCATTTCTCTGCCGCTTACGTCCCTCCTCCTGGCCAGGTCTACCTCCTCCTGTGATTTAGGAGTGAGGACATCTGGTGTCTTTTGGTTTTTGCTTGGTGCTGAAGGAGTGAGGCAAGTGAGGTGTGAAACAGTTTATCTACCGCTAAATTACGTTTTTTATTTTGCTCGTTGTTTGAAGTCAACACTGAAAATATTTTTGTTCGCTTCAATAAATTCAAGATTCCTCTTTTCAAGCTGAAATATCTCCGCGAGTGCTTATCATTTAGCGAGTCATAGACCTCCTCCTCACAAACTACTCTGATGTTTTTTGACCTACTTGTTAAACGCAAGAGTAGCTCTAACAGATGGAGCTCGGTCTTATCCCATCTTTACATCGGGTCTTTGTAAATAGAGTCTTGTCTAGACCAGATTTTTGTCATGCTTCTTAGGATAACGCTTGTTGTGAGTTGGTGCTGTACAAAGATTGATTGATTGACTCGGACTCAGATCTAGAATTGTTCTCCGGTGGTTCAGACTCACAAAATCTGCTGTTTGTTGACTCAATCATCTAACCATCCAAAGTCCACTGTTTATGTTGATGTTACTAATTTGTTTATTATAAGCAACATGATACATGAATAATTTTCTTTCTCCAAATTTCTGCATAGACATTTTTCTGCCTCTACCTCTTTTTTTCTGCTGAGACTGCAGATCCAGAGCTCCGATCTAGCCCAGCTGTCTATTTCTGACTCAGATCTAACAGGATTAACCTTTATGATGAAACCGAGTCTCCACTCTGCCGTCGCTATACATCACCATGACATGTTTTCAATCTCAAATTACCCCATGATGGATGTCATCTAAAGTAGCTGATGACTTTCGCAGCTCGGAGACAGGACGACTGATTGTTCCTCTCAGCCCCTAAATCAATGCGATATCATCCAATAGGCATAAAATTGCACTGGCAATAAAACAATTTGTGGAAGATGTACTGTTGCGTTTAAATGCTTCCATCCCTCTCTCTCGGTCTACATTCAGTGAAAATGTCTTTTCATGAAACGGTAGAAGATTTGACTTTTATATTTACCCCTTAGAAATCAGTCTGACTGCAATATATCAACTAATTTCCACTTTCTGTGTCATATTTTCCAAAAAGCGGATTTTATCGACTACGGGGAGTGACATGCAAATGTTTGCCTGCCAGGGTTGAATCCCATCTAACGACTTTGCAACACCTCTCCCTCAACGGCGTCATAAATTCTACTGATTTAATTTTAGCCTCTGCAGAGATGAAAATCTGGAGTCATCATTCTGCTCTTGCAGCCTGACAGTCAGATTATTGGCAACAAATGCAGATTCATTTAAATATTTTTCAAATCAGACGTGGAAATATGCTCATCATGCACCCCTGAGCTAATAGCATATAAGTGTTAATTAAGAGTCATGCAGCAGGCTGGGGAAATGAATCTCTGCAAGGAGGCACATGCTCACCAGCGGTAACGGAGTACAGTATTAAGGGGTTTATATGCGCATATCAAATCCCCTTTAACTGGCAGTGCACATATATGCAGTAAAATCTGAATTTATGTGTGAAATGAAGCCAAAGTTTTCTCCCTATTCTGCCTCTACATCCTGCAAATGAGGCTTTTGCTTCGAATTTTCACACATATCTATGTAAACACCATTATCGAGAATATTTCATGATGCAAATCTTCATGCTAACTCCGACAATTAGCATAGAAATGGACTGATTCATTCCCAAAATGGAGCGAGACAAGAAATAAATGGGAGGATTGAATGTGTCAGCTGCTGGAAGCACATGCCGGATGATGATTTTGGTGCAGACTGAGAAATAAATTTGTTTAAATTGAAAAACATACACACACATTTCCAGAGATCATTGACTAGCCAGCAGCGGGAGAAGCGATAATTTTAATCTATTTTTTATTTCCAGGGCTGAGAGAGGGAGAAATTCAATATTGCAGCAGCTGAACAGCTCTGGTGGAATTAAAAATGTGTTTCATCCGAAGGCTTGCTATCTGGGCTGAATATCTTTTTTTTTTTTTGTGCACTTCGCAAGCTCCAGTCATCTCTGTATAAATGAACAAACTCTGGTGCATTAAGTAGGGGTGAAAAGTTTCCTCATATATAGGTTAAACAGGAACAGCTGTGTGCAATCGTGCCAGTCACGGATGTTGTGGACTTAATACAGCAGGCTAATTGTGTGTGGCATAGCAGTTGCCCCCCATTAACCTCACTGCGTTACCTTTTACTGTGGATAAATGGGGGGCTTTAAATCAGCCATCTGTTGCCACCCAGCTACCTTAACACAGCCGCTCACAGAGAAGAAGTGACATCCTGAAACCTCTCAAGGTCAGCCATGTTGAAGTCGAACAAAAAAGGACGTCTCTCTAAAAGCGCCCAGATTAAAAGCCCGGCAGAGCTCGGAGCAGATGAAGCATCTTCACAGTCACTATAAACACTCATTTATGAAAGGATTTCCTTTAATGTCAGGAGCTTTTTTGTTGCGTTTGGCTTCTTTGAGTATTTCTTGCTTTTATTGGAGCAGCTGTTGATTTTATGTTCTTAGATCTTCTGCGAAGCACCTTATGTTTGGAAATAATTAACAAAAAGCACATTTTGATGAATAGCATGCTTTTCTCTGAAGACTACGTCCTTGAGATAAGAGGGGTGGACTGTCAGTAGGTGGGAAGATTGATGTGTTCAAAGAGTATTATATGTGGACTTCAGAAACCTATCGAACCATCAAGAGCTTCTAAATCTTTGTATCCCAAAAATTCTGTTTACAAACCAAAAAATGTCCAATTTTGGCTAACCAAATTACTTTATCTATTCACATTGAGAAGAAATGTTAAACTGTACATGAAGAGCAGCAAAGTGTAAGAATTTGAGTGAATATGTTCAAACTGAAAAGAAATGAATTCAACAAACAATCTTGACAAAATACCAACAAGCTGAAGAGATGACCCCGATTTTTAAGAAGACACTTATTTAAGACCAAATCTTGTTTTTATGGCGAGAGCAACTTTAACAGTAATATTTTATAAATCATGTTTTCAGTATCTTAAAATCCAACTTTCACTGCTATGTAAAAGTAAAAGGGTTAAAAATTTGCAAAAATATATCAAGGATCATGAAAAGACTTCATACAAATTTGAAAATATCATGAAATGTAAAACCATTTCTAACATTGTTTTGCAGATTATGAGAGAGATTTTACTAAATTTAAAAAAAAAAGTTTGGCAGATCATGAAAAAACATGTTTTTTAAAGGGGACCTGCCACCAAAAATGTATTTTTTGCATTTTTGTGTGTCAGATTAAGTCCATATTATGTTCATTTTATGTTGTAAATGTGAAAATAAACCGTTACGTCGTTTGCATTCTGTAAAGATTTAGGCATACAGGTTTTTTAGGCATTCTAAAATGATTTGAAACAAACCATCAAATAACTTTTCAGCTAAAATTATGTCGCAAACATGATCAGAGGACATCAAGGATTATGAAAAAATGATTGAAATGGGTATGAAATTTTATGGCAGGTCTCCTTTAAGTATTTTTGTGTTTGATGACATGTTCTTGGCCTTTTTGGAAATGTTTGACTTCAGTGCCACCGCAGTGACCTCATCCAATCGATGGGTCGGTCAATTTTCTCTGACATGACACTGAACCAGAAGTTATCTCAGAAGACTTGTCAAAAAGAGTTTTGGATTAGAGAATAAGGGAAATTTTCAGACACCCCCTGGATCAGTCCTGAGAGTGGACGGGTGGGAGTAATTCATCGTCTGTGTGGTATACATAGGGGACATTTACAAGAGAATACTAATATGAGAAGACGGCGGGAAAGAGGGGTAAAATACGGTTGTTTCCTGACCAAAACAGGATATTTCACTGCTATGGACCTTTATGTTGTGTTCATAGACCCCAACAGAAACCCACTTGAAGTACCTGGAAACATTTGGCCATTGTGGCAGGAAAATCTTTTCATTTCATAAGCAAAAAATCTTGAGCATAACCTGATTTATCGGCAATCTCTGAGAAGTCTGTGCAAGTGAGAACAAAGTTAGAACAACGTTATTAGAGAGACAGTTTGGTCATCTAAAAACCTTATTCTGTGATGCAGATGAGAAATCACATTGAGTTTATTCAAAGAATAAAGCTGTCTGTCCAATTTGTCGTTTTCAAGCTCAGAAAGAATCGTCATCATTCAGCCGTGAAGTTCACTCTTCTTAGAAATGTTTTGTGGTTGAGGGACAGGACAAAACTGGCAGCCTGTTTGTGCTGTTCTGAGGAGCTTTGTACAGTCTCTTCTCAATCTTCAAACCAAGGTTAAATCAGGGTTAGAATCGGCCTTTAAATCACGTCTGCGCTCCCAAGTGCAGCATCAAAACTGGACTGTTTGTTAATCTGACCGCGGGCCAGTGTAATGAGTTTAGAGACGACTGCTCAATCACAGGGCACGGGTATAAGTCCCATAAGTCCCGCTGAAGCGTCCTTGAGCAAGACAGCGATTACTGAGCACTTCTGATCCTTTGTAACGGCGGCGAACGAAAAGGATATTTCACCGCACGGGTCGATACAGCTCTCAAGTTAATCTCAAGGACGCTACGTTTTTCCACATCTTGATTTAAATGTCAAAAATATAAGAATGGATTTTCTGGTGGGCTTTGTGTGAAAGAACAATCAATCAGTGGTCTCATATGTGGTCATCATTTACAATACCATGCTCACTTTTCAGCTATAACTACTGTACTGACTGTCATGGATAATTCACATGGGATTTCTGCTGAAAAGCGGAGAAAATAGAGCCGATTTCCGAACCATTTGGGGACAGTCAGCTTATCTCAGAAATCCCAAATCAAACAAATTACTATAAGCACAATGGCCCAGTTACAATCTCCACACTAACAGACTCATAAACTCGGGTGTGTTCGGGTTTATCGAGAGTGTGATTACAGCAGGAGTTAAATTGATTTATTCATTTTATTTAACCTTAATCTCTGCAGGTTGGTCCCACTGAGATCTGATATCTCTTTTGCAAGGAATGAATATAACACCTTTTCTTTCTGCTTATGACCCACATGCTATGAGACTTAATGGACATAGTGCCACAGATGCCCCCCACTGGTTTTTGAGGCAGTTTTGAAGCTGGAGATGCTAACTCAACCTAACTTTTGGTTGACCTTTTGCCTTTTTGCTTACCACATAGGTTCCTAGCATTCAAAACAGCAGTGCCTCTCATTTGCCAAACTCACAACCACAATATCTTCAACCAAATCGATTACAAATGATTTTCCTTGTTTGAACCTGGCTGTTTATTCGTTGCTGTAAAGATGGGTTATTTTAAAATAGGTACGTATGTGGTTTCTGGAGTTAAGGTCCGTACACCGGGAACGATGCAAATATAAGACGCAAAAATGACGCGTCTTGGTGGAATCAAGAAGACTGACACAACAGCAGACTGACTGTTTTCAGTTCTGATTAGACACTCGTGTTGAGATGTCTGTCTGTCATGATAGCATGTACTGAGTCAGGGCCAGTACCAGATAATCACATTAAACTAAAATCCATAAACGTAAGGTAACAACCGAGACCTAATGGTGCTGTGACAGCAACGCGATTGAGTTTGAGGCAGTGAAAATACATATGGCATGTTGTATCTGAACAGGTTAGCTCACGAGTGTAGCGATTTGAATTTATAATGAATGTCTGAAGATTAATAATTGTAAATTATGACATCTATGCACTCGTTGCAGGGGCACCACCCAGCCTTAATGATGGGAAAATAAAGAAAAACAAAAGTTTAATTCAGAAATCAAACCTGATGTCAATCTTAAATTAATTAATCTCATATCTCAAGATGAAATTCTCATTTCAGGGATTTTCAGGGATGCATAAGATGTCATGATCAGTCATTTTTATTCTTTCACCAAAGGAATGCAGTTTTTATCAGAACATGGTCGAGCAGGGTTTTACGACCGAGGTCTGGAGGTCAGTGTCCTGCTCCTCAAACCTCCCTTTGGAGTCCGTGTGTTCACTCAATTTAGGATGGTAATATTTTAAGTAAACAACAACTAGCAAGGGCCATGAAACCCAAGAGGAATGCTAAATGGAATGGGACCCAAGATCAAGTGTAACGGAATGGAACCAAAGGTGAATGCTAAATGGAATGGAACCCAAGGTCACATGACAATGGAATGTTATCATTCAAATGACATGCTGATGGCAGGTTACAGTTGAAAAACCACAACAACCAACCAATTGATCAACATGCCAAGCAACATGCCAAGCAAGAGACAGTGCAGACAGAAGGTTGAGGCCTCAAAGCCGATGGGCAGAACAAGACATCAGCAGGGGCTGACTGATGTCTGCCAAGAAGACTTTGAAACAGCCAAACATGTGGGGAATCGGTTTGACCTGCTTTGTGAGCTCGGGGGTACAGAAGATGTGGAGAGCGTGATGCCGAGCAGAGCAAAGAATAAGAAACTCCGACGCAAACAGCAGAAGAGGGAGAAAGATACAGCAGGTCAAACACCCCAGGATGATGTGAAGCCAGCAGAGCTGCCCAGAACTACGGGTGAGGAATCTCCTGAGCCTTCACCTGAGGAGACTGAGTCAGTCATCAAGATGCCCGAAAAGCTTCTTGGAGATGATGGGATGAGCAAGGAAGAGCTCAGCGAAAAGCTGCAGGAGGAGATACAGAAGAACAAACTCCTTCAAAAAGAGATGGAGATGAAGGAAGAGTCCACACTCTCCATCATTCAGACCTCTGAGGCACAGATAACTGCTCACCAACAGCAAGCTGAGGTCCTCAAACAAGACACTGAGGAGAAGATCAAGTCTCTGGAGGATAGGGTAAAAGAAGACAAGAGAATCATCTCAGACATGAAGACTGAGCAGGCTGTCCTTCTTGAAAAGATGGCAGAGGTCGACGATGCCGTGCAGAACAGCCTGAAAAAGGAGAAGGACCTCTTGAAGGAAAATGAGGATTTGAAGCTTCAGCTGGACTCTTTAAATCAGCTTCAAGAGGAGAACAAGGAGCTGAAGGAGAAACTCCAAACCAGCCAGGAGAGTTTCAACACCGAACTCCAGCTGGAAAAAGAAAAGCATGAAATCCTGCAGAGGAGCATGGACGAGAAGGTCAAAACTCTGCAGGACGAAGCTGAAGAAAAGGAGAGGATGTACTTGAGAGAGATTGAGAATTTGAAAGCCAAACTCAGCCTCCAAGTTTCTCTGAACATTCAGCCTGTCTCTGAAGTTCAGACAGAAGATGTGGCCACTCAGACAGATGACACCAGCAGTCTGGAGGAAACCAAATTGGAGGAGGAACCAGCCCTGGAAGTCCAACAGGAGGTTGTGGAGTCACAGGTAAGGATTGGAATGGAGAACCGGTTCTTGTTGAGAACCGGTTCCAAATGGTTCAGTCCATCAAAATCATTTATATTTTATCTTAACTAGTCCCTTCATGATTCCTTTCTTCTTCTTCTAAAGAATTAAATCGATAAGCAGAATCGATAATGGCATTGATATCAATAAAAATCTGACCAATTCTCATCCCTATTCACAGGAACCTGACACCCCTGCGACTCTCACACTCCAGAAGGAGCCTGAAGTTTCCATCGAGACAGTGTCTCCAGCTCCAGAGACTCCAGCTCCAGCTGGACCATCAGCCTGGAAAAGGTTCAGGCATGCCTTAGGGTTGAGGAAGCCAAAGAGCTGGAAGAGAACCAGATCAACTCCTCAGCTCGACCCCACCTCAACCAACTAAACCCCCCTCCTCCTTTCTTCCCCACCCTCACCTCGAAACCTTACCCTCCCATCTTCATCCCAGAACCTCACCTTCACATCCTCATCCTACCTTCATCCCAGAACCTTACCTTTTTCCTTCATCCCATAACTTTACCCCCACATCCTCATCCTACCCTCATCTCATAACTGTACCCTCCTTCAAACCCCTTTTTGTGGGTTTACTCCAGGATGCCTTGGTTTGCCCGAGCATCTGTAAATCTACTTGTAAATATGAAAATACTTGTGAATGTCAATGTACTTGTGAATGTTAATGTACTTGTGAATGTGGCATTAAAAAACAGTGTTACTTGTGTTACAATAAAAAAGGAAAAAAAATAAAAATTATGCCTCATTGATCAGTTTGTTTTCTAAGTAGAGTCACAGTCAGGTAACAAATGCACCTGTCAAAGGTTAGAGCCCTGCATTGGCACACAGCTGAAGACTCAGACCTTGAATAACTGAGGCCGTCAGAGCTGGTAGTGCTGCTGCTATAGGGTGCAGATTCCTTATAACTTCAACATACTTTTGAACTGAGAAACAAGGTCCTTTTCTGCCTCTAAATCACTTTGCTGCAGTTTGACAACAGTAAGGGTTATAAAAGATGTGCTGATGACTGCTTCGTTTTTTTTTTGTTAGAGAGAAGCATCAGCATTAAATCAAACCGTGTCTCAAAAGCAGTAAAAGTTTCTCTACAGTAGGATGACAATTTAAGACAAAAGTGTGATACGTCCTTTTGAATTAAGGAGAAAATAATTCTGCCGTCCTGAAAATGTGTTTTTTTTCTGGTGTGATTTGTGTCTGAATTTCTTATCTTATACACTGTGGTCTATCTTATAATAATTCAAAACTTACTTCTGGTTTGAGTGAATCATGCCAGCCAGTCATCAGCTTCCTTACAAGCTGGATAAAATGTTGCTTTTGGCAACCTGGTCGACTTGCAAAATGACTTACAATAACATGTAAACACAACATCTGCTGCAATATTTTGGTCAGTTTAAACTTGACGGCATACTTGTCAAGATGAACCTTACATCCTCAAAACAAAGGTACAACTTCAGAAACTACTTCACTAGTTTCAACTTATGGATCTTGCTGATTAAAGTGGTGTTAAATTACAAAAAAAGTCGAAATGTATCACTCACAGGGAATATTTGATGTGGGAAAAGTAACAAGTGTGTTTTTTCAGTGTACCCACCCCCTCACAGCAGTTACAGACATTAAAACTTGCAGTGAAAAAATTGTCTGTCTACTTATAGATGGTCTCAGGCTTTCTTAAAACACACACTCTGTTTTACAACCTATCAAAAACTCCCCACTGGAGCTTTAACTTTAATCAGAAGTTAATATAATCAGACTGGCGTGTTTCTTTCTTCTTATCTGCTGTCATTACTCAGGTGTTAAATGACCTGCCACAGGTGGACATGTTGTTTTAGTCAGATTGTATTAAGTACACAGTGTTATCAACACCCAGCCAGCAGGACAGCTTCCATTAGCCAAACAGAAGATGACAAGCTGCCTCCACGCCATCCGGTCCTCAGCTGACTGACGTTAATGTGACATGTATTCAAACACTGAGCGGAGCAACTCGTTAAAGTGTCACTTTGATGGAAACTGCTGCATAATCAACCATACCCATCATGATCAAACGAGCAGTCTGCGCTGAAAGATGTATTCTGATGAACGGAGAGAATGGCTTTTTAAGTGGCGTGCTGTAATGATGCAACAAATATTTACATCTGTAAACCGTCCGGATGTGACTGTAGCGCCTTCAGACAAAAGCAGACACGTCTTTGTCCTTCAGTTCAGATTTATTTGTAAAATAAAGTGTTGATCATTGAAACATTTAAATATGACACAAACATTTTATTGACTGATAAGAACACAAATTTATCTACAATGACGATGACTTTTCTAGCCTTACGACAGTTTTCTTCTTTTTTTTTACATGAACTGAAATTACAAAGTTACAGTAAACATGCCTTTTGATAAAAATATCTTTACAAAAAAATGTACATTTCTATACAACAGTTGTCAGATACACATCTCTACAAGCCCCACGGTTCTTGTTAAAACCTGCGACGAGCCCAACAAACTGTCAGTATATAGATTCAGGGTTATTTTTGAACTTAAGAAAACTTTTTCAGTCTATCGACATTGAAAATAAAACAAGAGAGAGATTATTTACATGGCGATTTCAAAGCGAGTGTTTTAAAGTGACCCAGATAAATTACAACAGTTAAAAGCAATGAGGATTTTTTTTTTTTAGGTATTTTTGCAAAATATTTGACACATCACCATACTGCTCATTATTAACAGGCTACCAGCAAAAAAAATAAATAAAAAGAAACATGTAGCAGAGCCATTTCCTTTAGCTGCATTTTCAGGGTACAAAAATAGTGCTAAATATTACACATTATCATCATTCACCAGACACTTATTTTGAAAGAGCTGCAGGACATTTTCTTTTATGTATTTTCTCCGGCAGCACTGCCAGGGTTCACTGTTGTGTTCATGAATCTTTGCAAAATAATGAATTTTCCGGTTAAAAAGGTCAGTCCGACCCAAAACAAACTTTATTTTCTCTCTGTCCTCTGGCGGATTAGTTTAATTCATTCAATAGAGGATGAAATGAATTAAATTTATGGTGTTTCCAAACAAATATATAAAAACCTGTTGATGTTTTTGGGTTAATTATCCAGAGTGTTTGAAATAGAGGAGCAATTTTTTTTCTAACAGCGGTGTGGATATCCCAAAGTAATGAAGGTGTCGTCTCTGCTGCTGAATTTTTCAATTTTAATGCTTCAAGGACCACAAATGAAATTTATTCTACCACGTTTGCACCTCGGTGGTGACAAATCTC